>OU900100.1:6964145-8324269 GCA_918026865.1 Phyllotreta striolata
ATAAATTAGATAGGTGTAATTAAATTATTATCGAATGTTCATGAATTGTGCAAGTTGTGTGATATAATTGCAATTTTATGGTATTTATGTGCTAATAGAATTTGATAATCAAAAGTAAGGTTTTTCACTAATAAATTTCAAACGTAAGTAAACAAGTTCAAGGTTTAGATACCAATTAAACATAAATGTTACTTACCTATCAATGATAGATACTCTACCTTGTGATTTGTCTTTTTTAGTTTTATTAAGCATGTAAGTCTTATGTTAGGTAAATGAAATAAATAAATTCACTCGAATCGCGCAATAATATGTTTATTATACAGAAAACAGTTTATGCGAATTACAAAACGAAGAAAAGTATTAGAATGACTAAAGCGAAGTAGATAAGAGTAGGAAATAATCAGGCAGCCCTAACGAAACCGATCGTCTTTTCATTGATGTTGTAGATGCTGTAATATTGCGATAAGAAAGCACCGCCTAATACCCAAAGCCCTTCAGTCGGTGTCGTGGAACTCGGAGTAAACGCCGATACGCATAAGAAATACGGCAGAGTGTCGTTTTTCTCCTAATAATTTTTAAAAAATTTTCAATTCATCACACGGAGATCAATCCAGCGCACTTACCTTTTTAATATAGTTCCTGCCTTCCAGACGGAAAGCGTTTCCGCCCAAATATAAGTCGATTTTGGGCAGCTTGCTGATCTTATCGCAATCGACCTAGAAATCGGACAGTCAAACGGGAATTTTTGCGATTTACCCATGATACTCACCACCCATTTATCTTCGAATTTTTTAGCATTCATACTGTCGTGTATCTGATTTATCACGCTCTCCGGGCCGATGATGTCGTTCGAGCTGGTATCCGCGACGGCTTTGCAACCGTTCGGACAGAACGTTGTTTTGTTCCGCTTGGTGAACACCAAGTCGATTCTGGAAAGGTCATTTTTAATGTCTAATATTCGCGTTAAATGCTTCGAGTTACTTGTCCACGGAGAACATCCAGTATTGCCCGGCGTCGACTTGCAGATACGTTATGTTATCGTACACTTTCGCCCCGTTGGGCAGTTGATGGATGTGAATGTGCTTTTTGTCAACGAAGCCCAGCATGATATTTCCGCCTTTGGTCGATTGAGGATCTCTAACAAACGATTTCATTAAAATGGAACGGTAAAAAACATTCCGGGTGGTTCCCGCATTTGACTCAACGTGATTGGACACCCGACGAGTTAAAGGCCATCAAAAAGGAGTTTCAAAAACCTCAATACTTCGATTTAAAAGAACCATAGTCGGTGTACATTAATGAATTTAGGATCATTTTTGAGGGCCTGTGCTTGTGAGAATCACCCCGTATAGGATTAGTATTTAGTACCTGTTCAAATAAACGGAGAACAGGAGATTCTTAATTTTCTTCTGTCTGTATAAAGTGTACAAAAACGGTTCGTAGTCGCCCGTTCGAAGGCCTAATCCCAATACACCGTCAGCTTTATTCGACGCCATGTAAGCCGGAACATCCACCATTTCAACGAACAAGAAATTAGTTACATTTGAATGAGCCATCTAAAAAAATACACTTGTTTACAAACTTCTTCCGTTTTTTTAGTTGCATGATCCTAGATAGTTCTAAATGATTCTGGAGCGTTCCAAATGGTTCTATACAGTTCTAAACGATTCTGGAGCGCTCTAAATGATCCCAGATAGTTCTAAATAATTCTAGAGCGTTCTAAATGATCCTAGATAGTTCTAAATGATTTTAGAGCGTTCTAAATGGTTCTAGAAGAACTTACGGAGATATTATCGTAGGAGTAGAAACCAGTCAAATTGTATGTCCCTTCGTTCGCATTGTACAGAGTACCGTTCTCTTTGTAGGAAGACGATCCGTTGTGGTTGTACAAATTATGTCCAGCTGCGGGTAATTGCAAAAAGCGAGTAAATTTATTTTCTTGCTATTAAAAATACTTACCACAACCGGGTGTTATATATACTTGGCATCTTGAAGAGAGCACCCAAGACACGTCCCATGCCGTATCGAAGGCTACATTCATCGTTTTGCCGGGTTTTCCGATCACTATTTTACCGTAGAATTCGTTCTGGAAATTATTTCAAATCGTAAAATTTTGTAGCTGTTTTTCAGTTAAAAAAAGGCCAGAAATAATAAGAGGACGTGACATTGCCATGACGTTCTGTGTTCTGTGCTAGTTGTCAGTTGTCACTGTCGTTATTTTTTTGACTTTTCTGTCTTGTCAGCTTGTCACTATTCGGTCCTTTGTTGTTGTTTCCGAAGGTTAAGCGGTTTTCTTTTTTAAAATAATCAAAAACCAGAGCAAAGGTTAACAAAGTTCAATTCGAAGAGATAACTTCAGTGAAACAAAATGCGAAATTAAATTTATCAGTGGATAATAATAACCCTACGAGATAACAGTCGCAATTTTGCAAGTTACACCGAGTTCAAAATAACAAAGTGAGTATCACACACAACAAAACCACTAAATTAAATTAACTAACGATCCACTTCGAGTAGAAAATGGCCGAAGCGTCTCTGGTGAATTTTACTGACGAATTATTGGAAAGCAATTGCTTGTACTGCGCTCTGTGCAAAGACATCCTCAAACCGCCGATAATGCTCGTCGAAAACATCGGAAACATTTGCTCGACGTGCCACAAAGACACCCCGGAGATCAAGAATCGCCACAGCATGAACAACGAAGCAGTAGAAAACATCTTGAAACTATTAAAGCTACCGTGCAAATACAAAATCAAAGGCTGCCAAGAAAGGTAATTTACTCTACTTCAACCAACACGAAGGGTACCCTATCAATTATTTTGCAGGTTTTCCTACGAAGAATTGCCCTATCACCAGCAGGGCTGCAAGCACGGCACCAAGATGTGCTCGATGAACAAATCCACAGGCTGTGAATGGCAGGGCAGCACTGGCGACTTCGTGGCCCACTTCAAACAGCTACACGGCGACCACATAATCAACTTCGAAAACAATTTGTTCTTCCTCGAAACGTCCCTGTGCGAGGCGAACATGGTCAAGTTGCTGGTGACTCACAATCAGATTTTCATGCTGCGCATGCACACCAACGTCGAATCGAAGCGATTGCTCTACATGATCTGCTCCGTGACGGACAATTCCAACTCGTTTTGCGACTACTCGGTGAAGCACAAGGGCAGCAGCGACAATTACATCAAAACCAAATCGAGGATCGTGCCTTCCTATTACATTTACAACGATTTCGACGAGACCGTCGCCGTGGCCATCGATTTGGATGCGCTCAAGCAGATATCGCAAATCTCCAACACCATAACGAACGTGTTTAAAATCAAAATAGACGACGGGGATTTCGATGTGATCGATGATAAAATACTGCATTTCTTCGAATGTCCCGTTTGCAAAACCTTCATGAAACCGCCGATATTCCAATGTCATTCCGGCCACAGCATTTGCAACATGTGCAGACCAAGATTAGATCGATGCCCTACGTGCAGGTCCACCTTCGGCAACACGAGGAATTATTCCCTGGAAGGTTTAACCGTAGGCGTTCAATATCCTTGCATCTACCACGATTCCGGCTGTCCGGAAATCGGTTCGGCTAACTACATGACCTCGCACGAGAAACAGTGCCTGTACAAACCTCTGAGCTGTCCGTTTCCCACTTGCGCCACCAACAGCAACCAGGAGGTTATCGTGCAGCATTTGATCGACGCTCATTTCGATTCGTGCATATATTCCGGCAGCACCGGCTACACGGACAGCTTCCGCTTGGACCCGAATTCGTGGCAGAACAAAGTACTGAACAGGAAGTGCGTGATCGCGTTCAATCACATATTCCGGTTGACGTGCAGGAGGACGATGGATTACTGCTACATGGCGGTGGAGATAATCGGGTGCAAGAGCGAGCTGAAGACCTTCGTGTACGAGGTGTCCATAATGGACGTGCGGAAGCCGGAGAAGAAATTGATCAGGACTGATTATTGTTTGAGTGAATTGAGCGAAGATGAGGTGTACAAGAAGTGCATTATGTTTCCTAATAGCGTATTGTCGTCGTATTCGAACCACGGCGTGGTCACTTTTAATATTTCCATTAAAGAAAAATAGGATTTAGTAGTTATATAAGAATTATGTTTGGATACTATTAGATAAAAAAATAATGTGTATAAATATTTTTTAAGTGTTCGAGATAATTTCTAATTTGTAACTTTTCTCAAGAGGATAGTGAAAAGTATTATTGATTTCTCCACAAAATTTGTGATATTCCTAATGTAGACTTAAGGTAGATTTCCATACGTAAAGGCCAAATATTTAGGCGAATTTTTTACCTGTTCTTCGCAATTTGTATAATGAATGATTTTTTATGTTTGCAGTAATATACTGTTTATTTTTACGTGGTTGCATTAAATTAACTTTGTACTTACGTCCATGTATCTAAACAAACTGATGGTGTCATTCGTTCGGGGTGGCTTCGGCCCTTTCACGTCGAGTCCGTACTTTGCAAGTATATTCTGGTGATTCACGAGCTGTCGCCTCGGCGATTTTTGTCTCATCAGGTCGATCCTGCGTTAAATAACGGGCTTTATGGAAGTAATTTAGTGAAATGCAAACGATTAACTTACCTAATATACTGGTTCTTCTCTTTGAAGAAATAGCCGCTAGCGAAATGCAGAAACAAAATCGAAATTAATATGGAATACTTCATTTTAACAGTTCAGTGCGATACAAAAAGATAGATTAATCTGTTGTGCCGAAGCGAAAAACGGGTTTCTTTATATACTATCTCTTAGTCCGGGAAGCACATATCGTTTTCCAAGAATTTATCAGTCTCGCCAACACTCATAAATATAAAAATATAATCGAGTGCTTTGCTAAATGTTGAAGTGTTTGCATGTGTATTTAATAAAAATACAAAGATAAAGTTCGTAAATATGGAATTAAAAATTATCGGGTGAGTCACCAATATGAACTAGATAAGTTACTATTTTTATCCCATAAATCCTATTAAATAGGTGTGGGAATCCCATAAACCTAAATCAAGTGTTACACATTAAAATCGCCAATTTAATTATTAGAAAAATTAAAATAAGCTCTATTGAATTGAAATTAACCCTTGTGTTGATTGTAAAAATGTAGCGTAATTGTGTTTTTTCCAAAAATATATAAAATAAAGAAGGAACTGCGGGCTCCATTATTTCAGAAAAGTTTCTTCTTTTTTTTAAGCATCAAAAAACTACTATCGGAAGTCAATCGGACAGGGCAACTAGCTGGATGCCTAAAACAAGTCGACACAAATAAGGAAAAAGAAGAAAATAAGTTCCGTGCCTCCGCACTGATCCGTAATTTGCGTTCCACGTCACTAGTGTCACAACTGTCATTTCAACATTTAATAAAAATATCAACATGGCGATACAAAGTAAACGTGCAGTGATACTAGGACAATAAAAATCGACAGTTAATAATGTCCAGCACGCCACCTAATAATCGGAATGGTGCGCAAAAAATCAGATTAACAAGTAAGTGGAAATAATCGACGGAGTTGTAGCGTTTTGATTTTGTCGAATGAAAACATTGTTGTGTAAATGTCAACTTGACATGGCCTCATTGATTACTTCCTAGTTTAATAATAATCCTTATATGAGCGTTGCGTTTATCTAAAATTTTATTCATTTCCAGTTCTATGTGCGAGGAATTTAGTGAGGAAGGATTTATTCCGTTAGTATATGCACGTTTTAAAATGTATATGGTATATGTAATTAGGTTTGCTTTGCAGGGCTTCCGGATCCTTTCGCAAAGATATCAGTAGACGGTAGCGGGCAAAGTCATTCAACTGAGCCGGTCAAAAATACTTTAGACCCCAAATGGAATTCCCATTACGATTTGTACATTAGCAAGAACGATAATATCACAATATCGATATGGAACCACAGGAAAGTACACAAGAAACAAGGCAGCGGTTTTTTGGGTTGCGTTCGTATCGTCAATAATCTTATACAAAGGCTCAAAGACACCGGATGTAATTACTATTATATTTCTACAAACTAGTATTTATTAAAATATTCGTGCTTGTAGATCAATGCTTGGATTTGGGCAAAGCTAACGCCGAAGATGAACCGGTTAAAGGTCAAATAATCGTATCTTTACTATCGAGAGACGGCCCTTGCGGGGGCACTCCTTTAGCCATCGTCGGCCCTTTAGGGGATTTAAGAGGACCAGCGGATCTCGAAAACTTAAACGCACCCGCGGAATTGCCCACGGGCTGGGAGGAACGGAGAACCCCGAACGGTCGCCCGTACTACGTTAATCACATCACGAAATCCACCCAATGGGTTCGACCTCTAACCAACAACAAACCCAAACCCAACAGAACCAGAGTGAACAACAACAACGCGCATTTCAACCCCGATAACAACAACGAAGAAGCCACCAGGTTGATTACCTCTCTCACATCGATTACTAATTCGTACTAACGCTCCTGTAATTTTTTAGGAACGTAGAACCGGTCAATAATAACGTACCGTCGACGCCGGAAACATCACAACCACCCGCAACTCCCTGTTCGAGCACTTCGATAATCAATTCGCAAGCCGAAAGGTTGTCGCCGATGCAAGTCGCACCGACGGTTTCCGCCCAACAGTATTCCGACCAACGGTTCCCGATATCTTATCCGACCTCGACGGCCGTGGTTCCGGCCCCGAACAACATCAGCTGTAACGTTCCGGTAGCCGTAACGAACAAGGCCGCCCCCGCTTTGGTGGGCAGCCCCCAACAGAGGGTATCGACGAGAGAGAGGCGCCCGAGGCCCGGCAACGAGGACCGAAGGGAGGGCAGCAGCCGAAGGAGGCAGGGAAGGAACAGGAATTCGGCGAACGGAGGACCGTCCGGTTCGAATGGTTTAATAGACGGCGCCATGATGGATTTACCGCCTGGTTACGGTGAGTTTGTCGGGTGTAATCGGTCGATGTGTGAGCGGTTTGTTTTGGTAGAATTGAGGACGACTCAACAAGGACAAGTGTATTTTTTCCACATACCTACGGGGGTGTCGACTTGGCACGATCCGAGGATACCTAAGGATTTGACCAGCTTGGATTTGGATAATTTGGGGCCGCTACCGCCCGGTTGGGAAATGAGACAGACCAGTTCCGGACGGGTAAAAAACGATACATCGCAGTATTATTCACGAATAAAAAACGATTAATTTCATTTAGATATACTTCGTGGATCACAACAAACGAACAACCCAATTCACCGATCCCCGATTGAACTCCCAAATACTGAACAACATACTCAGAAGGAACGGACACAACGAAGCGAACAATCAAATTACAACTAGCAATGTCGCGCCGAGCACCGCAAGGTATATGAAATTAGCGCGATATAAACGAATATTCTATCGTAATTTTTTCGTTAATTTAGTGCTACCGAGGCGGACGGTCAAGCCTCTTCGCACCATTCGAATCCCGATCCGGTGAGGGTGCGCACGGAGCGCGTCCGCAACGAAGACCTGCCGCCCAGCCTGCTCAACGAGTCCGAGCATCTGCCGAAATACAGACGGGATCTCGTCGCCAAATTGAAAGTACTCAGGGCCGAGTTGAATTCGTTGCAACCGCAGAGCGGCCATTGTCGCTTGGAGGTGTCCCGGAGCGAGATATTCGAAGAGAGTTATAGGTACGTGATTTTTGCGTATACGGCGAGTTGGTATTGATTAAATCCTGTCGCAGACTTATAATGAAAATGCGTCCGAAAGACATGCGAAAAAGACTAATGGTGAAATTCCGCGGCGAAGAGGGCCTCGATTACGGCGGCGTGGCGCGAGAATGGTTGCATTTGCTGTCGCGCGAGATGCTCAATCCGCAATACGGCCTCTTCCAATACAGCAGGGACAATCACTACACGTTGCAGATCAATCCCGATTCCTCGATCAATCCCGAACACCTGTCGTATTTCCATTTCGTCGGAAGAATACTGGGCATAGCGGTGTTCCACAATCACCAATTGGAAGGCGGCTTTACGTTGCCCTTCTACAAGCAGCTGTTGAACAAACAGATTATCCTGCAGGACATCGAAGGAGTCGATCCCGAATTGCACAGAAGTCTCACCTGGATGTTGTAAGTCAAATAATATAAATACTCTTGTTACGATTCACTTTGTTATTTATATTCGATTAATCGCCTGTGAAATATTTTTAGGGAAAACAACATCAACGGTGTGCTCGATACGACGTTTTCCGTCGAAAACAACAGCTTCGGAATGGTGAAAGTGCACGAATTGAAACCGGGCGGAGCCGCCATCGCCGTAACGGAAGAGAACAAACGGGAATACGTTAAATTGTACGTAAACTATCGCTTTATGCGCGGCATCGAACAACAATTTCTCGCCCTGCAAAAGGGCTTCTCCGAATTGATTCCTTCCACGTCGCTCAGACCGTTCGACGAAAGAGAATTGGAACTCGTCATCAGCGGTATCGGTTCCATCGATATAGGTGAGATATTAGTATCGATGTACAGAGAGGGAATGTATAACGATTATGCATTTAATCGACAGAGATAAAGTTTTATTTGACAGTTTTACATTGTTGTTATGGAGTAACCATGGACATCTTTCAATTGACAGATTTACATTGTTGTTATGGAGTAACTATGTACTTTGTTTACATTAATCTAGAAGCGCCGAATGCAAATCAATGTATGTGTCCTTGCGTGACGGCCTCTTACTATGTCTGGTATTCAGTACAATTTGTAGCCGATTATATTAAGAAGTTAATTTAGTAACGAATGCGTTGTTTTGCAGCCGATTGGCGTTCGCACACGAGATTGAAGCATTGCACGCCCGAAACGGCGGTGGTGCAATGGTTCTGGCAGGCGGTGGAGTCCTATTCGGAGGAGATGCGGGCGCGTCTGTTGCAATTCGTGACGGGCAGTTCGCGGGTGCCTTTGCAGGGTTTCAAGGCGTTGCAGGGCAGCACGGGGGCGGCGGGGCCGCGGTTGTTTACCATCCATTGCGTGGACGTGTCGCCGCAGAATTTGCCCAAGGCCCATACGTGTTTCAACAGGATCGACGTGCCGCCGTACGAAACCTATCAGGTGCTGTTGGAGAAGCTGACGCAGGCTGTCGAGGAGACTTGCGGTTTCGCCGTCGAGTGAGGTAATTCTTTTTTTTTTTTTTTTTCAATATTAATCGTGTGCACTTAGCACCTTATTAATGATATATCGGTTGCTTCAATTCAGACCGCAACATGGTCGTTTCTATGAGTCGAACAAAGAAAGATTAATAAAATAACAGTTGTCAGAGTGAAAAGTTGCAATTACACAAATGTCACTCTTTCTTTTTCCTTTATAAGTGTCTAAAGGAAGTTGTCTTTATCTTTATTATGTTGCGATCAAAAATAGAGCAACCTGTATATTATGGTATAATTATTACTTTTTATGCACTGTTTTTTTTGTAGAAATGTGAAGAGAAGCTCCCCTGTTATCTTAGAAGACTGTTAAGTGCCTTGTTTTTTGGAGTTTCCGCTGAATTATCTATATATATCACAAGTGCCTAAAATGCCTAGTCACACTTGTTGTAAACACGTCTGCATCTCGCTTCGTCTAATTCTTTTATTATTGTTTCTTTTCTCTTTTTAACGTCAAATTTACACTTAAGTTTTCGTTGGTTTAGGGTTCAGACGTTACATGAAAATTTCACTATTTTTTTTATATACTTAATCACAATTTTTATTTAAATACGTACGTTATATATCTATTAGACAGGGCGAATATTATAATTTAGGCAAAAATCAAGTAACTTTATTGACTAGAAATATCTAAATGCCCGTTGGTTTTTGCTTAAGTTGGTCTGAAAAGACGTTTTTGAATCTTGAAGTGATTTATTTATTTAAAAACTGCCTGTGTATTATGAATATACTAAAAAATCAAAATCGATAGACATATTTTTTTAGAGCAGCTAATTACTGTGTACTCGTTCTTTTGTAAAGTGTATTATCGAACAATTGTTAACCGGTTCAAATAAGTTTCAATTGATATTCATTCACGCACATTTTCTAATTCAATAATTTCAGATACTGTTAGTTATCATTCCAGTAATTTTCGTACAGCAAGAGTAGAATTATTCGGTTATTTAAGCATTGCAATGCATCACAATTAGGTAAAGAGTTTTTTTTTAATTGAGAGAATTAGAAAGAAGATATTATTAACATAATAGAGATTACTAAAGATTTAATTTGTTATATATACGAAACATGTAATTGTGTATTGATTAAGCTCTGTATATTTTTACTTTTGCACATATCAGAAAAATTGTATCTGAAAAACGTTGGTGAATTAACGATAATGTATATGCTATATTTTGTAAATATTTTGTAAGAATTCTGATTGCAATAATTTAGTAGGTATGTAAATAGATTATATGAAATTTAAAGTATTGTGTTTTATAAAAAATGATTAATTGTTAATTATTGCGATGCACATAGCAAATACACGTTTTTTTTAATGAACAAAACAAATTATAATGTATTATTATGGTAAAAAAAATGTTGAAGATTTAATGTACTTTTGCAAAGCTCACATTATGTTTATTATTTAAAAATAAAGATATATATATTTCGCATTCAAATGATATATCTGCAGTTTCCCCATTCTTTTTAGCTTTTAGCAGTTACAGGTAAGAAATTATATTCAATTGAGGAAGATAGGAATGTTTAAAGGACACAACTTGTAACATAACAGTGTATTCAGATTTGTACAATTGTAATTGGATGGCACATGTTAGTGGAAATATATTAAATTACTATCGTTAATTTACATTATTTGGCTTGATGATATCCTTTCGAGATTCGATTAAAGCTGTTAAACGGTTTAACAAGATTGATGTACGTTTTGCTCCTTTTTCCACCATACTGGTTGTATCTATTATAGCATCCATCTGTATAATACAAACAATTGATTCATATAAAAAATAATGCATTAATGATGTACTTACTTGTTTATTATAGTCCTCCAAACGTAAATGTTTTTGGTGCTTCAAATAAAACACTTTAATTTCAAGTATCATACCGCCCGTGATTAGTAAAATGCATAGGAAAACTACATTGTTAGCATGATTTTGTCTTAATCTAAAAAACATACCCGTAACAGAACATATTTAATAAGTAATCATGTAGCAAATAGCGCTTCAGTTTTAATAAAACAATCGTAGTTTAATTGTCGTTACATCATATTTATTTACATCTTTTCTACTCCTTCTTCTTTTTATTCGTTAACTGAATATCTTGTCTACTTAGCTATTCAGCCTGTTTTATTAAAGGGGCAACATACAAGCATAATAAAAGGCCGATTATTGACAAATTGACATATGAAGTTTGACAAGTGAAATATCGCAATAAAAAAAAAATACATAATTGAATTGATTGTTGCTGTTTATGAAAGTTACTGGTATGTAATTAGAAATTAGAAAGTTTCACCAACTAATATTCTATTTCTTTATAGATCCACTCTATTTGCATTGACACTTCATCCATTGTCCTTTCTGGACATTCAAACACGTCGATGGTCGAATCTAATCGAATTGTATCCATTTGGGCTGTTTTAAAATGGACCAAGGGGAGAATAAATTAGACGTCGATATGTCTCACCTAGAAATAAGCGAAACCGAAGTCGCCGTAGAAGACGAAGCGCAAAATACCGCCACGTTAAGGAGATCAGGTCGTCGAAAAAGTGCAACGGAAGAGCCTCCGGAGAAGAAAAGAGTGCTGCAGAAACCGAAAAAACTCTCCACCAACAAAGAACACAAACAAATCGTGAATTATTACTTAGATAGGAAAATAAAACGGACGTCGTCGTGCCTAGAAACCATATTCGAGATGCCCAAAGGGGACACTTACATGAGTACGAGAAAGTTCGCGAGAGTTTTACCTCTTAAAGATATAACAAAGCCCAAGAATAGAATTAAGAAAAAAAACATGAAATTTAAACGATACAAACCCAAAAAACTTTCCATGGATCTGCTTATACAAAAATTAACCCCTCTTGAAACCGATTCCTAGTCTTATTGTTAGTTTAAAATTCTCCATAATTTCCAAGACTGTGTAAGAATTTTCTCTTTTTTTTTGATATTATAGTTTCGTAAAAAATAATATTGTTTGTTTCTTTTCCATATGGGAATGTGTAAACTAGGTTAGATTAGAAATTGTTTGTGAGGATAGGTATGTATACTTCAGTACAAAGGTCAATTTATTACCATTTTATTCGATTTAGTTTTAAGATAAGCCCGATTCTTCTTTTCTTTGGATTGTAAAAAGTACTCAAAGAGAAATATTTACCAACATCAACCGGACTTTTAAATCTACAAATAACATCAGTAAGTAACTATTTTTTATACATATCTTTTTATAATCTCAACAACTTCAATCAAAAATTTGCATTTGTTTAGTCATTGTTTACTCGATTAACTGCATTAAAATCCAGTTACTTACACAATCGAACTCATCTTCAGTTAAATTTTAACAACGTAATGTTATCGAAATGTATAAGAACAATTACGCGATACAATACAAACCGTAAAAGCACAATTGTAAATCAATAAACAAATTTACACTATTTACTAATTATTTTTTAACGTTACAGCTATCTCTAGCAATGCCCCTGAAGCTAACTTACACGAAGACGGGACATCCCTCGGACGTTCTTCGCATCGAAGAGTACCCCATGCCCCAACCGGAGGCCTCGGAGGTCCTCGTAGAAATGCTCGCAGCAGCGGTAAACCCCGTCGATATCAACATAATCCAAGGAAAGTACCCCATACAATTCCCCGGCATCGGTTTCGAAGGCGTAGGAAGAGTATCCAAAGTGGGACCGTCGGTCACGAAGTTCCGAATCGGAGAGCACGTAGTACCAACCACTTACGCAGGTACCAACCAATTACATCCCATCGCCTTTCTGGATATTATTTCAAGTCTTTTCCAGGCACTTGGAGAACCCACTTGGTCCTCGACGAAGCCAATTTGATATCCTTACCGAAGGAAATAGGCGTAGCCGAAGCGGCCACGTTCTTCGTAAACCCCATCACCATGTACCGCATGCTGAAAGACTACGCCCCGCTCGAGCCGGGCGATACGGTGATACAAAACGGGGCGAACTCCTCCTGCGGCTTGATCGCCATTCAACTCTGCAAGGCCTGGGGCTTGAACACCGTCAACGTGGTCCGAGACAGGCCCGACGTCGGCCAGTTGAAGGAGTATCTGATCCGATCGGGCGCCACTTACGTGTTCACCGATAAGGAGATCGCTGGCACGGACGTGTTTAAAAGCGGGAAATTGCCGAAGCCCAAGCTCGGATTGAACTGCATCGGCGGGGAATCCGCCAATAGCATCCTGAGGCACATCGATCACGGCGGGGTGCTGGTCACGTACGGCGGGATGTCGTTGGAGCCCATTCGAGTGAGTACCAGCACGCTGGTTTTTAAAACCGTCAGATTGGACGGTTTCAATCTGTTCAAATGGTTCAGCGAGAGCGGCGACGAGGACGAGAAGGCGCGAATGTTCGGCGAATTGATCGATTTGATGGTGAAAGGGGCCGTGAGGGCGCCCCCGCACGTGCTGGTCGATTTCAATCGCTTCTCGGAGGCCGTCGAGATGACTTTAACCAAAAACGGGATGGTCGGGAAGAAGTACATATTGGATTTGCGCGCTGTAACCAGCAAAATGTAGCCGTTTTTTTATTGATTTGTTGTGTTTTATTTATTTTTATTGACAAATTCAACCGAATTAAAATTCTCACAATCATTGTTATTATTTATAAGCAGAAATCAACTGTTGGCGGAATTGTTCGATGATGTTCTCGGCCCTAATCAATTGCTCCATCAATCGTTCGACCTCCTTCGACTTGCGTTCGTAAGCATCGGATATATTCCTCAGGGCGAGTTCCGTGTCGATGGAGATTTTCCCGGCCGTTTCATCGGCCATTTTGGTCTTTTCCATTCGCAATTCGGACACGGCGAATTCCAGTTTTCGCTTGTCCTCTTCCAGCACGTAGCGATTGCGATTGGCCACGTCCGATTGCTCGATGGTTTCGTCCAATTGGCGCTTGTAGGTGTCCAGGTCCTCGCGCAATTGCCGGTTTTTCCGCTTGAGCAGCGAGTTTTCCGTTTCCACGTCTTCCAGGGCTCGCCTTGCGTCGGACAGTTGGCTTTCCAGAAGTTTGTGGACGTCTGGAAACCAAATGAATTACAAAAAGTGTGGAATTTCAGTCAAATTTTAAGATCGAATGTAATCTTTTTCAAGGATTTTTAGTTTCTAATATTTTTTTTTTTCAAATATAAAGTAAACTAGATTCTAAATGGGTAAGTGCAAATTTGTTTATAAAATGATCAATTCTGTAAGTTAAGTAAAGATTATTGCAATAAAAGTGGTTAGAGTGAGAAAGAAATTTGCCATTACCCAATATCACTTTCTTTTTCCTGAACAACTGTCAATTGCCAATTTTTTTGCAATATGGTCGATTCTATGAGTTGGACAAAGAAAGATTATCGAAGTAAAAGTGGTTAGAGTGAGACAGTTGCAATCCCCTCCCCAATATCACTCTTTCTTCTTCCTTCATATCAGACTATAATGGAGGTTGTCTTTGTCGCACTCATATATATCATATTGCGTACAATTTTTTTTACCTAGATTTTTCGTTGGAATTATGGGCGATTCCTCGTCGTTTCGGTGGGCTTTTTCCTCGAGGAAATCGAGAAAATTCGCGATGGGGCTCTCGCGTCGCTCGATCTCGAACGTATCGTTCGATTTGAATTTTTCCACGATGCGCGACAAGTCCTCCACGGTTTCGAATAGTTCGGATTTCTCCCGGTTTTCCCGCGCCAAATCGGCCCGTTTGGTCGAAGAGTTGCGCTTGGCGTACTTCAATTTCTTCTTCAGTTTCTCATTCAAATCGATCAGGTTGATTTTCTCGGCTTTCAGGTTTTCCACGAGCTCCCTGCTGAGTGGGAGTTTGTTCGAGGCTGTTGGTTGCGGTAGAGTTTTCTTCAGTGATTCGGTTGGATTTTGTTGGTAGTTCATCGCTGGAAATTTATTAGAGGTGACATGACAGATTGACATTTTGAGTAATTTCCCAATAATGACAAATTCCCCTAGGGCCACAATTCAATGTACTAAATTCTATTGGCATCACTGCTTGGAATAAGTGCTTAACTTAAGACCTCTCCTAACAGTATTTTTCGATTGTGTGTGAGTAAATTTTCTCGTGAAAGTGTGAGATTGTGCCCAATGGGATAATTATAAGTTGGTAAATACTAGACTGTTGTAAAACACTCAAAATTAGGAAAAATTAGTATAATAATTTAAAATACAAATGTCAATTTTGACAGTCCTCAACTGTCAAGTCGAACAAGCATCTTTAACTTAAAAAAACGTGCAGAATTCGGATGAATATAACGGTATTAATTTTAAATAGTAATACAATATATCTATGTATAATAATTTCATTATTCATTATTTAATTGTTTCAGTGAATTTGGCTCGGTAAATTTCCGGAGTCAGTGTTATTCCTGGAATGGGCACGCCGGTCGGTTTGACACTTCCCGGGTACTCGGTTATCCTGTAATTTTTAATGATCTCCGCGAAAAACGTGAAGATGCAACTTCTTGCCAGCTGGTCGCCCAAACATCTCCTGCGTCCTGCGAAATGTAAGTAATATTACACCATTTTCTCGTAAAATCTACCGAATTTATTTACCCAAACCGAACGGAATGAATCGATCATGGTACACCAACTTTCCATCAGAATCTAAAAACCTTTCCGGGCGAAATTTCTCCGGGTCCTTCCAGTACGTTTTATCGTGATGCACTGAGTATAAGCTGATTAATACTGTTGTGTTCTGGATAATACGCCGAATTAATTATATTTGAATTAAATATGGAAATACTTTACTTTTGGAATGACGTAATCCTCTAACTTTGTATCCCTCAGGACTCTTCTCGGGCCGCAAATTGGAGTCACGTGGCAATATCGTTCAACTTCGCATAGTACTGCTTCTACATAGGGTACTCTGAAATAAATTAATGATAATTATACTCATATACATAAGCTCCATTTTTGATCGCAACATAGGTTATATAGACCATGGGTGCGATAAAGACAACTTCCATTAGACGCTTACAAAGGAAAAGGAAAGAGTGACATTTGTGTCATTGCAACTTTTCACTCTGACAACTGTCATTTTAATAATCTTTCTTTGTTCCACTCATAGAAATGACCATGTTGCAATCAGAAATGAAGCAAGGTGGTTACAGTGGTTAGAGTGGGAAAGATACACAATATCACTTTCTTTTTATATGAGACTAACGCAAGTTGTCCTTATTGCACCCATATACAGAATATAACTTCAAACGTACTTCTTTCGATCTGAGTAATTAATCTCGCTATCGCCGAAAGTCGCCTCTAGACACTTTCTAACTTTTTCTTGTACCTCCGGATACAAAATCATCATCAGAAAAGCGAAGTCTAACGTGTGACTGGTAGTTTGAGAGCCGGCTATGAAAATGTCCAAGCAGATCATGATCAATTGGTCCTCTGTAAACGACCAGAAGTTAAGAAAAATAATATTGTAAGCCACTTAAAAGTTCCACCTGTGAACGTGGTGTTCGCTTCGTTGGCTTTCTTCATTTCGGAGACGAAAGCGTAGATTAAATCGTCGTGGCGGTCCTCCTCCCACTTGGCGTAATGCTGTTCGATGGTCTCCATCAGCATTTCCCTCAGCTCGGCGTTGAGCCTCATGATCAAATTGTATCCGGACCCTTCGGGCGAAACGAACCGCATCCAAGGGAACTGGTTGAGCGTGCCGCCGGCCATGTCGAACGCGCGCGATCTCTTGCCCAGAATGTCCAACAAACTTATCGGGAATTAATTCGTTTTGCCCGGTTTTGGGCGCATTGAAAAATTACCTCGATAGCCTGGCGTCTTGCCTGTCGAGCCTGCAGCCGCCGAGCAGCGCCCACAGCACGTTCAACACGGACACAGCCAACAGGCTGCCTATCCTGATCTCCTTGTTACCGTTTTCCTTGAGTATCGCCAGTAGATCGTTGATTTCCTCGCGCACCATCCGCTCCATCGGCTTCTTGCCGAAGCCGAGGTTTCGAAGGTGCGTGGTGACGAAGCTCCTTTGGGTCTTCCACAACGCCCCGTCGGTGATCGTTATGCCTGGAAGAAGTTGAGTTGGACGGTGTGGTGTTTAGAATTCGATGAGGCATAATTACCTCGTCTGGTGCCCATGCATCTTAGTTTCAAAAAGAAATTGTCCGGTCTGCCTTCGTATTCCTCGCCGGTGAGGACCGTTTTCACCGTGGGGTAAGAGAACACGGCGATGACGTTTTCCTTGCCTAATTTCAATCCCACCACGTTGGATTTGTACGTTTGAGAAAGTTTTATCAGGGCCAGGTGTTGGCCGCCCAGTGCTTTGGATAATTTCTTGAGAACGGGCACCGTGCCGACTATTGGATACCAAAATGGTCCTGAAATGTACGGCTTTTATTAGTTTCTTCTATATGGAGATTTTATTGGACGGGTAATTGAAATTTATATGCGAAATGGATGCTGTAAAAATAGTTTATAATAGTACTCAATTGATTTAATTATTCTACTTAACTATACTAGTGCATTCGCACTATAATTAACATTTATAACAATTATACCCACTATAAAATTAATTATTGTAGTCATTTCTACACTAATTTGTGGTAATTGCAGCAAGGAAAAACCATTAGAGGATTTAGCCCTAATCAATAAGTTTTTTAAGCAAATTTTAATTATTTTACATTTTCAATACACCTACATTATGTAACAATACAAATTGCACGACCAAACGAAATAATTTTAATCTTTTATCAATCGTTCCGAATAAATTTCAATACCCACCAATTATTTTTTTTTGATTATCGAGGATTATCGAGTAATTGACGTTGAGAAATTGATGGAAACGACCTTACCAGGGGGAAAATGGGCCGGCTTCTTAACTACACTAATTAATAGATAAGCGATTAACGTGACGATAACCGTTAACAATAATATAAAAACCATCTTGCGCGTTCGTTTCAGTTAAACTTACTACTCACTGATCGTGATTCGTGATCGATTTGAAAACTTTATCCGGGGTCTATTATTGGTATTCTATTTAGTTAACGATTCAGCGGCGCGACGACTGTGATTTGCGACGGAGTCGTTTTAAATAACTCCGTTATGTAAATTATTGTTTTAATTAGCATCTCAGTTATACAGGGTATGATGGGGTATTTTTGTGGAATTTTTTTGATTAGGGTTTTGGTAAAAATCCAAACTAATTTTGTAGTGAAGTATTAACATTTTATTAACTCTTACAAATGGTTAGTACATGTATTGATAGTAAAAATTATTCTACAGTTATAATTAATTTCCTAATAAACGCGCCTTAATTTCTTGTTTGTGTAAAATGTGATTATTTATCACCTAAATTACGTTTCTATATATGTAGACAACTATACATATAAATTAGGATGTTATTAATATTAATTTAATTTTTTATTGCGTATTTTTTAAATTTATAGTAATATATAATTACGCAACCGGCTGAAATTTATTACCGTAAGAACAAAACAAGAAACTTGTTCCCCAAAATATCTTCCCCAAACCTAAATTTACCTACGTTGTTACGAAAACGAATCCTACTAAAAATATCCCATGTTAAATCCCATGTAAAAAATATATTATTTCTATTATTATCAACTACCCTGATATATTTTTATCTAATAAAGCAGGGTAATATTGAAAAGTAGTTATTTTAAATGAATTACAGTTGGGTTTCTACGCCGCCTTTGAATTTTTGAACGCATTCCCATTAATTTGCAAATTATGCATACATAGATTTTTTCAGGTCATCCAATCTGCTTTTTTATTGCACTAGACTAGTAGTCGCTTGTTACTCGAACAAATAAATATTATTACTTCAATTTAGATAAAATTTATTAAATATTAAATTTCACAATTGATAAAAAAATACATCATTTCGTGATTATATGCATTATATCTGTTTGTATGATAACCAAACACAATATATTTTGCGATAGTTAATTTTAAATTAAATAGAAGTGCATTCGCCTCGCGTCATATTTCAGTCTTGTCTCAAAATAAGCCGAACTCTGAACGGTTTCGGCGCCATCGTCACCCCGTCGTGTCCTTCCAGCTTCAACTCCACATCGTCGGCCCGTTCCACGCGAAAATTATGCAATATGGCCGTGAAAAACAGGAATATGTTGGCCTTTCCCAGCGACTCGCCCAAACACCGCCGCTTCCCTGCAACGAAACCCCCCCATAGAATTTTCGACTTTGATCGACAGCGAGAGTACAATACCGCCTCCGAACGGGACGTAGTGTCGCTCGTTCACCGACAAATCGCCGCGCTCGTTCAAAAACCGCTCCGGATCGAACCGGTACGGGTCCTTCCAGAAGGCCTCGTCCATGTGCACGCTGTACAAATTGGTCAGGATAATGGCGTTCTCCGGTATCAGATACCCGTAGAGTTCGGCGTCTCTGACGGCCCGATGGGCGATGCCCAACGGGGCTATCGTTACTCGCCGCTGGAGCTCCATCAGCACCGCTTCGGTGTATTTTAATCTGAAACGTAAAGCGATTGTACTCAGTACCCGGAGGAAAAGGGTTTCGAGTTAATTAGAGGGCGAGAGTACCTGATTCTATCGCCGAGAACGGGCCATCGGTTTCTTCCCACCTCTCTGTCCATTTCGTTTTGGACTTTCATTTGAACGTCCGGATGTAGCACCATGGCGAGCATGGCGAAGCCCAAGGTGTTGCTGGTTGTTTCGGCGCCTGCCATGAATAAATCCAAACACAAGGACATTAGCTGGTCGTCTGGAATAAATATCTACCTAGTATAAACAGGAAATAATGCCGGGTTACAGTAAAAGTAAAGTACCAGTAAAAGTCGGATCGTTGTTGACATCGATCTTTTGAAGAAACGCGTCGATGAGATCCCTAGGTTGTTGAGAAACGAAGAACGTCTTCCTGTGATCTTCGATGGTTTCCTGAAAGCATTCGGAATTAATCGAATCGCGATCGTCGCGTCTCGCCTCGTACCTCGAGGAACTCCCACATCCTCTCCAATATCTCCCTGATCTGGTTGTAGCCGCTGGCGTTGGGCGCGACGTACCGCAGGAACGGCATCTGGTTGAGCATGCCGCCGGAGATGTCGACCAGCCGGAAGGCGTCGTGGATGATCTGCAACAGCCGGCGCAGCCGCTTGTCGTCCGTTTCGAATCTCTGGCCGGCCATCATGGCCCACAGGCCGTTGAGGACGGACACGTCGAAGGCGTCGTGCATGTGGATCGGTTGGGCGCCGTTGCGCTTGAACGCCTCGATCAGGCAGCGCGTCTCCTCGTGGATCTTCTCCTCCATCTCCTTGCGGCCGAAGCCGAAGCTGCGCAGGTGCTGGATGGAGAATTTCCGTTGGTTCTGCCAGAATTGGCCGTCCGAAAAGACTATGCCTTGTTGGGAAATTATTTCGTTGATTTCAGTTTGTAATTTGTTGCAGGGTTGATTCGGCGTGGTGGCGAAGGAAGTTTGTACTGGTAAGTTTGTTTTTTTTTGGATTATTTTCGAAGTGAATTCGGCCGACGGACCGGTCCGGAGCGGTGAGGATCTCCCGACAATTATAGTTACAATAAAAGAATCTTATTTCTTTTCGACCGGTTTACCGGGCCCACCGAGCTCGGACCGCTTCGTTTTTTTCGTTAACAAAGAAATCAACTTACGAACGTCGCTCAGACACTGACCTATGTCTAACAGAAAGTCCTTGGCCTATCCTCTACGTATCTAATGCCCTATAAATTTTTTTTTGGTCGTTGATTCGGAGGGCATTAGACTCTCTTAGATCGAACGTAAAAAAACGAGTCGCATAACGGTTGTTTATAATGTAGGTCGGCATGGCTTTTTCGATTAAAGAAATATAGGTAACCACTACCTGTTATCTCAAAGATATTTAAATTAAATGGGGCGATTAATGAATTAATTTAAACGGTTCTTTACACTTTACACTACAAAATTTAAATGGTGTTTGGTTACCTAATCGTTTGCCGAACGTGCGAAGCCTGAAGAAGAAACCGTCGGGTCTCCCGTCGAAATCCTCCCGGTTGAAAACCTCCCTGATGGCGTCGGCTCCGAAAACGCCGATCACGTAATTTCTGCCCAGTTTCATGCCGACGATTTCGCCGTATTTTTGGAACAATTCCATCCAAACGAGGTGATGGTAGCCGAGCACCTTCAATCGCTCTCTGTACTGGAGGAAATTGCCCACTACGGGGAGCATAGCGGGGCCTGAATTTCGTGTATTAGTTTAAAAAAATTATTTAAATAGTGTCGAAAAAAATAGTTTTTTTATGGCGATTTAATGTTAATTGTAATGGTAATTTTTTTTCTCACCGGGTGGGTATTTTTTCGGTCGTCTCATGTCGTTGAAGAGCAAAAATGCCAGCAATGTCACCACTAAGCACAAGAGTGACACCATCATCTTCGGACTCGTTTTAGTGAAATAATATTCCAGAACCAGAATCGAAAATGAACTGCCCTTCTTGCTTCGATCTGGTGCTATTTAATATCTCGCAGCGGTCCCGCCGAACGTCTTTCGAGGTTTTTTTGACCTCGTGACCCCTTTTTTCCACCTTTTTTTATTTTTCTTTCGTTCTAGCGGCATTATAATTTAGTTCTATTATGTTTTCCCGGTTTTCGTTAGATTCTGAGATATGTAAAGTGTACTAGTTTTGTTGTGCTTTGTGCTAAACTTATTTAAAATTTAGATTTATGAACGTACTATTTAATTTCATGAAATAATTATACTACCTAGAGGCGCCTAATGGTTTAATTACATTATTGTGGTGGAAATAAGTAAAGAGAGAATTATGTAATGTAATTCTCATTCTATGTTTTTTTAACTTAATTTATCAAGGAAATTATTTTAAAATAAGCAATACTTTTTTTTTATTTTCATATAAAATAATTTAGAGAAAATTCTGGTAAATTTGTTTCTTCAACACCAATGCCATCCTGATTGAATCCAATAACTTCTTTGACAGATATAGTATAATGACAGGATGTCACTGTCAATTCTTTTTAGTTGTCAAACATACCAATTAGTTTTGACAAGTTTCCAAACTATAAGATTAATTAACAAATAGATTTTTCTCACAATAATCATCTGTGGACTCGTAGATGTATTACAAATATGTAAGAAAATGAAACCTGTTTTTGTATGAACAAAGTGACATCTACTTACAGAAGTTTAAAGCTGTACAGCTTAACGTTAGTTTTCTACTAAGAAATATAATCATAGGCATTTAATAGGGCTTTATTTACTAGGGGAATCCCCAGGAAACCCTTAAGAATTCTTCAATAAGACTCTAGGACTAGGACAAAAACTTAGATTAGTAATTTTTAGAGAAAAATAAAACACAGAAAAAACTTAATATGACGGTGATTTAATTCTACAATCACTTTTGATCCACATAAATTATATTTACAACCTTTCAATCACACAGCTTAAATAAGTGTACGTATTTTATATATATTTATATATAAATATATCTATATAATTTTTTTTCCAAAAATAAGCTCTGGGCATTATGCGCGTCACAAGGGCCTAAACGTAGTTAAAAATAAATAAGTAGTAGAATTTTTCGCCATGAATGCAATTGGGACTCGCACAAAAGCCCTGCGAGGAAACGAAATTTGCCGGTTTTATGCAAACAAATTGCCATTAAGTGAGCTTTTTTTTTCATAAAAAACGAATTAAAATGTTGTTGATTTGCAATTCAAGTTAACCATTTCGTTTACTTCTAGAGTTTATAAGTAATTCTGGAATGTTCGATTATAAGCGATATATAAAATTTATTTGAATCATTAAACTGCGAAATAATAGAAACGATCGAATTGTTTAAATAAAGTTTTGATTAGGGTTTATCACATTCAATTACACAAGAAACTCTTTCTAAAACATATAGGTAAGCCTTTGTTGGGAAGCCATCGCTTTACTTAGGAATGCGCCTGCTAACAAATTGAATTTTTACAGCAACTTTTGATCATTACTAACACAAAAACTCAATTATTGTCGCTGAAAATTCACTTTTTAATCTTTGAAATCAATCGAAGGCCTAATTAACATATTCTTTTACTACACATACCAACAATCACAACCTATCTGGGGCGTTTCAAAGTTGAATGAATTAAACACGATATGTGATGTTGCGAATAATGTGTGTATATCTTCGTTGTGCATCTAATAAAACAAACAACAAATATTTTATCACAGAGTCTTTCAAAAAACACCGCAAATAAATGCGACATGTGAGCGAACGAAATCAAATTAGGAAGTGGATAATTCCAAATGAATGAAAAAATTAGGCAATTTTTATGCAAGTAACACACCTATTTAGACTCGAATTGCGGTTTTACTCTAACACACAACTAATAAAAAAAATAATTAAATAATCGACATAGAAACTTTCTATCACGGCCGTATATTTCTAAGTTCTGGAAACAGCCTATGCTTAGATACGGCCGTGCTTTCTATTAACATCAACAACGGGATAAATCGACACAATCACGATCTAATTAAAATACTAAGTCCCTAAATTTTATAAAAAATATTTTAGATGATTTTTTCCCTTAATCATTAAACTTGTTAAATCTCTTCCATTTTTACAATAAACATTGAAACAATCAACAGTGTGATGTAAAAAAATAACTTTATAGTATGTTAATTTTCTTTTAGTATGTATATTATAAAATAGGTGCTTATATACTTTCTTTTTACACATATTTACACGATTATATCACATATTAGTTAAAATTAAGATACTTGTGATTCTGTAGGTAAGCTCTCATGATTCAAATAAATTAACAATATTTACTTAATTTTTCTTCTTAATAAGGATTATTTGTTTGCATAAAACCACCGTTGAGGTAACCTGCATTTACAATAGTAAATTGGTAGTAAAGTTTGGGAGAATTTCCTGGTAAACAACAGTTATTTCACGCAATAAAATCGGACAAATAAAATGCGCTCCCAAAAAAAATTATCAAACAAAATTTAACACACAAAAAATATACACATAAACTGAAATAGTATGTTAACTTAACATATATTTTTTTTTAAATTAACAATTTAAATATAAAAACAAAATAATTATTCCATAAAAGTAAGAAAATTTCGATCGATACTTAGCATTCATACCAATAAACTATGTAATTAATTGTTACAACATATTTTGATTGTATAAGTAAAGCATGTATAAAAATAAAATTTTAATACTATTTTGTATAAAATATTACAGTAAAAAAATTAAAATTGTTTGGGTAATTTTTAAAAACTAACAAAACGCGTTCTACATCATCTTTCGTCGATGGAAATAAAATTTTTCTAACAATAACTTCCTTACTCTATTTGAATCGTCTTTAAAATCAATTTAAATGAAATTTCCATAACACACGAAATAACCCAATAATAAAAATCAATCCGATTGAGATAATGTAGAACAGTAACAAATTTTGATTAAATCCATGAATTTTCGATGAGTATTAGTTTCTTTTTACAATTTCCATAATATGAATAATGACCTATTTTGTGAAATAACTGGTATTTGATTAACATTGTCATTCCTCACTTAAAAACTTTCGATAACAACAACACAAAAAAAAATAAGACCACAGTACCCAGCTCGGTCATCTCATTTATCAATTAACATTCATAATATATATATATAACATAATATATAATATAAGTAAACTTAATAACTAATAATAAAGAGTAAATTTTAATAATTACACGTAATATTACAGAGCTGTTAGTTAGTCCATCACCACAGTTAAGCTACACGTACTACTGTTAATACGTTTCTTTTTTTATTAGTGCTGTGCGCACATACGTATGTATACAATACATCCACTCAACTGACTCTCGAACATTCGAAGAAAGCTAGTAAAAGACTCCTTATAGCCTACATTTTTTTAGGATGCCCTTTGAATCCCTCTGAGGCACTCCTCGTGGAATGTGTATCATAAAAAAAATCAAAAAAAAAAATTCAACATTAACATAAATAAAAAAAAAAGAAGAAAAAACAACGGTATAAGAGCTTGGGGCTGTGGCCTGAGGTTTACCTTATTACAAAAATATTGTGGTTTGCTTTTTTGTACTTCGAAAAAGGCATCAATGTCAACAACAATTATGAGATTACCTGCGACCTATTTATTATATACAGAGTGTAAGCCGGTATTGCACACAGATATGGTAACGTGGAGACGGACGGGCGGGCCGTTATTTCCTCTTGGCGTGCAACATCTCCATGAGGAGCGTTTGCGTGGGGGCGCTGCCGTTGCAATGCTTGTGGTAGAGGTGCTCCTCGCCTCGCACCGCCACACTGTGGATCTCGGGCAGGAGTTGCTGCAGTTTATGAAACTTGTCCTACAAAACAAAACAAAAAAAAAACCTTTATAAATATTCCACGCGACGTTTAAACCAATTTACAGGTACAGAGGTTCTATGGGGTAGGGCTCTTGAAAGGTTTCTAGGAGTTTTAGAATGGTCTCGCACGAGAGGAACTTCTTCTTGGAGGGTCTTTAAAGGTCTCTAAAGGTTCTTGAAAGGTATCTAATTGTTCTCAGAGGATTTTTAAGGGTTTTTTTAAAAGGTCTGTAGGAATTGCTCAATCTCAATTCGTTCATATGGGATTGAACAATCGTTTGTGATTTGTGGTATTTGAACATACCTGAATTTGCGGGTAACATGTCACAGTATATTCGAGTAAAGCTTGCTGGACTTGTTCGTAGCCTTCTAGAACGTGTTTTCGATTGGTAATTCCTCGTACATCTGTTGAAAAAAAAATTAAATTCATGTTAATTCATATTTGTTACGGAGAACTCGAACGGGAATAAGAGGGTAAAAATTTTCCTTTGGTTTGGCGACTACTGTGCACTTACGGTTTATTGGAAACGTACAATTATGTACAAATAAATAATATATTGTTTTAATTTAATGATATGCACCGGTAGGCAGGACGTAACAAGAATTTGCTTTTAGATAACCTTTTTTAACTACCAAATGAGTCATTTATTGTCGGGTTTTTTTTTTATAAATGACTTTGTAACGAAAAACGGACTGTGTGATACTAGCGGGTGTGGTTTAATTACATTTTCTGGCTCATAGAATGCGGCAATTCGACACTCAACAACTACCAGTTATAAATAAAGCAAGTCTTCTTACCCGGATTAAGCAGCAGCATAAATTTTATGCAAATGTAATCGCTGACGTCGAACTTCAAATCCTGCAATTTCACCGTGATATCGTTGAAGTGATCGGCCAGGCTGGGCACGCCCAACAAACCTAAATTGAGTAGATCTAATTTCTGGCCATTGTGAAGGGTCGTCTCGTCGGGCAGGTTGTTGTGCATACGCTGGTGCATGTGATCGAGCACCAGCATGTCCGACCACGAATGCTGCAACAGCTTCATCTGATCGTCCACCTAAACGAAACGTAAAGGATCATTACCTGCATCGAAAGAGAGAGACCAGAAGTTTGATCGATTGGAAAAATTTACGAAACGGAAGGTATTTTTGTTTGGTGTGGTCGAAGCGCGACTTCGAAGTGACCTGGATATCTACGAGTAGCCTATTAAGCGTGCGAGTTAAAGAACAATGGAAATGTCGGGATTTTCGCAACGATTTTCCGGTATACGATCGGCTCCCCTTAACTAAAACTACCGACGGAATTAAAAAAAAAATGATTACAGATCGTTATCGTCGATACTCTGGAAGGCTGTAAAAATGTCAGAGTGCGTCATTGTTCCGAAGAGAATAAAAGAGGTTTTTTTTATTCGCTTACTGCAATAAAATGACTCATCGCAGCCGTTGAACAAAAGACGGAGATCGGTGTACTGTACGCTCCAAACTCTTTTGAACTTGGCCTGAATTTCGCAGCGGCTGTTTTCACTTTCGATTATTTGCTCATTTTACGTAATCCCAATACACACACATTGTGTGTGTTTGTGTGTGCGTTTTTTTCCTATTATACTAGTATTATTCTTTCATACAGGTTCGCATTGTTAAACACACTGTCCAAGTTTGGTCCAACAGAACTATTGAACCAGACCAATTTTATTAATAAATCAATAACACCATTATTGAAAAAAATGAGAATTTTCTCCATTTACTTCGAAATCTAAAGACGCGAGTATTAATAACCAAAAATCTATTAGCAACATTGAAGCATCTTCAATATAAACGACCTGCTATCCTGCAAATATGATTCGTGAAAAAATTCTCGTCGGGTGCACTTACAGTATACCAAAAAAGTATTCGTACACTCGTATTATAATCATTATACGTGTAATTACGCGTTTAATAAATATACAAATGAAAAAACAATTAACAGGCAGATTTGGCTCCATTCGATCCAAAAATGTTATACTTACTCTCATCTGACAATATAACCTGGTTCCAGAACTCTAAACGTTTATTAATGTAATGCTTAGCAAACTCCACTCTTAGCTTTCGATTTTTCTTATTTATCCTTGGCTTTTAGCAGGTCTTCTTCCTCTATATTCTAATCGCTTAATGTGGTATCGAAGAGTTTCCGGATGGATCTTATGCCATGTACTGGATTCCAGTTCAGAAACGATGTATGGAGCACTTACAAAGGGAATTTTTTTAACTTTTTGATAAATGAAATTCTGATCTCGTTGAGTTAACTTGGCAGTACCTCCCGATCTTGACTTATTTTCCACGGAACCAGTAGATTTATATTTTTTCACAATGTACTGAACTGTAATATGTGTTTTTTGAACAATTTTACCTATCTCCTTATATTATTTTCCTTCTATAAAATGATGGATGATGACTTTTTTAAGTCACCATCTATTTCTTCAGTTTTTCTAGGCATTTTAAGGTAAACTTGAATTATTTTGAAAACAGAACTAGGAGCTCAACCTAATACTAATAGACCGGCGAAAACAATAAACAATTTAATATCTACAGAGTGAAGAAATTGATAAAACGTTGCTGTACGAATACTTATTTTGGGGATAATGCAAACATTTTTCGTTTTTTTTTATTTTACATTTTTAATAACAATGTTAATTAATGATTGCAAGAATAGTCTTGAAATGTAGATTTTAATTTGCTAGTTACTTCTTGTTTCTGTTTACTGAACGCGGACTTCCAGAACATAATGCAACTGTACGAATACTTTTTTGGTCTACTGTACATACATTTACATTGCGCACCGCTCGGCATAATTAACGAGTTCAGAGGAGGAAAATGAAACAGGATGAGATTGAAAGCGTTCAGTGATCGCGCACCGTATATTTGTACGGTCTGTGCATACTACGTGGGAAAAGGACACGCTCGATGGAAATTGATTCTAATTAATTAAAAATGGAGATTGGACGCGATGTGTACGGGCGTCGCGCGATATTTTTCCGAGTGTATTGTAACGTTGGATTCGAAGCGTACGAAACGCGCGGCCCTCGTATGTTAGTTTGATAACTCATTTAATGTATTCTACACGTCGGGTTGGGAGTGGTTTTTTTTTTCAGTTCGTTCTCTCACATTTGCTTTGATAATTGAATTGAAACGATTTAATGTTCATTTTTATATAGGCCGGCGATTTAATTGCGCTAAACTAATTAGAGATCCGGCAGGGGCTAATTAGGCGACTTTAATATCCAAACGACTTTTAATTAACGGATTTGTCGGTAAACAAAATTTATGAACGCGAAAAAAACAATCCTAATGCGACGAAAAGAAACGTTTTAACGTGAATACTAATCTAAGCGTTATAAAAAATTTACCTAATGCGCTATAATAAAAAATTCAAACATTTAATAGCGAATCCATTACTATAAAACGATAATTAATTATTCCAATATTTACAACCTAAAAACCAATCGTCGATATAGCGCGATTGTAATAATCGCTGGTATAATAAATTCTCGTCTGCACGTCGAACTTTTCCTTTCGATAGAATTTCTACTTGCGCGCTCGCCATTAGATAAGCAGGTTAGGCCGATTCGAATTGAATAACGACAATCGAAAGTGAATCCGACTTTCCTCTCCTCCCGCTATTCGCCAATCGGAACACTTTCCATTTTTGCCATAGAATTCGCTCCGTTTCGTAATAGGCATTAGAACATGGGAGGTAACGGAAGGTAATGACCCACTGGCAATGGCCTACATGTCTACTTCGTTATTATGCGATAAAATTAAATAGACGAACGCGCGGCCGGCCGATCGCAAAGGGGGAAAGCGCGAATCGACCACGACGGAGGATTCGATTCGAGTGGTGGAAACGGGGAAACTGTTAAAGGAAATGCAGATTCGAATGTTGCAAAGAAATTTTTTAATACCTCGAATAATCAAGTATGGAAATTACATTGTACAAATTTGGTCGCCTCGGGTCGAGAGATTTTGTCTTGAAGATGAAATAATTGTACCAAAATCGTTTTAATTGTTTGGGGATTTTTTTTATTATACAATTTGTAACGGGATAATTTGAATATGGGGCCCGCCAGGAAAATTCTCCTTCGTCGACAGACACGCATGAGAACGAAATAAATACGCGAAAAGAAAAACAAAGAACACGCCGCACCTTTATTCGACTTTTATGTCTGTTCGCGCTATTAAATAACTTATTTTTTATTATGATACTAGTACCGCTTAATTCAGTATTCGCTCTGCTTTTAATTAGCGCAAATTATCCGCGTAAAATTGCTCCAATTTAGGCGTTTTAAAAACAGAAACATCGTCCCGGTTCAGGCGAAATGTTCCCAATCGAAAATTCGTACTATTTCGATTATTTTTCCAAAAATTTCGTTTCTGAAAATCGTGGAGAAAAGGAAAAATAGGTTGCCCGCGCGGGGGGGACCAACAAGGTAAAAGGCAAATTAGCACCGGAGGCATGCAATAGCCGACCTAGTTAGCCAACCGTGTTGAACGTTGCCATTGAGCAACGACAATTTACTAAAATCGGATTTGCTCGAAACATAAACCAAGCGACGAATGTAGGCGGAGGTTTTGATTTCGAGCTGGCCCGATTTTGCGCTATACAAGTCAAATTCGCGCTATTCAAGTGAAAAATACTTGCTAATGGAACGCAATTTTTTTGTGTATATTCTCCTAGAATTAAGATGTAGTAGTACGTACCTTGAGATCTTTAAAAAATATCGAATTCCTCGCCCAATCCACTTGAGAAAAGAGATTTTGGTCCAAAACTTTACACATTAGTTCAAACAAGTCCACTTCACACTGATTGTACGTCTGATTTTGCAACAACGTATACAAGGAATTGTGCCATTCGCGATCGTCTATGGCGGCGACGAAATCCCTGATTAACGGCGACACTTTACTCGACGAGGGAACGGTGCCGCCGCCGCCCGCCGGCACCACTGTCTCGAATTGGAACACTTTAGGACTAAGAGAATGAGGTGATGTGGTGGTGGAGTTGGCTTGCGCCCACAATTTGTTGTCCTGATTGTTCACTACCATGGAGGAATGGCCGCCGCCCCCGCCACCGCCGCCGCCGCTTCCGCCGCTCGGTATGCCCACTATTTGGAGGGCCGGTTGTTGATTGGAGGCCGGTTGGTTCAGCGTCGAATTCACCTGGTCGGGTAGAGAGAAAAATTTTTTTAAATTACGTGAAATTATCTGTCCGAGGTGAAAGGTTGTGTATTAGGTATTACGCCGATTCGTTATCGAGTTTATTTAAAGCTGCTTAATTAGAGCAATTAGTGACCTTTCACCTCTCGCAGAGAATCGGGCGATTTTTGCTTTCTATAAACGAATGTTCCGATTTATTATCGAAATATTTTCTCGTTATTATTTCTCTAGTTTTTATCTTGCAACGTCCATCTAAGAAACGACGTGTATGAATAAATAAGAGAGGAACATTCGCCGATCGAGGGGGAGGCGGTGATATTAGAGCGCAACGGCCCGCACTAACCTGGCCCAAGGCGACGGCGACGGCGATGGGACTGGGCGACGAGTCCGGCGACGACGTCAAACTGGACACCTGCGGTATCTGGATCTCCTGTTTGATGTGTATATTGGCGAAGGGCGACGTGCCCGGCTGGTTGGGGTACATGTCGCTCGCGACGCCGCCCCGCAACGTTTGCGCCGCCAGCTGTCGCTGTCGCATCAACTGCAACTTTCTGGCCCTGTCGCGCTTGTACATCGGTCCGAATTTATTTCTGCCGCCTCTCATCCTGTCCGCCCGGACCGCTGCAATCCGAAAATTCCCTCGTTAAAAATCTTTACAAAATCATAACAAATTTATACTTCGTCCATCGAACCAACGGAGTAACCAAAACAAGGTTAGACGCGTGATCATCAAGCACATTTGCATCTATTGGGTAAAATAAAAAAAGCCTCCTTACGCTGGCCAATCACTGGTGATCCAGCGTCTAATCTTGTTTTGGTTACTCCGTTGGTTGGATGGATGAAATATAGTTTAATGTGGATTGCTGCTGTCTAATGGTCCACATATTTTCCATCTTTAACTACTCATTTCAAACAGTTTACCATCAAATAACCAAACAGTTCAATTTACATATCCACATGTCATCTTTAATGCACGTAATTGCTACTAATTACCTACTTATTCTTGTGTACTAGTGCACCGAGCACTAAAGCTATGTAACAATATTAACAATAATCTAATCTCGCTTGTCGACTTTCTCTGACCTTGAAATTGCGTAACCAACTTATATTGGACACAAAGAAGTTCATTAGTTTCTTAACGCCGCTGCCGTGCCATTGAATAACGATATTAATAGGTGCAGACACGCTGTTGGTTAGTATGCCAAAGAGTTCGTCGCATTTCCTTCGTCGAGGATCGATCGAAAATGCGCTTTTGCATCGAATTTTGATGCGGAATTCCAGCGGCTTTTTTTGCAGTCGCAATGATTGCCCAGTTTCTCTATAAGTGCATAATTCTACCGGTGTCTAATTTTTTTCACTAATGCGTTACATAAATTGAAAATTATAATATTAAGGTAATAAATTTACTCGTTGGAAATACATAAACTGGTTAATCTTTGATATTTAATTTTACAGTTAAATGAAAAATAGGGGCTAGGCAATTGAATTTGATTCGAAATGTGCGTTTAATTTCAGCCGATTTTTAATACATTTTAATGTGCATGAACATGAACCATAATAGGTCTCCTGTAGTAAGCGGTATTTTAATTAACCTGCACGAATCGAAATGGAATTTATATCCTAATCCTTATATTTTTTAATGTTTTCAACGATACTAAAACGTATGCATTTCAAATTATAGGAAACGTTACATACGCGTATAATGCAATAAATTCAGCAAGATATTTCGTGCGTTTATCATTTTATGAAGTAAATTAAATTTGTAAAACTAACGAGAATGAAAGATACTTTTCGGACTAAATGAGCAATAAACGCTGGTATGCGAAAGTCTGTTAGATTTATTCGACGATTTCTGGGTACGCATTTACGCGAAATTTATCTTTCGTTTCTTTGTTCGTTCGCAGTTACAATAAAACTAGCGAAAGTCTCGAAGGAAGTCGTATAATGAAACTTTGAAAACTCGCTTTTAAAATAACAACAAAATACAAACGGCCCGGCGGAGTCGAGTTGATTTGTGTGTATTTCGCAGCGCCGAAGGCCTTGAATAAAGCCTCAGTCTCCCGTACTATAATTAGCACGATCGACTATACATGCATACAAGTATACTAGCGTATTTCTATTATAAACGAATCCTTTTAGTATCTACTGCATCGCCGGGGATGTTTACTGGTAATTTATGTTCGAGGAATTAAACAAATCTGGAAGTCTTCAACTATACTCTTAAAATACAGCTATGAGAAAATTTCAATTGCATTTGAACTTAGTGTTTTGTGAAACTTTGCTTAAAGTTAGAACTTCAAGATCTTGTTAGACTCGAAGTATAGTAAAATTGTAAAAGTTGGAGGAGAAAATCGATATCATCAAGTAGTTCTAATTTGAAATACCATATTTAAGTAGTTTTTTTATTTGGAAGTGTTTTGACACTTATCTCATCAAAAGAAAATAAAAATTAATTGGTTAGGGATTTTCCTGTTATTATTTGTCCGGACTTTTAATTTCGCTGAAGCAAAAAGCTATTAAAACGAACTACATGTTTTTATATCCTTTTTAGAATTATTTTAATTATTAGGCTGTACCCGTGAGAATTAAATGTTGATCTCCACTCCCAAAATAATGCTCTATAAATTGTTAAAATTTTCCAACGTGGCGGTTTATAAAATTGAAATCGATTGTGTAAGTAAGTTTTTCATACAAATTTCACATAATCTTTGCACGCGCAAAAATCATAAAATTACGCGAATATTATGTCGAAATAGTAAATTTCATTTTCGCAAAACGTGCCCCTTTCTCTATCTTCGCTCGTTTATGACCCGGTCAACATGTTTTTGACATTTCCTTATATACCAATCGAACCAATTTTCGATTGCAATTTAACGCCGCAATCCGCAGATACTATACGGCCGCGAGTTTCTGCAACTTACAACAACATAAATTTCTTTGCGTCTACTTAAATGGGATGGTTTCTTACGAAATTGCGACGACTTAAAATCACGAATGCGGCGAAAAGTCGCTGAATGTACGCTTGTTAATTGTGTGAGAACGTTTCGTATATCCGATTTATAGACATCTGTTTATTTTCTACTAACATTTCATGCTAAATTAACTCATAATAATTCTAATGATACTTAATTTGAATTATTTCTTTGCTCAATTTTTTATGTTTTTTCTCTAATATGCATTCCGATCCGTCTCTGTGCGATATCTGCGAAAGAAATTACAAACATTTCACGATTGACCCAAATACTTGAGGCACGTGCCCACTGTTTCGAATCTCCGAAGTTTGCACATTATTCTACTTCAAAAGTAACTTTATCTTAACATTCGTGGAACAAAAATTGCTTCGTACTTCGATAGGGGTTGCCAGCAGATGCAATCTTAGTTCTAACTAGACCAATTGAAGAAGCAACGGAATGTTCTATAAAAGGATCTAATATGAATTTACTGATAACGTAAGGACGATATGAATGTATGATCCAAAGATAAATACGTAGGAACAGGATTTCTTTCAAAGTGCTCGTGCCAAAGGCGAAGTGTCAATGCGGTTTTCGAGAATATCACGGTGTCGTGATCAACTAGGTTATGTATGTAATATTGCGCATACCGATAGAACAACAAAAATCGGACGTTTTGTAAAAATCGCCCCGTTTTAACTGTGTCATGGGTTTCGATATAAATTGGAAAAACTAATGGGTAATTAGACATTAAACATTACCTGTGATTCTACCAAGAAATCAAAGGTAAATTTCAATTTTTTGCTAATATAGTTCCAGTGAATAATTTCTAGCAGTAATTACTCAAAATGCATTTGGTTTTCCGCTGACCCGATTTAATTCGGGAGATCCCACGAATCTCAGATGAATTTCGTCAGATTAAAACATTTAGGAGCGAATGGTACTTGCACTTACGATAGGCCGGTTCGTTGTAGGCGTATTCGGGTCACGGGCGTTGCTACTTAATAGGAATTTTGCACGAAAACCCCGTATTAAAACTACCGAATTTATTCAAACAGTTTTCTATTCAATACAATGAGATGAGTTAACAAGTTTAAAAGCGATAAATGTCGCTATAATTTCGAACGAAATAATTAATTCGTCGAATGGATTTTATGAAGTTCCTTAACATGAACGAACAATGTAAACAATAGTTCATATACATATTATCCGTGCAATAAATTATTCGTTAAAGTCCGAGATTGTTGTGAACAGATACAGCGTGTATTGGTATAGGTAACGATAATGAACTAAACAAAATGCATCCAGTTTCACCTTATAAATATTTAAATGCGGTACAAAAAAAATGCTTCTCATCATAAATTCCGTTATTTATTACGAGCGTATTTCCTATGCGGTGAATAAAAATTTTAATATCGTTTTAATAAGCGTTTTCGTTTGTAATTATTCTCGCTTTACTTGTAGGAGATTGATGATGGTTTGACATATAGTTTTAATGCAATTTACCATTTTTCTATTTTAAAATAAACAAACTAATTAAAATATTCCAGTATCTTTATCAGGTAAATTTTCCTTTACATATTCCTATCTACTTAATAAAGAAATGTTACAGTGATAATTATCGTAACATAATAATTTCGATTTTTATCATTGCTTATCCGGCTTTGAATTTAAAATAGAAATTAAATCCTGCTTTGTAATTTTATTAGGTCAAGAATTCAAAGAAGTAATTAGGTAAGCGTAATTTCCTAGTCATGTATACAGGGCGTTCCAAATTCGTATACAAACAATCGTCAACAATTTAGTAATTAACCATAATCAAACGAAATTAGACTAGTAATGATAATTTACGAGCTCTATAATACATCTGTCTAGTATTCCCAATCAAATCGCTAAGGAATTAGAAAAATATCCACAGTTTAGTTTTAAAATACTTGAAATACTTTCCGTTTGACCGGAGCCATATTTTGAACATGTGTGGATTTATTTCGCTTGTACTCTTTAAAAAACCCCAATTCCCATGGTGAAAAAAAATGCAAAAGCGCAGACTGAATGTCTAGTCAAAATAATATTTTTACTTTAATTAATCGAGTCAATTCCAGTAACAAGGTTGCACAGAATTATCAAAAAACATCAATAAAAACTAATTAAACATTTGATACTGATTGCATGCTGGATTTCGGTTTAATTCAGTTATTTATTTAGAACATTTCATATATTTTTATGAATTAATTACATAATTAGCGTTCTATTTAATATCCGGCTTGAAAACTTATCGAAATCCGACCCAATAAATGCAGAGATAAAGACACGATTGCAATCTTCGCCATCCTGAAAAACTCGGATAAACGAGGAACAATCTTAATAGTAATTAAAATAATAATAATAATAATGCATATATGCCTCGTGTAAAAGAGTAGGTATTTTTTTTTAGTAGATATCGATTATTTATTTATATTATTTTGATACAAAAATCCCAAGTCGCATAATGAAATAATGAAACTGTACATAAACAGATGAAGAAAATAAGGATCTGCACGAGACTCATTTAGTTGCAATGTAAACATAACCGATAAATATAGCAATTTATGTTTCAGTAATGTTTATGTAATGAGGTCATTGGTTTTATATTCGGTTTTATAAGTGCAATATTGTAAAAAAATGCGTTTTGTGTATTTTAAAAAATCATCTTATAATATTTTGTTGCATTTAATAAATTGTAATAAGTAAAATACGTTTAATCAAGAACGTTTCCTTTCGTCAACTTCGAAACATTATATTCCAAAGAGCCTCATTATCCCCGTTTTAAAAGTGATTTGTTAACAATAGAATACCTTATTATATCACAAAATTCATAAATAATGTACAAGTAAAAACTTCGAGATAACGAGAGCATTAAAATTTCCGAATAATTTTGAATAATTTCGATAACACCTCCGACACGAACCCACCCACTCGCCTTTTCGTCTACGCTGCCTCACCCTGCCCATCGACTCTCGATTTCATTAAAAGAGAGCTCCGCTCCGAGTCGATGAGAAATAAAAGCGAAAAATGGACACAAACGAAACGGAAAGTGCGCGTGCAAATCGCAAGAGCTCTTTCCCGCTAACCATCGATGCTGTTAATCGCCGCAAATTCGATCGAGCCGGCAATGTTGTAGAGAATCGATCAGTTGAGAAATGAGAAGCAATATTAGAGAAATAATATTATTAGCGATGCACGCGGCGTATTTCGTGGAATTCGACTTTTACACTTCGACAAGGTTCTAATATTTCGCTAAACGAATCTTCCCAATCGCTCCGAACTTTGCGAAACTATCCCTGAGGAAATCAATTTTCGATGGGAAGGACGAGACAAAAATACTGGACATTCTTTGATTGTTTGACGTTAAATCTTCAATTATATAAACGTTAGGTTAATTTGTCGTTATAAACTGGTTAGTTCCCATCTTTAAAAATAACGTGCTATTAAATATACAAGTGTTACATTTTTTAACAATAATTGCAATTGCATTGCAAGTTTTTCGTTACTTAGTTGCTTATAAAAAAAATAAAAGTATACAGAAAACACTAATACAACGTTAAATGAAAGGCGAAAATAAATACCTATACATAAAAGAGAGGAGATTCGTTTACTTTTTAAAATAACATGTATCCACATCATTATTGCGTTAAATTTTTCGTAATCAAAATACACATTTGGAAATCTTTCATTTCGTATAATGGTTTCATAACGTCGAAAGTGTATGTCTCTTGTGAGTTCGCTTAAGTGTTCAAAGTATAACTCGAATATTAAATTTCATTTGAACGAAAGCGGAGTACAAAGAGGTGCAGGTACTTTGTAGGACAATCGAATTATTATTTTCGTTATACCTATTATTAAATTGCATTGTAATTGCGTTAGTAACTATACTGAGAAATTCCTTTTAATAATTTTGCGAATGAAATTTGTTGTATATTTCAGTGAAATTTCGAAAAAAGTATCTAAAAAAATGTGCAGTATATTTGATTTGAAAAGTATTGACATTTGCACTATGAATATAAATCAATGGTAAGAGATGATTCAAGTACCTACCCACGAATAGGCACTTGAACCGAAAATTCTCCATTGATAATAATGCACCTACCGAAGCAATTTATGGTTGAAAGAGTTAAATTTCAGCTCAGTTTGTTACACAACGCCATTCGACAAATGACCTAGTTCCACTACTCAGATAGAATTACCTCATCGATCTTTTACATTTTGTTTTTAACGAATATCCTCTACCGAACTGGCCGAAGACCGAACTAATCCGGTAAATAGAATTAGCCCGATTTCGAAAAGCAAAACAACCCCTCTAAGTTCAATTCCTGGTAAGGAATTGGCCCGCATGGGGGACAGCGAACAATCAACGTTTAATTAAGATAAAATTTACAACCGTCACAACATCCATTTGGTAACGTTTTAAGCTGACTCGTAAAAATAAAAAGAAAAAAGAAAACAGATATTACGAGCTCCTGCGATCATTTTCTATTCTAGCGAACGGTATACAAAATGGGGCCTGGGGTACGATCGACGTCAGTCAAGCCTGGTTGGTTCCCCCGAGCGAAAAGCTGGTTACACGCAGCAGAAAAACCTATTTTATGATTTGGCACAATCGAGTACCGCGGTGAGGTACCGCCTGCTATGAATCACCGGCCTGCTAAAGCAGGAAAACGAGCGAACGTCTAGCAGCTAACTAGTGTTCGAGAACGTTTCCATTTCGACGAAATCCTGCCGGTTAATATTTTTTTTAACAACGAAAAGTATTAGGCCGTTTTAAACTAATTACTTATTAGTGATAGAAAAGACGATAAATTTTCATTTATCCTTTAGAAAACGAATTTGCTTAATAATTGAGTGGATTTATAAGAGACATTGTGTATATAAGAGACACAATCTAATTTACCTACAGAAGTGCATTAAAATAAAATAAATCAAAATAGACGACAATAACAAGTCATAGGCTGCAAAGAAGCAATAAAATCTGCAAAAAAAAACCTTTCCGTTTCAATGACAAACGACCGTTCCTCTGATCAAACGGTAACCTCAAAAAAAACCCATTCGATGGTAAATTAAATCTGTCGTTGGACAAGCAAAAAAAAACAACAAGTTTACAATTTCTTCCACACGAGTGATCTCCCTACGAAAACGAAGATATTTAGCTGTGTATACCTGGCGTGCATCGAACACCTCGATGTAGGACGAGGTCGATATTGTAACAATAACGTAATGCCGATTAAGTAGCAGTAACTAAGAGAACTTGGCAAAGCGGCAACGCTGCCTAAAGATTTTATAAGGCAAATTATCGAATGGTCTCGAGGAAAAAGTTTAGATTAATTTCGAAGAAAACGCTACAAAAATGCGCCTACCCACATGAAACAAAAAAAACTAAACGGAAATGACGGTTTTGGCCAGGGTGAATCTTATCGTACCAATGAGATAATAAAATAGGTGAAGTATAAGTAAAATTTGTGATATCGATAAATAATATGTTGATATCCGGTCGCTATCGACCAGTTTATCGACTGATTTCGACGTTATTTATAAGTTTTTCTTTGAAATTTCGAAAACATTAAACAATTAAAATTACTTCCCGGACAGTTTTTCCCACTAATCTTTATTTTTCATTCGTTTCAAAATGTATGGGAGCCCCTATAATATTAAACATCACATCCCTTCATATCTAACATCTTTTCATAGTGCAAAGGTATAAAATAATTCCCCTAATTTGTAGTAGGTACCTATAATGTTTTATGGATTTTTTATGTCCAAGATAATGTTTTGTATTCCCCTATAACGAATCTAATAAAATGTATTTAGAAGTACCTACACATGCAAACCTCTTCCCTTTGGATTAATGAAATCGGAGCTGCGGGGGAGTATAGACATCAGACGAGGAAACGTTTCTTACAAGCCTGTCCCCCGCAAATGAAATGGAATAACGTTCGTTTTGTGTCACTTTCCATTTTGTTGCTACACTACGTGCAACCGTGTAATCGTCTGCCGACGTTATGAATTAACGGTTTGTTCATCGCAAAACTGGTACAAACGTTTATTATGTGCACCAGTTTATTAACGAGTTTAATTAACACAATTTTTTTAATAAAAGGATTACAACATACGACGGTTTTGTATTGGAACGAATTGGACGATTTAAATGCCGCATTTAGAGACTTTTATATGCGACTCTCTTGGTTATTTTATACAAATATAAAGTAGTCCAGAATTATGAAGTATATTTCTAGAGGTGGTCTTAGTTCAACTAATATTTTAGAGAAATGGTTTTAGAGAAAGAGAAGAGCTTCCTGTATCTAGACTTTGAAACTTTGAAAGATATTTTTCAAGATATTCATAAAAAACAATATTTTTTTACAATTTTAGAGACCTTGTATTCAAAATTTCAGTGCAATAAAGTGGTATTTTTCGAAGCAATTTGGATAAAACGAGAACTTCATAATTATCTGATAACTCTTATATGTATAGACGAATTTTCTTCCTCGAATGTAAAACAATACGAAACCGTAAATCCACGATACACGTTTACTCGTACCGAGCGTAATTTTTCACCGTCCGCAGATAATAAATTGCTGAGCGTGTTATGATTATCGGCGGAGTTTGCGGTCGTTTAAACGCAGTAGGTGGGTTGGTTTTGTTCCATGTGTTCGCTCTATTTTACCTTATTCAGAGTATAGTTAGAAACTTCACCCACGGGGACAATGATATGCTTATTATTATTGCTTTGCCCAGTGTATACACCCTCGTTATTTACACGCTTTCTTGGTAGGATTTTTCTTGGGTATCGAATGAATTGTTCGTTTTGTTAGAAAGTCGAATAATGGTGTAATTATGACATTTAACACTAACTATTCCTATATTTAGATCAAATTATATTCGCAAAGCAACACTTTCAAAAACAACAATTTTTATAATTATTTTGTAATAGTAACTGTAAATTGTATAAAACGTTAATTGATTCGATATTTCAGGTCCACGTGCGGAATAATTTAATTTTATTACAAACCAACGCGGTTTTTTATATATGATATTTTTGCCTTATTAGAATCTTTATGAATAGAAACCGAACGAGTTCAGTAAGTTACTCGCATTATTAAATATATACAGAAACTGACCATCCGACTTTTATATAATATAATGGCGCTCATAAATATTTATAGTTTTTTTCCGCTGCATAATTATTAGGTAGGTACGTTGAGAACGAAACTCTAGAAGTGTTTAAAGAAAATCGAGCTAATTAACGATATAAGTAACTAAAATATCGGTGTAAGTTACACAGTTTCCAACATATTGCACCAATTAATTAATAAGTTATTAAGCTTTTCTCGCATGATTTCTTTTTAAATGTAACCTTATTTGAAAAAAAATATTTAAAGGCAGTTTTTTAAAATCCTCAATCATTCAATCAATAGATTTTTAGGAGGTATCCTACAGTCTAATTCCACCAAAAATTTGAACCGAACATTATATTTATGTTCAAATGTAGCATTAAAAAACCTCAATATTTCTCAAGCGCATCAAACTCTTTACCTTCTTCATCATCATCTTCAGCTGGTTTTTGGTTCGAAGGGCTTTGACCTACTTTCTTTCTAACGGTACCTTAAATTCATCACTTAGAAAGCTATTCGTCTATCATAAACTTTCTAGGGATTCCACGTTAATGCCCTCAACGGGCCAGTTTAATAAGTCGGACCGAACCAGCTGTGCCTTCCATTGATTTTAGAATACGCCGAGACGGGTACTAACAGGTACACAAAACAAATGGTCTGCTTTGCGGCGTTGCTGATGCTCCATAATTTCAAGGAAATTGAGTAATTATTATAGCATGTTTTAGAGTACCATTTCGCTTTCGGCAAACGAGATAACTCGTTGGAAAATCAATGAAATCGACAACACTGAGCGGTGTGTATACCTGGAGACGAGTCGAGAGGAAAAAAAAAACGAAAAGGTCCACAAACTTATAATACACCGGCCTGTCGTGTAACAACTAAAAAAGGATTTTGAATTTGTAACCTGCCTACTCTCCGGAGTCTCCGGGTCACTGCCCCTGGAGATTTTTCGACACGATAAAAGACGAATAAAACGGATTTATTTTTAATAATCTTAATTGGATTATTTATCGAGATGACTTGTTCTTAATGCCAACGAATATATCCCCTCGCGGAATAATAATATAGACCTGTAGTAGGTAAATAAATTAGTAAAACATGCAATAATACAAAATGCACGCTGAATGGCTGCGTCGCCGGCCATTCAGCATTTAATGATATTTCATAGAGGAAGCTAAAAATCACACGACAGTCGAACATCCGGTTTTTATTTTCCTAAATTACCAACAAAGTTGAATTAAATTATACGAACGAAAAATTGTAAATTTCTCATTGTTATCACGAGAAATCTCCCATTAAATGATTCCAAAAAAATATATATTACGCAATAAACGAACGCAGGCAACGTCGCTTCAATTAATTGCATGCTTGGTTTTCTTTTCAGAGAAATACGTAATTAGGTGTGTTTAAAAAAAATCATTAATCATTTCGTAAATGAACCAACTTTTGTTTGTACGAGTTTATATGTCCTTTTGAATTACTTACAGTACAATTTTCCCCACATCTTTAAAATGTATAAAAAAACTATTGAACTAAAAAAAAGATGAGAAAAATTGGCGTGTGTTACTTAAAAATAGCGCAATTTTAGCGAACTTTGAATTGTACCTAGTGTAAACAATGTTTAAAAATAAATTGTGCAATTTATTTGCTTTATCTAAAATACTAGTATAATCTGCTCGGATACACGTGCTCATGTACTTCGATCAAGGAACAATATCAAAGGAAAACCGAATTTCCCTATCAAGTCAATAAAAAAAAACTAATTACATTTAACTACAGAGATATAAAGTTCGTACAGATCGAAAATTAACTCAACAGAGCTTCAATTATTTCGCAACGAATTCGGATCGGCATGTTAGCGGAATTAGCGAATTTTCCGCAAGCTTTACCAGCGACATTTAATAAACAATCATTGTATAACAGGGAGATATTCGGCAGGAGACATTTTTCCCAATCCATTGTCGTTCGACAAAAAGGTTTCGCAACCCGTCCGTCGAAATGTGAAAGCGAAAACGTCGAACAAACCGCGCTTTATTTGTTCAAATTATTAATAACATTAAATTTGTTTGTTGGGTTTCTTTTTTACAATTTGCACCATAACTATAAACCTACATAAAAAGTACAATCAATAATAACCGATCCCCATCACGTATCAAGTACCTACAAGTATGTAAATATCGCCGAACACTTGTTACAAAAAAACAAGTATTATTTATTTCAATAATAATCTTTATGCATTCCCTATTGATTGTTTTATTTAAAGAATGAGGTAAGTGTGTCAAGGCTGAAATAAACTATCGAAGATAAACCGCGCGCGACTTTGACCCAATTCCGAAAGGATAATTAGAATAGAATTTATCCGCGGTGCAATTTCGATTTGTCGTAGAAATCACGTCTTTTCGATGAAAAGGGCCCGCTAAAATTGCTCGTTCGACGGTTAACAATTAACTTGCAAGTTATTCGAACGGGGAACAGGAAAACGACAATAAAATCCAGGTGGTAACGCAAACGAGTCCAGTCGGTTTAAAATTTAAAAGCTCCTGCTTAGTCGAGCTTATTGTGAGTATTGCAAAAAAAATTTAACGGGCATTCAAAGAGATTGCGTTAATATTCAAAACCAAAATTCATTCATACGACATATGCATTATTTATCTATCTGGATGCTTTTGTTAATTTTTTTTGTAAGTAATTTTAAAATATTTCAGTTATTTAAGATTTTGAAAGAATAACAATACCCTATCAATTTGTGTCCATATCTGAGTATTGATATTCATTCTTAGAGCTTGAATTTTATAACATTAAATAAAAATCATTCTTATAAAAACACTCGACTTCCTATAAATACAAATACATAGGAATTGACTTTGATTTTGTGTTACTTCTTAATCAAAAACGACATACGAAATATTTGATTAATCAATTTCCGAGAAAACTTGAGTGGAAAATTAACGAACGCAAAACAAAGTTGCAGAGGGTGCTTCTGCGAACGATAAACAACTTATAAGAGCCCGCGCCTTCGGCAAATTATACCACAGGTAGATTTCTGCTGATGAATTCGAAGCGAGATTTTTTTTTATATTTTTCATCGAGGGGAATTATATCAGCGGAAATAGCTTTTTAGAAAATATATAAAACGTGCAGCAGAATATTGTGTTCGGACGCGGTGCAGAAGAGAATACGAGCCGCGGCAATCAATTTAGCATAGGCTCTTTCAAGGTGAACAACAAAGTTGAAATGCCTATAAAACACTGAATCGGGGAATGTGTTATTCGAGAACAGATGTTTTTTTTTACGTAAAGTCGCGATTTATATTTTGAAATCCTACACCCCCTGCGACCCGACGTTAGATCTGCTATAAATTCGGATTTTCCTCTAACAAATCCGTTAAAACTACTGTCAACTAAATAGTAAAATCGATTAGCAATCGATTCCGCAACTGTCTCGATTCGTAAAGCGCCTATTCATTCAAATTACCGAAGTCCAAAGTAAATGTTTTTAACGAGCCATATTGGGTAACAAGTGTTTGACTAAGAATTTATGTAGGTTTTAGGATTGTTTTAAAAGTAAACTGTGCTATGTACCAATTCCTCGACGACTTACAACAGCGTTGGGTAATTTTAGAAAACGCTCGGTTTGCTAATGATATTTATGCTTCGATTTAAAAGAAGTCGAGATATACTTACACAGAGTGGAGACGAAAAAAAAAATATATATAGGCGTATTTGTGACTTTATTTGCATTTATATGAATCAATTTAAAATATTAAAATTTTTAATCAAAATCCACGAATTATCTAATCGCATTTTCATGGCTGCCAACTCACTATATTGTCCTAATTTCTGAAAGTTTTTTTTATAGCCGTTCCGAATATTTTATGTAATAGTAATAATAGATTACTTTTCGAAAATTTGACTAATTGAGTAAATATATTTCAAGTGAACCTTACATTAGAGTCCCTTCTAGCTTTAAGTTAGAGTAGATAAAAATTTTTAATGGAAAGCAACAAATAATCTAATCGCATTTTTACGTCTACTAATCTTGACCTAATTTCCGAGGAAAAGAAAAATCGATACACCACTCGAATATATTTGTTTATGGATCTGGAAACGATTGTTCTAGGGATCTCAAGGCGACGAAAAAAATTAATCAAACCAATTTTTATGAACGCTCTTCTGCATCAATTACACATTACAATACTATAATGTCTAATCATGACCTTAGTCAAATTTCTGTTGTAACGAATCGATGATAACCTTGGTGAAATTGGGTCAAGTAAAACGGTTGTTAATAAACAAATAAAAAATTATGTGAGTAATTTTAAATATATATATCGTAAATTTAATTAATGTGAGATAACACGAAAAAAATTTAATACTATGTATTTAAGAAAAAAGCCGGTTACTATTTACTATTGTAGAAATTGGCGCTAAGGATGCAAATATAAAAATAAATATTACTTATCAAGAAAAAGAAAATCAGGTATTTTTAATAGGAATAATTAGTTTTATCTCGGATAATTAAGTAAATTAGTATATAATGAGAATTTCAATATAATTACATGTGAATTAAATAATATTTCCAATCAATAAGTTAAACCACATTGTATACGCTCACGAATCCCAAGTTCAAATAAAAGCATTTTACAAAATAACTTGAATTGAGAAATACAAATTTAAACTTTGCGAAATTTGACTAAGATTAAATTTCAGACTATACACTCAGCACTAATTTTTAAAACTACTTTAATACATTCGCGGTTAAATATTTTACTATTCGAAATGTCATCAACCAGCTAAAACATGCTATAATAAAATTTACCAGAAACATAAAATGTTCTCGGAAAAAGAAACAAAAATAAGACGTCAACACTTGTTTGTATTTCCACAAGTTTTTACTTTTTTTAACTAAAATTTTGAAAATAATGCTTTGAATTTCATTCGCTAAGGAAATGGAGGAAGTTTGTTTTCCACATATCCAAACAAAACATTAATTTGTGCAGTAAATCTTTGCCGAGATTATGCAGATTTTCATCTAGCCTACCAATCAAAATAATCGTAATTTATAACTACACGTGGCCCGTTGATTAAGATCGCTTTTGCTATTCTATCAAAACAGGCGAGTCAGTCAGCCGTGTATTTTTTACAAAATAAATAATTCTTTATCTAATCTATCAACTAGCGAATATTTCTGAAATTTATTGGTAGGAAATCGTTAATTTTCTACTAAAAAGTTGAAAAATATGAATATTCAATACATTGATAGCTACAAAATAGAACGTCAGTAGAAATATCTTTTTGTGCGTAAAAGAAAAAAATAACAAACAAATTTAATTCTTACTTCCCGTACCAATAGGTTACAGATTAATGCATTATTTTTTAAATAAATCTAACTACATGCAACATATTTGTGTGTCTTTTTTACACGTAAAGGGATGCAAATAACAGAAATGTGTTTGATGTATAAAAATGGGGAAATTGGAGTATTCTAAAAGTGGTTGGGACACTTCCAAAAGTAAATCGATTGTACCTACCGCAAGAGACCGAAATGACCGTGACCCAATTGCATTCGATTTTCATGTAAATAGGAATTTGAATATTTAAGGGGCGGGTTTGCCTTTGGTAAACCCTTTGATAAGATTTTCAAAATACGAACGGTTTTAATTAAATTCGTTAGCATCGGGAGTACTTTGTTCGAGATAAAAGTTGTTTGAAGAACGATTTTTTATTGCTCCGTGCAACCGATGTTTTATTTCGAATTAAAATTCGTTTGCTTAAGTGTACGTTTTTTCGACGATAAGGACTCAGAAATTGTTCGGGGGGATTAATTCACTAGATTTAGGATAAATTTCGAATTTACAAAGTATTTTTTAGCACTTCCATTGAGTTTGCTAAAATAGAAATAATTTGTTTATGCGAGTATTTTATCAATTTAAGTGCGTTTAAATTTAAATATAGTACGTCATTTTCTGAATCATTAAAAATAATTCCTTATAGAATACGTTTTTTTTTAAGTTGCATGTGCTAAATTAGTAAAACTGTAACTGACCTGATGTCTTTGTCAGTTTAATTGAACTGTTTGGTGAAAAGAAAAAAAAATGAAATAAAATAAGACTCACCCTCTAATTTCATTCCGACTTCTAAGCACTTCTGAAATCTACAAAACGGGCACCGCTTCCTCTGCGTCTTGTCGATGTGACACGACCTTTCGGCCACGCACGTGTAAACCTTCTTGTTTTGCACGGTTCGCTTGAAGAACCCCTTACACGATTCACAGGTGAGCAACCCGTAGTGGTACCCGGACACCTTATCCCCGCACACGGGGCACAATTCCTCGATGCCGTACTTGGAGTCCGGCGTCTCCCCCATGGCCGTCATCGAGCCGGCTATCTGATAGCCGGCGCCCATGTCGATGCCGGACAGGGTGTGGGCGTTCACACCTGCAGAGGAAGACAAAAAATATGAATTGTCGATGTTGCTCATCGACTGGGACATCATCATCGATTGCTGGTAGTGGTGTTGCATGCCCATGGTGGTGCTTTGCTGGCAGCTACTGTACGGTATCGGGGTGGCGGTGTATTGGGGCGGTAGCGGACTCGAACTTTGGTTGTTGTTCATGGGCGAGTCGTTAGAGTTCGTGTGAAACGGGGACGGGGACATATTCAACGATAACAGCGCGGAGTGGTTCTCCATTTCGAGTAACATTTCACGGTGTATGTCTACCTAAACGTCATAGTAAAATAGATATCATTCGTATTTCTTTTTTTCGTATGACCACTAGAAACACTCGATGGGGGGCGGTTAAAGATAAATCCAAAACTAAATAAGAACACCTTAGGTGCGCATGTAGATGTTATCCAAATAAGCAAGCGTATAATCCAAAATAAAATGTGGCACATGTACACACAATCACACGCGCGTTTTGTTGCAGCAACCACCACGCGATTTTGTTGCTTGTTTTTTTTTTTCTTGTCGATAATAAAATTCGATGCAAACCAATTACCGAATTTCGATCAATTCGAACGAACGCCGAGCAGCATTTTCGAACGATTACAAAACGCAAACGCCGAGCGACCGCACGAAACCGAAATCCAAACTCGACGAGTTTTCCTTATTTACTGGCGTGTACGTTGCCTGCACAGGGCCACGACGCGACGCGAAATGATTAGGAGTCCGTGCAATAAGTGAAAGTGAGTTTGAGTTCGGGACCACTGACCTACTTTCCAATGAACCAGGTCTATGTTAGAGCCGCGGCGCGGCGCGGTGTGTAGTCGTCGTCGTACGTACGCGCTCGTCGCTTACAACATCGTGTACATACACACCACACCACACGCCGCCCGAGCCCGAGCCCGACCGGGAGGCGGGCGAAAGGGGGGGCGGATTGGTGGGACTCGCGCCGAGTGGGGATGGCCTACTGACCCACAAAGGCGCGGCGCATCATGTGGACCGTCGTGGCGCAGGGCATGGATCGACGGGAAAGGTGCACAGGGAAAGGGTATACGCACCGCATTTATTCTTCGCCAATGAAAATTGCAATATTTCATCGGTTTTTCTTCTTCTTCTTCAACATTACTATGGCTTACGGAGAATTTAAGCGAGAATAGGACGCGTAAAAGGATTATGTATAGTTGAAACGAGATAGTAGGTATCGAGGCGAGTCGAGCCGGCCCTTTACCTTCCGCACTTCTCCCTAAGTTTTACCCGTTTATTTTCATTTTCGATCCGAACACGTGCTTCGCCTTCCGGAACGAGATGGGAGGGGCGCGCGAAAATTCCTTCGCTATGTCCTAGATAACGGCGGTAATATATTCCCTTTGGGATTCGATATGTTCTAGTTTTTTTCGTAAATGAAATGTGACTAAATTTTAGATATGAACAGCTTTTCGACAATTTTAAAATTGCGCCACTTACCCCTCTTAAAGGGTGTTTGTAGTAGTTGAGTTTCGTTTATTTTCTCGTCCGGACAATTGGAGAAAATAGATGCGATAAACTAAGTGCCTCGTGTTTTAATTTGTCAGCGCATTTGAATGAATCTTAAAATAAACTCAAGGGCATTTTTGTTATTGATTCCTACATAAGTCTAAAAATAATAACAGAAATTCCACATAATTACCTACAAGCGCAGAGATGTTTTCTAAAATGCACTCGAATTTTTTATTACCTAAAACATTTCTTTCAATTCGAGTGTTTTCATTTTTTCATAAAAATATAATAATACCGTAACCTTGATAATCTCGTTTTTATACCAACCCCGTCTATTTCATAATTTGCGCGAAAATTACGCGTAACGACAACCGAAAATTAAACATTTAATTACCTGTCCGTTCGGATCGTTCGTTCGTTAGGAAATGCAAATTGTTAATTTTCCCGTTAACCGAAAGGAAAATGGAATTTTCGCCCGGCATCGAATCAACAACCGACCGCATCCTTGTCGACCACGTGCCGATCGCGATCGAAGTAAACAGATAAAACGACGAAATAAACAAGGAAAATGATAAACATCGCTCAATTTCGTTACGCCGTAAATCGCTAATTGAATTTACCCGCCGGCCAATTGCCATAATGCATCCATAAAATGTATTATTTTTTCATCAACGCGGGGTGAAACGGTCGCAATTTAATGTTGCGCCACAATAAAAGCCACGGAAACAGAACTAATTAGAGCTAAAAATATACAAAAATGATACTTTGTATTATTGATCCAAATATTTTACTATAGACTCAAAAGTTTTTTAAAAACTCACTTGTGCTACTGTAGACCCAAATGTTTTCTAATGACTCAAATTCCTCCTTTAGATACATGATGTGTAAATTATCTACTAGACTTATCATTGAATTGCACTAATATTATCAAAATTGGAGAGTGATATACAGGATCTTGAATATCTTGAAAATTCAACCCTAAAGAGTGCAAAATTTTTTCTTGTAAAAAAATTTGATGATGGTTTTCAGATAGAAATGAATTTTATTTCACATTTTCGCACACACAATCGAAAGCAATGCTGATATTAGGAGAACAATGTATGTATTTTTATCGCGACTGATAAGAAAAGTAGGTTATCGCATTGGTAGCAATTTTGAATTATTACAGCCATTGGGTCAGCAATGCGTTTATATTTATCTTTCGTCTGCAACAATAAACGCGCTTGCTGGCAAAAGGAATTTCTTAAAAAAAATCGCATTTATAAAAAATCTTGGAATGAACAAATTTAAATCAAAATTCATGCTTTATTAGGAGCCACTTGGGAGGTTTCAAAAATTCAACTCCTAATCTGAGATAAAAATAGCAACAATTTTGATAAACTAAAATTTCCAAAAAAAAAGCCTGCTCAAAAATCACGAAGGATAAACTCAATCAATCAATCGAAGGCGAAACCAGTAGAACCGAATTTTTCATCTAAAAACTAAAACATCATTTTCCCGATATTTGGGTCAGTAGGTTTATTTTCGGAGCACATTTAACGCAATTGTAAATAAATAAAAGTGTATTCGAGTAAAATGGGCGTCACGCGAACTATCGATTGACTCGTCAAAAACCTATCGATGTCGCATAGGGAAAAATGGTGCGATTTTCATATACACTCAAAAAAAAAAACAATCACCTCATAATAAAATTAATTAAGTTTTGATTGCATATCAACATAAGTGTGTGTTAATTTTGAATCTGGGCCACTTTATCATATTATCTTTTAATTGAGCCAACTTTTGCACTATCGCCCTTGACACAATAACGTTATTTTTACGTGCATTTCATTCATTTTGCCGCCTTTATATGGAAATATCTGATGCCGGTTTAAAATATCGACGGCCGAGTAAACAGAAATTACTTTGCGTTTCTCGAACAATTTACGAAAATAACTAAATTACTTATTTCTAGCAGTACTCATTTATACTTCCTATGTAAATTGAATTTCTTTTTCGCTCACTTTATCAAAATAATTAATTAATACTTACACCACATCTATAAATAACGAATTGATGTGGTGGAGCGTGCGTTGCTACAAAAAATTATTATCGTACTTCCCAACTACATATAATTTATGATAAATACTCCGGCTAGGATATCCTTAGCTTGTTTTAGAAATGCAACTCTTTAATTATTTAATTTCGTAAACGGCTCAATCATATCGCCTACGGCCTATCTCCGCCCATAAATAACAATCAGCGCTTCCTTTTTCCTACGAAAATAATTTTTCCTAACCAATTCTAATTAGCGGATTTTCCTCTTTCATTATTTATTCGTAAGTAGCTAAGGTAAAAAAATTATTGTATTGTTAAAAATTTATTTTTTCATGGCGCAAGCATTTCCTCCGCTAGATGAAACTTGGAAAAAACAATTAATACTTAAACTCGCATTAAACTTATTAGAAATACGATTTTAATTAGCGCATTATCTCGATAAAAATAAAAATGAATCTCATTCGGCGTGAAGACGATTTACCTTGGCATCAATTCCCATTCGGAGTAATAACAATATTATTAACGAAACTGCTGTAAAAATCAATCCTTAAATATTTATTAATTTTATAATTATACGCGGCCATTATTAAAGCTGTTTGCGTAATGTGTGTTCATTTTCTTTGCACTATGCGATGACGGAATGAGAAATATTCCAATTGATTTATCGGTTATCGGATACATCGAATAGATTTCTAGTATTATAGACAACTTTTTAATATGTCCCAAATTTTCATTTCAATTATTCAATTAAAGGAAAAATGAACCTATTGCAGTGAGAATATTTTGAACAGTTTTTATTACGAAAAAAAAGTACAAAAGAATTGTTGAAAATTGATCTAATTACAGTTTAAAGTTTAGTTTCGACGGTACTCTAATTACACGTTGACATCGTGTGTGTATTTGTGCGTGTATTAGCAAATCCATTTCTTCTGTGTGTGTGTGTGTGTTGTTATGTTCTGTGCAAGTTCTTTTATAGTTGCGACACATCTTAATTTTATTAATTCAACCGGTCATTATGTCTGAATGAAATTTCACGTCACGTATCTAACCTAAATTTTGGCCATTCTGTTATAATGTAGCCACATTTGAGTGTGTAATAAAAATGTTTGTAATGGGTCTATTTCTTTTTAGGAACGTTACATTTTGAGATATTTAAAACGCATTAATGATTTAAACAGTAGATATAAAAACATGGGAGACTCGCGTAAACTTCACTTGAATTTAGTTACACGAATTTATTTGCGTGCAATTTCTTCTCGCTGAAAAAGAAAGGGTAAAGCCATTAACGGCGACATTTCGCAATCGAATTTCTTTATAACTAACGATCATGAGCGACTAAACACCGTAAATCGCAGCGGCCGCTTATCTAAATATGTTATCGGGGATCGCCCACAACGGCAACGGGTGTTCCTAACTCTCGACCGACATTGTTTCTAACTTTTTAATTCCTCTGAAATTACTCTCTATTTGCGAACGCGTACGCGCCGCCATTGCTCCTAATATTTCCGTCCGGAATTCGAATTGCGCACTTGTTATAAGAGAGGAGCAAAACATTAAATTTAGGACAACCCGTAGGTATTATTCAAAAATATTGATGCAGAGAAACCAATTTGCGAATCAACTAAATCGTGCACTTGAATAAAAGCGGTTCATTTGAGATATTAAAGTTAATCGCTCGACCCAAATCTCGCGCTTCAAAAAAAAAAAAAAGAAAACTTTTGCTTTCTTTTGAAACGTAACGATTCCTCGGCGATTATAACAACGGTTTTAATTATATCATCGCCGGCGATTCGTTCATCCTACATTTTCTCCGGGCCCGGCCGATCCTTGTTCGGAAATCGCGCGCCGGTTTTGTAAACAGAAAACGAAATCGGATTCGCTTTTCAAACAATGCAATTTCGCTTTTTTGTTTTGAATTTAATTTTTTCACTTTCGTTTCAGTTTATAAACAAAACGGTTCGTAACCTACATAATTCCCGCGTCGGAATGGACCCGGTCACGAAAGTTTGCAAATTTTCGTGTTTATTGTTTGTACGTCTAATATTTTGTTATTATACAATCGATAGTTTCAGTAAAGAAATTAAAAAAAAACATTGTGGCTAACAGATTATGTTTGATTTATATTTGAGCGTCTGGAATTTGTTTGTCTTTTATGCAGTAAACATGTTAATTCCGTTTGCAATAAGTGCACATACAGGGCGATTCGCTCTAAAAGACCTCAGCAAATCCACCCTCAATAAATTAGATACCGCAATAAAAACTTTTCTAAATCATTTTCAGTGGAAACGGCGATCGCGATGGCGCTACAATATAATAATAGTAATACCATCGCGATGGTGGGGCGCTGGCTGGGAATGGTGTCAGTCCACCATAATGGTTAAATGTTACGTAAGAAGAAACACCATCGTCAGCGATCACGATTACACCGAGGCACGCATGGGCTCAGCGTTGCTCTCTTCGCCGCAACCGACCATCGAGTAGGCAGAGAGGTATGAGTTTTGTAATATACACGGTGGCTCAATTTCGTTTCAGTTTTTCAGTTTCAGATGCCGAGAGATATTCGCTGTTCATTCGCACTCGCCGGACGAAGGATTGTTCAAATTTATTGTAAAATTTCTATTATTTACTCTCGTAGCGAATTTAATAAACAAATCCGACGAGTGGTTATCGATAATAATGAAAATTATTGCCTCTTACATCACGTTCGTGCAGCTCTTGCGGTTAGATTATATTCTCGCTAGTTACGACGCCATTTACTCTTTCATCTTTGTAACACAGTTCGTAAAGCAAAATAAACAGATCTGATCGAATTGCGAGACCGAATAAAACAACGATGTGTGTGTGTGTGTGTGTGTAATGTGTACGAAATCCTTTGGAAAAATGGGTCGAGAGCCGTTCGGTTGCGAATTAGGTCACCTAGTTTCCGGATTGCCAACTCTCCGGCGGGAGGCCCTCTCGTAAAAACTAAAAACCGAAAAATTCGCCGTGCATTTCGATTTTCATCGCGCCCGAATAAATCGGATTTATTTTAACCCGTCGGCCCCCCCTCGCGAAATTCGTGCATTTCACGCTCCTGGCCCAGTTAAATTTTTTTTTTCTACACACTAAAATGAAAATTTTGTAAGCAAACACTTCAAACTCGCACACGTATAAGTGTACGATAAAATTATTTGGGTTAAAATTATTACTACGAGTGCGAACGCGAATTCTCTGTTCGCAAAAAAATAAATCTATTAAAAAAAAAACTGTATAATTGCGCATGGAAATTATAAATAATCACAACTTTAACAACATTGTGAAAATTCAGATTCATTAACGATTCGTATTGCGACATCGCTCGTTGGGCAACAGATTCTTCTTTTATAGAATTTGCATGAACTATGAAACGAAAAGTAGGTTTGTGGAATTGATTAATTAATTAATTCGAAGTTTGTCGTAATTATCGCCGTCGTTTTCGACCTATAATAGCGAACGCACAATGGGTTCGTTTTTAATTTTTTTAAAGCGAAAAAATTCCGAATTTGTTATAGCGAACGTGATTCAATAAGATCGTCCAATAACGAGCGAAAAAGGAAGTCTTTTTCCTTTCGACCTATTTTTACAATCGCTTAGAAAAATCGCTACTGTATTTCCTTCATAAAATCAGATCTAAAATACACGTCGCTCAAATCGCAATTAAAAAGCTCGTTGGGAAATATCCACCGTATTACCGTAGATAGATAAATAAGATAGTATTATTTATATCGAATAATAATAATTAGCCGGCGTCTAATCGAACAACTACTCGCATTTAATGGGATAGTAAATTAACGTGCAGGTTTTCGCAGGACCGGATGCAGAACCAGATAACAGATAGAAATCGAGCGGTGTAAAACAAACAAGAGTTAACACCGGGGCGTACGGTTTTTCCCGACAAAAGAAAATTATATCAGTAGCTGCCGCACACGCAGAAAAATCCACTTACTTATCGAAGAGCTTCGACCATGAAAAATGAAATATTTATTTACCTGAAACAAAGAAAATATGTAAATTCGTGTGTGTAGTACTTTAAATACATAATTTATTGATAAATTACGAAAAGAGAAATAAGTACAAGCAATAAAAGTTGTGTAATAACATTGTAAGTATAGATAGTACCTACTAATATATGGCATTTTTTTGTTAACACAACTAATATAATGTAGGTAGATTTTTAATTGAGCTCATCCGTATCCCACTTAATACAATCTCTTTTTTAATTGATGCCAATAACTAATTAACACAAATAACTAATTTTGCAAGTCTGCAAGTTTTCGATGATTTTTTTTGCGTATGAAACTTTTGCGAATAAAAGAGAGCTTTTTGAAAGCACTGCCATATTTTAATGGAGACATTAGTTAAACAACAATCGTTCGGATTAAATAGTAAGATTTTTAAAATTCAACCCGATTCACCTTTACCGCAACGAAAAGGAAGATACTTTTCAAAAACCATACCCATTGTTTTGCGAACTTTATATTGAACACGATTTCCAATCTTCGGCAATTACAATAATTGCAAAACAAAAGGAAAGCGATTGATCGTAAACAGTGCTAAGGAAAGCATTAATATAAATATTTCAAATCTGTTTATGAGTAATATACCCAGCTAATTTAGAGCTGGCGATACACAAAATTCTCCAGATCAATAGGGTAATGTTTAAGTTAAGTAGATGTATATGCGATATTTTCATAGTGCTTGCTATAATGATGATAAAGCTCTATATAAAACGGAATGGAATTCTACATCGAAAAATGGATTTAAAGTCAAACCCTCAATAACAATTCCCAAATGAATTGGATTGATATCATTAGGACTAAATCGTAAACAACTCTTTTTATCAACAATAACAATATGTATGGCATAAACTATCACTTGACTTATTGACATTTAGGTCCCACAATAGTTGAAGCTCGACTACACATATTCCACCCGGAGCTGTTTTCTTATTACTTGTAGGTACTTAATTTGCATTCCGGTATTTTTCGTTTGCGTTGTTGCGTTACGAAATTTCGATATCGATTCGATCATTCGATTATTATTAATTATTAGCGTTAGTAAATCGGCATTTTTACGAATACAGGGTGAATAGCATTCCAGGTTTTTCTGAAATTAAAGATTTTGCAAAGTATGTATAGAAAAATACTGTAATTTTTGTTAAAAATTCCAAACGTGCTATGCAAACGTTAGTGTCAAAGGAATTGGATTTTTCAACGAATGTGTGGAAATAGAAATAATAAACACCGAAAATCGGATCGAAGCGCATTCGTGACGGCACTTTCGCAATAGCACAACCTCTTAAAACGCGTTTAACGATCGAACACGTTTCCTCTCGGTGGCGTTGGAACGAAAAAAAAAAAGGAAAAATGTAGGCCACCGGGGGGGCATTATAATGGCCGATTAACATTATAAAAATTAATCGACATAATATAGTAGGTTTTTAACGAGTCGCTGTAATTAGGTCAACGCCGGCATTCCGTAAGTAAACGTTATAATTACGCATTGTTCCTAACACTATGCTAGAACTTTGCGGGGTATTATCGATGGAGGAAATCTAGGGAAATGTGTTTGTGTGTATGCGTATCCACGTTGTCGTGATTATGTGATAATTAAAAGTTCACTAGGTCAGATCCTTACTAGAACCTATATTGGATTACATACAAACAGCGAAGGGTTTGAAAATGGGAAATTACACCTATATGCAAAACTAATACAAATTACTGTGTAGAATTTGTTCGATTAAAATATAATACAGTTTAGTAATTTAAGCAGGTAATGTTGGGAAATTGGGGTGTAACGAACGTAAACAAAGTTTGCTTCATCACGGAAACCCCTAATCATAAAACCAATAAAACAAGCAGAATTCCCTGTAGATTCTGTTGATTTTATAAGTTAAATAATTGTTAAATAATGCAGACCTTGGAAAAGTCGAAATTAAAAAGACGCACAAATCCCAAGCCTAATTGAATTTTCTCAATTTACGATCCAATATATCCTACGTATCGATAGAACGATATATTTTTCGAAACTTAATTTTCGAAACAATTTCCCAGGCAATTTCGTGCGCTCCTAATGGAAGGATGCGAAGGTCAATCGATTCCTATACCCAACAGATACCTTCTTACAAACCTCCAACAAAGGACAATTTTTACTCCTGATAAATAAGTGTTGCAATTAACCCCAATCCGCAAAGAGGTTAATGAATACGTATTACATACGGCGGTAAATTTCCTTCCCAAACTTCATCGAGCCGCAACGTAGTTTCCTCGATGTGCAGGGAAAACGGGAAAAGTCAATGTCGTCTTGGACGACCCACATTCGCGTGGGCTACGCCGTTGACCCACTGAACTTAAACCAGATCCAGAAAGGAAATGGATTTTCCGGAAACTGTACGCGGCGTCTCTTAGGCGCACCGGGTTAATTCGCTTGCGAAAGAACGTGATCCGGAGAGAGAATCGCTCTTCGCAAGGGCGTTCGAGCAAACTAAATTGCGAAAGATGCCGTTTCGGAATGAAAAAGAATTATAAAAAAATTGCATTGGATATGTGTTAAAACAAATGCCCTCGAGGACTTTTAAAAAACTCGAGTATTTGTCTTTCTTTATTCGCAAAAATATTTCCACGCAGACTTTATTTTATCGTGGAAATATAATAAAACGCCCGCAAACGCAATAAAATTGTGTACATTATCTCTGAAATTACAAACTGCATCATTCGACCTAATTGTCGACTGACCTCAATACGCTAAAAAAGGGATGTTATTTATGGATTTATCTGCGTTCTTTTTCGTGCGTATTGTATTAAAAAAAATAAATAATACAAATGGCGAGTTTACACACAAAACATACGTACGCTGGCACATCGACGAGATAATTTATTCCGTTAAAAAATGTGCCAAGGTTGCAAGAGTATATTGTTACAACAACGAAATATTGGCTATTGTTGTGAATGAAAATTAAATAATTGCGCGTGATTACAATGCGAGGATTGTCTGCCCCGTAAACGTTTATAATTGCACAAAAAGGAGAAATTAACACATTTTAAGAACGCGGCATTTTATAAATAATTTCTGATGTAAAATCTTACACTCACATGAAATGTGAGTCTCCTAACACTTTTCCTTTTTAAGGAATTCTTGATTCTGAATAAAAACTTAATTGACATCTTGTAACAAGGGTATTTTTTTCGACGATACGCTCTGTATCATTTCGACCTGGCCCTACCTTAATCAAATGTCAAATGACTGGAAAAAATCCGCGCTACGATCTTGATGTGCATAATGTAAAATGCAAGTATGGGCCGTTCGTTCTACTTACATACAAATTTAATGACAATAATTATTATAAATATAGAATATATTATAGAAGATCGATACTGGTACTTCTTGCTCTTTCGCGCTCTTATATGGGCGCCATTTTTTTAATCGTTTTGCATTAAGGTGTAAATAGGTCCGCCGATTTCGGAATTACCTGCTGGGTGGCTGCTAAATCAATTTATTATGCGAGCATTTTAGTGTAGCCCACGAAACGGAAAAGTTTCGAAAGTGGAAAATTTAGAGCGAGCGCTTGTGAAATGACCATTGGACTAATGGAAAAGTTTTATGATCAAATTTTGGTGATAGTTTGCAAAAAGTTTGCTCTTGCAAAATAAACATAAATCTCCTCTAAACTCAAGTACTTTCCATATTACGCAATATAATTAATTATTTTTTTGTACACCACTTAAACAGTATTTTTCGTGAGTTTGCGATCAAACCATCGAATTTAATTATACCCATTATCCGGGCGCCAATTACGCCGCTGATTTATGTGAAATTCCAACGAAGCAAAGGTCGAAATCCGCGAAATTTCAGCGCCTATTAGTTCGAGCAATAATTTCGTTTAATATCGCATCGACAAACAAAAAATGATTTTATGCAAGCTTCGTCTGGGCCTCATCCGGTGAAAGCGAGACCGCGTCGCTTTTCCGACCGAGCAATTCCGAAATTGGGACGGACACGTGGCGAAAAATCCGCGAAGGCCCAACGGCTTCGTAAAGCGGGGCTTCCCAGAAGTTCCGCGGCGTTTTTGCCGTCTTCCGAACGGACCGTGTCGAAAGGACGGGCTCGAACGCGCATTAAAAACTTTCGAAAGTCGACGTCGATGAATAAAAAAAATTACCGGGAAACGTTTATTACTGTCGAAGGAACAATGTCTCGTATATAAAAATAGGATGTTAAGCATTATTGTTTTCAACACGTCGAGTGCCAAACTAAATTTCTAGACGGCGCTTTCGAACTAGTTTTTAATAACGAAAATTTGGAACCGGCTACATTATCCAACAAACTCCGGTATATTGGACATATGTTAGTGTGTTGATGTTTCTCGGAATAACAAATAATTTAGCGAGAGGAGTGTCTCGTTCGTGTTCCTTTTTCGCGTTTTCAATCGACGGGCGGGTAGGCGTGCTTGTGGTAGGTAGGTAAAAGAGGTAAGGTAGAATGCACTCGTGGCGAAATACTAAAACTTCATGGGACCGTAATTCTCATTCAAAAGTTAAACCGAATCCAATAAAAAAAAGTTATACTTCATATAGGTTTAATAAAAATAATTGAACGTGACGTCATGACAAAACTAACATGAATACACTATAGATGGATGATAAAGAGAAAATAAGAGGAAATATTCCTAAAATTGTATAAGAAACAAATTTGATAGAACTTCGAAGTGCCGGCAATTCGTTTAAACGTTGAAACAGTAAACATTTCGTGCGCAATGATCGGAATGGAAAGGAGCGAAAAGTACAAAAGGCGAGTCGCAAAATCCAATAAAAAGCGATAGCGTCGCCCACGATGGTCCTAAAATGGAGCTCACCAACTCGAAATGGATAGCAATTGCATAATTCCGCTATATTTCAGCAATAACGTGCGATGCCGAGACTACGAAAATATTACGGAAAAAAATATCGCGGAATAATATAACGTTTCATGAAGCGTAACCGAATCTGACGTGGAAACAAACAGCATCCTGTATAAGGAGAAATGTTATATTTTTTGTCGAATAAATGCAGAGTATAAATGTTCACCAGGTGATTCAATTTATTATTCAAAAATATCCAATAGTAATAGTGTTTTTATTGGATTTGCAGTTGGTTGTTTTTCGAAGCTACTAAACGTTTAAAAGAAATCCAAAAAACGTATTTTTTTGCAGAAAACGAATGTATTACAGCGCAAATAAATCGTGATATAACATCCTTCGAACAATGCGTCCTAATTAGACGAGAACAACGTTTTCGACTTAACGAAAATGCTATTAACAAAGCCTAGTTTGTATTAAAACGACAATTCACCGATCCTCAAAAGTCCATTATCTCTTATGCAACATCTTCATTCACTTTTTCAACAGAAACTCTTTACGAGCACCCAAAGGGAGACCCGACGGGTCTTCCGTTAGCTTTTGACAATTTGAAAACACGCGAAACTTTATAAACTTCCAAGTTTATTGTACCAATAAATTACCTGGTTTGAGAAAATATTTTCGATTCGAACGCAACCGTGTCGAATGAAGAGTTTCTTGAAAATATCTCCCATCCACAAAAACTCGTTCGAAAATTCCGCCTGTCACAACAAATTTCGTATACAATAAAAATTGAAGGTATTTATTGAAAACGCGTTTCTCCACGGTCCAGGTACAATTTCGTCCAATAAACCCATAAATATCGACTCCCATTATTTTTTTCTAAAACGCTTCATTATGCACGAGTCAATGGCATAATACAGTTCTCGTTTTTCCATCCGATAAAGAGATTCGTCGATTCGATTTTAAGTCGACGAAATCCACACCTCGAATTTTTGGCCTGTTATTTTTCTAATAACAGCCCATCGGCGAGATACGTATTTATTTTTACGAGAATCGAAATTATAGATTGCACACCGAAATCGTTAGATAGATCGTACAATTATTAATTGCAAAACGTTCCGAACAATTTAACAAACAGCACACCTCGTAAGATAAACGATGTACCGGGTGTTCGAACGCGAAGAATACACCAATGTCACAGTACAGTTTTAATCGAAAGGGAATCTAAACGGGAGCATTATGATGGAAATCCCCAACGAAATAAAGTGTAGAGAATAGAGTAGTGTACAGTAGAATAGAGAGTGCAAATAGTAGGTAGGTACTGCTAATAACTCTCATAAAACTCGTTTTTTGGAGTGAATTAGTAAATTTGAATTGTATCAAACACATCGAGTGTCTAATTTATTTATTTAGGTCGTTAATTGCGACTTGAAATGTGCTCATACCGGCGATATAAAACGGCCTTATCGAAATTTCACGCGTGCAGAGGTCGGAAAAGGCGAGATAAAAATTATGCAAGCGCTCTCGTAAAACCGTTTCGCGTTGAATGCATCGCGTTTTGTATGCGCCCACAGGTTTTGGGCCGCTCGAAATTTGGAAATGCATATAAAAATAAACAATTTCAAAACGCGATTTCGCTTTATCGCGTATTGTTTTCGGTTGCGAAATCGACCGAAACCGTGCCAGAAAATGGCTTTGACGAGGAAAACCCGGCCCGTTTTATGCGTTTCTGATGCGAAAATTCGACGAAAATTGTGAGTAATTTACAATGTTTTAAGTGCAATAATATTAGATTCGCTTGCACTAAATTTTCTACAATCTTTATTGGCGGTTTTAGCAATAGAATTAGACATTGTTGCTGGTGATATTGCCGAGTCGACAGGAATTTAGCGATTTTATCCACCCTAATCGGCCCATTGCGAAATAAATCTGCGAATTCATATATTTTTTTTTGGTTTGAATAACGTGTGTTTCCATTCGAAATCGTGTCACTAGCAATCAGTCACGGTTCGTGGTCGTCTGTCCTTGTCAGTGCCTACTCGGGCTCCGTCAGACAATGTAAAAATATTTAAATGTTTTCAATTTGTGCCAGTTGCAGATGTAATTGCACTGTGAGGAAATCTTTCCTTATTTTTACGAATCCACCTATACCTGCGGTATCTATTTATTCTAATTGGAATTCGATTGCTTTTGTTGGTTATTAATGTAATTAGACAAACACTTTTATTAATTTACTATCCTATATACTGATAAGATAAAGGGGCCCAAAATTCTCTACCAATTTTTTGAAGAATCTAAAATCAATATATTATACGAATTTTGGAAACCAGTAACTAGGAGATTTTGGAGAGCTATAATTTAAGAGAACTCATTATAATTCGTAAATACCTCGTTAAGTGATTACGTAAAGCGTACCGAAATATTAGGATTTATTACGTTTTTCGTGTATGCGCGAAGAGGAGAAGAATAAGAAGAAGAAGAGAGACGAGGAGGATAATCCTTGACACGCTTCTTGTTCGTAGAACCAGTTGATGATCTCTCGGATAAAAAAAACCGCGCAGGAAAAACGGCGGTAATAACAGTAATGCAATAATTACGGCAGGCCATTCAATTAAAGTGGAGAGATTTGTGTTTACAGATTGTGTTTTTTAGTTGGTTGAATAAATATTGCGATTTTACGGCTCGTTATGTTCGAATTTACGGAGGCGAAAATCGAATCGAATGCGTTTGTTGTATGTTTTTCTTCGGTGCGTAAACGTTGTGCAATCGATTCGAATTTCGCGCGGATTACAAATGCAAATACCAATAGATTTTTTTGTTTGCTCTCAAAACAATAATCATCTAGCGAAATAAGATTTTCTATTATCTTTGAATGAAATAAAAACTCAAAATTCGACGTATATGGGTCAAAAAATTTCTCCAGCGGCGTTATCGAGACTAAAAAAAAACTAGAACGTTAGTAATTCCCGTATATGAAACAATGTATAATTTTTTTAATTCTTTGCAAATTAAGTCAAGGAAATTGCGTCAATTTAAATCCCCTATGTATCGACGATTAAATGACAATAAGTTCCGAACAAATAGACATAAAATCAATCAGCAGACGTTATTTTACGTTTTCTCATTAGTATAATAAAGGGTACTTCTGGCTACCGGAAATACAATAATCACATTTATTACTAGCCATTTCTTGGTATTTCATTAATTTGATGAATAAAACAGTAAGTACATATCATTCTTGAAAATAATTTCTATTGTCTTTTAAAATAAATTTTAAATGCCATATTCAAACGAGTAATTGAATGTAAATATTTCTAATAGTTATATCAACAAAACAAGCAAACATACGAAATAAAGAGCGCACTTTTTCAAGTCAAATTTTTAATACCTTCATTCATCTTTTCATCAAATCATTTAAAATATAAGTATTAATTTCAAATTATGAAATAATAAATGTGTTCACATCAAAAATTATTCAGAAGTAGTTCTCTTGAGTTCTTAAATAATATGTAGGCCTCGAAAGAAAGTAAAACCGTACCGACGAAATTGAAATTGAAATTTCTCTTGACATTATGAAACGATTTCGCATAATAAAAGGCAGAAAGTGACACGTACGTAACCGTAATCGACCAATTTCACTCTCATCTTACCGAACCGCCGGTCGAGAACACCTGTATTAATGCTATCGTACGAGCAATACGATTTATTTTAATCTCTCAATGATTTTACGACTCGAAAATATTAAAAAAATAGACTAAACGGACTCCTGGAAATACCCTATTTAGAACTGTTTAGAAAACATGTCAGCGACGACAATAGTTACCTGTATACAGAGGAATCGTGGGGTGATTTATATCGCACCGTAAAGGTGCTAATGCGAATAGAATGAACTTTTAAAAAAAAAATTAAGGCGACCTGCCCCATTTAGGCACGCTTCACGGAGCAATTTCGAAGCCCTATCGCGATTGTTAATGCAATAAAATTACAAAAGCTCCGTTGCATTGCTCCATGCTGGTTTTGTTGGTACAACATTTTAGATTTATGTCGGTTAAGAGGTGTGTACCTGGGCCGTATATCTTCGCAATGTTCAACCTGACAGCAAACTGTCGACCCTTATTTTGCTAATTTGCTGTTAGATAAATATTTATGTACCTACCTTTCGCTTCGATTAGGGGTAAACAGTTTTTTTCACGCTATAATCAAGTATTTTGACAAATTTTGTCACAATATACCTACTACATAAATTCTGAACCCCTTGTAGGCATATCCGAACTATTTGCAATAAAATTGTATAGAGTGTAGAAAATGTTCGCTTCGATTTTGCTGCGATTTCGCAACGGCTCATGTGCATCGGATTTGAGCCACCTTCGAGCGCGAACCGGCTCTCTCGGGCTCGTGGTGGAATCGATCGAAATAAATTTTAAGGTCGACGCGTCCCAGATACCTAGTGCACTAGACCTACTTCGCGTTTGAATGCGACGACGACGTCACCGACGCCAGGGACGCCCGCCTGCGTCGACGTCGCGGTCGCTCGCGCACGCTTTCCGCCGAGACCTTCTAGAGCGGAGTCCGGCCGATAGGGGGCGTCGCATTGACGGGTTTTCCCTTTATTGTATCTATCGGGAAAATTCTCTTTTGCTCCACTGATTGGTGGAATTTTTTCTTGGATTTTTTATGAAGATATTTATGACGGTTTTATAAGGAAGCTTTCAATAATGTTCTCGAATTTCTAAGCCAAAATAGTAATCAAACATTTAAAATAATTGTCCAATTATTGGTTTTTATGGTTATTAATTTACTGCTCAACATAATAATAAAAATGGTATGTGATATATTTAGTAAAAAAAAAAATCTTCCAAAGGCCTATTTGATATATCTACTTATTACAATCATTCGAATTGTTTATCTGGCTGGAATTCAGATCAATGTCTTTGTGAATTGTTTATGAACCTTCGGAGGTTTGTTGGTCGAAATGGAAAATAATAACGTTGATAATTTTAACGAATCCAAAGCAAAATGAGAATTTCCAAACAGCTGTAATTTCCGAAATAATTTGACTGAAAAAAAAGCAACAGTTTACCATCAGTCGAAACGAATTTGTGTCAAGGCGATTTGATTCTGTGTACATACGTGCGCCGAACAAAAGAATGATCATTTTCTCGTTTTGCACTCGGCGGAAAGAAAATGGGAAATCTGCTTTTCCGTTGAGAATTGTTTCAAAAATACGGAGATTTTCGTTTTAGCTTTATGTTCTTGGTTTTCATTTTGTACCTTGTGGATATTTTCAACAATTATTTTAAGTATGCACATTTTTGTGTACAAGTTTTTTTTTATACACAAAGTGCTAGAAAAATGGGCAGCTGGAAACGCGTTTCTTTTTGGTTTGATTTCAATAAATATGATACGCGCAGGTGTATTAAACCTATTAAATTCACCTGCTAATATTTTTCTTAGAATTTCACCTGCCTAACTCTAAAATTAACGAAATATTTCGCTAACAGAATTTTATAACCATAAGGTTGATTTGAAAACCTGTTTTTTATACAATAATTCTACATAAATTTCAATATAGAAAAAAAGTAGAAGCGGTCGAGAAATATAATCGAAATAATATTTCATAAAAGCGTTGAAAGAAAATACATATGTCGAAAAATAAGCGTATCTTTTTTGGGTCAATATAATGGAACAATTCAAACATATTATCAAAACAACCTCCAAAAAGTAGAATAACCGAAAATATTCTAATCCATCATATCTATAAATACGCCATAATCATCGATAGTAAAAATATAACGAAAATAAAAGTGATGCCAATGTCACTGGGTAAGTGGGTCACAACACTAGATCGCTCCGAATCGAACTGAAACGGGCCCCGAATTTATTATTTTATTATTTTATTTTCGTCGCCACAACCACGGATCATCCATACCGAATTACCGAATTCAACGCCCAATGCAATTCGATTTTTCATTACCTACCTATACACACACGTCAAGTGTGTCAAGGAAAAATATTTACGAAATCATCCGTTTCTTTCATTTCGTCGCATTAAAAAAAAATCGTTCCCCGTCGATTCGAATCGTCCGCTGCGAACAGCGAAACCCTTTCAAAGGTCCCCGAACGCATCGCGACCAACAAGTCCACCGGAAAAGGAGGTCGGGAACGACGCCTATCCCGGAAAAGAAGAAATTGCGTGTGCGAGGGTCGAGTGCGCGCTGACGTCAGTAGGGCGCGTGTCCCGTCTCCGGGAAACCGGGTCAGTAGGTCGCCGAAACCGCCCCCCCACCGGCGGCCCTTTCGGCACGCGGGAATGACAGCACCGCCGCCGCCGCCGCCCCCTTTCGTTAGACGCGTTGGCGGGTCCGGCCCGGGCGCGAAATTCGTGACTCGCGACGCCGGATGTCGGACGCCGAAGGGCGTCGTTAACCTAATTTTCCCAGATGATCCTTCGGGACGAAATTTAAGAACCACCATACAGTGCATTTTCCACTATCGCGCTATTATCGCGGCCTCGATGAGAAAATAACGAATTCGGGTTTCCTCTCGTTTTCGTGGCCCCAATGCATATGTCAATAGCAAATGAATTTTGAAATTACTATTTCAGTTGCTAATCATAAGTAACTACATATTTTCATATTTATAGAAAAAAAGTTATTCAGGAAAACTGTGTCGAGGTCTTCGAATTTTTTTTTCAGCCGTTTGAATTTAATGGAATTATCTCATAGTTAATTAACGTTGTGTGTTCGAGTGTAAATAAAAATCTAGGTCGCTTAAATAATTAAAATTTTTATTGTCGATTTTCGCTCGTTGCGGTTTTTCCATTAATTGTTTTATTAGTAATCGATTGATCGGATTTGTTTGTTGGGCGACCAAAAAACCCTTCCACAATAAATCGCATATTAAATTCAATTGTTGCATTAATTACACGTCGAACTAACGAAGCAATTAACCTAAATACACTGACCCTTTTAGCGCTGTTAATTTTAGTAGAACTCCTTGGAGTTTGTGTTAGCCTTGCGTAAATGCATTTCGAAAAAAAAATCGAGCCGGCAAAAAATGGGATGTCGTTTAAGTTTATTGTAATACCACTTTTACTTTCTATATGTACAAGTGACTTTCTCGCACACGATTATTTATCGCGATTCAATCGAAAGCAAAAGTGGTCATGGTCACTGGATCAGTAGGTTAAAATTGTACGAGGATTATTCGATTATCCCGATGGAAAATGCCAGTTAATTCGATATAAAAACTTAGGAATAATTGCCTTCATAAGGTTTTTTAAGCATAACAAAAGTTGGGCAAGAATGGTAATCATAAATGAAAAAGTCCCTCGTAGTGTCCCATCTTTGCGAATTTATGGAGTTATGATAAATTTAATGAACGATCCCCGTATAATTAACTGACCATACTCGAGGGAACATTTTTTTTTGCATAAATGCATCGCGCAGAAAGCAAAAAGGAAAGAATCGCGTCTCGTCGATTGCGGTCGCGACTGGATTTACTCTCGATTTTTATTAATATTGGCCTGACCCACTTTTGAGACTCGTTCAAAGTCTGATGATTCGCATTCTCGGGCGAATTATGGAAACTTGCACGCCGGCCACTCCTTATCGCTTTTTCAATATTTCGATAACGCAGATGAAAACTAATCAGAACAGGTGGAATAGCGACGATTTTTTTTTCAAACGCTTGGAACGGATTTGCATCGACTTTAGGCGATGCATGTTGGTATTTGCTATTTATCACCAACTCGTTTAACAAACTGTTGGTAACTTTTTGATGTTTTTTTTACATAATCTGGCCCTAGAGTTACTAGAATTTGATAATTTATAGTCAACTCAATATCCTTGTATAGGTAATTTTTTGTTTAACTGCAATTTTTAACGTGCCTTATCAGATTTTTAACACGAAAGGTCGTCGGTGAGCGTTAATTATTAATCACAATTGTCAATCTCAACCTCGACAAGTAATTACTTTATAAGCTATCTAGGTATTTAACAGTGGGTTGATGTTGACTCTTTGTTGTGGAAATATACCAAACGGTAAATAAATATTAATTAATCAAATTGAAATTTGTTATACCAGTATGATCAATATTCTTGTAAAAGCAAAACATTATCAAACTGCACTAAATAGAATAGAAAAATCCGTAGGGGAAATCTCGACCTCGGTCGAATATACATCACACACAAAATTAATCTTAAATTAAATGATATTTATAATCAAACAAATTCATATTTTTCCATGCTAAAATATGACGTTACAAAAGTACTTTGTTACGCACAGTCGACATACTGACCCACTAGCATTGGCACCACTTTGTAATATTATTGATGACAAGCATGTCAAGGTTTAAAAAACTAATGTTTAGGTGCAGTTAAGGCCACACCGATAGTTTATTTATGTACTCAAGTCGAGTCGAATGATATCTTAAACGCATTTTAATCAGTGGCGTAACTTGAAATCCAATGTTTAGATGTAGAAATTATTCAATTTATTCTAATTGAATAAAACTGCAATTATAGACTATATAATAGGTACTCTTTTACTCAAGGGTAATTTTTTATTATTACATAACAGATTAATATACACGGCAAATTATACACAAACCGATTAAAAAGCATGCATACAACTCGATAATAAATTACTATCGACATCTTTTTACAAGAAATTATACATCGGTATATTCTTACAGCAAGGTTGAATGTATGTGCACTTTTAACAGCCGAATAGATTGGATCGTTGCATTTTATTAATATTATCGAATGTGTAGCGAAAAAGTGAGAGTGACTGGATAGATGAGAGAGTATGTCACTGTCAGTGGGTCAGTATGTCAAACGAGAGTGAATCCGACTTATGTTTGCTTATGTATCGCGAACCATGCCAAGGTCGAAGCAGCCACCAAAGGCGAGCAAATTGTGCCTCGATTTCCATTTTATCTCAAGCGGGTTCCACCGACCTATTTACACCAAATATATACCTAAATATATGAAACTTGTGGCTAGATGTCATTTGCAGTAAGAGGCCACAAACTTGCTAGAATAGTATCCAACCAAAGATATTTTTTTTTTCGATTCCCACTCATAACCCCGCTCGAATTATACATATTTATAACGTCGTTCTAAAAAAGAATATTTTTGATATCTCGGACCTTCGGCGACTGTCCTAATTGGCAACGTCGCGTTCGACGAGCGAAAAAAAAACAAGGATCCCCCTACACGAGAGCGGTATTGTATTCAAGGAAAATTCAAATTCGAAATAGTCGGAATACAGGTCAATGTGACCCACTAGCATACTGCACTAGACCTAGTTCGGAGTTTGTCTATGTATGTACGTAAATGGAGAAAAATAACGCGTTTAAAAAAGTTAATTTCGTATGCTCGAACGTACCGCGTTCATAATTAAATGAATCGATTCATTAAAAATTATGTAATGGTTAATATCGAAGCGTGCGGTGATAAGATTATACGGTATTTAGGTCGTAAAGAGGTGGTATTTTAAAATTATTAACTGTCGGAATTTAATTGCGAGAATTATAAAAAATTATAAACTAATAACATTCGTTTATTGGTGAATTTCTGAGCAATTTTGATTAAATTTAGGATATATTTTCAACGTGGATTAAATTCTCATTTTAAGTGCAATCATGTCGTAGATGCTGGTCAATGGTGTGGCAATACATTAAGTCATGTATGGGTTTGTTGTTCGTGTGAAATCATCCGTTAAATTGTACACGTTGGTTTAGCATTTTGGAGGCAATTCTTGGATATATAGAATTTTTTTCCAATACCAAAACGTGCTTTTAGCTACCCACCCAGCGGTCGCTTATACATATAGCGATTTAATTTACAGTTTTTGATTCTACACGTTGCTTTAAAGTTTCTAATTAGCGCTAGTTGTGCACACAATTATTACGTAACAATTCTCTCTATCCAATATTCTTTCCAATGCTTTTGTGCAAAACGAGTAGGTTAAACCAACATTTTTAATAGTAAGTAAATTGTTCTATAGCTATTTTTGTATGCGTACATGATGCAACGATCGTTCGCCGCTTTTTTGCAAAAATTTATTGTTTGTTAATAACAAACGCGTCGTTGTTCGCACATCGAAATCAAATCTAGCACAAAAAAAATCCGATATATAAGTACGATCGCTAACGCAATTAAAAAAAAAGTTGCAGCGACCCATTTACTATATCTAGCCCGAGCGAATTTACGACGAACCTTGACTGCAACCTCAAAAAACGATATTCGCAAGAAGAAATTCCGAACCAAATCGAGAATTATTATTGCTAATAATTTTAATGGAAAACCAACGAAATTACGTGCAACCTGGTATGCGTACATAATCGAAGTTTCCATTATCGTGTTTCCTCGTTTGCGACATTGTTAATTACGAATTACCCGGAGAAGAGACCGTACCGATTCCATTATTAACGTGTTTATTTTGTTTTTTTCAATAAAACGTTTTTTTTTTTTTTTTTCGAGAAGTAGGCCAGGGTGAAACCGTCACGTGATCGTACAATTTACCTTGGACGTCGGCATCGAAAGATTCCGCAAATAAAACGGTGGAATGTCAATTGTCAAGTCATTACTAGCAATTTTACTTAAGTAAAAAAACCCCACGAATATAAGAAAAGTTGTGATGCATATTTCCCCTTAGCGAGAAATGAATTTCTTTAAGCGTTAAATCGCATCTAAAATTGACAAGTGACAATGTCATTTTTGAATGTTCTGTGGAATTGTTCAGACGATCTGCGATTCAAAATATCGGCAACAAGGCCGGCAAATGGATTATCGTGCGTTTTTCGTTGCATCCTAATTTTTGCGGCCTTGAGTACCGGCGAAAATAATGCGAATGAATCGGAGAGCCGGCTTTTTTCGAAATCGATAAATAAATAAACGCGCAAGGTCGATATTACAAATTACGCCGGGTGTTTGGAAAAAAATTTACGTTTATAGGAAAACGGAATCGTATAAAATTATTATTAGATGCATTACGCTCGTTACTTATTGTTTGAATTTAATTGTTTTTCTCTGTTAAGATAAAGAAAATTCATTCATAACGAGTTCCCATGATTTCCATTTTAATGGCCGAACGGGCTTGTATACACTTTTTTCAACCTTCCTTTGTAGGCATGATGGTGGTATTTCCATGTTAATTAATCTGTTAAAAAAATTGTAATTTTAGTTTTTGTATGTAAAGTGACCCGTTTTAATAGTTTTTTTTACGAGCGTACTTGTTAAATTATATCTTTTTGTAAAATTTTCGAAATTTGTTGACATCATCTATCATGTATAAGGAGTTGCATAATTTTCAGGGAAAATTAATAAATAAATACTTAAGTATAGCTATTGCGTCATGAAATTCTAAAGCACAAATTACATACTATTACTGCATTATACTACATTTAGTAAAAATTATCAACATAATTATCATTGTAATTTACTTGAACTCACCCATTTAACTTTCTCGATTCCCTAAAGTGACTTGTTCTCGTATAACTCGTTCAAAATCTAAAGTATAAATACTTCTTCGCGAACTGGCGTTGTTTGTTGTTTGGGTTTTTCGACTGCCATTTATTTAGCAAGACAAGTGCACACACACACACGTATCGAAAATCCAGAAAGACCACCCGTAAAACAGCCTTCTCTCATTACGTCCAAAAATATTTCATAATTCGAAATACGTATTTTTAGATAGCTCAAGTTAACGGATATAAAGCAGTTATTCAGACGGCGGAACACGACATGGGTGTGTTGAATTTTTAAAATCGACCATCAGTCACGCAGGAAGAACGAAAATAGGGTCGAAAATCCCCGAATTTCCGCGCGCTCCCTAATTTAAGGCGACCGGAATTCAGCGCAAAAGACCGAAAAGAAAAATAAGACTTCAAAGAATGGATCCGCCGAAAAACGTGCGAAAAACATTCTCAGACGATTTTTATGCGCTTCGACCAGACATAATGACAAAAGTATTGCTCAATTACGTTTTCTCGAATGCATAGTCGAATTTGTAGCCGTTTTTTTCGGCATAAAAGCGCTTTGTAAGTAATGGCTGTTTTACGAGGGAAAGCGTCGACGAGATGATTAATTTTATATATCTTCGACTCGAAAATATAGGTTGACTATCTTTTGATGAAAAATTCGCAAAATAATCGAACATTTGGCAACTTCAGAGTCGTTACACACGCTTGCGATATGAATCATAGTTAACATACGAGCATTATAGTATAAGTTTTAGCATATACAAAATGTAGGATCAAGGTTTGTTTTTTTTACAAACTTTGAACTCTAGCCAAGTTCCGGACGTGAAATTTTAAAATAGGTTCACGAAACTGCAACGACAGGTGGAGTGTATAGTCTAGCTAAAAGTCATATACAGGGTGTTTCATTGGAAAAATGCCCAATGAAAGAGGGTAGCAAAAAAAAACAAATAGAACGGGCGTTGCGCCTTTGCTAAGGTCTTAACACAACATTAATAAAGTATTTTATCTCATTGCAGTATGTATTACCACAATTTCCACAACCACCTATTAGTTAAATTAACCAGGAATGATTTTTATGATTTCCCTGTAAAAAATAACGAATCGAAAAGGTATGTTAACGAATCGGTTTTCGCATCGAATGGGAATACATTCGCAGGGTCTTTGTATGCATTTATTTCGCAGCTCCGCTATTTTTAAACTCAAGGCGAAATGGTGTTATAAATCGCGGCGAGGAAACTAACGCTGGTGCGAATATGTCGTTCAACTCTAAAAGTAGTATTTGTTACCTTGTACAGTCGGGCTACTAAACTTTGGAAAATTTTAACGACCAAACATTGAACTTTACTGGACTCGCTCGGGATGCGTTATTTCCAGATTTGAGTTAGTAGTCCGATAAATTTAACCGGCTGCAAAAACGTTCGTATAACTTGTAATTTGCGAAAAATACCAAAATTAGGCAGACAACATTACACCGACGCATTGCTGCCAAGTTGAACGACGCGAAACTAATAATGTATTTTTCCCTAATTATCCACTCGAGCGAGCTATTAAAAATTATACGAGCGATAAATTAATGTTGATCGATCAAATACGGGGTAATGTACATGATTGAGACTATTTTGGGAAGTTGGCCGTGAATGTCACAAATTTTCTTGGCTTATCTACGTCTCAATGACATTTCGGCACAGCCAACTTTTCGAAAGTTATTTGCAGTCACTCGACATAATTTACATACACACCACACAATTAACACACCCTGTAAGTAGACGGAGAGATAGTTATCTACCTAAACTTGGCACCGCACTACGCTAATAAAAATTATAAAACAGTACGATTCGATTTTATGTTTCCAGTGCGTAGGATAAACGATAAAAAACGCGAATAAAGCATTCAATTCAATGTAATTACATAAAAAAACCGCATAATTATATTAAACGTGAATCATAAATATTGTACACACCTTGTATCTGAAAATATCTACAAGTGAGAAATTTTAGAATCACCCTCGTATACCAACAACACACGATCTTAAGCTGTCAAATTAATTAAACGAAACGTCAATATTGTCATTATTGTCAACGAAAAACAAGGTTATGTTGATTAAATGTTTAATAAATACAACAAATCAACATCCGAACGATCGTTATTTAACTATTATCCTAGTTTAGTTAGAAGCAAAGGAGGCGAGAATTAGGCACGCAAGCGCGAGTCTGTAAATAAAATATTCACTTGCACCTGCACTTGAACTGAACCTGACCCGACAAGGGCCAACCACGCTCTCCCGGGGGTAGCCTAGTTAAATATCGAGGTAGAATTGGACGTGTGCTAGGCTAAGGTCAAGGGTTTTGCAATCAAAACGCAACTATACCGTACGCGTTTATTAGACAAATAAAGGTTGTAAATGTTGAGCTAGGGCATAGGGTAGGTCGTATTAACCCCGATTTTATAACCTAGGCCAAGAAAACACCAGCACCGTTGCCGTATGTTTTTCGAAACGCATTAAACGAGCATAAATTGTTAAATTTCGCTTTCAATTTCACTGGCATAGAAACGAAACAAAAGCGAATTTAATAGACACAAACACCGACATTACATTACATCGCACATCTTTAGTAGGCGCTTCGAAACAGGTGAACGTCGCTTACTTTTACTACTTTTTAAATTATATAATGTCGGTTCGCTTGGGCGGTTAACGGCATGCATTAGAAGGGTTAAATTTACCTCCTGTATCGTTCGAAAAAGGCACTTGTAGATCCCCGTTGTTGTCTTCATTGACTTCTAAATCCACATCGGCATTGACCGTCGATACCGTGGTGGTCGTGCCGTTTTCATTTTGCGTGGTAGACGCGGCAACAGAGCTGGGAACGCTCATGCCCGTCGCTTCTTCGTGCATTGTATTGTTTATTTCGATTACGCACTTATCCCGAAACGATGAACGAACTTACCACGCCTCGAGGTCCGAAGAAATTTCGACCTTCGGATTCGCGCCAAGGTTTCACAAATATCTATTTCTCACGGTAAAATCGAACGTTTGTTAAATGTAGGTCTCTAGGCCACTTCGCTTACACTTTGCATTCAGACAGACAGACATGACTGGGCTAGTCAAGCGTGCGACTGCTCACAATTACTTACATAACCTGAAATGCATCCCTGTCGGGTGGATTTTCGCGTGGGATGTTCCCTTTGCGTGGAAAAATCGTAAAATTATTTTAGAAAGCGTTTTTTCCCGGGAAATTTACTTGGATTTTGAGTTCGGGTGCAGACTGGTCGTGACTCGACTAGTCAAGCGAACGACTGCTTACATAACCTGAAATTTATAACCCAGTTAAATGAATTTTCGCGTTAGATGTTTCTTTTAGGTGGAAAAATCGCTTAGAAATGAAGGAAACATTTTTTCGCTAAGAAATTTGCTCAAAATTATAGTGCTTAGTTACCCATAAAACGCAGTCCACTTTCTCGATTTTAAGTAGGTCAAAGTCAAGATTGGTAAACTTAAGAGGTTTGCTCATATTGGTCCGCAAGTCGAAATATATGACGTCATTGGTGCACCGTTTGACATTTATCTTCAATTGTCAATTCAAATTTTAAAATTTACATATCTCTCCTGTATACAATAATGATAATGTTTGAAATTTTAATAGATATTGTTACGAGAAAATTAGTGGGAAATGCAAGACACGACGTAATTTTTCGAGCGATCCGGTTGGTTAAAAGTTAGGCGACAACCTGTTAACTTGATTAACTTGGTATTTAAAGTAGGTCAAAGTTGTTTATTCATTCTGTTGCGTCTATCAAACGTTACATAACTGGTATATGAATTCAGGTTGTATTATAATGCCTAGATATTTATGTTTTATTCATTTGCTATTTTATAAACTGTTACAATTAAAAAATGTGCGGCGCGTTCGGCGCTTCGCGCGCCTCTAGATGTCATTTTAAATTTTTTTGGCGCCAAAATTAATATAGTTTAGTTATTTTGAATTTAATGTATTAGCCAAACGCGTAATTTGGATATTTACTTACCTTCGAATCTGTCGAAATATTTCAAAATTATGTAAATTGTTTACCACCAATTTCAATTTATTTTATCAAGTAGGCCATCAATATCTTGTTGACAATTTAAATAAAATTAACAATTTACACACCTCTAGAAAATTTTAGCTTGCATTATGATTATGTTTAGCACATGGTAAAGAAATAATATACTATGAAATGAGAATGTAAGAAAAATACCAAGCAAGGAGGATTTTTGCTGATTGATTAAACACAAAAAATGCACACTGCTCGGGGATTCCCATGTAGAGTGTTTGTATAAAAAGATGTTGATTTTTCCATGCACTGGATATTTTTTTGTAAGAAGTTATGGCATTTCAAAGTCCTGAATTTTTCACAAATATTTAGCATGGATTATCGATTGTTGATAAAAATTATGTCAACATATAATCTTTTATTATTGAAAACAATTAATAAAACAGGCAAGCAACAATAGCCGAAATTATAAACAAAAAAAAAGAAGCAATATAAACCGCTACCCGTATTTTTATTACTGTGAATGATTATCACTGTGTTAATAATTTAAAATTTTTATCACACTTTACCATAAAATATATCGCTTCTATCATTGAAATATATAAAATGAATATATAAAAAATCCAAATTTTTATATATTCAAAAAACCAACATATAACTTGTATAACCAGTCGAATAAAATTTCATTTTGAAACACCCTGTACCAAATAGCACCTAAGCGGCCTGTTTGGCCTGATCCAGAATCGTCCTAGAAATAATCAACCTCTGTATCTGCGAGGTTCCCTCGTAAATTTGATAAATCTTAGCATCTCTCATGAGCTTCTCCACCGGGTACTCCGTATTGAACCCGTTACCACCGAATATTTGCACAGCGTCAGAGGCGCACTTGTTGGCCACATCGGCTGCATAACACTTCGCAACCGAAGCCGTCAAGGTATTTCTGATACCTTGGTCCACCTCCCAAGCAGATTTCATCCAAGCCAAACGGGCCGTTTCCACGGCTATCGCCATATCAGCCAAGATGAAGGCCACGGCTTGGTGCTGGCAAATCGGCACACCGAACGCTTTTCTTTCCAAGGAGTATTTAGTGGCCTCGTCCAAGCAGCGTTGAGCTAAACCTGTCGCACCGGCAGCCACCTACAATAGGAATATTTGTTCAGAAATACTATAGTGTACTAGTAAAGATTCGTACTAACTGGTGGTCTGGTATAATCGAAAGTTTTCATGGCGATTTTGAATCCCTGTCCTTCTTCTAACAGCACGTTTTCTTTGGGGATTCTCACGTCTTCGAACGTTATACCTCTGGTATCGGAAGCTCTTTGACCCATGTTGATTTCCTACATTTAAATAGAAAATTAATATCGTCTAGAAATGAAAGTAATAAGTATAGTACTCGCCTTTCTTCCTGGTGTAACTCCAGGCCAATCTCTCTCCACGATAAATCCAGTAAAAGCCTTACTAGCAGGCGCTTTCGGATCGGGATTAGTGCGAGCCAGTACAAAGTACCTTTAAAAATCCAATACACTAATTTAACGAAATATATTTATTTTGCAATACTAACCAATTAGCAACTCCACCGTTAGTGATCCACATTTTCTGTCCGTTAAGAATCCACTCGTCGCCCTTTTTTACCGCGTTAGTTTTCAGTCCGTTCACATCGGAACCTGCCCCGGGTTCGGTGACTGCATAAGCAACCACTAAAGGCTCTTCAGTCAATCTTCCTAAGTATTTCTTCTTTTGCTCGTGATTACCCGCCACGATAACAGGCGTTTGCTATAGTGGAGATGCAGAAGTTTGTATTAAACAGATATTTAATTGGAGTAAATGTGTTTACTTACTCCTAATCCGCTGCCTTCGAGTGCGGATAATATTCCGGAGCAGCCCCAGGCGATTTCCTCGCCTATTATACAGCCATCGAATACTCCCAAGCCCAAACCCCCTGTAATAATTAATATTAATAAATTGGGCAATTGGATTATAGGTAAGTGGAATTTACCATATTCTTCGGGTATGTGACCGTTGGTTAAACCGAGGCTCCAAGCTCTTTTGAGAAGATCGTGAGGATATTCGCCGGATGCGTCATATTTTGGTACAACAGGTAAGATTTCTTCTCTGGTGAATTTTCTGGCTAGTTCTTGAAATTCTTTTTGCGTTTCGCTCAGTACTGAAATTTAATTAAATTATTATTACCCGGGATGTTATTCGCAAATCCTAAATATTAAGGAATTAAGATATTTTTTGTAGAACCGGTTGTCAAGGCTGTTTTATATACATGCTAATGTATTAGTATTTTTTTAAGATTTTAACTTAATTACAATTTATTTTAATTAATTTTAACAATTTATTTACTAAGCTTATTAAGGATAATTGGTAAATATCCTAATCAGGTATATACTAGCACAGTTTGTATAATCCAGAACTGCATAAAATTAAGATAAGATAAATTAATTCGTATTTTATACAACCGAATATAACATTCTCCTTGAAATCTAGGCACTTGTGAAAATCAAACAATTATTATAAAAATATTACGAATATTCTACCTACTCTAGAGTTCATATTTAATTTAATCCCTGTTTTTATTACCTATATACAATCATCCAGCAGGACATGCGTTTTAAAGTTAAAACATCCTTACATACTAATATTTTTCCTCTACCAATAAAGGAATAGGTTACTTTACCAAAATTATATCCCCCTGTAACCGGAGTAGTGGAAGATAGTCTTAGAGCATTCTGATTTAGTTTCAGGCCGCTTCTTATAAAAGTCTTCGAAATCTGAAATGTAATACATTTTCTAATAAAACAAATTATTACTAATTTTGTTTTAATACAACCTGTTGCAGGCAAAACATTTCAACTAGATTAGCTAAAGGTAACTAAACCTACGGAATTTATTTTCTCGGTATGATTATCAGTAATACCTTGAATTATCACTAAAAAACAATATTTAAATAAATTGTAAATAATATTTGAACTTTGGAATTCGCTTTTTTCTTTTTTTAATAATGATTTTAAAATAGAAAGTGTATTATGTCAAAATCTTCTTTAGCATTCAATTTTTTGTGGCCTTTACTCTTATTACATTAAATCACATTGTTTTTGTCCTAACTGAACAACCGTACATACTGAGGCAACTAATAAGAGTATAATAATTGAACAAACGACAAAATAGTAGGTGTAAAATGTAATAAAATTAAGTAATTGGATATAAAATATATTTTATTACGTATAAAAAATATTTGATTGATAAAATTCCATTAAAATGTCTTAAGATTCATCACAATGCAGTAGAAAGCACCGGTATGAATTTGTATTGTACCTGTATAGACAACTGTCCTAGAGTATTTACTGTATTCCTAAACTCTTAAAATATGTGTATTTCTCAATCAATTAATACCGTTAAAATTCAAGCAGATTGTTTAGCCTTTTCAAGAATATTTCTAGAAATAATCATCCTCTGTATCTGCGAGGTTCCCTCGTAAATTTGATAAATCTTAGCGTCTCTCATGAGCTTCTCTACCGGGTACTCCGTATTGAACCCATTACCACCGAATATTTGCACCGCGTCAGAGGCGCACTTGTTGGCTACATCAGATGCGTAACATTTGGCTATAGAAGCTGCCAAGGTGTTCTTGATCCCGTTGTCCACCTCCCAAGCCGATTTCATCCAAGCCAAACGAGCCGTTTCCACGGCTATCGCCATATCAGCCAAGATGAAGGCCACGGCTTGGTGCTGACAAATCGGCACACCGAAAGCTTTTCTTTCCAAGGAGTATTTAGTGGCCTCGTCCAAGCAGCGTTGAGCTAAACCTGTCGCGCCGGCAGCCACCTACAATAAGAATATTTGTTCAAAAAGACTATAGTGTACTAGTAAATATTCATACTAACCGGTGGTCTCGTAGTATCGAAAGTTCCCATGGCGATTTTGAAACCTTGTCCTTCTTCTAACAGCACGTTTTCTTTGGGGATTCTCACGTCTTCGAACGTTATACCTCTGGTATCGGAAGCTCTTTGACCCATGTTGATTTCCTGCATTTAAATAGAAAATTAATATCTTCTAGAAACGAAAGTAATAAGTACACTACTCGCCTTTCTTCCTGGTGTAACTCCAGGCCAATCTCTCTCCACGATAAATCCAGTAAAAGCCTTACTAGCAGGCGCTTTCGGATCGGGATTAGTACGAGCCAGTACAAAGTACCTTTAAAAATCCAATACACTAATTTAAGGAAATATATTTATTTTGCAATACTAACCAATTAGCAACTCCACCGTTAGTGATCCACATTTTCTGTCCGTTAAGAATCCACTCTTCCCCCTTTTTTTCAGCTCGAGTTTTTATTCCGTTTACGTCGGAACCCGCTCCGGGTTCGGTGACTCCGTAAGCAGCCACTAGAGGCTCTTCGATTAACCTGCCTAGGTATTTCTTCTTTTGCTCGTGATTGCCGGCTATAAGAACGGGCGTTTGCTGAAATGGCCTAAGGTAAAAGGCATTCTACGTTTCGGGAAATTACTTACGCCTAATTGACTGGCTTCCAAGGCTGTTTTAACGCCGGTACATCCGTAAGCGAATTCTTCGGCTATTAGGCAACCATCGAATACGCCCATGCCCATGCCACCTTGATAAATATTATGTATAAACTATTATTAATAAATTCAATTTGTAAAGTTTACCGTATTCCTCGGGTATGTGGTTGTTGGTTAAGCCCAGACTCCATGCCTTTTTAAGTAGTTCAAATGGGTATTTTCCCGTTCTGTCGAGCTCGGCTGCGGCCGGTATGATTTCCTCCCTCGTAAATTTCCTAGCTAGTTCTTGAAATTCTTTCTGGGTTTCGTTCAAAGCTGTAAAATAGTAATTAGAAAGATAACGCAAACAAGTTAGATAAGAACCCAAAAAAATTAAAATAAGTCGAAAGGTGATAATAGAAAATTTTTAAGTCAACCTAGCAACAAATATTTACATCTGTTTATCAAAACAATTTAATATTTAGAAATTTTCAAAACAATTATTTTTAAATTGTTGGAAAATAAGCTAAGGCAACTATGTTATTATTAGATTTCTAAAGGTAATTTTATTCTTTAGAAAAATTGTAATAATTACCAAAATTAACGCCGGGTTTTGGAGTGGTAGAAGATTGCCTTATCAAATTCGGATTAATTTTTAAACCACTTCGTACAAAATTCCTCGAAACCTGTAAAGTTGTTTTAATTTCTCAATAACAAAGTGAACCACTATTTATATAAACAATAATTTTACCTGTTGTATGCACGACATTTTTAACCAAATTTCAGTACAGACAATTGGACAATAAACTTATTATTCGGTTGTTTAACTACTTATAAATAATTATTTGAGCTTTGGACTTTGCTTTATTATAGAATTGCAATGCAAATGAGCTTTGAACCAAAATAAAATGTCTCTAGTGACAGTTGCGGCACCGGTCATTGCTGTAACATATTGTAAATCCTTTCGACATAATATTACTATATCAAAATGTGAGAATTTACTGAGTTCTCACAATTTTATTGTAATTACGGTTGTGTTGCAATGTAAATAAATTGTTCGCACTAACTAAAATAACGGGACTGTAACTTGAGACATTTTTTATGAAACTGTCATTGTCAATGTCAAATTCTTCTCAACTTGTATACGTACTGTCCTGTATCGCTATAAACATCGAGCTACCTTTCTAATGAAAAAAATACTTTTGAGAAGTGAATGGAAAATATATTTAGTCACATATAAACCAAACTCCAAATTATTAAAATTTAATAAAAGTTGCCGCCTACAAAGATTTAATTACAAGCGATTGTTACTATACACACGCAAGAAGTAATAAACAACTATTAAAAAAAATGCCCAGGCAATTTATAAAAATACCCAGAAATAATATATAGGCGAGTCGTCACCTATTTATTACATAAAATAGGAATCATTGCGTGTCGATTGGACGCAATTTGTTTTCTGTTAGGTCGTAACTTTTAATAAGAACGAACAGAACCCGGAGAATCGGATAATAAGGGGAATATAAATTACCTTTTTTCGACTCTATTTCGACCCACTCTACCCCATTTGTTCAGAAACAATGCTCTATTGAGTAGGTGGAAAAGTGTTTTTATTAAATTTATTTATTATCAAAGAAATATATCAAAAAAATCCCTATAAATTTTAACACTAGTCTGCTTAATTTTGAGTAATAAATCGCCTATATAAGCTCCAGAATTCCACAAAAAAACTTTAATATTAGCATGGATATTGGGCATACTTTAATTTTCCCGTCATCTCATTATAATTAAGTTGAATTGTTGACAGGGTAACTCAATAAGTGGTAGTTTCGGATCAAAATTTCCCTGGCACGTGTCCCTTGTACAAACCACGAAACTAATAAACGTAGGTGGTAATATCGAGACAAGAAAACGTCCGAGACAAAAGCAAATTTGCCCGGCACATCGTAAATTACCAAATTAAGTATGTCGAGAACCGTCTCAACAGGCACCACCGGGAAAAATTTATAGCCAATTCCATCGCTGTTTACAATCCTCTTCTGAGAGACATCCGGAGAGTGCGCGAGATCTTCCTCCAATTTTTCCAACCTGGAAAAACTTTCGCAGAGAAGCGATCAGTCCGACTCCATCGCTCTAAAGCGACAGCCATCCCTCAAGCCCGAAGTTTTCACTCGCTTGAAAATAGAAAATCGTTTCGATTCGAATGAAACATGTGGCTGCACGTCTCCACGTTCGCTGTAGCATGCGTTTTCATCGAGGCCACTGACGGAAGTGGTACTGAAAATGATTTGGAGATGATCTTTAAAGCTAGGTAATTCAGTATACACGCAAAAATAATAAGTATCATAAATTGTTACGCTTTTTTTACAGGACAAATTCGGATTGGAAGAACGCTTGGCATCAAGAGAAGTTCTCCCGGTGCCGAGACACTCTCGTCAAGCACTTGTACTGGGCCTGCGAAAAAGACATTTACAGATTAACCAGAAGAAACGATCCCAGTTTCAAGTCGCTGGATTTCGATTACGAAAACGACAACGACAACGAAGGTAATTAACACCCAACAATTACTTACTTGCACTGTTTTTTATCTAAGTTAAACACAAGCACATTCCTATACCATTTATCACCATATACATCGTACAAATTTGCACTTATCTGTATATTCACAGTGCTTGTGTATGTTTCAGTGGATTTTCCATGGCAAACGCGAAGAGAGGCCAAGCGGCTGGTGCGTTTCAGGCGCGATTTGGAGCGCAGATCGGGATCTTCGATAACCCACGAGTGCTGCAAATCGTCGGGATGCACTTGGGAGGAATACGCGGAATATTGCCCTACTAACAAACGTTACACTTCTTACGTATAGATTAGTAAAGGCGTACAACTAGCTGACATATCTTAGAATGAAGCATATATAGCAATTATTGTATACCTAGAATTATTTATACGTTCTCCAGAAGTTCTGAATTATTGTTAGAAAATATATCGGAAGTTAACTTGATATTATAAATTAGTGTAAATGAATGAATCGTTTTGCAAGTAGACATTGTTTGCTTTCGACAAATAGCAAATTATACATTCTACCGATATTTTATTGCGACTCCAACAAGCCAATCTAAACAAAAAAAAACCTTTCTTAAACGAATCGCTTTATTTACTCGCCTTTCTTCGCCATCATCGACTTGTGTTCGCTACCGCTTCGTAAAAAACTAAAATAATACCGCGCCCAGCAATACACGATACCAACCGCGCAATAAACCGACGTAACCATCAACGGCAAAAAGGGCAGTTTGTCGTTCAAGCCGAGCACGAGCCCGTGAATGACGTTCTCGTAGGCGAAGACGCCCAACAGCCCGGCGAGATAGAGGCTCTCCGACGTCGCGAGCAGCGGCAAATTGAATCTCGATTTAGGCCGAACGTGGTGCGCATGCAACGTGCACAAACTGTGGAAGGAGTACAGCGTGTAGAGCGCCAACAGCAGGACTTTCACCAGCAGCAACGAGGGCACGTACAACAGAGGAAACAGAGAATAGTGCCCAGCGGTGGAGAGTAGTAGAAACATCCTGGCGTCTTCTACATCGCCGATTGATAGTATACTGAAATTAGCATGTTAGTGAGGAGTAGTGGTAATTCTTTAGGTCTCACCTTAGTGGTATGATGACCATTAGGATGGCTTTCTCGTGCACGTGCCAGCCGAATAGGAACGAAGTCAAAGCGCATAGTACCATGCACCTCAAAAAATGGACGGGTTTGTGTAAGGAAAATAATTTAACGGCTGCAGGTAGCATAAAGAGAGCTGTTAATAAGAGGGTAACGAACGGTGTGACGTTGGGTAATAAGGAATGTGAATATTCTTGTACTAGTCCTCCTGTCATCGATGCTGTTCGATTGCTCACCAACTCCGGGTTGAATTTCGATGCTGAAATATTTACGTTTTTATTAGTTATATCAGTTTTATGATAGATGATTGTTGTACCTAGAGTATATCCGATTTTATCGATTGTGTTGTAAATAGCCCAAACATTCGGGGCCCAGTAAGCGTGACACAAGCCTCTCTTAAATGGAAACAATCTAGAGAGAACCTAAACGAATATAAATTTATACAATTAAGAAGAATTGTTTAAAAATATATCTTACTTGAGGCAGGTGGTCGTAAAAAGGCAAAAATGTTACGAAGAATATGCTCAAAACGAGCATTCCTAACGTTGCGAATCTTCTAACAGTATCACATGTAAATATCGCATTAAACTTTAACGGTCCTCTCAAGCAATATTGCCTCAACAAATAAATAAAATACGCAGGCGCTAAATACACGTAAATATGCTTCAGGTTTAGCAGTATCGTAAACCAAAAAGCCGATTGTAAATATTTCTCCTAAAAAAATCATTTATCAATTAATAGCAAATAGCATTCGCTTGTACAACTTACTTGTAACATATAAGCTATAGATATTAATAAAATGCCGTACATGAACCCGTTGTACTGAAAATGGATGTGATCGACCATCAACAGTCCGCAATTTGTGATTAATAAAATAGGCAAGACGACTTCTTTACCCCAACTTTTCTTCAAAGACGAACAACACCTACAAGTTACCGTAAATTAATTTAACTCGGTGAAACGTAGTAGGTTTGGAAATTTACATTAAAACGCCCAAAGCGTAGACCAAATCGGTAACAATCACCGACAATCTTTGGAATAAAACGGTTCTCTCTGAAGAATAATTCAAGCGGTCGATGCTGAGCATGTTCGGATCGAAGAAATAAGCCACTAAAGACAGTGCATATTCGAACCAAGCGAAAAGGGGTGGATAGTCCAAAGTCCATTGCGATGTAGCTTCAAAATACCATTTTCTCGGCGGTAAATTGTGTGTAATTGCCAACCAATTCCTGTGGACTTCGAAATCGGTGGAACGACTTGAAAAACAACGAATTACTAAACCCATATGTGATGAAATTAAAACGTACTTACTAAGCTGGAATGAGGAGTAATTTCAAAAGAGAAGTCAGCAATGTTGTCGTAAAAATCATAATTAATCGATACTTTCAACGGGTTCATTTATAAAATTCATAATTTTATTTAAATTTTTAATATTAATTTCTAGGTTATGTTATATTTCTTCGTTTTCTTTGAAACGTCAATGATTATGAAGTAGATGAATGTCATAAACGAAAGAGGCCATTATGTTTAAATAAAACTGAGAGTAGAAAAAAGTAACCTATTCTATATTTTATTATTCGAAATATTTAATTTCGAATAATGAGTGCTTCAAGATTTAAGGGCTGGCGATATGCAGCATTTATTTCTGGTGTTGTAGGAGCGATTTCCTTAGCAATTTATCCTGTCATAATAGATCCAATGATCAATACAGATAAATACAGTTGAGTATTCAAATAATGTTCTGCAAGCTTATTTTTTTATAATTTGATTTTAGAACGTATTCAGGAGGTAACTAGGGAAGGAATTATACAAGAAAACATTCAACCTGGAAGTAAGTAGATTAAATTAGCTGAATACCTGCAAATTTAATTGAAATATTTTTTGCAGATATGAAAGTCTGGACTGATCCATTTGATCGAAAGAAATCATAACAAACTGTAAATAAACTTATAGTGTAAATAATAGTAATTAAATAAACAATCAACTCACTGCTACTTCCTTTTTTTAAGTACATATAATTTTATATACAAACGTTCATACATCGAGTAGGAAACGTATTTTAAAAAAATAGTCACTTTAATAGCACCATAAAAAACACTAGATTATTTTTTTGAATGTCGATACTCCTTAAAAGTTAATCAAAATAAAATTCTCAGCATTTACATTTGCTATTGATTAGGAAAAGTGTTCTTCATCATCATCACAGACGTCCAAATATACATCGTAAGCCTCCCTATTGCAATTACCATCAGCGTTGAAAACGTATTTGTGAAACGTTCCATCTAAACATATAGCTGAAAGGTTTATATAGTAATTATGTAATCGAGAGAAAGAATATTATCACTTACCTATTACAGAACTGTTGGTACCAAATGCGCAAACGCAAGCGCATTCCGGAGGTACTACAAAATTAGCTAAAGCCCATTGAGATTCTCCATATTTTCCTAATATTCCACTAGGAATACTACAAATTACAATATTTATAAACAAAACATATATTAAAGGAAGTTGTGCATTTATACAAACCTTATTCTTCTATTTAAATTTGTATTTTTAATAGCAAAAATGTGCACAGTTCCTTTATCACTCGAGCAACACAAATAATCCGAATCCCTACTGAAATTTATACTGCAACACATTAAATAACAATTACAAGAGATCGTTTAAATGGCCAATCGAATAATCTTACCAATAAACTGTAGCAGGATCCGATCCTCTTCTTAATTCTACCAGCAAATTCCTCGAAGTGGTGTCCCACACTCTGATCAAAGTCCCTTGATAAGAGGCCGTTGCTAATCGGGTGCCTTGTTGATTCAAAGCCAAACAGCCGATTTCGCTTTTGTGGGCTGAAATCCTCACCGGTGCAGTCGACATACCCATTTCCGCACAAGACAAATCCTACAATTACATTCGATTGCGACTCGCGACCAACTAGTAAAAGACCACGTCTTACCACCAATTGCACGCTGCCTACTTTGTGTCCGGGGAACACTAAAATTTGCTTCTCGGCCGAGGCCAATCGGCTGACCTCGCACAAGCCTCTGTAATTCTCTTTGGTTTCTAAAGTGAACAATCTTTGAGTCGGAGTGGGAAAGGAGAAAACGTGGATTTGATTCAATAACGCCACGATAAGCCTAAAACATTCGACTTGAATGAATAGTAAATGGGCTAGGGAGAGTGCGATTTACTTGTCTCGGCGCATTCGAACGGCTCGTATTGACGACGGAAAGGTAATGTCTAGTATGAATTTCTTCAAGAAATCGTCGTATATTAGAAGAACGTTGTCTGCGAATTTAGGACGCGAACCGCCCGAGACAATGGCTAAGACGTTCGTTCGAAACAACATTTCGCATTGGGAAACGCTCCCGACCGTTTCGATATCTAAAAATTGCTTATTGAATTACAAAATTAAATTGTTTACTTACTGCTTACCATAATGAGCTTTTTCTACCAAAGGATCTACATTATACACGTGTATTCCATTTTCCATGCAGCACGTGAAACATCCTAAACAAAGAACATTGTTACTAATTTTATTTTCGCCTAGATTCTTAACATTTACCTTGATCTTGATTGAATTTGAGGTTTAGCACTTTTCTATCGCTACCCATTTTTACAATTCATGAATTTTTGTTCATAAACAAATTATATCTAATTAAGTAGATGCGTAAAATATTAGAATGGATAATGTTTTTATTTATAAAGAGTGACAGTTCATATGTTATTGACAGCGATGGCATTGACACACTCTTTTTATTCGTTGGCCTTTACTTTTCAGCGTAAATGACAATAGAAATACTTGGAAACATATGTGGCAACAGTGTATGAAAATTTCTGTAATTAGAGTAAAATGTGGTGACATTTGATAATTACTAGTAGTGACATTGACAGATGTCAAGCTAACTTCCTCTTTCTTCTCCTGAAAACAAGACAAAATGGTAAGGAAAAAGAAATTTTATAATTCGAGCATTAATACCTTAAAATTTACTTAAAGTATTCATCAATTAATTTAGTGTCGTATAATACCTTTCTGACGATAGACGATAGTATTTATAATAGCCCTTTGAGTAGTAAATGCATCATGTGTTGAGTTTGAGGTTATGCGAGTGCACAATGTAATGTGGTTTCCATTCTAGGTGAACGTTCCGAAACAAAGGCGTACATTTTGCAAAAAATGCAAAGTCCACAAGCTGCACAAGGTGACGCAGTACAAGAAATCCAAGGAACGTCACGCTGCGCAGGGTAGAAGGCGTTATGACAGAAAACAGCAGGGTTTCGGTGGTCAAACTAAACCTATTTTCAGGAAGAAGGTATGTTTAATTCATAATATATCGCATTGTTATTTCACATGTGGTCTTTTTTCTTTCAGGCAAAAACCACCAAGAAAATCGTGTTGAGGATGGAGTGTGCAGATTGCAAGTACAGAAAGCAGTTCCCTTTGAAGAGATGCAAGCACTTCGAACTTGGAGGTGACAAGAAGCGCAAGGGCCAGATGATCCAGTTCTAAGTTTACTTGTTTTTCTTATAAGGTGGACATAAATAAAAAATTAGTTTGTAAATCGTCGTTTTTTTTGGGACTGTTAGGAAGGTTAAATAAATTCGTGTTTTTGAAAGATTTATTTTCTCAAACCGAAGGTATATTCACAAAAGAAAAAGTTTTGAGCTTCTATTCGGCATTGTTATTTATGTATTCACTTTATTAAGTATGTAAAATATTAGGTTTCATAACATGAAATAATTACCCTTTTTTTAGTTAAATGATAGAAAATTTTACCGTCAAGCAAAATGAATCTTAAAAGAAATTTTAATTCAAAGTAGATTCACAAAAGCAAATTTCGAAATTTCATGCCAAAACAACAAAAATAAATTTAACCCTATTTTATGCGTAAATCAAAAATTTTTATCACTAACATATGTACAATTAATTAGTCTATGTCTTAACCATTAAAAAATACATTATCACTCTTGTTCTTCAAATTTTAACATTTATACCGTAAGCAAAAAATGTTTGCTTTATTCAAAACACCGCTCGCAAATCGCACTCTCTTTTTTTCCCTTATTTTCACTGTGGCACTGATTTAAACGACATTAGCAGGTACTAGATCATCGAAGAATCCCTTTGCCCATCTGGAGGTGCCACATCCTATATAAAAAAAATTAAAAGATCCATACTAAAGTACTCCCAATTATAATAAAATTATCTTCTTACCTGGTTATTTCCTATGTGGATCTGATTAGGCGAAAACGGATTGTAAGAATTGTTCGCCGATAAGGAAGCCCCCAATTCGTTGAAATGGGACAATTGATTCGTCAGAGCAACAGCACCTTCTTCGACTACCGTCACGATCACCCACATCGGATCTAATAATTAATCGTAAATAAATAATAATCGAGGTAAATATGCATGAACTTACCGCCGAAATAGGAACCTTTCGATGTGCACAGTCTCCATTTGCTTTGATAAATACCGGGCACCGGAGGCCCGACCATTTCTACGGTTAGATGGAAACCTTCGCCGGGGTTCAAGCACGGTACAGGCACCCTGCCTCCGCCTAAATTGTAACCGTCGGAGCACTGGGCAAAACAGTTTACTGGCCACCTTTCGTTGCCGCTGTTCGAGATATGCCAGGACTTCTTAAATCTGAAATAATGACGTAAATAGGAATGTTTGAGTCTCGTTGTAGAGTGAATGGGTGTACCTTGTGTTGGGTTCTAGGCTTTCGTTTTCGTTAGCGAACGGATCTGCGACCAGCTTCATTTGGGGCAAAGGAGTGGGATTTTCGCAATCAAAGTAAGCACATACTGCCGCTTGTAAATTCCTAAAAAAAATTAAAATGTTGCGTTTATTAGTTTGAACTACTTTCAAGTATTTGCGATACTAATCGTTATGAAATTGTATTGTTTACTTTAAGTATCGTATTCACCAAATGTAATTATCAATCTAATAATTAACATTCTTATCTCATTGGCACTGAACTAATCAGTAAATTTTAGCAATTTTATTGTAAATTATTCCGAAAAAAAGGGGCTCATACCAATTGTTCATGTCCAAGAAAAACGCAGCCGTAGAGTAATTCAGTTGGCTTCCAAGGAGCTTCTGCAATTGCTGGATCAATTCCTCCCTGTCTGTGGTGCCCATGCAGCTGAATTGTTGCAAAAACGATTGTTCTATATCAATGACCCCGTTTCCCGTTACGGGGCCCTCTGATGCAGCATTATCTATATCCATTTTCGTGTATCAGCGATTGTATTGACCCTTAAACTAGAAAAAAATCGACAATGACCTCGCAAATTTCACCTAGAATATCGTATAGGATCGTATATTTAGATAGTCTAAACTAAAATATCCTTCATTGTACATTAAAAATGCGATAACATGATATAGAAGAGGATACTTACGAACTAAAAAACTACAGAAGATGGCATTAAGTGTGTCAATGCAGAAAATGTAGTTTAATATAAAAATAAAACCATTAATAATCGTCAGTAATTAAAATTATTAATCCTACTTGCACTTCTGTTTAGACAAATGATGTCAAACTAAACGTCATTCTGTCAATGTCGTTGTTAAATGTCAAATTTATGCAACGTTGACATAAAAAATTATGCGAATTTTTAAAAAACTTCACGCTCGTAATCAGCAAATATTGTATAATTGTAACAAATTATGCTGATACTAACTAATTTAGCTTATCCTTACAAACACCCACAATCTTTTTAAAAACTTTGGTTTGCCATAATTTAAATTTGGCAACGTAACTCACCAGTTCTGTCAACTGTCAAATTGAAATTTATTGTCAATTTTGCCATTTTCTAATTTCTAACAAAAACTAGAAACCGATATGTCAAGTGAACTTGATAATTGGATAGAAGTTACAAGGCAATGCAAATATTTGCCAGAAACAGATTTAAAGAAATTATGTGATATAGTAAGCACGATTTTAATAGAGGAATCCAACGTTCAGCCAGTTTCCACTCCTGTAACGGTTTGTGGTGACATCCATGGACAGGTTAGAAGCCCAAATAACAGTCGAATTTTTACAAATCTAGCCGTTTCTTTTGCAGTTTTATGATCTCGAGGAATTGTTCCGGAAAGGCGGGCAAGTTTCAGATACGAATTACGTATTTCTAGGGGACTTCGTCGATAGGGGTTACTACAGCTTGGAGACATTCACAAGACTTCTCACACTGAAAGCCAAGTACCCTAACAAGATAACGCTGTTAAGAGGAAACCACGAAAGCCGACAAATCACTCAAGTTTACGGTTTTTACGACGAGTGCATGACTAAATACGGCAATGTAAATGCCTGGAAATACTGTTGTGGTGTTTTCGATTTACTTACTATTGCTGCGGTCAGTATAAAATCGCTTAACTAATTAACATGAATAACTAAATTATTTTGTAGATTATAGACGAGAAGATACTGTGTGTACACGGAGGATTGAGTCCCGACATTAAAACCCTGGATCAAATAAGGATACTCGAAAGAAACCAAGAGATACCCCATAAAGGCGCTTTCTGCGATTTGGTGTGGTCTGATCCCGAAGAAATAGAAAACTGGTACTTTTACTTCTATTACCAACCTCCAATATACTATTAAAAATATATTTTTAGGGCAACCAGTCCGAGAGGAGCTGGATATTTATTCGGAGTTAAAGTTACGCACGATTTCATGAGAATAAACGCACTCACGTTGATTTGCAGAGCACATCAGCTCGTAAACGAAGGTATACAATTACTAAACTGAATTCTCGTTCCTTTTCTATTCCGCTCATATGCATAGTAATGTAGGGAGAATTCAGGGTGAGCGATAGATCTGCCGACCATCATACTAATATCCATTTGTTTTATTTTAGGTTTCAAGTACATGTTCGATGATAAGCTAGTGACGGTATGGTCGGCCCCAAATTATTGTTATAGATGCGGCAACATTGCCAGTATTTTGGAGTTCAACACGGCCGATAAGGGAGAACCGAAATTGTTCCAGGCCGTGCCCGATTCGGAAAGAGTCATACCCAGTAGAAATATCACGCCGTACTTCTTATAATTTAATCTTAAATATATTTTAAATATTTTATCGGCGTTTGATTTTGTTTCAATCGAAAGGATTTGGATGTAACCAATAAACAGAGTAATTTTTAAAACTTTATTAGACAAATGCTTCATTGATCGAAATTCAAGTAATTCAAGACAGATGCGCTTTACTTGTTAAATACATTATTCACTTAAAAATCAATATGGAGTGAAATAATTTTACATAAAAAAAATTGAGTAGCTAATTATAACTCTTGTCCGTACATACGTCCAATATAATTTATTTATCTGGAACTATGTTCACATTCTTTTTTAGTGTATCTAATATGAAAGTCGTTATACACATTTTTTAGAAACTAGTTTACATTAAAATACTTCAAATGTAAAAAATAACTAATAATATTCTAATCAATTACTTAATAGCATTCACAGCATTATCTATCGGCTCTGTCTTGATTTGCTTTCCCCCATCACCTAAAAATCAACATCACAAATCACTCAAAGAATATCAAAATAAAACACTCAATTTACCTTCCACATTTTCTTGCTCCGCTCTACGTTTACGTCCGAACCTATCTTTGAAAGTGTTTTTAGGAGCTGGAAGAGGTTCCATTCCAAGTACCTAAACAGTAAATATTACACATTAAAATATAATAAAAAAAAAAACCCAGCGATGCTCACCTTATATATCTGTCTAAAAGCGATTAACCTAAGGGCGTGCTGAGCGTAGAACGTGAGATCTTCGCGCTGTTGCGCCGTCAAGCTGGCGCACGCGTCCGGCGAGTCCTTTTCGCAAGGATCGGCCAGTCCTGGCCCTCCGGGTAACAACAAACCGCTGGCCACGGCCTCCATGACGCGCCTCAGGGCGTCTCCGGGCGACAGATGGCTCTGACTAGGAACTGACGAGATGACTTTTTCGGCTAGCAATTCCATCGCCTGCGAATTATATAATATATTAGAAGAGTTAAATATGGATTTTTGTGTGGATTTTAAGTTACCCAAGACGAGAGCGGCGCCCATGTAGGAACTCGTTCGCACAAATCTCTCAGTATGCGGATTATGATGACGCACGAGTGAAGACCTAGAGCCCTAGCCTAAAAAGTTAAACGTGTAAAATAAATTGGAAATTAGTCCATTAAGTAAATGTCTCCAAGGTGAATAATATACTCGCGGAAAACCTCTGAGTTAATTTACTAGTAAATAAATAAAGCAGTGAAGACAAGTAACTTATTCACCTCGAGATTCTTAACGTTATGCAGCTGATGTACGAGTTTGATTAGGAACTTAATAAAATTGAATATGTATGCACAAAATTAAAAAAGGAATGAACCAACAAATAATACGAACAAACTAACATCAGCTAAAACATCGAATCGCGGATTAAAAAAAAAACCGACAATCAAGCATATAAAAAATTCCTTAACGCATTTCATCAATAGTCGAAAAGTTTCATCATTTAACCACAACTACTAAAACAATCCTTTTTGTCAAACGAAATAAACTTGATTGTCGTACACCACCGGAATACTCCCGAAGTATTTTACAAATTTAGCGCGGGAAAACGTTCGGTAAAACATGAGCGAGATAAAGATATATATAGAGAGAGAGAACGGTGTGAGAGGAAGACACAAACCTGGAACCATTTGGTATGTCTGAGGGCTGCCAGCGCCTGGAGACACTTGCCGCGTGAGAGAACGTCCCGGTCGAACCCACCGCTCGCAGCTTCTAGACATCAAGAAAAGGGTGTTTGACCATCGCGAGTTCACCACACCAAACGTGGGTTAGGGGGGGGGCGCCCCCCGCGTACCCGAAACAATACGGCGGGGGAACCCCCCCCAGGTAGACGAGCGAACGGTCGTTTTTAAATGGTGAACCGGTTGGTCAAAAATCCTTAGTCCCACACCACCTAAAATTGCTTCTTGGTATGCGACACAGTACAGTTTAATTTTTGTTACATAAGTATTGGACTGGAATATATAAGTTAGAATTAATTATATTACGTAATACGTCTACCCCAAGATTATTTTTATGTCGATTTCTATAAATAATTGTTATATTGTAAATAATTTCGCTTCGTTATTTGCAATCTGGAAGTAGATGTTCTAATCTATTAAATAAAAAATAAAATAAATATAATGTATTGTTGATATGATTTGTCCAATAATTATCACTTTTTCACCTTCAAGGTTTAAGCTGTTAAAAATATTTTAATTGTGAATTAGGATTACATTAACATTTTTCGTCTATATTTGAATTATCGCAAAAAAATGTTAATTTTAATTACGTACTCTAAGTAAGCAAGTTTATAAAATTTCATTTCACTGCTTTTGTTAATTCATTAAAAATAAAAAAAAAGTTGGTTAGATAATTGTAATTTGTAGGGTTTGTTGTTGTTTATGAATTAATCATGCTTGGTTTTAATTACATAAAATTCTCTAAGGTTAATATAACACAAAAATATATTTCCCAAAAATTCTAACTAACTTTCGTAAAAAAACACATTTTTTGCAATCGTTAAAAATATACCTGTTTCTCATTATCACAAATAATACACAGAGTTATTTGCATATTAACCTACCGGTAAAACCATCAAACAAAAGCTACTCTACGTATGAAATATTGCAAAAAAACGTTTAAAAAAAAAACTCAAAAAAACGAACCAACTTAAACCCTGTGCAGCACTGTACGCCCCCCGCCCCATCCCCAAAAACACAAAAAAAAACCCAAAACGAATCTCACCCTTACATCCGACCTTCAATTCATTTTTACCTTGCTGTTCCCTGATGACGGGACTCGTAAACTGTACCAAAACGTTACCGTCCTTGCCGGCCACGTTCAAACCGGCCTCGGGCGCGTTGATCGACACCCTGTAGGCCTCTTCGGGCGCGATCTGCTTCAGCGCCGACGGCAACAGCTCCACCACCTTCTTCAGCAACGTCAGCGTCGGCTTGTCGGCGCAGAGCACCACCAATTGGACGTTCGTCTCGCCGCGCAGGATCAGCCCTTTGGACAAATGGCCGACGCGCATCACGCCCTTCAGCAATCGCGCGTTGTCGCCTTGTTGGAAGGTGAATCTACGAATTAAATTAATCATTTTACATCATCGAGAAATCGTGCGAGGAGGTCTCACAATTGATTATCGCGTCCGTCCTCCTTCTGGGGCCCTTCGATGGGTTTGGCGTCGTCGACTTTGTTGGCGGTAGCGGCGGCGGTCGCCGGAGCGGCTTCCGCCGGTTTTTTCGCCGGCGTTTTGGTATCGGCTATTTGATCGGAGACGATCTTCAGCGCTCGCTCCGTATTCGATACGATGTTCTGTATGGCTTGCAGTTCCTCGTCTTTCGGGTAGATCTCGGCGTGTCGCGCCATCACGTGCTTGTCGTCGCTGGATTCGGTCCTGCGCGGCATACTGCTCTGGAAGAACTGCAAAAAAAATGCATTTAAATGTGCGAAAATATGGCAATATAGTAGCCCGAATTCAACGCTCCACTAACTAGGGATTTTGTTTACTTTAAAGTTACATTTTAGAGCCTCGTTTAAGTTAAAAGTGGGGCGATGAATGTGGGCCAATGTATAAGATTTCGAAGCAAGGGGAATACGTACGTGGGGTGGACCGGGGAAGGGTCTACCTCTGGGGAAACCCATGTAATCTTCGCCGTAGTTCCTTCCGTCCCAGTAGCCCTCTTCGCCTTGTCGCCTGGCCCAAAATTCTTCTCTCATAGCCTTAAAAAAATAGGAGAGAAATAAATATGAATAAATTAATGATTATAGAGGAAACATACGGCTCGTCGCATCTTTTCCTCCTGGATTTTTCTCTGCCTCAACGACGGTTTAACGTCGACGACCAAATTCGGATCGACTTTCTTCTTGTATTGCAGCCTATGTCGTCTACCTTTCATGTGCATTTCCTTGGCATTCGGGTCGCTAAATCTACACTCGCACAGTTTACAATTGAAACTGATTATCTAAAAAACCAAACAAACTTCATTTAATATAAAAAATACAACAACAAAAACCACCGACCTTTCCATCGTCGCTTTTAATTTCCTCGATATAATCCTGCCCGACCGGCACGACATCGGCTTCGGGCGTCTCCTCCTCGTCGTCCTTGGACATGATGTCCCCGTTGCCGGAGACGGCGCCCAAACCGGCGCCTTGGATGAAATTGATCTTCGGATCGTTCGCCAACGTTTTCTTAACGCCCCCTATGACTTCGGGCTCCTGCGGCGGTATCGGCTTGCCCAGTTTCGTGTGCAACAACACCACCTTCTGGTGCTTCGCGCCCCGTATATGCGCCGCGTAGGCGTCGTTACCTAGAACGAAATTAAACGTTTTTAAATCCCGGAAAAGGTGGAAAATGTTTGCGAGTATTATACCTGTACAAGTGACGTCGCACAGTTGACACCTGAGCGAATTTCCCGCTCGATTCTGGTTGGTGACGGCGACGGAGGCGGCCATTTTGGACGCCGCCTCGCGCTTCTTGTGCTTCTGGCCTTCGAGGTGCTCCTGATAGGTCTGTGGGCCGGCGCAGCTGATCTTGCACACCTCGCAGTAGTGGAGCTGTTGCGGCTTCGGCGGCGCCTTCGTTCTGATGTTCTTGGCGCCGAGGCCGGCCTTCCGGAAGTTCTGCCAACCGCCGGGTTTGTGTTGGCCGCCCTGTTGGGCCACGTACATCGTCGCTGTAACGGAAACAGAGTCGATTCGTTCGAGTTTTATTAGAAACTTTCGTGAGAAAACACACAAAAAAACACTGCCAACACCTCGTACGTCATGCAAAGCTCGAAAACATTCATGTAATAGTCGATTAAAAAGAGTATTTTTACTGGTACATTTCTGTGCAAATGCGACCCTGCTAATTTTTTACATTAAGAAACAAAGTACAAAAAAAATTGAACGCTACAGGTTTCCATTTTTCTTTTCGTGCTACTTAAACGAATATTCAAAGGGATTCGTTTAAATGGCACGTCTAGTACAAAACAAAAAAAAAGCTTATCGAAAATACATACATAATTTTAAATAAGAACAAGAAGTAGAAAACTATTTCTCTTGTATACGGAACTAAAGCGAAATAAGTTTCTAACAAAAATAGAAATATTTAAAATAAAAAAATCAAATTACATTTATTATTGATCAATTTAGTTTCAAATATTTCTGTGTGATTAAAACTTTTAAAGCTAGAATAAAGCTTACAGATGAAATGTGTATCAAAATTTGAATCAAAAATAACATTTCCTAAGGATATAAAGCGTGAAATATGCATAACATTTTTACATTTTTTAACGTTCCCAATGTCAAAAATTACCTTCATAAAGCTTTATTATTGACCTAGTTGTTAGTGAAAAACAAAATAGTACTTCCCTTTAAATGAATTAGTTTTAAAATGAACAAATTAATAAATAAACGCCCCGCTTTAATTGATAATACTCCAAATTAATAAAAAAAAAACACTAGATAAAACGTTGCAACAAATTTTCCCTTCTATCCTAATAAAGATTCTATTTAATTAATAATCCAAACTTTGAAATAATCAGCAAGAAAATGTTTTTACAAAATAATGTGCATGCATTCGAGACAATTTTATTTTGTACAAATCTTCAAAAATCACCATATAACAATTAAAAATTTCAGAAAATTTGACAAAACAAAATAAAAAAAGTAATATATCGACACAAGGCATTATATAACGAGGAATATACAATAAGCTAATAAAAAATAATACATTTGAACTCGTCTATGTGATGCCTACAAAAATTGTTAGTTACTGTTTTTTGTTGGATTCTATCGAATCTTACCTTTAGCTTGAGTTGTTGGTTGAGCAGCAGCTGTTGTCTGAGTTACAGGTTGTACGTATGTTGTAGCCTGATAATTGGTACAATTACTTAGTAAAAACACATCTCATCATACATCAATAACATTAATAAAAAAACTTTTACTTTTATAGTCAATAACACAAAATCAATTCGTACAGAGTATCATCGATTTATATAACAAAAAAAAAGCCGTTTAGACAAACCCTTCGATTCAATGAAAGTATAATGCACATTGAAATAAAAATATTTATATAAATTTGCAATACTTACCGGCACCTGCTGTTGGGGCTGCTGTTGCTGGGCCTGCTGCTGTTGTTGTTGCTGCGTCGTCCTTTGTGGATAACTCGTCGAATATGTGGCGGGTTTAGCTACCGCAGCTACAGCTACAGCTGCCGTTTGATCGTACCCCGCTGTATAACCTGTAGCTGCTGTTTGACCTGGTTAAAATTTCGTTTAAAATGCAAAAATGCCAGAGCACAAAATGGTTTATTAGATTTTTGTAGCATTCTACGCGGAGAAACTTCAGTGTCGTATAAAAATTAGCAGGGGCATAATATACAAAAAAGGTGTAATTGCTTATTTTTTTTTAAGATTGAGTATAGGGTCAAATCTACTACATTAAAGTGAATGATTTCAATCAATTAAGTCGCTTAATCATAACTCATAAATAAATCTTGGCACAAATTTGCTTATTTTCGAGTCCACTAAATGTATAATGTAAAATATTTTCATCTTCTAAGAGCAGAATTTATCCGCGTAATAACTTTTTCGTACACAATAGTTACTATACGATAAATTCTAGTCTTTTATTTTATACAACAGTAAACAAGCAACTTTATGCACATCAAAATAATTCATTTTAAGCGGAGTTAGTAGAGAGTATAAGGAAAAAAATCTATTAATAGAAAACAGTTTAAGTATTGATTTTTAAAATTGCGCTCATTTCATCCGAACACCAACAACACTTTATATTTTTAAAAATAGCCTCGCACACTTCAGACACTCGGCCATTAGTTAAAATTCGCAATCTATATTAGGAATCGAACAATGTATACACTTAATCAACAGTCTTTACTTCAGTCAACGAAGCGGCAATAAGTCGATATATCGGCAAAAAAAATCGAGGAAAAATCAAATTACCATAACCGTAGTCATAGGAAGGCGCCGAGGCGGTGCCGTAGGCCTGTGGAGTTTGATAGGCGGTCTCGTAACCGGTAGCCCTGGGAGTCCCGTAAGTCGCAGCTGCACTGACCGGGGTCGCTACAGCATATCCAGCCTGGCCTGTTTGATATGCTGCGCCGGTAGCCGCGGCCCTGGAACACAAAAAATTTGCATTTTTTTCCGAGCGATCGGACGGATCGAAAGCGACGATATTTCTCGATATCGAGGTAGGGACGAGCGAAGGCGCGAGGTCGACGCCTCGCGCTCGTCCGAATTACCGTGAAAAATCACAAAAGCGGGTGGCGATGACCGATGGACGCCCTCACCGTTTATTGATCGCACAACACAAACTAAAATGCCGGATTCGGGTATCAAGGACGCCGGTTCTCGACGGCGAAAAATGGCTTTCTTAACTCGAAATCGGGCCGTGCCGAGCGGATTATGCGTTTTATCGCTTCCTATTATTTTGTAGATCGTTAATTTCTAAATTACTTACGTGTACTGCGTTCCGCCGTGAGTAAAACCGAAATAATTATTCGTAGCCATTTTTGCAATCACGTTGACAACTATTTGTTTCTGACTTCTGACAAGTCTTTGACAGAAATGACACTAATGACGTTCGGTTGACAATCGACGGGATTTTGTCGAACTAAAACGAGAACGCAGGTATGTCGTGTACGTTCGTTTGTACGTTTATAATTATCGCTCAACACAAATTTAAATTTAATTAAAAATGACCTCACATTGTATTTGTCCATTCCATATTGAGTAAAACTCATTTAATTTCCATGAACTACATATAAAATGCAACATGGTCGAATTGCATGCATTCTTACGCATTCCCATATATGCAGAATGTTCTTATACATATATTTTATTTTCTCTATGGGTTTCACATAAATTGACTATGCATTACATTAATAGATATCGACTTGTACCGATTTTCATTAAATGCCTCTGGTGCATTTCAATTAACTCCTGTTGCTATTTCTATCGAGCTGTTCTATTATAATAGACTAATCTATTTGTTTTCCCAATTGCCACCTGTTCTGGCACTCTGATAGATGTTATTTAGGTCACCTAATGACATTTTCACGTACAGGGTGATCAATTAGAATATAGTAAAGGATATAAGGATAGTGGAAATATTAACTTTGTGTTACCATCGGATCACCCTGTAGGTGAAAATTAAAAATAAAGTAAAACTCGAAATAATACCAGAAATAAAACGAATAACTGTATAAAGCTAAGTATATATTTCAATTGTATCACATTAAGGCTACAAATTTAAAGCTGTTTTTATCTTTTTAATACAGGATCTACTGCAGACATTATCATAAAAATGAAAACGCTTTTTTAGACTAGTTAAATCTAATAACATTTACATAAACCAATTAACAAGAAAGTTTGTCGAAGAATACCTTAAATAATTTTTTTTTTAATTAACAATACAATAATTTACTCCTTATGCACATTGATAAGTCTATTTTTAAAGAAATTCGATCGCTACTTAGGTACCTATATTTTTTTTGGTTTTTGTCGTTTTAAATAGGTAATGTATATTTAGTATACTTATTAGGACGAAAAAATCAGATCAACAATAACGAAACTATCGTTATTCACCTACTACAAAAAAAAACGAAAAACGACGTGAAATTAAGGCATGTACCTGAAAAAACAATTTTATTATGTTTATAGGTTTCATCAATTCAATATGGTGTTATAGTTTCCACAAAATACAAACCAATCGACGTCATTTTATAACGTATTTACACCGATATGTCATTTTTTTTAATTATACTCAGATGTTGCACGTACAGTTTACAATTGGCAGTGCTATTATAGAAAACATTAATTTCTTTTTTTAAATTCTATTATTTTACCACTCCCATAAGTGAATTTCAATCATGACGTCGCGTCTGTTTTTATTTTGCCTGACTACATTTTAACTTTTATCTTTACAATCCTAATCATACACACACACGTAGAAGTAAAAAGTATTATACTTGTTGAGCTCTTTCGACTTATTTATGGCATTGGAAATTTTTATATTGAATAGAGGATTTTCGATAAGTATTCTAATACCAGGTATATAAATTATTTAGTAAGGTACTATTTAAAACTATACATTTTACCGCGAAAAGATTATCAAAGAGCTACACTGATGTTATTCGCGTTCCTTACTATTTATTTTGAATAAACCGTTTTTATAAACACACCACAGCGAATTCCCAGGTAAAGAGTAATCTCTTAATCGAAAATATTCCATAAAAACAACATTCTGCGATACACGGCACTTGAAGAATAAATATAATATTAAACAGGGCATTCCGACATATTCGACTAACTAATCATTTTTTTATAATATATTTTTTTATGTATAATAAATAGAACAATCCGTTACATAACAATCAATATTCGAAATTCATTATCGCGAAAAAACTTAATTCAAACCATACCTGTCCCCTCAAACAGTTAGAAATAGATACAGAGGTCGCCAATAAAGCAAAAAAAAATCAATCTAAAGTTACTATCATCGCGATTGAAGGTAGAAAATATTTCTGTGTGGAAACTCGTGAACTAATTTCATTAGAATTTTTGATTTCAGTGATAATAACCTTTGATCGTGTAATAGTGTAATACATACAGGGTGAAGCATAATATATTTCGAGTCTAAAAGTAAATTCAATTGTACCTCGACCAATGTAGCTTGGCAGTTAAAAATCGCATCAGATGCGTTAGAAAGAAGAGTCTTTTTATATTTCCAATAGAAATCTTGCGATCTGTATACTCGGTTTAATTGAGCTCTATTATTTTTTATACCCGATCCTCGATATCCCAAGACTCATTTGTAACTGCCAAGCTACATCAGACGAGATAGAGTGCATTAAATACAATTTCAAATCGATGTACTTTTGTAATTTGTTAGGATAATGCCCCTACCTTGTATGCATTAATTATTATGAACTTGTGTTCGTGAAAACTGTTGTGAAGTTCGTGAAAACTCGCTAGATAAAGTGCGTGTAAGGAAAACACACTCCGAATAACGATTAAAAAAATGAAATGTTTGACGTCACGGCGGATTTTGTTTATCGCTGAAAGAATCAACAACGGTTTCCACGGCCAACATTCCAGACAATAGTTCATAATTTATTATTATTATTATTACGAAAATGATAATGGCTGGCGAAATTACCAAATTTAAACGCAATTACTAATATAACACGTCCGTTTCGAACCAGTACAAACATAATCTCATTAGCAGGTATTTGTTAACAACGTATTATTAATAATTCACGGCGTTGTTTGCGATTCGATTTATCGCACGAGAAATCAGAAAAAAAGGAAATTCGAAAATGTTAAAAAATAAATAAAGGAACTAAATTTGTTTAAACATTGAATAGAATCTAAAAAAAATAAATTTAGTGCGTTCAACAATGTATAACTTTAACGATAACGAACCGTTTATAAAAAGCACTTTTCCAATAAAATAATTCGCGGCAATTGGACTTTGAGCCGTTTTATTCACGCCTTAGCATTTCCACAACGCATAGATAAACCCGTAATCTACAAATAAATTCGGTTTAACACAATTTCCATAATCGAGTTCGCGTGAATTACATCAAATACTTTAACGTGTACATAATAAATGGGTCGATTTATCCAACTAAAATGAACCGTTATTTTATTACTCTTAAACAATTAAACCTTACACCACCAAAAACGATAAGAGGGAAGCGACAATTCCATTCATACATAGCCACAAAAATACCCCTAAATAAACAACCCTGTTGATTTATCGCGCGGATGCACATTGCACATTCAATTACTATGCAAATCATATCACCACAAAAGAATGGACTATCCAAAGTAAGCTCTTCTGCGCCAATATAATCGATATCTTCCGATTAAACTGGCCAATATACTGATGTAAGAGGTCTGCGATTATCCCGGACTAGTAACTAACGAACCAAACCTAATAGAACATCAGCAAATTCTAAACAAACAATATTCATGTAACATTAAAATCCTACACCTAAGCAATGGCGTAACGAACGGGAACTTGCAGAGCGAGAGAAGATTCAGAATTATTTTTTCCATTCGATTATTATCCCCTTGTTTCCAGCCTTTGAATTTCATCAAAGCTGTTAAAAATAAAATTGCAATCCCGCTCTGAAGGACCCGCGGCTACGCCACTGCCCCTCTAAGGTAATTGCCTTACTTTCGTAATCATAATGAAAGATTGGACACCCTCTGTACTGCATAAGAAATTGATGCGCACACTATTTAATGTAAATAGTGCAATTTCTAAACAACTATGATACAATATTTACAATGTCAGTAACAAATAAAACGTTAATAATATAATATACGCTTACAAATCTCAATATTGTTAGATATACAATGTACGAGCGCGAGATATTCCGATCGTACGTTCGAAGAGCGAAAAAGCCTCCAAGCTCGAAACACGAAACAATTCCCTAAATACTACGTAAAATCGAAGGAAACAGTAGAATCGGAATCTCCAGCGCCTGTACCCCTTTAACCTATTTGACACACAAATCATTTCGAAAAATCCGCCTAATTCCTGGGCATCAAAGTGGGTGCGAGATAGTACAGAGGACCAATCGAGAAACGAATCGGATTAATATTTTGGAAGAGCCCTCGACTTACGTACAAGATCGAGATTAAAACTCCGCGAACTCCTTGGCGCACTTTTCCGTCGACGATATGCGCAGCGCCTCCTCCTCGTAGTCGTCGAAGTTGCTGGTGTCGCCGGGGCCCTTGCAGCGCGGTATGAACGGCGCCTCGATTTTCTTCTGAAACGTGGATATCCAATCGGTGGAGGCGAACCACTTGTGACCTTTGATGTCGTTGACGCCTGCTTTGAGATTGCCGTACCTCTTGGTGAGATCGACCTGCAGCAGATTGCGCAGCAGGTCCTTCAGATCGGAGCCGAAGTGCGAGGGAAACCGCACCTTGCCCGAGACGATTTTCTCGTAGATTTGTATGGGTTGATCGGCGAAGAACGGCGGATAGCCGGCCGCCATTTCGTAGACCAGCACGCCGAGGGCCCACCAGTCTACGGCTTTGTTGTAGCCTTTGCTTAGGATTATCTCGGGCGCTAGGTATTCGGGCGTTCCGCAAAGGGTCCACGTGCGGCCCTTCACTCGCTTGGCGAATCCGAAGTCGGTCACCTTCAGGTAACCCTGGGAATCGATGAGGAGATTCTCCGGCTTCAGATCTCTGTAAATCAGATCTAAGTAATGGAGATATTCGAACGCCAACACTATTTGAGCCGCGTAGAATCTCGAATGCGGCTCGGAGAACCTTCCGACTTTGCGTAGGTGCGAGAACATCTCGCCGCCCGGCACGTATTCGAGCACCATGTAGAGGTTTGAATTGTCTTTGAAATGAAACTTGAGGCTGACGAGGAACGGGAAACTGATGGCCTGCAGGATGCGCTTCTCGTTGAGGGTGTGTTCGACCTGTTTCAATTTGACCACCTTCTGTTTGTCCAGTATTTTCATGGCGTAATATTCTTTGGTCGGTTTGTGTTGGACGATCATCACGCGACCGAAGGAGCCCGTGCCGAGCGTTTTGATGCGCTCGAAATCATCCAAGCCGGCCGTGTTCGTCGGATTTCTCTTCCATTTCTCCTCGAAGTCCTCCTTCGCCTGATCGAGGAACTCCTTGACGCTTTCCGCTGAATCTACTTTTTTGTTCGCCGTTGCGGCATTGTTGCCCATGGTTTGTACTTTTAAGCCTTCCAGGGCTCCGATTTTTAAAGCGAACGATTCCGTTTGAGCGAATAGTTTTGTAATAACTCGCTAGCGGATTAGGTAGGACACGGACGTCACTGTATTTATTTTTACTATCAATATCAACACAACTTGTCGTTATTCATTTTTTATTTTTGCAGTTTTTTTATCGTTCGATTCGTACCGACGCACACTAGATGTTCACTGATTTGCCGTAATAATGCGAGGAAGTTCGACGAGAGAACGAAAACAAACACCAAATTTTACTTAGAAATCCTTATAAAATGGCGACTACGATTAGTTAGTTGGATTTTTCCTCACCTTTCACTCCGCAACTCGGCGGACACTTCTTGACTTGTCTTGTCAATGTTACGTCAAAAGAAATTAGAGATGTTGAACGGATTTTCGATTCTTATTCGTGTGGAAATAACGAGAATTACTCGGAAAATTTAAACGAACCGATTATTTTAATAAAATTGTTGCAATACACATTCAAATCAAATGAATCTTGTTTTATTTTCGAATAGTAGGCGTGGAAGATGGCAAATTAAACAAAACAATAGAGGTGCGATGTTATAAGAGTCTGTTACTATATAAGCATTTTAGTATAAATCCATTATCAATTGATTACATTTGTAAGCTCCTTAATCAATAAAATAAATTTACATAATCAAGCAACTGTCGGAAATAAACATTACGACATATCAAAACAAAAATAAAAATGCATTTTTAACCAAATAAGTGTTTGAATGTAGGCACATTTTCTTCTTTTTTTTTGTGCATACGTCAAAGTCAAATACTTCACTTGTCATTTTCGGATTTAGAATCAATAAACGAACACAATACTGCGCTAGTCAAATAAGCGTTTAAAAGTGGGTGTTTTTTTAATAATTCGTTAATTATATTCTGCTCGATAACTTTTTAATAACTTCAAAAGTGAAAATAGGAATTATTATAAGGGTTGATTGTAAATAAATAGAGTTTGTTAATTGTATTTTATTTGGGAATGTTATATTTAGTCTGAGCTTTGTCTAGTATGGTTGGTCGGCCATCGTAGGTGTGAATATCAAAAATTTTTGGGAATTATTGTATGTAAGAATTTTAATAACTAAACTTTAATCAATCATTATAAAAAATACCTTAATTGCTTCAGCATATAATATAGTTTAGTCTGATATAACCTATTTAAATATAACATAAACAAATACTACGAAAACCGAGAAAAACTGCACCAACAACAGACTGGAAAGTCCCAAAACGTAGTGACGCAACAAATAACCTCCATTTCTTTTGTGATAAGTGATCGCCTTATTATTCTACAATCGTTTTATTTGAAATTTAAGTGTGCTATTATTTTTAGTGAATTAATGTAGTAAAAAGTAACGCAAAAAATTTATTTTGATGGACTTTAGTTTTAACATTGATAACGCCATCTGCGTTAATATCTTATCGTTGTCAATTGTAAATGGCTAACTCATCCAATCCGAGCGATCGGTGGTATTTTACTAAGGAACAATTAGAGAATACTCCATCTAGAAAATGTGGCTTCGATGCACACAAAGAACTTTCCAACCGCCAGCAAGCCGCCAACTTCATCCAGGACATGGGGCAGAAGCTCAAAGTGTATCCTTCATTTCACATGGTTTGGTTGATATTTCACATTATAGGTTTTTGGTTTACGATTACTGTAGATGTATTATGTCCCTTCTTAGATTCATAACTATAATTAGTAAATATTTTGCATGCTAATGGGTTAAAAGGGGACCAGACGAATGACCTTCGTTGTTGTTTTTAAAATGCTCCCAAGGTTCAGATACGATTTTAATAATGCTGTGTCATTTATCAGTAAGGTATGAAATGTTTATGTAGCAAATTGTTTCCAACATTATTTTGCACCTAATTAACAGTTCAAATGATAAATGGTGTCCAGCTAAATGATATCCCTAATTTCGAACTGTGATGACAAATTTTAAAGTTCAAACGAACGTTACGAGATAACTACACGTAGATAAAGTAATAAGATTAAATACGCTTTGATTACTTCAAGATATGCTCATGTTCGACTGATAATTTATTTGTATCGTTTTAGTTTTTTATTTCAGGTGGAGAAATGGAATTTGGATATTTTAGAGTTCATTAAAAATTTTTATTGCGCTTCGAATGATTTTTTTTAATTTTTATTGTAACAATTTTTATTATATTCGACCATAAAATTTCACAATTTTTTTTACATTCATTTTATTTCACTACTAAATATTGGAATCATTTTAAACATTCATGTTTTCGTTTATGAATTTGTAGAATTAAAACGTGTTTTAAATAAAGTTACTGAAAAAAAATAATTAGCTTAATATTTGTTCATTTTGGTTTTTCAATATGTTTTTCATATTGTTTCAATACCCACCCTTTGATGATAAAATTTATTGATAGTTTTTCATTAATTTTAAGTATACGAAATAAGTTAATCGATGAATATTCATTATTTACTGATAATAAGTGTCAATTAAAACTTAGGAAGTTGATTTTAATTGCTGTACAAAGTTTATTACGTGCTATTGTATGTTACGTATGAATTCTATCTCACCTTTTTAGCTTTTTTAATCGGATGCAATTATTTTTACAATGTTTTTAAAAATCAAATTGTTTACAATTGGAAATGTTTGAAATACGTTATGAAAAAGTAGCTAGTTTATATGGAATATTTTGAGATTTCTCAAATATGTACTAATTAAAAAATACGTGCGAAACTTTTATTGATTTTGATAAATGCAATTTATGAGTCACTAAACTATAAAACTTAATTATGTAGTTAGAATTACATAATAGTGGGTTAATGGTATGAATCTATAAAAAGGGACAATTCAATTGAAATTTTTAATTTATTCAAAAACCTATAACGCATGAATAAAACCAATCTTTTAGTTTTAAGCAATTTAAATCCATTTTGTTGGTATTTTCCTTAACAAGTTCTCACAGGTCTCAACTATGTATCAACACCGCCATAGTGTATATGCATCGTTTTTATGTTTTTCATTCTTTCACGCATTTTCCATGGCACCAGATGGCAGCGGCGGCGCTCTTTTTAGCCGCCAAAGTCGAGGAACAACCTAGGAAATTAGAATATGTCATTAGAGTAGCGAACGGTTGCAAAAACAGCAGAGACACCAACATAGACACGAATTCAGAAAGGTAAAGAAATCCCTACTTTTATGTTTTACCTTTTTACTCATCGACTGTTTGTTTTCGTAGGTATTTATCGCAGTCGCAGGATTTGGTCTTCAATGAAAACGTTTTACTCCAAACGTTAGGATTCGACGTTGCCATCGATCATCCTCATACTCACGTTGTTAGGTGCTGTCAGTTGGTGAGAGCTAGTAAAGATCTAGCTCAAACTTCGTATTTTATGGCCAGTAATAGGTAATTCGCACGAATCCTTTATTTTTTTTTTAAATTGTAGTAGAGTGGTTAATATTTTTAATGATATTTTTAGTTTGCATTTAACGACAATGTGCATACAGTATAAGCCGACTGTGGTAGCGTGTTTTTGTATCCTGGTAGCTTGTAAGTGGTCCAATTGGGAAATACCTCTATCTAACGAAAAGAAAGAATGGTATTCTTACGTCGATCAGACCGTCACGTCTGAACTGTTGCAACAATTGACGGAGGAATTTCTGGTGATATTCGAAAAGTGCCCTTCTAAATTGAAAGAGAAAATAATGTCCATAGCCGATAACGTTCATCCTATTCCTCCTTCTACCCACATTAATGCAACATTTGTAAGTTACTGGCAATTCGATGTAATTCTTGTGTGTTATGTATGGTTGGATTTTTAGGATACCGAACCGAAGAAAATTGCGAATAAGGACGAAAAAGATGGCCATTCGCACCGATCTTCCGGTTTGTTCTTTTTTCTATTTTATCCATTACGGCGTTTATTATTTAAAATATCTATTCAACATAAATAACCAAATAGGAGTTAAATGTAGAGGTACCACAACATGAGCTCATCCCACTTTGACGTAAAACCACTTGCAACATTATTCAATTAACCGTGGGATGAGCTCGTGTATGTATTTTAGATGTATGTATGCGTGTGTACATTTTCGTATACCCTGTGTAAATCACACGGTACTATTTAACTGTGATTTTAGCTATCGACGATCCTCACAAACATCGCCCGTCTCGCCCTCACGAGATGGGCAGCGGTCAACACCAAAGAGACAAAGCTTTTCGCGATCGCGAACGGTTACTACATCAACAAAAATCGATGGGCAGTAGTACGGGCGGCAGCAGTAACGTGCCCAGCAGCAGCAGCAGCAGTAGCGGTAACAATCCACTCAAATCCCACGGGGGCCATCATCGACCGCCGATGGATCCGAAAATGAAACCGCCTTCGAGGCCGCCGCCGCCTCAAATGCCCTATCCTCCCCAGCCCAAGGACATTCTCAGGGAGGCCGTCTCGAGGGACTCGCCGTTCGGACTGGCCAAGGACCATCCTCACAAGGACCACAACAAGCGCGATTACCTCGCGAAGAACAACCAAAACGAAGGAAACAGCGGCGGTCACGGCGATCACCGGATGAACTACAACGCCGACAAGTCGAAGTACCAGAAACAGCGACTGGACGCGAACGGTCGGCCGCGCGTCGATCCTTCGAAGGTGCCCAACGATCCCAAACCCCAAATGGACAACGTTAAAAAACATTTAAACGCGAGTGCGCACGACAAAAACGCGTCGAACTATCCGAACAAATCGATGCCGATGAACAATCATTCGAACGACAGCGTGAAATCCGTCCCGAAACAATCCGTAGTGACGCCCGTTAAGCTAAGCCATTCGAACAGTTACGCGCCGCCCGCGTACGGCGACGCCAAACCGAAACCGGAACCGGTGGCGGTCAAAGAAGTGCAAACGCCCGCCGTGATCAAACGGCCCAGTTTATTCTCGCCGGAGAAATCGCCGCCTCGCAAGCCGTCGCTCGGCGACAACGTGCTGCTGTCGCCGTTGACCTCGCCCGTCGAGACCAATCGCGAGCGGAACTATTCGAGCAGCTCCGACGCCGAGCTGCGGCCCGTGATGAAGAAGATCGATCAGATCGAAGGTTTCGAGAACATCACGCGCGACAGCACGATAGGCATCAACAAAACGAACCAATCGCCCGATTACATGACCGATCTTATGACGGATATTACCAGTCCCGGATCAGCCGATGTGAGCCAATTCTCCTTAGCGCAAGAAACCAAACCCGAGGCGATTTCGAAGGAGATCAAACAGGAGTGCTTCGAAAGCAACGGTGATATTAATTCCTCAACAATCAATTCTAATGTTGTTATTAATAATAATAGTAATAGGTGAGTAATGCAATCGAAATCGATCTGTTTATGATAAACTTCTAATTTGTTTGTTCTTTTGTAGGTCTTCCTCTGTAAATGGTTTGGAATCCACCGATCCTGCGGTGATTAGTAATTTACTGAAAGAGGCCACGTCCGTGTCGCATTTGCCGAGCATAAAACCGCAGGAGAACGCCGTTCACGAGCAGGACGACAAAAATTTGAATCATTTCCATCATAAGAGCAAAAAGAAGAATAAAGACAAGCACAAGCACAAAGACAAAAACCGGGAGGACAAGGAAAAGAAAAAGAAACACAAAGACAAGGATCGCGAGAAACACAAACACAAAGAAAAGACTGCAGATATTCCTCCTCCCGCCGTGAAATTAAAAATATCTAAAGATAAGATAATACCCGTGGAGAACGTCCAGCCGCCGAGCCAGGGATTGAAAATCAAAATACCCAAGAACATAATTAATACTGAGAATATATCGGAATTGTCGCTGGGCGGTGCGCCACCGCCGCCCGAAACCGCCGGCATCAAATTGAAGATACCCAAAGACAAGTTAAACTTTGATGGCGGCGTCAGCAGGAAGCGAGAAAGGGACAGAAACTCGCCCGACGGTCCCGCCAACAAGATGCACAAGTCCAGTATTAAAGATTCGAAAACGAACGGCAAATACTCCAATAGTAATAAGGTAAGCGCAGGCATCACCGGCTACGCGCCCAATCCCGATACCTCTACCTATCAAATGTACTCAACGCCCGCATTGCCGCCGCCACCGCCGCCGCCCGTCCCACACTCTCAAATGTTCTATTACAATCGAATGCCGCCTCCTAATTCTATGCCTAACATGAACATGCCGCCGCCTTACATGTTTTCGCATAACGCTTTCTACAACGCCGGGTACAACATGTATCAGGGCGGGATGTTCGCGCATCCCCCGCCCATGCAACGGCCCCTCATGCACAATAACAGTTCGAATCCACCGTTGCCCATGGACGCCCCGCCGCAATTGCCGCCTCCGCCTCCAGAATGAATATTTCAATCATTCCTCTATCCTTACCTACCCTTCTAATTCGTACTCCTCCAAGTTCCAACGAAATTTAATGGATTTTCGTGCGCTTGCTCAAAGTCGTTTTGACGACCGAAGAATGGCTTTGCGCAAACGCAGTGAGGTTCAGAACTGTTCGGTGACTAACTTCGATTGAATTATCTTTTGATATTTGCGGGTCGTTGAGGTGCTGTGTTGCGTATGTTCATTGGGCATTAATATAGGGACTTGCTTGTTATAAATGTAAATAAAAAAGCAGTTGTAGATAAAATGATCTTACTGTAGGGTATATATTTTGATACATTTTTCGTGTCTTAGTAAATATTGTAACTTTAAAGCAAATTAATTAGTACTGTATTAAATTAAAACGAAATATAGTTGAGTCGTTGATGAATTTCTGAATGCTAATTTGTAAGGTTTAGATTTAAGAGAATGTGCCACTATAACATTAACACAAACACGTAAACTTCTATAGTTCTATGTTTATATAGAATTTTTTTATGTAGTTTCTTATTTTTTTGTGTACTTTTAGTTCTAATAGTATCTATTTGCTTCTTTATTTTTTTTGACGAAAATTTTTGGTTTTTACATTGTTGAGATGGTGAAAAAACTGAAATTTTCAAATGTTGTTCCTATAATTTATTAGAAAAAGTTTAATTTGATCTAGCGTCAATCGACGTGACATATTTATTATTATGTTTAATTATTATTAAACATAATTTAGCCATAGATTTTTGGGCAACTAAAAAAAATTACAAAATTAGTAAAACGAATTAAAAATATTTATTTTATTTTCATTTCTCCGGATAATTAGTGAAGGGTGTAAATATATGTTTCTAGTAAAAAAAAAGTATTAGTTTAGTTTATTTTTTGCGTTAGTTTTTGAGACAAACATTTTTTTTAAATCGTCATTTTCATTTAATTGCGTTAGTAACGGATAATTTTCATTAAAAAAGATCTATGGCTGATCTTGATGTTAATTTATGTTTGTTAACTTAAATGTTGAAGTTTGAAATTGACTTTTGCGAAGAAATCAATAAATTTTAAAATGTAAAAATCATACATTTTCTTCTCCTTAGAACACGTTTTCTATCAAATTTTTTTATTGTTATATAGTTTTATCCACGATTTTTGCATGTCTTGTATTTTTGTTTAGCATGATATAAATTTTGTGTGATGCATTAGAAGTAGAAAACGAAAATAGTAGATTTCAATTTTACTTATTTATTAGTAGGTAATTATTTTTTCAACATTTTGAGATATATGTATATATTGTTATTTTATTTATTTTTTTTAATAAATGGTTAGTAAACATTGGTTTTTTGTCTACTTTTTCAGTAACAAAAAAAAGTATTATCCCATTAACAAATATCTCAAAATTGTATTCTCTTAAGGTAAGCACTGTATTTTTTTTATTTGGATTTCTCATTTAGGTTGAAGGTTTCCTTTCCTTTCAATTTTAACTATACAATTGTTGAAATGTACCTAAAAATTATTTTACAACGTTTTTAAAATGATTGGTATATCTGATAAGTAGAAATCGATACGTAGAAAATAATTGATTAGATATTGTGGTTTGTAGTTAGTTTGTAAAAGGTAATGCACCAGTACAGTGCTTGCCTATCGAATCTAAAACAAATAGTTTTTGACGCAATTAACCAAAAAATTCCTTAAATTCAATTACCGTTTTCATTTACTCGACTTGGCTGATTGTTTATCGTGGCCCTTTAATTGTTTTACGCACATAGAGAATAAAGCATGCTGATTTTAGTACTCGTACTGTTCCCTATTGTAGATTATACAAATCGAATTTAAAAATCATTAACGCCTCGTTTATTTAGACCCTAATTAAAACGTGGTAAGTATTACCCGAGGGTTATGCTTGTATCGTCTCCTAACCAACATTACTAACGTTTATTTGCATTTTTTTCACTTGGTTTGCATCTGTTGCATTCGCTTTCATCGTGTTTATATTTTTAATAAAAAAATTCGGGAACTGGATTGGGAGAATCACATAATTAGGTGTTTTATCTACCACTCGATTTCGTAATTTCGTACTAATCAACGTGGAAATAGTCGTAGATAAAACACTGTATGATAACTCTGTGATAATCCGATCCCGTTTTGCCATAACATATCACTATTTATGGAGTTTGATGCTTTGCAGGTGGATGGTGAAACGTCAGTACACAGGTTGGCCGAATCTAAGTATATATACAAGACTTCGACGTCCTAGTTAAGTTAACTTAATTTTCAAGATGTTTTTTTTATTATTTCAAACTCGAACGTTTTGTTGTGTATACGAAGTAGAAATACAGAATTTGGGTTTCTTTTTTTACGATAGAGAATGCGCCTTCCTTTGAGTTTTACCATCATTTTCTAGTTACGTTTTTTAATTTTGAGGATATTTTTTTGAGGAAACGCGTTTTTTTAGCAATTGAAATGCTGGAACTGACACGATGGGAACAATTAGCTGTAGGAGTAAAAATTCACCGGGAATCTAATCAGCTTTCGACAGAGCAAATTTCACGAGAATTCTGTAATTGTACTTCGACTGTGAATCGATGTTTGAAACAATTATCTTTTTAAATAAGTTATTTTCCTTGTAAATTATATCAATAATACGGGTATTTATTTATTGATTCCAGGATTTTTTTAATTTGTTAAACCGGTTGTTACGCAATTGCGGTTATTTATTTCGAAAATACGGTGAATTATATTTAGATAATGCCAACTTGAAATAAAAACGAACGGCTTCGTTGGTGATCATTATGAATTATTGTTTTTTTTTTATTCTGACATCGAACGGTGTTTATTGAAATAATCGATTTTTTCCGCTGGATGGATTTAATTAAGAGGCTCGCTTTGTTTCAATAAAAATCGTTCTGTTGAAAATTTTGCTGTCCCGAAAGCATGGGAGAAATTGTGTGACTTAAGTGAATATGTGCCTACAGCTTGTTATCAAGCGCTTGAGTTTATCGTGTAATATCATTTGGTCCTAAAAGCAATTGCATTTTTCCATTTATTTATCTATTACTATTAAAATTATTAAGTTTATTATTCTTTGCATTTGAATGAAAGCAATTGCTCGGAGGACCGCAAAAATCACCAAATTACAACTGCCCTATAACGTTGGTTTGAACAATTTGAGAAAAAAATGTATGGGAGTGATTCGTTTCGAAAACGTTTCCCAACAGCAACGGTTATTAAAATCTTGTAAAATCGGTAATATACAGGAGGAAATGTAACTAATGCAGCATCGTACATTAGTTACTGTTCGCTGTGTAGTCTGTAGTTCTTCTAGTATTAATCGAAAAGACAATTCAAACCAAATATTTAAATATTTATATCTCGAATAAGATTTAATGAAAACGCCTGGTGTGTGGTTCTAAATCGTGTACATAAATCATTTCGTCATCATATTCATTGTGCAATAATTTTTAGACCCTTGTAGACTGTGGCCTTGTGTAAATTAAGTAAACAGAGTTACTTAACCAAATCGCCTCATTCGGTAATTAGAATAGTTATTTACTAAAAAGTGTAAGTTTATTCAAATGAAATGCGTTTCGTTTATTTGGAATATGTAGGTACTTAACGAGTTATTTTTTTGATATTTCGCAAAAAAAAATTTCAGTTCCTAACTAAAATGAAATGATGAAATCCTGGTATATAAAATTCCGATTCCTTGTAAATATTTCAATTCACCTAGTATAAGTGATTGAACTGGGAAAGTTTTATTTTCAGTTTCGTGTACTTTTTATTTTCAAATTACTGTTTTCGGTTTCAATGTAAATGAAGCTAGAAATAAATTATTCCACAGTTCGAAATATCTTGCAAGTATTATAATTATATTTTAATAACTCACAATTGTAATCAGTGAAAGTAGTAAAAATTCGTGGCCAGAAACATGATCTAATTTCCAATGTTAGGTACGTTGAATAATGGACTTTTTACATTGTTTTTTCGAAGTCAAAATTCCAATAAAACGTTTTTGAAATCTTCCTACTTCTAACTGGTTCACGTTAAAATAGGGAATATTTAATACTAGGTGTTATGACTTAGTTAGGTAGTATAGCTATGAAAATTTAGGATTTTAATACATCGATGATGTCGTTATGCCAATGAAATGACCGGAAAAAAAAAACATTAAAAATGATGTTTAAATAAAACATAGTGATTTTTATTTTTAAATTTATATTTGTATATTTGCCAAAACGATCATTTTATTATTTTTTACTATACACATTTAAACTAATCTCCCACTCTCCAAACATGATGAAAGTCAAACATACAATTCACTTCGATTTGATATAAATATTTTTAAAATTCAAAATCGTGGTGTCGAAATTTCTCGTTTTTTTATACATAAACTTTGAACATTGTAATAGAATCGCTAATTACAACAGCCCACGAAACTACGGATTTCGTTTATTATTGTTACAAGAATATTGATTTTCTTAATAAAATCTTTACAAACTTCCCACGTTCTTTGATTTATAAACCGTCGTATCGAAACCGTTCGATTTCAAAACGTAGTCTATCCATTTGGTGAACATCTCCACGTTAACATACACACCGGGAGTGTTCTGGAGCCCGCAGGTCAAACCCCACGAAACAATACCAACTTGATGGTACTTATCAGGCCGGCCGACGATGGGGCACATCAAGGGACTCCCCCCGTCGCCTTTACACGTATCCCTATTAGCCTCGCCCCCCGCGCAAATGAAGCTCCTGTGCAGCTTGAAGAACGGCCCCAATCGGGCGTCTCGCAAGCTCTTCAAGCACCTGTTTCCTAGGCACGATCGGCAAATTCACCTTCTTCAAAGTCGACTGGTACGTGCCCTTTTTGTACGAGTTCTTGCCCCAGCCGGCCGCCACGCAGCCCTGCATGTCGAACCGGACGCCTCGCGCCGGCAGGCAGATGAGGCCGATGTTCTCCGTCAGTTTAAACGGCGATTTCAGGATCAAAACCGCTATGTCGTTGCGCAGCGATGGGGGATGGAAGCTCGGATGGATGATCACCTTCTTGGCGGTCTTGTCTTGGTGCGGAATGGGCTCGGATTCGATCTGCCAGTTCCATTCGCCCGCTCTCACGTTGAACGGCCCTTTCCTGTTCACGCAGTGGGCTGCGGTTACCGCCACTTGGGGGTGTATCAACGAACCGCCGCATCTACAACAATTCAAATAGATTAACATTAAAAGCTATGTTTTACACTACCGAAAAGGGTGAAAAGATGAATATAATTGCTTATAAAAATTGTTTATTAGAGAATCGGTTTTTACAAGTAAAGTTTTATAAGTTCATCACTAACAGCCGATGGGGTTAAAATTCCCAAGTCGGTGAACAATAAGGTGATGTACGAGGGTGGTGTGTAATCAACTAGAGGATGCATTTTGGTTAAGTTGTTGTTCATTCGAACGTCCGAGGTGTATTTGTACTCTTCGGGGAGATCCTGCTGGCCCAACGGGAACAGTCGGGTGAACTTGAAGCTTTCCGTTAGAACGTAGAAGGGTTTTTTCATTTCCTTGGCGCAAACAGCCATGGTGTAGCTGCCGACTTTGTTGACTATGCCGCCGCTCTCCACGACGCCTTCGGCTCCCACCATGATGAAGTTCACTCGTTCCATTATGTAGCCGATCGCTGCGTCGAGGATCAACGTGCAGGGGATCCCTTCTGCTTCTAGGTCTCTCGTCATCTGTACCCCGCTGTTATCGGGGGCGGATATCGTGACGAATACTTCGAACTTTTTGTTCTGTTTGCTGGCTTTCCGCAACGTTTGGAGGACCACTCTCGACCTAGAATGAGTTAATATCACACAGCCGTCTTCGATGAAATTGGCGGACAGTTTGACGATTTTTCCACGGGCCTCCTCTAATTTTTTGATAAACAAGTGTCCCCGGTCTAACATAATTTTCTTACATTTCTCGAACTCGCGAGTATCCAAGGCGGCTAGGGTGATGAATCGAATGAACAATTCGCATGCTGAATTTATGGCTGCCACGGTGAAATTGGTGTTTTTCATCGCTTGAATGGCTTCTTTTAAATTCGCTTCTAATTCTTGGACGGTCTCCGATTTCGAATATTTTATAATTTCCATTAGTGATCGAATAGCAGCTACTCCTACTGAGATGTCTTCGTCTCCTTTCACGATTTTACAGAAGTATTCTTGAATATTCGTCGAAGTCGTCATTTTAATTGCACAATATTATTATAAAAATCCTCTGATTTTTGTGTAAGGGTTAATTTACGGTGTTAATAATCGTGAAATATGTTGAAATTTTAAACATAACATAACCACACTTTTTTATTTTGATTGATTGTCAAACTCAAAATCTTCTTACAATTATTCACAAACCTGTCACTTGTCACTTTAACATTTCTGTATTTCAGCAAAAAATTCTACAAAACTTTTTGATCCTTTGAAAAAGTAGCATCTACTACATCATGTAAATAATAAAATACATCATACAGAGAGATAAATAATGCATTTCGAAGACTTGAATCAGATATTTGAGCATTAAAAACATGTGCTTACCTGTAAACTTGGCCTTCTAGTATGCCTAACATCCACGGGAATTCCCCGAATTCTGCTTCATTTTTATCTCCTAAAATTCTATATCCGAAAACATCCCTATCGAACAATTTTCCCGACAACAAATCGGTGAGGGAGTTTTTCCTCAAGCCGCATTCCACTGGACAACACACATCGAAATCATTCGAACAGGGCATCTCAAAGTCCGAATCAGCCATTCTGGAATTACCCTAATTAATATATTTCTTCAAATAAAAAGTACACTTTTTTTACCTAACATCCATTACGTCTTCTCCATCATCCACTAATCCGCTGTAGTCTTCTTTGCACTGCCAATAAGGAACACAAACACAATGCTGATTTTCGTAAGCGTTCAAATTATTATCGATTAATCCGCTGGATATCGAATACACCGAGGACACAAAAAATAATAAAAAACTTGTAGTAAACACTTTGAAAGCCATGTTTTAAAATGCGGTACTTGCAGTACCCGAATTGATGGACAAGGTACTGTTACAAAAGTTTCTACCTAACTGATAAAATATTCACCGGCAAAATTTGTCTGTATGTAGTATATTTTCGAAATTTTATACCTGGTTAATCTGTTGAATGGATAATTAATGTTGCCTATTGAACAAGCAGATATTTACAGGAAATTTAAAAATTACCTACCTGGATTGGGCTTTGTTGTATTGTCCTGAATTTCCAGTAAACTTAGTAATGTTTCTTATGTAGCTTATGAACATTAAATATTACTTACCAAGTAATTATTGATAGACGTGGGTTAATTATTGTATGGTCGATATGCTGACAAATTAACGCCGGTTTAAACTCAATCGATATTGTAGTTAACGCCTGTCGATATTTCCCATGCTAAATTGACAAATTTACAATAGTTAGTAAGTAATTACAGGAGTTAGGAATCCCAATTAATCAGTTTATGCCATATATAAGGTGGTCCAGAATTCTGTTTCTTGAGGAAATCTTCCTGAGTATAGGGTCATTAAATGAGAACATTAAGAGGTAAAGTTTCTTTACTACATCTTACAACATCAACAATAAATTTTTAAAAAACAAAATTACAATACATAAATACAATTTATACTATTTACAAATAAAATATACACGTTCTTTTTAGAATAAATTTTAAGAAAAATATTTTTTCCAACATTGGGGATTGTCAATATATATATTAGTACATTTTTTTAACTACCACACATGCAGAGTCCAGCAGCATTGATTCAACTTCGTTTACTTCCTCTAAAAGTAATTTACTCTTTGTATAAATACCGTCTGTTCGCAATATTGCTGCACTCACTACTTTATAATTCATTAATATACAAAACATTGACTATACAGTTAAACTTTGTCCAGCAAAGTTAATCGAATCACACGTTAAATTTATCTACTTACATAACATTTAAATGGTCTGATTTATGCAGAGTGCGCCACATATGAAATACCAGTCGAAAATATTTTGTTATTATACTTGATTCAATTAGGATTCGTGCATTTCTACATACTTTCTCGCTTTTACGACGCACCCTGTATTCTAATTTATCATCTATTAGGTGGAAACTTGTATTTGAATATGTTTATTGTTTTAATTTGCTTCTCAGTGCAATTTCTTCGAGCTGTTTTTTGGAAAATTATGAAGGGAAATTTAAGAAGCAAATGTAAACTTGTTGTAGTTCTAACATTGAAAATCGAAACGTACTGTATTTAGGACCTTAACCTTTATATTTCGTTTATGAACATTTAGTAAGGTAATCATCACTTAATTTATAAGGGTATACAATTATAATATGAAGGTAATAATAATTAAGTGTGCGTTTTTGGTTTAAACATTGATATTGATACACTCTGTGAGGTTTGATAAATTTACGAAGTTCAAAATTGACTTTGCCTATTTTCGTGTAATTAATTAATTTACGTGTTATCGCTGTAATACATAAAATCCATATTTCTTAATTAGGAAAATTTTAATAAAGTTATGAGTGATTTATGATAAAAGGCATTTTGTTGTTTATTTTTCATACAAGTACATTTAGGTGTCCAATACAAAGAAAATCGAAGGTGATAAAAAGGGATAAATTCTAATTAATTGCGAATTTTAATTAAAGTTGCGTAATTTTTGCCGCTAATTAACAAATCTGTAATTGACAGGTTCGAATGTAATTCAGCAGGGAATAAACGTAATTGACGATGAAATAAATGAAATATTCTGTATTTAAACTTTTTCTTCTGTATCGGACATCGTTCACCTATCTAAAAGGACATCTAATAACTAATTGATTGTATTTTCAATGAGAATTATTAAGACACATTCAATATTATTAACATTGATACAAAGGTAGTTAAGGAATAGTAGGTAGCATGTTAAAAATCCTGTCTATTTGACGAATAAGTCTTTCAACGTTGAGCATATCGACGAATCACAAGTCTCAGTAGAAGAGTCTTCGTCTCCTTTGTTAAACCAACTTTTGGTCTTATTGACGTTGGTCGTTTTAGCCGTCTTGGTGGGCGATACATTCGAATTAGACGTACCGGGCGACTCTCCCGACGGCGAGGTTTTCCTCAGAAACACCTCGATGGCGCTCCCCAAAGCGTGAGGATCCACTAAGGAACCGCTTCTTTCGTCCCACATGACCTTGTTAGGTTCCTTTTCAATGACGATTTTCTCGTCCGCTTTCTCATCAGTCTTGGTTATAGGTTGGTGTCTTTTAACGAACCAATTGGATAGGGTTGAAGACTTCGACTCCTTAGTGTCCGCCACTTCGTTCAATACGGATATGTCGAAGCTGTTCGATCGCGAGCTTTTCAGCTGGTCTCTTCTACGGGCCGGAGGCCTGCCCTTCTCCGTCATCGTCTCCTTCTTTTCCTGTTCGATTCGATCGATTTCGGTCGCCGAAGTGGAACGGGAAGATAAAATAGATATGAGATCAGTGTTAGAACAAACAATGCCTGTAACCTGCTTACTTTCGATTAGGCCGCGTTCGGCTAGAGGAGACGGCGACGGCTGTTGCGACGCCCGCCTTTTATCGAAACTCGGTATGGGCGTTAACGTAGTGCCTATGAAATCGGAGAATCTCCTCGCGGAGTTCGTGTACCGTTGCACATTGCCCCCGGCATCGTCTAAAGGTTGCACTTCGCACACCTTCTCGTTGCTCGTGTTCCACATTTTCATGCGGACTTTGCGCGCCTGCACGATGTCGTCCATGATGTCCAGCTGCAGGTTGTGTATGCTGCCGCGCGGCTCCGTCGACGGCGGACAGGCGATCGACTCCCGCCGATTGGGCAACACCCGGCCGCTGAACGTCGGACTCGGAAACGCCGCCACCGATTCGCGGCGGCCGCGGCCGAACAGCGTCGACGGCACCCGCGAGATGGTCACCACCGAGTGGCGGCGGCCGCCGCCCGCCTGCGGCGGCGCCTGCGACAGCGTCGCCAGGAACTCGACCTGCTTGGGGCCCGGGCCGGCGGTGTCGCCGCGCTCCGACAGCCGCCTCACCTGGCTGGCGGTGATGCCGCTGCATTGCGGCGTCGGCAGCGAGTGCTTGCGGACTTCGCGGGCGAACGGCGACAGGAGATAGGGATTCATCGACGGTTCGTCCTCGCTGTTCTGGCGCGATCCGTCCTTTTTCTCCTCCTCATATTCGTCGTCTTCGATCACTATCAGCGGCTCCGAGGTCTGCGTTTTCAGGATGGATTGTCGTCTCATGGTTCGGTCTGGAACAAAACGAACGATTGTTTAGTTTTTTTTTTACATATCGAGTCGCTCTCGAGGGCTCTCGTACTCAAAGAGAGTGTATTTGATTATTACAATATCGCTCAAGAGGGACAGAGTTGATATAATTGAAGATGTACTTGCCAGTGTTTCAAAATTGTTTAGGACAGTGTTAAAACCATTTAGAAACTGTTTGTATTTGTCCAGAATTATTTAGAACTGTTCAAAAGTGTTTGGATTTGTCTAGAATCGTATAGAACTGACTAAGACCCTTTGAAACAATTTAGGAAGGTCTTAGAACCATTTAGAATGGTTTTAAATCCTTTAGAAGATATAATGTACTGTTTGAATACCAAACCGGAATTTCTGGACTGTTAACGGTTCTTTAGAACAGTTCAAAACTATATTGAATTGTCCAGAATTATTTAGAACTGTTCAAAAGTATTCGGATTTGCCCAGAATCATATAGAACTGATCACAACCATTTGAAACCATTTATAAAGATCTTAGAACCGTTTAGAACAGTTTAAAATCATTTAGAAGATATGTACTGTATTTGGAACGGTCCAAGATAAACTACAAAAAAGTCCATACTAATTCCCTTACTGATTCAAATTTCAATTACATCACAAAAGAACATCGATGTACCTTTTTATATAAAATCTTGACTATACTCTATTTATAAAAAAACTTTTAATTGGACTCGAAAGAGGTAAATAAACACAGGTAATTAAGCAGATTAAATATACCTCTAATTACCGGTTTCGGTATTAAAAGGTCCATTTTAATAGGAATAATATTTCAACCATTGAAAGTACGATTTTTTCCTGTAACTGGCATTTTTTATTGACGACTCGTTAACGGGCGAGTAAAAATAAAGGAGCGAGAAAGTGAACGGTAATAGCGTTTAGTGTTTGAAATGGAGTTTTCACGGAGCAAAAACTCATTAAACCAATAGAAAGTTTTAATAATGCAGCGTTTTTAACAAGAATCGCGCTAATCCCTAAAGCTCGTTTCGTTCTAATTATTTTTTCTGCGTGCCTGGTGCGTTGTTATTTTTTTTTATTCCCGTCCTGTCGAATTGGGTTCGTTACTGATGGAGATATAAATTTATATCTTCATCTAAAATCGATGACGGAACGGGGCTTAGTGATACAATACAACGTCGACGGGGAGGAAGACCCGGATTATTAAATAGCAGCAAACGTAATTGTATTTTAATTGATGTAAATAATTCCAAGGCGGACGTTTCCCCGCGTAATTGGAATTCCGAAAATTATTAATCCTTTTTGTATTCGCAAAATGAGCCCGTTTGTAAACACCCGCCATTCCCCGGAAAACTCCACTAAAATTTTCACTTTCCCGACGAATCGCTCCCGAAACGCCATCGATTTGTCGGCGCAAAGGCCGCTACGTCGTCAGGTAGATATCCTTTTATTTTATTTAACGTAAAAAATACAACCCGGCTCGTCATGAATAAACCAGTAGGAAGCGGTCCCTGAATTAAGCTTTTGTCATGACATATTCCCCGAAGACGTAAGAACATTATTTGGCTTTTAGCGATCCCGTTTTCTGCGAAGCACTATTCATAAAATATTACCGCCGCATTTCGAATAATCGGTGCATTAAATCACTTCGGATCGTCCCTTTTATACGTTGCACAAGTTCATCAACAGTGGAAAATTTAATTTCCGTAAAAAAAAACATAAATATTTCCTCCAGAGTACTAATTTCTTCAGCAGTATTAGTAACTGACTCTTAAATAGTTCCTCCTTAGTATTAATTTCTTCTGCAGTATTAGTAATTGACTCTTAAATAGTTCCTCAACAGTATTAATTTCTTCAGCAGTATTAGTTACTTCTTCTGTAGTAGAAAATAACTCTGTAATAGAAGATTCTTCAATGAAAGAAAATTCTTTTGCAAAAGTATTAGTTTCCCTTATACGTTAAAGGCCGATAGATCCCAAGAGATCAACTTGAAGTTTGCTACAGGAGCCGTATTAGAAATCCCTATGGACCATCAACTATTCTATACTGGAAAGAATTTTTGTGCAGTAAAACTAACATTTCCCTCGCCTAGTAGTAAAACATATTAGGTTCATTAACCGTTTTCAATTAGTTACAAATAAAACCGTTCGTATAATTCCGTTGATAGAATAAATCTCGTTAGAGATTAATGAATACAGTGTTCGAATTATCTGTCAATTTAGGTTCGCCTGAACCAATTTACCGAAGCACAATCCGACAATGTCGAGCACATATTGAACTCCAGAAACCAATTGGAGCAATTAAAGGTAATTTCGCTCCCAATCTCCAAATACCGTAGTCCCCGAATACGAACCTTTACAACCCGACCCGACCCGACTCCGATTCTCCTCCAACATTTAAGGCTTTCGGCGCACACCCAGCGAGTTAATTAAACATTTTTTATGTAAAATTTGAATTATTTCGTGGCGATTTTTCCCCGAATTATGTACCTCTTGCAGCTGAATTGATCTTGATGTCAGACTCGTGTCTATCCCCACTGAAAATTTCCCATCTCCAGTCGATTTTAGAGGGCTCCAAAAAGCGAGTAGCCTAATTTTATATGAACGGTCCGGAAAGTGATTATTATGCGTAAACAGAATGCCCTGTTGATAGTTAATTGAGGCAGTAGTAAACATGTCGGGATTCGCTTCATCAGATATTCGCTGTGTTCTCCATTGTAGCGCGATAAAGGTAGTAAATGTATAATTAATAGAACCGGTGCATCGGATCTACTTAGTTGAATTCTACCTTACACTACTCTATTTTACTTTCTTTACTTACTACACTCTCTACTCTCTTCTCGTTATCCTCTACTCTCTACTTTAATCCAATCTAAGGCTTTAGTTGATTTTTGTGCATTGTAGGAATTGTATTGAAAAAAATACCGTATGCAGCGTAGATCATAAATGAAAGAGTAGAGCAATAATTAAATTCAAACCCAGCTGGAAATTTGAATTTCGCAGGTTTTTGAGTGTTGACAGCACAAAGCCCTTTCACAAAGCGTTGTGCTTTTGTAAACCGGCTCCGGTTTTGCACGAGTATATACTTTGTCATCGGCGATAAGCCAAATTAGTTTTTTTTTTTTCGATGAAAACTGACTTTTTTTTAATTATAATTCCCGTTTGTGTGGATAATTGCGATGTTCCAACTGTTGTTGAAACAATGTAATGGCATGTTTCGTTTGATTTGCGGTTAATAGATATATTTCTGCTGTAAAAAATATAAATGGTGGATCCAAAAATTACTCTCTTTTTTTATATGACCTTTTAGCGGTTTATATGAATATATTTGGTTATTTTCGTGGCTTCGCTCCCTTTTTTCCGGCGCTCTCCATTATGCCAGTATACAATGAATAACTGCCTTTCATGAATATTTAACTCGAAAAAAACCAAAGTTGTGTATTTTTCACGAACCGTTTCGTTGTAATTCAACGCTGGAAAACCAGGAATTTGCGTTTAATGCGTGTCATCATTTTTTCTTTCATTAACTATTTCCATTCGAGTAGCGCCGATTTTTTTTTATCAACCGTAGGATCGTTTCTCGCGAATTTTCCACCGGATCGACTGAACGTCCGCGATCGATCGATATCCTTTTTTTTATGCCGAAAGCGCTGACGTTAACGAGCGCAACTCTTTTTTTAGCTCTAGCGCGAACGAAATTTAAAATCTTTTACCTTTGATCTTTTTCTCTGGTCTTCTAATCTGCGATCCACTTCTTCTTTCGAGAAACTCGCGTAAGCCGCACGTGAACCAGCGTAAGAAAATCGGGAGAATCTTTTGTTCGTTAAACACATCAGAAACGCGGGAAATTAAGCTCTTTATCGATTCCGAAAGTTTTTTAATGCAATCTTTTATTACATAGAAACTTGGAGTAGATCATTTGGAGCGTCTAGAAACATTATTTTCTATACCGTATAAGCTATTTTTGGTATACACATGTAGGTATTTGCTGGTTGTTGATTTTTTTGTTCTCCGAAGCAATTTCGTTGGAATTAAATCGGCATTGTGCTTCGGCAAATTGCTGAAATTGAGATTTCCCAACGAATCAGGGACAAACCGAAGCCCTCGTTGGGATGCTCGGGATAGAGAATTATTTAACCCGATTACAATTCTAGTGGCTCGAAACGGACGAATTCGGTTTAATATTGTTGAGGGAAGTAAAACTTATCGAAGTGAACATTTACGATGTTTTAATGAAGGCCCGGCGGGGTCGAAAAATACAGCGGGGATTAATAAAATACTTTTGTTACGAATAATTTCATCGAAAGCGGCAGGAATTCAATTTTATTTGGAAAGAAATCGTCTTGTAACATCCAATTTTTTTACACGAAGCCGATCTGGAGCACAGTGGTGAAGATTAGGTGCCAATGAGGACGATAAAAGAGTAAAAATATCGTTAACTGGAGAGGTTTTTTATATACAAAAGAAATACATTTCTCATATGCGGTATATTTTCTTGAATTTTATACTTCAAACCCTCTTCTAGTTAGCAACTTGCATACATCAAAGAGTTCTTTATTGCAGAGGTAAGCCCAACAAATTCTATTTCTTTTCATGTACTCCTTGTGCATAAAACGAGCTGCATTAAAGAAAACTCATAAATTTATCAAAACTCTCGTTTCGAGTTTAATAACTTACATACATCTGCGTGTATAATAATAATTTCGTCCGTTCGTTCTCTTCTGATTTTCATGCAGAATTTCCGAGCGATAGAATTTCCAAATGACTCGTATCGAGTTACCCGAAACTTCCATTTGTCATGTTAAATTCAATATTCTATCGCTCCCTCACGCTCAAAAAAATACCGGAGTCGCAGGATGTATTTCACAAAAAAAAGGAATTTAGGAGCAAATACACCCGGATTTCCTTTGATTGCACGTTTTATTGCCCAAGTAAAAAATTAGGCGCAGAGAAAAATTGTGTTTGATAAAGTTAGGAGGAATTGAGAAGAATACTTCATACGGTTGTGTAATTAGATGGTATTTACAACAGAGCAAACATTGATGGATAAATACGAAATGAAGCAATGACATTAAGAGAATTTAAGGGAAACTTTGCAGCGTGCAAGCGAAATACGAACTAAACTCCAACACGTGGTTTTCTTCGAGTTTCCAACCCAAATATTTAATTCGCTAAAAGTTCCAATTCCCACTTCAATGCGGAATTAAACGCGCCTCAACGAACACAACGCTATCGATTCCCTCTTCTCGTTTATATCAAAGGCGAACCAATTCCGTGGAGTTTCGATGTTTTTTCAGCGGAAAAACTCCACCGAATTTTTTCACCGAAAACCATACTTTATCACGTAGTTTACAAGAACTCCTCACAACCCCGCCTGATGCTGAAGAATAAATGTCTGCAGCTCTCTATGCAAGCACACTTTCACCAGCTGGTGGAAGGAAATAAGCAGGAGTGCAAAATCAGTTTATTTTTTTTTATAAAAGGCAGTCGATTCTTCGGGTGCTTGTTGTGTGCAAATGTGCAAATGCGATTTCGTTCGAGTGCAATTTTTCTACCCGGGCGAATTTCGAACGTTTCACGCGACTATTCAAAGCGGCGCATTATTAAATCCGCGTTGCAAAAGTCGAAATTAAATGGAAAAGTGGCTTTCACCGCAGTAGGCGGACATATAGAGATATATGAATGTGGTTCGCAGCGGGCATGATATAATCGTAAGGTTTTACGTAGGTATTATGCGGGCTTTTGATGTGCAAATATACCGCGTTAAATCCGCTCCGGTTCGCCGAAATTCGACATGATTCATTAGGAATCCTTTTATTCTTCGATGTAATACACTTTTTAAGTAATTATTCCACGTCGATTCGAAAGGGCTGCGGATATTCCGGGCTCTGGCGTGGACTCGGAAAGTTCGCGTTTATTTGATTAAAGTTCGTTCGCTCAGTTTTCGAAGATATTTCGATTCGGTCTAGCCCGAGATTGAAGTTTCCCCTACGAAACAAATAAGAAAAAAATATAACTCGAAAGAGCCTTCGCTCGACTGCTTCGAGCTCCATCATTCTCCGGAGCGAGATTGTGTTCTTAACGGCTCTCAGATAAATTTACTAGAAACTTGAATTCCTAATTCGTACGAAAATACAATTCCTAATAGAAATTTTATAGTTACTTTAATAGTTTAATAGCTCAATTTACCTTAATTTTAATACACTGTAGGTACTTATCCCACACATAAATTCCCCAATACTCTAATCTCTTCTCTCTACATATATACTTTCTTCTTCTAGTTAAATCCGACATATTTCCAAATTTGCCAGTTTGTAGAAATTAAATTAAAGTTTCCAGGTACTCAAATGCGACGAGCAATTTACATTGCTATATAGAAGAAGCTCTCATTTAATAGCTACATATTTAAATCAGCTAATAATGCAGCATTGCAAGCAGCTCTTTGCGAGCCTCATTAAACCGATTTTGGAAATGGTATACAAGCGAAGTTAGCGCGTAACATAAGGCCTGAACGACACACAACGATATTATTGATCTGCATTTTAGCCCGTTGATTATGTCAGTACGTTCCGACGTTATTCAATTACTTCGTTTATATAAAGCGAAGCGGCCATTGTGAGCGCGGCCCTTCGAAGCTGAAAGCAACGTTTAATATCCGATTCGGAATTCGAAACAAAACGTTATGTAAAATCCGCAACTATAGGTGAATATAACACCGCGCGGGGTTTCAAAAAAATAACCATTTTTACCCCTCGCATTAAGTCAATGCAATTAGCGTTAATCGAGGGTGGCGTTTTTAATTAACTCTAATCATCGGATGTAACGGAGCGATCGACTTAAAAGGACTTTGTGAAGCTCCCTGCAGGATTCGTTGCGACGTGGACACTTTTCGCGAATTAATTGCTAATTATTGAATTTCTTTCTAGCTAATTATACGGGGTATATATTGCATTCTTTCTCGCCGACGCCCGCAATTCTAAATGCAATCTACGCGGGAGTTTAACCGGAGTATGAAAGTTCCTTAACGAGCTGTCCGAATCCGCTTTCGAATATGTGTGTTTATTTATAGGAAAATTTAACCGCATAAACCGCAATCAATTAAAAGCAGTTAATTATTTATCTACCTAATTCCCGTTGTAAATTACGGATTTCTAAATTGTTGTAGGTGTTGCGAGATATTACAAAGTCAAAGGGAATAAGGCAAAAAGAGAATGGTGGATGTATATACGGGAAATAAGAGCAAGAAAACCAAGATACTCGATCGGGGTAAATAATTTCTTCATTGTTTCGGTGTTCATTAAATATGTATTTAATCGATCGATCGCTGAAAGAGGCTGAATTTCGCGGCGAGCTCTCGAGGAAATTGAGTTTCCCCTTATACTCGACGAATATACAATGTTCTAAACAACAACAACCATTCGTTATTGTATAAGTTTATAGAATAACTCGAATATTTGTAACGAAATAAATAGAGGAAAAAAATTAGGGCGGATTATTGGGATATAGCAAAAACTTTTTTAATATCTATTTGATTGGGTTAAATGGAGCACACTTGAAATTTATTGCGTAATTAGAGGATCACCAGATATCGATCGGGAATTATAATTTGTACACTATAATTTTTTGTTGAAAAATATATTCACAAAATTTACATGAAAATAAACGTTTCAACGTAAATACAATATCGAATGCTTGGTAAATTGCATTCGAAAATTACATGGGCTTTAGTAATTGAATTTCATCTATCAATTTGGTCGGTAGAGCATGATGAAATTTCGCATTTTTCGATGAATATTTATATTTATTAACAATGCAGGATAAGTGAGAGAAATGAAAATCGATCACCCCACAAAACAGGAAAACAACATAAGGATACACCTACACCACACACCTGGAAAAGCCGAAGAAAATCCCAAAAGAGGGAAAATCCCAAAAAAAAAATACTCACACCCCGAGGCATCACAGCAATATTTTTCCTAATTAAACCCCACTTAATTCACCCTACAAAAAAATTTCCACGCACCCCCCAAATCGAATCAATACACTTAATCCCTATTATCAACCCAAAAAAAAACCCCGTCCTTACTCACCCCTATTTTACTCCATCGCTCTGTCCCGCATCAATCGAGCAAAAAGGATAAAATCCGATCGGTATCGCTCCGGTCGAAACGCCGTTAATTTCCACCACGACACGCGAACGGGTAACAGGTGATAACAGGATGTAAGGACGCGAGTCCCGTTCCAGCGCCGATGATAGCCGGAGAAAGACTGGCAGCGGCTGTGGCTGCAGGACCGCCAGGACGAAGGCCATTAGCGCGAATCGTGGCGCTACATATCCTGCTGGGTCCTTTCGTACCCTAGAATGATCCTACACCATTTTTTATCACTGGTACTTATTGATAGTTTTAGTAATTTTCCTGCTTCTACTAGATGGTTCTTTGGACATACTTGCAGTAGATATAATCTCGAGTTGATTTGGTACTATTATAATATGACTATTTCTGATTGAATTTACATGATATTTAGTATATGTTGTTTCATATTCTATCTTCTCTTGGTACTTTTTCGTTCTTCTATTATTGGTGAAGGTACTAAGAAAATTCTTTCAACATCTAATAGAAGACTTTGGGTAGGTACTACTAACAATGCATCAGTTGAGCAATAAAAACCCTTATTAACATTTGCGAATATAATTATTTTTAAGTTACTTAAGACTATCAATATCGCCGGCGAGTTTTCCTGGGTGCAGCGATTAATATTCGATGAGGAAAAGTCTGGGAAAAGCGCAGCGGGTTTTCTTTCGGGATTAACGCGGCCGTCGGGTCGAAATGGCCCTTTCCTAATTTGCATTTAAACACACCTGGCGTTTCGAAGGCGAACGGGGGGTGAGTCGAATTGAGTCGGAAGGAAAGCGGGAAGGAAACGCCGGGAAATCTCGACTCGGAAAAACTTCGCGCTTTATTACGCCGCGTCGGCGATTAATTAGGCCGTTTTGCTTATTTCGTTATCGTTACTTTGTTTCGGATCGACGGGGGGGCGGTCGGAAAATCGAGTTTTCCTATAATCACTTTTTGTTTGTTACTCTTCGATCGAAACATCGTTGATTGCCGCCGGTAGCTTTGGAAATGGGAAAGTTATTTGCTCTGTTCGTTGGAATTCCGACGGAGTTTTCCTCTAGGAAAACTTGCGGAAAAATACGAAGTTTTCGCTATTAATTTCAGTGGAGAAATCGGACGCTCGAATAAAATATGATCCCGTTTAAACTCGTTAAGTTCGGTGTAAATTGACGGAATAAAAATCGCGAAAAAATGGTTTGTTTGGTACATTTTCCAGACTATACCTCGTGCTTCGCATTCGCCTGGATAGCGAGCATGCGCTTTTCCGCTTCGAAATGGCGAACTCCATCCAGCTCGGATAAATCTCCTTCGTAAATTTACCGAACTGTTTCAGCGAACAATAAGCTACAGCACGAGAATTACGATGCTAAAATGATTGAATTTTGATCGAGAAAAATGAAGTGCTGTGAAGTTATTGATTTGGAATTGCTGCTATTAGGGGTGATCGCCCTAGCTGGTAAGTTAACCCACCATAACCTACAATTCCTAGTATAGCATCAACAAAATAAAGTAAACTATTGCGTATTATTTTTATTAGTTAAATTTGATCTAACGATGATTGATTACGAAACGTTTTATGCGAAAGTAAATGCGAGAAATTTTTTTTCATTTCTCTGCATTCACTGGGATTTGTATAAGGTTCACGTTGATAAAAATTCCCGTAGCGTAAACAACCCGAGAAAGCCGGTTCGAGGATTTTTTATTAGCTACATTTTTACGCATCCCGAAATCACATCGACGACGGGCCATGTTTCAGCAAATCCCCTTCCGTAACCTAATTTATTTTTCGACCGAATCCTCCTTAAAGGCTTAATATCCTCCATCTAACCAGGCTCCTGCGCTCCTCCTATTCGATACACTCTTTCGTTTATCTTCCGCTCGGGTGCTTCCCCGAAAGAATAATCAACTCTCCGCTCACATAAGATATGGAATATTAACTCAAAAAAAATACAATTAAAGAAATTACTAGCGAGATTTAAACATGTAAAGTAGGTATAATGAGAAATATCTTCGGTAGATGAGAAATAGCGCATTAATAGACTCGAGAAAAATCCAAATTTAAATCCCCTCCGGAAAATTGCATTCCGCATCGTCGTTCCGTAAAATAACGATGTTTCATTAAATTTTCGGAATTAAATAACAAAAATAAATAAAAAAAAAAACGAAACGAAACGCACAGACGATCCGAAACTCGAACCGGACCGTTCTCGGGGGGATAAACGGACGGAGATGCGCGTGGGAGCGGGACGGAAAACCGGATAAATCGCCGCCTCCCCGTCGCCATAGCAACGGACGAGTGTATTGATTCGATTTGCAGGCGAGAGTGCAAGCGAAACGCAAACGCCCCACAAGACCAAACAGGCCGCCGAGAAGCTGCACGATCTCTGGTGCTTCAAATGCGACACCATGCTCAACGGGGACAAGTGCTTGGACTTGGAGGGCAACGATACCTACATGCATCACAAATGCAGCAAGGAGCAGAGAAAGTGCCAGGTAATTCCGATGATTCGGATTCGAAATGATCTCTACAAGAGCCGCTTTGAAAAAAATTGTCCATTGTTTAATGGCCCAAATTATATGATTCGTGGTCCATGATTCGTATATTATGGTCTTTGGTCCGTGTTTCGTGGTCCATGATTCGTATATTATGGTCTTTGGTCCATGTTTTTTGGTCCATGGTCCATATTTCATGGTACATTGTTTGTGTTTCTTGGCCCAAGGTCCATGTTTCAATTCAAGGTTCATGTTTCAAGGTTCAGCTGTCAAGGTTCATGATCCATATTTCAAGGTCTATAGTCTATCTTTCAAGATTCATAGTCTGATCTAGTCTGATATTTCATAGCCTATGATCCACAGTTCATGGTTCACATTAGCTTTATGGTATTTGAGGCAAATTGGAATGGAATTTTTGGACTCTAAATCATCGATATAATCGAAAGTAACGTTGCAATAAAACTTGCAATCGCCCATCAAACAGTACTTTTCCATATCGCCTCGCAATGAAATTTCCACGTAAATATTAACGATCCATTAACAACAATTCCTTCGCGCGCTTTCCGGCATCACGATCGGAAATTCGCCGGAACATTTCGCAAGACTCGATCCGGCAAAAGCGAAACAAAACGAAATTAAAACTCCATTAACCGCGCGAGGCTGTATGGAAAACGAGAACGCGCGTTTCAAATCGCAATTTGCCGCGTATAGGTCTATTTAATTAGGTAGATTTGATCGAAAACACGGCATCGATTTCGATTCGCAGGTCAGGCGGATCTCGATGTCGACCAGCACCGACGAGGTGACGGGCAAGCCGAAGCTCTGGCTGTTGCAGAGGAATTGCTCGGAGAGCTGCGAGCCCGGCTGCATCGTCATCGGCGAGAGGACCAAATTGCACTCCTGCATCACCTGCTGCGACGAGCGGAATTACTGCAACGACGGAAGCGGCGCCGCCACTTTACCCATCATCAATATACAATACCTTTTTTTGTTCGTCTTCGCTTTACTCGGTTTTTGTACTCACGAAATTCCTCTAAGACTTAATAGATAGCAGTAGATTGTATGTATATCGCAATAAATTGTAGCGTCGTAAAAATAACCTTTATACCCTATAACTTTTTATGGTACAAAAAAATTTAGCGTGAGAAATATAAATTAAACGCCCCCGGGGTCGAGCTCCAGCAGAATAATAACACAACTCCAACGATTGTTTCGTACACATACACATGCTGTAATTAGTGGAACTTGCCGTTTGATTCCTAGACTGACGCCTATCTCATTTAATTAAATCCTCATTCCACCGAATACTCTTGTTTACCGAATCCCATGTACAAACACATCGAATATCTCGACCGGGCGCACACTATACAGCGCTTTGAGCAATTAGATTAGTTTAATTGAAACAGAAACCGGGTGCACGATGAGGAACGATGTCCGCATAATGCGAGCTGCCCTAGTGCTGGTTCTGGTATTTGTGCGCGAAGAAACCGGACAGAAAGTCGATGTTTCGCTCGATGGTAACGTGAAAAGGGTTTTTCCGGATGTACAGTTCGTTAGGAAGAAGAGAGGCATCGATGGGATCGATGATGTCACCGTTAAAGTAAGTTATACTATTGAACTTGAATGAATTGTATATAAAATCTTCTCAAAAATATTCAATATTTGAGTAATTGAATTCAAATGTATAGTAGAAGACATCAAAGTTAGTGAAAACCACAGCAAATAAACCATGAAACCGTTTTTTAGCTTCCTTTTTACTCCGATAACCAGAATGATAAAGACATCTTTTCTCCCTTGATCAAAACCATGATGAAGACCATGAAGAAGCTATCGCAATTATTGAAGTAAAAAAACACTTCTAGCTTCCTTTTTACTCTATAAGCAGAATGTTAAAGATATGTTTTCTCCCTTCATCAAAACCATGATGAAGACCATGAAGAAGCTGTCGCAATTATTGAAGTAAAAAAACACTTCTAGCTCCATTTTTACTCGAGCAGAATGTTAAAGATATCTTTTCTCCCTTCATCAAAACCATGATAAAAACCATAAAGAAGCTATCCCAATTATTGAAGTCAAAAAAAAAACACTTCCAGCATCCTTCCTGCTCGATATCCAGAACGATATAAGATCCCTAAACCTTCGACAATCGGTACAATTAAATCGGATCGCGCTCGAAATCCTCAATCGAAACGTTAAATCCGCCAACTAAACATTCCGATACAACAACGGCAGGTCGTCAGAGTCGGAGATTGGTCGTTGGAGCTCGATTCCGAGCGCAATTTGCTCCTGTCCCGTGGCCTCCAAACCGACTGGCTCAATTCGAACGATTCGCCCAGCCGGCGGCCGACCAAGCGATGCGATTACCACGCGGGCGTGATAAAGGGACTGGAGAAGAGCTCCAAGGTCGCGGTGACCCTTTGCGGAGCTCTCGTTCGAGGACTCATCCGCGTCGCCGGCGCCGATTATCTCGTAGAGCCCTTCGACGAGCTAACCGGCGAGCACGTTGTCTATACGAGGTAAACGAATCGCGTTTCCTAATCAAATAGATTTCTATTGGAGTGTTTCACGATTTCCAGCGGAACGCACGTAGCTATCAAACGGGACGCGAACGCTCCCCCGATCGCTCCAAATCCCGGCTGGATGTACAATCTGACGGGCGACACGATCGACATCGAAGTGAATATCGAATCGAACGGGAATCTCCCCGAGGCGGAGGAAATGACGCTCTTAGATCCGGATGATGGAACGGGAAGCGGGGATTCGAATTCGAATACCTCGGGGGATATTACCGACGATAATGGTTATTTTTACGATACCGCTTGGACGGTTAAATCGGTGGAAGGTATAAAAAACGCGCCTTCGACACACTCTATCCAAATTATCGATATTTTTCAGTAACAAACTCACCAACCACCAATCCATTACCTCCAAGATGGATTGAAATTGCCGTTGCAGTCGATTACACTTTGATATCTTTCCACGGTCGCGCTAGAGTAGAAGAATACGTTCTATCGTTATTAAACATCGTAAGTAACCAACCGATCCTCCTAATCAGCTCTATAAACAGCCTTCCAGGTGAGCGCCATCTACCAAGACGCCTCACTGGAGGCCAACGCGAAGCTGGTGGTGACCAAGCTGCTGATGTACGAGAACAAGCGGTTCTGCCACAAGATCATCAAGTCCGGCGACGCCAAGAGGTCCTTGGAGAACGTGAACGCCTGGAACAAGGCGATGCACGGCTCGCTGGCGCCCGCCGAGCCGCGCCACGACCTCGCCATTTGGCTGACCAGGTCCGACATCGGGGGCCCGTCGGGGTACGCGCCCGTCGGCGGCGTCTGCGACCCCAAGCGCAGCTGCGCCCTCAACAGGGACGAGGGCCTCACCAGCGCCTTCATCATCGCCCACGAAACCGCCCACATGTACGAGCGATTCCCGTCGATGTGGAGTTTGTTTGTGGGGATATTACTGATCGGATTGTTTGCAGTTTGGGCTTGAGCCACGACGGGGACGGTAAGAATGGTAATAATTGCTCGGACGATGCGCTGGAGGGTAGCGTTATGGCTCCGATGGTATCGGCTACGTTTAACAGGTTTTACTGGTCGCCTTGTTCGAGGAACGAAGTGAGAAAATTGAGCAAGTAAGGAAATTAGTTATCGATTCCGTGCAGTGCATGAATTAAATTGCGTCGGCAATAAAGCCGGTTAATGAAGGCAATGAAAACTCGCGCGTTTGTTAATTAAACCATCTCGAGGTTTTAATTGCAATGGTAATAAACGATGAATTTTTAAGCGTTAACAAGTAGGATAAAATTCGTTCGAGATCGAAAAATTGTTTTTTTTTTCCTCTTAAATTTGTTTCTCCAGCAAGTGGTGGTGTCTACTCAACCCGCCGACGGGGCCGGAGGAGATATCGTTGAATTCGACCCTACAGGCTTCTTTCACGATGGATCAGCAATGCAGGATGGAATTCGGAGACGGGCAAGTATCGAAAAGACAAAAGAATCGTTTATTTTTTTTTTCGCACATATTTCTCGCGAATTCGCCGAAGATGTAATTTATTCGATAATGGAATCGACGGCGGGAGAGAGAAACTCCTTTTGCGAACATTTTTATCTCGCGCTGTATTAAAAGAAATTCGCGAGTAATTCAATTTGGGTCGGTTCGCGAATGCTTTTAATCAATTTCCCCAAATGATGCATTATATCGCAAAGGGAGGGATTTAATTATACTATTCTTTCTGTACTGTAGATATACTATGTGTAGATCGTTCGAAATTATCGAACCCTGCTCTCATTTGTGGTGTGGCCACGAAAAGAGCCCTTTCGTATGCAAAACCAAGAAAGGTCCACCGTTGGAAGGGACGGAATGCGGCGTAGGGAAGGTAAGCAATAGAAACAGTTAGCTATTTAATTCTACACAAATTCATATACATCAGTGGTGCATGGAAGGTTTTTGCGAGGATTTCGCCGACAGGGTAGAAAGGGTGCCGATTTTGCTAAACCCCCAAAACGGCCAATGGACCGATTGGAGCCCGTGGAAACCGTGCTCGAAATCCTGCGGCGTAGGCATCCAAATCCGATCGAGATCCTGCGAAAATCCACCGTGAGTGACCCTATTTTCCCATCCCACCGCAATCTCCATTTCGACTCGAATTCCAGGCCGTCGTTCGGCGGGAGGCCCTGCGAAGGGCGCGCGGAAGAGTGGCGTCCCTGCAAATTGAACGAATGCTCGGAGAAGAGTGTTGACACGAGGGCCCAGCAGTGCAAACACCTGCCGCGTTTCGTCGATCTCTCTCCATCGGCCGAGGCCCAAGTCACCTGGCGACCGTACGAGAGCGACGAAAGTACAGCGGGGGCATTCGAAGTCGCGCGATAACCTAACGAATTCTCCTATTTTTAGACGCGAAGAAGTGCAAATTGATCTGCCTCAACGGCAGGAGGAGGGAATTGGTTTTCACCGACGAAAATTTAGTCGACGGAACGCCCTGCAGCTACGATCATCAAGACAATATTTGCGTTCAGGTAAAAATATGAAGATTATTAAAAAAGAAACTGCTAGAAAAATAGGCAACTTTAGTTTGCTAGAACTTTTGGTAAAGTAAACTCCAGACACCAGACGAGACAATAATCGAGATTAAAGAACCTTCAACTCGCCAAGGTTACATTTACAAGGGTAAACTAATTACGAGGCAAACAGCAAGAATTTATTTCTTTGAACACGAGACGCTCTGGATGTAAACTTACAAACCAGTTGTATCCTATAAACCTTAGGCGTACAATTACCGCATAATTTAATAATGCGCATACAGCATTAATTTTGTTAATAACGTAAAGTTCGAATCTATTTCCGGATGAATAATGAAAGCCGCCGGATCGGGCGGGTCGGGGGACACATCATCGATTTTCAATTACGATTTTCATCGGCTGGCTGGTATCCCTCTCGGTTAAATACTAGCCTCTATATACTACACATATTAGTATGATTAATTACGTGTGAGATATTCGAACCGACCGCACGACACTAATCCAATACACGTGTAACTCGAATTCGAACCCTTCGAAAATTCAATTCTAATTTTCCTGAAATACTCTTCTTCCAAATTATCATTTGTGCGACTAATTAACGGAGATCTCCCGGCTTTTCCAGCGGCTTTTCATCGGGAATGATTACTTTTCCGCGCCGTCCGCGCGGAAGATAAACACCACAATAACGAAACTGTTTAATAATTGAACGGTTTCCAGGGCGTGTGCCAATACGTTGGATGCGATGGAGTTCTCCATTCCTCCACGAGGAGAGACAGATGCGGCGTTTGCGGCGGAGACAATTCCGAATGCACGGAGGCAAAGAAAAAATCCCGGAGGAAATTGAAGAAAGGTAAATATCGGTTCGTTTTCCACACCGCTTCTTAATAATAGATTGATATTTCAAAAATATCTGCACTCCTCATGGTGGATTAAGAAACGACGTTTATAGAGCCCAGATTGACCTAATAGAAAAATCCTATCGCATTTATCCATCAAATGTTACACTTAATATTAAATATTGCAGCGTCCAGCAGAATAGCCGTCCTGCCGGAGAAATCCCGAGAGATAAAAGTACAATTGAACGCGACCAACTACCACGCCGATAATCCCGTATTGGCCCTAATACTCAAAAATAGAAAGAGGAAAAGCTACACCGTGCTGATTCCGGCCAGCGTCGCGCGCAGCGAAATCGTCGAGGGGACCAAGTTCTATTACAAAGGGACCGGCAACGCGTACGAATTTTGGACCAAAGGACCTCTAAGGGACGAAATGGTTTTGTTGGTAAGAATGAGGCGGATCGAATTAGAACTATTGAGTAGATTAAAAACTTAAATATTAGCCAATTAACCTTTTTCTTCTGCAGTCAATCCTCTTCCTCAATCTCCTTCATCAATCCTCTTCCTCAATCCTCTTTCTCGATCATCTTCCTCAAACCTCTTCCTCAATCCTCTTCCTCAATCCTTTTCCACAATCATCCTCCTCAATCCTCTTCCTCAATCCTCTACCTCAATCCTCTTCCTCAACCCTTCAGTCTCCTTCTCAACTCTCTTCCTCAATCTTCAATTTTCTCATAGACACAATTTACTCTTTCCTTTAGATCAAAGTATCGAAATCCGAACTGCATTTGGGCATTAACGTATCGTATTCGACGGAGTACTCGATCCACAAGGACCACCTGGTGCCTTCCAAGCGATTCGTTTGGATACCGGGCGGTTGGGGGCCGTGTTCGGCGAGTTGCGGCGGCGGCAGGAGGCAGAAAACCGCCGCTTGCTTCGACAACGACGCCCACCGGGTGGTCAGAAGGTCGGAATGCGCCCTCAGCCAGAAGCCCAAGCTCGAAACGGACGCCTGCAACACCTTCAGGTACGCCCGAAATCTTCGATTTCATACTCGATACTAAGAGGATGGTGTTGTAGCTGCGATTTCGAATGGTTCGCGGGCGATTGGGAGCCGTGCTCGGCCTCCTGCGGTACGTTGGGGGTGCAGCATAGAGAGGTTTATTGCCTGCCGAACTCGGTGCTGGTGGAAACCAACGGTACCGTCGATCGACCGTGGAGGTACATGGTGAATCCGAGTAGATGCGGAGAAGGTAAACCGATGAGTTTGATGGCTTGCAACCGACAACCATGTTTCGTGTATTGGACGTTCGGAAATTGGACCCAGGTGATTTTTCTCCGGCGATGCGATTAAACTGGGTTTATAGTTGGATTGTTTTAGTGTTCGGTGACCTGCGGGCCGGGTTTCCAAACCAGGTCCTCGCATTGCTTCCCGCCGGAGGAGGAGACGTTCTTCACGTGCGGCGAGGCGCCGGCGCCGCAGCGGCGCTCCTGCTCGGGCGCTTACAACAGATTCACCAGCCCGCTGTGCAAGGGCAGGAAGAGGAGGACCTGTCGCAAGGACGATTCCGCGCATTGCCCGTTCGGTTTGCTGCACAAGTACTGCAAAATCGGCGGGTTCAGGCGGGCGTGCTGCAGGACTTGCGGCGAGGTTCTTTCGCAGTCGATTTGATTTTGTCGAGAGTTAAATAGAGAAAATTGCTTCTTGTCGGTGGTGTTTTAGTTGATCGATGAAAGGTTAATTCTATAGTGGAGATATTTACACGACTACCTGATACTTAAAATACCGTCTGACGAACAAAATATTGTTCATCGGAGAATATACACGCGTTCGGGCGATTTATTTATTCAAGCTGCGCACCGAAGGCGACGAACGATCATAAAATTATTAAAGCTTAAGTGCCGACGGTATTATTTTAATTTCGTAAAAGTTGTTTATTTAATTTATCAGTGGGATTGCCCTAAATAAAATTAAAAACGCGCACTTCTTACTCGGTGACTTTTACAATATAAAACCTTGCCCTTTATCTCTAAATTATAACCAATCTAGAGATGAGTAATCTACTAATCAATCGAATTTTTCAGCACATGTTTTGTGTTATGTTCGTATGACAAATTAAATAAATATAATGTAGAGTATCGGGCCCCGGCCTGCAAAGGGGGCTAAAAATAGTGTTAAATACAAGTTTCCTAATATTAGTAATAAAATTGGTGTTTACGCCTTTGCGGCGTAGGTGTTGCGTGTACATAAATTCGCGCATTTCCATTCCGAAAATCTTTTTTTATCTGAACGGTGAGCGAGATTAGATGGGCCCGACAAGAGCCGCGAAAAACATGATAAGATTCCGTCGAGATGTTTAGTAAATCGTTGTTTTGTTAAAGATAAGCTCCCGCACTTACCTGGCTGCGAAGGATCCGCAATAAAACAAATATTTCCCGTTTTATGTGCGGTTTAGAATGCGTAATTCGGTTTGTTCGATTTTTAGTTATATTGTGATATCATTATTCTTGAAAGTAGTAACATCGGTAAGTGTTTTAAGATAATAATATGATACTTTTGTATTTCTCATATTATTTGTCATATACAAATTTATTTTTCTCTGCGAAATTGGTAAACGATTACAATTTTCAGATAGATCCTTGCAGTTTAAAGTATTTCGATTTTAATGCTAGCAAACCGGAGAAATTTTGTAGACTGAGGGAAGATCTCTTTGACCAAAGATTATGGAATTATGTCGCTGGTTACCAATGCTACTGCTACACAAACCCCAATAGGTTCAATAGAAAATACGCAGTAAATGTACTTCATCAGATCGACATCAACGGTGACAAGGTGAATGTCCCCGGTGTTTTGGTGAGTAGGAAAACACACCAAGAGAATGAATTAAACAATAAACTTTTTCCAGTTACCCAACAATATCACAATAAACTTCGATTACACCGACGAGGCAAGTTTGCGATACATCCGTAAATCGTTCAAAAACAACATCGTCTTCGACAATTACATGAGATGCTGCAGGGAAGCGGAAAACTGCTGCAACAACGAAATGAACAACGACAACATCGATAACAGTAACACTTTGGTACATACGAATCGAAATAATTTATCGATAGGATTTATTATACTTCAGGCGAAACGTACTGTTCTGCTATTTGGGACGCTTGGACTTGCTTTCCACCGACGAAAGTCAACACGGTCGCCAGATTGCCCTGCTCCAGCCAAGCTTACCAAGACCCTGACGAAGTTTGCACTTGTAAGTAACGCACGAATTTCTATTCCGAAAATCGCGGGACCCGATTAGAAAGATAAGATTGAACTCGAGTACTCGAAAGCACCAGCTAAATTCGTGATTTACCAATTACATTTATCTACAGGTTGTCTTACTCAAATCACAGCAGTTTAATCTGAACTAATATTTACGATTAACTCTATCAACATTTCTTGCAGTAGAAAGCGAAAAAGAATGCATAACGAACAGCCGAGGATCCGCCGAATGGGTCCAACAGACCGATTACACGGTGTGCGCCATAGCCCCCGTATACGAAGGTCGCTACACCTTCCACATAATCTTCCTCAGCGTCTGCATCGCCATCTGCGTGCCCGCCATCGGCGTATTCTTCGCCTTCGACAAGCTGCGGAAGACCATCAGGGTGGTCCTGCACAGGAACCTGCTGATAGCGATCTGCGTGCGGAACGCCTTCACCATCATGTCCAAGGAGCTGGTGCTGTTGGACCAGCTGAAGGGCTCGACGGAGAGCCACCACCGGATGGAGCAGAACGGCGCCGGTTGCAGGACGCTGGCGTTCCTGGAGGCGTCGGCGGTGAATTCGATCTACGCCTGCATGTTCCTGGACGCGTTCTACTTGCACAAGGTGATCGTGAGGGCGTTCGCCAAGGAGATTAGAATGGTGTACGTTTATATCGGTTTGTTTGGTGAGTTTTGCAAATAACGATGCAATTTTCTTAAATATACAATCGTAAAGCGTTTTGTGTGCGTATCGTGTTTATTTGTCTACGCGACTTTCGGTGTAATAACTTCGCCGCGATAAGTAAATTAAAATATTTTTTTTTATTTAATGATTAATGATTTAACGTTTTTTTAATCGAGAACATTTAATCGCCGTTATCTTATCTCGGTATTATTCATTCATAACGTATTTAGTTTGGATTTTACGCCTACTTTAAGGTTTTATTGCATATAATTGAGGTTGTATTTATTTCCGAAATAAATTAATGTCCTTTAAGATGAATTTGTAGTGAAATCAATAAATTACCAAAGCGACCTCAAAATAAATTAGTATTTAAAAATCATTAATCAAATTCGGGATCTGTATTACTACATCCAAAAAATTTTTCGATCATAAATTAATTAGCCGATACATCCATGACATCGATGTCGCAAGAAATTAACAACAAAAATTAACATAAGTCATGACATCGGCAATTAATAATTGACAACATACGCGGAAGATTCGTCTCCTTCATTCGGAAATTGTGAGAAAATCACACTGTTTTAAGAAGATTGTGTGCAATAAAACAATTAAATGCATCGGATGCTGGTTAAAGATTTTAATTTAACGAATTACCAATCGATTTCAGCGATGACTTTTACGTTCAGCATTTGTTGGGCAATATCGATGGCCGTGAAAAAGGCCGAAAATTGTTGGATGGTCGACGTGGACGGTTTGCAATGGACTTTAGATGGTTACAGGATTGCCGTTCTAATTATAAACACGTTTCTGCTAATGGATATCATGAGAGTTATGCTGTGTAAATTGAAGCACGGCAGTCTCACCAAACAAACCATGTAAGTACACTATATTATCGGTGTTTAGATTGGGCTGGTTCCGCACCTGGAATGGAAACTGATTGATTTATAATAGAAACACGCGTAACAGTAAAACCGCGCGTCGTAAATTCCCGCTGTTTATTGTTTCTTCTATGCGTTTTCCTCACTATTTCTTAACATAAATTATGCAGGAATTACTCTGTAATATTGGCTAATACCGGGAGACTCGAAATATATATATTTTTTTCGTTTTAGATCAGCCTTCAAAGCGACCATTATTCTAATACCTCTGTTCGGACTGCACATCATTGTTACTGCAAAGAAAATCGTCTACGACGATTCCTGCAAAGCAGAAGACCTCTACAACAAAGCCAGATATTCCATGGAGGCCATGCAGGGCATAATTGTATCAATAATTTTCTGTTACGCCAATCAAGAGGTAAGAATTTAGTCTCAGATGATTAGTTTAATCATCTTCTTCGATAACAAATTAAAGAAATTAACGAAGAAAGAATAGTAGTGAAATTATAATGAAGCAGATGTTTCTAAACGTATTACATAAAATAATTGGTTTCGAAGATTTGTTGTATATTTACCTCATCAGGGGGTTTCCATGGGAGATAGTAACATTTAAAGGTATTATGGTTGATTAATTATTTATGTATTTCAGGTTCGAAACGAGCTCAAAAATGGTTACAGGAAAACGTGCATTTTCCTGAATCAAAGATTCGGTTGGAACGTGGGAAATGATTTGTTATACGATAGAAGGAGGGCAACTACAGCTACTTTTGTGCAGGAAGCTAATTTTTGAAAGTTTAGATTTAAAACCTTTAGATTTAAAATAAAAATCTGTATATATCTTTTTATTTAGAATATTTCACACTCATTTTTATTGTTCCATTAGTTTTTTTTTAGTTTGTTACGTTTAAATTGGACACGTATTAGTATTACAGAAGCAGATAATTATCAAAATTAGACCAAAGTTTTACCTACTTTTGATTTAAGAAAAAAAATAAGCTAAAAGTATCATTAAAAAGAATGAGTAAAGAATAACCATGAAGAAACTATTAAATAATTAGATTTTACACTTTAAATGACGAATTCGTTCGAATATATAAATATCTGCTTCGGCTACTTTCATCTATAAGGTCAATAAAATTAATTTTCTTAGATTAATATTAAAATTAATTAATCCATTTAATCGTGTTCAAGGCGTTGTGAAGAAACATTTTCCCGACCTACAAATTTTTATCGCAATAAATAAACCAAGAAGTTTTATTATTTTAATCTAAAAAAATTGAGTTTAAATTTAACAAACTATAATTTTACCTACTCAGTAGATACAAGCACATAGAAAACTTCAAAGAGATCATCGATATTACTTTAATTTTATTTTTACTTATTTATTATGCTTTTGTAAGAAACTCTGTACATATGTTACATTTCGACGTGTACCTAAATAAATTGTGATGATAATATTTCGATATTTTTGAAACGAAATTACCCGTCGGTTTGAGACAAAAGTATTGTGTATTCCGATCATGGACGGTTTGAGCAATTAAAAGTGCCCCACTCATCGGCTTGTGTAATATTTTTTAGAATTGAAATTGGCTGTGGCTCGAATTCTTTAGTTTTGTGCGTGCGTGCGCGCATATTAAACAAAAATGTGGTCACTATGAAGGATCAAGAAATTCCTTCCACCGAAATATGTGAGTTTGCATTAATATTAATATTTTATTATTTTCGTAATTTACTACTCTCATATAAGATGTTTTTTATAGTGTTTTTGTTATAATATTTCCTTATTCCCAATGGTAGGGATTAATTGAATTGTTTGAAATAATTTTATAATTTTTACCACATATAATTCATTTTTTTGTTAAAAGTGCACATTATTTAGGTTACGTGTAATTTTCCTGGACAAATAAATTGAATTATTTGATAATAAATTGCATACAAATTTCTCCTGGCAGAAAAAAGTTTTTTCCTGTTTGATTTCGCGTAGAAATTTGCACGTAATTAGAGCAGCTTTTGCGCAAGTTTGCGCGTATTGCAGGCACGTTTTAATTAAAGGCGTATGCCAGGAATATGATCACAATAAGAAAGTTTAAAATTAAAATAAACAAAACGCCGTCGGTATTGAGAAAGTCCATCCATACCTCACCTATTTACTTTGTCATAAAACGCACACGTATCCGGAATAGAATTCATAATTCCGCCGAGAAAAGAATAAGTAATTAATCTTATGAAAGACAAAGAAATTAGGTGGAACTTGGATAGACTTGTTTCTATATTATTTAATCGTTTACTCAATGATTCTGCGTGAAATTTAAAAGTCGTAATTTTTAGGAATTATGTTGCTCAAAAAGTTTTTCTGAGAGATGAAAGTAAATTGGAAAAATCTACAACTTCTCTTCGCACTCACTGTGATATACTCAAATTACGTTTACAGCCAAAGAAATGAACTGAAACTATTTCAAGATATTATTAGAGAAACATCCAAGGTAAGTACATATTAATTTTTTTCCCTTCATTTTTCGTAATTAACAACTTCCTATTCGTTGGAAATAGTGTCAAATATGCGAACAAAATGTTTGCGATTAACTATTGTATAATTTACATAATGTAACCGAAACCGAAATTTTATTCAATCTTCCCATTCGACTAATTGCACAGATAAAACGAAAGTTGAAGAATCCCATTACCATACAATTAACAAAATCAATAATGCACTTAAATAAAACAAGAGTTAGAGGATTACAACGGCCGCGTCCTCGATAAAAGCAAGTCATTAATTTTTCTCAAATATCGATAGATAAATAAAAAGATTCTACGAATGGAAATGAATGTATTTCAAAATTTCACACTTCAACGTGCACAGCTAAAAAGCCAGCAATCTTCTTCCAGGGCCGGATCGGCGATTTCGTCGTAAACTACCCTCACAGAAAAGCGAACATCAGACGCCAGCCGATTTTCTCCCCGAACGTGCCATTTCCTTGCGCCAACGCCACCAAGCCGGGCGTCGGCCGATCCTCGACCGCGCCATCCAGCGTCCACCGGCTCAGACCCGGAGACATCGACGTGGTGGCGGCCATGGGGGACTCCCTGGTGGCCGGTAACGGCGCGATGGAGGAGTACGCCATAGGCACCATCATCGAACACCGGGGGGTGTCTTGGTGCGCAGGTAATCCTAGTTATCTTCTTCGTTAGATTCGCTGGCGGGGGATCTCGCCCTGTACCGCCTCTTGGGGATGGGTGGTGGCGGTCCGCCTACTGGAATACTCTTTTTGTTTGGTTTCGATTTCGTCCAATAGTCTCTAACGACGAACTCATCGTATTGTAGGGCGAACCTCGCTGGGCCTCGCAGCCTCGGTTTCGGGTCCATTTCCTTGAGGTATTCGGGATGGATGTAACCAGTCGGTTTGCGATGGATTAATTTTGGTTTTGTAGATGTAGACGGTACGATGAAATTGATTTTGGGATTTTTCTCGTTTTCGACTCGCGATTTTGGTTCTTCTTTGGGTGTATTGCAAACCTCTTGTACAGCGAAATCTCCTTTATCTATTGGACTGATTGTTGGTGAGTTTCCATTCTCATTTCGGTTTGCTACACAAACAGTTTCTTCTTCATCGATGGTACTTTCGCCCTTATCATCTTTATCGCCTGATGGTGTATTACCGATTATCGCTGAAGCATCTTCAGTACAAACGTCATTTTCCTCCGGAGTGCTAGAGTTTTCTTCGTTATCGATAACCTCCTGTTTATTTGTCTCGTTGTTTCCTGGTTTTGTATGACTATTGGTTTCTTCTTTTGTACCAAATATTGTTACATCGATATTATCGACACATACATCTCTACTTTCAACGGAATCGGATAAAGTTGAGACACTAGTTGATGAAAGTTTTATAATAATTTTTTGGATTTGATCGACCTTTTCACCATCTGCGCAATTCTCGCGGGATTCATCGGACTCCTTGTGAATAACGTATTCTTGACAAATGATGCTGACCAGTTTGTTAACTAAAAAAATTATATTGCCGGAGGTATCGTCCAATTCCAGGCCGGTTTGGTGCGACTTGGTCTTCACGATTAGGCCGATGTTTTTGCTATCGGTTACCAAGTTCTCTGGAAGGGAATCCACAGCGTAATCGGCGAATTCGAATGAATCTAAACTACTCTCGTCGATCGCCGGTCGAATGAAACCGGTCGGTGTCCTGTTGATGAGGTTTATGTTCGGAGGTTTGTTAAAAGCTGTTGGTACTCTTATAGTTACGTTACCGATGCGTTCGTTGAAGCTTTCATGAATTATGCTGTATTCGACTTCGCTGTGTCCCACATTGTTAATTCTATGAAATTCTGAAGGATTTGGAACAGCCGAGTGATCTACGACGGAGCATTCGTTTGTGGAGTTACTAACTTCATCGGATAAACTACCACCGGATGGGCTAACCGGTCCGGTCGGTATTCTGGTTACTATTTTGAAATTGGGCGGTTTGTATCTAAATGCTGGCACTCTTAAACACACCTCACCTAATCTTTCAATGAAGCTTTGCTGGATTACACTGCCTGAAAATATATTTTCTGGTTCATTTGGGGGTTCGTGTGATACACAAAATATATTTTCAGTTTCATTAGGGGGTTCGTTTGGTACAGGAAATATATTTTCTGCTTCATTTGGGGGTTCTTGTGACACGCAAAATATATTTTCAGCTTGATTTTGGGGTTCGTTTGGTACAGGAAATATATTTTCAGCTTCATTGGGGGGTTCTTGTGTCGGTTCATTGAGTAATGGAGCCATTTCGTTATTGCATATTCCTTGTTCTGGCACAATTGGCTCTTCAGATTCAGTATCGTTGTTGAGAAACTTGTTAATTTTAATTGGTCGCCTATTTAGAAGTTTTACTTCCACTAACATGTCTTCCCAGAGATTTTTGCAGGAAACGTGGGGAATATTTACATTTACATTGAATCCTGTCGGTGTCTGATTGGGGATTTCTTGATGCGGTAATTTGTCACTTGTTACACTGCCTGAAAATATATTTTCTGCTTCATTTGGGGGTTCGTATGACACACAAAATATTTTTCCAGCTTCATTTGGGGGTTCGTTTGGTACAGGAATTATATTTTCTGCTTCATTTGGGGGTTTGTATGACACACAAAATATATTTTCAGCTTCATTTTGAGGTTCGTTTGGTAGACAAAATATATTTTCAGTTCCAATAGGGGGTTCGTTGGGTACAGGAAATATATTTTCAGCTTTTTTTGGGGGTTCGTATGACACACAAAATATATTATCAGCTTCATTTTGGGGTTCCTTTGGTACACAAAATATATTTTCAGTTCCAATAGGGGGTTCGTGTGATACACAAAATATATTTTCAGTTTCATTAGGGGGTTCGTTTGGTTCAGGAAATATATTTTCAGTTTCATTTGTGGGTTCGTGTGGTGGTTCATTCAGTAAAGGGGCAATTTCGTTCTTGCATATTTCCTGTTCTGGCACAGTTGGTTCTTCAGATTTAGTGTCGATGTTGAGAAACTTGTTAATTTTAAAGGGTCGCCTATTTAAAAGTTTTACTTCTACTAACATGTCGTCCCAGAGATTTTTGCAGGAAACGTGGGGAATATTTACATTTACATTAAATCCAGTCGGCGTCTGATTGGGGATTTCTAAATGCGGTAATTTATCACTTGTTGCACTGCCTGAAAATATATTTTTAGTTTCATTTTGTGGTTCGTTTGGTACAGGAAATATATTTTTAGCTTCATTTGGGGGTTCGTATGATACACAAAATATATTTTCAGCTTCATTTTTAGGTTCGTTTGGTTCAGGAAATATATTTTCTCCTTCATTTGGGGGTTCGTATGATACACAAAATATATTTTCTGCTTCTTTTGGGGGTTCGTTTGGTACACAAAATATATTTTCAATTCCAATAGGGGGTTCGTTTGGCACAGGAAATATATTTTCAGCTTCTTTTGGGGGTTCGTATGACACACAAAATATATTATCAGCTTCATTTTGGGGTTCCTTTGGTACACAAAATATATTTTCAGTACCAATAGGGGGTTCGTTTGGTACACAAAATATATTTTCTGCTTCTTTTGGGGGTTCGTTTGGTACACAAAATATATTTTCAATTCCAATAGGGGGTTCGTTTGGCACAGGAAATATATTTTCAGCTTCTTTTGGGGGTTCGTATGACACACAAAATATATTATCAGCTTCATTTTGGGGTTCCTTTGGTACACAAAATATATTTTCAGTACCAATAGGGGGTTCGTTTGGTACACAAAATATATTTTCTGCTTCTTTTGGGGGTTCGTTTGGTACACAAAATATATTTTCAATTCCAATAGGGAGTTCGTTTGGCACAGGAAATATATTTTCAGCTTCTTTTGGGGGTTCGTATGACACACAAAATATATTATCAGCTTCATTTTGGGGTTCCTTTGGTACACAAAATATATTTTCAGTTCCAATAGGCGGTTCGTTTGGTACAGGAAATATATTTTCAGTCGCATTTGGGAGTTCGTGTAATGGTTCATTAAGTAAAGGAGCCATTTCGTTCTTGCATATTTCTTGTTCTGGCACAATTGGCTCTTCAGATTCAGTATCGTTGTTGAGAAACTTGTTAATTTTAATGGGTCGCCTATTTAGAAGTTTTACTTCCACTAACATGTCTTCCCAGAGATTTTTGCAGGAAAGGTGGGGAATATTTACATTTACATTGAATCGTTCTTCATTTTGCCTAGATTCACAAGATTCCCCTGTATCGTTTGTGCTCTCTTGCCCTTGACCATTATTATCATTACTAACATTATTATTATTATTATCATTGTTATTGTTATTATTATCATCATTATTATTATTATCGTTATTGTTTGATGTAGCATTTGGTTGGGGATCAATAGCTCCACTTGAATTATTAACAACAGGCTCATTTGAAATATCATTCGGTAATTCATCATTTTCACTCGTCACAACCTCGTTAGATCCATCTTCAAAGTTCTCTTGACTTAAATTATTTTCTTCTACATTAGTGTTAATGTAGTAAGGGCTAAAAGGTACATAGGTGTTATTCAATTCACCAGAACTATTTTGATTCGAGCTATAATCGATAGTATCATAGCTATCATCAATGATCGGCCCTATGAAACCAGTCGGTGTTCTATGCAAAATCTTCGAATTTCTCGAATTGTGCGGTACATTGGGCAAAGTTATTACGACACTACCTATTTTCTCCTGGTGAAACCGTTCAATTCTAATCGAATGTTCCGTTTGCTCTTGCCGGAACACGCCAGGCTCAGTCGAAACGTCCGAAACACTGGATGGAATCGGCGCGATAAATCCCGTAGGCCTTCTAGTTATCAACTTGATATTCAGCGGTTTGTTTCTAACAGCCGGCACGTGTATTTTCACTTTCCCCAACCGCTCGTCGAAGCTCTCCTGCAACAACGTGTGGCAGGACTTGGAGCGATCCTCCTCGCTCGCCATCGTTTGGCTAACGTACCCGTGCAACGGAGCACCGGGAATGCTGGAAAAGTAATCGTTGGTGTGCGTGCTGGGCCTCAAGTCCGTCGAGAATATGTCGATGTTCTTGATGTTGAACGGTTCCTGGCTGATCTCGTCGAAACCGCAACCGACGTCGATGCAGGGCATCCAGCAATCCAGGATCCCGGACACATCGCGACTATCCACCGTTCGACTGGGCGACAGCAATTCGCTGATGCTCTCCTCGTTGCCCGGCGAAGTGCTGTACTTCTTGCGGCTGTGCATCGTCGGGATTATTCATGCGAAATTTCGCTCGAGTTTAGGCTTCATTCATGCTCGGTGATTGATTCCATACGCCAAACTGACTTTCGTTCGGCGACTTCGACTCGGAAGGTTACGCGGTAACTGATTTCAGGTGGCCTGGGCACCTGGAGGGAGTACTTAACCGTGCCCAACGTCCTGAAGGAGTTCAACCCGGGCCTGAAGGGCTTCTCCACCGGCACCGGGGAGTTTCTCTCGTCGAAGGCCAACTTGAACGTGGCGTTTCCGGTGGCCGCCGACGCCGACGCGCTGCGCCAGGCGAAGATCCTCGTCGCCAGGATGCGCAAGGACCCGCGCATCGACTTCGAGGGGGATTGGAAAATGGTGACGGTGTTCTTCGGCGCCAACGACTTGTGCTCGGCGCAGTGCTACAATAAGGCCGCCTCGTCGGCGGCTAGTCACTCGTCGAAGTTGGGGAGAGCGTTGGATTACCTGCAGGCTCGGTTGCCGAGGACCTTCGTTAATTTAATACCGGTTTTAGGTGAGGGATGTGTTTGTGGTTTGCGTACAATTTACTAGGGTTTTTTTTTGTAGATGTTTCTGTTAGTCTCAGGATAAAAAGGACTGTGACTTGTAGGTTGCTTCATAGATTGTTTTGCGAATGTTTCCACAAAGGGGGAGATGAAATGAACGTAATAACTAGTTTGACTAAAGCTTATCAAAGAGCTGAAGAAGAACTGGTAAGTTTTATAACAGATTAATTGCGATTTATGTATTTGGTGAATGTTTTTGTAGATCCTCAGTGGAAGGTACGATAAAAAGGAGGATTTCACTGTGGTTCTGCAGCCGTTTATGAAATCCTTCAACGCTCCGGATGATCCAGAGCATCGATTCGATGAAGTTATCGATATATCGTACATAACGCACGATTGTTTCCACTTCTCGCAAAAAGGACACGCTTTAGGTACGAGATAGAGATTAATAATTTTCGAAGTATTAAAAACATTTCTAATTTCAGCCGCTAATATGTTGTGGAACAATCTGCTCGAACCGGTTGGAGAAAAAAGCACAAGAAAATTGGGCAAAGTAATGGAAACCTTCAATTGCCCGAGTGAAGACAAACCTTATTTATTTACCAACAAAAATTCGAAACGAAAGAAATAAATTTTAACAATGCAATCGGACATTTTCTTTCCAGTAGATTACTTTAAAAACTTCCTATTAATTATAGATAACATTTACGGAATTAGTTATAGGTGTGATGAATATTTCCAAAACGTTTTCCATTTCTGTTACCTACGAATCGCATTATTAAACAATTAAGTTCGGGCATTGGAATATTCCTTTCTCGCGCGTGTTACCAAATATTTAAACAGCCTTTCGCGGTGTTGCTGTTCATTTCTAAACCGCAATTAAACGTAGAAACATGTACAGTAATCCGTTCGAACGCGCCCACAGCAACGTTCGCAAAGCTTTCGACCGATTGCTGTTGGGGAAAGGGCCCAAATCGAGGAGCCGATGCGCCTCCGAAAGCTCCCTGTGGAGCTTCGGCTCGAAGGGCTCCGTCAATTCCGCCAGTAGCTCGTGTTCCTCGAGATTGTCCCGGTGGAAAATCGGAGCTAGAAAAACCTAAGAAGATCCAGTGGAGTTGTGTAGAGTTCGAATTTGGTTTTTGGAGTCGTAAGTTTGTTTTATTGTGGTTGAATTTTGCGTGTAGTAAACCAGTTTTTTTTATATAGGTGATAATAGAGCTGTTGTGATTACTAGATAATGCTTGATGTGGAGGTTAGCTGGCTGGATGCGACATAACGCTAGAGGCCATGTAACAGAAGAGAAGAAGAAAGTAAATGAAAAATGAAAATGATCGAATAATGTAATCAAATAATAAAATTGCTTTAGGAAATTCTAGATTTATTTTTCTGGATCCTCAAAAGTTTTATACTGGAAACTTTTATGTACAGGATGCCATTTTGTAGATCGAGTGGTGTTTGGGATAAAGAAGAGTATTTTTCATTAATAATTATTTTAATTATATGGTAATTTTTACAATTGCTAAAAGGACATTAATGTAAAACAAACTTATATATGGCACCATCGGGCAAATGAGGCTTATATTTAATATATCGAGCTTTGGTAATAACTATATACACCAATATCTTATTTAATATCAATATATACAAATAAATATTATGAAACGAAGACTCATTTCTAAAGTAGGTACCCACCAATTCGCCGATTTCACTTAAAAAAAATCTATGTAATTGTAAATAAATAACAGCTTGGTATGGTAACATTTCAATCGAAAATATCTCGGTATACAATAAAAAAAATCACAAGCATTTCAAATTAAAAACGACATGAAAATCAACCAAATATATTTCCTATTATAATCATTTCAATTAGTAACACCTCGACACTATTTAGTCCATATATGTCAACAATAATTATTATTTGCATATGAAGTTTATATAAATTATTTACATATTTTTTAATTGCATATATGCCGAGATGTCACCATCATGTTTATTAGTTCGATGCAAACCAAACGATTCATTTAAGAAAATACTAAATATTTGTTTCTGTATCGAATAGGCACACACTTACAACCACACCACGTACACACAGCCAAAATTATTTAAGCTTATCGAAATACCGGCGATTTCGATATAGAAAAGTCGAAATAAATAAAAAAAATTAATCGAAAAGCAACGAAATAATAATCAACAATTCGAAACTTTGTCATGTATGTAACTTATTACTTACATATAGAAAGGCCACCTGCACAAATATTTTCTATTTCGCTAATATACATTATTTAATTACAATTAATCTACGCGTAAAGTTATTTATCATTTAACGAAGCGCTCAAATCCTTGGTTATACACAGTAATAAATACCTTAATAATTTTATTAGACACAATACCGATTCGAATCATTAATACTGGCTTCGAGCAAGCGGAAAAATTCATCGCGATCGGGACGTCTCTTAAAACTTAAAATCTCGAGCACAGAGTTGAATCCTCCAGTATTCATCGAATACTCGATACACACCAAAGCTCATGGTGCATAAATTAATTGGTAAACTCTATTTTTTTCAAAGTTCTGACGTGCTTAAACCCACTTTTGCAGTTTGGAAATCTGGCTGGATAACAAGCGAGTAAAAGTATAGTAAAGATGTTCCATTCAAACTCAAAGTGGATTTATCAATTAAGTTAAACTTAAAGCTACTCTATTACCGAGACGTCCACAAATCGCTTTTAAAATGCAAACTAATAACGTTTTCTTTATGATTGTAAAAAATAAGTCTCTAATTTGATATTTTGTTGTTTTATGTGAGGTTTGTTTTCACTTAAATGAGTATGAATGAATTATTAACTATTAATCAGTCGTTCAGATTCTGAAAATGATTTTTTACATCAACTACCACTAATTTTTGTACAAGAAACGCAGAACAACCTAAACCTAAATCAATCACAATGCCACATAATCGTATCAAATAAATCATCAAGCGGTAACAATGATATAGTAATACTCGTACTATAATAATACTAATAACAAGTTCGATTAAACCTAATCGTACCGAGCGAATTGTACAGCGCAAATTAAACGTAATAAGCAGGTGTATTTACAATCAGAACCGTCCGTTATCGGCTATCACCCCCGACCTGGGCACCAGGCCTTTTTGGGTACCCTTGCAGCACAACAGCCACTTTTCGTCCACTTCCAGCACCACGCGCAACCTGTCGCCGTCGTTGTACGCAAGATGGCCGCTCTCCGACGCCAAACGACGACCTATCGCTCTCACGACCCTGCAAATTTCCAAAAAAACTAGAATGGAGAGGAGTACGATGCGAGATATATGGATTTTAACCAGATATATGAATAGAAATAAGTCATTAGAACTCATTAGAACAGTTTTCCGTTGCTCAAAATATTCAATATTTTAGGAAATGTAGCCATTTTGAATTTAAAATTTTGACACGTGACGTGTAGTTACTAACCAATCATAAAACGAACGATTTACATTGTGTCATTAGTGGAGTAAGAATTCGAACGAAATGTTCGGAAGAATAGAAGAAACGAACAAAAGTTAAACACTTTTTTAGAATATAATGAAGAATTTTCACAAAACGGCATGAAACAAGTTTTAACTACCTTCGGATGCGACATTTTAAAATCGTATAAGTTGATTTAGTTGGAGGTTAAGTTTTTGTTTTTATTAAAAAAACCGTTGTTGCGTTGACAGTTGACAGGAATACTCACTTTGGTACTTTAGTGTCACTTAAGGGTTTCCGGTTAAGGGAACTGGACACGGCGCGTCTCGGCGGCGTCGTTTTGGTAACTTTCCCGTTTTGTGGAGCTTTGTACGGTAAGCTGCTGGGCCTTTGCGCGTGCCTCGTCGCCTCGGAAGCTTGGTCCATCCTGCTGGTCCTGCAAATTTAATAAATCACCTAAAAACTTTACTACTAAAAGATTATAGGAATCGTACCGAGTGATCGGAGCCGATCGCTTGGCCGGCGAATTTTTCACGCTATTCGAGCATTTGACCGGCGTCGTTTTCACGCCAGTGGGACTGGGCAGCTTCTTCACGAGCACCGGTATCCCAGATGGTTTAACGGGCGACGAAATCGGCCTGGGAATCTTCGATTTCGGCGCATGCGTCGGCGACAAAGGCGGCGATTCCGTCGAATTTTGCGTACTCAACATTTCCCATTTCTTCTGCAGCTTCTTGAATCTGCAAAACACCGGCTCATAGAGTACAATGGATCTTCATTCGCTTTCATAAACTAGTATTATTGTACCATACTCCATGCAGAAATAAGTAAAATAATGTACTAACCTTCGAGCATTGATCGGCTTATCGGCCCCATTGGAATCCAGCGATTCGGGCTCCAAGTCCTCGGCCAGCGACGGCACGTTCTCGACCGTATTCGAATTGTCCTCGCTCTTGTCCTGGTTGGCGTTCTCCAAGCTGTCCACGTACTCCTCCTCCTCTTTGGTCAACCGATGGTAGGCCTGGTACAGTTTGGAGCTCAAGGCGATGCCCGACCAGCGTTTCCTCGTCGAATCGTCCGCGTCCTCGCCCAATTTGAACGTCGGATGCGACACGTTGGTCTCTATGCACGACCTCGGCCGCTCCTTGCCCGATTTCCCATGACACCGCGACGGCGAATCGTCAAAATGCTTCACCGTTTTCGACGAGGCATCATCCGATTCCGAACGGTGGAAGTGTTTGAAGCTCGGAGACGGCGTACGCTGTTAAAAACGAAACTCAGTGACGCTCTACAACTCGCGTTACCTACGAATTACCTTGTGGGTGGGACTGTAAAGCTGCTGGTAGGTGTCCATCCTCTTGAAGCTCCGATGCAACTCCTTGAACTCGAACAACAAGTCCAACTGGAAGGGCAGGAACGCCAGCGGTCGCAGCGCCGCCACCATGGCGTCGAGCAAACCCCTGACGTCGGCGCCGCCGGTGTGCGAGAGCACCAGCAACGAATCGGCCGTGTAGTGCTTCTTGAGCACGCTCTCGCGCGTCCGCAGGTAGCTCGTCCACGCGTCCAGCGAGCGCACGTTCAGCAGCCCGAAGACGAACGCGTTGAACTTGACCAGGCCCTCGGTGACGGCGTCCTCGCCGTTGATGCGCATCACCAGCTCGTTGAGGGCGTTGGTGAGCGGGCCCTGCTGGGCGGACGCCTCCACCACCTGCCACACGGAGTTGTTGATGGCGCCGAAGTTCGTCTCCAGCGAGGGCTTGAGGCCGTCGCTGAGCACGGCGTAGAGGGCGGGACAGAGGGTGGATAGTAGGAGTTTGGCGCACGCCGGATTCGAATTCGAATCGCCTAAGGTGTTCAATTCGATTTGGTTGGAGGCTAGGGAGAAGTGGTGCATGACCTGCTCGACTGAATCCGTTAGAGATACAATCAGCGATCGTTTCTGGACGAGATTGTCCGATAGGTGTTTGTTCAAATGCACGGGAGTGGTTTGTCTGCTGTAGCTGATCGGGCTGTTTTCGTTCTCTTCGGTGATGGGCATGTCGGTGAGTTTCTTCGTTTGGTAGTGCCTCTGCTGGACGAACGCCGATATATTCGGCGAATTGTTCGGCGTCATGAAGTGCTTGGGTAGCCCGATGGTGGCGCTCTTGCGACCGGTCAAGTGGTCCTCTTGGTTCATCTTCAAGGCGAGGAACTTGCCGACGTACGATTTCAACTGGCCCAAACTCTTCTCGTTCAACTCCTCGTTGTCGGACGACGAGATCCCGCTGAGCTTCAGGAACTCCTCGAGCTGGGCGAGCTCGCTGGCGGTGATGTTCTTAGGGTAGTCGGGATTCTCGTCGAGGCTGCTGCTGGACGTGCCGGCGTCCACGCCCTCGTCCTCGGTCTCGGAGAATCTCTTGAACCTGTTCGCGTACGGCGGATCCTGCAGCGATTTCCGCTTGTACTTCACATCATCGGCGATCTCCTCCTCGCTGGTTTCGTACGTATTGCAACGTTTGCAGGACTCGGCGGTCTTCTTCTGGTCCGCCGCGGCGAATTTGCCGACGCGATGGCGGTGTTTCTCGGCGAAACTGGCGTCGGAGCTCGTCGCGCTGTCGTACCGATAGACGAACAACGGGCTGGTTTGCGATTCGGACAGCAAGCTGGAGGAGCCCCTGTAGCCGGAGCTCGGCTGCGTGTTGATGCTCGAGCCGGACGATTGGTTGGCGTCGCAGCTGAGCGGCCGCTTCTTGGCGAATTTGTTCTTGATCGAAGCGGATCTTCTGATATGTTCCTGATGGTTCGCCTCCGATAGGATGTTGCGGTACTCCTGCGGCAAGAGGAAGTTGAGCGAGTCCCAGTCTTTCACGTGGCCGAAGCCGCGCTGCTTCAGCGATTCGATGTCGTTGAAGCTGAACGGGCGGCGTTTGGTCGAGACGGTCTCGGGCGGTTTCTGCGGCACCAGCAGCAATTCGGGCGGGACGTCTTGGTCGCTCAGGAAATCCAAATTCGGCAGCACGTAGTTCGGGTACAGGACGTACACGGGCTTCTTCGTTTCGCCTTCGGATTTCAGCTTCCTGAGAAACGACGGTTCTAAAATCTTCACGGATCTCTTGCAGGCCGCCTCCGTGCAGGTTTTGTTGGCGTTCTTGAGGTTCGTTATCTCGGAGAAATGCGACGTTTGGATGCTCCTGTTCATCACCACGTGAGCTCCGGCCGGTTTTTCTACGCTGTTGTTGTTGTTGTTGATGTTTTTCGACGGCGGATCGCTTTGAATTTGAGCCGCTATCGGTTGGGGTGTTTCTTCTTCGGGCTCCTCCGTTATCGAATTGCAAGTTTTCGTGAAGTCTTTCACGATTTCTTTCGACACCGAGCCGCTGCTTTCCCCCGATTGGCTAGCCGGCCAATTTTCCGTGGACGATAGCTGATCCATTGTAGTCGACATGCCTGTTTCATTATAACAAAAATAAATAATTCTTGGCAATGGAAATTGTAAATACTAAATTACCTTCGACGCTCATGCTCTTCTGCTTCATAAACAACTTCACGAGGCTGAAGTTGGGCTTGTTGTTGGTGTTATCGCTGAAGCTCATATCAACAGAAGTGGCCATTTCGGACACGCTACCGCTGTTGCTGCTATTCGTATGATGCTGTATGTCGAACACTCTCACCGTGTCGCCTTTTCACCGTGCTATTCTCGCTCTGAAACCGTTCCGATCGCACAATTTACCCCCTTCAAACCACCGCAACCGATCGCTTACCGAACTATCGCTGTGCTCCTTCCCGGCTCCCGATTTCTCCTTCTGCTTGCTCAAATTCGGCAAGCTGCGGCTCTTGCTGGTCGCGTCGTCGACGTGCAACCGGGCCGCCGAGTCGCTCTCCGAGTTGTTGTTGTTGCCCGACGGATGTCGCCTCGCCTCCTCGCCGCTGGTCTTCTTCAGCTTGCTCCAGGTGGTGAGGCTGTTCGAGTCCTCCGAGCGCGTCATCGAGTCGTCCAGCCCGTCGACGGGGCTCCGCGGCCGGTTGTTGGCGTTGTTGCTCGACCAGCGGGCGCTCTCCGAGTTGCGGTTGCGAGCGTTCTTATCTGGAAACGAGATGTGTTTTGTCACCGCGCGAACATATCTAATGCGTACTGGTTGATGGTTAATGACTAACTGGTTATTTGCTTAGATTGTAAGTGACGAGGTTTGTTTGTCGTTTCGGGAGGTGCGATAGATTAATATTAATCCTGCTTTGTGTTCAATTAGTGAATTGTATTTTTCAGCGTTGGGCGCGTAGAAGTATATTTATTTAGTTCATTTTTAGAAAATGTTTGGCATAGTTAAGAGTGCTATGAACAAATTTATACTGTAGGATTGGGTAGAGTAAAATAGAGTAGAATAGAAAGAACGACATTCGAAAAAATAACGATTATTTGTAACAGTCGTTACTGCACCTCTACACAAAAAAATTAATCCCACCTCTATTAAACTTCTGTCATACGAACTGTCATTATAACGTCAATTTTGATGGTTTGTGAATTATTCGCGTTACGTATAAATCGCGGTTGTGAGACGACAGTTCAAGCTGTCAAAACTTCAAAAATTATTTTTTGACATTTCGAGGAGAAAATGGAGAAATACATGATTCCAGACCTTAGAAATATAGGACCGTGGTACTGAACAATGCAAAAAATAGTAATTTATCGTAGATTAGAGTAGAAGAGAGTAGAGTAATCGAGTGAATGATATTTGAAAAAATAACACTTATTTTGTAACAGTCGTTACTGCACCTCTATACCAAAAAGTTATTCCCACCTCTATTAATCTTGTGTCATAACGTCATATACGAACTGTCATAATTGTCAATTTTATTGAAAAAAAAAACGAACCTTTTTCGCTGCAATCCCCGTCCTCCGAATAAGTGGTAACGGAACCCTCGAAGGCGATGGTGTAATTATCCTTATTAGCCTGGCACGTGAGCATCATATCGTGGAAATCCGAGTCCAACGAATCGACGCTGAAGTTCACCGGCAACACGGTCTCCTTCACGGGGCTGAACAGCAACTCCGACTTGCATATGGACATCGAATTCGAACCGGCCGAGTACTCGTCGCCCTGCGAGCTGTCGCGGCCGCTCAGCGAGCCGTCGAGCTCGAATTTGGCCATCAGCGAGCCGGTGATGCTGGCGTAGCACTCGCCGCGCCGGCTGTTCTCCTGGCTCTGGTGATCGGTGCACATGGGCGGCAGGTTGCTCAGCAGGGCGCGAATGTCCTCGGTGCGGAAGCTCTCCATGTCGGCCTCGGCCAGATTGGCGTCGACGTTCTTGGCGAAGGCATCGTAGTAGTTCAGGTCGGAGGCTTCGTAGGATTCCGGCAGTGAGAGGATGCTGGTGTGGTTGTTGGATGCTCCGTCCCTGTATCTGGTAGATTTAGGCGTTTATATAGCTTGTTTGGGATATGTATAGCTCAATAGCTCACCCATAATCGATGAACCATTGGTAATCCGAATTGTCTTGGATGAAATCGATGTCTTGTGAGGAGGTGTTGCTGACGTAGCTGGCGGAGCCGTGGTGATTGCTGTTGCAATCGGAGTCCGGACTGCCCCGGATGATGCCTATCTCCGTCATTCCTTTACCTGGAACGATATGGTTTTAGGGAAATTTTGGCTAGATTCGTGTTTTTTTTTTTAGTGTTGTTTAATGTTTTGTTGCGCGGTTTTTGGCACCGGCGTGGAGGATAAATTTAAATGCATATGTTGTCGCGTTATGTAAAATAGATTCAAATCTTTAATTTATTCGTTACATCCTGTGATTCAATCGCGTGCAAGTTGGAACAGAATACGAAACTACACGATATAAAACCTTCACAATTACAAACTTTACTTGTAAATATAAATCATCGCTTATCGTTTCTGATAATTTGTACGCAATTAGTAATGTATTATAAAATTCCGTATTCCATAAAACATGAAATTTTAAAGATGTAAGTCATGTAGAAAAATGTTGTGCATTCTTTTTGCAAAAAAATGATATAGAAAAAAAACATATGTGTATACCTTGTGCAAAATAATTACGCCTATTAAAAAATACAATTTAAATTGCAAATGTATCACGGTCTCAGTCGAAGAAAGTATAATTAAAAACGATTACCATTTTGGGTCCGTGGGTTTCTTTTACTTAAATATTCAACCTTCAATCGCTCATTTTCTCGGGGGTACTTTATAGGCAACTTTATTCTGTATTCATTAGTTTTTTATAGCAATTGTACTTGCATAAATAATTATTTAAATGTTATATGCAAAACTACTGAATCAAAAAATCTGTAAATTCAATTTAAGAGCTTAAAATAAAACCCTGGTGAATTAAGAAACAGTTACTTGGTTTTGAACGTTAAAGTAATCCTATACACATATGAAACATATTCAACATAAAAAGAACCTTTATGAGTGACAAAAATTAAATTAACGACCTAAATATTTGTTTTACGTATAAAAAATACAGGAAAGCGCATTTAATAAACTAATATTCACTATTAAGAAACCATCTGTTTTACTGCATAAATTTAATGAGCACAACTGAGCACATGATTTTTAGGAAAGTACAACCGACTCTTTTGCTGATAGTTAAAAAATATATAATATGTTTTAAATTTCACTTACATTAATATAATTTTAATGTACTCGTCGCTTTTATCGGGTCAAGTGAATTCAACGCAGCAAACCATCGTAATGTTAAATCATTGCACCGACATTTTACACAACGTCGGGCAAGTTTCTGTAGGTTGTGCAACTGAAACCACCCACAAAGGCAAACGCCAGCTTTATTGTGATTTATTGGCACTAAATCCTTATGTTTATTTGTCTAGACGATTACAATCAACCTTAATTTAAGTTAGAATTGTGTTGAAATTAAAAAAGAACTAATATGTAATCGAGTAATGGCAACTATCCCTTGACGCAGCATCGGAGATTATTTTAATTAATTGTTAACAACACTAGGAGCACGTAAATAACTACAGTGACTAAACTAATTGCGACATTCGCGATGCACTAGTTATTTGGTTTATTAGATGACTGACAGTAACTGTCACTGTCAACTAACTATTGACAACATAAAAAGTAAACAAACAGTTGTCTATTTACAGATACACTCCGCGACGTTGCCACATCTAACAAGTAAACACTAAATATTTTTGCTCATTACAAAATTTTGGAATTCCTGAAATATTATTGTATCTTACGTATCTATTAAGTCGCGAAATTTGTATACAGGGAGCGCTCGAAACTCACCTTTCCTTCGTCTGATATATCTTTTCCTCCGCTTAAGGGTGGGCGCCCCGCCGGAGGCAGGAGCAAACGATCCCGAGGAGAATTCCAGAATTTTCATTATACAACACAAGAGTACGATAAGCATGTCTTTATGGCACTGGGTCATTGTAGGACCTTGCGTCCTTTCATCTTCCTTTACTCCTTGAGATCACCAAGAGAGTTAATTAAAATGGGTACCTACACCGGATCTTAAACTCTTATCGTTTGAGGAAGATGGTTTAATACTTAGAAATTGTATTAGTCATGTAAGTAACATGTAATGTTTAAACCAAATGAAATGTTAAAATTCGGAGGTATTTCCGCGTGTATCGTGAATGGTCTATGTGCAACTCGCTTTCGTATTCGTATTGTGAAATTGGAAATAGATGGTAAAAAAGAAAAGCGAAAGACAATCAAGATGTTAACGCGCCGTGACTCATGCAAACAACGAACGAAAATAAACTAGTTAGATTGGTTTTAATTGGTAAAGTACAGAAAAGCCCGTCGATTTTTATTCACTTTATAAATAGCCCTGCGCGTCCTAAATCACTGTTTTTCAAAACGCACTTTACAACTAACTATCCACTAAATATACCTAAACAACACAGCACTTAACAGAAACCCGTTTAGCCTAATTAAACCGAACTAGATTATCAACAAACGGGATTATTATTCATTAAAATCTAAACCAACATGGCGTTAACATGCGTAGGCTTGAGACTGGAAAGGAAACCGAATGTTAATTTAACGATCAGATGCGCCCGGCACCAAACTCAATTCAAACGTCGGTTGTATCAACGACGGGCTATTTTAAAAACCACGATTATCGGGAACATGAGGCCCGCATTCGACGTAAGTCGTAGCTGCGATGCTCCTTAAAATAAATTACGGCGCTCACGCATGTGCGTTACGGCGCGCCTTTTTCTCCTTTTTGTTCTTTTCTGAATGTATTTTCGGACTCCCATAACGCCGAAGTGCCGGGTTTTCGGGTTTCTAAATCCGCAGGAACATCAAACATTCTTCACCTTCGGGTTGGTTGTTCCCGTGGGACAAAAACGCCCTGGGGGATTTGTGAAGACCTTTGTTTATCTTCAATGTTTACTCGGTTTAAATACGTTTTCAAGCATTCTATTTACTTGAGCTCACTTGAGTTATTACTGATTGCAGCAATAAACGTTAATAGAAACAATAGTTATTGATGTTGATACTATTAACATGGATAAATAAGGTTTAATGAGTCGAAGAAGAAGGACCATGTAAGAAATATACTAGTTTAAAGGTTTTATTAAAGCCGAAATTGGCATAAAAGGGATTAGGAGTTACTGGATAAAGATCTTTGGGATCTTCTGGTGTTAAGTCTACGTACCTTTAAGGAATATGTTTAGCCGCAATCGATATGAGGAAACATTGTGGTTACGGATACATCTGAAAAAAAACATAAAAGAAATATTATTAGAAAGCTCTTTATCAAATTTGAATCTAGTACAGGTCATTTCAAGAGCATCATCAGTTTAACCAAATTTATCAAAAAAAAGACCACTAGAAAGACCACAAACACTCACTATATAAAAACTACAAAAATTTGCACCAAACAAAATTACGTATTAGAATACTAAAAAAAATCAATTCCCAGATTGTAAACAACAGGTCTTTCCCGTATTGATTTTACGAAACCACCTACAATAACGCAAATAACACATAAACTAATAATCAAACCAAGTAAATTTAATTGCATCAATCCACTGACTAATTTTCGTCATCGATTTTTTATGGTCTATTTATAACCGTGCACCAAACAAAATATATAGATCGCCATAATAGCAAGTAAATACGTACGTTGAATGGACAAACGGACGAAACTCCCGATAATACTAACGCACAATTAACAACACCGGTTCGAATTAACGCGTAAATAATCGCCGATTGTTCGAAGAATCAATGGAAAATTCGCATTTGCAGCGTTCAAACCGACGGGGTGGGGTTGGTTCTTCGCCACATGAAGGGATGAATCGGGAGTTTCCCCAGCGCCCTCTCGTGTTTCGAGCGCAACTCCGGAATTATTGATCTCCTTTCCGCGTTCCTGCAATTCCTGCCGTGCTCATTAGAGTTTCAAATCTACCGGAAATCTTAATTATGCGTAAAGTAACTTCGAAGTATGAAACGAAATTCATCAGTAATGTGGAGTTTTTTAGTCATATAGTTTTACTAGCGAATGATTGCAGAGGAACTGATTAAAAACTGTTTTGCTACTAAAAAAAAAGTTGCTACTAAATAGTGACTAACAATATCCACTACATATCCGTCTACTATCTACTTCTATTCTTCGCATCCGCTAAAACGACTTGGTGTTCGTGTTTTCTCGAACTTGAAGAGCAGCGGCTGCAACTTCTAAAATTAGATGTTTATTCGATAACGCTGTAATTCTATACGGCGAGGACAAAAGGGAATGGAACACTAGCACATAACCGCATAATTGAGAAGTTGCGATATACAATAAGAGCGGCTTAGTTCAGTAAATCAGGAGTTTGCAGTTTGCGAATTGAATTTGTTAAACTTCGTTATTGTTAGCTGAAATATCGGATAGACACGTATAGAGTCTTTGTTTGGGAAGTTTTTAATTGAATACGTACTCCTCTTTTTAATTAAGATTGTTGTTGAAAAATGTGGCGTTCTCTTAGATTTTTATAGGGATTCTAAATTTATCCGAAATAGTATTATTTTCTTTGAGGAATTTTAGTAGATATGCAAAAATCAACGGACATTTGGCAACATCTTAAAATGGATTTTGTATTTAGTTAAAAAACCAATGCCATCTATCAGTCGATTATAAAATTACTATTTACAATCAATCAACAATAGATGGCGCTACTACTTTTAGTTTTTACACTATTAATTGAACTTAAATTAACTTATAATTCTAATATTTACGACACATTTTATTAGATACAGGTCGAGTTTCACGGCTTTAGTTAATTTTTCTAAGTTTATGGGCTTTATGAATAAATTCTTTCATTGACAAAGTGGTTGCCTATCTAATAGGACTTGTTTGTAAAAACAGGATATTAACGATCAAAATAGATTTTTTAAACTATAACACGTGATCATTATCCTCCATAATACAACCCATCCTTTTATATACTTAATTTTCCACAAATTCCATTATTTTAACGATTCCTTACAAGCTATTAACCAGGATAAGTATCTGTATCTCCAGATTTGCAAATATCCCAAAAATGCGATATTTTAAACCAAGCAAAACAATAACTCCTAAATAGCCCCATAAACAAACATCAGTACTTAAATAATTCATTCGAAACAACCTCTTCAGTAGACAAGTACCGACCCACTCTCGGCTCTCATCGCGACTAAATAATTCAAAGCCCAGAAAGAAAACAGAACCGTTTCGCATCGCGATCGCATCGCCGAGATCTTGATATTCAAATCGTCGCGACTTCCAGCGAGCAATAGTGAGACATCTCCATGGACATTCCATTAAATTCAATATCACACCATCGATGCGCCCATTACCATAAACAACGTAGCGAAAAGGGCGCCGAACGACAGTCGAACGTCCGCGCGAGAATTCTAAACGCAACACACAACTTCCCATCGGCCGATTTCCAATGAAATTCAAATTGCCAAGTGCGATAATCTACTTCGCATTGTCAATAATGTTGTCTATAAATTTTACTGGATGTCTCCGAATAGAACTACTTAAAAGAAGGGTGGTTCCAATAGGCTTGTTTTTACATCAACTGGACTCCACTGGACAATATTTTCCATCCATAGTAGTTTAAAAAACTCAGCAGTTCCTGTAATCAGGATATAATGCTCCATTAGTTAAGTATATTGTGCCATCAAGAGCCTAATTAATCACCGAATCGGATTGCTATTTTACAAAAATCGGTGCGTTAAATTTAGTTGCTCATTTTCGGATCGGTAACTGTTTGAATTCGCCATCATGATGCGCTTGTACATTTCGATTTTCCCGTTCTATCCGCCCGTTATGCATGACTGGATAGATGGCACAGGCCAAATACCGAACGGCCGAAACGAAGAATAACGTTTATGGATCTGTTTAATCCGGCGCAAATATCACGCGATACCGGGCAATAGTGAAGTAAATTCCACCTCTGTCCTATTGTATAATAATATATCGAAGCCGTTATATTACGTGTGTAAATTTTCATGAAAATAACGCAAGTAGTTTTCCACATACTGATATAGTTTAAGCTCCTCGCGGGACACCTTGTAGATATTTTTCATCTCCCGCAAGGCTCCTAAAAAATTCCGTACAGGACGAATAATGGCAGTAGTTCTCGCTCGAAATTTATTCGACGTCGGTGTTGTGTGAATAAATGTGCGGTTAAATATTTCCAAAAAGGATTTGCGTTTCTCGCCCGGGGACGCACTAAGGGCATTATCCTTATTCGTCCTCCGGTAATGAGCGTAACGCGGATTAGTCATGGGGGTTGATATTCACTTTGTTCGGCAATACTTCAGGCCAGCGGTAGCCAAAAGGTTTCATTTCTTTGAATTTCTAGCATATTCTTCTCTTTGAATTTTTTTCCAGTTCATATCGCTAACAAATTTTCATGTAGCTGCTTTTAGAACGCGGTGAGTGTTTGTACGTTTTTCAAAATTTTCATCGAAAAACTATTACAGTTGATGAAATTCTCACCGAATCGTTTACCGACTGCGCGGTAGATAATTCATACTAACGATCGTAATAAATTACGATGTTTTTTTTCGAGGGCTAAAATTAACATAAAAACGGTTGTTGGTACACATGTTGACGTGTCATGATTTGTTATTTGCTAGAGATGATATCGCTGACAGCTGGAAAAATTATGAAAGAACTCATTGACGATAATTATGACGATTTTAATAACGTCTTCAGCGGGAGAGGATGTTAATATATCGGTTTTTTTGGAGGAAGTCTATTTCCTACGAAATTCCGTGCTACCTATGTTCCATTTAAAAAAACATGCATGTAGATAGTTTCTATATACGATCGGAATTAAAATTCCGGGCCATTGTGCGCCGGGGTTATTGTTAAAATCGTGTGAAAAGTGATGAACAGCTGATCATTAGGCACGCTTTGAATTTCTTTAACGGGAGCAAACACTGTCCGTTCACGCTGATTAGTCCTAACGCGCTTTGGGGAGGTCTTCCAAGTAAAACGCGGTTTTGTCACCCGGGGGTTGAGGAGTTTTCGGACGAATTTTTGCCCGTCAGCGCTTCCCAAACTATTTACTCTATACCCTTAATAAATATTAAGTTTCTGTATAGCGCACAATCTATCTACGTTAACTAATGAGCACGTTTTTGTGGTAGCAAGTTTCGAAATTTATACAAGAGTCTCTTGTATTAAATAATTTATTTACCTGGAGTATATTAAGGAGCATATCCTTTGATAATAGATACTCTGTCGACGGCAAGAAGACATCAGTCGGTTCCGCGTCTTTCGAATATTGTTTGCCCAAGACAAATACTTATCCTTCGAATTTAAATCCGGAATCTTCGCCGACTGCGAACGTTATTTAAAGTTTCTCCGTAGAAATAATACTCCGGGGAATAATATTGTGCAGAACAGAAACACAGTAACGTCGCCCGTGCATCTGGGGTTTGGATTTTATTGCTCGGATTCCAATTATTAGTCTTCCGTATTAGATTCTGTCGCCTTGAAATTTAGTTATTGCGACAAAACGGAGGAATATCGCGCGGTTATTAGAGCAGAGTAAATTCGCGCCGGATTAATTCGAATTAAAATTGTTCGAAACCTAAGGTGTACGAATACGACATCGATTTATTCGCGAATATCCCGAGGCGGAAAGTGGTTAAAATATGAAAAGGACGTCCGATTTTCCCGCAGGAATAGCGTCCTGAAAAATCCAGATCTGGATTGACTCGATTTTGCTACACACACGCACGCTCTCTGATCAATATTCGAACAGAACCGAAACGCAAGTTTTATCAAATAAACTCTCTTAAATTAATATACAAGCAATATTATTCCTGTCGTGTTTTACTTTATGAACTATTCAAAACTTCTGTCGGGCGCAAACTGTAATGCTTTTTAAATTATTTTGGGGAGGTTTCGGTAACGGTTTCGCCCCTTAAAACCGAGAGGAAGGTTTTGTTTGCGGTACGTAACGGCATGTTTGAGTAGGTTCAAATATTTACTTGTTCTTTTATTAAAAAAGGATTCCGTTTATTCGATAGTTCTGTTTTATGTACGCGCGCAAAATTCGAGGGTCTGTTTGATGTGGATTTTATTCGAAATGAAATTTGATGGAAACGTTCTGTAAATTTCTACGAATGAGCCGATTCAAGATATACCTGATTAAATAAAATTAGGTTTGGTTTTATCGAATTTTAATTAGAATGATTCTAATTAAAAGAGAGATTTATAACGTAACCGGAGGATCTCGAATAATGGAGCGTCATTAAACAAACTTTTAATTCTAGAATAATATCAAAGAACCAATAAATAAGAGTCTAACAACAATCAGATAAATGAATGAAATAAATTATTTCGGACCGATTGGTATACGATTTCCTGCATCCACAACATAAATAATAACGTTATTTAATGTTATTACGAATTAGGCACATTAATTACTAATTTAAATTCGCAATGAACTTTATACCTACCAAACCGAAAATATGGAAATTTAATTTCGCAATTTGCTTTCAGTTATTAATAGATTTTTTTTAATTCGTTGCATTGTTATTTTATAAATAATACAGAAACAACACGTCGGAATATAAAATTACTTGTTACGTTAACATTAACGAACATTAATAAATTGTTCGATGAAGTAATTTAATAAAAAACCCGCGCTAAATTCTATGAAACAATACACTTACCGGGCGTATTAATAAACCGTATTGCAGCTGATGGAATTTTTCAATTCCCGCGTCACAACGCCCAACATATAAATAGGGAAAAATACAAGGAGATGCTTTTCATAAATTTCCCGTCATCCATATGATAAATAAGAAATCTCCTTTTATCTCTTATACGTAGGTAGCGGATGCGAAGACATTTTAATATAGAGGACGTGCAAAAAAAAGAAAGTCTTTTGTACGAACGGAGCTTTTTGATATTCGAGATTGTTATGAGAACTCTCGTCATATTCGCGATACGGAAAGTGCGAACGTTAGATGATATTTTCACGCTAACGTAAAAGAGTAATGATTTCGCCCGTTAATAATTCGGTAGGGCGTAAATAAGATGTGTTGACGATGTCATATGTGTTTCTATTTATTTTCTATTTAGTTATTATTACGTTAGAGAAAATTGTAAATAAAAGTCGCTACCATAAGAAAACTAATTAAATATCTGGAATCGCTATATTCCTGCCGTCAGGAAATGAAATTTTCGTCAAAGGACAGCCGATCTTTCGATAGACGAATTAAAACTCTTCCGAACCGAAAATAATTCCCTTTCGGTCTCATTATATCCACCAAGCGATTCCGATGAAACAACGAAGCTCATCCGTCCGGAAAAATTCCCAAAGTTATAAGTTATAAGCAAAGAGGAACCTTCTTCGCTTCGCTCTTATTTAATCGTTAAAATCTTCGAGTAATTTTCCTCCGTTACTTCTCTCGCCCAATATTATCTCAACTCCAAAATACTTCGTAATAGTTCACTCAAGATATCATCGGTGTAACTTCAATAGCGGAATATTTCCAGCTCGCTATATTTCACCGGTATAAATTAACGAATGCAAAATGCAAGGTTCAATTACAGCGCGATTGATGTTAGGTTGCGAAATAAGTATAACACATATTCGGCGTTGCGACGCTGCGGCGTCGCCATCGGCGAGTTTCAATTCGCGCGAATCGTTTATGCGTCAGCAAGAAGAGACAATAACTAATGCACGAGGCTATTATGCAAACTAATGAACTACCGTTGCATGAAAGCACGTTTGAACTACCATATCAAATAACAATTCAGCGCCGGTACGTCATCAATTACAGGACAATCCGCGATGATGGCGGAGCAGGTATAAAAGGGATGTGCTTCGACATTGGATAACTACATTTCGGACGCTAAACAACAATTTGATGAATTGGATGCTAATGGAAATATACCTAATGGAAAAGTGCAACAGCGTATGAGAAGAAATTCGATTAATTCGATCCCAATCTTCCTACTTATTGCTTCTTTTTGGTGAACCAAATTGGTAATACTAACAGTGATTGTTTTGCATATATCGCTTACAGCGATTATACCAAGGGGATTTTACTGATGGTTATCATCCCGGTAATTTTCTAAACGTACGTTCTGAGAGATATAACAGCGTAAACACGTATAAAAAATTCGGTATTGTTATCGGAAGCGGAGCAGCGATATAGGGAAAATGGTTGGTCGGGATCAGAAGACGGATCCCCTCTCGTTTTCCGGCTCATAATGTACATCAATTTCGAGAAGTCACATACTGTTTGAAGTACTCCCGAAGATTTATCCGCTGCTGTTATGAAGAGGGGGATGTCGCATTTTCGAGGAGCTCCCCGGGGAGGCTTTTGGGGGATCCCTTCTCTGCCAGGGGTCGGTGTCGAATGTTCGGCGCGATAAAAAAAAAGCTTTAATTATAAATATTCGGCTGTTGTTGGCGCAAATGGAAATTACACGGCAACGACTATTGTAAACACAAATCGATGGGATCCAATTGAATTTATATTTCGAAACGTGCACACGACGCTCTCGCCCTACCTGTTATCAGCAGTTGCTCATTTGCGTTGGAAACATTGAGTTATAGCGCGAACTTCCCTTTAATTAAGTTCAACAACTGAAACAAGACCTTAATGGGCTAAGTTTAATTTGTTCTGCCCCTAACTAATCTCGCTTATATCAAATATTTTATTTCGCCATTTTGACCGACCTAACCCCTTTGTGGACGTTCAAATGTTAACGGGATAGACGCGCGGGTGCGGCTCGTAATTGTGAAGATAAATAATTGTGCGAGAAGGGAGGGATGCGAAATTCCAATTAGTAATTAGGGGAGAATTTTGATTGCGGATAAATTCGAAAATACATCCCCCAAAAAAACATCTCGGCGTATAAAAATTACCTTGCGGATAAGTTGTTGTTATCGGGCATCTCGGTAGTCTATACCACCCCCGGATCGTACATCAAACTGTCGTTGAGTAAATTGAATCCTCAGTTAAAAAATTTAGGAGTCATTCTTGCAGGGTTTCAATTACCTGAAACTATCGGAGACGTTGAAAGTGATTGATAGGTATGACGTGGCCGTTCGGTTAAAGACGGAGCGAACGCGTAAAGGAATTTTGATTCGATTCGAGATCGACGGTGACTGGGGATATTTCTCTCATCGAAAATTCGCAATTTTCACTTTTTTTCTACCACAATTCACGCATTTTTAACCCTCTATTTACTACCACTCTCGCGTATTTCGATTACATCTGCAGTAGAACATCACACACCCAATCATATTCTTCAACTTCATTATGTTTGATCCATCTTATCCGCGACGCAAAGAACCGCAAACAAGAAGTAAAAAATCCTTCATCATCCTACGCTTCATTACTCCTTATTACTCCCATAAAGCCAGGCTTTGATTACATCCACACTATAAAATAACTTTCCCCTTTCATTCGGGCGAATGGGGCTCCCCTTACGCGCGAGGCCGCATGGGAATGAAAAATTAAATGGCAACAACTGGCCTTTCGAAAAAAGGCAACATTAAAATATCGTCTTTGAGCCGCCCCCCATCGACTGAACTCATAACTTGAGATTAGCAGCGGTGCAACGACTTTTCCATAAGTTGCTTCCCTTCGACGAGGGAATAGGGACTTTGTGATTCATTGCTCAATATCGTCGTAAAAAATTAGTTATCGGCGAGAACGGTAGTGAATTTTAAATTGAAAATGAAACGATAGGCGTTTTATTTAGTGAAATTATAGAGGTTTATTTAAATTTTATGAACTGAATATCATTTTTGCCGGGCATACAGTTACAATGTAATTTTCACAGTATAATTTGCACTTTCCTAAATTAACTATGGTGACTTGCACGAATTTTTAAGTACTATGTTAATTTGCGTTCGCGTCTTTGTTTTCGCTATATTTCAAAGATGCAGTGACTGAAGGATTTCCTGAAAATAAAAAGTAATTAATTGCTATAGATATTCTGCAATTACTCGACGTCGCAATATCCCGAAGGGCCAAACGAAACGAAGCATTCTCTTTCTCACAGGTCATTTCCACTGGTGCTCGCTTTGATGATTCTATTTTCTTTATAATCAACTTTTTAGATTGAAACAACAGCCTCCTTTCGCTTTATAGCCCTTATGCGAGCCTCCGCTACAATGATATAATTTTGCGCGTTTTATTATCGCATTTTTCTCCACACGAAAAAAAGAACCGAAACAAATCTAGTCCATTTGTCAACCCAAACAATCTCGATCCCCAAGCGCGGAGGATTCCGAATTATTTTCGATCGGGTATCGTGCGGTTAATTTGTAATACTTACGTTTTACGCTAGCGGTTTTATTTTCGTTATTAGCCGGTCTTATTGCCATAGTGTAACTACCCCTGCAAGAGAAACTCGTCTTGTAAGATCGATATTGTTATATAAGTATAGTTGATGAAAGAAACTTTACCGGTGTTTGTTCTGTTTCTCCAAACAGTTTGCGTAATCCAGCATGACAAAAGTTTCCTGAAACGGCACGGCCACGTAGAGAAAACCGTGTTGGAATTCGGTAGGTTTTTTCAATTCCTGTCCGAATATCGTACAAATTCTACGATACAAAAAATTGCCAGAAAACGCTTCCAAGCCGGTACAACTCGCCACTTACTTACTGATACCTTCGGGTATATCCAAAATATTGGTCAGATATTTGTGTATCACGTCCCAATTTTTCATGTCCTTTTCGTTGAATACGACCTTTTCGGGTATCTGACTGCTGCGCCCGTTCACCACCATGTAAACGATGGTCAAATTCTTCCTCTTGGTCTCGATGAGGAACGTCTCCGTTTTGGTGTTTATATCGCCCGTGTACAACTTGGCCACCTTCTTCCTTTGCACGTCCTTCTCGTTGTTCGTCCTGTATCTAACGGGTATAATTGCAGCATTAACGCGAACGAAGCGGGTGCAAAACTCACCCCCCCGGTATGGTTTTGAACTTGCACTTCACGCCGAGAGCGATGTACTTCTCCTTCGGGTCCAAGTCCTCGAAGCAATCCACCACCTGCATGGTGCTCAGCGCTATCAGTTTTCTCACCGCTCCGAAATTCGGTTTGATCACGTTGGTGACGTCCAATAACACTGCTGTCCAACTGCAATGTTTTCGTGTAGGAATTATCGAGTTATCGAGCGCGGACTGTTACCTGCGGTAGTTCCTGGGGTTGATGTTGAATTCGTAGCATTGGCTCTCGCCGTTGGCCCAGATTTTGATGCGCTTCGATCGGCCGAATTTGGGCTCGGAGAGAAGGTGGAAACTGAGCGATCGCAACAGATTCATTTCGCTAGCATGTCAGATGATTTCGCGAGTGATTTTGGTATTGGATGTGATAGAGAAATTGAATTTAACGTTTAGCGAAGCAAACGGTATTTGACATTGAACGCGGGCAATGTTGTTGTTTTTTTATGACAAGAGGAAATTGAGTAACGGGATTTTTACATCGAGTCGGCGGGTGCGGTAGAGGTGTATTTCCCGGAACCGGTCCTGGATATTTCGGGGCGCAGGAGGAATAGCGATTCCGCTCGTATAGAACAATAAATTTCAATTTGCTCTGCTACAAAACATGCCGCTTTCTAATTACCCTAATTTAGGCACTTTACTTCGACAGAGATAACTGCGACAATGGGTTAGATGACGAGCTCGAGTACGTCGTATTTCCAGTTCCTGGGGGTCGCGAGGTCTTTGATTATAATGTTAGCGAAATAAATATATTGCCGTAATTAGAGAAATTTGAAGAGGAACAGACGACAGACAATATAACGAGTATTCCCTTTTGGAAACATCCCACTACGTTACCCGAAGGTTAATGTTACCCACTCGTTTTGCTAAATCACTTCTCCCTTTCCTAAACACAATATTTAACAAACAAATCGTTTACGAATTTTCCTCCTAATAAAACACAAATATTCCTCTTGTAAATTCTTCAGTGCACCAAGAAATAAGATAGGAGGTAGTGAGTAGAGAGTAGAGTTTAAAGAGTGCATGGGGTAGAGACTTTTGCATAGGGAGAGTAGAGAGTCAGGTAAATTGAGTAGAGATTTCCGGAGCACTCAAATTCTTCAAACCTGCTTCAAGTTCTAACCCTAATGAGCGCCTCCATTAGAGGCTAATAACTCGACATGTCGATAGTGGTGTTAATGCAGTAAAAGTTGGATTAGTTGTATCATTAATATCAATCGAATAAGGAGAAAATGCGACCATTAAATAGGAAACGGGGCGGGTCGTTAACGAAAAAAAACAAGGGGCGATTTCGAGTAGATCGTTCGTGCTCGCAGTCATTTTATAACAAATATACCGGATGTTAATTATAACAAAGCCATTTAGTTGAACAGCGTTATTTGTTGTAGCCGAGTAAAATTTCATATCTACGTCGACTTAATGACAGGTTTCGGGGAAATAATAGCGCGGCCATATCTGTTTAGATCGGTTTGTTTGATATTATTCGAGTTGATGAATAGATGAATTTAAATTGGGCTCGAATAGGTGCGTTTCTTCACTAATTTAACTGCTTTTTTATTAAATATAATTAGGTAACGTTCAGTTATTTGTAGTCTTTTCGTAACAATCTAAATATCTAAATTAGCTATTAATTTTCTGTTGATGTTTTATCATGCCATATTTGTCTTGTAACGTGCTCAAAGTGAAACATCTCGTATTTATTCACCGAGCGCATTATATTTAAGTCCGTCGTATGACCATAAATTCCGGTCGAAGTGGGTATATTTATCTGCCGTGAGATGGAGTTCATTTCCCCAAAAGAAAAATACGCGCGATAAATAATACGCGAGCCCACCTCATAATCAATTTGTTCGATGGGAAGAGACCGATAAAGCGAAAGAGTAAACTTATGAAATGTAAAACGTACATAAATCTCGGCGCGCAAGGCGCAGCTGACGCCCCGAACGAACCCGATTTTCCGGGGGAGAAAATTCGGCTGTAAACAATTTCAACAAGTCCTCTAATATATCTTCAATTCACTAATTTATTATAACGCACTACATGTCGTGACGGCGTTCATTACCACTAAATTTTAAACTACAATTAATCTCCAGGGGAAGGAATTAAAACCAATCAACGCGGTTTCGAAGGATGCCATTTTTATGTTTGCACGCGACTAAGAAAACCACAAAAAAATTTACCATTTCAGTGGCGTGTAGTTAATAAAGTTACTTACAGACCGATTAGAATAGCTATCGACCTAACCTGCGCAAACCACGACTCAATAGTATACTTAATAGAGACTTATACATTGAGATACATTGTAAAACGAAAATGGCAATAAAATCTTTAGGATACGACTGGAGTTTCTTTTTGTATCCGTTAGGATCGGTACTGGTTTGTATGTATTCCACCTTTGCAGGGGCCGCAAAGCATTGAAATAGTGCAACGATAGGACGGGACGTGTCCGGTTTTACAATGGGACCGGTACGGGAAACCTTCAATTGCATCTTTTCCGCCATCTTCGTATAATAAAACGGCGAAGACGCCCGCCGAGTTTTCTGTTTTTCCGGGGCGAGTTTTGGAGATGTGCTCGCTCTATTTCATTTTATATATAAACTTATCGAGAGCAATGAAACGGCGTGTCCGCCGAATACGTAAGAGATATACTTCGATTTTATCGGATATCTAGATGGAATTTGCTCGGACCGAAACGAAATACATCTGGAATATTGGATGAAATCACCGGCGGGTTTCCTGTTTCGTTTCGAAAAAATAATTCCAATTTCCCCGGTAATTAATCGGGCACTCTACACCGAAAGCGATGTGGAGAAGTTAACACTAAATTTAACCGGGAAGGCGCGAGATAAAATTTCATTCGGTCTTGAATAATGTCTTGTAATTTTTATTATTTTTAAACACACAAACATTCAACTCGACAACTCATCGCTTCGCATTAATTTAATGGCGTCCAAAAGGCACCGACTAATGTCCTACATAGATGGGTTGCCGTTTGATATACCGCTTAATAAACTATTTCGGGGACGGTTTACATTATTTAAAAGTAAACAGTTATCCTTTAATTCTACTAAAAATGTATAAAGTGACAACATTGTAATGGGCCCTCATCACTACTAATTTATCTCGAAATTGCTGTAGGTAATTATTGTTTGTAGTTTAAATAGAGTTTCGGTGAATTAGAGAGACGACAATGGATGAGTATCCGGCGAGCCGTCGCGCTGATTTCGATTCGAGATAGCTTCTAATTATATTTTATTTGGATAATTAGCGGGGTCGTTTCGGAAAGTTGATGTCTCAATTGTGAGAGCCGCTTATCAGCCGGCATCTGCGTTTCGTGAGGTTCGCCAGAAAACACCCAAAAATTACCTCGTTGACGAGGCGGTTTTAATTAGACTGCTCTCGGCGGTGCCGGAACGCTTTTCAATTGATTAAAAAGCTTAAAACCCGCAATTTTTATAATAAAACGCTTAAAAAATTTTAGTGGTTTTTACGATTTTTTCGAGGAAATGTATAGGTTCTTATTTTACTAGTTTTCATATAGTTTTTCATTAGGTACAAACTGGGTGATTTTTTTCCTGCAAAACTTCAATTCGCGTCGAAAAAATATCGGATATTTCGCTAAACTCATTCGGCTTTGTCGCCGATGGGTTTTTGTTCGTGTCAAAGTTGAACATTAAAATACTTTTTCCCGTATACGCGCGAGGCTCGGAGGGAAATTGTTTTTTTCCCCCGATGCTGGAAATCGCGCGGTCTGCTGGCGACGTTCGTCACAAAAATTTCTTTCAAAACTAATCGCGGTTATTGGAAGTCGATGTAGTATTTCCGCGTTGATATGTTTTATTGATGTCGATGCCGGAGTGAGTTTTGATCGGCTACGCAGGGCCGCTACTGCTCCGAAACCGGCGGTTTTATATTCGCGAATCAATGCAAGGCACCTGTCCACCTTCGTGCAGGTTTTTTCATCGCCCTGCGGCCGCCTCGCAGGAGTGCCTACGTAATGACTTCATCAGTCGAATTCCCCGCGTTCTAATCACACAGCAAACCGAAAATAACACCAGAAACACCAAGGAGAAAACTCCACAGCTGCAATTCCAGTCGGCGATAACATCGCCAATCGAACATCGACGATTTAATTAAATTTCTCGATTATTCCTCTCGCGGTTCGGGCCCAATTGATATATCACACTGCGGAGATCTTATCGCCCAAACTGTAGGTATAGGATATCGCGTCGAGGGAAGAAAAAAAAAATATCCGAACTGTTGAACACCTGTAATTGAGTACCGGGCTGCATTATAAATATGGGCGGTACCATTGTGTGCAGCTTGGTTATAAATTTTCGAAATGCACAGAGTTGTATTAAACACTAAATACTACACGAATATCTTTAACTAATTTTATTGCAAGTATTACAAAATTGCATGCTCAAACAAAATAAAAAGGCGAGAGGTAATGAGAATAAAACTGTATTGTTATAATACCATTTAAATAGTGTATTATTGTGCTAAGCCGATTCTGTATAGGCCATAAATTCTCCTGTTATGAATCGAAAAATATTTCACGTCGTACGTATCGAAAGACGCGGGGCTCCACGTTGATATCGGTGTAATTACGGCACTTAATAAAACGATATCCGACGGACCGCTCTGATCTATAGTTATTTATGTATACTAAATATTCATGTCTTATTCGATATAAGCGCCCATGAACAACTCCGGGATAAATTCTTTTACGATTCGACCGATAATGGCCACCTAGGTGTTTCGATCGCGGCCAATTTATTTCGCTAGTAACGAGGAAATTGCGTATTTTATTTAAACACTCGAATCGTTAATTAATAATCCATATCGTCGCAACGAAACGAAATCGTTGATTTTACAATTCATACACACCATACAGAAGTAAACTGCTCCACAAAAGTTAAGGAAATTAGCAAATTTTGCGATTAATTTAAAAGTTGCAGGTTTTTTGATCGCCAAATTTAGTATGAGTTGTAGAGGTAGGAGGTTTAATTTCGCATATTTGAAAATTTGGTGATCAAAAAGTCTGTAATTATTAAAATAATCGCAAAATTTGCGAACTTCCTTAACTTTTGTGTAGCAGTTTAAATACATACATAGAAATTACCATAACAAGATAGATTTCGCTTTAAATTACAAGCAACAATTAGCGGCATTTATGTCGACCAAAACGTTAATTCGAATTGAAGCGTTTTCGAAAAATAAATCTGTAACAGGTATACGCGTTCGATTAAATGATTAACATTTAATAACGAATCCATCGGACCGTATACCTACGCTTGAATAATCGAGTGGTCGATATAAAAAAAGGAACTCGAAGAAGGAGGAAAAAAACCCGACGATGAGATGCAGATAACGAAAGTGATGTTAGAATACTCGCAATTAATTGTTATTGGCTTATCTGATGACGCGTCCGATGGATTAATAACCTGGAACAGCTTGTCAAATCTTTATTATTGATTAATGACTGTGAATTAGTAAAATATACGGTGTGTTTCCTTATCGCTTAATAAGATTATGATAGCTACTGAAGTGTCGTCGGAGCATCGGTAATCCGTCTTCTTTAGGAATGCGAGTAGGTTATTTATTTTATTTTTTATTTACTGCTCTACCTTCACTTTAACTCCTTAATGTACAACACCTCCCGAAAGGCAATCGGATAACGCGCATAAACATCGAAACTCGACATTTTTTTTTATTCGAATCCTCGTACCCTCTCGACCTTCGTATCACGCACAAATCTACCCCGAAACGCTCCGGCCGTCCCTTATCAAATATTACCACTTCCATAAATGTAGCCTCTATGCGTTATGGATATCCTATCTGCTAGCCTGTTTATTCAGAGCCAGGCACATAGAGCTTCCGGCCCGCAACTTACTTGGAAGGGTTTAACTCGAGAGGGAGGGACACCAGTAAGTCAAAGTTTTAGCAGAGAGAAGCAGGCCAATGGTGTAGAAACCGAAAGGTTTCATCTAATGTTAATGGGACTTTCACGCAAAGACTATTCAAGTAGAGAGAAATGTGTTTGAAGTATTTCTTTTCGACTTTAGTACATTTTTCTTTAGATAAACATTATTCGAATATTCAACAATATAATTTACTTAGCAACTAGCTAGTCCTACAACTTGAGCTTAATTATCATGTTTAATTAATGTAATAATAATTAGCTATACCTATATCTATATGCTTTACAATTGACAATTGTATCTAAGCGACGACTCTGCTGATGGGGTTGGAGAAGAGTGAATCCCCGCGATGATAAGTTACTGTACTTACAAGGGTATACCGGGAACGGGAAGCCGTCGAGGGGGCGTCTTCTTTGAAACCGGATTAGTTCGGATCTCATTATTGCCATAATCATCCAGAATGACTAATTGGAGGGAGATTTATACCAATTAGAATCTAAGAGGCATTGTGCGCGACAGATCGCTTCCTTAAAATGATTGATTCGGTTTCCGGTGACAGTTTATTAGGGATTTTCGAGGGACCGATCAAAAGTCGCAACTCCGTAATGGGATAAGTTTCGTGGGGGGGTGCTGAGCTTTCATTGTCTTTTAAATAACGAATCGATCTTATTAGAGGCGTAAGAGTTTTTTATTTTGTTAGATAAAATTCTTGTTCGCTGGTGCACTTATGAATATTAATTCGACACCCACCGGAGGAACCGGTTCGTCGTTCCACGGTAGCTTAAAGAGACCCCGGGCCCGACGTTGCGCGGCGTTCGTTAAAATAATATATAATTTTAGGATATTTTTTGAAAATTTACGAGACAGGTGAAGAGATAATGACTTAATGCGCGGTTCTCCGTAGAGTCGAAAACTTTTCAAAAGCGTCGGCCGCTTTCAGTGGGAAATGACGGCGCACATTTTTAATCGAATTATTGTTTTTTCGGCCAACTAATATTTGGGTATAATTTTTTCTCGAGCCGACACCTTTTCGACTAAAAACTATGGAGATGCGCTAGTGTATGCATTTCACGAATCATCGCGACGCAAGGTGCGCATATATCGAGCTTCGAGTATTAATTTCCGATAAAACCGAAACCGAAACAAATCCCTACGCAAACCTATTCAATTTCGAAATTGAAATGGAGATGAACGGGTATTCGCGGTTAACATTCAGCTTCGCAGAAACGATACAGATGGTTTATTATCAGTTTGTACGTGACATTTGAACGCGTTGCAACGCCCAGCAGGATTTAATTGCGTTTCAGGATGATCTTGACATCCAGACAAAATATTATACCCTTATCGTTCGTCACAACGCGCAGTTACACTGAATTTTCATCGTAACTTTTCGGTAGTATACATTACATGCGATGCAATACAGCTATAATGATAGTAATAAATAATAAAATTAGCCAAAAGTGGTTTACAGTTGAAGCTTTATTATGTAGTTTGTGCTTCTGTTATAGCTCATTTATGCTAGTAAAAAATTGTTATCCCCTGTAATTCGATTCGTTATTGACCGCAGATTTGATACGAGAGCATTTAGAATCACGAAAATTGCAGTTAATTATTATTTGAGCAAAAAATTAAATGTGTGTGCGCTTTATGAAGCGTTAAAAATCTTTTGTTTCAATATAAAAAGCCTCTATTAAAGGCCCTTGGAAGGGATTTGGGCGAATGAAAAATGGCCGCGCCGACGGTTAAAATGTCCATTGTTCAATCAAACGCAATTCGGCTGTAATAACGCGAATTAAAAGATGCATTCGACCATTGTAAAATTACTTCCCACCTGCACAAAGCAAATGGAAGTCGGAGTTTTCGGCCAATCGAATTCGCACTTGGGATTCTTCAACTAAAAATTACCACAGTGCATATTCAAATTTGTATATAATTTCTTCTAGTCCCTCGCTATTGTAGGACATAAATGAATTTTTAGGTAACCTATACAGTAGATTTTTTTGGACATACTTCCGCTCGAATAAACCGGCCGAGAACCGCTGGAAAAATAACGAATGACATGTCGAACAATTTGAACTTTCCGCATCATGAATCAAAGATTTCGCTATAGTCGAACCGACGTGTTATTCTAGGTGTCGATGCGGTAGTAGTTTCGGGCAAACAAAAACTCACCTTTTGTAGCTTCTTACCGCATTGTCGGCGCGCACAATAATAAAAATCGCCGACTTCAAAAGGGCCTTGTCGGCTCTATGGATGAAAAATGTTTTCCGAACTTGATTTTCGGATTTGCGGTGTTTTGTCAATATTATTTCTCATTATTTGAGCTATTGTCGCTCGATATTGTCCAGAAGTGGTTCAGGTAATCGCGGCTTTCTTGATTTATAAGCTCTAATAATTCATAATTGTTTTATTACTATCTAAAAAAAATATATATTTATATTAAAAGAAAAAATAAATATTTACCTATATACGTAGGTATATACAAATACACACACGCATACAACCAAATAAGCAAATAAAACTCGCTGGGGGATTCTAAAGGAACGTCCCATTCAAATGTATATCAAGCATTATGCAGTGAAAATCTAATTCTCGAAGATCCTCTTCTTTCCTGCGCTGCTTCCCCTTTTCAATAGGCTCCGAATAAATGTAAATCCCTTGGAAATGTCGCATAAGGAGTCCCCATCTTTTTGTCGTCTAAATACACGACAATGCATGTAAACATGTCGTATTCGTTTAAAGTTTGTCGTCGGAATCGCTAAATTAAACAATCATAAACAGAAACGCCTAATCTCGGGTCTGCTAATTCGCCTGGAAGTGATATGAGGATCGGGGCAGCCAGTGGCATAGTTCGGAAATTTTCTATAAATTATATAAATATACTACACCCGTATATACTTAGTTTATTTTTGCAGTTTTAGAGGCTCGATTTAAACGATTGATTTGCGTTAAAAACGAGTACCTACACACCGCATAATGTAGAGAAGCGGTGAAATTTTAATGGTAGAAATTTCGATACACCACTGTATTTGTTGTCAAAATTGGGATAAAAAGCGGCTCGGCACAGTAGGCAGTTCGTAGAAAGGACGATTCGCTTTCTTAATTCTCCTTTAAACGCCATCGGTAGAATCATTGGCCACCGAGTTTCACGCGCCGATGAACCGCCATAATTTCCATCGAGCAGCTGCTCTATAATACAACACGACAAAAACCAAACTAATCCAACGGCGGGTTTTCCTCTCTCACCTGCGGCGCGGAAAACGCGAAGGGGTTTCCCCGTCCGCGTGATTTAATCTCGACTGGAGCGTCATGTCACATCACAATCAGCTTAAAACTTTCCATTTCCGCGTCCGACGAGGAGCCGCTCGAGCGGCCCGAAACAGGGCGATACGCCCGGAAAACTCCCCCGCCGAAAATCGTGTACTGTAAACTAAAACGAAGAACCGGCACCGAAGTTTTCGCTAAGTCGAGATGGGGAGTCGCGTCTGCGAGATTTGCATGTGAAGTGCGAACGGTCTTATGGAAATGGAACGCTTTATTCCGCTAGATTATACAGGACTGGATTGAACGGTCTTTGTTCTACTACTACTTCTATAAAGAATAATAATATCGTGCAAGCAAAAGTCGAATATAATTAAATAATGTTCCCGAACGTGGGCGATGTATCGGAGCTGTCGAATCCCTAACGACCTGCTAATCTCCGGCTCGTGAAAAAATTAGCGGACCCCTCCAGGTCGACCGCCTTACCCTCTACCATCGCAGAGACGGTTTGACATGTGACAATGCCACTCAAAGGGCCGCTCCATCAATGTCCGGGCGGCTCGTACCTTCGAATCTCGACGTTTGTCTCTCCTCGAAGGGCCTGCCAGACGCTCCGATGAATGATTTATGACGCGATTCGAAAAGGTTCGCTTCGACGAAGAATGTCGAAACGCAAATGTCGAGGATCCCACCGGTTGCATCGCAATCGGGGGATCTTCCTTCGCTTGTTGACTGATGCTCAGGCACGTTTAACAGCTCTAAGTACTGTAAGTTATGAAAGAAATCTTCCAGGACCACTGTGGTGCTATTAGAATCTTCTGCACTAACCTAGATATTTGGATTAATGGTATAAACAATTCTAAATCTTCAATCAATCTTCTATAGAAGTCTCTTGAAGCCGTTCCTGCGACGGATTTCTGAGCGAAAATAACTTCGAGTTAAACATCTTTATCGGTACAGTGAGTGTAGTTTTTTGTTGGGAGTAAAAGCGACTTTTAGACGAATCGAAATGGTAGCTCTATCACCTTGGCGGAGCGCTCGAGCGAATCGAATTACGCGAAATAGCGGGAAACGTCCGTTTGATGGATGGAAATCTTTCGCATCCATCTCGGATGGTCGATGGTTTCCGAGTAAGGTCCGACTTCCTCGTCCGGTTTAATTGACGCTAATTCGTAGGCATTTATCGGCCTGTTAATGGACTTTATTCGGGTATTAACACGTGTTTGGTCGGTTTTCCGGCATCAAACCAGCAGTTACGGAAGCAGTTTTAAATTCCTTCTAATAGAGCTATTAGAAACAGGTGGCGCGAGAACGTGAAGTATTCGAACGCTTCCGCCGCTACCGCCAAAATAGATTTGTTTATATCATATTCCATGATTTACCGTCCTCCCAAGAATTTCGTCTTGTTGCACAAGGCGATTCCTAAACATCCAGAAAATATTTATCCCCTGTGGAAATGAGAAACTCGCGAAGGCAAGTTGACTGTGAAGCGAGAGAATGCCACCGGTTGATTTCCCTCAATACTTAATGACCTGCTCGATGGTCAGATGGTCCGTCGAGATACCTTTGATGGCCCCCGACCATACTTCACTGACACCCGAATTTAATTAGATCGATTAATTTACGTCATTTCTGCTGTCACAATAGATCTAATTCGACGACGCGGGAACGGTGGAAATGACGTTAACGAAGGGAAAACGCTTTTTGAATTCGCTTTATTGAATATTCGAAAGGATCCCAGGAATTTTTCATGTGCTTATCGGCACATCGGAGTCGTTTTTTTTCTACCTATCTAACTTATTAATAGGTATTTGGTGATTCGCATAAATTAAAAAGAGCCTATAGAATCCTTCATAAAAGATTTTTAATATGAGATACGTCTATTTGAGAAAACTCGCAATTTCCTTCGACATACACGTGTTAGAAAAAAACCCGGAGATTTGCTCTCCCTCTGTAATCCTTCCGCAAACAGGCCGCTTCACGCTTCGAATTGACCTCGGCCGGTTTCGCGGTGAAAAGGAGCGAAAAAAAAAACTTTTCGAAGCGCGCATTTATCAGCGTTGTGACAGTTCCGCCGACTATTTGCACACCCTAAAAAGGTGGCTTTATGGCGCTGCTAAGAAAAGTGTAAACTGTTATGAAGATTAACATCGCGCTCCGGACGTACGTCGGCTATGAATTGCAAACAAACTCTCGGGAATTCGCCCGCTGAAATAAGAACGATAAAGCTTTTTTTTTTCACTGTATATCGCGCGCTTGCTTGCAAAGTTGATGAGCGAAGAGGATTCGAAACTGTTCACTCTATTAATATGTTATACAAAACATAATAGTACGATTTTACCTACTGCGAACAGAGTTGCCTACCTGCTCACTTTTATTCGTGCATTAAATAAATTAATAAAACGCGTTGAAAATTCTAAATTAATCAAAAAGTCGCGTTTATACGAAACGCAAACAGCTGTTCGTCGTGCATACGCCTTAAACGCAGGCCATTAGCGAAAGTTTCTGTTCCTTTTGTAAACGTTTCTCCGTGTGTTACTGCGGCATAATGGCCGACTTGTCACTTCTAAACCACCAAAGAAAAATTGAAAGGAATGCGAGAATTTATGGTGGTTACGGTCTCGTTGACAAGTCAATTTAGTGTTTGCGTTGTAATCCAGGTGAATGAAATTTAAACGGCTTGAATTATGTCGAATTTGCGGCGAGATAGACGCGCCGGGAGCGAACAAAGAATCCGAATCAAAGGGATGGTTGAGGTGGGAATTTTTCTTTCATGTCTAAACACTTTCGGAATAAATACGGCTAAAAATAATTTTTTTCAGACTATAACCCAATTTGCGAGCGCTTTTGCCATGTACCATCATCACTTTAGCGCATTCATTATCTCTAATCGATAGTGAAATTCTCGCAACACTCGAAAAATAATTACATTTTGACCGGGGCACTTTGATCGCAACGAGGCATTCGAGGTAGGACGACCATTCGCTCGACCTTAGGAGCTCGTTTCGGGTCCTCTGCGAGGAATTTTGCGACAATAACCCGGGCATTAAGCACGGGCAATTTGGATCCTTCCTTAGCGGGTCAACAGTGGCGCCACCCCCGCACAAAACCCACTCTCATCCCCCCAAAGAAAAACACAAAACCCAACCAACAATCTTTTATCTATTATACCCACAACTCTTTCCATACAAACCGATTTAAATCCAAATCCAGTGCAGACATCGAACCTCGAGATTCTACTTATTCGTTACGCTCTGCCAATGAGCAGGATCCGACCTTCTGGCAGATGCGTAATTAAATGCAGGCCTATCATTTACCCCTAACCTCACTAAGGATTTAACCCTATGGGGGTCAAGAGCGTCCTTCGGCGGTATGCGGGGGAAGAAATTAATTGCTGCAGGTCCGTTCGAAAAGTTTTTAGTACACCTAAACACAATGAGGACGTCGCCCTTGCGCGAGCTCTCCGGCGGTCTTTTAAAGTGCCATCGATCCAATGCGGGGCCGAAATTACCTTTTCGAAGCGACCCGAAAAAAGAATTAATGCAACATAATGGGTTATAAGGGTGCGAAAGGGTGGTTTCAACCATAAAGAAGAACCTCGGAGTGGTATGGAGATAATTGAAAAAGCCGATGTGCTTAAATATACACGAAGAAGTAGAGGTAACGTTTTTCGAATGGAACTCCAAAACTTTCCACTTGGCGAGTAATTATAAATTGCGTATACTCCCTGGCATCGGCTTGGATCGCATTGATTAGGGTAATGTAACTTGTATATACTTCCTGCAATCTAATTATGTCACGTATCGAACTCCTTGTATATAATTAAGGAAACTTTCGTGTCAAGTTTCAGTATTCTGCGCTGTCTGCGCCCAGCGGGGGAGTTCCATTCTACTCTGCACTTCGCATTCGATTCTCATCGTCTTCTTAAGGCTAAATGATTAAATACTCATCGAAAAACAAATAGACTCATATCAAGACAACACATCACAATCGAAGATAACTATTACAAACTAATTTATTTATTTTATACATTTCCTTACTATCAAAGTTACGTTATATTGTTGAAATTCGGTTCCATCTGAAGAGCGTCGCCATTGCACCTTAAGGTTAATCCTTATATTAACGCGATATGTCTTAACAATACACGGTTCTGATTGTAATTCTAATGCAGATTAAAATTCCGCTTCCAGGTACCAGAATGGAACATTTATGTTAATTTTATAGTTCAACTTAACGACGACGATGCGAGACAAGAAGAAAACGCTCGACTCCTTCGGTTTAAAGACGAATCAATTTTAATTCGAAGGGTGTGGTTTTATAAATTATTAAATAGCCTTAGAAATGTCTTCATCTGTGTGTGAGTGATAATTTTTAGTGATGGATTCAACGAAATTTTGGTGCTGGAATGCATGAATAAAATAGATATTTATTTGTATCTTCTTATATAAATTTATTACGACCAGATACAAATGTAAACGTTTATTACTAAAAACATCCTTTACGTGTACAAAACCATGTGTAGGTATACAAACAAACACTTCGCTCTAACGATTAGTAGAAGGGTTATTAAACATCCTATCCGGACTTTTTATCCTGCAATAAATAACCGTGAATCATAAACATTCTCGTACAAATTGAACCAGCCGATTACGATAAATTTACCTTTCACGCGGGGTCTCGTCGAAGGAAATTCTCGGAGAAAAAAAAATCCCGAACTCTTTCGTCGATACGTCGGCGTATTTGAGGTCAATTTCCTGTAACTAGAATGCATTAACAAATCAAACAAAGTGACAGTTATATCAAATGTCGTCTATGTACATACAGAGTCGCTTTATAGAGGCGCATGTGAAGCCCGAAATGCCCATATCGATGTAGACAAACATTGCGTTGACATTGAAGGGATCGTTGCAGTATTTACGATTCTTTGAAATTCCCATTGAAAGCGGACAACAAAGAGTTCGAGAAACTCTATGAATATAACAAAAAAATCGGTCTTTCACTTTTGATTTTGATGAATTCTATAAGAGGGATGAACCAATTTATATATTTATAAAAATCTCTTCGAGTTTAGTAAGGATTTTATATAATTTAACAGCATTACCACGATTGCAATCGACTGTAATAATGCAAAGAAAATAACATTGCGGACAAGTCGTTATTCCTATAATTTCGTGTGATCTACATAAGAAAGAATGATCGCTTGTATAAATACGTTTCGAGCACGGGTCAATAGTATAGTAATAATGCTGTCGTGACCTTAGCTTCGTGGAAAAGTTGTACTTTTAGTTGAAAACTCGCATTCATTCGATATCTAAAACACGCTAATTTCCTACCTCTCGAGTATCAACGGCGCCTCCAAATCCGTCCTTCTTTCATGGAATGAAAATAACTTTATTAAAATGCCTGACGATAAATCCGACAGTGACTTGCGTATTGTCGAGAGACACAGTTTTTTCGTTAGAGCGTGTTGTTTAATTAATTAATTTTTGTTTGTGTTGTGCTGCAACAATCGGTTGTTTAGAATATAATTTTTTTAATTGTATTTTTATGAGATGAGTGTTGGGATTCGATTCGGTTTCGAAGTGCATTATCGCGATTACGCCACTGCACACAAAACGTTTCTCTGTCTGCTTCATTTCGAACTTATTACTTTAATGGATTTTATCATGAAGTTGTAACAACTGTGTAATTTGCGGTGCATGTCGAGATATGCAAATAGCGGTTTTCAAAACCTCGAACGTACTTTTTTCCCGAGTTTCGCGTGCCCCAACTTAATTACCAGCACTCCACGAAAATATATTTTTCGACCTGTTCCATCGCTCTAATTGCTCTAATTGCGTCCGTCCCGTTACGCAAACGCCTTCTCGGCCATTACGAACAGATTTCGTATTCCGGGCGACATTCCCGGAGCCGCGAATCCGTACGCATTCCGACTTACCGTTTCGGAATATTAGGGGTAATTACCTGCGGACATCGCAGCTCGTTAGTCGCTATGCGATACATGTTCCGGAATGCGATGTCGTCAAACATATGCCATTCTCTACACTTCCACATCTACAAGGCACCTATAGTTAGCCTATATTGTTAGTTGGTTCAATATTCTTGCTAAAACAATAACGCAAATAGAAGATTATTGTACTAACTTATCGCTTATAAAATGTAGTTATTAGTAACTGTATAGTATCATATAGATTAGAGCTTCCAAAAAGTGTTGTTTAGGGAGTTATGATTAAAGAAATCATGGTGTAAAAGACGTCGTATAGCAGATGTGTGTGTACAGGAGCAGATATTCCATGACAGAGATACCGCAACGATGATATATATCCGCCATAAACTAACATACCAGATAATAAGCTGATAGACTGGAGAGAAGATTTATGCGGTGACTACGACGCGAATCGATGAAGTATTTAGCTTAAGACTCGATATCAAGTCCTCTTGTTAATCAATCGAGTTATCCGTAAGTTTAATGGCGATGCGTTATTGTGATATATTCTCTTGTTAAATACCAGATAAGTTTCGCTAAACGCTAACCAAATAATTTATTAGATACTTCGTTTAGTTAGATGGAGTAAAATCGATGCTCGACACACTCCAATGAGTACTTAATACTCGATGGTAAAAAAAAAATGTAAGTTACTGTTACTAATGATGTCGCAGATGTTGCGGTAAAACGCGTATCAATCTGCGGCCCACCCCGGTGTTTAGTCTGCCGTTCCGGCGGCTTGTCACGAAAATTTTTCACAGTCGAAGCATCCCCGACGTGCGGTCGTAGAAGTGTTTTTTTTCGATTTATCTTTGAAATCCACACTATCGAATTACCGGTTTCCGCAATTAAATCTAAGGTGGCTTAGGAATAACTTTTGGGCTTCCCCTCGTATAAGCGTGTTGTTCGGAAGTAGAGGGAAGAAGTTTGTTTTAAAAGATTATTAAGGTTAATGTTTAATTTATGTTAGTCGTTAACTTTTTCGGCTATTTTATGTTTTCTCAATTTTTGTAAATATGTATTTTTAGATATGTATATTTAAAAATATTTTTAGAGGAGATTTAGGGTAAATACCGCCGGTTAAGTGAAAATGTTCAAGCCCGGCTAGCTCAGTCGGTAGAGCATGAGACTCTTAATCTCAGGGTCGTGGGTTCGAGCCCCACGTTGGGCGACCAACTTTTTCGTCTTTTTTTCTTTAGCTTTTATTATGATGAGCGCTTTATAATTCCAATTAGAAATTTTTATTTTATTTTTCGCTGCTTGTGCAAAAAATTCGGAGTTTATTTTAATAATGCACAATTGATTTAAGTCGCGCATTATGGAGTTGCTCCAACAAGGTCCTGTGGCGCAACGGATAACGCGTCTGACTACGGATCAGAAGATTCCAGGTTCGAATCCTGGCAGGATCGCATTCTTTTTTTTATATTTTTTTCATCGAGTACCAACTCATACACATCACATTTTTAATAAAACATGCTTTACTAATTTTTTTTCGTTCCCAAAATTATGGCATTTTATGCAATTCTATTTAATTAGCATCATTTTGACCATTTGGATGTCCAATATATTATCGGTAATGGTTTCGATGGACCATATGTTTCCTACTTTGTCGTCAGTGTCGCCACCATATCTAAACCATAAATAATAGAACAATCACTGTAATTTGATTTTACTGCGAAAAACCCCCTAAAACGGACACACCCCACCCTCAACAGCCGATAAATCACCGAAGGGGGCGCATTTCTTTCCATAAAATATATCATTACACGTGCAATCCATACACAGGAGCGGGTCGTTAAATATTCCTAACACATATTTAAATTTCATAATGTAGTGTTCGAAGAAAAATAATTTTATTTTATTGTTACTGATTGGTTCTTATTTACTTCCTTTCTTAATGAGTGTAAGGGTGAAAATTTTCTATACACAAATTCGAAATATGATGAGCTAATCCGGTTCTGTATGTGGGACATGCATTAACTGCCCCTAACAAAATTTCTAATTCCATAAAGGTGGTCATTTAGGTCCACCCTTGACCATATTGTTTGCTATTAATCTGCCTATATATGTAAGTAAACTATTCGTCTAGGTAATAGTTTATATAGGGGGGTTCTAATATACGACTGTGTCAGTTGCAGTGTGTTAAAAGGGGCTATAAAATTTTATCTCCAATACCTTTTATAACAAATTTTTTGTAGATAAAAGAATTCTTCATCCCTTACCCTTCTAACGTTGTATTTACTGTACAGCATATCTGCTACAATGCGCATTTTAATCAAGAAAAAGGTCCAATAATAATTAAATTGGTAACCAATAGGAATAAGGTTTCGGTATTATTCGAGCCGACGCATCCGTTGAATAACCCTCAAAAAGTTTGTTTGGTCAAGTGCTCCTTTGACCCGACATAACTTTCCATCAGGAATCAGACTAACCCTAATCTCTTAAAACACCCTCTTGTCCGAGCCGATCATTCTGACGCCCCGCACTTGTAGTTTTTTCGCTTCTCCCTTTCACCCTAAGCTGTGTACCTCGAGGCCGCGACAGAAGGGCTTTTTATTACTACCGGTATTTTATAGTACGGGAAAACGTGGATGAATCTGTGGACGCTATGTTATTTCGGTTAATTGGGTTAATAACTACATGCCGAAGTTGATGCTCCGTACAAAAACTTTTTATATATATAACGATTTTAATGAACGGTTCCGAGGTTAATGCACGGTATAAATTTCGTATAATTAATATTTTGAACCATATGGTCGAATTACAATTTATTTCAGCGGTGTTTGGATGCCCTATGTAATTTTCTTGTTTAACGAAACGATTGTGTTCGTTGGAAGAATTGATGCAGAGCCAATTAATTTTATTAAATTTCTCTCCGATTGTTGACAAGTTCCGGTTGGTACCTAATCATTAGTCGATATAAATTTATTACTGCACACGAATTTTACTGTATTTTCATCTGCAAGTTCCAAATACAGAAGAAATAGTGCATTACTAAAATTAGTTACCCAAAAAAAATACTATTTCGAAGTGTACTCAACCGTTAGCAGTATCTTTTTTTTTTTTAAATATACATTCTTTGTGTATTTCTGATGGTCTATATTAATTTTACAGTCCAATAGACAAACTGAACGCGCTGCACCCGTACCATAAATTCGTCGTGCTATTGTTGTCCTCATTTGGATCAGAACACCCCACACTGCAGGCCACCTGTTTCGTGTAACGCCAACGAACGCGACAGTACTTTAATTTTATGTACTGCCATCCCGGGGGGTTCGGTGGTCTATCGTTTAATTCAATAGAATTTTTTCTGGCTCCGACGTTCCTGCGTAATCGCATAGACAACGGGCCGCGGCAATTCGGTTTCCAATCGAACAGGAAATAAACCAATTTCGTTCTAATTTAAATTTAAAATTGCTTTTTTAATGCGATTGTTAAAATATCGCGCCGTGAGGTATTTGAATGTAGGTTAACAGGAAACTCTTCAAAGTGTCCAATTATGTGTTTTAATCTTCATATTTTAAAAGGGAATTCTTTCGCGGATTGACTTCTTATCTCTATTAGGTGAACGAGCTTTTCTAATCGTTAGGATGATTTAGCAGTCGCCGTTGTCTATTAGTTTCGAAGGATAAGCTCGCTTACAATACATAATCAGCAAAGTTATAATATCTGCTCGGGTCGGTTCTAAACAAGTCATAAACTGTAATTGCGAGCTGCCGGTCCGTACTTGTTCGGCTAAACGAGGAGATTAGCAAATGCAGTGGCCCGTCAGCGAGGAGGGAAAGAGCAGAGAAATGATCCTTCCGTATAACGTCCGATTAATGAGTCCTGCCTATAAATCAGCACCTCCTGCATTTAGCAGCCGTTAAACCGCCGTGCCATCTTGGCTGTCAAACACACGACCGGCTATGATATGTAGCTCTCGGGCCCTTCTTCTTGCTCGCTCGTCTTAGATGCTAAATCTCGGTGATTCATGGAATAATTACCCCGGCTTCGAATCCCAACGAAGGCGACAACTATTTTAGCGCTGCGACGCTGAGAGTTGATAATTTCGAGGAATTGCGATACACCCATTATTCCACGGCAATAGAAACAAGTACATGTATCGGACGTCGAGAGGTCGGATTCGAAACGACAACTCATTTTTAAAGAGCCCTCGATGCGGAACACTCGAAAGAATGGAACACATAAAATAGATACATATCGAGCGGTCGTTCGTCCTCGTCGTTTTTTTTTTATTTTTATTTATTTATTGTTTAGTTTCGAGAAATTATTATTTCCGTCCCGTTCTCGCTCGGAGAATACTTATTCTTCGTCCCGTAACTATCTATGAAATATCAGTTTCGGAGCATATTCTCATGGCTTACGTACGATTGTAAAGCTCTAAGTTGCTGAAATCCCATAAAGCCGCGCTTTATAGTGCTCCATATTTCACTGCGAGCCTCGAAACTGCAATAATTTATGTCGTTGCATTCCTATACAAAATGGCTACATATTTATTTATACATTTGCTCGTACTCAGTTTTATCGCTTCCACCGCATTTTACCAACTTTTATAATTTATATTAAGCGACGAAAACGGCACTAGCGCTGCACGCTGTAAAAATAAACTCAACATTCGCCATATATCTTTTAATTTCTAGGATTAAGGAACGTACTATATCCCCAGGTAAACATGAACTGGATCTAGATGAAACTACTTCTTTTTGGGACACCCTGTATTTAAATAAAGGCGAATTTTCCCGTACTAAACGGCAAAAAGTGCTTCTGCCCCGGAGGCTCGCGGTGGCTTTCGCATAGCGTTCCGGGTTAACATGGCGAAACGATCCCGGGGAGCCGATGCCGGTGAATTTCTCGCTCTGTTAAATAGATTCGAGTTTATTAAAGGACACGTCACTGCTCATGTTTTATTTAAACTCCGAGGAATAAATCAAGCATGTAAGACATGCGAGGGGCAGGACGAAATTTTATTAGGCGACACTCGAAATGAATTCGTGACATCGTGACACGGTCTGGGTTTTTTTCATTCGTATCTTATCCGGGGGTGATTTCGAAATTTCGAACTATTTACTTATCCTAAATTGTGTTAAGAGGGATTGTTTTGAAGAACGAGCTTTCGTTGGGAGTAGAAAGGCGGGCGTGTTTCCAATACAAAAGCAATTAGAAACGATTGTATCGAATTTTTTTCGCGAAACCGATGGAAAAATCTCTCATTATCACGTCCTTTCGGAGCGGCCCATAAAGCCGCATAAACAACGTCGGGTGGTACAATTTGGGCCCATAAAAACGAGATGGGAAGTGAATATTGAATTTGTTTTTATCCGACGAGGGCCGTTCCGCCCGCAAAAAACCTCTTTTCATTATCGTAAAAGTCCAAAATAAAAAGTATAACACGGCGACGCGTTTATTACGCAAAGCTTGCGTGTCGGTATATTAAATTTTCGGAAACTATAAAAAGCAAACGTTGTAATAACGGGGGGAAAAATTTTAGGCACCCCGCGCAAAAAAATCGAGCATTAATTCATTGTGAAAATCGTAAATTTATTATCCCATTTTGACCTACTTCGAACGCAATTAAACTGCAAATAACTCGTTTATCTACGATATTTTTAAAATAACATTTTATATAAAAAGCATTAACAAGTAAAATTGTTCTACGACCGTTTCTCTAACAACATTATCGCCCCCCTTTTAGGGCGAGGGTAGCAAACTTATCAGAGAAATTCGCTTTCCGTAAACAAAAAACAAGCCAGTAAATATTCATTAGGTAGGAAGACGGCCAAATTTAATTTTCAAATCCGCTCACACGCACAAACAGAGCGACAAAAAAAAATCACCGCGTCCTCCCCCGTTTTTTGCCCCCCTTTCTCTACACGCTTTGTTTTCATACGTTACCGGCGATTTACCCTCCGCGATACAAGCAAAAAAAAATTGAAATTTATTCACTCCCGAACAAACATCCTCTCTTTCGCGCCCGCTGCAAAAAATATTAATACTATACAGAAGATAAATTCGCCGGCAATCCGAACCGGAGGAATTTGTTGTTTTCTTTCTAAAATAATTAGTTAAAACACCCATATTTTTTCCTAACATACAAGACGACGTAGCGCCCCCTATAAATCAATAATATCCCTAATAGATGGCTCTCTGTCGCCGAATAAGTCGCTTAATCTTTAATTAATGGTAACCCGATTTCGCTGAGTCCCCCCGGTTAAAGGTCGCCCTCCTTTTCGCCGAGGAAACAAATCCTTTTAGACAACGGACGAAGCCGCACGGCACTCCGTCAACTTCAAATTTAATCAGCGGTTTACCGATCATTTAGAGACGACCTCATCACAAATTTCAATCCGCCGAGATTATTCTAATGGTGCAAACTACGTGTTGCGACAACACTAATTTACCGTTTGCACCATAACAATAGTTTTGTCGTGTTCGTACGAACAATGCGATGATAATAAATGATGGCTACTAATCCATCTGAAACGGAAAAGCTTACGGAAAATCCGTAAAGTTTGCTGGTCGTTTCGCCGGGTTTTCCCAGGCGATGCAGGGAAATCCAACACCTGAAGGTGTTTGCATGTTGCATAACTTTAATGGAAACGAAAGTTATGAAAAGGGAATAAAGAATGGCGTGAAAAGTTGATGGGAAGTGCTCCGCTCCGGCGGGCGAAAACAGAGCTTTTACAGAGCAGGAATTCACAACAATTCTCGATAGAAAGAGCTACAGCAATATACGAACGATTATTATTGGTAGTTTCCGACGGAAAAATATAAAACAAAGTGGGTGGTAATGAGGTAAAGTAGTTTTTTTTTCTGTGTTCCGAGCAATAAAAGAACACGAATGTACACAGTAGTATTTCCAATTTCGCCGGGAACGGAGCGGAACACGCGAAGTAATGAAAATTGTTATTGTGTCACGATATTAGGAAATGCGTGCGTTTCTCAACACCAGCACAGTGGAACGGATTGCCCAACCAATTCTCCTACAACTGTAATTTGTTTACCTACAATCGTATTATTACATTTTCTAAATTTCATAGCAAGAAGAAATGTAGCAATTGATATGCATTGCTATATGGAATTTATCATTAAACCTCGTATTTGCAATAAAAATTTGCAAAACTATTTGCACGTTACGACCCACTGTACAACTTTCTTCTGGTTTTTTTTATCTTCAGTATATCGAACTCGCTCTCTTTCCACAGCTCCGAATTGAAGTTGTACCTTTCCCTAATCTCTCATCTATACATTTAGTTTAACCCAGTTATATAATTCCGGCGGATTTTCCCTCATATGCCCAGAAATAAAAAAAAACAAGCCCATCGCGTGCCCATCGAACGTATCCGGCCCAAAACTTAATGCGTCAACAGTCGGATCAATTAGAATAAATTTGCGTGATTTACCGTTCGCCCGAATTTCGACTGCGATGCCGATAAGATTAATCTTAATTGATCGGAGGAAATCGGGGAAGAAAAGGAACGTCAGCGGATACTCGTAGAATAACAAGCAGATCGTGCTAAAGATGACATCGATTTGAATAAAGGCGGAATTTCCATTTCCTTGATTCGCTCGTATGAGCTAGATATAGTAGAGGAACTAGGTCGGGTTTCTTTCGGTTCTATTGATTTTTTTATTAGAGGTTTTTTCGGTTGTTCTTCTAGTACCAACTTTGCTATTTACTCTTCTTCTAGAGTGTCTTATTCTATCCAATCTTCTTCTGATTAATTTTTCCTTCCTTTAGTAGCACTGTAGTTGGTTTGAGTTTTGGTTGTTTTAAGTTTAATTACTTACATTAATTTGGAAACAATTTATGTAGGTATTCGATTTCTGCTGGTAGATCTTCTGGTTAAGAGAAGCCTCTTTCATACAGGTTTATCCATTTTTGGTAGGCTTAAGTCGGATCGTTCTAACGCCGCCCCCCTTAGGGACGGGGATTTCTATTACATTTTCGCCATTTTAATCAACATAAATTCTCTTCAAGTCGTGACGCGCAAAAAATAACGTTAACCGAACGACGGGGGACAGTCGTTTTGATACCTACCAGACATTGCTAAATAGCGAATGCACGGCTGTAAATCGTCGCTCGAATCCAATTTAGATGAGGATTTCCAGCCGGCTCCCGGTGTCGATTCCGCCGGTGCGAAAGCTGAGGGTCTCAGGTGGGCGAGAAATACCTGTCTGTTGTTTAGGCAGTGCTTCGTAAAATTCGAACTAACTGGGACCCGAATGAAAAATGCAATCATCGAATGCCGCCCGTCTAATCCCTTTACAGTGGATTAAAATTTAATGCCGGATAGGGAATCCCCTAATGCCGCCAAATATTGTGTGCGGCCTCCGAAAGCTGTTTCCCTGACTGACCGGGGGTTTTGATGGAAATTATTCATAATGGACAGTTAATATTTATGGAAGCGCTGCCCGTACATTTGCGATTTTAATTTAGCATAATGCCGTGCTAATTTATATGAATTATAGTTAATGCATCGAACGGCGAACGAGCATTAACGAATACAGTGGAAATGATTGGAGTTTTTTTTTATTACAAATTGAAATCGCTAGCGTTATAAATCCAAAACGCAGGTAATTATCGCCTACTCCACGTTACTTGTTTAGTTTCGTGTGTAACGTACTCCATGACCCATTGTTCGGCTACCGAGTTAACATTAGCATAAAGAAGAAATTAGAATAATAAAATATAATGCCTGAATGAGTGGTATTTCTTTGAGGTATCATTTCCTACTGTTTTATATTCCGAATCATGACCTATCATTATGTAAATCCCGTCCTTATTGGGCTCTTCCTAATCGTATTAAACAAAAGTTAGGACGCACAGGTCCTCATTTGGAGACAGCTAAACAGGACCGGCCAATCACTAAAAGATTTTATTTCTCAATGAAAAAACACTTCATGCAAAATGCAAGAATGGTTGCAAAAATTCTTAACATTTTATCATTTCTGCTTCAGTATTTCCTCATCATTCCTTCCAGTTTCTTCAGTTTCTTCAGTTTCTTTAGTTTCTTCACTTTCTTCAGTTTCTTCACTTTCTTCAGTTTCTTCACTTTCTTCGGTTTCTTCAGTTTCTTCAGGTTCTTCAGGCTCTTCAGGCTCTTCAGGCTCTTCAGGTTCTTCAGGTTCTTCAGGTTCTTCTTCAATTTCTGAAGCCTATTATTCGAAAACGGTACTGTATTTAGAAGGTTCGTGCCCCCGCTATTTTGTATTCTAAAGCCGTTGAATAAATTATCAATGTATGTATCACGGAGTATGTGCCTCACATATGTTGATTGTTCTCGAAGAGTCAGGTGTCCGCCGGAGGAGGTCTTATGTCACCGAAAAGAGGCGGGCACGTTCCGGGAGTGTTACATAAAAATAATATCCTTAATTACCCTACGTGAGGGTAGTACTAAAAAAAAAAATGTGTGTGTGCTTTTCCACGGCGAAGCTAATGGATCGAACTCGATGGAATTCATTGAGTCGTCGCCGATGGAAAGCGAGAAAACAAAACTGTGACTAATCGAAAGAAAATAAAAGAAATTTCAATTTAGCCTTACGTGCCAAACGAATCAGAATAATTGAATTTCGATTAAAATTAGCGCGAGTTGAGTTCCGAAAGGAGAAATTAGTTTTACAAAGTAATACGTTTTCGCCGTTGCAACGTCGACTTAGGTGAAGAAGCATCGCCGGGGAAAATTCGAAAGGAACTCTATTTTATTAGAAACTTTAATAAACAGGTTAAAACTCGCTAAATACTTCATTAGCTAATTAAATTCATTAATTAGCGGATATAAGTGAGGTGAAACGGATGTCTGTTTAATTCATTTTACCTTCGAAGAGGTCGAAACAACTAATTCATTATGTATTTCATTTTAGAGACTTTGGAAAACTTCCAACTCGAAAATTAATTACTTATACAAATATACCTCGAGGAACGAAAACGAAAATTCGCCGCCAGAAAATTCCTCTAGTTAATTAAACCCGTTTAAAATATTAACATTCGCGATAATTGATTGGGAATCGGAAAATGCTCGCGTACTCGCGCCCACGTATCATTTTCCTCCCTGGCTTTCCCCGAGTCTCGCTATTAGTAGATTCACTCTCGAATAGGTCCGGATTCCGCAAGCTTTGTGCTCGTAAGTGACAGTCCCGATAATTGGTAGGGTAGCATTCAGTAGCGCCAATTATTTTATTTGTTTGGCATTTTTTTTAGCCCCGTTTAATTACGCTTTGTTCGTTGTTTCCACTTCGCGCATTATTAACGATTAATTGCACTAATTAATTATATAAATTTAACCGGTCAATTCGTTTAAATAAAATGTTTATTCCATCGATTTGATGATTGGATAATGTAGAATTTATGGGTGGAGAGTTCGTGTAATACAGAGTAAATAATACATGGAATGGAACATTTGGGGTATCGATTTTTTAGGAAATTAATTTGATGGTTAAAAAAATTGTTCCGCGCCGCTGGTTATGGAAACTCTCGTCGGATACAATAGGACCGAAGGAAAATAAAAGGATACAGAGAAATCGACGGTAATATAAAAGCTATCTATTGGATTTTAGAGCGTTTTTCATTTCGCGAAGACAAACGGAAAAAGTGTACCTAAAGGTAAAAATTGAACGGTTCAGTTTTTGAGCCACATCGGAATTCTGGACCTCCTAGGGCTTTGTTTAAGGACCTTTATTATTAATTAAACTACCAGCAAGCCCAAGTGGTTCTCAATAATTCGCGAGGAAATCAATCGAATTACTGACGTTGATTAGAAGGGCTAATGGGGATGCTCTAAAATATTGAAATCCCTAAATCGACCAGCAGATATTGCTCTAAGTGCATGCCCATGTCTTTGTACCAAAATAATTTAATTCCATGCAAATTGAAACTGACGATTAGAATTGTATAACATATCAGAAATTTATTATTCGACAGAAGCTACTTCCTTTTACAATGTATACAATTTTTCGGCAAAGAAAAAAGACCAACTAATCGGCGCGTATATAGAGAGGATTTTTATGATGTCGGATGTCAGGGAAACAAATGTGACGAGAATGATTTCGTGCTTTTTGTATATTCTGATGCCTTTTATTTCTAACCGACCATCATTCATTTGCGCGCTATTGAGATTTTTGTTCATTATCATACACACCAGGCAGAGGTGAACTGGAAATTTCCAACTTTCCAAATCGAAAAAGTTTAATAAACAACTCTTAAACAATCAAAAATTTAGCGCTTAATTTAAATTTGTAGTGAATTTAAAGATGATTTGAAAATATCTATTTTTAATCGAAAATTGGAGTAGTTTATAGAGTCCGTTTTTTTATAGTCCAATACTGGTTTATTTGAATATTAACGAAGCCCTTTTTTGACCTATACAACGCGAGGTTCAATATACCATTACGAGCAACAAAAAACCTATTTAAATAAAAGTCCAATGCCAAAAAAATGCATTTGAACTAGATTTAAAAAATCCTCCTCGATGCAATTAACGGAAGTCGCGAAGAGATGGTATAAGAAGCGATAAATAATCATATCTCTATTGTCGGTTGGTTCGTTCCCGAAGGAGAGCCGAGGCGAAGGAAATTATCGTGGGACATGTCAGTCAACCGTAACTTTTCCAATATTATTGAATTATCCGACAAGAGTCGATTCAAAGGGATTCCCAGATAGTGCAATAATTGACTGGATCGCGGCTGTCAAGCTGTCGTCTAATTGGATCAGTTCCCGTGCTGGATTTCCGGCTGCATTTCTATTGAAAACGATTTCGGGTCGAGAGCAGAACTTAACAGGCACGTTTTGTCTCTCCCGCTTCGATGCGAATCGACCCCGTTCGGTTACTTGAGAACTCCTTTTCCCCCCGGCCGTTAATCGCGAATTTGCCCGCTTGTTTTTCTTCTTTTTCCATACTCAATTAGCCCGCGTAGTCGTCGAATGGATACCGAGATTGCGGATGAACCGGTCGAAATGAATGTTTGAGGCCGGATTCGAGAGTCGCGAATATCCCAATTGCGCGGGAGCTGATGGGGGGCGAATTGATTAAAGCACTTCAAGTGTGCTGGATTCCGGACTGAAACAATTTTCCCGACAGCGAGCCGGGTAATGACAAGGCAATTTGTCAAAATTGTTTAACTTTTCCAGGTGTCTTGGCGTTTATAATGAGAAGGGGAGTTTGATGTGCGAAAAGAAAACGTGGAATTTCTGCATTAAATATCATCGAAGCGGGCAGCTATAAATCAGGATTAGAAAATTTAATAATAGTATATTGGCCACATCCGATTCACGTTCGATTCAATGCAGTATAGGATGTGAATCACAATGCACAATTCGTCCTGGTCGTGTGCCCTCATAATGGAAAAAACTAGCGATTTCCAACGGTCGGATTCCTCCCGGTTGCGAGTTAATCTCCTCTGTGAACCGTCACATGTACGGCATATTTATCATATTTAATAGATCTTAATCGCTTTTGATCCGATATTATTTCGAAAGGGAAAAATATCCCTCGTGTAGGTGTCACGATACACAAACGTGCTCCGACGTGCTTGGCACAGAAATCCTAGCAAGAGGGTGGTTTTTTCCCGGACAGATGTAAAACGCGGAAATTACATCCACAACGACATTTTACCCTAAATAACTACATCAAAACACACACACACACACGATTATGTTATACATTTTTAAACAAGTTTTCAATCAATTACGATGCAATTAACCATTCCATTAACTCGCCATAAATCATCCCGGTCCCAATTAGCTCCAACAGGCCCATAAGTTCCAGGCTCCGCGGGCAGTTATTCATCAAAGAAGCTGCGTAATGGGCCGGGCGGTGACCATCGGGGGGACCACATCGACGCGTTTAATCGCCATTCTGGAGGGCAATATGGCGTTCTGTCGCAACCAGATGACGTCGGCTATTAACATCGCGAAAACGGCGCCATGAAACTGTCCGATGTGCCTCGTGACCGGAAGATTATGGAAACCGCCGATCGGGAACGCGTCCCGTCCGAATCCGGAGGTCGCGTCTTGCGAGATGCCGAGCAGGAACCGGTCGCAGGATTAGCGTGAAATAGGGGATGCGATTGATCGATACACGAACGGATGTATCCATTGGTATTAGAGGAAATCTAATGGCGAGAACAGGCGCTGGAGTGTGGAGAAAAAATGTTAAATATGAATCACCGGGTTGTGTAATTCAATTCGCTACTTTTTGACGATTTTTATTTCTCTAATCCGGCTAGGCGTGGATATTCTCCATAGGAGTTGATGACGTCCCGGGGTTGCAATCAGTAGATTGAATCAACGTTTAGAGAAATGAAAAGCGATTCGGTATTCATATGCAGAATCGATAATTTTCAATGCGGTGAATAATAAAGCCTATAGGCGTCGAAAAGAGGGTTAAAGCGTAGAGGTGGGATATGTAAAAGGAAATTGCGTATATAGGAAAAATCGCGTGAACAGCATCAGCTTACAATCTTATATTCGATATTTTTTTTTAGTAGTATTTCTGCAAAATAGAGAGCTTGTTTCGTACGAAAGCAAACACTCGAAGGAGCTAATTTGATCAAGAGCCTACAAATTCGACTTCGATAAATTCAAATATTGCACTTATTTGGAGATAACAATGAAACTCCCGCAATATTTCGAGCTGTAATAGCACTCTCAAATGTATAGTAAACAACAATATGCTTACCGTAAATCCATATTACTCTTTTATGATTTTAAATTTATTCCATTATCAAAGAAAAATGTAGAATATTTTATAAGTATATTGAAGAGATTATAGATAGAATATTCTAAGAATAGAGTCTCTCAAAGGAGCTAGGTAATTGATGTTAGAGTAGAAAATAGCATATATTTAGAAAGCTAAATCTCTAGAAAAATTATGATAGATACCTTACGTTATTAGAATCAACTAGTACCAGAAATCTTCCTGTACAATCTTGGGAAATTTTGCATCCATCTCTAACTCTAAGAACAGCATCCGGCTGGTTATTGGCTGATAGGAGTTGACAGGTTCCCCTGCCAATCATCGGCGTCTGTGCGTACGTGCGTATATACACGAGTATACCTCCATACATATATGTATATTCAATCTCCGGTAACAAGATTTCCCGCGCTCCGGTCCCAGGAACGGGATGTATCAAAAGTTAAAGAGGTAAAACCAATCGGAACCCGATTTTAAATTCATGAACGGACATTCGCTTGTTGTCTTGCATCTGTTCATTAACTATTCCGTTTATTGTAAGGAGTGCAAGGAGCTTCGCCGCAAAATATCCATAAGGATTAATGACGAATTTGAAAAACTATCCGTGCTAGTTCGATAACAATGCGTTTTTGAAGATACGATTCGATTTCTTCCATTGTATTGTCGTTATTGTTAATGCGACGCGTGTGTGATGGGGTATAGAGTGTGAGGGGATGTTTTTTATGACAGCTGTCGCTGTTTCCTCGGGGGTTTGAAAATTTCAATGGTAATTTAGGTGTTTCTAACTGGATCAATGTTTATTTAACCCAGACCAGTCAATTACAGCAAGCGAATGATTGATAGATTTCTACTGTAGATGTTTAATTGGCACTGATGCTGATGGTTTGAAGCATATCTAGCTGATGTTTGTTCGCGTAAATATACAGTTTGAGCAATAAAATCCTGCAGATAAATTTAAATAGACAGTAAAACTAGCGATAGGAATTCCTACGGCCATAAATAAAACTTTTTCATTCCTTATTTTCAACGGTAACAGTTAAAAGTCGAGTGTACTTTCGCGTTTCCTTCAAAGCTCCCGGCCGAAACTTCACCGAGCAGTTTGAATTATTCCTGAGTTTATTTCGACGCTCGTTGTTTTTATACTTTTTCGTAATAACTTTTCGCGACTCGATTTTACTGCCGTTCGGTATCTGCATATAAATAGTTGACGCAAGGGGAATTACTATTTGCGCTTATATCACATTTTCCGGATTTATGCCGGGGCTTTTTTGCCCGCTTCCCGCTGTCACTAAGTACGCTTCGAAACTGTTTTTACGGGTTACCTAAAAGGGCGCTCCGTTTATTACTGACAGGTAAATGGATAACGAGTTTTCAGGAAGTCGAGTTTCTATTGCGAACGAACGGTAATAAAAATATAGAAGGTAATAGGATAAATGATTATCCTATTTGATGTTTAATGCGTCTTTTACTGATGTGATTTATAATTAGGTACATTTTGAATATATTTTTTGGAGCTCTATGGTCGTTTTAATTGGCTGTAATTAGCAGGAAGTAACCGCCGTTCGAGTAACGAATATGTTTTATAAAATCAGCAATTTCGCCAGCGTCCTCGCAGGAGTTGTTTAATCGGAGTCCGGTAAACATAAGCAATTTATTTCCGTTTTCGGTATAATTAAACTCTCGGGCGGAATCTGCAATTCCTGCCATGATTATTCGCTGAAAATGCATAATTAGGTGCTCCGTTGATAAATGATCAGCGAGAGCGTACAAATAACTCCGAACGGGGAAATTTAAATAGCCCGTATGTATCACAGACCGAAAACAAACAACTTGTATTCCAACGATTATTCCTTTGTATAAATTTCATCCAACCAGAGAATTCGTACTTTGTTAATAACGATCGTAAAAAGCTCCTTCTGCTTGCTTTTATCGACTTTTTCTATCGATCGAATAATCAGGAATCTCTTCGCATTGGAAATCTGAACGGCGGGCCGGATAAAAAACGATCCTCTCCTCTCCGATTGCGAATGCTCCAATTTAATTAAGATTTCATGTAAATAGCGGCCGCCCTCGTTAGATTTATTTGTCGGGTGACACGCAGACGGGCAGAGGACAACTGCAATTACGCCGAAGAGCAAATAAAAACGGCCGAATTGCCCGACAATGGACCATCGAGGAGCGACTGTTTTCAACCAAACTACTGGGTATTCTCTCCGAACCTCCACAACAGAGGTCAATGATTCGAGATACATAAAAGAATTCTCCTAATATATCCACTATTAAACACATTTCCCAATCCCTATCATTAATCTACTTCATACACTCAATCTTCCTGTACATCAACAAACTACTATTTCTTACTGTAATTGCATATTAAATAGTTTTTGTTAGAAATATATTTCCGTCCATTTTTTGCAATAGCCGGTCCACTCGTCCATTTTCCCTACGTTAGCCTGCCAACGGCAGTGCGCCATTTTTTGGTTAACAAAAGCCATAATCTCGTTAACAAATACTCTGCTGTTCGGGCGGGCATCGATGTAATTAGTATACAGCGACAAAGAAAAGGGGGATTGTTTTCGGGGGGGCCGCGTTTGATAAGTTTGTTACGAAACGGTGGATTCGTGTTTTGTTAAACGTCGAAAACAATAATTTACAATGGGAGTGCTTTAATAGATTTTCGAATATTTCTTTTTGCGCGGAGTGTACGCGGCTTGATGAGGCCCCCGGGACACGGGAATAGAGTGTTTCATTTGCGGATATGGAGTTTTGAAGAACGATCATCAATAACGGAAGAACCGGCTATATATCATAATTTATATCGGGAAAAATTGCGAACCAACGGCCATTATGGAGTAGTGACTTCGAATTTTAACTTCTGTCGTTAGATTGCGGGCGATTAATCATCGTTTGGAATCGAATGAGTTTTGGATTTTTTTTGGAATCGAAATAAATACAATTTTAATTAAATACATATACTTAGGTATTAAATATTCTATATTAAATATTATAATAAATCGATTTTTCTCGAAATATGCATATTAATAATAAAATAGAATTGTAATATACAATATAAACTAATTTAGATACTGAAATGAAATTGGTATCTACGCAGAGAATTAAATTTATTAATAATGTTGGTATTAACCAAATATTTCAGCTGCCTACGTTGATTAAAACGCTTTTTTATTCGGGCTTTATTATTTATTAAAACTCCACTGGTAGCGAACGATATTAAACGCTCATATTTTTAAGTACTTTTCACGTTGAAGTAATTCTTATTCCGCTTTTATCGCGTAACTTAATAGCGAAGGTTAACAAACCTTACACGTGAAACTTCGGTCGATCTAATTTTTTTTTTTCAGAAAGCGAGTAAGTACTCGGAGGGCCCGTAAATTTTCGCACTCTCGTTACTAAAAACGCTAATGAATTTTTCCCATATATTAATAAGTCATTCTTAAAGTTTTTCGGGAGGTAATTTAAAAGTCATTAACGCGGATGCGGATGCACTTAAAACATTTCTATTTGGTTTAAAATATGGATTTATGCGGTAAAAAATCTGATTTCATAGATTAATCTAAAGGAATAGGAACCGAGCGAACAAAAGCGATATTAACACGAACGTTATTTTTTATTATTTTTACATTAAAATATTCCGCCTTCCGCGATTCGAAATTATTTCAGTAATTCCAAAGGTCGGCATTCCAGAAAATCAAATAACTCTGATAAAAGCGGCAGTTCCGATATAGATGTATTCCATAAACGCTCGCTCTTATTAAAAAAAAGCGAATTAAATGGGAATCGTCGGAAAATTATTATTAAAATTTTACAGAGAACAGGCCGGAACGAAATTGTAATTCGACGGAGAAAGATAAAAATACGGAAAATTACACAAAAAGAAATATAAAAAAAACAAGCCAGATGAGCTAAATGTATCTACATTTCGAGAAACACAATTAATATCTTAGTGTAGATTTCATCATAATATTCATTAAGAGAATAAGGTGATTGCGTGCTTTCGATAGTTGCCATTATATGCATGGTAGTTAATAATTTAGATGCTAAACGTAAATCCCTTTTCGAACGTACACGGGAAATTGGTCATACAAGTATTAGACTTTCAACAAACGAAGGGATTCGAAGTTGCTGAACAGAATTCTCCTTCTAATCCAGCAGAGCCGAGAATACCGTCTACTCCGGAGGCTGCAAATGGACTCTTCGCTCTAAACAAGTTCGCATGGTCTTAGTTAAGATGTTTTCTAAAAGGTACCACAAAAAAATTACCTTTAATAATAATAATAACATTGTTTTAATCACATTCTGATGCTATCAGATGCTACATTTTTGGGTATTGATTAAATGGTGATTAGCGAAGGAATATTGAGACCCTTTCGTTGGAATCTTCCGGGACGTCTCTGATCATTAATTACGACTACATGCCACTTGGCTAATTAAAGCATTCATATATTAGACGGCTCGGCCGGGCTCCGGAGACTCGTTACATCCCTTGTCGTGCTTGTCATCGAATTTAGTTTTAGATTAGTTGTCGCTGGCTGGAAAGTTTTCCCTTCAATCGGTCGAAATTTTCAATTTCTCTTCGGCTCTTCCTATTCCGACGTTTCGGATGCGGAAATTAAGCGGATTTTAGCGCACCGAGTAACGATTTTTCCATAAATTATTTTAAGGAACATTCCCCGATAATTGTCTTTTTGCGGAGATATATCGTTCCGATCCGTTTCCAGCAACGATCCGCTTCCTTTGAGGATAAAAATAAAAAAAAACGAAAAAGAGGACGAAAAAACTCTCGACCTGAGTAATGGTTATTAATTCCGAGTGTGGTCCACGACTTCGGGTCATTCCTCCAGAGAAATCCTCGAACTCCTGGCGGTTATTTTAACGTATCCCTGGCTCGTTATCAAGAACAATCGCTCCGGGACACCGTTTGCTTGACCTGAATGTGCGCTTAGCTTTTACAAACCTTCGAAATGGATTTAAGTGGCTTGTTTAGCTTCGGTCCGGGAGCTTTTTTATCCAACAAAAAATATTAATCCAACAAACAACCCTTCGCATTTTTGCTTTATCTATACGATCACGTATTATAATACGTTATAATATAATATATTAGCGTATTAGGCTCGACGATCCTCGTCCGTTTTGCCCCGATTACCCCACGGAATAATCACTAAGCAGAACGCAAAAATGAAGTTATTAACTGAGTAATTCTTTCCGATGTAGATAGATGGTTTGTGCAGACAGCCGACACCCTATAATTTTCGACCTTCGGCAGCTGCAGCTGGCCTGCAGGTCCCTAAACGAATCGAGCAGATAGAGACATTAACTCCACGCGATGTTTGTGTATGTTTATACGTGTTTTTTAATAAGAGATAATGCAACAGGGAAGGCTTAGATGCTAGAGAAAAAGTAGTGGGGTTTAATGTACGTTATTTTGACGTGTGTCAAATGTCATTATCTTAATAAAAATGGTATGCAAACAATTTAAACTGTGGATTATTGTTCATTAAGTAAACTTCCTTTTGTTACCATCTTATGCTTGAGCTGGGTTCGTTAGTTTAGCGTAGGTACTGTTGAAGTATTCTCGAACGAAATATTTATCAGCATACATTCACATTGTGTAATAATAGTGCGCTGTATAAGGGGGATACAAGAGTCAGGAATGTTATTATGCGTGGCAGGTGTTGCTTTAATAATACCGTCTAATGATAACTTTGTATTCGAGTTTATAAAAAAACCACCTTTTGTTGCTTTATCGATTCCAGATTTAAACGAATCGATTCTTATTTGTTGAATGTAATCTACCCTGAAATTACTACTCATTTCGGATTTCTAAAGTGGTTAATGATACGTCCGAAGATTGAGATGTTGAGATGTATTTAATAAAATTTATGTAATTTTGGGTTATATACGCATTTGTATAACGGCATTTTTCCCTTAGGTATATGTAGTGAAAACAGTTACGGACCTGCGGAAAAAATTTACATTTCCATAACTTCGTAAACGTTCAATGGCGTAGTTTGTATGGAGTTTTATTGTCCGGAAAACTGGCATTATATGGTTTCGCGTATTTGTCGGGAACGAAAGCGCAGCCCCGTCCCCCCGGGGGCGACCGCGATTTTCAACATTTACATATTTCATAAAACTTTGCCGGAATCTAATCCCGCGCATTGTCACCGGGGCCGAGTCGGCCGTGGAAATGGGGTTAGCGTTCTTTTGTTTCCGCAGAGTGGACTTGATTATGCCCGGTTTTTACGCCGGCTCGGATATTGTTATTCATGGGGCAGGTAATTCTTTTGGTTCTTTTTCGATGCGTCAAAAGAAAATTATTCAAATGGAGGCGATCAAATCGCTTAATTAGAGCCGAATGTGAAGAGTAGAGCGCGATTTTAGCGCCGCTATAAAAATATGTTAGTTTGATTGAATGAAATCCGAGCTGTAAAGGGTCGAGTTTCCAGCGAAATGGGACATCCGCATCGAATGAATTCCTCGTGAATGAATAAAAATGAGTTGTGCATTTCTCCGGGAGTGAGTATTTCAATTTCTTTTTGTCTCCGGTAGGGACTTTGCCAAATGCGAGGCCATTTGTAAATGTGTTAGTTTCGCAACCTAGTTCAACGCGAACCCAGTTAAAAGTTGTAAGCCGGTCGTTTTGGGCTATTTATCTGCGAATCTCCGAGGAATTCTCCTCGAATATATGTACACCGATATTGGCCCTAGTTTATTACGATTCCGCTTTTTTACCCGCACACCATCCGTTGCGATTCTGCATTCAGCGAGAGAAGAAACATCGACAAGTCGAGAGAGTTTATTAAAAACGCAAAAAAGAAATTAAACCGAAACAAAGAGAGCGTTCGCATTTCCAATCCGGCATCGAAAACGTCGCCGCACTCGCACACATATCGTTCATCATTTCGTACTTAAGGGAATTCGACGAAAACGCCGTACTTCATTTGCACACAATGCCCGATGGAACGACTCTAATTAGGGACGGGATATACAGTTAGCGTTTAATGACGCGCTCCGGTCCGGTTCCGATACCGGTTTTTGAGCCGCATCTCGCGGAATGTCCGCTTCAAGACTCCCGTCACTTGCGCCGATTCCCTCTGCTGAAGAATCGAAATGGTTTTCGCTAATTTCGTCGCATTGAAAAATTAATCCGTTGACCATTTCATTTGGCTATTGTAGCGCGCAACGACGGTTTTAAGCCGGCTTTTTTTTGCATAATTTCCCGAATTTCGAGCGACGAGGCAACAATAGAGACGAAGTTAAACGGTCGATTCGTTGCAGCGCAATAAATCCCCGCTAATAATTCGAAAATAATAGCCGGAGCGGAATCGATAAAATGCCCGACCGTTTGTTCCATTTTTCAGCGGATCCAAGCGTTCTTCGCCGGCGAATTGATCAAATATAATGAACGGTTTAACTTAATACTTTAATAGCATTACGGCGGCTATCTAATTTTGAAAGCAGGAAGTTTATTTCTTCGAGCTTTTAGACTTTTTTTATTCAGCTTCCTCACTCATTATTTCAATAAAACTAAACGATTTAAAATGAAACAAGACGAAGCAAAAATTCTTATTTTTTTAGAAACGAAATCCTCGAGATTTCGATTACTATTCCGAATTCGTGGATACACCGCAATTAATTTCGCATTTTACGAGTATAAATCCGACGGCAAAGGAGTATCCGCTTAATGTTGGCTTCGACTTTAATCCCAGAAATATCGAACAAAGTTCGTTTCTAAATCGGAATTTACTGGCGCACTATTTAAATTCTCGTTAACAAGATCACGAACGTTCGGTGGGAGATTACCCGCCGATGCGAATGTATTTATAGGTTTTTTTCCCTGTTGTCTTATTCCCCGGTGATTGATGACTGCGAATCGGATTATTCGATGCAGTGCAAATAATAAGCCATTAATTACGATATTATAACCAGTTAAAAATTAAGGGTTTTTTTTTGTATACGAAGTCGATTACGCTGCGGTTTTTTAGTAATGGTAATTAATTAGGAAAATTGCTTAAGAAGCTTTCTTGAAATTTTAATGAGAAGTCAACAACGTTTTTTTTTATAATAAGGTTGTTTCCTGTAGGTTTTGTTGAATGATAAACTGAATTTCACTTGTAATTATTAACCTTAATAGGTATCTATACTTGACGCGTTTGGAAGACGGAGTAATAAACACATTAATCAGCCGAAGTCCACCCGGGGTGTAAACGAGTCGCCGATATCACTCACTCCCCATTGGCCGGCCTAAAAGTTGATACTCTGTGAATGGTTTTGAGTAATTGTAGGCGATGTGCGAAATTTCGATCGATCGAATCGATCATTGTACAGGATTTTGCCGTACAGGGGTAGGGATATTTTGGAACCGCCTGACATTTTTATTACTCCGTCTTCCAAACGCGCCAAGTATAAGTTTTAATTCTAATTTGTAAGTGTATAAAGTCCATAGTTCCCAATCAATCGAACATCCTCACATCCCTATAACCAGGCCGGTGCTCGGGAAATTTAATTAAAACAAGTCCCGATACGGCGAGTGTATGTGTATAGTTAGAGCGCACTAAAATTTTCACGACCGCAAATGAAACCGCCGAAATGTAATGAACCGGGCGAAAGTTTTTAATATTGCACGGCCGCGTCGGGCGCGGCGCGACGCCGGACGTCGTTCGCTCCGGCGTCGCGACGCCGCAAACGCGCCGGCCGGCACTTTCACGAAGAACGGCGTCTAATTAAAACCGCCGGCCTCGAAAACCCGCGAACGATATTATCGGATGGGGCGTTCTACAATGTTGCGATATAACAATATATTCGAGCGCTAATTGGGGGCGGTTTCTCCAGTTGGAATTTCGCGAACATTTCGGAGTTTTTAATGGAATTAAAATGTTTATAAAACGAGCGGTGTTAATTAGAGTTTATTAGAGTTAGAGCATGCTTGTAGATCAACGGCTGGATTAGAATCATGATGAGCTGGTTTAGAAGGATTATTAGAACTATTTTAGAAGGATTAAAAGAATTATGAACAAGTTTAAAAGATTCCTACGCAGGATTAAACGGTTTATAAGCAGAATTAAAAGGAAATTCGTTATTTCCTTATTTCCTAGAAATTAAAAGAATTTCGTCCATATATACTCAGTCATGAAGCGATATTAGAAGGATTGTGAGCAGGATTATAAGCACTTTCGCCAGGATTACATTAACTACGAACACAATTCAATAATCGTAATCCAGGATTAATGATTCAAGAGCGCCATTAGCATAATCATGACAATAGGAATTTATAGCATCGGAAACAACTAAAACCAAATTTATAACATAAGCAACTGATAGTTACCATCAGCTCACGTATGCCCCTGAAATCAACGATACAATAACAGCGCTGTAAGTTTATTCGGAATGGCTGCGAAAGCTCCTTTCGATTCATAAACCACCTGCGACGCCATATCGGTATGAAACCATAATCCCTAAACGAATGTATATTACCGCACCGCCTTGCCCGATCATCTGTCTATCGTCCACTAAATCGGGACTATTTCGAAATCTGTATCGCATTAAAAAGGAAATAGAGGGAAGCTTTACGGGAATATATTTTCCCGAATCGCCCGGTTAGATTGCACGACCGATACGTGCATCGGTCGTTTAAAACAGTGACGTTACCATTAGCTTTTCTAACTGCATCTATTTTATTTGAAAAATGATTTATAAATAAATTTCGAGTAGAAAAATAACGCTTATTTTGTAACAGTCGTTACTGCACCTCTATACCAAAAAAATATTCCCACCTCTATTAAACTTCTGTCATACGAACTGTCATTAACGTCAATTTTGACAGTTTCACGTTGGTGTACTTTGGTTCACTTTTATTGGTAAAATTCAGGTAAGTTCCCTCTGGATATACCTGTGGGTCGATTATTATTACATAGAAATGCGCGTTTTAAACCGGTCGAATGGGAGGCGGCGTAAGAAAAGTCGGAAAATTGTATTTTAAATTTCGAAGAGAAACTTCCACCCTTTGTCGGGCGAAGAAAGGAGAAACTTGGCCGGTTCCACGGCAGATTACGAAATGATGTTTCGCTTTTTGCGCGCACCGGCTAAAATAAAAAGCGATCCGGCTTTTTTTGCCGGGCTTTCCGCCCGCCCGTTTGTATCGCACGTTGGAAACGAGTCCTTTAAACTTTGTCGCCTGCGTAATTAAAGTAAAACTTTTCGCAAATTCTTAATTAAAAACTTAATCTACTATAAATTACTCCTAGATAATCTTGAAAGGAAAAAGATTCCGTCTTTTCCGCCAGAAACGTTGGGTGTTCACAATTACTAGCGGTTTTTGTTGTCGGCTTCAACTGCACTATTCTATTGACTAAAACATTTTAATCTACAATATATTCAATATATTTTTTCTTTGAAATTTTATTATAATTTTTTTCACAATCACGGGACACATATCTATACCACACATTTTTTTTTATTCAAACATAGTGTTTAGTATCGCTTTTTTAATATTCTAGTAATTTTCAAATTCTTTTTAAAATCTGCCTTAAAGTTTTCATTATAGTTTAATTAAATAAATTCAGTGTGTCAATTGATCCACGCCCTTCAATCCTTTAACTCGTTGTCCGTAAAAGAGAAATAGATTTATTTTTAATCTCCCAGCAATCGTTGGCATTCAGCTTCTTTTATTTAGTTCCCTAAATTTCTCAAACTTTTAATCATTAATCTGGAAATGTATAATTACTCGCGGGGCTAACAAACTCCCGCTCCGTTTTCCGCTAGTTATTTACTCCGGGCTTTCCTCGCGTTCTTTTTTCCGGCCGCCCTTAGTTTTCCGCGAACTAAGAGTAATTGAAGTTAAATTCTTTCTCGTCTCGAAAAAAAAAAAGAGTCGCTTTTAATTAATTGTAGCAAATTTCTCGCTATTATTTACAGAAACATTTCGTGGATACCTACATTGCATTCATATAGTGCTTTCGAGCTAATCACGTCATGACGTCACGAAGCATCGCGGTGTTGTCAAGTGGTACATTTTGTCTGGTGTTCTGAATATTTTTGTAAAAAGGAAAATTCTTCAGCGCCTGTGAATATCGAGAGGGAATCTTTCAACGCCCGCTTTTTGAGGCATAAGAACAATGCGACCTTTCCTGAGTGGTCTAGATAACAAACGGGATTTGCGAGAGGATTATAAGTCGCTCCCGGGGAGAATCTTGCGGTACGTTAAGATCAAGTAGCGGCCGGATGTGTCAAGACGTCTTAAATAATTCAGCCCTTAATGCCTCTTTAGTCCTTAGTCCTTTCGGTCCTCGGCGATTACTTCGCGCACATTAATAATGAAAAGCGTTTAAGTGAATATCGAAATTTTCTTTCCGATCCGTCTTACACTCGAAATTACGTTTACGGACGAAAATTTAGCTCCATTAATCTCGTAGTTCAATTCTAATGAACAGAACTGTTTATTTAATATTATGAAATCTCCTCAGCATTTCATCGGGGATAAACTCCAGTCATCGGGCGACCCGGACGTATATAGAGCGAGCGGAATCCTCGCAGACATTTATAAACGGGATCACAATGTACTTGACGGGCTGGCTACACTTAATCGCCCGATTATATGCTAATTCGCCGAATTGTTTGGTTTGCCACACCCGCGGGCATTGTATTAGTTATTGAAGGGAAGTTGATTGGTGTTGCATCAGCGTTGATGCCACGATTGTTGTTATTGTTGTTGCCGATTGTAGTACCTCGACGTAAAGCCGGTATTAATTCGCATTTGATTAGTAGAAGTGAGGCTACCGTTGATTGGGTTTTTAGTTCCGCAATGAACCGTTCGATGATCAAAAATGTGGATTCATTAGCGTAGTGGATGTTGTGGGAGAGAAATTATTTGTTTGCGTGTAATAAAGCAGCGTAATGTAATACCATAATATTATACGAGGTCGTTTCATCTGATAGAACTAATTAAAAGCGACCATTAAATCAATCGAACAATTTGGAATAGAATCTTTAATAATGGGACGCAACCCTACCGGAAATTTAATTTCTGTGCTATCGAATGACAGGTTTTTCCTGATTATTCTACTTCCACTAAATGGGAGTGTAAAATCGACGGTGTTGGCTTAATGGAAATTGCTTTGAGTAATTGTTATGATTTTCTATTTTATCGGTTATTCGTTTTTTTTTGTCAACGATTTACGAACGCTTTTTAATCCGCCCTTTTCATGTTTTATGAATGGAATATTTTGTAATGTCTACATACCATCAATAGTAATTATGGATTTAATTAAATTTTCACTTATTTCGCTTATTATATTATTAATCTAATAGCGAATTGGCGTGTTCTCTATGAATCCATCATAAAATACGAATTTCAATCACATAATGCCTCGTAATGGTAATAAACGTATTGATGAATTACTTTTACATCGATTCTTAATAATGTATAATCAATATATGAATAATTAATTACTTGAATGACACTGATTACAGAAATCAAAGCAAAAGTTTTAACGTTATTTGTACACCGACGTCGACGAAATGAATTCGATGAAATTTCATATACCTCTATACCAGTGTTTTGCATAATTCCATTAAATTTATAAAACAAACGAGTACAGAATTGTTTTCCGAATTAAAAATTATTGAAATTAACGATCGGCCGTTGAAATTTTCGACAACGAGGGCAGGTGATTTAATTATTTTTGATTAATTTCGAAATATTTCAAACGCTCTCTTTCGTCTCTATACAAATTTATTTTATTGTTTTTTTCTACCCCCAACCGTTGATTTCGATTATTCGAATATGTTTATTTCATTTATATGCAAAAATATTGAAAAATTGCTCCTTTAATAGCCAATAGTTTATAGAAATCTGTTTCGACTTATACGACTCTGCTCCGCTCCATCATTTTTTATTGGCCCTTTCCTTAATTGTTTCCAAGCGAAACAAATAAAAAAACGAAGATAAACCCCGCAACGCAATAAAAAAATATTTATGTCCGCGCCGCGTCCGACACAAAAACCAACTCTTCCTCACATAAATAAAGGCCACTTAAATCCGTCCGGCGCTCCGCCGAGCGGGCGAAAAAGGGGCGATCATGCCGCCGCCTCCGGATAAAATCGCCCGGCGAATAGTCACCCGGAAACCGTCCGGATATCCCGGACTAAATAATAGTTCGTGCGCAAAAAAATAAAATCGGATGAGGTGTATATCGAGGAAAGTTTTCCCAAATATTCGCAACTGGTTATACGATTCGACCGGCCCCGGAAGGATTTCCAAGTTTTAACCATCTGCCGCTGATAACGTATGATAAGCGGGCGTAGCCTTTCTAAGGGATCGTTTCTACTTTTACGGAATTCCACGGGGAAAGGTGTTTATTAAAGTTGTAATTCTTCGGAGATCGGTCCCCGGAATGGATCGCTTTCGTTATTGTCGGGAAATTCCAACGAAACTGGTATATAACTTGAAAATTGCCCACCATTCTTAATTTCGAAGTTTTATTAGTATCCAAGTTTCTCTTAACTTTGTTTATTTACATAATTCACCTTGTGTCGAATTTTTGTTGCACAAACTCATAAATTCGCATAATAATTGAAACGTAACAACATCCCCCACGCCAATTGCATTGTAATCCTTGTTAAGTGATAAAACCCCATAAATTATCCGAGAAAGCGCACCATCTAGTCTGGATTTCCTTCCTCCGTTTCCGCCGTTCCCTTTCCCGGGCCGCCCCCCCGCGGCGCTTAAATCAAGTTTTAACTACAAATCAAATCCGAACCTCCTTAGCATAATGTAATCCGCATCGTCAAAGGAATCGCTCGCACGCCCGTCTAACAATAAACATAAATTTCGGATGAGTCTGAATATTAATATTGCATCGTTCGCGCCACCTCTTGCCTCTTTTACAGCGGAAATTTCAACCGCCTCGCTCGCGCCCAAATTACTTTCCGAGTTTTAAGAAACTTGCGACACGTTCCGAAAAACCGTATTTACGCGTCGAGAAGTTTCCAGAGAGAATTGTAACAATAAATCCGAAAAAAATTTCGCCCCTGCGAAAGTTTTTCATTTGGAGATTTTCCCCAACTTTACGCTAGTTACGGAAGGTGGATTTAAGTTACATGCTCTGATGAGTATATAGCAGATACTGTAGGATCTACTAATAAGTAGTTTTAATTAGTCGATTTTTGAATTTGTTGGGTTAATTAAAAGTTTGTACAGTTATGTAGAAAGTCTTAATTATAATTTATTTTATCACCCAATTGATTCATCAAAGTTACTTCCCGTCGTTACATTACCATTTTCCTTCGTGTTTTATGAGTTAATTTCTATTAATTCAGCCATTCTATGAGGGTTATTAGCATTAATTGCTTTAAAAAAAACCTATTGGAATTGTGACAATGAATCATTATTTCGGTGAACAAATACATTTCTCAACACACCCGGACACAATTCGATTCCCGCAACCTTAACAAACCCTAACCGTCGTCATATTTTCGCCGGAACGTCCGGAAAATTACGGCGCGCGAAAGTTTTCCGTCGCGGAAAAGCGTCGGTTAAAGAGAATGGAAGAGTTATTGACATACAGCCAACTTCCCGGCTTCCCTTCAGACATACATCCCGAAACCGCATTATCCTCCTAATATTTCTGAGACAAGCCCCCGCCAAGTTGGCCATATTCGCCTCACGACGTTCAATTTTCACGTCGTATTTCCGACACACCGACGCTCCCTCGCCGGGACGTCGCCCAGGAACGGACCGGCCCTTTGGGTCAACTTCAATTATCCTTGAATAATTCCTCGTGGTAACAACCATTCCCATCGAATCATAACTTCCATTTTCACTTTAGATTATAGTATTATACAATGCTTGGTTTCAGTAATCCGTTAGTTATTTGCAAATACTGTATATTCCCAACTTAAAGTGAAGAAATTCAACAATTCAATCAACTTCTTCAGCTTCTTCGACTTCTCTAGGTTCATTAACATTTTCTTCTTCCATCGCTTCCATCTCTTCCACCTCTTCCAACTCTTCCACCTCATCCACTACATCTTTAACCTCTACTTTTCCATAAACCCAATCTTCCAAAGATCAATCGAGAGTATATATCGAGTCCGTTACTGAGCTACACTGGGAAGTCTGTCCGCCCGCAGAGAGTTCGGAAAGGACCCCATGCCCGCATATTGCACTATCATTCACGTTGGTTATGTTCTCCACAGCGTCGACGGTCTCGCGTGCATTTCCCTCGTCGGTGCCAAATATTTCGAACAATGGCACGCCGAAATATAATGGAACAGAATGCAACGGCTGCGGAAATTGTATCTAAGAAGGCGCGAAATTATATTTTATCGGAACGGAATTACGGCGAGGCGTTTGCGGAGTTTAATCAAATCCGGTGCAGTCGGAATTTTTATTTTTAGTTGCGCTCGCGTTACCTACATTTTCGTCTTGCATGCAGTAATCTTCGTACTTCTTTAGCTGTTGGTTTTGTTTTTTTGATTGCGATCGAAATAAAAATTCTCTATCCGAGATTGTATTTCGTTCGTTTTTATTAACTAGTAGACAAGCGGTTGTACAGCGACCGTTGCCAGCTCATTATAAAATCATATTGCTGTGCACATAATCTTAAGAGCAGTTTCTTCGCAACTCCGACAAAACGATGCATAATACCCTTCGTATATCCCCGATGTTTCGGTGCTTTGATGCCTGCAATTTCGAAATGCGACATGCACGCTATTTACCCTCAAACGGCGAATGGTAATTGATAATTCAAAATTTTGTATATGATATTCGAGTTTGACTATTTTATGAATCGAACTCACAGAACCGTCTCGAGGAAAAATGTCGTTATTATTCTCCTCTCGATTAGATCCGATCGTAAATATTAATTTTCCATGCGATGTTGGCTCAACTACAAAGCAGTAGGAAGCTTTTTAATATAAATTCCCTCGGCTCCGGCGAAAAGAAGAGACCGGAAAAAGCCAACTAATTCGCTTTGAGCACCTCCGAGATCGTAAACATCATCAAAAAATAGGTAAAGGGGGTTAAAAACGGCCCTGCGCTTAAATTTTAGTGCCCTTTGTTGAAAGCGGAACGCCAAGAAAGCGGGTATATACGTGAAGAGTGGGCCCGAATCACTTTGCGTTTTATAAGGTAGCGCATTAATGGGTACAGCGGTAACCGAAAATTACTTTTCAAGTATTCAATGGCGCTTGTGAAATTCTAATAAGAAGCTACAAGGACTGCTCCGTCTTTTACTGTTACGATGCTAATGGTGCGTTGTTCAAATAACTCCATATTATTTCACTGAATTAGGCACACACTATTATATTCTAAGAAATTGAAGGAATAAATTCTATCTCTTGTTCTATAAGCGTCCAGCTATTTTCGAACGTTGCGAAAAAAATCGTTTTTTCCACCTAGCAATAAACCCGAAAGAAAGCGATTAAAGTTATTTACGTTATTCCCGATGGTCCGGATAAATTTGGTCAGAAATCCAGCGCGAAACGACGGCCAGATTTATCGGCGCGAACTAAATTAGAAAAGAAGCGAGCAATTAAATCGTTGTACAAACGGAGTTTCCGCCGTTACCGCCGTCAGCCAGATAAAGACGCGCATATTTCAAGCTCGACGTGATTAACACATACCGCGAGTAAATTACCCGCGAACGAAAGCTCGTTCGTCGCGAAGCATCTGCATTCTCCCGGGGGATCAAACGGCGTCGGGAAGATGTAATATCGGATCCGCGACGATAGGTAGGCAGAGGGGAAAAAAAGACGAATCGCCGTTTCGCATATTGGATGATTTCCAGTTCGGTGCCGGCGCTCTATTATTATTAAAACATCAACATCAATCACAAACAAGAAATCGCGCGCCTAACTTTGACGCGTTGGAAACCCAGACATGAAAGGGCTCGAATTGTAACCGGATCTCTTGATATGCAATCCCCGACACCTTCGACAAAAGATCGGTGTTAATCACGATCTCAGAAAGAGAACCATTCATATTAAAATGCTCCCTCAAGTGCAGTCTCCTGCTCCGTTCCCGACAGCACAGAGGCGGCACTAGGAGCTGAGATTTTGTTAATTCGATAAGTGTGAGATATAAAAAAAACTAAAGAAAGTAGGTGTTGTAAATACGAGGAAAAGAAGTAATGGGTTTCAATTAGAAATGGGTTGAACATGTCTGAATGATTGATGACTATATAAGAGAAAACAAGAATGCTACCGCGAAGGTCAATGGAAATAAGATGGAACAGAAATCCATCAGAAAAGCGTGCCTTTAATGGTATTTCAATAACAAATAATCTGTTACATTTATCTAATAATATTTCTATTCACCGGTTACGCCTATGAAAATTCGCCATCATCTGCCCGGCCGCTAACTAAGGGGAACAAGTAGCTTCGAAAGCGCTGACACGGATAATATTTGGACAAGTTTTCAATAGAGCTTTTTGTACGATTGAAATATTCACCCTCTTTTTTTGCATATAAATTACTCCAAGTTTCATGTTCCCGTAATGAACTGTCTGCCGAGACGCGAAATCGAAATGTCTACAATCGATTCCGATTTTAACCGAGCAATTCAAAGTTTAATGGTCAAGAACTCAGTTTATTCAGCATCAAGAAACTAAAAAGAAATGTAGTTACTACCAATATATAAAATTAATTAAACAGTTTCTCTTTATAGGGTATTATAAAGCACCCTTTGTGTTAACCCTTCACATAACATTATATTTTATCCAACCACTTCTTAATTAACTCAGTGGTTTCTTTACAATAGTTTTGAACTCTTCATATTTTCGACGATAAATTTCGAATAGAACGACAACTAACAAGGGATGTATATGTAGTATATCATAGCCAAAACGAGCGGGTAAATCCATTCATACCGCAATTGTTATTTTTAATAAAAGACTCCGGCCATATGCTCGGATTAAGTTATTATGTACGCATCAAAAGATTATTTATGGTTTGTAAAAAAAGGAGAAATAACGAAGCGTTTTGTGGGATTACGAGCGTTGCAGTGCTTCCTGGCCTTCATTAATAATAAAAAACATTTTTTTTAGTAATTTAGAAGGTGAAATCGAGGAATTTTAATGGGCTTTTGAGGTTTTACGACTTTATTGTGGGGTTTTTAAATCGCTCAGCGCAAACAAATGTAATGTAATAATCGATTCGCTCGACTTTTATTACTTACCAAACGTAATTTATTTATACCTTACAATAAAAATTATACCTATTACTCGCGTAGAACTTTACAAGTGAATTATTATTAATATTGAACTAGATTTCATGAGAAATTATACTAATAGGTAGGTAGATACAAGAGTTTTCGGTAGGACTCGTAGGAGAAATTCGACTATAAAAGAAGTCGATTATGTAAGTCGAGCAATATAATGTAATGGGATACTTTCTGCTCGGTTGGATTTCACTACTAATAATAATAAGAACGGGATGCATCCAATCCAGCTGCTCACCTTTTCGGTAAATTGCCTTCGGAGATCGACGTAAGAAAATTAAACCTATCGAACGTCTGCTCGAATTACACACGAAGAAAAAAAAAATCCCGGCGTATAAAAAGAGTTGGAATAGCGGTAACCCGCAGCGCTGGGATTTTTGTCTATATTTCTAAATGTCAACTTTTCCTAATTCGGACGTTTTCCTAGGGCGGAAAACAATTTTTCTTGTCGAGTTAAAATATTTAAAGCTTTATTGCAGGTCACGGCAGGGTATTTTTCTCACGTATTTCGGCTGGAGAACAAACGTACAAATGAGACAAAGGGGGCAGCACGAGCGCGCCGGCATATAAGAGGGAAAAACGGAGCTGAAGGCTAAAGAATCTTTCACTTCGAAATTAATCATTATCATGCCAGCTGGCTCCGCTCCCAGAAATGGAACTTTTTCCTTCGACTGCCGGATTATCCGGCTAAAGGATGAGAAATTATGAAATCGTTTAATTTCTTAAGTTTCTTTTCGCATCCGAAACTCCCGCACCCACAATGCCCCGCTAATTTCCAGATTTTCCTCTGATTTTTCTTTACACCGCCACAACTTCTTCTCCCCTACAAAACTCCGCTCTGTAATAAAGAAAAACTCCTCATGCAGGCGTATGTAAGCAATTATTACTCGTGGAATCCGACTCGGATAACCCGCTAATTACCTTTTGGCCGCTGACTAATCAGGTCGAGACCTCTCGCAGCCGAACGGCCGGGCGCAAAAAGGCCCGCGAAAGGTTGTCAAGCTGCCAAAAGGGCCGCGCTTTCGTTTTCCGATCGCGTTATTACAAAAGCCAGCGTATTTCATTAGCGATGACGGGGCGCAGAAGGTCGGGGGCCGCCCATCAAAAAGCCAAAGCGAAAAATAAAAATATATAAAGCGAAATAAAGGTGGTGTGTAGAGGGAGACGGCTCCTGCAGGAGGCAGGAAATCGTTTCTGTTTGATGGGAGGGATTTTTTTTTGGAAGTGTACAAATTTTAAATATACAGGATGTCTCATAAGTTGCTCATATTTTCTAGAATATTAAAAAATGTTACTTGAAACAGTTGCTTAGAATTAAAAGATCTATCCGCAGTTAATAAAAAAACTATCAACCCTGTATGTTGATTTAAGGGAGGTCAACTATTTTTTCATTTTTTATTGTTACATTTGATTGTTTAAGTGATAAAATCCGTTTATTCGAAGAGAATCGGAATCATCTTAAGACAGCCGGCCGAGAACTCGAACCAACAGAATCGAAAATGGCAAGTGTGAATTTCATCACGTAATTCGCAGTAATCAATCCGAATGGGAAACCCATTCCGGCGAGAACTAGCGAGCGCCGCATTTAGCTAAGTGACTCCGGCACGGGAAGCGCCGTCCCGGGGCGCGGCCCCCCCGTCTTCGATCCCCCGAAAAGTTAAATGCATCTCGACGGAACGCTCCAACGACTATCATATCTTAAGCCGAATTGTTGGATGTATCTGCAGAAAGCCGCAGACCCCCCATTACAAGAGCTGCAAGTTTGCGGTCTAGACCGTAACCCGTTCGGTCGCTAAGGAAAACGTTATATGTATAGTTAGTTTCATGCTCCGAGTGGTTTGTTTCTGAATGGAAAAAAATAAACTCCCCGTTGTCAACTTCACGTTTAAGAGGATTCCGCGCACGTTTGCATTTTGCTAAGAAATTATTGCAATGTCACATTTTTTTTTTATCGAGTTTATAGAAATATTTCGGTGGGAATACATCGGATGTATATTTTGCGTAGTGCTTTGTGGCAAATAAAGCCCGCAGGCATTCTGAATTTTAAGTACCGTCTTTACGACTGTATTTTTTTTTTGTCGGATATATAGAGGTATCGTATTTTATAACTTTACCGCCGTTTTGATCGTAGGATATTTGGGCGAACCTCTGCGTGTCTTCCATTCATTTTTTTTGCGGGAAATAAAATTCCGGGAAGTACATATGTCGGCGTGCTCGCGTCGCTGATTCCGCTCCAGATTCGTCCTTTTGTCGAACTCGCGTATTTACATAAAAATATTCATAGAAGTGATATTGAATTTCACGAAAAAAATTCGCCCAATTCGAGTACAAATGAAGTTTGTTGTGTATTTATTTTTCAATTAGTTACGAATATGAATGGTCGGTTTTGAAGTACAAAAAAAAAATAAATAAAAAGCTTCTCGTACAGCAAGGATTTAGACGATTGAGCAAATTTCACGCACCTTTGGTTATTCCCGTCGTTTCGCAAAAATAAACTCCGAGAATTATATCAAGGAAAGTCTTTGTAAAAAAAGCGAAGGAATATTCGATTTCGCTATGATATTCCGGAATATTTCTGATATTTCTCAGAGGAAATTGCTTCGCCTCCTGAAATAAATGCACGCTATGCTCGCTCCTATGCCAGTCGAAAGCTTCCGAATAAAAGAAAACTCGCCCTTAAGCTTCGCGTTTTTTTCGACGACCGCTTTTTTCATTTCGAGTCGTGAACATCGCGAGTTCGCTCGAAACTACGGGTTACCTGCGTAGGAAATTACTGTGTTTAACGTCGGATTCTCTAAACAATTTTACAACGAAATTACCCGAGCTTAAGTTTTCTTTTTACGATTGCCCATCGCCCCGGATGATGTTTATCTCCTTCTCGAATGCCAAATGAGCGGAATTAGCAGGCAAAGGGGGCGACGGAGCTCCTTATCCGTTCGACTTTTGAAAAATTCCCCGAATATCAAAAATCTTATCGCGGCAATTTAATTTTTAATTGCGTCCCGAAGGGGAAACAAAAAACTTGGACGTCGCCGTTGGAGCGGCTTCGGAATTTTAAATTAGCCTCGGGAATAGTCGCCGCGGTTCCGGAATTATTTATAAAATTTCCCCGTCGCCAAGTACCGGAAAAATTTCGCTAAATAATCCAATTTTCGCCATCGCTATAATTTCTTTAAACACCACACATTCGCTATGCCAACGAAATAATTTAATATATACAAAACAACAATTTTATTGACACTAATACAAGTTCTAATTATTTTTGTTTGACTGGGCTATAATTTTTATAACATACTGGAAACGGTTCGGTCTGATATTTCGTCGAAATTGTCGATTAACTTTGTCCAGACATGGACGGTAGACGATTTGAAATAATAAAATGGAGGCTCGCCTGGAAATTACTTCAATACTTCTGCCTTTTGCCGATTTAATGGGGACATAAAATAGAAACCGTAAACGTATTTCGTTTTTGTTTATTTCTTGGACGTTAAATTTTTATTACGCGCCGCAAGGATAAAGTACCCGCAGTACTATCAGCGCCATTACGAAATCTAATTGGATAATTTTTATGGACTCCCGATATTTTTAGATTTTTGTTTCACAACAAAACAAACTCCTTAATGCTTGATGAACTATACACATGAAAGTCCTTCACTTATATAACTTGGCATTTGAGCTTACGCTCGAGACGAAATGCACGGTTCGCTTATTTTAAATTGAAATTAGAGCTTTATTTATCATTCTTTTCAGTCGTAAAAAGCAAACGACAAAAATTCAACTTTTGGCAGAAATATAAGAATATTTACATTAAGAAAATTCACCTACACTGCTTAAATTGGATCGCCCATGTTGGTACATCACTCATTCATTACACCAACTTTAAAACTCTACATATACACATATCCTTACACTTTTATTTTACTACAAGAAGTGCAAATACTTCCAGGTATTTAAAGTAGGTAATAGAAGTTCGTTGGAAATGAAGTAAAGCATGTAGCACCTCGATAATTGTCTCGTCTCGTTCTCGCCTGAACGGCTCCGGAAAGCTCGCGAGTCAATTTAGTTTGAAGGGGGCCCTTCGCAAGTTTTATTGTCGCATTTATTTTCAGTTAACTTTTCGCAGGAGCGTCTCTGCGAAATCCGAAAGCGCCTCGCTCGGAATCGATACGGAAAAAGCCATTCGAATCGCGTTCGCAATTATTACAGATCGATTGTGCGATTTTTCCGATTCGACGGTTTAATTAAAACCGCTCACTTGCGGTTTCCGCGTAAGCGAATCGGAAGGAAATTCGGGGGATTTTTTTTTGTGATTTATGATTAATTCGTTTCGCTGATGTGCCAATTTACCTTTCAAATCGCAAATAAATTAATACAATGTGTATACGTTCGGTAGTTGTTGGAGTTTTTAAAATGAGATCCAACTCTGGATGGAAATTAATATCGCAGTCGTATACTTATAAAACAGCCTCGGTTCGGAAAACGGGAAAAATTCCCCGAATTCATGCAGTCCCAAATAATTTTCCACTAACGTAAGTTCGTTCCGGTAGAAGGAAATGGTTCGGAAACTATCCTAAATCTACGTTAGTCCCGAACGAAATAAAAGGCCTCTCTCGCTGGCGAATAATCGTATTTCAAAAATATGAATTCCGGAAACATACTTGACATGGTCGAAGTGAAATTTAATTTAGGATAAAAAAAATAGAAGCAAAACGTGCTAAGATTTCCACTACGGTTTTTCCGACCGGAAATCTTCAGGTTATATGTAATAGCCCAAGAAAATTATTATTATTTTTGCAGTAATTAAATGAATTTATTTTCTTAGTTTTTTGCATCTTGTAATTATTCTTATTATTGTTAGTCTTTAAATTAATTAAAAATCTCTTTTTAGCATAAAAGAGGGAAGAGAAGTGTGTATAATGGAAAAATCTCGGACTATTCGGGATTTTCTACGTGAAAACATTTTTTTTTCGTGCGGCGTCCGAGCTTAACCCTAAACAATTTATGGTCGATTTATCCAGATAGATGGATCCTTATTGAATTAAATAGCGATAATGGCTGCGAAACCGAGCGGTCGTGCTCATAGGAAATTTATAAACCGTTCCCCGTTTGTTTGTTTTTCTTCACTTAATTCCGCCGGTTCGGCCGCAATCTCGTTTCGGTCGTCGCTCGGCCTGGAAATTAGAAGGAAAACGACGGGGATTAGTTTACGATCTTTACCGGAAAATCGGATGAAACTCGACCGACTGTGCGGGGGTTTTTCGCTATTTTTCCGGGATTTATACGGCTGGTTTCACGCCACCCACGCGCCAACCGGACCCTTTAAACTCACCCGAATTAACCCCCTTTTTTATATACCTACCCCAAACAATGCAACGCTGGTGTAATATTATTATCTTCTAGGCAATAATTATTCACGAAAACTTCCACTCTTAATAATAACTAGCGCAATTTACCGCGTGCAATGGACGAAACTTTTCGAACATTCCATTTGTTTCCTGTCGCGTTGTTTATGCGGTTTTAAAGTTCTTAATAGATAAAAATTTCCTTGTAGTAGTTTTCTTAAAGGCTATAAATCAGCTGTTGGTACATGTTTATCGTGATAAAAATGAAACTGTCGGGAGGTATATGGACGGGTTGAGTCGTTAATTTTTTTTATATGTATAGCGCAATGTTTATGAATATAAAAACAACGGCCAAGAACAACGCGTCCTCTTCGAAACGAGCAAAAAATAAAACGGCCCAAACAAATGTCTCTGTATCGGAGACAAACTAATAAAAGCTATTTACAGGCGCCATAAATTTCCGGAATTTATTTCCATTTGGTACAAGAAATTAGTGGAGTTTGGGAGGATTTTTAGGATGTCTTATAGTTTAAATTGCATTAGAAACTACATAAAAATGTACCTATTTATAAAACAATTAGGTCATATTCTACGTTCCTCAATAATTTACAGTATACTTAAGATTAATTCCTGAGAAACTAATACTGCATTCTTAAAAAAAATTAAAGCTTCTTTAAAATTCTACAACTATTTTCGATGCAAACTTTAACAAAGCGCCAAGTTATTTTAAAGCATTTAAAGCTGGTGAAATTCTGCTCCCTAAACGGCCCACTACTGTGCATTATAAATCGAAAATATTTGAGAAATTTGTAGCGAAATACGGCAGTTTGTTGTGCGTCTGAATGGCATCCCCGGAGAGTCCGGGCCAACGGCTTAAAAGATTCCACCAGCCAGCGCCGAAGACATTCCTCATAAAACTTCCAAGCAATACTCGCTAGGGAAAGTTTGTATCATTTATTTTCGTTATGCGCTCTAATTCAATCTGCCAATCTCTTCCCTATCTGCTCGCCCGGATTATTTTTCAGCGAGAATTATTAAGTCTAGACGCCGAAAATTCCCGCCCGCGTATGCAGAAAAGGTCGAACGGGAGAAAAAAAAGCTGATTTATGAATTATGTATTCGAAGTTTATATCGTAGTTGTTTAATATTATTGTTCGTAAACTAATTTCATGAAAGGTAAATACTTTATTGGTACTTTTGGTAGGTATTTTATGTGAAAGTTTTGCGCGTATTTCAAAGTTTAAACTTTTTTAGATTCCGTTTTGTCAGCAATGTTGGCGCAGGATCGTACTTTGGCAACCTTACAAAACTAATTAAAATCATAATTAGAGAGTGTTCGTAAGGATTATGCAAAGTTGCGACTACCTCATCCAGGTCAGATCGATAAATCACGAGCTTTTTAAAAATCGAAAAAAAATCCACTTGGGCTGGTTCGGCGCTGGGAAAATGTTGCGGGGCCATTCTCCCCGTCGAGCACTAAAACATATTTCGCTTTGTTACTCCCGAAAGATATTACGGAGTCTATTACATTTCCGCTTATAGTTTTTCGGGGTGGAGGGCGGCTCGCAAATGGCGCGGCGGAAAAGTTTCCAGTTTTTAGCGGCGCTTTTTCCCGGAGCTTTAATATTATGATACCTATAAAGTGTAGGTAAGTTTAAGGATATACGTTTTATGGAATAATATGCTCTACGTACTATGTAGTTACATGGTAATGCGCTTGTTACGCGCTGAAATGGATTGCTCGGGACCATGTGTTGTCCGGTATATACAGGGTCTGCATAAAGTAGACTTTAAGTCACTTTATAAAAAAAGTTTGGAAGGTAATTTTTCGGTATAAATTCGCAGAATTCGCGAACTCCATTAAGGCAGAGTTGCGGTTTCGGTGTTTGGTTTCTTTATTGCCGCTCCGGTAATGTCTTAAAAAATGCGTTTTTATGACGCGAACAGATGAGCAAGATGAGTTTAATATCTCTAAAGTTTCACTCAGGAATTTTATCAACTCCGGAGCTAAATTATAGGTCGGGGGTTATACGGCCGGTCGTTAAAGCGGGTTTATTTTTCAAAAAATAAATTCCTTTCCGAAGATTCGTCAGAATTTCGCATTATTAATCGTTATTCGCTTTATTATCGGGGTTATTTACGGTCGCGATTCTTTGTTACCCCGTTTCCTATTTTCGTTGTTTCGGCATTAAATCCATTAGTTCGTCTGGATCCCAGCCAAAGCAAACGCTGAAATATACGCATTCGCAAATGTATTTCGCATGTATGTACATACACATACATGCTGAATAGTAAGATACGACTCGTCCGAGGCTTTAGGATAACACGAAATTATGTGCCAACGACATCCAGACGAACATAAAATGCCACCAGACAAAATTACTCAATAAAATATCACAACAAAGTACACTAAAGTACCTATAGAAGATGGTTTTCCATACTACCACCCTGTATATAGCGAGTCAAGGGTCGCAAACTTATCCAGTAAAACGAAGATTCGCAATCATCAGGATCACAAAAACGAGTACAAGGAGATCTGTACCAATCAATTTCCAGCACGGCGAGTACGATGGGATCGCCGGCGCTCAAATAATAAAGCAATTAGAGCGACGGAGATGGCGGATCTGCAGAGATCCTCGACGGTACCCGAACGCCTCATCGACGGAACCTCCAGCAGATGAAGTCATCATTACGCTATCGTGACGAGCCGAGTCGGAACGAAGCGGCGAAAAAGGAGATGAAAAAAAAAGAGCTCTTCGCTGAGAGGAAAGGTGGTTGGAAATAATCGTGACTCGCGAGAAACCGTGATCCCATCGATTATATTTCAATTTGTTCTGTTGGTAGTGCATCGCCTTCGGGTATACGAAGCTGGTTTTTTTTGCAGTGGCGTTGCCGGGAAATTATACGATTAAATCCGCTTACTACTTATTCGCTATAATTCTCATACTCGCCCGAAAAGTTCGCCAACGAGCGGTGTGTTTTTTTTTGCGGAGAAACATCAGTAGACGTCGCGACGATGGCGTCGTTTCAGCGCCCCAGACGCGGAACGAGAAATACAATAACATTCGGAAAATAATGAAAGCGGACGGGACGTGGACACGTCAACATAAGAAACGCAACTTTCCCGAAACGAATGTAAAGTCCCGTTGACAAGTGTCCGCACTGATACATATCAACTTCCCAGCAAAGGAGCGTGAAAATCCTCCGGAAAAATATTCCTAATGTTCCTCGGAACCTAATTCCGCGATATTAAACCCGAGATTGAGTATGTGGAGAGGTTTCCTAATATGTGTACATTCACTCATATAGTCTAATGTCTACTCGGTGGCAATAAAAACTAGTAAGAATGATAGCGAAGGCATGTCGTAAGCCGTTCGAAGCATCTGTTGCAAAACCGCTACGTATATATTTATAAGGGGACGGGTTCTTATTCCTGAGGGGGAAAATCGCATTATAATGTCTAAGACAAAGCTTTTCCGTGCGCAGTATGGCCGAAATTGAAGGAGGAAATGGCGAAATCATCCCTCTTTCGCGACGGGACGATCGGTCCGAATGCAACCGCAGCTTATATGCGCTTCGTTATAATGCTGATTCTTCGGAGTATTAGCCGGGCAGTAAAAATTTTACAATGCGAATCGATATTTGCCGTTACTTAGAAACGTACAAATTTTATTTCGAGCGGAATTTTTCGCTCCGTTGAGCGCTTTTATTTACAGTTAACGCTTTTTTGCAATTACCCGCGTACAAACACCGAAATCATTAAGCTTCAATCAATGGAAAAATAACGCCGTTATGCGAGCTCGATAAATACAAACACGGTAAGTTCATCTTATTTTCAAAACGTTAAAAGTCGGTAAAAAATCCCATTCAACTCCGCTTTTGCTCTTTTCGCCGTGCCGAGAAATTCGCATCGACTATTATCCGCGTATATTACACAATCAACTTATTTAAAATCTGCAAAGAGCCCTTCTTAAACGCGGCGAATCCGGTTTAATATCGCGTTGATTACGTATACAGAGCGCCGTACGGAGCATAAGTCATCCGGAGCGAAATTACCTCGAGAGGTGCTGCTAATTTCTCATAATGTTAAGTTCCTTTCGCGGCACGTGCGTCTAAGCTGTTTTCCGGAGAGAAACAAAATTCCTGTTTCGCGAAATTCAAATTAAAAATTACAGACAACTGTTACGTTGTGTTCCCATCGAGTCCGGCGCAGTTTTACGGCGAGTTCGTTTGAAATATTAATTTGTTGCATCGATTGTTCCGCTCGTTTTTGGATTATCTCGCGTTCCAAACGCGGTGTCGATATCAAAACTGCAGCGCAATGCGAACGAACGCCGATAATTTAATCCTTCTGAGTATTCGCTTGTAATTTGCACGTGGAAGCGACTGATTTGCGCTTACCAAATACTGTAACGATCACTTTTGTTGGGCATTATCAGTTTACTTTATGCGATCGGTTATAGAGATTAGAGGCGAGGGAGGTTTGAATCATACAAAAAGAATGTACAAAATATTAACTGATTTATTTATTAGCAATTAATACTGGCTTACTTATCTTCTTGACTTACGAAATCTTAGGAATAGTATAAGATATTGCGCTGAATGTGGGAAATCCGATTTCTCGTGTATAGCTACTCTTATTTTTCAATGCAATTTATGTTTGTACTTATTGAGATAACGAATTTTCTGCTTTTCGGTCAAAGTTCGGGAAATACCAAGCATGTTTGTATTGCTTTCGGACAAACAATTCGCACTAAATACAGCTCCACACTCAACGTTATTGTAATAGATGCGCAAATAACAACATCTCAAGGCAATCAATTTGATAATAAATGCGATATCAGAAAACAAGACTTGAGTATAATTCATTAATAAAAATAAGTTATATTGTTTTTACAGTTTGTTACCAATGAGAATTAACTGATTAAATTTCAACTCGAACGTTTCCTGTCCATTTTTGTAAATTTTCGTGAATTGTACTCCTCTGTCCAACTCTTTTCTCAGATCTTCGCTGTACTTTTCGTGGAGTTCTTTGGGAATGTACGCCATAGAGGTATTTACAGACGTTAACAAATCTACAACAAATCTACTATAAAAATCAATGACTAAAATTTGAAGGAAAATTATCTTCTTGTTACTTACTATAGCATTCTTCAGAGGAACCAAAAACGTAAGTCATTTCGTCTTTATCTAACCAATATTTTTCAAACCCTGCAGCTTCTATGTCTTTGATGTATTCCTTGTAAGGATCCTCGGTGTAATAATGAGTTGAAACCATTTCGCCCTGTTTGTATTTATTCCAAAGCGTATTAAATCGCATCCTATCGAAGACATCGTCGATCGGAGCTCGGTCGAAGAACGTTAAAAATGCAGTTCCTCCGGGCTTGAGCATTTTGAAAACGCTCGCAAACCCGTTTCTAAAATAACATTTATACCCATTTTGTATTCACATCTATAATTCCTTGTTACTTACCTACCTTGGTTTGATTAGCCTATGCATGACGGTAAAGCCGAAAATATGATCGAACCGATTTTGATACTCGACCGGAGGCTCATTCATAACGTCCAGAAATACGAATTTCGACTTTGGAATAAGGCAATTTTTGTTCAGGTAATCTAACATTTCTTTGGAAACGTCACTGCCAATAAACTCGTTATAGTCCTTCGGTATGAGTGGTATTAAGGATTTTTCCGAATTATAGCCGGGACCCATACCGATTTCCAAAATCGATTCGTTTTTCTTCCAGTTCAACGCGTGATTCCATTTTTTTAAGGCCACATTGGCCATCGTTAGGTTAAAGTTACTTACTTTCGCGTACAGTTCGGGAAATATCATAGACATGTTTAGCGAATTAATTACAAAATGCTCTAAATAGTCTAAATCACATAAAATTTGGCAATTAACTGGGCTCATGGAATGTGCGTTTCATACTTAATCCATTAATCAGTTATTTAATTAAAATTGTAAATTGTGGATATTGCGAGAGTTTTTTCGATATTTTAAGGTCAAGTTAATAGAGATTGATTGCTGGCAGATTGAAGAAGTGTCTGCGATAAAGGGATCAATATACAAAAAAACATGCGATACGCAGGCAATATACAAAACTTCTACCGAGTTGACCTTCAGGTTAACTCTTGACAAGTCGACATACTTTTGTGTTGTAAATAATAAAAAAATTGAGTAAGCGTAAGTTTTTTATGCAATTGCAAATCAGATTATTATAGAAAAATGAATACAATAAATTTGTAAGTGAAAAATAAAGTAAATTAATAAGTGTATGTACGTTTTATTAGGTACCTAGGTATATTATATTTTCTCAAACAATTATAAATAATATGTATGCAATTAATTTGATTTAAGCATTTACGTCAAAGTAGAACCATTAATACATTATTATATTATAATAAATGGCATAAAAAATTTAAGTACATATGTACTTTTAAACAAGAATTTAATTATTAACCAGAAAAAAAAAGTTTTTCAGTAGCATTTATGTTTTACGTGTACTTATTTATTATTTACAGGAATTGTTTTTATACATATTTCAAGGCTAAAGCACCAGATCTAGCATGACGTAGAATTGGAAAACGTTAGTAAACATTATCAAAAATACAAATTGTTTCAACTCTTGAATTTTTTAAGATTTTTTATATTCCTTTACATATTGTATAGTACACATTCACAATATTTACATTATTATTAACTTACGTAATAGGTATGTTTGCAGTTAGAGATATAATTAATTATCATTTAATTGACTGTAAACGGGTAAATTAAAATGCGATAAAAACTAACTTAAAAAAATCGACTAAATGATAAAACATGAAACAATAACTCTTCCTTATGCGTAAATAAATATTTTAAAGATAAAACTATTTCGTAGATTAAATGCCATTGTATTGCAGGTAGTGATAAATCTAAACCTAATATAAACCGTAAAAATATTAGGAAATATGCAGTTCAAAACATGATAAAAATAATTACCTTTACTAGGTACATATTTACTAAGCAGGTTCAATTGCACCATATATTGTTGTATAATTTATATCATATGCAGAATAGCCAATAAGTCGCCTTACCGAAACTGCTTATATATCACCCTGTAATTTAATTGCAATAAATAAAAAGAAAAATCCCAAATTATTTATCGAAAATAAATCGTTTCATAACAAAATATTTCTCGGAATAATTTTAACATCAGTTATCTGCTATATAAGTTAGAAGTAACAGATGCATTAACGTTGCACAATGTCGTTTAAATTTCCCCAGCTGTGGTCAAAAGGTGGGCAAATACCAGCGTTGTACACCCAAAGTACACTTTCGAAATTTAAACACCTGATAAAATGGAGAAAATCGCCATCAATTTTGGAAATCGGCTTCGCCTCTGGAAGCAACAGTTCGAAAACGTTGATTCCTCTACTTCCCGACGACTACAAAGAGTTTATCGGTAGTGACATTTCCGACGAAATGGTCGATTATGCTAAGAAGGAATTCAAGTTGCCCAGATCAGAAATCGTCAAGCTCGACGTTTGCCGAGAAATTCCCCGCCAGTTTCGCGAACGATTCGATCACATATTTGGTTTCCACGTTATCCACATGGTGAAGGACCCAGTGTGAGAACTATTTGTTTATTTCTTATTTTATTTAAATATTCACTGTTGTTCTGTAGAAAAGCTTTCAAAAATATCAAGAGTATGCTAAAACCGGGCGGATCGACGTTTTTAACGTTCTACGAACGTGTTCCGAACGAATTCGCTTTCGCGAATTTGAAAAACAACCCGAGATGGAGAAAGTACGATCATGATGCGATGATACCACCATACCATTACTTGCTTAGTCCTTTAGATGAGTACAAGAAGGACCTCGACGCTGTTCAATTTAAGGAAACCGTTATTCAAAAAGCGTACGAATCCTACACTGCAAAATCCGAGGAAGATCATAGTAGTAAATATAATATTTCTAGTTATTATCATTAAAAAAATGTGTAGGTATTCAGTGGAACTAGAAGTATTAACCGATATGTTTAGTGTTGGCAGATCTGTTAAAAGCCGCGAATCCTATTCCATTGGACATTCCTGATGAAAACGAACGGGAAGAATACATGAAGGAATATTTTGCAGAAATCTTTAAGGGACCAATCATAAATGAAATAGAAGATAAAAATGGAAAGAAATTGACGAATATGACAACCTTGAATATGGTCGTATACGCCACTAAATAAAGATATTGATTTAACTATTGTTTTAAATAGTAAACATTAAGTATATAAATGTTATATGTATAATAAATATTTTGTTAGTTTTATTACGGATTAAAAAAAATTGCATCAATGCTACATACAGGATGTTTCTTTGGGTTACTAATAAGATACAGAGAATTTATTTTTCGTTTTTTTGCAAAATTTCTTTTTTATTTATCATATTGACATGACATTTGGCATGGTTACAGTTTTAAGATTTAAGTTAATCACAAGCATGTTATCAATTTTGAGATTAGAAGGGCACCAACTATTCTCTACTGGATGAAAAAAAATATCAAAAATGAGAGATATGAATTGTGTTAAGCACAAATTATTACAAATAAGAGAAAAATAAATTTTAATTTCGACACCCTGTATCTTAGTAGTAGATAACATTTGACCCAGGGTTATTCAGAAAAATATTAAAACTCCTGAACCTAAAATTAAAATATTCACCATTCCTTTTAAAAAATCCTAGTATTTGTTTCAAATCATGTCGTTCAGATTTCCACTTTTATGGAAAAAATCTGGCGACACGGCAAGGGCGTTTACGCAGGGCAGCCTTTCGAAATTTAAGCATCTAATAAAATGGAAAAAATCCGAATCAATTTTGGAAGCCGGATTCGCCTGCGGAAGCAACAGTTTGCAAACGTTAGTTCCTTTACTACCTCATGACTACAAAGAGTTTATCGGTAGTGACATTTCCGACGAAATGGTCGAATTTGCTAAGAAGGAATTCAAGTTGCCTCGATCAGAAGTGGTCAAATTGGACGTTTGCGGTGAGATTCCTTCCGAGTTTCACGAGAGATTCGATCACATATTTGGTTTCCACCTTATCCACGTCATGAAGGACCCAAGGTAAGATCACTCGACAGTTGTCAAAAATTTTTGTAACATTCTCATATGCTAACGATAACTAAAATACGTTTTAGAAAGGCTTTTAAAAATATCAAAGACATGTTGAAACCGGGGGGATCGACGTTTTTGACTTTCTTCCAACATACTCCGATCGAACACGCTTTTGAGAAATTGAAAAAAAGCCCGAAATGGGGCCGGTATGATCATGATGTGATGATGCCACCCTACCATTATTCCACAAATCCTTTAGACGAATATCAGAAGGATCTCGAAGCAGCCGAATTTAGTAAAACCATCATTCAAAAGGCATACGAAACGTACACTGCAAAAACCGATGAAGACCATAAAGGTGAATAGAAAACATGCAAATTATAAAAATTTATCGGAAATTAACCAATAAGTTTAGTGCTTATAGATACGTTACACGCTGTGAATCCAGTTCAACTCCAAATTTCGGACGAGAAAGAACGGAATGAATACATGAAAGATTATATTTCGAAGGTTTTTAACGGACCTGTTGTGAATTCAAGACTAGACGAAAATGGCAATAAAATAACTGACATAACAACTTTAAATATGATCGTATACGCCACTAAATAAAGATAGTGATTTAATTAAACTATTGTTTTAAAGTAAACAAGGATATAAAGTATAATTACATGTTCGTAAATATTTTATTAGAAATTAGAATAATTGCATCAATCATATGCGTATATAAGTACCTGCGTAATATATAAAACATGCAGATTATTAGATTTATTCATTCTATTGTTTCAAATCATGTCGTTCAAATTTCCTCATTTATGGATAAAATCTGGCGAGGTGGCAAGAACGCTTACGCAGGGCAGCCTTTCGAAATTTAAGCATCTAATAAAATGGAAAAAATCCGAATCAATTTTGGAAGCTGGATTCGCCTCCGGAAGCAACAGTTTGCAAACATTAGTTCCTTTACTGCCTCACGACTACAAAGAGTTTATCGGTAGTGACATTTCCGACGAAATGATCGATTATGCTAAGAAGGAATTCAAGTTGCCTCGATCAGAAGTAGTCAAATTGGACGTTTGCGGTGAGATTCCTTCCCAGTTTCGCGAACGATTCGATCACATATTTGGTTTCAACGTTATCCATGTGGTGAAGGACCCAAGGTAATAAGAGCACACAACATTTTCTAACATCCTAATTTATTTACTAACGATAACTTTATAACGTTTTAGAAAGGCTTTTAAAAATATCAAAGATATGTTGAAACCCGGTGGATCGACGTTTTTGACTTTCTTCCAACATACTCCGATTGAACACTCTTTCGTGAAATTGAAAAATAGCCCGAAATGGGGCCGGTATGATCATAATGAGATGATTCCACCCTACCATTATTCGGCCAGTCCTTTAGACGAATATCAGAAGGATCTCGAAGCAGCCGAATTTAGTAAAACCATCATTCAAAAGGCATACGAAACGTACACTGCTAAAACCGATGAAGATCATGAAGGTGAATAGAAAATGTGCAAATTATAAAAATTCATCAGAAATTAACCAGTAAGTTTAGTGCTTACAGATTTGTTTTATGCTGTGAATCCAGTTCAACTCCAAATTTCGGACGAGAAAGAACGGAATGAATACATGAAAGAATATATTTCGGAGGTTTTTAACGGACCTGTTGTGAATCAAAGACTGGATGAAAACGGCAATAAAATAACTGACTTAACAACTTTAAATATGGTTGTTTATGCTACCAAATAATTGTTTTTTGACGTACAAACTTGATTTTAATATTTATATTATTGTCTTGTATTATCTACTGACCGATTAATTATTATACATAGTTATTAAAACCAAACATGCGTAAACAAGAATTTAAAAAGGTAAGTAGCCTGTTATCGCTACCTACGCAAGTAAGTTAAGTTTAAATTGCAACTGTTACATTGCATTAATTACCGATTTATGTATTATTTTAATAGTGCATAAATAGAGCAACTCTAATAAAACAATCCTCCAATTTGTAAACAACATTAATTAGCCTTATTTTTAAATTACGCAATTTCATAAAAATAATTTATACAAGTAGATATCACAAAAAAAACAAGTTGCCGATAAAATAATTAAATACTATTAATTTCGTTTCGTATAAATTTACCAACCTTTATCGACATCGAGCAGTCATAGTCACCATGTCGTTCAAGTTTCCCGAATTGTGGACGGAGAGCAGCAACGCCGCCTTCGCCTTGGTGAAGGACCACCTCGATAAATGCCAGCATCTGATAAAATGGAAGCAATCGGAATCGATCCTGGAAATCGGCTTGGGCACCGGCCACAATTCCCTCAGAACGTTGTTTCCCCTGCTGCCCGACGACTACAAAGAATTCATCGGCAGCGACACCTCCGAAGAAATGGTCGAATTCGCCAAGAAGCACTTCAACATACCCAAATCCACCGTGAGAAAATTGGACGTGTGCGCTGGCGTTCCCATCGAGTTCGAGGAACGATTCGACCACGTCTTCGGGTTTCTGGTGATGCACACGGTAAAAACCCCAAGGTAAATGTCTTTATTATGCACCCGTTCGAATAGAATACGCTAATTTTTTTCGCACTGCGCTGCTAGAGAAGCGTTCGTGAACATCAAACGCATGCTGAAGCCCGGCGGTTCGGCGTTTCTCACGTTCTTCGAACGATCCTCGGCCCAAAAGGCGTTCGAGAAGCTGAAGGACAGCACCAAATGGAGCCGGTACGTGCACGAGGAGTCGCCGTTTCCTTATAGTTACTCCGAAAATCCACGCGAGGATTTCGTGAAAGATATCGAAAGCGTCGGTTTCCAACAGTATGAATTGAAACCGGTGAATGATACGTACGAATTCGGAGAAGAAGAGTTTATTGGTGAGTAAAATTAACGGAATTTTGAATTGATTATATGCATTTTTTTATTTATTATAGATCTGCATTTGGCTGTGAATCCGGCTATTCCGTTTATCCCCAAAGAATTGCAAGAGGAATATAAAAAAGATTATATTAATGAATTATACGAAACACCGATGTTCACAGTAAAAACTAACAACGGAAGGAAAACAATCGTAATGAACTCTAAAAGTCTTATTTTATACGCTACTAAATAAAAAAAAAATTGACAATTAATATAAACGATTACTTTCTACCTTGCATCCGAACTCGATATTGATATTTCCCGCGCGGTTTTATCGGCGCAATTAATGGCTCGAAATGCCAGTTTCAACAGTATTCAAAGTTAAATTTTCTCGGTAATTTCCCTCGCAGAGAGCGCGACCAATTATGCAAATAAACATTATGGCTTTTTAATTAAGGCTTTAAACCGAAAGTAAGCAGAGGCGTTGTAGAAGAAGATTTAAAATTTTATTCGCACAAACATTCTCAAAGGGTGAACGTACACCTAATATCGTTTTTAATGAACCGATTTAATTAATTTAAAAATGTGAAAAACGATAATTTTGTAGGAAATAATGCAGAATTAATATATCTAATTTAATAAACTCGATAAAGAGTAAAACTAATTTTCAAATTTTTATTAGATTGATTAGTTTTTTTGGGGGAAATTAAATTTTTCAGGACGAGTCGCTGATGTTTAGGCGCGTTATACGTTAGAACGATGCTATTTCGAACATTCTGTCGATAATTCGCGAGTACTTAGCACCTCGTTAGCTATTCGAAAAGGTATTTTATAGATTGGCGCTTTACGCCGCAATTTATTCGCATCTTTGGCTCCCCGAATTCGATTCGCGCGGATTTTTTTTTGTCAACCGCGCGATAATTGAGTTATTTATCTCCCGCGCGGGCATTTCAGAAATGCGTTGACGATTTTGCGGCGAGGTTCGTAAACACGTCAGAATATTCGAGTTAATTACCGGCCGGTCGTTGGCGAGAAATGCACTCGAATTTTTGTGAAAAAAAAAAAAATCCCCCGGCGTAAATTGCTCGGTTACCCGCGAGCCGATGATTTTTAAATGAGCCGGTAATAAACGAACATCCATTAAAATTTCAGTAAGATAATTATTCATATTAATCGCTTTCACCTACTCCGCAACCATATAGGTAAAGATATTATACTCCGCTATTATTATTGTTCTCGTAGGATTTATGGACGTTGTTAGAAGGAGTTACGTTGTTGATTACATCATTTGTCATGGAGTGTAATGCATTATTCGTCGCTGTTGATATGTTAATAAGTTGAGACTATGTAGCGAAAGTAATTACAAAATAACTAAACTTACAATTTAAGAGTAACTGTTTGTATAAAATCCGGGTAAATTAGTACTTGTTTGATTGCGTACATCCGTCCCAATCTGAAACGTTAATACTTGAAAAAATTATTCCCCCACGTCTCATTTACTATTCACCCTTCAACTCGGGCCTTATTTAAGCAGTAAGTCTCAAACGGCCGTGTTTAAAATTACGGAAAACATCGGAACGGATTTGCATTCGCCGGCAACATTTTTACCGGCGTTCCCCCCTAGCTGAAAGAAACTAATTTCAATTTGCAAGTTTTATTAATTTCGGCCGAATCATGTAAATCGCGAAACACAATTTCAATGGCTCTAATCGCGAGTTTTCCGGATTACCCAAAGTTGTCATCTAATTATCTCGACGAAAACTAAACCCGGTAATCCAATCGTTCGCGTGCGATTTTAATCTATTCGAGCACGTTTTCCCGATGGGCGTGCTCCATCCGCAATCCCGCAGACATCTGCTGATTCATCGGGAGAAACACCCGAAACTATTGAAAAGGGACACGCGCCGGCTTTTACGATACGACTCCTAATAGTTGGTTAGCACCCAACTTACACGTATCCCGGGCTCCATCGACGGCTCTAATATTGTTAGGTATACTGCTATTAGATACACACATGCACGCCGCGGGCGATGTCGCCTTCGGATTTATCGCGAATGACTGGGGGAATAAAGGAGTGCGGCCAGAAAGCCGTCGATAATTTATGGTTGTTGTATATTAGTGTGTGCTAATCGCATAGCGTCGTATATCATCGCAAAAATGACTGGCCCGCTGATAATACTCGCCTCTACAATAGATTAACCCCCCTTTCACATTACCTGTACACATGCGATGAGATTACCGCTCGACATAACAAGCCCCCGACATCAATCTAATATTACTTTATTAAAAAAAAATAGACTAGGCGTCCCTAATAATTCAAATGCTACTCTCGAAATGTCTCGATAAAAAAAATCGTAATTACCTGCGCAACAGCTAATAAAAACCCGGTTGCTTCCGTGTTAACAAACGCCGCGGCCGAATTAATTCCGACCTTTATACAGCGATCTTCGTAAATAATTCGAGCCGGGGCGAGCTGACCGACAATTTTCGAAACTGGTCCCGGTAAAGAAGTCATTAGCGATCGCAGCTGCGTACACTAACAAGGCCCCGAAGTGGAGAGAAGAGAAGAGAGAAAAAAAAGGCCGCAGGAAAGAACGGTCTCGCGAGTTCTCCTCTACGAATCTCTTCTACCTTCGATATAGTTATTAGGAAACACAATTTGGTTAATAATGGGCCTCGTACCGGCCGGACTGAATCGCTCTCCTACGGGGCGATTTTAAAATAGAATGCTGGGTAATTGGTTTATCACTCTATGTACCATGATTTAGGTAATTACCAACATATTGGCTATGTTTTAATAATACAATTAACTACACTTTTCTCTGGGTATATAGATTTGTTTAATTACACGATAATGTGAGTTGTACTGATAGCGAAACTAAACGAACGTAAATACAGATCAATAAACGCCACTCAGCTCTGACAGGTATTATAACGTTTCTAATTATAAATTTAAATAACCCATAAACGTGTTTGCCCATCATAGAGCCGGAACGATGTCGACATGAAACCGGGGATAGGCCAGAATGTCATCTAATAAACTAGTCAATTACTGGAGCAAATAGCCGGTGTAATTGTCGTAAATGTTAGATGTAAATAAACCGTCGGTAAAGCGTGTAATACTAAAAATATTTTTAGGCCCGCGGCAGTCGGCGATGATGTGTTTTTGGGATTTTTTAATAAACGAAAGAATCGAGACGATGAGGACTCGTCTTCCATCTTCCCTCGGTTCTTATGATTTATTAAGACGGCGAGCGGCTCTTTGAAGTTATTAGTTACAGACATGGAATTGGTGCCGCGTAATCTTCTTTCGAGTTTCGGTAGCAACCAAATCCGATCAGGTGGTGGGGTTTTCATGCCGCTTTCATAGATTTGCGGCCCTTTCGAATCAAACCCGATTAAATTTCTACTCGTACTTTTTTTCGTAAGTACTACACACTACTCTTTACTCAACTCTATTAACTGTATACTCTCTGCACTCTGCATACTCTCTACATTCTCTACACTTTTTACACTTTCAACATTCAACTCTTTACTCTAGTCTGCTCTACCCCGAAGAACTTTCGCTTTAGGGGTAAAGTACCAGCCGAAAAGGGATTATTATTTGGCGCTCATCGTAGTTTCGTTTTAACGGTGAATATGAACTCTTTCGCAACACCAGAGAAAAAATCAATCGAGTCATAAAAGGCTCTCTGGTTGGGAAATCGATCGTTAATATTGCGCAACGGCGCGCCGGCCGGGCGTCTTTTGTGTTACCGCCGAAAGGAAATCCAATTTTAATAGATTAATTTTTTCGTCGGCGGCGAGCCGCTTTACGTAAATAAGCGGACGGGCGAATTTATCGAAAAACATCTCCTAAAACGTAATTATACTTTTACGGAAATCCGTCGACAACTTAATCTTCAGCGCTCGACGACGGGCCGAAGCTTTCCGATTCCAATTAACGTAAAGAGTCCGTTTTGTTCGAAAAAAAAAGAGCTTAATAAACAGTGCTGTATCGTACTAAAGGGTTGTAGATTGCTAAAATTCAACCATCAATTAAAATTCATCCGAATTCAATAGATTTTCTACATACTATAATATCCAATTTACCGAGAAACCCACAATATTAGTTAATTTAACCAGTATCCAGCGACTTATTAATTACCGGATTGCATTATGAGTGCACAACTACGCCCGTGATATCGAGGTCCATTGAAGAGCTTCGAATCAATTATCAAATCAATCTAGTGCACTCGACATTTAATTTCGATGTAATTGCAATTAGAAATGAACGTTTCTCGAAAAATTTCACAAACGACGAAAAAGCCGAAGCGATTAATTTTCTTTTAATTAAATCCGGAATCGGAAAGTTGCGCCGGAGCGTTCCTATAATTAATATTCCTCCCAGGGGAAGTTATTGTGTATCGCGTTAATATGCGAAAGTTAATTGCAATTAATTTCATCGTCTATTAGGCCCGTTTTTAATTTTTTTTTCGGTTCGTTTCAGAAAAGGATTCTATTTCTCGACCAAAAGTTATTTATCGCGGGTGTTACACATGTTCTGGTTAAATGGCTGCCACCGGGTATTTAATCATCGATTTATATCGTCTTCTCGCGTTCCGAGACGCGCCGGAAACCGTTTTCGAGGAATTATTTATTGTTAGTGGCTCGTTCGATTTTTTTCCGCGCGTTTAACGAGAAAATAGTAAAAATAATCGCCGTCGCGTTGTCAACACTTCCACTCTGTAACACGAACTGACGGCGTTAATAGCCTAAGAACTTTTAATTATCGCAGACATTTTCTTTTATTTCAAAACGCCGGGTATAACAGGGCGCCTAATCTAATAAAAAAACTACTTTTATAATACAGCTAGACTAATTTAAGTTATAAGGCATTATTTATTGGTATAAAAGCATGTGTGGATACAAAAACTAAATTTACAGTAAGCTAAAAAAGGTGGAGTGAATGATAGAAAGTTTATTTTGTGGCGGATAAAACGCACAAGCTGAGAGTTACATGACGAGAGTTGAGCCCGTTTTCATCGGTAACGGATTCATCTTCAATAAGTACTTCGTTTTCGATTAACTTGAAAAATTCCTTTTTGTAGTCTTCGATTTCTTCTTGAGGGATTTTTGGAGCTACCACGTTCACAGAATAGAAAAAATCTAGAATGTACGATCATTAAGAAAATTATACCACAAGAAGCTTTATAAATTTAAATTAACCATCTTGCAATAATAATTATACGTACGATAAATAATAGTTTCTTACCTTTCCATTCTTTTTCGTTCTTGAAGGTATATTTAAAAGTCTCTACTTGAACAGTGTAATCGTCGAAACCGGCTTGTTTCAACGCCCTTTCGTATCCTTTTTCCGGTTGGCTTTCATTGTAATAAGACGAAATGTTAATATTGTGATCATATTTTCCCCAAATCGGGTGCCTCGAGAGTTTCTCATACACTTGGTTAGTGGGCAGGACGGAGTGGAAGACGCTGAATATTCGACCGTTCGGTTTCAACATAGCGTAAATATTTTTAAAAGCACGCCTTAAAAATTAATAACCCGCCATTATCTCGGCATTTGAACGGTAAAGAAATCGCATTACTTACTCGGTGTTTCTCACCAACATCAGCGTGAAAAGGCTGAAAACGTTATCGAATCTGGCCAAATAATCCTCGGGCACGGTCTCGCAGGCGACGTCGAACAGCGAAAACGCGCATCTCGGTATATTTTCGTTGTTTTTCGCGTAATTGAGCATCGCCTGGGATAGATCCGTCGCCACAATTTCCTTATAATCGCCGGGGTAGAGCGGATATAAAAGTTTGGCCGAATGGCTGCCATCGCCGACGCCGAACTCGAATATCGAGGCGTTCTCTTCGATCTTAATAAGATGCTTGTATTTCTCCAGCAGTATTTTCGTCGCGATGAATATTTTTTCCGAACTGTCTTTGTATAATTGAGGCAAAGCGAAAGACGCCATTGTCGATTCGACTCTACTGAACGATGTGTTACAATATAACAGAATCCGGAATACAATTGCAGTTATTATATGTGATATGTTTGATAAAATGTAATCACAAGTTCAATTGAGTTCATGAAGAAAAGTAGGTATATTGTACGAGGGAGATTTGGTATGTTTTATCATTGTACAATCAGACATAAAAGTGTTTGTAGAGTGAATTTCGTTTTTCTAACATTTCGGAAATATTATATGTTTTTGAGTTCAACGACTTTACTTATCATTGTGCATGTTAGGTATGACCAAAGAGCAAATATCAACAATATACCTAAACATGTTTTTAAAAACATAAAACATATATCTCTTTTCCAAGAAACGATATTTATAGATTTAGTGACTTAGTGACATCTTTTTGTTTCTGCCTAGTCATTTATATAAGTTCACCGAGTAGTTTCTTCTGACATTCTTAATTAAGATAAATGATATTGTGAATATTTCTCAAAATATTTTTCGAAGCCCATGCCGTTTAGATTAATAGCCGCAGAACGAGAGCGTTTTTATTTTTCTGTTATTTTTAGACAAAAAATAATCAATCCGATGATCGCCGCGTATAATAGCAGGTCGTTCGAGGAACGGAAGGCGATAGTCCGGACTGATAAAGCATTATTTTCTACCGAGAGGGGTGGGCGTCGATGGTTATCGCCCGAGTATCAAGTTTATGGAGAAAAAAGGTCTCTTTTGTGGCCATCATGATAATTGACCGGGTCGCGTGTGGCATTCGTCACGACTGTAATTGTACACTTTATTGTTCGAAGAAACCGCCGGCGGTGGAAAGACGCACAGAAAATTTCCCAGCCCATCCAAACGCCGCGCAGAGAAAAGAGATGGGCCGCAGCCATCGATACAAATCAAGTTTATCCATCCACCAGTAATAACATTCGCGTCCATTGGGTCGTATGATTGGCATTATAGACTCGACTTCTCGACGACGGTACGTCGAATAAACCCCGATGACTTCTTACCGTCTTATTGGCTCCACGAATTAAACGATCGACCGATTTTTTTTATCATTCCGCACCACGTGAGGTCGATTTAATATCGAGAGGGTGGGATTTTTTTATCGAACTCGCCGCAGACTTCGAGAATTTACAACTCTTTTGCGGCGCTAACGCATCGATCGGCTCGTAAAATTAGCCCGTAAAGAGGAATCATAATTCGCGGTGTAATTAAAATCGCAACGAATAAACCCTCGCGTATCGGCGTTTAAAAGCAAAACGCCGGATTTTAGAATTAATCGGCGCGTTCGCGGCCGAAGCGGTCGCTTTGGGAGCCTTCGTTTTAATAATTGGTTTCGGAACACTTCACAAAATCCCGCCCTTTGATACACAAAACGTATACACATTCATACATGTATACACACACATTCGCATAACACAAACACAATTTTCTTCCTTTATTGAAATTAGCTTCGTTTTACCAGAGAAAATTAATTGCGAGCGCGTTTTACAAAGCCAAAAGAGCGATGAGTTTGTTACGATTTTAATACAGGTTTTAAGTACGTAATTTCATCGAGTAAATAGTACAAAAAAAAATTATTATCTCACGGCACGTCCTGTTCTGCTACGACGCTCTTTTTCTCCGGCTCCGATTCCCGATAGATAGACGTCGCGAGAGCGACGCACGGCGTCGCGATGAAGACGTCAAGGCGGATGGGAGACGCGCGGGCCGCAGGGGCCGTTACGTGACGTCGCGACGGGCCGTAGCTAATTACGTCTGGCAATAAGTTACGCTACGCCTGATGGCCGACGCTCCGCGACGCGCCCGTCGTTTCGCCCATCCAGCCGGCGTCGCCGTCGTTATTTTTGAATGGAGCGACGCCGCGCGGGACGGGGCGCCCATTCACCAAAACGCACCCGATGGAATTGAACAGGTGGATGAGATCCAAACGTGCTAATAATTGTCCCAGAAAATGTATAGTTTGTATTATGTTACTATTGTTTTATTATGCCTGCTTAGAACTGTGGTTTAGAATTTACTCTCAACTCTCAACTCTCAACTCTCAACACTCAACACTCAACACTCAACACTCAACACTCAACACTCAACACTCAACACTCAACACTCAACTCTCAACTCTCAACTCTCAACACTCAACACTCAACACTCAACACTCAACTCTCAACTCTCAACTCTCAACTCTCTACACTTTCTATACTCTCTACCTTTTATCTTCTAAGCTCTTCTTTATATTTTCTACCACGATTATTATTTACCGGTGCTTAGAAGAAATCTTCAATTTTGAGTTATCAATTCTCCCGGTGTTGGGGAACTAATTAGCAACGAAACTTTCGCATTTATTATTCAAGAAGCTTCCCGACAATTCGCGAAATAAAAGGGCGCGAAGTATGGAAACTTCGTCGAACAATAATTCTTATTTCCGGCGAGTCATCGCGCGTTTTTTTTTTTTATCCGGAGCTCCACGTTCGCGTCGCTATCCCTTTCCGTTTAATCAAATACGGAGCGAAATTGCCGTTTGAAGCGCATAAGTACAAGCTACGGCAGAGAAGTTTTCTGTATTTGTTTACGGAAGTTCTACGGGGGAACTTTGAGTAATTAAAGTGGCGCGGAAAACTCGGAAGAATTCCGCCCGGCGAAAATGGAACGGAAAACCGTTTTGCGACTCGCTGTAACGGCTTCGCGAGGGCGTAAAAAAAGGTTAAAACGGTTTTTTTAAGCATAAAAAAATACTTCAATAATAATCTCGATGAAGCTAGTGAGTAGTGCTTTTGTCGCGTATAAATCCGGTCGGGACCGCAGCTAAGATAAGCGAATTCCATTACCAGTCAATAATTACAAGCTCTTGTTGCTCCTCCGGTCGCGAAATTCCCGAATTTCCACTTTGTAGCATTCAATTTCCCGGCAACAATCGCAGTTGATGAATCAAAGGAACCGGCGGGAGGGAAACTGAAAGGGAGACGGCAGCGCAAAGAGAGAAACAGAAACCGGGCGAGAGCTTACCCCTTACGCACCGACTCGGAATACAAATATACTTCATAAATCACGGGATTATTAAGTGTCTATGTCGGCGTCGTCTCCGGGAAATTTCGCCCCGATTCTTATTTTATTTACGCGCCAACGTACCGACTCGGATGTCTATTACCGGCGATAATAGACTCCCGGGAAATCCGAAAGATTTTCTATTAGTTAAGAATCGCGACGAAACAAAAAAAACTTCAATTTTACGCTGTAATAGCTTTAAAAAAGTTATCGAAGATTCTTTCATTTGATATAGTTTTACGGGGTAACTAGGGATTTCTTCTGCTCTCTCTATTTCTTTAATCGTTTTCCATTTTATTTTGCCTGATCATTCCGTTCCATATATTTCATCTCTTCGGCTATGTTCTTGTCCGGTATCGTCGTCCCGGGGTTATCAAATCAAACTATAAGTCACATGAGAGACAGTTCGTTAACAATAACAAAGCGAAACGTGACCGCAATTCGTTCGAATACAACATAAAGACGGGACGTAGCTACACGTTGAGGCATAGAAGCGAACGTTTTCTTTAATTATTTTTTTTTGTTTTCGAACGCACGTCAACGAAAATCTAATTGGCTAAACGCTACGCTGGCTCGTCAAGCAAATCGAATAAAAGTTCTGGCATCCTTCGGTCCCTCCTGTTCCTCGTGAAATTTATCGCGGGAATGGCCGTCTCCTGGATTTATTAATACAGCCGGGGCACGACATCTGGTCGAGCTCGTCAAACTCGACCTCGTCAAGAGGTTTATTATATGGTTACTCGTACGCCATTATCGACCGTTGTTTGTCCGTTAATTAACGATCGGTATGCGTAATTGGGGTTGGAGTAGTGAAATATGCAGGATGTATAGTCGATAAATAATTGGAAATTCGAATATATGCATTCTTATAGGTTCTAATCTCGAATTTTAGGAGATAAATACACTTTTATGCGACGCTTTATCATCTACAGCTATAGTTTATATGGAATATTTTTAAGTGTCCAATAAAAAGTTCTTAGCTAAATAGTGGTTATAAAAGCGAACGTCATAAACTGCGAAGCTCCTCGTTCGGTTTAATAAAAACTCAGGTATAAAATTAAAGCGAGTAATTAGGCATTCGCTAAGGAACGAGCTCGTAAAAGAACTTCCATATCGGGAGTATGTACGTTTCCGCTAAAGTTTGTTTACGTTTTCCTGCTTATCGCCTCGGATTTTATATACACGGTCCTTCCCTAAAAGGCGAACGACTCGTTAGATAAAAACCCCCGAAAAAAAAGTTATATATAAGATTCTTCTTTATGAGATTGAAGTAATTCCGTTTGCCGGTTTGTGCTTGGATAGTGGATGAAGAAGGATCTGTATATGAATAATTATTTCGGTGTATATGCAGGAAACGGACGATACTTGCCACTTCCGCTTTGATGTGTATCGACTGAATCTTGATAAGGTTCGAATGTCGCCGAAACGCGGACCGGCGCTAGTCGACTAATGAGCCCTTTGAAACCCTCGAATTTGCTTAAAAGGGTCGCCCGACCACCTTTTCGCATGAACCAGTCCTTCACTCGCAGGTATTTACCATCGCCCTCACTCTACTTCGATGTTCGTTACATTATGATGAAAGAAGATTCGAGCACAATGCTCGGAAGGAGCCCGAATTTTTGTAACTTTGTGCGAAGGGAATATTCATTTGGCGGGCCGTAAAAGTCGGAGTTAGATCGACGTTGTACGAGCCCGTAAAACTCTTGGCTTTTGATTCGATGATTGGACTTTTTACGATCGGGAGTCTTCGTATTTTATTTACATTGGAATCGCATTAAAGCGCCAGGTATAGGCTGCGCGATCGTTCCGATCGTCTGCATCGATAAAAGCCAGTCGATAAGCCCGCCATATTTCATAATGCCCCGTTGTATTTTTAATTAAGCGCCACGTTACAACGCCTCTAATATGTCGTCGAAGATAAGTCGAAAACAAAAAAGATATATCCAATGTCAGACGCCCGTCTGTCACGTCATAAGTAACGCCGGAATGTTTCTGGGAGTTGATGGTGGAGCGTTTTAGCTCGTATTGGATTTCTCGGAAAGAAATTACTTTCGGTTATTTTTAGCCGTCGACTAAAGATAGATTTTTTTTTAAGAAGAAATAGGTAAAATTCCAAAACCCCTACCGGAATACTATCTATTTAAATTCGAGGAATTCGTTCGGCACATCATCGACTTTTTGATTGTAATGCACCATTCGATAATTAGACCCGACCGACCGTAAACCCCGAATATCGCTGTGTATACGTATATAACAACATCCGTCAGTGTTTGGTCACAATGCGTGGACAACGACTTAATTCCGTTTCTGGTCGGATTGGCAAATCGATCGACGGTTCGATTATAATTAAGCCGTTATGCAAACGCCATCGCTTCCAGTACGTTCCTGTTCACTTCACTTCCAATCAAATATCATTATCTACAGAAATATCAAACCTCCACCACTGTATAGCGAGTTACAGTTCACGAGGATCTGATACAAAAATTTTGCAACTTTGCTCCTAAGAAATCTCTGTTATACATTCCTTATCCAGAAAAGCAATGTACAAATTCTGAAAGCGATAAAAGCACACCAACTTGTATAGAAACTTGATAGTAAATTTTGTTGCCACCTTCTTACGGCTTGTAACGATTTTTAATCATCAGGGCGCGGGTCTGACGACGGTATTTCATGGGAATTACATTATAGTGCGAATACGAAGAGCTCACGCGGTGTATACAAAGTACAACAAATGATGATGGATGGCCGCCAAGATTAACACATCCTTTTTTGCAGCGAGGAAAATCGAGGATGCGACCTGTCGAGGAATATATTTCGCGGATAAAAAAAAACGATATCATGAAGTTAGCGTTACAACCGGACGTTCAAAGGGCAGCGCGTTGGATTCGACGCTCGGCAACAAGTTAGATCCAGCGACCGAATAACGTAAACGGTTTAATTAAAAGTTGAAGAATCTTCATCGAATCGAGCGCGGTCGGCGTTTGCATGCCTGAATAAAAGGATTGCAAACGTTTACGCCGCCAAACCGAAGCCTCCAGAATGCTGAAAGGGATCTCGCTTTTGTCTTCAGCCGACTATAAATAATAAAGGGAATGGTTAGAATATTTCCACAGCGGAAGTTCGGAATCGAAAATTAACGTATAGCCGACGGATTCTATGTCAGAAAAACGCATTTTCGCGTAAATACAATGCGAAATTAAATCGGTCGTAAAACGAGTGAAAACTCAACAATATTTGTATCTCTGATACGCCTGGGCGTTCAAGGATAAACCAACGATTTGGAATAAAGGGTATAATAAAAAAAATCCACCTCCGTATACTAATATTTTCGCGAGATATAATCGCCGCAATTGAATAGCAAATACACCGTCGTAAATTAATTCAGCCCGGACACGCGGGATCATTTGTGTTGAACCAACAGAGAAACATTTAGCTTTTGCATGTTTAACAAGAAGCGAAAGCAAGAATTCTTTTGTGCGTTCTCACAATACCGAATAATCGTATTCGTATATAAATAAAGCGACATTAAAATCCGCAGGACCGTCTAAATTATTTGCCAACACAGGAAGCACACCCTCGCTTCCCTCCCGAGCGATCCCGAAAAAATTCACCGGCGAATTAAAAAGTTTCCAACCGAGCGACGTTATTCAGCTACATATCTTCCTTAAACAGGCGAAAGAAGAGGAACGTTTGAAATTCGCGCGAATCCATCTCTGCAGAAGGAACGGCTCGCGGTGAAGGCATGCAAGGAAGCGCCTCTGCATCTCCGGGAGAGTAGCACACCGGCCGGTACGGGCCCCATTCAGCCCATTGTCCGCCGAGTCGCCATTAATCTGACCGCCGGACCGGCCGATGCTTATCATACGGCGGAACAAAAGGAATCGAAATTGAATGGTGCGCATATATACGCGAATCGTGAGCCCTTTTTTCCCCGTTCCACCCGTACAAATCCGATATCGAAAATAATTATTTATATTTATTCGATGAAATATAAATCGGCCGCTGTCGGTGAATCCGGCGTCGATATTTTACTGTCGATTATACGGGAGGAATCAACGTCAACGCGTCGTGTTTTGACGTTTATTTATAACGCAAAATGCGGTTATTAAATCTATTTCGACGACCGGGAATTTATTGTGCTATGTTGATGGAAAAATAATTATTCGATGTTTACATTGAAACTTTAATTAGCGAATTTGCGGGTAGCCCGTCATCCTATTTTGACACAAGTCAAATGGTATTATGAATGATACGAAAAGAAATATACCTACTGAGTAATTTGTTCACCAATCAACCAGGATTAAACGAACCGAAATTTAATGACCGGCATACCGCACGTATTAAAAGCTAACATAATTCGCGATGGATGCATTTCGGCAATGATAAAACCGGTTTAATTCGTCCATTATCAGTTCTATTCCGTAATAATTGCAATTAGAGATAGCAATTAGAAATCGATATCGATTAGTACGAATCACAATGGGCGCATGAAACGCAAAACCCCGCCGAAATGAATTCGAAATTCGACAATGCGCGATCGACATTGCAAGGGAACCCCGCATTACGCGGTCGGTGGAATTTTAATTATTTACTATGCCGTTTCGGCCAAACATTTGGGAAACGCCGGCGATATGTCCGGTGGAATTATGCAGAAAATGCTGGTGTAAAAAAATGCATGTCGCGCGTAGGCGATGACCGGTGACCTTTCCTCTTCCATCTCCTTGCCAGCCGCCAACGCGCTGTTTGGATTTGATGGAGTTGGAGTCTCGAATATACGCCTGTAATCCCAAGAATTGTCGCGCTTAATGAGGAAGTTCGAGCTGAACAAAGGGATATTGATATTACCAGACACCCCCGCTTTAATACTCGTATTATACATATACTATAGAATTCGCCAAGTGGTGATTACACTATTATTAATTCGAATTGTATACAGCATGTAGGTATTTTTACGGAATTAAATCGGTTTAACCCGGAGCAAACTAAGCAATCGATCACATCGGCTGCTGGGTCGTTTGTCTTCGCAATTTTTTCGACGCGAAACTACTGCGGAAAAATAAATTAGATCCGCGACGAAAAAAAATCACTTCTGCATTTCCGAAACGTTTATTTTCGACTCCCGACCGGTTTCGACAAACTCAATAACGGGAATCCCGTTCGATGTATACACCATGCACACCTATCTGGATGTGTACGAGCCATTTATAACGACACGTCCGTGCGGTTTTAAATCTATTTCGACGTCGATATTGATTCCCGAAACAATATTAAGCGCCGAGAGCTTATTTCGGAAGTCGACTGCGTATGTTTCCAAAAGGGGTGAATTTTTGATTTTTGATGCGGAAAAATTGGCAAATATTTACCTTCTGTCGATGAAATACGAACCGATTTCGACGGGAAAACCCGTTTTGTTTATTTTATACCGGTAAATCGAATTTTAAAACGCACAATCTTCTCCATACAGCATCTTTTATACACCCTGATTAATGATCGTATCGTGCGATTTCCGCTTCCTAATCCAATAAAATCGGCGCCTCGTGATATTTCCATTCGTCCGAATAAAAAAAAAATTGATTCGTCGACGTCCGGCAGCCGGAAAAAATTCGGAAGGAATCCTCGCCTCTGCGGCGCATTAAGAATTTAATTCCGAAAAGGGCGTGCGGATTTCCTAATTCAATTTTTTCGGTACATTCGGGTGTTTTAGTAAAAACGTCACGACGCGACCGCGCCGTCGTCGTTCGGAAATATTAATTGCGTTTTTATTGCGAGTCCAGTATGCACATGTACACACACAAACGACTTCGACGCTTTTATGCTAAACCCGAAATTTCGTTACACGGTCCCCAATTAGACGGACGTTTCGCTTAATTCGACCGAAAAGGCACAAACTGAATTACGAACAAATCGTTTACGTGTATCATACTGGGCGAATTCGAATTGCAAAGTCTTTATGTTAGAGTTCGATGCATCCCTTGAAGTTCGCTTTGTTTTAACCAATTCCACGAGGTTCTTATTAATTATTCCTGTTAACGCAAATAGGGAATTTCTTCCCTAGTAACACTTTTCGCTGGGTCTTTATTCGCCAGGTAACCGGATATAGTCGGAGATGTTGCATGCGCAAGGTATAAAATTACCCGAGGCGAATATCGAATTTAGCCTACGAGTCATCCAACGCTTATCGAATTGTTTTCCAGAAAATAAGGAATAAATTACCGAGAGAGCGTATTTTTGCGAGGCTTTGCTGAAAACTATGGTTCGACGATAAGATAGTATAATGGGTGGGCGAGTTGATACTTTTCTCCGTTGAAAAGAGGATGTTTATCGGAGCCGTTTCATTACGGAATTGAAAACTGTTGTTAACTGTTTATAATAAAAATAAATTTAATGCAAGCAGGTATTTTTATATACCTACGGAATTGTATTCGTCGCTTCGATGTAGTCCTGAATAAATTATATGACAAGTTTATGGTATAAAAGCAATAATTTCGAATAATTAACGATAAAGAATGAACTATCACCTAAAAACAGACTTACTCAAGCATTATTGCGTTGTTATTCGGTGTTCTAAAGGCCTCAAATAGATTTATGTTACATTTTGATATATCTAATTGGTTTTTTTCATTAAACTCGTTTTAATGAAGACCAAACAAAACACTTATTTTTATGAGACATAAATAATAATAAGTGATATAAAAACAGCAACTTTAGTAGCATAATAATGCGTTCTATTATATTTCTTGAATAGGAAATAGTACTAATATTTATCGACAGCAATTTCACGCAATTAAACACCCTATTATTATCAAACGATTCTTCTTTTATCCACACATCTCAAACGCTAGTCCAACAACAGTTGGATAAGGATCTGTCGTTTTTCGGAAATTAAATAAACGATTCGAGTTTATCGAACAACATATGTCGACGCGAAACTATTTCTGCCAAGGTCCTCTTCACCATTCTTCCTTTTTAATACACCATTTCGCTCGGTTCGCACCAATTACCACCGACACCAGGGCGTCAGCTGTGGGATACCCAAGTACCCACCAAAACGGGCATTGTAGGTCGACAGAAATGATTATTTGGTGCGGAGAATGTCGTAAAGAATGCGATAAGATTAAAGTTCATTACACCACTGGTTCGAGTTATTCAGTAGATACACATTTGAGAGATTTTTGTATTATTAGGTATCAAAAAATCCGATTTTTCGCAAGGTTTATAGCGAGCGTTCAAACGGCAAAAAGGAAATCACGTCGCCTACAACAAGGGGGTACATAAGATCAACACATTAACCGACTTTAGAAATGTTTATGTTGTGTTTGATGTAAGCTGTCACGCTGTCATGTAACATTACGAATGCGCTCTTATCGCTGCTACAGTGACGTCTAGATCGTCGCCTGTCACGACTCACAGCTGTTTGAGATGACGCTCTCCCGCGCCGTCAAGCGAACGAAACGAATTTATCTCGCCTAATCGCGATTGGAATTAATCCTGAACACAACCGCGATATTACTCGATGTGCTTCTCCCGATAGTTTCTCTTACCGGGAATTGCGTTTTCCGTATCAATTTCGCTCAATTGCTTAATGCACTAGGTCATTCATCGCTTCTAATACTCATCTTACTATTCATCATATTGTTTCATTTTTTCAATATTCATTATGTTACCCATATTCTCCACATTCCCCGCATTCATACACTCCTTATTCTCGACAATCATCAATTTTATTCTATGCGAAAAAATCGTAGGAATTTATTATCAACGAAGCCGGATTTTCTCCAATTATAACACTAATTAAATCAATTAATTAGTCAGAAAACGGAAGCTCGTTCGATTCTAACCGGGGATAATTTAAACCTGTCACGTATGAAAGCGGCATGCCGACGAATATGCAGCGTAATGGAGGCAGAAGAAGTGCGCGCTACAAACGGGCGTAGGTAACAGGAGCGCTAATTGAACGGTAATTAATAAAAAAATTATTTACCGTCGTCGTTATCGAGACTTCCACTACCGCCGGAAATTCGAGCCCTTTTTCAGAAGGAAAGTTAACTCGTTGTTATAAACTCGTACTCGTTGTTTATTAGTAAGTTTTTATCTAAACTTTATCTACTCCAACAAATGTTCCTCTAAAAGTACGAAGAACATTTTGTACAATTCCCCTACACAATTTTCTTTCGGTAATGCATTAAGCGTTTCTCGAAACGCCTTTAGATGAAACTCCAGCATTGCATCGGAATGGGACGCATCGGTGGAGCATTCAAATTGGCTCCCGGAACGCCGGATGCGGATATGCAACGGGGAATGGCCGAGCGATATCAACGGAAAAGGTGCTAAAAGCGCCGAAATAAGATGTGGAGCCGAGTCAGCGGATTGTTTGTATAAAGTGAATCGGGGGACAGGGGACGGGTCTTCCGGATAACGAGCAGTGTATATATAGCGTCGTTTTTTTGCTCACTTCGTTACATTCGAGGCAAAAATTGAATTGGTATAAGGGGTTTTTTCATCGTAAAAAAATTGGTTTTGTAAAAATAACTGTTAGTAGTTTGCTTGTAAATTTTGAAATATGTAATAAAACTGTTAAATAAACTGCTCCACAAAAGTTAAGGAAGTTCACAACTACTGAGATTAATTTGAAAGTTGCAGGTTTTTTAATCGCCAAATCTAGAATGAATTGTAGAGGTATAGGGACAAAAAATCCACTCAGATATGAGAGAAAACATTTAATTTCTCATATTTGAAAATTTGGTGATCAAAAAGTCTGTAACCTTTAAAATAATCGCAAAATTTGCAACTTTCTTAACTTTTGTGGAGCTGTTTATTTCCACTTAAGGCTCATAAATAATGTAACTTTACTCCAAAAAAAAACTACTGTAAATAAACCGATTTAAAGTACTTTCTACACGTAGGTAACCTTTGTATATTTTTTTCTGAAAAATCAGGTGAGTCATTAAAGTAAACGCGAGTCGTAAAGATACGAATCGCTGAAAAGATTTACGGTTTAATTATTTAGAAAATAGAAAAACGGCCATTTAAACTGTCAACAAAGCCCGATTGTTCGTCAAATTCCCTCTACCAACGGAACCGTTCGTTTAACAGGTAAGCACCTACGTCAAGGTAACGACACAATCTCTCAATTTGTCATGCGACGGCGACTTTTACCGAATTTTTCCATTCGAGTAAAACGCGAATTAAATCGGTTCGCAGCCGAGACGAGAGGGCTTATCCAGAAATGGAAATGAGTCCAATAACTGAACCCTTTTAATTCCGAGTGGCAACTCGAAGAAATGCCTTATTCGCGGGGATTTTCCGACTCTTCGGTACACATAAATCGTTCGTCTCATCAATTCTACAACGCATACAGATTGTCCCTCTAACGCGCTCACATCTAAATATACACTACAACTGTAGTAATTTGTAATGTTGAGAAAAGAGTTGTAGCAACTTATTTTATAAAGCGCACAAAGGAATTTCTTTAGTGTAGATTTCCTTGTGAAAACAAAATTTAGGGCCAACCGGTACGTGGATTCCGATTTGAATATATTAGCAAGGGTAAGCATTTAATTGTCGGTCCTCTAGCACTTTCATTAAACACAGTTTAGTCGCGAAATCAAGGGTAGATTACACAAACTCCGAAACGTTATTGTATTTATTTTGATCGTTGACACTTTCCGTGTACCGTTCGCTAAATCGCTTTTAGTTTTGCATTCGTTTTCCACTCGTGTACCGTTTAATGGCCCCCGCGGGACGCCCGATCAATTAATATCGGCGTATTAATCAAAATCCAGGGGCCGAGCGTGATTAATATGCCGGCAGGATCGCCGGTAGTACTTTTCCGTGTCGCCCGGTGGAGATTTTTCTTAACGCTAGGGTGGACCGCGAAAATCGTCGAAAATCATAAGTGTGGAAGTGTGTTCAACGCCGAAGAATTTCCACGCTTCTGAAACATTCAGTTTGTTTTAAAAGGGTAGCCGTGTCGTCTTTTATATATTTCTTAATGGCGCTGGTGTTCTTTTTTTCTCCGAGAGTTTCAAATTGGGAGGACGCGCGCAAATGGAAAAGCGGTCGCGCGAAAGCGAATCGATTCGTTTAGCTGTCGCATTGTTATACAAATTTTATTGGAAACAAATTGATTCCGAGTGGAAAAGTAAATTAATCGGTCTGTTGTTAGATAAATCCTTAATAATCCGACGGTTTTTCCCGCAACAAATCTAATCTACAGCAGATAGAAGCGGACCGAAACGGACGCACCGGAGCATGTGACGGTGTTGATGTATCAATCCGACCTAATGTGTTTATTATAGATGGTTTGTTCTTGTGTCGGGCACGATTTCCAGGTAAAAACGTACCGGCCCGGCTCCGGAGAATTATAATCTTGTTAAAAAAAAAACAACAGCTGTCTAACGATCGAATCCGAGATTATTGTGTGGTGTTTTCGAAACTTCGGATGATTTACAGAAAGCAAAAGTTGGCCTTAATTAAAAGATACCCGGTATTTATCGGTGTATACAGGTGTGTTCACCGGAATTTTACAATAAATTCATATATACCGAGATACCCGATATTGAAGAAATTTTGTTTATAGCGCAGAACTATGAAGGAAGCTTGCATATTTTTACAATAAAAAATAAGTTTATGATATTGTATAAATAAATATTTGCAGAATAAACCTTACATATTATAGGATTATTAATAAAAGGATGATCCTGATATCTTACAACAAATCTCCTTAGGTATACCCAGACATACAAACCTGTTATAATTCCAGTAAAAACCCCCTTTAAAATAATTCAATAATATGATCTCTAAAACCAGTGGATAAATCCTATATAGACGTCGACTTTCCTTTTGGTCCTTCGCTTCTTCGACCTTACCGTTTACCTGCTGCCGTTGAAAGGGATGAAATTCTGACGTGTAGAAATTGGCTTCGATCTTCGATGCTCGGAAGCATTGTTACTTTTTTCTTTTGCTTCTTAATTAATTGTGGGTTTCTGTGCTACGGCCGTTCGATTCACTGATGTAACGGCTTAATCCACACAGTCGGTTTTCGATTCTGAAAGGATCCTTCGCTCTCTCCATTCCGACCGCGTATTATATTTAATTGGCGGGCTCGTAATTAGGTAGCCGCGGTTCGCCGGGTATTATGCTGGTAGTTGTTTATAGAAAAGGGTTAGAAGTGAGAGAATTCTAATGTTTCAGCTGTAATTGTACCTGCCTTTATGCACTTAATATTTAGGAACTATTGGTTAAAAAAATTCATTTATTTTGTACCAGCGAATCTGCTTGTATTGTGAGTTATAACCACTTCTTTTTTCTACTGTATGCGGAGTTTTTTACATTAAACCAGGTAAATATGAGGATATAGTACTTCGACAAAAATAAAGTAATTCGCGAACTAACAAACAACGCAAATTAAATTAACAATTTTCTCTCGAAAGCGAGCGTTTTTTTTTCGAATTTAATTAAGGTTACAGCGCCGTAGTGGATTCCGGCGACCTTGGTGTAATTTTTTTTTTAAATAATTCGCATATTCGTCGGAAAAGCATAAAGGCGAGACTACGGTAACTGGGAAATTGCACTTATTATGACGTCTACGTGCTCCAGTAGTCGCATTGAAACGAACAACAGGGATGGACAAAAAGCCGGCGTTTTGTTCTTTTTGGTCGTCGAGCTGGTGGGATCTTCGTGGTTTGCATTCGAAGCGGTCGTCTCGAAAAATCTCCCACTATTTTTATTAATTCGTTCGATAAATTTCGAGGGAAACTCGTTTAGTGAACGTACGCGCTACAAAAGGCGATTTTTCTGGGGGGCTAGACGTTTATATCCAATTCCTAAACGAATAAGAATCGAAACAACCCACTAGATATAAAAAAATACGCTTTTATTTTGATAAACTGGTCATCGAAGAAGAAGGCTATTACCATATCCTTCGACCATATAATATATTCAAATGTATTTTTCGATACATTCAGAAAGGGCCCGTTTTCCGAACGCCCGACCTCCTATAGAGCGAAAAAGCGTTTATAGGACCAAACCAAAACATCTTTATTTCCGATGCGGATAAAATCTAATTTACATACGTAATATGACGTATGACAGAATTCGAAAATTTTTATTACCGAATTTTATAGTTGTCAGTTATGTTGAAGTTTTCACGCAGGGCTATAATAAATGAATTCACATAGGTGAAGATTATACCAATGAATTCACATAGGCATCTCATATTAATTCCCTTCTCTAATAGAAAGAATGTAACATGGAGTCGTTTAAAACAACACCAACGACTAATTGTAACATTCTTTTTATATCTACCACAAATTACATATCGACTTTACCTTCCATTATATACCCATTAACAATTTCCATTAGTCACCTAACTGGCCTTTATTCTCTCTAATCGCACTACTTATTTTCAAGCATTCTTTAAGAGAAAAAAATGTAGAGTAAAACTACGAAACCAAAGAGGATTTTCTAATCTAAACTCAAACAATATTCGACCGCAAACTTGTGAAAATTATCGCTCCCTCATCTACCTGCATTGCAAATATCTTGAAGTGCCCGAATATTTAGTAAGTACTTGTTAATAGCAATTCAAACAACAGTTTTAGATGCGTTTATAAAGTTATCAGATCGTGTAAACAAAAATAGGGCGGTATGTGTGTACAAACACTCGAGCTTATTTTCTTTGATGTCGGGCGAATTATGAATTCCCATTTCCTCGTTGTGCAAATGTATTTAAATAATGCATATACCACAAAACTGAGTAATGATAGAAAACTGTGATTATTAACTAGCGAGCTAATTGGGGTAAGGGCTTTATTAATAGGTAAGCAACCGTATAAAAATTTAATTTGGGCCGGTTCACGGCCCGTCGAAATGAATTTTCTGAATATCAAAACCGAACAGTTTCTCCAACTTTTTAGTTTACCGCCCGCCGTTGCCCATATGTCGTCCGATAACGAAATTAAGTCTTTTTTCGGTTCGCAAAGCCTACCTGCAGTTTCCTTCCGACACAAGAACAAATCGACTGTGTTTAAACTTATTAAGTCAAATTAAAAGATTATCTTTCTCGTACGGTTCGGTAGCTTTTCGGATTTTATCGGCCCGCGAGGGGGTCGCGAATCGATTAATTTTTTCGTTCGCCTGTTATACCGACATCGTGCTTGATTGGATGGAAAATTAAAAACTTACCGCAAACTATTCTTGCTTATTTTTTTTTGATTTTTTAAGCCGGTTTTTCAGTTTTGTATCACATTATACGCGAATATATACACAAACTGTCAAAATTGACGTTAATGACAGTTCGTATGACAGAAGTTTAATAGAGGTGGGATTCAATTTTTTGTATAGAGGTGCAGTAACGACTGTTACAAAATAAGCGTTATTTTTTAAATAATATTGTTCACCTTACTACCCTATGTAGTAGATTTTCCGGTCGAAATTTTTAGTATTAAGCAAAGTGCAATCCGACCCTGCGGGTTTCCTACCTGTAATTTCTAGATATACTACTTTACGAGCCATCTAGGTATATAAATCTCTTAAAGGTAAGCCAAACAAAAGTCAAAGCCAGATATCATCTTTCAGATACCAATCTGGATTATTGAAGTATATTGATTCGGGCATCGGCATTCAATATTTACCTAGACGTAAGTTGTTTTAAATGCATTATAATGTGTTTGCTTTCAGCGCGGTCGGACCGACCGCAAAGGCAGTTTTAACGTAATAGGTAAAGAGAGATTTTGCGGCTGAAGATATACGAATTAGACTCGAAAATTATTGGAAATTTTGTGTACCTACTAGATCAAGAGGATCGCACAATTTGTGGTCCTTCTGATATAAATGAGAATACATAAAATTGCTACAACAAGAATAACATTGCATTCATTATTTCTTATGGGTTTGAATACCTATTAACAGTGAGTATCAAAGTGACAACAAAAAGAATATAAGAACTCGTGTACCAAACCAACAAGTCCATTCCTGTAAATTTTTTACCTGTTATAGATATAGCACAAACGGGTCCCTTTCTCTTTCTCTTCTTTTCTTCGGCTATCCGTTCGAGTATTAGAAGCGAAAAAAATCCGAAAAGGACTAGTCCGGGTTTCGGCATTGTTAAATGATGCGTGGACAAGTTGGTTTGTCGCAAGGGTTGGTTCCATATCCTTATTATGCAAATTTAATTACCCGCGTATTATTGAACACGGAGCTCCGGGGATGAAAATCGCGTTTAAAGTCTCTCTAAATTATGTTGGAGCTGCTTTATTGTAGAGGATATAATGAGAAATTGAGACCGTAATGTAGGTACCTTAAAGAAGTTAAAACAAAAGGGTACTAGTTGATGGTAAATAGGTAGTTAACCTGAAGAGTTTGTAAGTGCTGGAGAGGAACATACCCAGAAGAAGAGTTAATAGCTCGAAGAGCGAGACGAGTGGCGTTTACGTTTTAATTCCAAACGTGAGAATAATGGTTTCTTCCTCTTCGATACCGGAGGAAACCAAAACCTCAAGAGGCACCGGCCCGCGACTAATACTAATACCCATCGACCGCAATTCCCTCCAACCTACCTGACTATCAACATGGCCAACTGTAAATTACAAAATAATGACATTATTATCCCCGCCACGGATCGGGATTCCATTGGTCGTGTCGGCGCGGTGGGGGCGCAACTCATAGGTGTAAACATCCAGCTGTCTGAGGACGAACTGAACTGAAACGGAGTCGGAGACCGGCTGAAAACGCCATCCGGTTGCGAAGCGCGTCGCTGGCATCGCTTCTATACGCTCGACGTTTCGGGCCGTTTCAGCACGGACGGTTTTCAGTGGTTTCAGTCTTTCAGCTTCTCAGTCAGCCGACGGCCGTTTTGCTGGCGGCATGGACGTCGCGACGCTCTCGTGCCGGTGAACAGACGTGGTGGATCTTGAACTCCGTTTGGTTTGGGTTCTCCGTTGACTGGATGGGAGATTGGATTTCTAAAGGATCAGAGTGATTTTTTTTTTTGGTGCGACTTGCTGGATTGGATTTTTTTTTTGGATAAGGTTCTCGCGGTTGTGTTGTGCTCGTGTTGCTTGTGATGGAGTTGGGTGATTTGTGAACTCATAAATGAATTCTAAGGTTGGTTGCTTTTTTATCAACTTGAGTATCGTTCAATGGTTATAAATATTAGAGAAAAAATAATTTCGTTATTCCATCTACCTTTACCAAGTACCTATACTATAGGTCTAGAGTTTCAGTTGTTGGGTAACTGAGATCCAGTTATTTCAAGGGAATTCTATTATCTTCCTATTTATTCTCGAGTCTTTAGATTTGCTTTCTTTCTGTATGAAATTTTGTGGTTTTAATCATTTTCCAGAAGTCATTTCCACAAGCACATAAAATAGATCCTTCCTTTGCAATTAGCTTTCTCCTATAGTCTCACAACTGTTTCTAATATTTTTTAATCATATTTATTGAACAACGATCTAATATTTCCACATCTTCCCAACAGTTCCCTCGATTCGATATATTTTATTAACTTCAGCATATCCTAACTCAACAGTCATTAGTAAAATTGAGTCAATTAGATACAGAAACATTCCTTTTGTTATAGCTGATATTGATTTCCACATTTCCCGTTTATGTATAAGCCAATTCAGCGAATTTCTGAATGCAATAACATCAATTACTAAGAGATGAATGTTTCTCATCGGGAATCTTCCGATAATTCAATTACTCACGGGAGAAATCGTGAATCACAAATTTTCGTTTTTTGTGAATAAGCGTTCCAAAAGGAACTATACAAACGTATCAAGAATGTACCGTTCGAATTTACAATGTAAGAAAATTCCTTTATACATTTCGACCTACAAATACTTTAATCTTTTAAAACATTTTATAGGCAACAGTTCGTATTTTATTAAAAGGAATTCATAGCTTCCTTTTGATGTTTACTCTTTCTTCTCGAAAGGAACGCCGTGAAACACTTTAATTCCAATAACGGAGCAACTTCGGGATGCTCGTTGCTGATTTACAATATCGCAGCAGAAGAATAGAAATGTTCTAAATATATACCGGTTAATTTAAATTTTCTTCGTTGTTTTGTAAATTAAAAGACAGATGTGGATGTTTATTTTTTTCCGAAACAGCTCCCGAAGGGCTGAGTTTTGTTGAATTTTTGCTGTGCAATAAAGGATTATTTACACGTCTTTACGTCTGAAGGAATCGAATTAAAAGAAACTCGAATGTTTATTTTATTTTTAATTACGCAACGTCGAGCAAATAAAAACCTTAAGCAGGACCTTAAAAGTGGAATAAATTATTGCAAAAAATGCGAGTTCGATCGAAGACGAAACTACCCCAACGGGTTTTGAAATCGAGTGCAGAGTTGATGAAAACATTGTAAGAGGCAACAAAGCGGCATGGAATTCTTTCATGCTCGACGAAATATAAACGTTTCTGACGAAAATAACCTACTTTACGGCATATTTAAGAAGACGTGTCTAGTTAGGACGTATTTACAACCTACAAATATGAAGAATTTCGAATATGTTATTGTGGTCGTAAAGCAGATTTTAATGTCCCTACCGGCGCGGAACCAGTTTAACAAACACTGTACATTTTTATCGTTGTTCTTAGTTTATGCATCCTCTCTATTAGGCAAATGGTAGTCTTCGATAATAATCTATTAAGTTCCGAGTTCTTCTCGCTCCGAAACTTCTTCGAGTTAACGTAACTTAACAGTTTGCGGTAATAATGTTTATACAGCTTCATAACTTTTAACTCAACACTATTCAGACGAGGAGGTTTTAAAACTTTATACGCAAACTTTTTATTCAAATTGTAATGCGTCACTTTATGAAGTGTTTCATTTATAATTACAACTACTTAGGTACTAACTTTTAATTAATTGTAACTTTATCGGATACGTAGGAGTTTTTATTGACTCAAAACTCGTACAATCTTATCTTCCTGGCTGGTTTATTATATCGTTAATCAAACAGGATATCATCGCTTTATCGCGGAAAACCAAATACGTTTCGATTTTTCCATCGTGAAATGGCGCACTAAAAAAACTCTACACCGACAGAATTGATCCGTCCGTCCAATATTTACCGTGAGGCTGGATGATAACTTTAAATAAATTAATGTCGCGTAAAACAAATAAATTTATCAATCCGACCGAAGCGGCGTACGTTCAATATTTGCTCTGCCAGGAGAGTTCAATGAAACCTCGCCCGTCGTCATAGGTATAACATTCCGGGTATCGTTTCGAAACATTTTTATTCAATTACCCGCGAAACAGCAACTCGAGAACTCAATTAGCAATTAGACCAGTAACGTGGCGTTCGTTGTTTCAGTGAGAGGACCAGGTCTATGGCAAGACCTGAAGGATTCGAGGGACTCGAAGGCGACGAGACAGACAGCATGTGGAGCATGGAAGCCGGCGGGGCGGACTGCGATTGTCCCGGCCCGCCTCCGGAATTTCTGTTACCGCCGCCGCCGCGGCCGCCCGTTCTGCAACCCGCCGATCCGATGTACTGCACCGAGGATCCGCTACCTATCGAAACCTGCGACGCTCTGCCGGTAAGGGAATTAATAAAACCCATAACGATAAGAGATATATTCGCTAGGTGTTGTTTGAATGTAAACGGCTACTTTTATACATTTCGCCCCGGAACGGGAGGAACTACAAAATCGTTTCTATCGACCATAAAAATCCGCTCGTAAAACCTCTGCTCGAATTGCTGACTGTTTTATACGCCGTTTCTCATTCGGGAATATCGTCGAGTGCATGTTATCCGGGTTTACACGACGCCGAAAAACGGAAAACCGTCCCGAAAATCCGACACTAAGAACCGCGACACCGAAAATTCTGAGAATATTTGTTGGTTTCCAGTTTGCATAATCTCATACACATACATGGGTTCCAATTCAACTAAACTATCTACCACACACAGCGCCTTACTGTTGATAATATTTAATGAAAGCGTGGCGTTAATGAAAAATATTTTTCGCATAGAAAAATCTCGCGTCGTTGGTTGAATGGAGGCGCGTTTTCCGGGCCCATTAACTTCGGAATAAAGTCGAGAGAAAGAAATAAGTTTTTTTTATATGGAAGTACATTAGATCTATTTACAGCGGAACGCTCGCCCTCTCTCTTCCTCCCTCTACCTGCTCGATTATCAAAGTTCGAGTCTTGCGAAGGGAGCGAAGTGAAATTGTGCCGTTTCCACGTTTTAAAATCGCCGGGAAATTAGGAAAATCGTCGGGCGCGAACTGACTGGAGTCGGAATTGAAAATTAGTTTTTGTTTCGAGGAAACTATAATTTCAACTTTTATACTGTAATTTGGGATTTGCGTGCAATGACAGTTTCCACTTTTGCAAAGGGGCTTTATTGCAGGATTTAGGGTATTATAAAATGGAATGGAAGTTAATTTAATGATTGTTAAATTTTGCATATAGAAATATTCTGGATATAAAAGAGGAATTTATCAATAAATTGTGATATTTCATATTGATACCTTTATTGTTTATTATTATTATTATAACTCTATATACCAATATGGTTTTATTACCTACCTGGTACATTTATTTTATGAATAAAAGCTGCTATTCCTTCCCTATACAAAACTAATTTATTTACTGTATCCTATCATGTACAATAAACCTATTGTATGACCTATCAATTCGGTTTTATTGATTTTATTGCTATTCTATTTCGTATTGCAACCTCCTCTTTCAATACGACAGCAACTTTATTATTAATTTAAAAAATACAAACTCGTCCTTTCGCCCTTAATAAAATGGCCTGTTACTCTACTTGCTCCTAGCGCATGTATTATTGGCAAGGCAATTTCCTGTACCTACCTTGAAATATCAATTCGAAACAACTTAGTTGAGCAAGGCAGGCATAAATAATTTATTTCATATGCTACAAACCTAACGACGTATTTTTCCGTTGATAATATACAAGTAATAACCCGCTGTTACATTCACAATTAGACGCTTCGTTCTTATAGTCGCATAAAATCAAAGTAAAATATACACAGCGTGTAGCGAACCCATAAGAGGGATATAAGTTTTTGTGCGCCTGTAAAATATTTAATGAGTTCGCCTTGGAGGTGTCCCTTATTTGTGTTTACTTTGTTTACCTGTTTACGGGGCACTCGGATGTGTGCGATGTCGCTGATAAAAACAGGAACGCCTTAATTTTTATGGCTCATTTCCCATTTGCGATAAATGCGTACTAACGGTGGGATTCGTGTGGAAATCTCTCGCCCGAAGTGGAAAAAATCGCACGCTTTGACGTCGTAATAACGGCGATGGAACCGCCGCCTGCGGTGGGGAATGGCCGCAAAGTGGGTGGCGGGAATTTATCTAATTCATCGGGGAATATCGTAAAATATTTTCGCGGTACCACCGCAACTGTTGGCTTCTTATCAGCGCATTAACTAGACAACAATCATTCGCCCGATTTAGAAAGCGGTCCCTATTATGAAACCATAAAACATTCTCGAAATTATATCAATTTCCCAAGGCAATTAAAAATTAATGGCTCCATTATTACTCGGAGCGAGTCAGGAGTTTTGACGTTTTTCTTGAAATATTTAATTTATGGCTAATAATGAGGACCGTAAAAGTTTGGAATAAGAGATGAAAAAAAAAATAGGGGAGAAAATTGTACGGCAATTACTCGGTTTCGGGATAGTTAACAGATTAATTCAAGAAATTTATTATCTTAAGAAACTCACGCTATGAAAATTACCAATTCCACAAGTCAAAAAAAAACATCTCGTGCAGAAATAATTTTATTCAAGCAATTTGGGTCGGTATATTTTATACAATAATTACGAAATTAAACAAATTGCGTTGCATTTTTCGTACATGTATCATTTACAGTATCATTCGTAATTGAACTGCATTTATTTATGTATGCCTAATACAATTAGCCGGAATCAATAACCAAATAAAATCGCGCATCGCAATGAAAATAAAGCCTTTCCCCGCGTTATTCCGTCTAATTACACGTAGGAATTCTGCAAATATTGGCGGTAACGCTAATAATTTCCACGTCGAAATTAAATTTCGAAAACGCAAATAGACTAATTTAATTATTATCATAAATCAACAGGGTATCGCGTAATTGGAATTAAACATGTATTTAATCGACGGAGGTAAAATTCGTATTCAAATTAGCAATGAGTTGCTACACTGTGCAACAGAAGATATAAATAAATCGATATGCACAAGGAAATATCTGATATATTGTATAATTTATAGGATAAATTTTCCTGCTTCTATCTCACACCCATGTGTTACAACTTTTTAACTACATAATTAATTAAACCAAGATTTTTATTAATTGTTTTCAACAAACGCATTTTTTACGTCGTTTTTCGATTCCTCGACTTCCAAATTTCACCTAACGGTAAGACCACAATTCCACATCCTTATTCTCTTACTTTAATCGCCGTAAAACAAACCGTAATAAAATTATTTATGACTTTATTTACTTAAAAAACGTTTACGCAACAATAGCGCAAGTCTATAAAGTTTTATAACTATAGGTGGATATTTTTTACTCGTCCCGAAACCGATGCCGTTCCAAAGGATGTGATGCAATAAAGACCTCAAAAAAAATGTTAATGGCTTAGGAACTCGACTTACCTGAATGGATATGATTGAGCATGGAGGCACGATTTTTAAGCGCCAGTGTCGTAACAATTAAATTTAATGTTGCTAATGGACAGTCCGGCGTAAATATTGAATGAAATTTCGAAAATATTATGACTGATATTTATGATTGTCTAACGGGAGAACGGATTGTCAACGATTAATTTAGCTGTGATTAAAAAAATTGTTTCTTCATTAGGCATATTTGCTGGAAAATAGTTATAGAGACTACGTAATAAAAATACCTAGCGGGTAAAAACATAATAAAACATACCCGCAGTTTCAACAAAATCAACAACTTTTATTAAACGCGATTCGAGCTACGTTTTGTGCAAAAAAACTACTGGAAATTCGGAACAACGTTCCGCGAGTTTTTCAACAATTAAAACCGTCCCGGTTTCCAAACGGAACGCAATTTCATCGGTAGAATATTCACGTTAAAAACACAATTTCTACGCCGGACGAATCGTCACCTACCGCAACGTCTTCATAATCAATGTGAAGCGCAGAGGGCAAGAATAAGAACAAGAAAAAGGGAAAAAAAGGAAGACGAGAAAAAGTCGTTCCGATCCGTTTGCACGAAGAACACGTTCGGAACAAGATGGATGCTCACAGCGTGTTTCTTATTCTATCACAACCGAGTTGATTAGTTCTTCAGATCTTCACTTACCACCTTAATTCAACAGCGGCGTACTTTACGCAGGTACTAACCTATGTAATGAATACTTTGATAAATATACCAACCGATAATGGCAGGAAACGCAAATAAACTCATAATCCAATTAGAGGTAAATTAATCAATATCATCAGGTTTCAACGTGTGGATACATTTAGCACATCGTTTAAATAAGAATATCAGGTAGATATCGCGTTTAATAGGTACAAGGCTCTTTCTTATAAAATGAATTCTTTTATCGGACCCACAACAGTTGTTGCAAACTCATCAGGTGTCCCGCCTGCGCGCGAAAAGTCCCTAAATTATGACATAACCATTTTTCATACAGCTGAAGGAATCCCAATTAAATCGTCGAACAAAAGTTGCCCAACAAAAGATCGACGTATAAAAACGCTACGTGTTATAAAACAACACCTCCATTGTGGTCAGTTTGATTGCGGGAACCCCCCCGGCTGACGCCCAGGTCGTTATGAATAAAAGCGGTTTCTTCCATCTCGCATGGGCGACTCGTCTTCGATTCTAACTACGCATTGTCTACACTAATTTGGAAGTGTGTAGTTAAGGAATATAAAGGAACGTTCGGTGTTTGAAATTACGGAGAAAAAAGTGGGCAATAGTAAATTGGTAAAGACCAATCTTATTGACTAACGAAATTGACTACACCGAGTACGAAAGGAACTTGATTGTTACCGTTCTTTTCGTCCAAATGACATTTCCAAAATCGTTAGTTCTTCGATTAAAACGCCAGGACAAAGAATCGCTTCCCAGGTAAACAATTTCTTAGCGTCAAAATTGAGTGGTTAGAGAAAATCGGGAAGTGGGCGGATTGAATTCGAGGCCCCTTTCCGCCGGCCTCCCGATATATATTGGAATTCCGGGGTAACTGTAAAAACGGAAACTTTATTGCTCCTGTTTGACTACTTCGTAAGAGTCCGGGAATTTGGATGCGTGCAGCTGTCGTCGTCCATATAGAAAAACATTATATGTCCGGAATGCTCGTTGAATTTTACTAGCGAATTATTTGGAACCAGTCCTATTTTATTCTATGAATTGTTTAGTAATGTCGCTCTTAATAATATAATTAACGATTTGGTATCGACAATAGTTGACAAATATTGTGAGCATTGATTCAGCTCTTATGATTTTATCCTGAGGGTGTTTAAATTGAAATTCCTCGCTTTTTCAACGTCTTCCCGAGCTATTTTCGTAAAACGATGGCCATTACGAGGAGGATATTATCTCCTGTAAAAATCGAGTGGATGCTACTCGAAACGGGCCGAGTAATTTCGTCTAAACTCTCGCTCACCCACATGTTTTTCCGCTATATCAAAGTCATCATAATTCCCTTTAGCCGAGGGGCGTTTAATTGAAAAGGAATTAAGCATTTTTCTAAAGAGGAATTTTTCTGGCGATGCGCGATACGCGAAGACGGCTTAATTGTTTTCTGGGAGAATTCAGACAGGATGTCGGCCGTCTTTTCTTTTAATTACTAATGTATTTCCTGTTATACCGTAAAAAAATATTTTCTAGTTGTGTTGGTAACTAAATTGCCGGGTTTTGTGTAATTTTACGCTTCGTAAATATGCTATTGTCAGCTTTTATACACGAAAATGTCCTTACATATGTTTACAGGATTTGGTCACTTGGGGGAATCGCTACCTGCTTTTGTGTGTGTCCCTCGGATGTGAACGATTGTCAGTGGATATTATTTGTGCTTGCCAATAGTTTGGTGTAAAATTTCTACTTTCTACAAAAATCTATTCGAATTTAATTCCACATCTAAAAACCAGTAGCCGATTGACTAATGAAAATAACGAATCGACAACGTTAATAAATAATTTTCCGCCAATAAATTTCGATCATCAATCAATGCGGCAAGCAATAATTGTCCAATTACTGCCATGGAAGTTGACATTTTAATATTTTCATTTTACGAGCCGTGCACAATCTTTCCTGCAACAGCCTATAAACGTTAATGGATATTTGGAATAATTACATGGTTGTTGCTGATTTACTTGCACTGTGCAATGCTCTAAAATTTAAGTACTACGCGATATCGGCTTCGGGAATGTTGATAGAGTAGATAAAGTGTTGATGTAGTACATTATAAATAGTTCAAATACTTGTATTTGTATGACTTCTGCGAAATTCCCGTCGAAATAACATACCTTCTTATTGCTGGATGTTTATGTTAATTACACATAAAATCGGATAATTGATCTCTCTTTGAGGAGTTCCTCAACGAAAATAAACGCGTTTATTTACTTCTTGAAGAGCAACAACCCCGTTTCCAACAAGAAGCCGTCTAGTTTATGGTAGTTTTTTCGGAAACAAAGTATAAGAAAAAACTAAATGATTCCTATTTTAGCTTCGTTAATAAAAGGGGTTTTAAAATCAAAGCTGGGGACTCTGTTTGAAGACGCCAAAGGACACCGAAAAAAGAAAAAAATTCTGTTTATTTACATTGAGAGGTTTGTTTTGGGAATCTTTGAACTTGGGCTTTTTAGGGATGTTCGACATAACGAGATCAGTTAAAAAGAGTATTTCGTTTGTATTTAGAGGTTATTATTTTGTTGAAATGTTAGGCAACCCAATTCGCCTTTAAAAACGAGCGATTACCAAATATTTTGCATTTTTTCTACAGAATTTTCGTACGCAAACACGTGAAAAGGAACTGTCCTTTTAATACCCGAGGAATTTTCATGGTTTAATAAATCCAAAAATTTCTGCATTGAACTCCCGCGCCTACCAAATTCCGATTACAAGAGCGTAATTGACAAAAATGAAAAATTGTTTCGCATCGGTTTTTTAGATTAAAAAAATTTTCCCGCACTCGCACGCTCTCGTTTGTGCAAAAGTTTTAAACAAAACATTCGAAAGAAACGACCTCCACTCCAGATCGTCTTTTACATCTGTTTAACCATTTGGAGAGTGCTCGTGTTCGTTTGTAGTCGTTTTCTAAACGAATTATTTCGAAACAAAAGCAAAAAAAAATATGTTTCTTTTGTGTACAATTTTTTTAATCTTCTTAATGCACAATTATTACGGAAATTCAGTTGCATTCGGTATTATTAAAAATATCCTATTAGAGTTGTTTGTGCACTCAGACTGCACTAGAGGTTTGTATCTACACTGGACTTATTTAATTAACGACTTACCTGTCGTAATGGAGATTCTTCGTTTCTTCGAATTTGCGCATGAAACGCGAATAATTATACACCAGACACCTTGATTATAAGGTGCAACTTCACTGCAACTCTCAATTGGAAAGTGGTCGTTAATTTTAATTTGCCTGAAAAAAATAAGTAAATTGGAGTGCAAAATTTATTATATAAAGAGAAAAACAGTTCTATAAAATGTCTTCACTAGCTCTTTGTCAATATTTCAATCAGGATTAACTTTCTACACATGTTATTTCGATAAAAAATAAACTGGTATGTTGGCTAATATTATTAATAGTGCATTCCATATACATGGTTTTTCATAAGATTCCTACTAACCAACTCGCTACTAATTAACAATCAACGTTGGTAGTTCGATTAAGTATAATCCAAAAACCATTAACATCCTATTGCTCTAGTTTTTTTTCCATTGCGCTAATCGCTCAAACGACGGAAAAACTGCCCTTTTAATACAAAAGTCGTTAAAAACTGGAATATTCATCCGATTCGGAGGCCATCTCTCATATACGAGCGGCTGTGACTAATTAAGACGGAAAAATGTTTTAATGAACGCATTACATGTTGACCGGCTTAATTGCGCATAATTACGACGTCCTTAAATGTTTTATTGAGTCCTGATGCGTACGCTTAATTGCTCCTTGTCGACGTCGGTCGCGAAAGGCCCCGTTTTTTGCGTTCGTTTATTAAATTATTCAATTCCTTCGTCATCCGCATACAAATTCAACGAAATCAGTTATTAAAATTACGCGAATTTTAGCCCCAAAATAACTGATAAATTCGCTTTATCGAGTAGTACCTGTTTAAAAAATTATCTGGGCGATTAAGCGAGAGCTGTTGGAGGACAGGAGAACACAGTGTGTGACCGTCGATGTCGTGCAGATGAGGCCACACACATACCATATAAACACTCCGTAACACTCTAATTGAACCACTATCTATTATGGAATTTTATTTCGATGTCAATGCAGTTAATATGGTAAATAAAGTAGGTAAAAATCGTATTATAGTGGACAGGGACTTTCGTTATAAACGCGTTTGACAATGTAATTCGATATGTAAGCGCATAATTTTCTAATAAAACGGATGAATATTGTTGTATAATGTATTGTAAAAGTTGTTGAATAATTTCTAGTATTATACGTAGGGGTACATAAACGATGTTTTTGGGCATGTATAATGTACTAAGTGTAGGTAGAACTAGATGGGTTGAGCTTAAATTTTGCTAAGGAGGTAAAACATGAGCTATAAACAATAATTTCGTATTATATTGGAAATAGAATTTTGGTACTCGTAAGTGGTAAATTATTCTCGTAATTTAACCGAGGTTTAAGTTGAGAAAAAACCCTTTCAACGACTGGAGGTCCCTTCTTATTTATTCACCTATTTTTTGGGAGTAAATTTCCGGTCAGTTTAAGTACATCTGGCCGAAGTCCAAGAACGCTTTCGGACATCTCCCGATCGAATAAGAACCCGATTCGGGAACGAGCACACGGGAGAGGAGCGCGCCGCGAAAACAATAAAAATAATTCCGATAATGGACCGTTAATCACCGGTCCGATGCGATTAATTATGTGCTCGGACAAGAACACGTTTTCGAACGTGCTTCGCCCGAGAAAACACACCGGGCGTTTCGAATTTTTCGGTCGCCTTCAGAGCCCGGAAAATGCTTAAGTTAATTTAATAGAGTAGCTCCTGAGGGATAAAACTAAAGCGCCCGTTTCAGTCGCTATATTGCAAATGATTGATTAAATTTTTATCGGAAATTTTACTACTTTGTTTTTTTTATTATAATTTTTTATACACAGGGTGTTTCAAATTTGCAGTAGGTACGCCTAATTTTTAATTAACAATGCAGATGACTTCGAGGGAGATAACGAATTTAATTAAGTCGTCTTCGATTTTTAAATGCCTAATGGAATTATCGAGAGCTGAGGAAAGTGCGCGAATTTCGCGAGTTCTCCATTAGCATATTCTTCGAATATTTGTATCAAATCCATCGATTCGACCGTGTTCGTTATTCTCCTAACAGAATCCCCATCGATTAATCGAGTCGAGTCAGTGAAACGGGTTTTAATTAAGACAACGCCGCCAATAAGCAGTGGCAAAAGAGGCTCTCCGGAGGTTTCCGTTTCGATATATGCATGTTTACTGGTATACAAGGAAAACGGAATTATCGACATAGATAACGCGAATTTTCGACAACGCCGGGGGTTCGTACAGTCGGAAAACAAAGCGAGTCGATTTATACGGGATTTTCCGCCCGTTTCGCTGGATATACGTGTGTAATTTTAGCGTATAAATATTTTACTGGATGCACCAAAAGGCGTCACTAACAAACCTGCGCTCAAATAAAAATAATTTAAATACTGTGTACATAATCGACCGTGGAATATAAACTTCGGTAAATGGAGCCCGACGTAATTTATGGCCGCGTGTGCTAGAAGGAGAAAGACGCATGCAGCTAGACGTGTGTTAGTGCATAAGGTATATGAATGCAGATACAAAAATATCATGTTTGCCAAATCTTAAAAAAATATAGTATGCTATCTTTTATTCATCTAGTATGAAGAGAGATTCTGCTCTCTTTCAAATATTGAATTATTGATTCCTTTTATTTTCTTATGCATCATATATACCTACACATACATCTACTTTGTGTTTTCTTACTCTCTATTCTACAATAATACTCTTGTAGAATGTTTCTAAGTACATTTGTTAATAAATATTTTATGAATAAATTAGAAAATGTACTCCTATAAAGTGTATGTATCTTCACCACTATCACCGAAACAAACCGTACCATTTCTCCGAGTTTTTCTTTATTTGTTGCGATACGGTAGATTTACATAATTTTCGCTAATTAAATTAATTAATGTAGGCAGTCGTAAATCACCGTCTACGCGCTCGAATGGGTATTTTCTTCGCGAGCGTTATTTTCCGCGAAGATTTTTCCATTCGGCGATATTTCAATATTAAACCGCGCCCTGTCGAAACCGCTTTTCCTTCGGATTTATTTTGAAAAAGTCCTTTTTTATAAGTTCGAATGCGTGCTTGAGGCGTGCGAAACGCGGATTCTTAAAAAAAAAGCGTTTATTTTTGGGGCGGATTCGGGGAAAACGGGATCAATGGGGAGGAAAATTCGGCTGTCGTAATGTGGTCGAATGGACTTTGAATTATAGTGCAGTTTATGTATTTTAAGTAGAGAGTTTTAAAATTATGGATCATTCGAAATCCCGTAGAGCAATAAAACAATTTTCGAAAATCTCCTGGATTTGTGAACTAGAGTAGGTATTACTTTTCGTATACCTATTCTCGATCGTGAATAATTTGTTGATTAGTTGAACGAAAATAATTTCTACAGCATGTTGGAAGGGGTTAATGAAATTTCCATCGATCCGGCTCCGAATTTCCTCGTAACCTACGAATATCCCGCAATAAATTCATAATAGTAAATGCCGATATAAATTCCGTAATGTACGGTTTTCGGCGGAAGTTTTTCCGAACAGCGTCCGAACATTAGGGAAAAACGCCACTATATCAAACGGTCGATGTGATATATCGGCAGGAAACGCGCATATTTTCTAACGAAAATATGTTACAAGTGTGTGTGTGTTTTCGGTAATTCGCGAAATGTAAAATAAACCGGTCCCTATTCGCCCAACTCCTTATCACCATACTACATCACTAGATATTTATATAACGCCGCACTGCGTCATTTATTCAACGGCCGAAAAGACTCTTTGCAGAACCAGAACCGTCCTTTCAAAATTAATGAAGGAATAATAGTTTACTTTACCACCAAGCCTTCGAAATATTTGATGAATCTCTTCCTCAAACAGCACTAAATAGTTGAGAGATTTCTCATCCACTTCCACCAATAATCTTATCATTCACTTATGAGTATTCAATATAGAGATTTTTTTTAATGTATTGCCTGTTTAGAGGGTAAATATTTACACCCTGTATACGCAGATGCCTAACAATGCGATTTCCATCAGTGCGTTAATAATTGCGCAATTAATTATGCGATAATTTAGTGACGCGAATAAATGTTGAATAATTGAGCTTTTCCAAGCCCATTCTAATCAATTCACTTGTTAGAAATTCGCGAAATATAGAACAAACTGGCGGTAATTAATATTTATACAACTTAATTAATTTGATATTCGAATCGGTGATTTTCAATTAAAATAATCGAGTTTAATAAACGTTCAAATGCACAATGTCGGAATTAATATTCGCTTTTACATTTTCCACTGCACATTATACCGAAATCGTTAATAAACAAACCGTGTACGCGCGGAAGTCTAATGCGATGTTTGAGTGTTAATAAAAATGTCGAAATCGACTGTAACACCTCTTAATCTCGATGGATATAAAACACAGGGAAATAAATATATATATACGGTATGTTATTTGAACAACCGACAACTACTTAAACTAATATTGGTTTAAGTAATGTAAGTTTGTCTTCTTGAGCAAAACAAAGGAAGGCGTAGTCGACAGCGGCTGCCGCGTCTATATTAAGCTGTACAAACTGAAGATGTCGTTCGCTTTAAAATTCGTTTATTTTATACAGGATGCGTCCGATACCCACGACAATTTTAAATCCGATTTCCAGATTAATTCCATTGCAAATATCGAAGCCTCCCACTTACGACAACAACTCCAGGTATACCACCTTTCTTTTATTACATAGTTCCCATCAGCTCCATTGCTGTTGGCTCTAAAATTATTAGGAAATCTTCAATTAGATATTATTATGTTGGAATCGATATTGTTTGCTTCGTATGGCGTGCTCGCATAAACATAACTCGTTACCTTGGATAATTTCGTAATGAACTTGTTTATTATCGACTAATTAACTGTATTTGTAGATTGTAGTAATGTGGGTTTGTTGTATTGTAAACGTATATGGAAGCGACCATAAAAACTTTGTGTATACGAGCATAAAATCAACTCCAATGTAACATTTATGAAAGGGTCTTCAAAAGAATTATACTGATTGGGAAATAGGTCAAAAAGATCCTATATAATACAAGTTCATAACTATAAAAAATAAATATACAGTGACTAAAAATAAGCAAAATGTAATGTAAAAGTTCATTGAATGTTGCGAGTACCGGTTAGTAAACGCATTAAAATTTAAATAACACAACAAATTAAATTATAGCACAAATTATGCATATAAATTAATAGTTGCTGAACTGCGGATTATCAAATTTGCATAACTAATATTCCAGTTTATATAGAATAACCTCTAATTAAGCGTTAAGCAAATTGAATAAGCAAACAGGAGTAATTTAAAAACCAAATAAGAACTAATCGAAACTGAATTTTCCGTAAACAAACGGCATAAAACCAATCCACTTTCTATTAGAAAGCGAATCGCCCTGTAAAAATTTCAAAGATGCCTCTTGCGCATATTAATATTTGTGTATATACGTTGAATTTTATTGCATATGCGGTATATGATGCATTCTGCGTTTGACAAGCCGGCGAACATGTGTATACAAATTATTAATAACGTGAGTTCGGGTTGTTAAACACATGATTTGCGGCGTACGTTTAGGGAGAATTTTCCAAGATTGTTTGCGAAGCGACGAAGGGAAAGCGGAGAAAATATGTAAATCGCTAGCGATAAGTACAGAACAACATGAAAAAGTTTAGATTGAATACCGTTCCACATCGGGACTGGCAAAAACAGCGAGATAATTGGTTAATTTATTATCTTTTGAATGATTTTATAGAGGACTTTATAATGTTCTCTATAAGTTACCTTTTAACCCTTCCATATGCAATAACTTACAAGAGGGTAACATTATTCTTAATTACTTAACTTCGGATTGTAATTCAAAATTCAGTTGTACCTTTTAGGTATATTCAACGGATGTTGAAATTGGCGCCGTTAGAGAAAATTTATTATTTAATTAGCGCTTTATAAAATATGAATTGCGCTGGAAAGACAAATTTTCGAATTACGCAAAATGGAGCCGAGCGATTGGGCGGTAAATGAATAACTTTTCGTGATAAGCGCATGAATTTTTGATGGAACTGTTCGGCAGGTCTCGTTAGCCTTTATGCACGCGAAACACATCGTGTTTATTATTATTAGGCCGCAATAGAGGGTTTAATATTTAATCCCATTGTGTCGGATTTCCCAAAGGGCCTAATAACGTTTCATATGTAAATGTATCGTTTTTGAAAGCGACGTAAAATTTCAGTTATCGAACCATTTCCAATTGATCATTCACAAAATTGCGATGAATTATTCACGGGCGAATTATTATTTTAGTTAATCTGCAGGTATTTGTAGATTAATTAAAATCAGTTGCGAATATTGGTTGAAATATTTAAATAGTATTATAACATCTACTAAAAATTTGTTTGTTAAGTTTGATTCTAAAAAACGGTGTATTTTACAACTGCCATTATTAACTCGGCGCTTTTGAATAGATAGATATGCCTGATTTGTTTACCGAAAGCCAAAACAATTCCTTCGATAATCGTTAAAATCTGGCCCGACGATTTTCCAGAAATTCTCCAATTACTCAAGAAAACGAAAACAAATAAAACCCATTTAAACGGTGTCTCCGTCGATTGATTAATTAAATACAGATTTTTCCGATTTCAAAAGCCATTTCGAACGTGTTTTTAGAAAACAAACCGGTCGAGATGGAATTTTTTCTTTGTTGGTTTTTTTATCGTAGATTTATCTACGTTATGAAAGCAGAAGTGAAGCTTTATGTAAGCAAATATCTGTTGAATAATGGCTTCCGAATTTATAAATTTATACAAGATGTTTTACACGTTTACTATCATTTTAATTGGATTTAGTATGATGATTAAAAAATAATTAATTATCTTTAATGAAGAAATCAGATTAAGAAGCAGAAAAAAATATTCTCATCAATTCGAATAATTCTAATTAAATATTTCATTCGATTTAATTAATTACCAGGTGACGTTCGTTCCCACATATCCATTGTAGTTTAATGTCCACGCGTTTAATTGCTTCAATTAATTTTAATTATTAGTTTAACTTATTCGATAGTTCGATCAATTCTGGTTTCGAATTTTCAACCACCCAAGTCGACTCGGCTCGATCGGCGTTTAAAACTTTGTCCACGTTCAATTCAATTCACAACTTTAAAATTGTCCCGCATTTTAATCCTTTTTGTTTATTTTTTACAAGCGATTTGATTTGAAATTCGCGTTCATCTAGCCACTGGTTGACAGTTTTACATTGTTGTTATGGAGTAACTAGGGACATTGTTTCATTTGACAGTTTTGCATTGTTGTTATGGAGTAACTAAGGAGATTCTTTGAATGACAGATTTACATTGTTGTTATGGAGTAACTAGGGACATTGTTTACATTTTAAAGAAACTTTTTAAGTGATTGATTAGAGTTAAAAAAGAGCGCTGAATACTGCATTTAGGCAACTAACTATACTCTGACGTCATTAACCTGATGATACTTTTTACTAGCTCTACGTGATAATATAGATTAACAGCGTAATTTCTCCACAAACCCACCATTGTGGAACTAATGGAGACGCATTGCTAATAACCACGGCGTGAAAAATGCAGCTATATGCTAATTAGTAGATATTGCAGAATCACCTGCAGCGCGTTATCAACAATGTTTCGTACGAAAAAAAAATCCTAAAACCGACGCACATATTATCGCCATATCGAGCAACAAAGATAATAAATATCGCGTATTTGTAACTGTCACGATGTGGGTCCGGTTAGATAGGTACGAAGCGAGCGCAATCTGTTGATAAGGCTCCGAATCGGGCGAGATAGCGGTGATATAAACGTGATTTGTGCATTGCCCGATAACGGGAACGAAATCGTAATTAATTTCGCGATGATTTAGGTGTTTCGGGACTTTCGCGGCGCCGCTTGCTAATGAGCCGCTGTGGAGGGAATTCTTCGATTTTCGAAACGAAAATGCCGCGTGAAAAATTCCGTTTTGTTAGGACGCGTTGCATCGCGCGCGAGTAAGAGCAACATGAACATCAGCTCGGAGTTGTGGGAGTCGAGCTCGGGTAGATTAAACGGGAAAGTTTTGAAATTAGTTCCTGCATTAGATTAAAGGGACGGTATTGAACTTGAGGAGTAAGTTGGTTAAGTTTATATCTCACGCCCCGTGCAAAATCCAATCAACTTAATATGACTAGGGATACGACTCGAGTTTGCTGTTAACACAATAAGGAGATTCTTCCCAATTTCTCGATAATCACGTTAGCGAATATAGCAATTTTAATTCGATGTTTGTTTTTTTTTTGTTGCAGCTTATCGACGCTAGTTACAGGAGCAGTCCATCTTTCGATACACCGGCTGTGATAGTTTTGTGTTCCGCTCTTCTTTTATTTCTCGTCGTTATAGCAACTATATTAATTTGGAAGTAAGTGTAATTTTATCGCAAAGTTTCCTATCAATCTTATCGGTTTAATTATACGCCTTCCTCCCTATAGTTCCATAACAATGCACTTATCAAACATCGCTCTAATCAATAGGGGATCTCGAACTGGGATCGCTTTTATCGCTCGCCCCCCCTTTCAGGCGAAAATATTAATTCAAAAAGGAAGCATAAAAACCGAAAACGATCTTTAACCGAACGCACGACGGTGTTCATAAGTACAAAATTAGTATTTCCTTTGACGTTGATCGCATTAAAATATTCGCTTTTCGAAAATTCCAATCGATGAGCGCGCGGGGTGGAAATCACGAAGCGGAGAAAATGTAGTTAATACTTTTTCGAGAGTCCCGCGAGAGCGCCCACCGGGCCCCCGCGACTTCGCAAAGGGCGTTGCCATAGAGATAACTAATTAAGAGAGCCTAGTTGTCTATATATTTTCTCGCACTGGCTGCGGCATAATGAGAGCAAGGCATATTCTTCGGCATGCGAGCAATGCACGCGCCTCGGGGACCTGCATGCACCGGGATATTTAACTGAGTTATACCTGCAGTTCTCCCACCGATGTGACCAATTTTCAATTTAATTACTTCCAGTTTGAAGCGAAGTTTCGATGGCATTAACAGTCGCGAAAAATTGTGTGGAACTTGGGTGTATCTATTTTTTATTTACGCTACATGTAGTGTATTTATTCATGCAATAATATCCAGTATGATCCGGTACGTTTAATATAATACACGTGATATACTCACTATATTCACGGTGCTGTTCACTATCGATCAAAATCTACCTAGTTACTTTCTGGGTAGGATACAAATAATCTATTTTACGAGCCACATACGAAAAGCAGCTGTTCACTGCACGTTAAAATGTCACGTTTTAGTACATATTAATCCGGTGCCGGTGTTTAGGGACAGATTTCCTGATGGCTTAACGTCCGTTTCGTCATTTTCGGCCTATTATTCAAAATCACCTCTACCGCTAACAACTCATAACTTACAAGCCACGAAATTTCTTACGAAAATTAGCGATTAGCGATGTTTTGGATTAGTCGACTCGAATTAAGTGCGAGGAATTTTGTTTTTCGGTACCGACATTATCAATAAATACCCTAACTAGCTCAACAAACGCTCGGGTTATCTAAGAAATGCGGTGGTTAAGGCCCGACGCCTGACGCTTAAAATATGTTTTAAGCGCCTATTATGGCCCCGACAGAATTTATATTATTTACAAAAACGGGCTCGCACGAAATGCCGTTCGGTAGATTTTATCGTCTGGGAATTCGAACCCGATACTTTTCGAGATCTCTATGGGGTTTTTGTCCATCGGAATTTTGGGAAGAGTTATTTTCGATCGATTACGCGGATGGAAGAAACGGCGGAAAATAAAGAGCCGGCTCGAACGAAAAACCCCACAGAAAAAAAATTAGATCCTTTCCAGGAATAAACTGTTCTATTCGTTTATCGTCTCATCCACCAGCTATTCCTGTTGCACTTTATTTGTGAAATTTATTTCCATCGTGGCTATAACGTTTTAACGGCGAGTAAATAATTAACTTAATTGATGCTTGTTATTGGAAAAGCGACAAATTATAGGCACGTCAATACATATATCCGCTGAAATAAATGTTTACACCGTAAAAAAGGTCGATTCCTGTCCGAATTTTATTGCTTCTGCTATACCAGGGATCTAAAAATATACGCGAAGAGCCGCGTTTTCGTTGGAAAAGGCGTATCCGTTGTCCGAGTGATTTATCATTTACAAATGGGCGACTGGGGACTAACTTATTTCCAAACAGTTGTCGTTAAAATGCGAGAATGATGTACAATCAACGGTCGCGGTCAGAGGAAAAAAAATTAAATAGAATCGAGGCGAGAACCTTATTATTTTGATTTCAAATTTATTATCCAGTTACAAATGAAATACGACGCGTTTCACTTTAAATTACTCCCGACGAAAAAGCGAAAACAAAAAGCAGAAGCGCAATTTCGAATAAATAACCTCATTTACGTTCCGGCACGACAATTTTTGTATAATAGCAGATAAAATTCGATATAAACATCAATCTGATGCGCCGCGAGATGAGGGCGTTTCGGGAACATAGAAGACATAATAAAAGTCAATTACCGTCAGCTTCAATACAAATTGAGAAAAATAACATTGTCACAATCTTGACTGCCGTCTCCGCCATATACTTTTTTAATTCGGTTTCTCTCTCTGGATACACCTAATAAATTCATCTGGATCCCACCACAGGACCGTATTTTATCCCTACATTCCACTAATATCTTAAATTATTGATTCTATCTCAATTTTCAATTACAAGTTGATATTTGTAACGACACAAAGTAATATTTTCTTTACATTTTAACCCGCACAATAAATTCAAAAATGAAATACTTCCTGGTGCTGGAGACACAGCTATAATATTTTTAATTAAAATCCCTCTCTGCAGAGTAGAACGTGCACCTAGCAAATTCCACTTGAGGAATAATAACCGAACGTCAAACGGAATCATCGCATTATGTCGAGGCGGAGGTTCGATTTTTTTTTCTCTTTTCCGAATTACAAGGCGAGCAACTTTTAATAGAACTCTAATCTCGAGACTAAATATACCTCGAATTATGACAGTAAGGGGGAGCCCGTCCGTGTTTTGACATTTTAAATTATAATTTACCAGGCCGGATCCGGAGTTCTGTAATCCCCCGCGCTCGCGCTATAGTCGTTATTTATTTGTTGTTTTTTAATTAAGAAGTTGTTCTTGAAGATTAACCCGAGTATCGCCCTAATGTATTTCCACAAGGTGGCTGCAATATTTTGAAACAAGCAGGATTTTTGGATGTGCAAAATAGGTTAAAATTTTTGAACATATAAGCTCTACTCATTCCAGAAGTAAGATCTACATTTTTGTCTATTAACTCTTTAGTATAAGCTCGAAATTTTTACCTAAAATTACTATTAACGTTGATCGATATTCGATGTGGAAGCTCTCTCAGCGGGGAATTAAATTTCCGCACGCGGACGGCGAAATGTACACTGTGTTTTTTTTTGCCGAGTATATTTTTTAATAAACATGCAGATATTCGGGAATGTGTCACAATGCGCCCAGTCTTGCGGAAATATCTACACTCCCTTTTGAAAATTTCTATTATATTTTTCATTGTCGGGTGAACAATGACCGTGCGGCGGTTCACAATTACCAAATCAAATTTCCAAACAGAAAAGTGGAAATCGTACGGAATACGGCCCTTTGTTTTCCTGGATTAATTAAATTTGCTCGGCGACAAAGTCATAATTCGCGCGAGAGAAAAAAAAAGGATGCGGGGAGCGTAATTCATATTTAACGAACATATTTTTGCTGTTAAAGAGTTTTAAATCTAAATCAATAGAGTCGACTGGAGGAAAAGACGGAAAACAATTGTAAAGAGAACACGACAATTCTCCCGGTTTATTTTTATCTCTTTTTTTTTTAATTCCACCTGTGCCGGGGTCTAAGTGAGAGGAAAACATTGGGGATTTATGGAGATGGAGTTTTTATTCGACGTCTGGATTACCTGCTAACGTCGCTGGTACGTATTTTTAACAAAGAAGAAAAAGGAAATGAACGCGATTCAATTTATCTTGCGAGTTCATAGATTACGTCTGCATCACCGTTTCTCGCGATAAATATATTCCGTTTATAAAATGTTGTGGTAGTTTCCCCGGCCGGATAATTGCGCAAATTTCAATCCTCCAACTTTCCTATCGGGTTTCGTTTGGGAGCTCGAAGGCGAAGGGAAAACGTCCATGTCTCTATCGCCTATTTTAATACACCCTCGGGCTATAAAATTATAAGATTTGTTGGAAGATTTGCATTTAGAGAGTCGGATAATTTCATCACACGGGTTATGAATCTATTTGCAAATCTAATTTCCGCTTTGTATTCCAAAGAATGACTTATCTTTTGCGAAAATTGAATTTCTCAGTTTGGTATGATAATGCCGAAAGGACGAAACCGAATTAGTTCGAGGATAAAAAGTTCCGGGATTTTTTTTCCCTTTTTTGTATGAAAAAGAGACTTTCCTGCGTCGTTCTTTGATCTCCAACGCACGCATAAAGGAACAGCTCGTGAGATTGATGTTCGTTATTATTATTACAGAAATCATCATATTAACTTCGCAGTTAATAAAAATGTTCACTAAATTGCGTAAATTTGCACTGGGATTTCAATTCGACTATGGAACTAAGCCGAGTAATTTGAATATTATCTTTTCGATTAGGGTTTTTTTGTGTTTGCTTTTTTCCTCCCTTCAAGACAAATGGTTCGTGGGAAATTACATTGCATCGCACAAAAAACTATTATTAATCGTTTTGGTTAACAGAACCACCACTACATTACTGGAGGCAGTGCTCTAAAAAAAGCATTATACAGAAGATTATTTTCGTCAAAAATTACATCGAGATAACGCGCTCCCTATATTAGGAAGTCGTTAGTTCATTACGTGTAACATTTTTAGATCAATTTAAGAGATAAATTCTATCAACGTAGCGCTATTTTTACGTAAATTGCCGAGCGCCTGCAATGAGAACGAAGTGCCATTCGATAATCTGTTTCGATTCAACCAACAAGTGCCTGTGCACTTTGCACAATTCACAATTCGAGCGCTCGGTTGGTGCAGGTTTTCGTGGAAAAAGGGCACATGTATCTCACGCAGATGTTCCATCGTCTGGTTCTCGTCTCTTGCAGTTAACAATCCAATAACAAAGAATCGCGTCGCTGCCTTTAAAAGCTTTCCTTTGCTAATTGCAGTCATTAGCAATCGAAGGCACCAGAAATGTCGCTATTGTTCCCATCCAGACGTTTACCGACCCGCGCGTGTGTCAATCCTATCAATTGCGGCGCTAATCGATTCCGCCTCGCGCATAATTTAATGTACTTATGCCGGCCGAATCGAATTTGCGATTGCGATGGCGATTTCGAGCACTTAGCATACAATCGGACCGGAAAAGCGGACTTTTTCCTTCGTAGCAACCGGCTAAATTAAACCGCCATTGATTTTCGTTAAACTAACCCTCTTGGGACCGGTGTTGTGACTACATTCGTCCCTTTGTGGCTATTATTTCGTTGGAAACACGTGTTTATAAAGGCAATAAATTCGTTGTGGGAAATTACGCCACTGGTGGAGCTACTTAGTACTTTGACGAAAACCAAGCAGGTCTTGAATCAGTGGTGCTTTATCTAAAGTACGTCTCTCGAGACCGTCAAAGGACCACCATAACGATGTCGTAGAGGCACTAAAAGTCGATATTTTTTTGTCGATTGTTATCGCTAACGAGACCTTTTTACGTCGTTTAATTGAATCCCAGTGTGTCATCCGCCATGCAAAGCAGGAAACACCAGGAGACGGTGCGCCCACTTTCGATAAAACCGTCGTAAATAAAAGCGCATTTAAGGTAGCTTTACGAACTAAATATCTTCGAATCATTCTTAGTGTATACTTCTAATAAAGCATCAGGATTGTAGTTAGAAATCTACAGTAAGAAGAGACTTTCTGTAGAAGAAAGTTAGTCTTTTTAACGCGACTCCAGGGCCCACGTAATTACGAAATTCCTGCCAGCGAATTTTCCTCGGACAAGAATAAAAAACGACCATTGGTGAAATATCGCCAACAGCCCTACTACATTTATAATACTTGACCCTAGGAAAAGTATATATAGATATATACATACGTGTGTACTTGGTACGTGGGTCTGACGTGTTCGCTTGCCCACGAAAATCCACTTCCGGTCAGGAGATAGATCAAGTGCCTCCTTGTAAGCGGCTCTTCCTACCCGGAACGGGCGCGAATTATGGCCGCGAGGATGCATCATAAAAATGTTCTTTCAGACTTCTTCTTCGCCCCCGTTTCCCTCCTTCTTTCTGATTTAAAACCTTATTTTTGAACCGCCAATGCCAGTGACGTACCCTCTAATCCCCACACGAATGACAGTATTCAACAATATCCTTAGTTACTCCATAACAACCATGTAAAACTGTCAATTGAAAGAATCGCCTTAGTTACTCCATAACAACCATGTAAAACTGTCAAATGAAAGAATCTCCTTAGTTACTCCATAACAACAATGTAAATCTGTCAATTTAAAGTGACATTTAAACTAAACTAAACTAGATAATCTATCACGAATAAAATTCGCGTAAAAGCTGTACATGGAGAGAAAATCTAAAGCTACAATGTTTAGATTGGTTTCGCCGCTGGCGTTGCAGCTGAATTGGAAAATTTAAGAGCAGAAATAAAACTTTGGGAATTCATGGTTAAAGTGGTAAAGTTAACAGTTGGCGGGATAGCGAAGAGTCCTTCAAAAAGGAGCGCGTTTGTGCCGGCGGTGCGCGCGACTAAAAAGGAACGAGATGTATGATCTAAGTTTAAAGGAAACAATTAAAACGTTTCACTTCGGTTTGCGAAAGTTCGCGACGGGGAGAATTTTTCCCCGGCTCGGGTGATGTATGCGAAAACTTTTCCTTTTTTTCCGGCCTAGATAAGGGTCTTAATAAGCCGTTTAGTTACTTTTTGAAATATAGAAGTTTGGTTTGTTATGAATTAATCCCTAATATTAACAAAAATTTAATAAGAAAATTATGCTTGTTTGTTGGGGAAATTTCCTCGTATTTTCCCCAGAGTTTTAGTTTTTCTGGTCTATGTAATGCGGAAAATGCGTAGGCGTCGTCGCACTTATCAAATAGACATAATTTAGGGGAGAATAGACGTAAAACTTCCCTCGTTCACTTAAATATTTTAAATGTGTTTGTGTTTACTCCGGCTGTAGCTTCATTTCCAAAAGAGAATATTCTTAATTTATTAAATTTTTATTGCTCATTATAAGTTTTTAAACGTATGATAATTTTCCTCGAAATTTTACCGGTTCAATAATTCTCTCTACTTCTTCAGACGAATCGAAAACGAGCCGGTAAAATTCTTCCGTAATATAATACCCCCTCGAGTTTCTTTGGGATACTTAAAAATTTGCACCTCCATCAATCATTTCTCGATAATTATTCGAAAAAAAAAGCGCCCGAGGGCGATGTATCGAACCTGACAAGCCACGATATCCTTTCTACGAAAATATTTTTGTAAACCGATCCAGGGCAAGGGCACCGCTTCGACCAGGTGCGGTTTTTGCCTCAGTTTCCCGATTTTTTCCCATTGAGTTTCGATCGCTATCGCGCTTCTGCATAGTTGATTCGATAAATGACCCATTTTTTGATCGGATGGTATTTTTTTTTCATGGCAGTTAATCGATCAGATAAATCAGCCATTTGCCAATTGATTAGATATTTATATCATTACTGAATTATTATTTAACATTCCCCAATGAAAATGTATCTTTCGGATATTTGGGGTGTTGAATTTTAGGCTGGGTCCGGCCCTGCGTGGAACAGTAGTATTTTATTTCGTTTGTAGAGGATTTTTGTAGTGGTGTTGATGTCGCATAATCGAAACCGATGAGCGGATGTTTACGATTTCGTACACGTTTCGGGTTTTGTATTTCATCCTGCACCATCGCCAGGTAAACGTGCATGGGACCCGAGCTTTCGATATCGCGTTTCGCGCGTTTATCTCACGCTGCTATCGCAAATTTCGCTTTAATTTCGACGTTAATTTATCAATGAAGACGTTGCGAAACAACGACGCCCATATGGCGCTGAAATTAGTCTTAATTAGCGCTCAATTAATGTATCAGAGCGGCCGAGAAAGTCGTTCTCCGGGGAGTTTTCGGAGAAGTCGATTTTATTAATTGCCGACGCGAAATCCCGGGGGAATCTGCGATCAACAATCCCGGCTCCATTATTTCATTCAGTTTTTCGCTTAATCATCGCCCGTATAGTTTATCCCGGCGAAAATATTTGCGCTACTCATTGTTTTTCGCAATTAGATATCCCATCGACCGCGCCACTTGTATACGCGAATTCCCGCCCGAAAATTAATCACCGCTACTCAACTTCCATCTACTATTAATAAAACATAATGCTCTTTTCTTTACGCTATTTAATTCGTTGGCTCCCCCATATTCTTCGCTTTCCAAAACACACTTTATTATAAGAACTTTAGTACAGTCGAGAAAATGTTGGTACCTATACTATAGGTATGTAACAAATATTAGATACTAATACGTGTATAAGTCAATTAATCCACCTCGTTGTATCTATTCGAAAGGATCTAGGTATTTACCACCTTCGTGAAGCCGTTAAGCCAGAGGACGGGCTAATGGCCCTTTTCGCTTGCGCTCGGGATTATCATGGTTGTTGGAAGTTGTGGAAGTTTGTTTTCCGAACTTTTCAAGATTCTACAACAGTAATCTTGCACTTTGTGCATTGTATTCGAAATCCGAGTTCGTATATATATCATAAAACTATTCGGACAAGATGACACTGTATATCCCTCTGTAAGGCGGAATGCTTCATTCAAAATGCGCCTAGTTGTTTAATATTTCAAAGGTAATTACGCCATCGAGATTAATCGGGACGTTTTACGTTCTAACTAAAGTGTTTAATAAGTTCTACAATAACTTCGGATTAAATTAAAATTTCAATCGATATAGGAGAAGCTTCGAAGTCGATTAAATTTTAACTCAAATTATCGTTATTAGCGTAGAAGTCTGTTCGAAGTCATTTTGATGATTAAAATTTAAATTAAGGAAAATTAAAGGAACGTTTACTCTAACGATAATTGTCTAAAAGAGCTAACGAAAAATGGTATAATTATTGGATTAGCAATTAAATCAAAACGTTATCATTTAGATAAATTTATATTTCAACCAATGCGTGAAATTTCACATGAATAATAGCGGAATTCATTAATATGCTAATTTAAATTCGAAGCATTTATTATAAAAAACAAACCAAATCGATTAGGTACTGTTATTTTTAATGATTAATGCATGAAATATCATTTTTTCAACAGCATCACCACATTTCAAAATAACACAGATTAATACTACATAGCTAATTTAACGACAACCTCATTTTGTATTGGCCCAATTTAATCAATTCATTATTGTTCCAGGCATAAAAGAAAAGTACAAAATTTCCTACCCTGTAAAAATTCACCCCAAAACAACTGTGATGTAAATACGACGACTGCGATTTACGAAGACCTGCACGACGTCATTCCTAGGCCTACGCCCACGCACCACCATCATCCCCAGCTAGCTGGAAGGCATATAGTCGCTCCATCAATAGAGGTACATTATATTTTTCTATATCGAATAACATCACTAATAAATCAATCGTCGTCGGATAAATTGAAGTTCAATCGAAAGGGATTTTTAACTGATGATATTTTGTTTGTTAGAATTACCCGTTGGTTAGAATAAACAGCTTCTATAGCGAACCGAAGGACTATGATAGAGAACAGGACCAGTATAAAAGCGTTGAAGAAATGCAACCCATAAGTACACTCTTGTTTTTAATTTAATATCCCGCTTTCTGTGTTTTATGTGTGTGCTTTGTGCAATTAAAAAATAATAAAAAATAAAAAAACGCCTTCGGTTTGGAGCGGGAATATGCCTTTTGTTTCGTATCCTGTGCGACGCAAACATTCAATTTAAACTAACGAGGTTATCAGTAAGTCTAATTACGAAGTTCGATTTAATGAATTTAACGGGAATAATATGAAATTAAACTTTGAGAATCCTCAATTGAAAGTTTTAATACCGCAACGACAATTAGGAAAATTAAAATAATGGTTTCTTAACGAGCGCCGGTTCTTTTCTGTTGTCCCTTATAACCAGTTGGGTCTAATTTGGTATTTGGTGAATTCATAAAACTAACATTCATTTAATCCATCCGAATTTCCGTTAATCTAGATTTATCGACCGTTCGTATTAATCACCCGTTTTAATACCCAAAACATTTCTTAACGAACACCCCAATTAACCCAATAACCGCATCGACCGCCCGTTTCTTCCTTCTACAACAAACCCGAAATGCATCGTTCCTAAACCCCCAAGCGTTTCTGTTGCAGATGATAGACGTTAAGAACAACATCCACTTCCCCAGCGGCTACCCCATCTCGCAGCATCCGCCCGTCTTCCTCTGCTCCTCGCCGGGCCCGGACCCCTATTGCTCCCAAGACCTCTACAACCCCGTATACGAAGAGCTCAGCGACGCCGAGAGCGAACTCACCGCCGCCCAGCACAGCGAAGACGAATTCGCCGAGGACGAGCTCTCGCTGGCCGGCGAAATGGAACGGAGGCGGCTGGACGTGCCGCCTCAGCTCTATCGCACCGAACCGGTAAGGATTGTACTCCTTGTTCCCTTGCTCAATTGGCTTGCTTTATGAATTTAACTCTACTTTTCACTCCGAGTTCCACCAGCATGCTTCTAGCAAACACTCACTTTGGTACTTACTGATAAACCAAGCTCTGTTTTGAACCAATTATGAAACCACACAACATCTCACTTATCCCACTACTTAACTATCTCTTCTAATACTTGAATCTACTATACTTCATCCATCTAAGCAATCGAGTAACTAAAACAATGATCATCAATGATTGGTCAGCGTAAGGAGGCTTTTTTATTTTACCCAATAGATGCGAATGTGCTTGATGATCACGCGTCTAACCTTGTTTTGGTTACTCCGTTGGTTCGATGGATGAAGTATATCATCATCGGTTTTAATAGCGACCAACAACTAACTGGAATGATTCTGAGAATAGACTTGTATCATTGGTGGTTTAAATGTGAATATCGTTGTGGTTTTCAGTGTCTGCGAAGGGACGTGCCGCGGTTCCGGAGGCAGCACGAGCCGCTGCCGCCGGTGCCGTGCAACAAGCGGCACCGGTCGTTCGACAAGCGCCGGCAGGAGTTCCACGAGGGCATGCTGCTGGACGCGCTGCTGCAGCTGTACCCGCGCGTCGGTAGCGTGGAGCCGCCGCCGGCGCGGATCCGCCAGATACCGAGCATCACGCAGAGGATACAGTGCATGGCGCCGGGGCCGTACGAGACGGTGCCGGTGATCGGGCACCTGGCGACGTTCCGGCCGGTGCCGAAGCCGTACTCGCAGGATTCGGCGCTCGGATCGGACTCGGGCTACAGCAATCACACGAGCACCAGGAGCTCGAACCGGGGCAGGAGGGACGCGAGGAGGCTGTCGCAGCTCAGCGCGGAGTTGGCGTTGACTTAGAGGGGTTCGAAGGGACGCTTGCGATCGACAATGATACTCTTCTTTTTTGTTAAACGGTGCAATTGTCTGCATTTTTATTTCGTACTTAATGACGGTTGTTTGGGATTTTAGATGCAAACGTGTGATGGTTAGGTGCGAGTAAAAACAATTTTCAGAGGAGTAGAAAACTGAACGAAAATGAGTAGAAAACTCTGGAAATTGGAGTTGCTGGTAAACACAATCTGAAGTAGCTTCCTTTTAGAGGAGCAATTCGACAAAACGTTCAATTCTTGACTGATTTTTGTCAATTTACACCGATTCAACGTGGAGAAGAAGCGTTTTACGTGCAAATGATGGGTTTGCATAATTTATATTTCTAATCGCTTATTCAATCGATAACTTATCTTTTCGGCTGTGAAAAGCAAGATTTACATTATCTTATTACTATTTCAAAACGTCTTTATCTCGTCTTTTCTCCGAGTTGAATTACAATTCGTGTTTTATTTATGAAAGTACGAAATATATAAATCATACCAAAGTATAAAATAATAGCATTAAATTTTCAAACTCTTTTAAAATTAATTCAAATTCAGGTGAATGGAATGTTTTAGTGCAATGGTAAATAATTTTCGAAGCACCACTGAATATTTTGCTTCGTTTAGTGAGGTTTGAATATTATTACGATATGAAAAGTAAAATTCCTACCGGTTTTTCGGGTTAATTAGTGCGTGAATATTTGTTAAACAATATGAAAACATTTCTCCGTTCTAAAACAATGTACCCTAGATTCATAAATTTAATATTATTCAGTTTCTATTGTGTTGTGTTGAAAATAATTTTATTTGAATCGGAAAAAATCGCCTTGCAAATCAGGACTAATTGTGACAAATTACTAAAGTCCCCAAAACGAGTTCATGAGATAATTCGAATTTACAATTACCTAATTTGCAAGCCACCAATTTGGAATATGCATCCGAAATAAATAATTAGCGACATTCCATAAATTGAATTTAAATAACAATAGCATGATATTGTTGAATAATGTAAAAAGTTGTACATACTTCTGTATAGTTTGGGTATCTCTCGATCAACCAAAGTACCGTGAAATAATCACATGTGCTGTAATATATTGTATATTTTGTTTATAAACTATTTCTAATTTATTATTCCTGTACATACGATGCAATATAGATAAACATTTTTCTATATTAATTATTAAATTCTTCAAACACTGAATCATAATTCGCATTTATATACCACGTTTTGTAGCAATTTTTTAACGTAAGAAAAAATGGAATTACCTTCATCTAACATCTTTTGTACACTGTTTATAATTTGTTAGGAAAATTATGATGAAAGTTTCGTTATACACGCAACGAAAATTAAACGTAACTTCCATCGTACTTTTCTAATACATAGAATATCATAGATAGTTTCATTCATCATTAACAGAGCTCTAATTTTGGGCTTTATAAAGGCAACTTTTGATTCGAATAATGCACTAGTTATTCGTTCATGTAGCTCTTAATATCTGTTAATATAAATTTATAACCGCTTGGAAAAATCTAATTTCTGTTTAAAACGCATATAAGAAACTAGTGTTTTTTACTATTAAATTCAGATATACAGGGTTCCATTCAAAAGTATATGAAGAAGTATTCGACAAGTAGTTTCATTGCACAATAGTCCCATATAGTAACTCGGTCGCGTTGAGCAAACACACTGTATAATTTGTTCAATTTTCGAGTTATTAATTTTTACGTAGTTAAAAAAGCAACTTAATCAGTGTTTGTAATATGCTAGTCCAATCAATTTGTACATTATTCTTTAAAAACGTTCACCACTATAAACTTCATTAAAAATATTATTTTGTTATTGTTTTTAATCGACGATTTTTAAATAAATTAAAATTCAATAGATACAACGTGTTTACCTTTCTCTTCCCGATAAAAACAATGAAGAAGATTATGCATTTCGAGAGTAGCATGAACAATTTGCATGCGGTAAGGAGAAATGCACCTAAACTACTAAACCTCGAGCTGTTAATCCGAGCAAAATCGATAATTCCTGTTTGGATTCAAAGCGAAATTAGAAGTTTGAAATTACACGGTCCGGATAAAGGCTTGGAATAACAGCCTAACAATACATGACAAGTTGGAAAGTTTCGGATTCTAATTTAGCAAATAATCCTTTAAAATGCCAGCCCATATGTAGAATTAAAACAGATCGTATGATTTAACCGTTAACTTCGAAATTTGCATTCGCATGAATATTCAAAAGATGGGAATTTCGGGATTGAGGTGAGCACGCTTTATCAGGTAATTTAGTTTTAAAAACTTGTTAATCCTTAATTCTACATTATGATTAACAATATTGCAGCAATAGCACGTTAAAGCATAAAAAGTCTAAAATAATTTGGGAAATTTAATTCAACATACGATTAAATACAACAAAGACAACTTCCATTTATCTCTTATAAAGGAAAAGAGATATTGTGATATTGCAACTTTCTCGCTCTAACCACTGTGATTTTAATAGTCTTTTTTTGTTCAACTCATAGAATTGACCATAGGAAGGTTGCAATTGGATTTAAAGGGAAACTAAAAGAACTATTTGCTTAAAAACGTTTATTCGCGTATAAAAAAAGTAGGTATATCAAAATTCCATAGTAAAAGCGAATTAATTTTAGTCATATAAAAAGTACAAAAGCTACATTGATCACATTAAACTTAGGCAGCTGATATGTATTGAATATTATTGAGGCATTTCCTTATTACAACCAAACATAATAATAATTAATCGCTAAAATAATATGATTCTTCGTAACCAACACAGAATGGGCATTATTCATGAGTTACTAGGATTAGTATTCGCTAGTGTTGGACAAAATGGGCGAATAATGCACATAGAAGGCTGCGCTTTCTCCGCGACTGTTCTACAGGTATTGTCATAAAACCAATTACTGATAGATTAGCAAAAGAAAATATTTCTGTTATGTAACGATACGATTTTTGATTTTTAAAACTTACATTTTGTCTATGGAATCATTATCACACACTATCAGTAATAAATTAATTTTTGACATTTAATTATATAATTGTCATAATTGACGTTTCTTGGGTCAAATTTTTTGCAAGAGACGCAACTTTAACGGAACTCTTGGTGTTTGTAGTGAATTATTAGACATTAAATTCCTAGCTTGTGATTGGTGGAAAAATAGAATATTAGACCTAAAATGTAAATTACGATACGATTGGTGGAGAAATATCGTATGCAAATCATCCTTTAACTAAAATCGTATTGTGAAATCCATTGGAAATAGGGAGATGTGTCAACGTTTTTTTTTTAAATGGCGGTACAATTCACAGTACGATAAATTCATAGGTAAATAAAAACATAATTTTATTGTAAAACCATCATGTAATAAATAAAATAATTTAAGCTAATCATTTGCAGTTTCTCAATACGAATTTAACTCTTGAAAAAATATTCTACAGGTTAACGAGAAAGGATGACATATGTCATTGCAACTTTCTCACTCTAACTGTTAGTTTAATATATCTCTTTGTTCAACTCATAGAATTGAACGCGTTTATATCGAACAGTCGCGGAGAAATATTCATTTCGTTAAATATTTTTATAAAAAATTTATTAAACCATCCAACATATCGTCAGAATTACAGTTTGGCAGTTATAGCATAGCACCATCGAAAAAGTTTTCTCATAAAACCATTGGTAACACATCATTAAGCTAAAAACGAATCTCGACGAAAATTTACCTAAACAATTACCCTAAACGTAAATACGCAGGCTCGTCATACAAAAATAAAATAAAACAACAAAGGGACACAACAAGCTCACGCATAGATTTGATCGATACGCTATAATACTAACTACGATGTCGAAAGCAAAAAATTGCCTAAAAAAAATACCATCGATACGATGTAAACAGATCCAAACAACATTTTTGTCCCTTTCAAAATACCGCTAAAAACAACAAAAAAAATTACTCGAAAAAAAAAAACCGCGATGTTTACAAAAATACGTCGCATTGTAGCTCTCGAAAGGCCCGTCACGAAACTCTGCTCATACATAAAATAAATTACACCAAAACAATTCAAGTCTTCTTGAGATCGACGGTAACGTTACTGTCAGTCTTCAGTTTCAAATACTTGAGCGGCATCATCGGCACGTAGAAATCCTCCACGCACGGTTTCTTAGCCACCTCCAACGTCTTGCTCGGACTCATCACCTCGTAGTCCGATTCCGACGTGAAGATCTTCGATATCCTCGACAGATCCTGAGCCGGCATCGTGTTACAGCGCGGCTTCAACGGCGGCGTTCCGTAATCCCTTTTACTACAAACATTTAATTTAATTAATATAGAATATACACACCCCAGTAGTGCTTGCACTCCTGAATAGCTAAAGGCCTTCGGGGGTGTAGAGGTATCTACTTACTTCATCCATCCGAAATCGGTTGATCTGGGAGGCAACGGTGGTGGAGCGAAGAATCTCTTCCTTAGTTCGAAGATCACCTCGGCAGGATTTTCGTAAACGTGGCTGGCGTGCTTCGAGCTCTTCGGCGTGAATTCGTGATCGTCCGGTATTTCCTCGTAAATGCCCGACGCCAACGATATACCCGACTCGTTTCTCGGTAAACCGTGTCTTCTAAAAATAGCGAATACATTTAAAAAAAACCGCAAAAAGCATTCGAAGAAAACTAAATTATAAACAACACACATGTACTTACTGTTGGGGATTGAGTAGATCCTGCGAGGAATCCTCAGTTTCGCTACCGCCCGGCGTTTTGGTTACCACGTCCATTCTAATACTAGAAACGCTGGTATCCTAAAAAAACCGATCGCTATGAACCCAACGAACTAATCGATCGATGCAATTTAAATACCTTCGATTTCAATTGGTATTCGGAATCGTCCGAGACGATGGAGGCCCGAATGCCGGAATCCTCGCTGCCCGTTTGGCTCCTCAAACACACCGGACTGTCCGATTGAAACGAGCAGTTCAGCGCGTTGCAGAGGTCGCCCTCGCTGCGGCTCAGCCGGTTTTTGGTCTTCAGAAACTGGCCTCTGGCCACCAGGTGGTGCAGCAACTTCGAGGCGTGTTTGCAGTAGAGGAACAGCTGCCCTGGACCGGCTGGGAACTCGCTGTAAAATCAACCGATTTCGAGCTTAAGTGCGTCCTTTGAGGATGAGTTAGTGTACCTGCTGGTGTGCATGACGATGATCTTCTGATCGTCGCCGGAGTTTAGGGGCGCTTGCAGATGGAATTGGTGAAAATGGAACCATTTCCAGGCGATTTTCTGCTCGCCCGTGCAGGGATCGCTGATGATCAGGTCTTGTTGATTCACGCTTAACACGCCGAAGGTGCCTAATAAACCGGCCGCTCTCGAATGATGATTGTCTACCAAAGACACTCGAAAATTGCTGTTATCGACTGTAAGAACGACATTAGGTCAGTTGAGCAATTAAAATGACCGTTAAAAGCCTACCCTAACCTACCAAAGGTACTCAAAAATTGCTGTTATCAAATGTAAGAATGGCATTGAGTATGTTGTGCAATTAAAATGACCTTTAAAAGCCTATCCTACCCTATCAAAGACGCTCTAAAATTGCTGTTATCAACTGTAATAATCAAGTTATTTTGGCAATTAAAATGCCCTTTAAAAGGATCATTATAGTATGTTGACTATTATTCTATTATAAGTTATTTTGAATGGTAGAGTAAACATAAATTATACATATTATTGAATAATAAGGTAATTATTGATGGTTTCCAATAACCAGTTAATCCTGACTTGGAGGTAAGACTGTCATTTAGTATTGTGTATTTCACAAACAATTTCTATTTTGCTAATTCCCCCGTGTAGCGCAAAATAACTGGAAAAAACCGGCGTCATTACTGAATTAGAATTAGGTGCAATTACATCACTGGAATAACATAAACCTCAGAACTACTTTAAAATGCGAGAAATTACAATATTAAAATTCCCCGGGCTCTTTAATTGTGACGATTCAGCAATTCGACGAGCAGATGTGGAACACATACTCAATTTACAAAATGTTTGTCAACAAGTTATTTTTCTGGCGCATTTTTCGCGTGATAAACACACAAACAAATTTGTATCTGCCAGTCGCGGATGTTTCGCGGTGGCCCGCGAAAAATATTTTCAATTCGGTAATTTTTCGAATAACGTCACTGCCAAACAAAAATACATAAAATTAATTAGGAATTCATACCGGGTAAGTACGAGGCGACGGAGAGCATTTTCCTGATGGAGAACATCCAATTCTGCGATTCGGTCTCCGAATTGCCCGTTAGAAATACAATCGGTTTTTGTTTCCTGCCCAAATTGAACACCCCGAATGCGTGCTGTTTGGTTCTCGATTCCGTTCTGCAAATCAACGAGCATCTCGGCAAAACGAACGAATTGAGCACGTTCCCGTCCTTGTTAGACCTCAATTTCAATTCCACCCCGTTCTGGATGCTGTCCAGTCGCTTTATCTCGCACCACTGTCTCTTCCAAGCCTACAACAACAACAACAACACCCGTAAATAACAGTCACATTTTCGCCTTATCGGTCGAATATATTTACCTTCCACGGTGTGAATCCTCGTTTGGTCTTCGACGGCATCTTCACCTCCATGAATCCTTTCAAACAGTCCATTTGCGGCATGTCGATGTTGCTCAACAAATAATTGTGGAACTTTTAAATAATTTAACGAGTGATTCACATCGTGGGCGCCATAATCAAAACATAAACAACATTCATTCGTAAACACGAATTACACGAAGGACTCGGCGAGGTGGGGGAAGACGTTCCGAATTGTACACAAAGAATCGATTATTTTATACAAATTTATTAGAGAAATAATTAAAATTGCTGCAATAAAACGATTGGTGTTGATTGTTTGCGTGTATAAAAAGTTGTTTTAATACTTACTAGCTTTATTTCGACGGGTAAATGAGTTTTTAATCGGGAAAACCGGGAATGTGTTCGAATGATGAATCGATACCGCGCTATCGATTCGTGTTTTCGAATTGAAACGCCCTAAACTGGCATCGATCGATGTTGGCGGGATATTAATTGTAAAACGAATTGCCTACCTATCAGGTGCAATCGCGCCATCTATCAATCTACCAACGAATCTACTATAATGCAGGAACCGCCGTATAATTTGTCAAATTTGAAACTTCCGAAAACCATTTAAAATAATCAACTTTAAATTGAATCGACTGGAGGGTTTTGTATTTCCTTTCGTACGGTTCAACTGATTCAGTCTAAATTCCATTGAGCACGCGTTCGCAGAAGCGAGAATGTACGATTTTTTCAGCGATTTCGAAAGTTTCACGGAAAGTTGGTGGCCCTATTTGATATCGGTGTTCATCACTGTTATCAGCGCTACAAGGTTTGCAAATTGCCCAATATATTTACTTAAATAATTAAGCTTTCGTACGCATAATAGCTAATCAGAACACCCCCAATTTCCACATCAAAATTTGCATAAAAAATTATTTATTGCATCTGTATAAAATCTCCAGATTCTACTTCGGTGGTACATACTGCCCTTCATCGGCTAGAATCGACGGGAAGACTGTAATAATCACGGGAGGAGCAAGAGGAATAGGTTTAGCGACAGCCAAACAATTAACAAACAGAGGTCGGTTCATCATTGAGTATTCGAAAAAATTTCCTCTCTATTCTTTTGCAGGAGCTAACGTAATATTAGCGGTAAGGAACGTGGAGAAAGGCCTGAAGGCGCTGAACGAAATCAGAGAAACCAATAAAACAGCGTCCGTGCAAATCAAATTAGTAGATATATCCGATCTGGCGAGCATCAGGAACTTCGCCGAAGGGATTAAAAACGAGCACGATAAAATCGACGTGTTGATCAACAACGCCGGAATAATCGGATCGAAAGCGCAAGACGAATACGAACCGGTCTTCACCACCAATTATTTAGGTTTGAGCGTAAAAAATTTACAATAAAGGCTCGATAATCGGTGTTTCAGGTCCGTTTCTCTTGACGCATTTGATGCTTCCCTTGCTCGCCAAATCCGACAATGGAAGGGTCATAAACGTGTCCGCTTTGGCGCATTACAACGGGAAATTGGACCTCGAGGGAAACTTCGGAAAGAGTTCGACGCCGCAGGAAGCATTCGCCAAGAGTAAATTGGCTCTGACTGTGTTCACCAAGTACATAGCCCAGTTGCACAAGAGCACCAACATCACTTTCAACTCGGTGAGTCCCGGTTTGGTGAGGAACACCGGCCATTGGGAGACTTTTTCGAGTTTAAACAGCTCGTTTTTGACCAAACTCTCCGTGTGGCCGTGGGTTTGGTTGTTTATGAAAACTCCCAAGCAAGGTTGCCAGTCTATCGTGTATCTTACAGTGGAGCCTTCGTTGCATAAGGTCACCGGGTGCTATTTTAGGTAAAAGTACAATAATTTTTGCGTAAGTGATTAAAATGATGTAATTTTTTTTTGTAGTGACTGCGAAATAAAAGAACCAGCTGAGATCGTCAACGATTTTAATGTAGCCAGATGTTTGTATGAAAAAACGTGTAAAATCGTTGCACTTGATTCTGAAGACATCAAAAATTAATTTTTACCGTTTTTAAGCATGTACGCTTTTTTGTACACTACGAAATATACTTTTTACAAACTTTTAAAAGTTGCTATTGATCTATAAAGAATCCCGATAAAAACACCTCAACTTTCTCGTATTTTAAATCTTTTAAAAATATTAAAAGTATTTCGATTCGGCCAAGCTGCGATTATAATGCATCATCAGCGTTTCCAACGATCCCTCCGATTTGCTAACCAGTTCGGCATTCTTACACATTATCTCCAAAGTCACCAAAGTGTTCTAAAATAATACCATTACGCTGTATCATCATTCATCATTCGCAATCTCGATTCGTCTTACCTTTGGTATAGGATAAAGAGTGGGAGCCATGGCGGCCTGTCTGTACGGCAAATCGGTAATTGTACTGGAAGCGCACACGTCGTGGTTCCAAAACCCGATCATAATTTGACCCACATTCAAAAAATACAACATTCCTTTACCGTTCTTCTTATCGTTCAGCCAATTACCCTCGTACCTATTGCCGTTTTTGAACAAAAACAACCCTACGAACCGGTGAAATGAGGCGTTTTTCCAGCCAATATAAAGCGATTAAATCGAGACCAAAGTACCTATTCCTTCTCGTTTATCTTCGATCCAATTGCCGTCGTAAAAGGCGCCGTCGTGGTAGAACATTTGGCCGCATCCGTGCCTTTTGCCGTGCTGGAAGAAGCCTAAATAGAAGCCTTCGCCCGGGTAATCCCTGAGGCCTTTTCCGTGCATCCTTCCGAATTTCCACTCCCCGCTATAAGCTAATCTAAACACCTTGTACTTGGGCAAAAGGTACGCTAGGATTCCGTGACCGTGGCGGTAATTGTTGAGGAAATCTCCTTCGTACAAATCCATGTTCCTCGTCAGCAAGGCTCCTTTGCCTGGTTTATTATAAAGGTTAAAAAATATTGTAGAGTTTAAGGTTGCAGAATTGGGTACCTGTTTTTTTATCGCGTTTCCATTCCCCGGTGTATTTATCGTGAACAGCGTTAAAAATGCAGTGTCTTTGGCCGTTTTTATAAGAGCCTTCTTCCAATTGCCTAGATCGGGGTAATTTTCGTACATCAATTCTGTTATAAAAGGGCATACTTTTTTTTACAAAATAAATAAAATGTGATTAAAAATTGACGCCAAAATATTCCGTTAGTCAATTTATTCTACTCCGGAATTAGAGCCTGTGCTAATGTAATCGTAAAGTAAAAAACCGACCGTACATCTTCATTCATTGCCTATGCTAGATTAAGTAATCAGTCATAGAAAAAAGAAGAAAATACAAATACTGAACGCACCCTATTCTAGAATTCTCGTGCTTGTCAAGTGTCAACGTCAAATGTCAGTTAATTTTTAGATGGCGCAATCGCTTTGATTTCCTTGTCAAAAAAGCACGTTTTGGGTATTAAAAAACTCGATTTTCGCCGGTTACATTCCCAACTCAAAATGAACAATATTCTAAAAGTGGCGCTCAGATTGAACGGCCTCCGATCGATTTTGAATCCCGTTAAAAACAATGCGTACTCCTCGGTAAATCAGCAAAGGCAATTCGCCAGGAATTTGTGGTACATGAGCAACTCCCAAAATCACACGGGTTTCTTCAAAGAAGTAGAACACAACCAGTTATGTAGCTGCGGATGCGGTAACAAGAGGGGTTCTCACACTAAAGGTATTCTATTTAATATAACTAATATCACTTATTTAAATTGGTGAATTTCTAGCCGAAAAGCAGTTGATCGAGTTCCTCACCGAAGAAATACTGGCCGAAAGGAAAGCTCAAAAAGTTAAAACCATCCCGTCTGAGATCGATGGCTTCAAAGCGAGCCTGAAGGGAGCTGAAGTTACTTTAACCAAAGATGCCGGTGAGGAAAAGTACGTAAAAATTTCAAATATTTCGCGAACAAAGTAAATATATTCTTTTTTTTAGAATTAAAATAACATTCAACGTGAACCACAGCGTTGATACCGATATTGAGCCCGAAGTAAGCGAGAAAATGGATAAGCCGGAACTCGGGGAATTGAAATCTAAACCCGGATTTAAAGTGGAACTAATCAGAGATAAAACGACTGTTAGCCTCTTATGCTCGTTCGTTGTTAGCGATGAAGATCAATACAACCAAGAAGAAGCTTACAGTAAGCACAGTTATTTTTTAATTTTCGATTTATTACTAATATCTAATATTTCAGATGATGTGTTCAGTATTGATGAAATTAGTATTTACGATGGAGAATGGAATGAAAACATTTACTCAGCATCCGGGGAAGTCTTGGACACGGTAAAGGTTTTACACTATTTCTATTTGAAAAATGAATTATATAAACATGATTGCATAATCTAATTAAATTGTTTGTTTCAGTATTTGTACGATCTGCTGATGAATTACCTGGAAGATAAAGGAATCTCCAATGAATTCGTGGAGAAACTCTCGAATTTCAGCACAGCTTACGAACACTCTGCATATATCGGGCTTCTAGAAGGCCTTTCCAAATTCGTCTCTCGAAAATAAGTCTCGTATTCTGTTAATATCTTTGTTAAGTCATTCAGTTTATATTAAATATTATTAAGAACATATTGTTTTTTGCATAAAAGTAGAGTATTTTTTTTACCCGAAAATTTGCTGAAATAAAGTAATAGGTTTAGCAACGGTAGTTGCCTGTGTCTATTAGAAAATAAATAATTTTTATTCAACGATTTGAATTATAAAATGCACATATTTGATAATTACACAGTATATTGAACTACACGTTCTCTCTGATGGGCTGCTTGTGAGCCACGTAAAGCGTGATAATACTACTCAGAGCGCTCACTAAAAATATAACATCGAACCACCGATGGTAGAAATTAAACTGCAAGGCGCCCAAAACTTGCGTGATAATCGTCCTGTATTGCACGGGCATGTTCATTCTCAACAGTAGCACGGACGATACAAAGTACATGCCCATTATTTGGGCCAAAACTAATATGATTACGTTGGAACTTTTGCTGGACGACATCCTGTTGAAGAACTGCAATAAAATGTAGATTGATTCGCGCGTTAAGCAATTCGTATTGAATTTTGTGTACCTTTGTTAAAGTGATTATAAAACCTCTAATAGATGTCACGACAATACAACCGACTAGGTAGAAAGAGACTTGTTGAGACCAAAAATTCACGTCGAAATTCCAGCCCATCCAATGTACAGCGATCTCTATGCCTCTCGTTACGGGATCCTTTTTACCAACTCTATCAAACACTATGTTAATCGTGCACTGAAAATTTTACTATTATCGTCTCAATATTAACATTCTTTATCGAACCTACAATAAATATTTTCCACAAGCAGTACCCGGAGAATATATAACCCAGGAAATTAAAGTATATTCCTTTCCACGTTTTCGACCACTCGATGCGCTCTAACATATTTCTGTTCTCGTGAACCTCCAGAAATAGAGTCCTGCTTAAAGCCTCTAAACCCTCAATCTCTAATCGTATCTGCACGATATCTAAAATTACAAATTATACACATTCGTTAACATATTTTAAACCTGTATTACTTTCTTCGCTTTTGTTTATTCCTACTGACGATAAAAGAGACCAAAACCCTTTTCGTTTCGTCGTATCGTTAACCTTTTCCATAGACTGTTTTTTAGCAATAGCTAATCTCTTTTTTCTTATCACAATCATATCCATCGTTTGCATTAATCTCTTTTCAACGTTCAAAACATCGGCTTCGGATACTTCTCTACAATAAACGATTTATTTTATATCTTAACATGAAGCTATTAGATCTATTACCTCATGAAGTATGCCATCGATGAATAAGGATAATTAACAGCCCCGAAACCGGATAGTAAAGCCATAACAGTCACTCCGATAACTCCTATTCTAGATACTAATTGTTCGATGGAAAGTACCCCTTGTTTTGGATTGATTATCGGAAAAGGGTCGCCAATTTTCCAGAATATTACGAGGAATATTATCCAAACAAGCACCGTTAAACGTTTCACGTAATCTGGTTTTACTGCAAAATTATCTCGATTAATTAATTTAAACTTTTACCAAGCATACTCGACTTACCATAATTTATATTACTGATGCAATAGTAACCGATATAAAATGGATTCAGTACGATAACAACAAAAAGCATTAAATATAACATCACATACCAATAGAAATATCTAGAACTGAACAAGCGATTAAATTATGTAATATACACAAGCTATAAGAAATAAATACCTGGAATCGAGGAGACCTAATATTTCAAAAATAATCAATTCGAACATCGTACAGGAAAGTGTTAGAGTTATGGAGAATATAAGTTGAACCATAACATGACGAACTTCGTAATTTTTAAACAATTCTTTCATAAAAAATATCCATGCACCCACGAAGAAAGTAATCTAGAAAAAAAAACAGCGAGTGCAATGGAATTTTTTTTGTAAAAGTTATATAGGAAATACCTGCGAGGCGAGAATAATGATTGTATCTTGTAAAAAGGTCATTTTCAAGTAAAATTTGTTTCATTACTTATTTGAATATTATTGGATTTGAATAAATATCGCTTGATTTTCATTTAAAGTTTCTACGAACACATCATCATAACAATAAAAAAGGTTATGTTTTGATTTTTTTGACACTGACAGGAAATAATGACACATGACAGTGACGTCTTCAAAAATCAAGAATACTTCTTTTTAGTGATGCCTTTTATAATATTGTTCTTTAGTTAAGCATTTGAAACAGCGGAAGAGAAGAAGAAAACGAAATCATTCAAATTCAAAAAGTGTCGGCAATCTAATTTTTTTAAAGGATATTGCATTGAATATCTTTGCGATTTCGGAAGACTTACGTTCATAATTATCTGAGAAATCGAATGAATGAAGGACTACATTTAATTCGGCGAAATGATGAAGGTTTCACCATTCTCTTTTAGGGATTCAATTAATTTGACTAAAATACCAATAACATGTTTACAAGTTCAAATTGTACTCACTTCCCTGTACAGGAAACTCAAAAAAAATTCTCAAAGAAAAATAGCAAAAACACATTATGCAGTAAAATAATAAAATATGTTAATAATCCTTTTAAAAACTGAATAAAAATTAGGTGCATTTTTACAATTATTATGTGGGTAACCACATTATTATAATTAATTAATAATAATAACTTTTTTAATAGTCCATTAGCAACATAGGTAAAATAATTAGATTTTATCATTTTTATCTAATAATTTTTATCTTTCAAATAGTCTCAAATTTTAATCGAATTTAAAGGCCCGTAATACATTTTTTAGTTCATATATTAGCGAAATTCAATTAAGGACGTTTGAAAAAATGGACAAAACAGAATTCGAACTAACGTTTTTTTAATAGCAGACAAATAATAATTAACATAGGTTATTGTTCAGTCAACTGAAGTAAAATCTGTATCAATAGCGAAGGAGAGTATATAAAAAGCAAGGATAATTATTGTAAGAAATTGAACAGGGAGGAGTTAATCAATGCCGTGACCAGGACCGTAACACTACATTCTTTTTTCTATCTCTGAACCATTTTTGTAGAAAAATGAACGTTTAGTATAATTTAATAATAATTAATATTTTATATTGTTGAACAAGCTTTTTTTTATTCAAACAATATTTCACTGTATATCACACTTTCTTATTTATTATTTCATTAATTACACTTACCTTTTTGTTATTCCCAACAACTCAATTTTATACACTTTCCTACAATTTATATTCACCCAATAAACCAAAAATTCAAACCCTAATTTCTCAAAAACAAAAAAAATGTCCACACTCCACACTTTCGACTCGAGAGCACTACGCACATGTGCCAGTTCGGCCCTGCTCGTGACGTCACTAGTAAATACATGATATAACGAACTGCATTCGTATTCTTGGTACAGTGAGGGAGGAGATTTTTCGCATTCGTCGAAAAAATTTGGCGGGGGTTTCGAATACTTTTTTCGCAAAAATTTTCGGTCAGCCGTGCGCGAAATTCGACCAAGTAACCGGTGGAAAATGAAGGAGACCAATGGGATGCATTGCAGGGAGGAGGAGAAGAAGGAATTGACTAAAAAAGGTAAATAATTTTAGTGGAAAGAGAATTGTTAATTTTCTAGTTGAGCCGATTTTGTGCGATTTTCCGCAAATTTCGTGGAAGATTAATTTTTTTCGGGATTACATCATTTTTAATCTGCATAGAATACCTTTCTGTAATGCAATGTCAAGGTAATAATTATGCATAATCTACAATGAATTAATGTAATTTTTTGCAATTTTGGGGTTTATAATCAAATGAGAAAAATTATTCTGCGTTTTCTAACTTTATCATGAATTTTAAAGTACCTATTTATCTATCTGGAAAAAGTGCTATAAGTAGATTAAAGTTTGGTAATTTACCCAAAATTCAGTCCAAAATACATTAAATAAAAATTTTTGTTCAAGAAATACGCCATTCGAAAATACTTCCTATTTCCTATTAAAAAAAATAATTGTAGTTATAATAGTAAATAGGTGTGGCAAACATTGAATACCGTAAATAAAAATTCAAAATTCACCTAGTAAACAATACTTCTTATAAATAAAATATATCCAACGCTATACTTATAAAACTAACAATATAATCAATTTACTGAAGCTATTAGAATAAACAACCCGCACGTTATCATGTAACACACATCACGATAATTATGCGAAAGCATTAAATAAAAATTAATAGTCAGGCAATAATAATTTTTCGGGTTGTTAACAGTTTCATATTATCCGCTAATCAATCGTTCCTAAAAGGATGTATTGACCAACAAATCAGTTATCCAACCTTGCTTCAGACAAAAAGAGGTTTTTGTTTAAGAAATTTACAGGATGTTTACATTCATGGTCACGGTTGTACGAAGAGAAAAAAAATGAACACAATAAGTAAACCATTATATCGCGTAAGAAGGACCTTGAGGTAATTATTAAGGATGTTGCACTCGTATCCGTATGGAACAATGAATTAAAATATGGTGTGGTTTTTGGTTTGTTTTAAGATGTATTTGATAGATTTTGTATGTACTATTCCATACTTTTAACGAGCTGTAAATTAAAGTAAAAAAACCCGTTGGAATGGGATTTACATTAACGCAAGTGGGGCAATTTGTTCCCTTTAAAATTCCTTCCAGGTCAAATTTCTTGTTAGCACCGCCTTGGGTTTTTACGATACGAGTATGCATATAATCCGTTCGTCGAAGAGACAAATATGCGATTAGAACTGCCGTAAATGCGTCGTTCGGACAGGAAAAAAAATGTTATTTTCTTCCGCGGATTTCCAAGGAAATCCCTGCCGGTGTATCGACGAAAATTCCCAAAGAGTAGCACCGAAACGGTCGACTATAAGGTATATATTACCCAACACTGCTATCCATTTATCGCCAGTGTGATTCTCGCTGGCAAACGCATTGGACCCGCGGCATTTCGCGATTCGAGTGACTTTACACGTGAACAGCAATAGTGAAAGTATACGAGTTTCGATTAAAAATAATTAAAAATGGCTACGACTAATGGCGATCATTGCGTCAACAACGTCAAGTCGAAGAAACCGAGGCCGCTACTTTCCAGAACTTGGTCGGAAAATTACGAAATTACCGACGTCGAAATACCCGGCTCTCCCAAAACTCCCAGAACATCCACCACTCCAGGTATATTGGTTTTTCCATTCGCGAATTGTTTGATATCATTAGGAGATAAGGGGTGCATATTTTGAAAAGAGTAATGCATTTAATTTAAACTTGCTGGTAGATTTTTATCTGGATTTTATCTGGATACGTGATATAGTAAGGATATTTTCTATTGTAACTCTCGAAAGATAAAATTTTAAGAAAATCTGATGATAAAATTGTATTTTTAGTTCAAGTCGTTTTTTTAGCGAATATTTTAGTATTCAATTTTCATATTATAATATACAGTATGTTATTTATTGCACTACTAACATAACAGCCGGTTAAATATTCTCAATACCTCAATATTTATATACCTACAGGAAAAAAATAATACCTACTCATATCATTAATTATTTTTTTCGTACAGTTACATGTTTTAAGTTTTAGTCCTGAAAGTCCTTTGGAAATTTCGTTCATTTTTTAGAATTAGCAAATTTCTATTTTATAAATAGGCATTCAAATCTCTACGCAGAATACGAATTAGTTGCAGACATGACTTGTGAATAGAATTGAAAACAAAGTAGTTTCCAATAAAATAATTCATCAATCGAGATAATTATAATTAAGTTTAATGGTATTTTTTATTTCATTAATTATGTTTTAAGTTCGGTTTTAAGTTTGTTTTACGTATATTTCCTTATCTTTAAGAATGGATGACTTTACAATAACGAAACATCAAATTATCTAGCTTTTTATATCATCATTACAATCATAATTGACGAATATCGGTGATAAGTATCTATTAAACGATATAAATCTAATATCCATACAAATCGTTAATCAAACAAAAATTCTACGTCTATATTTTGCTTAGATAAAAACTTTCATCACACTTCTACATTGTAATGGGCAGGGGTCATCAAAACATCTGTCATCGACAGCGATCGCTGGCGAAATATCGATTCAGTGCTTTATAAATTTAATTAAATTTAACAAAAAAACAGATTTGCACGGTATTTCGAAAACGTTGGATAATTTAAATTATAAATAACAACGTTTAACCCTTTTAAAAATACTGATAATAATTGACTCGATTTAATACTAAATATGAAAGTAAAAGTATAATGTTTAGGTGGTGTATAATTATCTAACCTTGTTTATTAGGAAGAATAAATATAAATTTATTTAGGTATAAGGTTGTATCGATTTGTATTAATATCTAGATTAAAGTTTGTGTGTAGTTAATTAATCAAATTTCAGGGATTTTGACCATTCAACTCAGTTTAAAACAAATTCCTTATTCCTATTAACATTTTTTTAACAGTGTCACAACATATTAACAATATATGCTAATTGACACTGTGAATTACACAACTAGCATAAATTGCATTGTAGAATTTGATATTCAAATTGTTGCATGCCAGGAAAAAATTAAAATATTTTTTATGTAATTTAGAAGCAGAGAATAGAAACTTGGCTACAGCAATTAATAACATAGGTGGATACAGTGATAATAAATATGTACCTATCCCTCGTCAAAAACTGCTACAGTTCCGTGTAATTTTAATGTCGTAGATTATTCGTTTCAAGGTAACTGTGGAAGCAGAAATGTAGTTTACTTTCCTCGATACAAAAGAATGATTAATTTTCAGTTTCGTAAAATTATATCCGGTATATTAAATCGTTTTTCAATTACGAAAAAACCCAGAATTTCACAATTCATGATTCGTTTTAGGCGAAACCAACAAACGATTTGTTTATTGCAGGTCATGAAAACTGCACCTTCCACCACGACTTGGAATTGGACCATCGACCGCCCACGAGGGAGGCCATGCTGCCCGAAATGTCCAGATCCTACAAGCTGCTCCTGGCCTCTTTGGGCGAGAATCCTGAACGACAAGGACTCCTGAAAACCCCCGAACGCGCCGCCAAAGCCATGCTCTTCTTTACCAAGGGCTACGACCAAAGCCTGGAAGGTAAGCTAAGCTCAAATTCCCTCACTAAAGTTTTCCCCATCCGTTTCACCTCCAACGATTTATCTACTATCAAATTTTCATTCCGTATAAACCCATCTCCACTCAGAACAATGCGACCGATCGTTCCTTAGACATCCAGCGAAGTGTTAAAACGTCTCCCGAAAGATCAGAGAGCTGTCTCGAAGTTAATTGGGCTCGGTAATTGGCTCTCGAGGAAATTACCGCCTCCGGGGCGAGCTTTCGAGCGGCCCGGAGAACTTCCGACCCGTCGCTCATTCAACAGGTTCTAACTTCGTTACCCTCGATACGCCGAGAATCGAGAAAAGTCTCCGGGTTGGAAATTTACTGTGAGCAAAAAAGCGGAACGTACATATAATCCTTCGTGTAATTAGAGCGTTCTCCGGGGCTGATCGATTTTTAATCGTATACTTGTACAGGGTGCTTCTGCTTTGCGTGAAAATTCGTGCGATTGGATGGAATAAATTTATGCATGTAAGAAACGGTGTAACTGAATTCGAACGTAATCCGGCTCCCCCGAGTCGTCGAAATTAGATCAATCACAGGCCCATTCGAGTCGAGATAGTCGACGCGTGTCGTATCCATAGCGACAGAGCTCTCTGGAAACTAAATCGTCATCTCGGCATATTATTTACCGAGCCCTTTTTTATTTCTTCGGTGATCCAGACATCGCCATCAATCACTCGGGAAATCAGCGGTGAATCCCGCATTATTCCGTCCAGTACAAAGGGACCTTTTCCCGAGCGGGTTTGACGAATGTGACGCTAATATTTATTGTGGGCAGGAGCGGGTTTTTATATTTTCCCGCTTGGAAATTTCCTGCGTACTGATTTGCAATTCCGATTTTTTTCTCGAACTCGAAAAGCAGGAACCGTATTCCGAATTATACACCACTCTTCGCAAATATATCCTTCTTAAAGCGTATATACAGCAGGATTCAACAAGTCCTTCATCTTATCTGATAATTTTATTTATGATACAATCGCAATATTGATAATATCTCAATTACTTCTATACATGACAAGCATTATACAGCACTTTTTTTTAATAAAAAAATACCCGTTTTTCTACAAGATTAAAGCGCTTTTTATATTACCCTGTATAAAGCCTCATACATTTATTCTGCTGATATCCATAAAGCGACCAGACTTGTTGCCCATTGAATTAATGGATCTGGTGAAAATGGAGTGCAGTCATTCGTTATGAGTTCGAATAAAGGCGACTGTTACACGAATTGCCTTTCAGAAGGGTCACACTCTATCTTTTTTTTTCAACTACACTTAATATCCAAGAATAAAAGTTCATAAAATTACAATTATTAACGTTAAGACAACTCCAATATGACATCTCCCTGTAGAATATTATATCAAGAGCTTTCAAGGATTTTATTCCTCGAAAAATGGGACTTGGGACTTTATCCTTTTAAGCAGCGGAAACCGAGCATTTCAAAGGGCGAGATAAAAGGGCGCGCTTTCGTATTTCCCCCAACTCCCTGCACTCGACAACCGTTTAAACTTTGAACGAATTTCCACCACAATTTCTTACCGACTAGCCAATTTCTAGTAACTAATCACGCTTGCAGAGGTACTGAACGACGCCATCTTCGACGAGGACCACGACGAGATGGTGGTGGTGAAAGACATCGAGATGTTCTCGATGTGCGAGCACCACCTGGTGCCCTTCTACGGCAAGGTCTCCATCGGCTACCTGCCGTGCGGGAAGATTCTGGGCCTCAGCAAATTGGCGAGAATAGTCGAAATCTACTCCAGAAGGTTGCAGGTGCAGGAAAGATTGACCAAGCAGATCGCGGTCGCCGTCACCAAGGCGGTGCAACCTGCTGGTGTCGCAGTCATTGTGGAAGGAACGTAAGTATTTTTGAGATAAGCTCTGGCATTAAAATAGCTTTCCCATAACTTTTTATAGCCACGTAAATTAATTCAGTTAGTGTGTTATGAGATTATTGGCACTTCTTCTGTTACGACAATGGCGGCTATAAAGCGGTTTTATGAATCAATTTAGTCATTAAAATTGTATTGGGAATGTTTCAGTCACATGTGCATGGTGATGAGAGGTGTGCAGAAAATCAATAGCAAGACCGTCACGTCGACAATGCTGGGAGTTTTTCGAGATGATCCGAAAACCAGGGAGGAATTTTTGAATCTAGTGCAATCTAAGTAAATAAGTTTAGATGCTCTCGTTTCTAACGAAATTGGTTTTTTTTTGTTCTCAGTGATTGTTAACTTATTGTTTCGAAAATGGTTCAGTTTGCGGTTCTACGGTTAAATTATTTATTGTTAGTTTAAATTAAGTTGAAATTTTTGTTGCTAATTTTTACCAGTGAAAATTTAACAACAATCAAAATTAGGTTAATAAATGGTGTAGAAATTAGTGGATTATTGTAAAATTTTTATCTATTTTTTAATAGGGTTTATTGTTTCGTAAATTTTATAGGTAAGTTTAACTTATTTAAACGAAGTACTTAATGATAAAGGACCACTATATAAAAATAAATATATAATCTATTGTTGTGAAGACTATAAATATATAAAAAAGATATATGTATATTTACGTAAATTGTTGTTATATGTTACTGTGATATATCTGTGTATATATCTATTATATTTTATTTGTTACATATTCTGAAAAATTCTATTTAAATGCCTATACTGTTATAATTGTTTGATTATTTTAAATAAGAGGAACAATGATTTAGGGCAAAAATATTGTGTAAAATCAATCAGTAAGAATAACATATTCTACAAAATATTAACGTTTGACCAAAATAATATATAAATACAAATTTTATTTAATGTTACAATAATTACAGTATTTTTGTATTCTATATTGAGATTATGTATTTTGTCTATAAACTTTAATAGCAATTAAGGACAAACGAAATATTAAATATCCACTATATGAATAAAAATATAAGTATTGAAATTTGTTTTTATCGAGATTCTATAAAGAAAGAATGCATGTGTTGTTATGCAAAATTAAATAAACACTCATTAATTATTATTATAAATAGCAGAAATTATTATCAGCTACACCGATAATAAACAATTTTAATAACAAAAAAGCGGAACCAGTAATTTTTGCATTTTTATTCTTCTATTTTTCTTCATTCTGGCCTTTTACGTTATAATTTTTAAACTAATTGTTTTATAAAAAAATAATCAAGTAACCGAAACACCAATATGTAGTAGTGAAAACGTCATAAATTTCTAGTAAGAAGAATCACTCAAGTGTCAAGTTAATTTACATATGCATGAAGTTGTCTCACTTGGATGTAAACGAACGTTGATGTTTCGTCACTTTCTCGCCAAGAATTCCAGCAGCAGAGAAAGGAAAAGAAACTTATTTTAATTACCTATAATTGTTTTACTGTTTTACTTCCATTTGTCATACCGGTGACCTTCTTTGTAGTCAATGCCTTCTTGATTTCATCTCGCGAAATGTCGAACACCAAAGTGCCTGAACCGGAGCCCTTCCCGAAATCCGGAAGGGTGAACGAAATGTGCCAGGAGTGGATGGTCAGAGAAGACAGCGCTCTGGCCTATCGTCTGCAAAGCCAGGAGTTCCACGAGCACCTTTCGGGCAACAAATTCAGAAACGCTTTGGTCCGCGAGGACTTCCCCAAAGCCAAAGACGAGCAAATCAGGGAACAGCAACTGGCCGAACAAGCGGCTGCCATTTACCACAAAATGCTGGCCGAGCAAGAGGAAGTCGACAATAAGGTACTATCTCATTCATTACACCAACAATTAGAAAGTGACTCTGTCCTAATTCCAGGTAGCTAAAGATCTAGCGGATAAAATAGAAAAAGAAGATTGGCTCAAACGCAAGGCTTTAGAACTACACGACCAAGCTATAGCGAAACAAATGTTCGCAAAAGAGCACAAGAAAACCGAGAAATTACAACAAGCTCCTCCGCCCCTACCTCCCTCGTACTCGCCCCAACAACCTCCCAGTCTTCCCCCCAAACTCGATCCGCAATTCTCCCCCCATCGATCGAACTGCTCGGCCAACTTACCTAAGAGAAAGGCCCCGCAGATGCCCATACCGCAAGCCGGTTTGTCTCCCAGTAAACCACAGCGCATCAACTTCGATGAAATCAGCAGCGCCGAGCTGTACAATGAACCCTACCTTACTTCGCACCAGCTATCGGACCATTTGAACCGGATCGATTTGGCCGATATCGGTATACCGTTGAACGAAGCGGCGGAACGCCAGATCCAGGAGCAGAGAGACGCCGAACTGGCCCGACAGCTCCAAGAGCAGGAGAGTTTGTTGGAGGACAGGGATCGATTGCTGGCCATCGAAGCGCAAGACAAAGAACTGGCCAAATTGCTGCAGGAACGTGAACGGGCGAAGGCCAAACGAGCGAGGGAGAAAGCCAAGCAGAAGGCGTTGGCTAAGAAGCAACAAAAGGAACACGAAGGTATGTAGTTTATTTGTTTTAGTAGTATTCATTAATTCATCGATTGTGGTCTCCAGGTGAGGTGAAAACGGGTACGGAAAGAGATACTCATCAGATACTGCCGGACGACTCCTATGCCTTTCCTGCCGATGTTATCCAGCAAACTAACGTGCCCAAAATGGTAGCTGCACACCCTGATCTATACGCTGTTCCCAATGCCGATGAGGAGGATATAAGCTACAGCCTTCCGGCCGATGTATTGCTCGGCGGCAATTCGATAAGCAATCTAAAACAGAATTACAGTCCCGGCAAGTTCCATTATCGAACTGAAATTAAAGAATCCAATAATTTAGGTGCTACTGCAAATCACATTCCGTCCATTGATAAAGGGAACTGTCCAGTTTCAGGCATCCCCGCCAACAGACCGACCCATCTGGATTTAAGGTGAGTTTATTCTTTATTTGTACATTTTAATATCTATTAACCCAGCATCGACCAAGCATTTTGGCGGCTTCACCGTCGGATAGGACTTTGGTAAACGTTCGCAGAAGGTTTTGGTTGATTTTAAGTGAGTTATGCCATTCCACACGTTAGCCATTGTTTCCAGTTCCGATTGATTGGAATTTATATCTTCTGCAAGATTCGTTTGTGAAGGAATAGCTTGGTGTACCAACGGTCTACTCATTTCTATATAAACTCTGCTCGTAGACAACTTATTGGGCCCCACTTGGAACATGTCTTTGATCCTTTGGATGCTTAAATCTTAACGTAACTCATAAGATTGAAGGTTAATAATGGATATCAACGCACCTGATTCACCATCTCCGTAGGTGGATTTGAACCAATCCATGAAATCTGCGGCTATGCAATGAGTTACGGTTTCCGCCATTTCGTTCACGTTCATTTCGTCCCAATCGATCATCGGCAGGTCCTTCCATATCGCCGCTTTGTGCGGTTTCCGTTTAAAGAAGCTCACGTACGGATTGTCCCCATTAGGTACAACAGCCAACTCGCGTTCGAAACGCTTCGCGAAACGAATCAAACGCCTGTCCGATTCGCCCAAAGATCCTCCTGTTACCTGCAAACTATCCGTTGGTTTTTGCTGATTACTCGATGATGATAGCGTTTCCGAATCACTTTCGATTCTTGATAGTAAATTATCCGTAGCGGATTGGGTAGAGCTCGAATTTAGCGTTTTGTTTGGCTCCATTTTTATCGTTAACAGCAACCGAAACTATCGATTTAACTAGCGTTTGGGTGTGCGATTCCAGGGCCCCCCTGTCTCGGATCAATAAGCCGCGCTACCCGGACCCGGAGGCGGATCCGGCGTCGCCGTCGCTGCACGCGAACATCGCCGTGGCCATCGATCCGACGTACTCGCGCCGGACGGGGTACAGGGGCTCGTCGAGCTACGACACCGCCTCCAGCACGGTGACGACGAGCACGTCGAGCAGCAGCCCGGGCGCGCTGCCGCCGCCCGATCTGGTGGAGCAGGAGGACGACAGCCCGGCGCCGCCTTACATGCCCATCCAGGGGCAGCGGAGGACGGCCAGCTTGGAGAAGAAGCAGAAGAGCAAGAGTAAGGATGGCGGGTGTAAGCAGCAATAGTTGTGGCGTCGTCGGGGGTGGTTCTGTTGCTAGGAAATCGGTTTGTTTGGGGAGAGGTTGGAGGGTAGAAAATGTTTTATGGGTTGCTACACGAGGATGTTATCCTGTCTATACATAATCAGATGTATTGTTTTTTTTTTTGTTTAAAGGGATTGGTACGTACGTGAATTTAAAGTTGATTTTTTTTACCCAGTTATTGCATTCACCTACATACGTGCCATTAAATTTTATTTCATTTTATAAAGTGTGCCATCTTTTACAGAAGCATATATCCGGTAAAACATTTTTCAGTTTAGCGAAAATTTACTTAGTTTTAAGTATTTATTTACTTCGTATGTGTACTTAATCCATTTTTTGAATATTTACATTTTTTTAGTATTTACCAATAATTATAATCGAGATGACAAGAGTTTACTACATAACAAAAATTCCTAAAGACTTCGTTCTTCCATTTTCGGATGACAAAATTTTCTAAGATATTAGTATTAATAATTTACTAAACTTGCTTTAAAGTAGTTCTCTCTAATTCTGAATCTCAGTATATTTTATTTATATTAAACGTATTATTGTTATAAACTGCTAGATAAATTTAACTAGGAAAAAAGTTATTTAACTGGACTTATCGGTGATATTGTTATTTCAAAAATGTACCTAATAATAAACATACATGTTTTAGAACCAAAGATAGATTAAAAAACTATTATTGAATTAGAAAACATTTTTACTTAAAGTATTTGCAGTGCAAGTTAAAACAGCTATTAATAAATTTGTTATTGAATTGAAAGTTTTCAGATATTTTCGTCATTATATTAGGGAAAAAATGCATATCTAAAGATTTTGACATTTCATTGAATATTAAAGCTAAAAACTCTCTTCTCTATCTAATTAACATATCTGTAGGTTTATGTGAATACTTTATTAATATTTATAATCTGGAATCAAAAGTGAAAATGTACAATAAAGTCTAGTTTTTTACAAATAACACCAAAAATATATGCTCAATATTATAAGTTCGAATATATTTAAAGGAGTTTTATTTGTATATCTATGGTGGAAGGTTTCTTTTGTAACTCAATATTTTTTAATGTAACCTTTTTTATTGAATAAATATTTATACTTTACAGTTATTAAATTTTTTGCTTTATAATTTATAATCGCTATAACGAAGTACCATTTTTTATTAAATCTATTTTGCTCTTAACGAATGATATCGGTGCCAACTCGTACTTTGCACAGGAACATTTCTGACCACCTATATGATCGAAAGTACCGATTTTATTCTGGCAATGCGGGCAATGTATTTTTCCCTTTGTCCAATTCTCGGCGTCGATTTGATCCAGCAGCCAAGCAGGGAGTTTGTACGTGGTCAAATAAACATTCGTTCCGTTCCTTATAGAATCGCACTCTTCGGGATCACTATCGAATTTACTGTTGTGTGCATCAACAAACTGCTTAACTTCGCTTTCATTTAGTATAGCTTTTCTACATTTTTTGCATTTCATTTCTTTGTACATTTTTTTTAAATTATCAGAAATGCCACTTGCTTGTAGTGTTTACAATTTCTTGTTTTTAACCTTGCGTAAACAATACCAGATAAAAATTACGAAATACTATTATCTTTGTATTTAACTCGATAAACATGAACTTTTGAGTTACCTTTGAGTAATAAACAAATCAAATTAAATCAAAATAATATAACCTACAAATAAAATAACTTTCGCTTGAATTGACATTTTGACTTGACACGTCTTTGACTTTTGTTTTCTCCTCTACCAGTCACAAATAAATATTGAAGAATTACTTATGCCCAAATAATTTCTTTAAAATCATATTTAACTCAGAAAACAATAACTCATTCAAACTATTATTCGTAAATAAACAATTCAAATTAAAAATAAAATAAAAAACTAGCCGTTTACTAGAGACAAAAGAGTCGTACATCTATTTGGAAATGACTAACTTCAAGTCGATTCGTTTTCACGTTTGATGACGTTTTGACGTTTGTGAAAGTGATGTGAAGTTACTTCTATTGCTCCTTTTTCCTTTCATTCTATCAAAAATATCTACGATGACGACCCAGCAGCCGATTCCTATTCAACCAAAACGTGGAATAGTCAAACAGGTATATTTCCGAAACGAATCGTTTCATTTAAAACGCTTGTTTCATATAATTTTATTGTAAGGGAATTTTTTATTCAAGTTTACACCGAAAACGAGTTAATATGTTTGCTGTGCTGTGCTGATAGCATAACAAATTCGGACGACATATGGACATACATCAAATATAATTACTTTAATTTATATAATTCTCATTCATTTTCGCATTAGAACGAAGCTAATTGGTCTAATTTGATTAATTGCAAGTAGTACAGGACAAGTGTTTTTAGGTTATAGGTTATATGAGTTGGCAGTATTAAATATTTTCTTTTTTTTTTTACAACTATTTGAATACTTTTCTATTTTTGTAGATCCTTTCCGGGGATTCTGTGATTATTCGAGCACCCTCCGGAGCACCACCTCCAGAAAAACAGATCAATTTTTCTGGAATAATCGCCCCGAAGTTAGCCAGACGAACCGGTGATGGGTAAGCCATTATTAACAATAAATACCTACGATTAACTTATTAAATAATTCACCTGGTTTCGAAACACCTTCCAGTATTACGTAAACCGATTAAAGATTCATAAAGTTCAATGACCACAATTTATCGAGCCCAGACATAAAATTGGCTAATGCCTAGTAGATAAGAGCTTTTTATTCTCAATTCACGTTTGTTATTAATTCCATTTTGTTGAAGTCAAGAGGCATCCAAAGACGAGCCTTGGGCCTGGGAAGCAAGGGAATTTTTGCGTAAGAAACTCATTGGAGAAGAGGTCCTGTTCATCGCAGAGAAACCACAAAATGCCGTTCGCGAATACGGCGTAGTTTACCTGGGAAAAGGTAAATAAAATTCACACACTTCCTATTATTTGAGTTATAATTCCTCGTTTGTTATAGATGTGAATACTGCCGAAAACATTACCGAATCTTTGGTATCCGAAGGGCTGGTATCCGTTCGACGAGAAGGTATCCGAACCACTCCGGAACTCACCCGTTTAATGGAGCTCGAAGACGCCGCCAAAGCCGCCGGAAAAGGAAAATGGGGCAACGCTCCTTCCAGCGTAAGCACAGCATCGCTTCAGTAATCTTACATTTCTGTTAAATTTCGATATTACAGGAGCACGTTCGTGACATTAAATGGACCATCGAGAAGCCGCAGGAATTGGTCGATCAGTTGCAATTCAAGCCTGTCAAGGCCGTAATCGAACACGTCCGAGACGGATCTACTGTTAGAGCCTTCCTGTTACCCGACTTCCATTACGTGACTCTAATGCTGTCTGGTATCAGAGTAAGTAGAGTTAATTTTGAGTCGAAGTCACCCCAACATTCACCCGTTTAAAGTTAAAATAAGTACATTGTATTAATTAACACCCCGTATGTTACAGTGTCCCGGTTTCAAGCTGGATTCGAGCGGTAAAAGAGACCCCAACGGCAAGGTGGAGTTCGCCGAAGAGGCCCGCTACTACGTCGAGGTGCGCCTTCTGCAGCGCGACGTGGAAATCGTCCTCGAAGCCGTCAACAACAACAACTTCATCGGAACGATCATCCATCCGAAGGGCAGCATCGCCGAGCTGCTATTGAAGGAGGGCTTCGCCAAATGCGTCGACTGGTCCATCATGCTGATGAAGAGCAGCTCCGAGAAGCTGCGCGCCGCCGAGAAGCAGGCCAAAGAGGCGCGTCGCAGGCTGTGGAAGGACTTCGTTCCCACCGTGCCGAAGATAACGGGCAAAGAGAAGGAATTCACAGCGACCGTTATGGAAATCAACAACGGCGACGCGTTGGTGCTGAAAATGGCCAACGGCGATCACAAGAAGGTGTTCCTGGCGAGCATCCGAGCCCCCAAAGAGCCCGGCCGGCAGAACGACGAAGACGGTAAACCCATACCGAGACCGAAGGGATTCCGTCCGCTCTACGACATACCGTACATGTTCGAGGCCAGGGAGTACCTGAGGAAGAAGTTGATCGGCAAGAAAGTGCACGTCGTCATCGATTACATCCAGGACGCCAGGGACGGTTTCTCCGAGAAGATCTGCGCTACCGTTACCGTAGGCGGAAAGTGAGTACTAATCGCATGGAATAGATGGAGTAGTTTCGATTGTAATGGTTGTAGGAACGTCGCCGAAGCTTTGGTGTCTAAAGGTCTCGCTACGGTGGTGAGATACCGACCGGACGACGACCAAAGGAGTTGCCGATACGACGAGCTGATGACCGCCGAGACGAAGGCCACGAAATCCCAGCTCGGCGTCCATTCGAAGAAAGACAGCCCTTCGTTGAGAGTCATCGAAATCGTGAGTTTTCTCTCGATATAAAAAAATCGCAATTTTATAATCGTAACGATTTTAGGACGCGGCGAGAGCCAAACTCGAACTGGCCGCCTTGCAAAGGGCCCAACGCATCGACGCCATCGTCGAATTCGTCGCCAGCGGATCCAGATTGAGATTGTACATTCCGAAATCGAACAGCTTGTGCACCTTCCTGTTAGGTAACGCCCCGATTTCGAATCGATTTCGTCGACGGTTTTTAATTTTCGATTGACCCCGACAGGGGGCATCAATTGCCCGAGGGCGTCGCGCCAAGCGACCGATACGGCGGGCGAACCGTACGGGGACGAGGCGTTGCAATTCACGAAGGAGAAGTGCATGCAGCGGGACGTTAGCATCCAGGTGGACACGCACGACAAGGCCGGCAATTTCATCGGCTGGTTGTGGGTGGACAACGTGAACATGTCGGTGGCGTTGGCCAAGGAGGGCTTCGCCTCCGTGCATTTCATGGGCGAAAAGTCCCAGTACGGGTCGATGTTGAAGGGCGCCGAAGATCAAGCGAAGGCCGCCAAATTGAGGATTTGGAAGGAGTACGTCGAGGTCGAGAAGGAGGAGAAGCGCGAAGAGGAGAAAGTGGTATGCGTTTTCGATGGGTTTGTTTTTTTGGTATAACGTTGTGAATTGTTGGGGGTTTTGTTTGTAGCCAACCGAACGTCAAGTTAATTTCGAAGAAGTGGTGGTGACGGAGATAACGCCCGAAGGGAACTTCTACGCGCAGAAGATCTCCGAAGGACCTAAAGCTGAAGCTCTGTTCGCCAAGTTGAGACAAGAGTTCCAAGCCAACCCGCCGCTGCCCGGCGCTTTTACGCCGAAGAGGGGCGACATTTGCGCCGCCAAATTCACAGTCGACGACGAATGGTACAGGGTGAAAGTTGAGAAAGTTCAAGGTACTTTTAATAACATCTCAATCACACTACAATGGTAACAACGAACGCGTTTTTAAGGAGGAAAAGCTACCGTTCACTATATCGATTACGGTAACAGAGAAACCCTGCCCGCCACCCGCCTAGCCAGTTTACCCGCCGCTTACGTTAGCGACAGGCCCTTCGCTACCGAATACACTTTGCCTTTCATTGTCCTGCCCAAAGACGAGGAGTACTCATCGATGGCGATCAAGTACCTGAAGGAAGACACGGCCGTCAGCAAGTTGTACTTAAACGTCGAGTACAGACCGGCCGGTTCGCCGGCGGCGGCTTCTCTGCACACCGACAAAACGTCAGAGTCCGATATTCTGAAGAATCTGATCAAAGAAGGTTTGTTGATCGTCGAAAGCGTCAAAGGGCGTCGGCAGAATAAGCTGGTGAGTTTTTTTTAGATGGGTTTTACGTTGTTTGGTTATTTTATTTGTTGTTTTTCAGTTGGAAAGTTATAGAGAAGCGCAGGACTTTGCGAAGAAACAGCACTCCAATATTTGGGAATATGGTGACATCACAGAAGTCGACGCTAAGGAATTTGGACTTGGTATATGTACGTAATTTATAATTAATTTTTGTTTATTTTTGTTATTAATTTATTAATTGTGTTTTAGAATGATGGTGAAGGGACCATATTACCAGAGCAAACCATCTACATTGTGTCTTTATAGACTTCTAAATTATGTTCATTGCAATTTTAATAAGGAACTTCCATTTATATAATATAATTAGACAGACTTGTATTTCTAGGATATTTTAAACAAACACCAAAATATTTATATGACAGAAATATGTTTTTAGGTGTAAATGTTTTTTACATTGTGTACCTGCCAATAATTATATTTTTTTTTGTAATTTATCGGAAACTTTTTATATATATATTGATTAAAAGGAACATTTTTTTATCTATTCTGCATATCAAGTGTAATTTTGTTTAATTATATATATTTCTGTTAAAATAGTAATGCTTCCTAACGAGAATGACGTTCCAAAGGTACACCTTAATCCGTATTAGACTGATACTATTAAATTTTTGGTAATAACAGGTTGCTCTGTGTTGTTATATATTTATATTTATGTATCAAATGTCTTAACAGCTGCTGAAATGATGTAGGGGAGGGGCTCTGTTTACAAATAAAATACTTGACGTTATTAAAGACTTTTTATTTACAGTTTGTGATCCAATCCTGGTGGAATTTTTGCATTGACGTGCGATTATGTTAAAAAAATATTACTTTAAAAAGCACGATTTTTCTTTTGAGATAAATTGCCTGCAGAAGAAATTGCTCAAATAATTATCACTAACGTAAAAATGAAGCACTTATTTCAAACGTCATTTATTATTCAATAGTCTTATAAAAATTGGTGAACATACTGTAATTATGTAATATTTCTTGACAAAACATCCCCAGTTCTCTTTAAGGCAATTTATTTTGGACTTAATGAAAACTTGAAACTTGATGATTTTGTTTAAATTATGCATGTTTTACCACGACAAATTATTTTATTTTCAAAGTATGATTAAATAAATGGTGTTTAAAAAAATGAAATTATGAAGAAATGAAACTAAACTTTAATGCTCAAAACATTGAAAACCATTTATTACATCCACATATTATGTATACTAGTTACAAATACTTGAAAATTTCTTAAAAATACCTAATATATTACACTAATTAATCTCTATACACTATGATCACCTTATTTCCTAAAAATAAAATGCGTGGCTCCCAAAAATTAAGCTTCAATTACAAACAAAACAAAAAAAAAGTGTCACATTTTCCTTTTTATAGAATTATGTACAAATCACAAAAATGCTTATCACTCTGGTATCTCTCCTTCTTGCGTTTGCACAGTCGATTTTACCATACATGATCTTGCGACAGATTCAAACAACCTGGAATTAAACCGCGTTAAAAATCAAAATCCAAAGGCACCGTTCGAAATACACTTACTTTTCAATTTCGGGCGCGCAATGAACAAACTCGTGCTGCCAAAATCTGTACGTCGGATTCTTGATTAATTCTATAAACGTAATGAGCAGACCCCAAGGGTGCGGTCTGTTCACAATCAACCTCTCCAACAACACTCTCGTTATCTGCTCCTGTATGGCCTCCGTATTGGCCTCGGCGAATAAATAGAGCAAAGTGCATGAGAAGTAGTGAGTGTGACTGTTCGGATAGCGCAACTGATTAGCGATAGCGTTCAAGAAGAGATATCTACCTTCCGTATCGAGATCGACGGCCAAGTTTTGGAAGATGTCCATGTGAGCACTGTGCGCTATCGTCGACATATTCGGCGTATGACCCTTGTTTCTTATGTAGGTAATAGCTTGAGTACCTACGTAAAGTACCAAAGCGTTCATCAAAGGGATGTTGTAACGCACGCCCGGTTCGTTCGAAACCTACGATTAACACATTCCAAAATCGTTCCAATACAAGTCGAACAAATCAAACGTTTACCTGCAAGTTACTTCTGAGCTCCGACAAAAAGGTAACGGGCGCCCGAGCCTTCAAATACGAATCCAAATCTTTCTTAAACTGCGGCGGCGTTATCATCAACGATAGGTTAGTAAGTATCCTCGGGCCGTAGGAGATCTCCTGGAGCATGTCGACTTTCAGATTGGGCGTGAACGGATCGGGCAATCGCATGTTCCTCGGGAACGCCGACAGTATCAAGTTTCTCATTTGGATGCAATTGGGCGGTATCACGTCGCAGAAACCGTAGTGGTAATCGCACAAAAATTCGGGGAAATCGTGCAAGAGGACGAGCAGCACGCGCAACGTCCCTTTGTAGAGCATCGTCACCGGCTTGGCGAGCTCGGCGTTTCGCAGGAACGGCGCCAAATATTTGAACAAATCGACCAACAGTTGGGCGTACATCGGCCAACACCTACAATCATTCCTATAATTGATTAATTAACGATGTGTTTTAGTTAAGACTTACTTTTGTTGGGGGCTACTGGCTAACATTCTACCCATAAAAGCTCGATGGGAAACCAATTCCAACCAAGCGTAACAGAAACCGGCCGCCTTAGTGGGTCGCAGTATGTGCAACGTGTGACAGAACGCGTTCAAAACGTGGTAATTAATGGCCTCCAAAACGGGCTCGGGAGCGTTCAACTCCAAAAACAACATCGTAAATATCCTCTGGTAAGGCAACTGTTGGAACTCCGTCGTACGGGTATCGTGGTCCTGTAGCAAACAACCCGCCACAATCCCGAGCACCTGCAGCAAGTCGTATAGATTTTTTCGAAATTAGCGATGAGTACGAAAATTCGGTAAGGTTCTAACAAAAATAATTTGCACTATTACCTTGTTCAATAGATGGATTTTTGTCGTCGTATTGCTGGCGTCGCCGGAATGTTTCACCAGCAACGCCACCAAACGGACGAACGCGTCGAGCGTGTGGTAGCACTTCGGCCGCAACAGCGACACGTTCGTCGCCGTCTTGTCGGCCAGGATCCTGTAGACGGTTTCGACGCACAGCTGCGTCGACAGGCGGAAGAACCTCGTTATCAGATCGTCGGTTTTCAGGATGCCGTACATGTTCATCTGGTGCACGAACATGCTGAAGGCCTTGGTCGAGTCGCGCCCTTGGTTTTGCGTGTGATAGATGGTTATCCAGTCGCGCAACAGCTGATCGGTCTTCTCCACCAGGCCCGGCGGATCTTCGTAGTTCGGCACGCGGACCTGGCGAAAGAGTTAATAAATGTTAAATGTATAAGTCAACGCGGTGGATAATAATCGAACAGCGACGACAAAAAGTTAAGGCTACACAACAAAAATTTATACAAATATGTTCTGCACATACCGTATATAACTTTTTAATATTATTTGTTTTATTTGCATGTATACATTCTTCAGTTCAATTCGTTTTTAAAAAAACAAAACTATTTAAAATTCGAGGATATTGTTTAATCGGTATAAAATACAATTTTTAAAAAATTACGTATTCGTAAAAAGCAAAAGAACTTTTCAGCTTCTCACCTGCAAAATTCCATTGTGAATGTGAACGGTGGGTCCGATCGTGGCTCTGTCACCGAAATACGAATTCGGTTCGCTTTGTCTCAGATTGTCCATAATATTACCTAAACCCTCCGGCGGTTGTCTCGTATGGGTTTGGATTTTGGCCAACATTTCAATCGTATTACACAAATCGTTCTCCGTCACGAATTGCCCGGATCTAAATCGCATCAAAAACATTCTCAATACTCATCAGCATCGAAACGCAACCATCCCTACTACTCACCTATCGTCGATCAGATACAACTGCACCAATTGCATGGCGAAATTCACGCCCATGTAGTTCAGACCGTTCTCCATGCATTGGGCCAGCGCCAGATCGTATTGGGGCACGTTCACCAAGCCGCTCTTGATCAGAGTATCGACGGCCTCGATGTTGTAGCGCTGCTGTTCGTCGCGGCACTCGGTCAGATATCGCGTCGCGTGCTTGTTGGTCCACTGTTGGCCGTACACCCGGTGATCCTGCAGCGTTTTCAGAATCCTCACCACCACCTCTTTGAAACGCAAACCGACCGGATCGGTCTCGTTCAACGTCGGCACGAGGCAATCTTGCAGGGTTTCGACGCACTGATAAAACGCAAAAAGAACTCGTAATTAAGTAAGTAAGTAAGAATCCTCGTGATAATTTCTACCTTCTGTACGATGGCTTGCGGTGTAATGTCGCGGTTTCTCAGCATGTGCATCAAACAGTCCCTCATGACCAACATGCTGGCGTTCATCATCGAATACTGCGCCTGGCCGTTGGTCAGCAGGACGAATTGTTCCACTTCGACGGTCAATTTTTCGTACAACAAAGCGATGTCGTCGGTCGTCAGAAGCGTTTGCGGGACGGGAAAGGGAGTGGTCGAGTGCGATTGGACTTCGATGGGCGTTTGCTTCTGTATCAATATCGTGGCGTCGCGTTCGTTCGGTAAAAAACCCGGTATGTTGCGCGCGAATTCCTCGTACACGGCCATCTGATTGGGCGATATGCCGCCCACTTTCAATCGAATCTGCTCGGGCATCCGTTCGGCTTGGTACGTGAGAGCGATGGCGTCGCAGTAACGCCTAAAAAAACACACACAATCAATTCCGCGCAACTATCGCGTAATCGATCCCCTACCGTCCTTCCTGTCGAGCGATCTTCCTCAATTCGTACTCGCTCATTAGCCTCTTGTCGATCTCCGGAAAGGCCTTTTCGATGGCCGTTTTCTGGACGAACGCGCAGGCGAGTTCCATGTTGTCGTTGGCGATCACGCTGGCCGCCTGATCGATCATCTCCTTCTGTTGCACGGTGGGCGACACCATATTGGTGAGCAGCGCTTGCTTCAGGTGCGTATTAATCGCGGTCAGCAGTTGCTCGCGACAAGTAATCATCGCCATGCCTGCCGTCAGGTTGCCCACCATGTAATGGGCGGCGAGCCGCATGCGATTCTCGTCCGGATCCAACGCGAAATCCTTCCTGGTGATTTGCTCGCACGTTTGCAACGCTATCTTAATCGACCTGCAAAATAATCATAGTAAACCAAGCTGTTATTATATCGTTAATAAAATTACCTGTCGACGACTGGCGCGATCCATTCCTGCACGGCCCGTTCGATGGAGGTGCGCACGAGCGCCTTGAGTTGCGGTTGAGTTTGGAACAGCAGTATCGAAGGGGAGATGACGGTGTGCGCCTGGAAGGCCTGCATGCCGGCGGTGTGGATGTCGGAGTAGCCGAAACGGGGCTCGGGCGGCGCCGGCAGGGCGGACGTCGGCGTCGTGCTGTTGTTTTGCACGACGGGCGAGCTGGTCTGTTGGCTGGGAATGATGTTGGCCAGTTCTTGGTCGGTGAGGTTGCCGCCCTGGTTGACGTTCGGCTGCATGATGGGCTCCTTTTTGAGCGGCTGCGATAGCTGGTACTCGATTTTCCTGATGCGATCCGGGTCTTTTAGGTAAACGGCCGGCTTCAGTTGCGTCACGTCGATGTCGAGGTGCTTGCAGAGGACTTCTATTTCGAATTTTAGGGTCAGCTTGAGGTCGGTTTCGGAGTGCAATTCCGCCAGGACGTTCATAAGGGCTATGGTCCAAGGATTGGGCGGCTTGAAGACTTTGCTCTTCGCGCAGGATTCGAGGACTTTGGCGACGAACGGTACGACGTACAAGAGTTCTTGCTGTCCTTTGTGATAGGCTTCTACCAACAAAGACTTCATGTCGAGATCGATTTGTAAAATCGGCTTGTTTCTCGCTAGCGTCAGCATTCCCAACCAATGTCCTAGATTCTTCAACAGCGATCTATCGGAAAAGTTAGCAATCGCTTTATCAGATCTAAGCAGAACTCGAATGTTTCTAAACGTTTCTCTGGTGACCAAACGCAGGATTTCATTGATACCGAGCGTGTCCAAAAAATTCGAATACAACCCGTGGAAATTAAACTCGATAGACGCCCGTTTCATAACCAAATACTGCGCCAACCACGGGTAGTACTCGTCGGTCACCAAATCCTTAAGTTCGTCGCATTTTTGCTTCAAATTCAACTGGCTCAAATTGTTGAAAATGAACGCCGTCTTGTCCTGAAGCGGTTCGGGCGGAGCGATGGCCTTTTCCTCCTTTTCGGTAGCCACTAGGAGCGTGTCGATGTTCGTGGCGTTGGCGATCGACGGTCTGGAACCCATCGTATTAGACGGCGTCGTGACTTTCGACGGCGCCGTGTTGGGCACGCTCGTCGTTTTGTACACCGTCGAAGCGTTAGGCGGCGCCAGCATCGCCGCCAAACTCGGCGGCAACACCGGACCTTCGGGCTTCAAAGGCGGCTCGGCGCTCTGCAAACCGTACTCGACGTACTCTTGCAGGTGTTGCGGGAAATCGTTGAAATGCGGTATCGCCCTGACGTGTTCGCAGTACTTTTGGTACTCCTTCAAGCGGCTCTTGAAGCGATCCAACGCCGCTATGCCGAAGTAGTACATCTTCGAACCTTCCGGTTTCTTCAGGGCCTCCAAAACGAACCGGAGGGCCAGTCCTAATGCCACGTAGGATGTTACGATTCCTCTTTCGATTATACCGCCGAATAGTTGTGCGGTTATGTGCAATTCTTTGTCGGGGTATTGGGGGAAAAATTTGTACTCTTCAAAAAGGCTTCTTAGCATACAGTTGAATACCTATCGAAAATAATCATTCCATTATGATTACTAATATAAAAATGCTGAAATTACTCACCTCTTTTTCCCGTTTGTTATGAGAATCTTGGAATCTCTTCAGCATGTTCAGCACTTCATCGATGGACAGCGTAGGATTCGGCGGGTGATTGTAAATCCTTTGAAAATAGTTGTTGGCTTCGTCTTCGATATCTTTGGAAACGTGAGGCGAAATGTCCGGGAACAAATTGTATTCGGGCAAGCGCGTTTTGTCTATCGTCGGATTCGGTCCCATCCTGCCCAAATTGCTCATCTGGTTGACGCCGAGGACCAACGAAGAGCTGGTGCCGGCCGGTCCTTGGTGTTGCAACGGCATCATGGGAAACGGGCTGTTGGACGGGCCGGCGTTGAGGATTCGAGACGGCGAACCCGGAGACGGTACCAACGGTCCCAAGCCGCCTTGCAACGTGAAGGTCGAATTCGTCGGACCAGCCAGGTTTATATTGGCCAACGACGTGTTGAGTCCTTGCAACGAATCGACGCCGGAATGGCTGTAGAGCGGCGCGAAAACCGACGGATTGATCGCGCCGTCTATGCCTCTCGTGCGAAGGATCGTCGGCTGTTGTTGTTGCCTGGATTTCAAAATCAGCGAACAATTGCTCACTACGGTAACTATGGCTTCTTGACATTCCATGCTGACGTTGTTCATGGACCTTTTCGAATAAATAAAAAAAAAACAAACCAATTACAACGAATTCATTAAAATAGCCGCTAATTACGTACAAAACAATTATTCAAAAAAAAACTTGTTTTTAAATAACCGTAGATAAAGCACTGATACTTTTCAAAAATCGAATACATTAGTAGTCAAAAATATATTTAACACGCCTTTTAAGTTTATTCGCATATCTAGTTATTGAAAAGAAACGCAAATTTAATCTTACCCAGATAAAAAAAAATGCCTTATCAAAAACAACAACAATATTAATTTATGTGCGATTTAAACGATTAAGAACATTAACTATACAATAACCGAACCTGTAATAAAATTATTAAACCGAGAAACTCACCTCTGAAGGCAAACAATCATCGTAGTAAGGGTCTCAGAAGGCAGTGGAACTTGTACTTTCGAAACGGATTCCTCTTTACCCATTTGGGGTAGTCGGCGGTGCAAAAACTTTATGCAAGCCATCACGAACGTTTCCCCGTGCTCGTTAATTTTATCGGACAGCCATTTTTCCAATTTTAAGTACTCTCTCCTCGAAGCTAGGCACGCCAAATCAATGATGAAGGGATAAGATTGGGCAGATTGGGCGTTTAGAAGCATCGATAGGGCTTTGAGATCTTGGGCTACGTCGAGAATTCTAGACAGTCTGGTCTGGTCGCATTCTCCCCGAACGTACCATTCCGCCATCGCATGCATTATTATAGGCTTTATGTTAATGTTCTGCGTGTGCCATGCGTGGTGCAAGATAATGGCGGAGTTCGGGTGATTTCCTAAAAAAATCGGGATTAAGGTCGTAAACAATTCTTGTCGAAGTAAGGTGACTGGCGGTGCTATTTGGAGAAGGGCCAGGACCAGTACATCCGGACAACTGTGCATTGGCATCTTAAATAACTCGTGAATGTGAGTATACAGCCCGCATTCTGAAAGACTTAATAGCAGTTCGACGAGGTTCAAGGACCTCCAGTTCGCCAATTCTTTGCTATCTTGCTCGGGAGGCGTCTTGAGAGCGTCGACGGCCACGGGAGCACAGGAAAAATCGGCGAAACAGAACACATCGGGGTTTTTTAGAATATTTTGGACCAAACTGAATTGTCCTTCCACGTTCTGCCATCTTTTGTACAATTGGTCGACGGGAAAAGTGTCCGGATGAAAGCCGAATGTTTGTAGACCTTGCCTCAATGCATTCATTAACAAACACAAGCCCTGCCTGTCTTTAATGATGAATTCAGGATGATCTAATTCAGCGACGACACTATTCCATTGAAAATTAGGAACGATTTCTTTTAATGCTTGTATGAATACGTCGATGTTCCAAGTTGTTCTGGTATCTTTTCCTTTGTTGAACGAACCCGGTGCTTGGATTTGAATAGAATCTTCAAGGCCACTGTGTGTTCGGCACATAACAGCAAGGACACGTGATACAACTACGGGGGATATATCCCTTCCTCCTAGTTTTATAAGATTGCTTCGACATTCTTCGACCGAGGCGGTCAAATTATATCCTAATTCAGTCACTATATCTGCTAATGAAGTTTCTAACATTCCCCCGGATAAACCGGGGCCTTCCGATGACATTTCTGGAGATAATTCACTTTGTTCTGGGTACACTAACGGTGCGAGCACTACAGGCACTAAGTCTTTGGGGAAATCTCGTTGTAGTGTTTTCAAAAAAGTCGTATGAATCTCGTTGGTGAGACCAACTTCTTTGGGATTTTTAAGAACGGTGGACAAAATCAAATGAAGCACGTCAGGCGTTGTTTCGTGAAGGCCTCCTTCGTGTTGGCGGCTGCTCCCTTCAGTATCTATATAAGACTGAACTAAAGCGGGTACTGTGGATCTCAAGTGTGTTTGAGCTATTGTTCGAGCTTCACTATCTAACGAATGAAGTAGTGCGATAGCAAAAACAACCTCCTGGACAGCTGAGAGGCGAAGGCACTTGCTCAACTGATGGAAGAACTGAGGTCCAAGTTTATTCTGAAACATTTTTTTTTCAGGCATTAAACGACGGGGTAAACATACAAAATAACCGAATCTTACCTTATCGTTTAGAAACGGATTGTCTGTAATATAACAAAGGGCTGTTAACAATGATGGCTTGTTCAACAAACTAGAACACTGTTCTAGTAGTGCTTGATTTTGGGGTGATGGAGCTGATATTTTTGTAGTAGACTCAGAAAAGTCCACTGATGAAAACAGACATTGGAGCAAGTGACGGTCCGCCTCCAGACCATGCAAAGAAACAAGCTGTCAAAAAAATACACTGATTAAGCGAAATTTTGTCAATTAAGTCCGAAACTCGATGCATTTTTATATTTTTCTGAATTTTAATTACATTTTAACAGGATTCTAAACAAAAAACAACAGTCAAAACACCTTTGTTCATCGTTCCGTTGCTCTGTCGGTAAAAAAGTTTCCTACAACGAAATATCTGGAAAACATGGCGGATGATCTAATTTGTCATTTTTTTTTGTAATCATTCTGCAGACACGTTTACATACTACATAGATAAAATGAAATTACTTACTTTATTTAGGTCTCCAACTACTTGCTTGTAATTTTTTTTAGTTAACGTAGCAATCAAATAACTTATTTGTGACAAAGTGAAAGACAACGAGTCTAGGTTCATAGTTCCATGAACACGGCCTCGAAAGCTTCAAATACGTTTGAAGCTTTCTTAGGAATATATGTAGTTTCTATCCAAAAAGTCTTATTTGTTTTTAAAAAATAACTAAATTTTTTATGGCCCAAGACCATCATCGAGTCTTTAATGAACTTTCTCCACTTTAATTTATCACACTCATTGTAGTTATAGAACTCACGCAACACACAACACATGCACAAATAAAACTCAGGAGAACTGCGCAGATTGTCAAAACGTCATTTCTTCAATGACACAATATATGAAGCCGTTTTCACATCGTCTAACCGGTTTGCTACCAACTGCTGACCACTTTCTTTAGGTCAAAATGTTTATCATTCACGGTCGAAAACGTTAACACTAAAAAACATATCACGAAACAAACAAAATTAAGTCTTAAGTTTTGTAATTAACCCGTTAAATAATTAGCCCATAAATTTCGGAACGAACTAAAAATTAACCACCATTACGACTGACATTAGTGACGTGTGGCATTTGACAGTGACATTGACAATAAGCGAGCAAATTTTTTTCAAATTATTTTTAATTTTACGTGGTCGTTTATCGTTTTAGTGTTTGAATAATTCGAATATTTGAACTAATGTTACGTTCTGTTGTTAAAAAGCATGACAAATAATTTAAATAAATCAAATTCGGAACCTGATTTATGCATACCAGAATTTGACAATTTGTCAGTTAGTTCCGTTAGTTCTCCCAGGGATTCAAAAAGGGGTACTAGCAATAATAATCAAGCATTGCCTGTTGTAAGACGTTTTTTCTTGGAAGAAATCATATCTAACGAAAACAAGTTTGGAATAAGAAGAGTTATGTATAGTGAGACAATAGGTAAGGGTCACTAGATAAGAGCAAAACTATTGTTACTTCCACTGTTCTTAATTTAATATTTGTTAAATGTAGGTAATTATAAGAATGTCCGTTCGAGAGAAGACTACAAAACTGAAGACGTTCCTATGGAGACAGATTCTTCGATTACAGAACGTTACCCGAAGATGATAGGCATATCTAATCAACCTTCGACGAAAACAACAAAAAATCCTGATACTGATGCACTGCAAAATACTCCACGGAAGAGAAGAAGCCCTAAGAGACGGTCAAATCGAACCGAAGTACTACCTATTAATCCTGTTGTAAGGAACGATAAGACTAACAGATTGTTATTTATAATTTTTACTATAATGTCTATCGTCTCATTTTGTATATACATTAATTTCGTTGTTTTTGTAAACAGTGATATTCAAGTTGATAATATTAAAACTGATTTAATCAACAGTGTGCACGGTCATCGACCGTTAGTAGATTCGATTACTCGAGTACTAGAAACTAGGCAAAACTGGCGTGACAAACTGAAAATTATTGCATTTATTGGATCTCAAGGCGTAGGTAAAACGTACACAGCAAATTTAATCAAGATGCATTTTCCTTCAAATTTAGTGCACGAATTATACGGTAACCAATTGTATCAGAAGACTGAAAAGCAACGCATCCTTGATGGCATCAAAAATTGTTGTTTAAACTTAATTATTGTTGACGACTTGAAGCAAACGGATAGTAACAATTTGTACGATTTTATTAATTCTCTACCGAAAAACACTTTCATTTTATTCATAGCTATTTATAACATTCATTACACGCACGATGACATGAACACGATCGTTAAACACGAAGATATTGTAAAAATTCGGGATAGTTTCGATGCTTCGGGTATAATCGATTACGACTTGTTAGTATTCGAAGACTTCACGGAATTGCAAATCAAAGACTGGCTTAGAAAGCAATTAAAATCGAAAAACATTGCGATCAGAGACGAAGAAATGTTTCTCGAAAACATTTTAGACGCTCACAACGTTCAACACGGTCTCAAAGGACTACATTCCAAATTGATACTGGAACTGGAAACGCTTAGGAAATAATTGTGAAATTCATTGTAAAACTAGTGGCCAATAAAATTTTCTATTTTTTAATAAAAAATTCTTTAATTCGTACAAAACATTCCTCTACTTATAACTTACAAACGAGTAAAGCATGGCTGGTGACGATTAAGATGATTTTGATGGACGTGAACAGTACGCTAAACTAACATCTAATCTACCACAGATTTTTTGTAACAGACTTAATACTACATCGAGCTCAATTGGCTCATCTTAATCTACTTCTAATCTTCTAAAGTTGCCCGTTATGCCGTACAAGGTGGCGTCGCCTTCCGAGCCGCAGGAGGTCACGTTCCTTTTCAGAGCCGATACGGCCCCTTCTTTCGCCTTTGCACTAAACAGATCTTCATCCACTTCCATCAGGTCGTGAGACATCAATATCGGATGGGCCGCGTACAGCTCTTTCTTCCACAATTCTATAAATTACATAGAAAAAAATTGATGATGTAGAGGTGCTACAATTGTGCAATATAAAGCTTTCTGGTATTTATTAGAGAATTGGGGAGAGTGTGGAGTATCTAGCAGAAGATTAGGTGTATTCTTGAACCTGTATCAATTACCAAATAGTAGCGAAAGGTGGAGAAAAGAGCTTGGTCCAAGGAGCAAAAATTTGTAAAAGTAGCACCATATAGGAGGTTTCTTAGAAGTCTGACAACACCGGAAGCAACACCAGAAGGTTAATTTACCTATCATTTCCTTCATGGGAATTGTGCCGCCGTATTCTTTAGGTAGAACGTCGGTTTCGACGTGTCCGCTGGAGATGACGTCTTGCAGATTGCCGTACAATCGCACTCTGCTTTTGATCTTCTCCGATATCAAAGACATGCCGAAGTCGAGGGCGAATTTCATCGAAGGATGGACGGACATGCCGTGGACCTCCTTGTGTCTCATGGGCAGTGTTCTCTGAAAATTCCGAATTCACAAAATTTGTAAAATATAACAATTTGTTCGCCCCTCGTATATTATTAATTTCGTTAAATCTAATACTAATAGATTTTTAACAACAGATTTAAACACAGCAGTCATGGCCGAGCGGTTAAGGCGTCTGACTAGAAATCAGATTCCCTCTGGGAGCGTAGGTTCGAATCCTACTGACTGCGAATTTTTTTTTTTTCGTTTTAAAAATATTTTTTCGCTCACCTCCCCGTTTTTAACTATGCGCACGGCTTCCTTGATGGAGAACAACGTCAGGTAGGCGAATCCTACCCCATCCCCGTCGGCGAAGTGCACGAAACCCCTAACTTGGTTCTCTTCGTCTTCCATCAACGTTTCGTACACGATGCCGTGAATTCGACACATATCCGCGTTGGAAAAGGAATACAAGTCGAACACACCTTCGAACAAACAATTTATTAAAGTCATGCTAAAAGGGCACGTAGGGTGCCTTAAACGTGGACCTATAAGAATAAAAATGGAGATTATATGATGATATAAGAAAGAGTAGGAAAGAGAAAAAATAGAGATTTGCGAAGGGCAAAAGAGCAAGAAGAATAAGAAGATGAAAAAATCGATGATCATCAAGAAGTTAGTGGTAAATAAGGTGACAATTAAATAGTAGAAAACATGTGAAGAAGTAGACAAGAAAAAGATGAAAATAAAATAGCAAAAGAAATCAAAGAAGAATTCTAGAAGCTAAAACACTCAAGCGACAACCACAATACATGGACCTAGCTTCAGCTTTCAGCGTTCTGAAAAAAAAGTGCGGCGAACGAATTGCATTTAAATCATTCCAAAAAAACGCTCCTTACCGGGTCTGGTGACAATTACCCTTCTACCTTTGCTGTCCCTTTTGGGGCACGCGAACATGTACCCCAAATCGGTCAGCTGCTCCATCATCGGTATCGTGATGTCCAAGCAGTTAAAGGCCACACCGAACGTCTGCCGCAAGAGGATGTAGCGTTCAAGGCATTCCTGCGCTAGCGTTACGTGGTACTTCTTGAAACGCAGGAATCTCAACAAGAATTTCGCATCTGAAACGTTTCGCGCTTTACATATTCTATCCATCATCAGATCATCAGTGATCGAGTAACGTATAGGGTTATAGTATATGAAGTTGTTTTATAAGTGTTGTTTACCCATCCTGCAATTTTTGATCCGGGGATTCTGCAAGATCCATTCGCGCATGGAGGCCAGCGCTGATCGGCGACTGCTGTCGTCTTCGCGCAGCTCCTCCTCGGCGATCTTCTGGGTCTCCGGTGATAAGGTGCAGATGTAATCGTCTGGGTCGGTGACCCACTTGCGGTCAGACATTTTCTGCGAAGGAAAACGAAAGCGCGCGTCAATTGGATGGAGACGAGGGTACGAATTACTCGGGTGGATTTTTTTCGAGAAATTTGGTCTGGTGTTTGTGTAATGATTCGTGAGGATTATGGTGCGTTGCATCGATGGTCGAAATCTCGTAAAATTCAAGTAGGTCGGTAATTAATCTTAAGAATGGGTAGGTACTTGCATGCGAGTACCCATCGGAGAAAGTAAACTTTGAACAAATATCGGTATATCGGCGTTGCAATGGATAGGTTCTTGCACAATGTTCTCCTAAACAGTTACATCATCCAATTAGAGTGCAATATGCGATTGGTAAAAATGTGCATTTCAATCATAATCGCAATTACAATTGAACTTTCAACTGGGATATTAGAGGTAGACTATTGAATAACGTCGAGATGGAGATAAAAATTTATTTATTAGCCTAAAAAAGTCGATTATTTACTAATAGAAATTTAATGTATTTGCCATTTCTAGTACAAGGTCAAGATCTAAAAGAAGATTGGTAATGCGTTATATAATTTCTAATAATGACCGCAAAAGATTAAATTTGTATCTGATATTAAGAAACTCAAACGCCCAATTAAAAACCTCCGCCTTATCGAAATCGATGCCAGTAACCTCCTTATTTAATATTATTATTTCGCATTCAATAAAAACATTACGTTCTAAACACAACAAAAGATGCTGTATAAATTTAAATATTGCTACCTCTGACTTTAATCCTTTCTCTGAAGTTGTGAAACACCCTAAATAAGAAAAGTTATTATTAAAGTACCCCAGGAAATCATATCTATCAACTCTGTCCTCGTAATAGTGGATCAATCAACTGAACCAACAATAAATATAAATAAAAATGTGGGAGATTTTCTAGTGGGACATTAAAAAATTTGTAATTACTGGTTTTTGTGGTTTGAGAAATTTGTTATTCGTTCGATTAATCCGCCAAAACAGTAAAATCAATCAACTTAATTAAGTAGCCGGTGAGGTGAAAATTTAATCAAACAGATTTGGTCAAAGCGAAGAATAAACGGTAAACACTTCTTATGTAACTAAATTTTTTTATTCTAGTTTGGGATATAATGATGGAGCGTTGGATCGATAAATTATTAGAAACTGAAAGTTGAAATTATATGTCAAATTAAGTGGTAAAATATTAATAACCGAAACCCTGACCTTCTCACTTTGGTCAGTTATTCATTAGGTAAACAAAAAATTAGGTAGTTTTTTATAACTACAAAAATCAATAAAATTATTACTAAAATAAAAAAATAAATTATTCACAAAAGTAACTCGTAAAAAGAGAAAGGCAGTAAATTAAATTCCTCCGCAGGAAAGTTCGAGAGGAAAATCTGTCTTTTTTTGGTAGCTATATCACTTAATAGATTTTCGGAAAAGAATGTAATTTCAATTTCCACTCACCGGATTTTTTTGTGACAAAAATACACACAATCAGGCAAAAGCGCGAACGAGGCACTGCTCGAAAAAGAAGGAAGGAATGTATTTAACTCGAGGGGTCCCCACTCGGCGCTCCTTCTCCGTCTCCTTTCGTACCGAGCATTTGCCCAGCTCGCTTTCTCCTTCTGTTTTTTCCATTAAACCCCTACTCTGCGGTTTCCATTGTTTTTAATTTTTAATTGTTACACTGGATTAATTTGTAAATTAAAAAGTACCTAATCTCTCTATATTTTTGCTTGAGAGCTAAAAGTAATTTATAGATATTTAAATGTTTTATTTTTCAAAATTGAGGGCAGATTCACCCCTGAAAATTATAGAACTATTATGAAACATTTTGTGTAGGTATTAAAGATATCAGAGATTATTAATTATTTTTTTGCAGGAAGCGACAATGTGATTACTAATCGCAAGAAATCTACTTTCTTGTGTCATTTACACTTTTCATTTTCGCAACATTTACTAGTTTTCGATTAAACATAACGTAAACAAACTGCTAATTATTTAGTGCAGTTTTAATTTACTGTTACTCCGGTGTTATATTCCTGCATTAAGTGCTAATAAGCCTATTCTTATTAGAAATTCAATTACATAAAATTCGTCTATTTCTTTTGTAATATCAAAACCTGCATAAGTATAGACTGTAGTGGTATAGAAAATTGCTAGGAACGAGTAATGATATCGATTTAAATACCGCGGATTAAATTGTAAGTAACTATTAGTTTTTGTGCGAGATGAATGGAATTATTGGATTAAAATGCAACATTTTCTGATCGACCTAAAGCTTTGGGCTATTATGAATTACTCAAATAATTTGCGCATATTAGATAACTATTTAAAGGGAGATTCATGAATAAACTGTCAAGTTATCATTGCTATATTTAGATTGATTTTATGAAGCTGACTTTATAAATTAATAGTAGATACTACACAAAAAGGTGTTATAATTACAGAGAAAAATATATTTGGTAAATTAACATCTGTAAAGCTTATAATTTGCTATAATCTGTAAGCTATAAATGATCTAATATAGTTTACATTATGTAATAATGGCATTCACTGATTTCATTGCGTTCGATTTATCGATTAAATAACGCATAAAATTTTATTAACTGGAAATATCAAATTATTTAAATACTTTTTACGAACTATATCTAACACTTAGGTGTAAAATTATTATGCCTTATTATAGAAACATTAAAAATATTAACTATATTCTCTATTTTCTTCAAAATTTCTAAAAATTAGGAAGGTATTTATTGGCCCTTATAATACCTATTGCATACATTAACTTTTTATTGCACATTCTTCTTCAAAAACTTTTTCACACAAATACATATAAGGTAACATTTACAATAAATAAATATTTTCGAATGGATATTTAAACGCTCGTTTCCGAACTATGCTATTAAATTTACTTAATTTCCTTACAATTTGCTAGACTTTGCGCCTAGCGTTTCCCACAAAGTTTTGCAAACTGCTATTTAATCGTCTAATAAACGCAATTATCATTAATCCCAGTGTTTACGACGTTTAATTCGAGATATAAGTAGTTGTTTTCAGTAATCGAGGAACAACTAATTGCACGTGCCTAGTTATTGTTAGTAAATATTATTTCGTTAATTGAGAAAATTTCGTATAATAGAATAAAAAATTTCTCTTCTACGTAAAAAGGCTAGTTAATCGATTCACAATTACTCAACTCCACCGAAAATCATTGCAAAGGGGAATGAATGTGCCTGTAAGTACTAGTGTTTCTTGCGATTTAAGTAGAGTGCAACGCCAGTTACATAAACAGTAATTAACTAGGAATTCGTTTACCTACATAGTCATTGAATCTTATATCAGAAGCAGATTTAAAAAAATACTTTTTGCCATTGAATTGTGCGCAGAGATGATATATCTCACTAGAAAATGCAAAAATTTCTCTTTATATCGATTCCTCTTGTAACGAATTGAAGATGTTCGTAACTCTTTATAAATTTAACAAACAATTCTTTTATCAATTAATATTATAAACGATAAATGCACAATAAAACTGTGTATTAGGTATAGACGTATCTCTCGCTTAACGCAATAATTATTGTATAAGAAATTATATAACGTATTGGCACCTTTATGAGTGGTGGGCCAATGTGCGTTATTTCAAATGAATCACCTTAAAACAAGTAGGTTAATAACGACTAATAGATGGGTAATTGAAAATATTGTGCTCTGAATTCGACATTTCGCGTTAATTTTTATTTTTTTATTCGAACATTTGAATGCAATTCGATGCGAAAGTGTCCTTGTAATAGATTACATTGATGGCGTTATTATTTCTGTAAAAATTAATCGGGGAAAATATCGATTATTTCGCAATATTGCCATTTGATAATTTCGACATTGCGTGAAATTTCTCTCGATGATAATTCGGTAATTGCAGGTTGTAATTGAATTTGTGCATTTCGTTATCTTCGCTTTCTGTTTTATCCGTATTTACACTTTTTGTTAGAGGAATAAATTTACATATTTTTGCATTTTACAGATAATGATGGAATACACAGGTAGATTTTTGAACCTGCATTTGTGGATTATGTGTATAGCTTTAATGAAGGGTTTATATATTTTAGACTAGATTTTATTATTTAACAGTAGCAATAATATTTTGGACATTTGAACTTTATGAATATTAAGCAACGAAAACTGGCACGCAAAAAACGAAATGTAAACCGAGCGGCAGCGTTCAAGATCACTCGGCGTCCATAAAAACAAAATTATACAATTCGGTGTTTGAATGGCCGAAAAATAGACCGATAACGTATAATGAAACATGCTGTACAACTCTGTTATATAACGAGAAACTTTCACTGCTGATCAGACGCTCGCCGGCGCGTTGTGTCCTTTCGATGTTGAGCAAATGAAATCATTAACGTAACGTGCTGTGAGACAAAAGATAAACCATTATTATATGATTGCTTTGTTTCGACTTTGAATAAAAATTGTAACGAATTTTGTAAATATATTGCATCACTCTGAAGCATTATTTATTTAAAGGTCCAATCGTAATGGACTATTATAGAAGGATTGTCCTCTTATAAACCCAGTTTCTCTTCCAGCGCGTTCCTTTATTCCTCCAATTATTCCTTTTTTAAACAGAAATGTGCAACATGAACACCCATGCTTTCTATTGCTTCACACTCCAATTAAAACTCAAAAACAACTACTACTATTCTTATTGTTAATAAAAACCAATAACTGATGCATTTATAAAACTTTATTTACTGTTTGACCCAACCTACAAGATAATTTAACTTAAAATTAAATCGTTATTCCAGAGTAGTTTATTTGCATTCCTCGTGATAAGGCTCCAAACTTCTGAAATCCCTCCATGTTGGTGGTAAATTCGAATTCAAATGGTTCCCGCATCTTTTGCAAGGGGCGCTGAAGAGGGTTATGTAGCTGTGGAACCAATGCTGTAAATATAAACGTTACATTTTATTTTCTCTTATTTTACGAATATATTAAATACCATAAACGAACGAACGGCCAATTCGGGCATCAAAGGAGAATGAAAATGGCACATGGCGGCGTGGCAATTCTCCGTAATCCTCTTGAACACCCTGTATCTGGATTCTGTCCAAAGATCGTTCGATTCCGCGTGGGCTTTAACGACCACCCATTCAATCATAAGCCCTTTAAAAGCGATGATGGCTTTCAAAACTCTCCCTAAAGACACCTAAAATAAATTAACTTCTTATATACCACTGGGAACGATTATTAATAGTACGTTACTTGAATTATAGGATTTGGTACTAAAGGTCTGTTGGGGGTGAAAGTTACATCGGGGAATAACCTATCGATGCTCGAAATTAAATTCTCAATAACCCTAAAACAATGTAACATATTAGCATTATACGATAGATTATTAGTAAATAAACTAACTCCGGGGCAACATTGTGATTGCTTGTAGTTGTTTTCCTTCGCTTAGCAGTACTGTAAGTTTTGTAAGTCTTGTTAAAGGAATTGGCTGCTAGGATGTTACCGGCTACTGCACTATATTCTCGTATCTACAAAAATACACCTGTTTAGTTAATTTTTCAACACAACTAATTTAACAATCGTACTTTATCAGTCCATTTATAACTATTAACCAACTGTCCGTACAATGCTTGCCTTTCTTGGGTAGTTTCTTGGCTCAAATAGGTGGTGTTGCCTAAACTAAAAGGACCCGCTTGAGGAGTTAGATTGGCTACAGCATTTTCAACATCCCTAAAATAATCATTTATTTATATAAATATAACAGGGATTTAGTATTAAACTCTAACCTCAGGTTGTTGTTAACTGTAGTTAAAAGTTCTTGAAGCTCGTAAATGAATTTGGTTTCTTTGCCTTCATCGCCGTGGTCTGCTCTTAAACCATTGCTGACTGATTCGAATACACTTCTAACGTTAGATCTCAATACTTTTATAGCATTTAATGCCGCGTTTAGTTGTTCTATATCCCTTTCCATTGCAATTTTTATCTCATTATTTAAAATGGGGTTGTTTGGGATATGTGAGGTTCACTTAATTGCAACGAAATTGTAACCTTAAATGTCGGTTTTTTATTTAAACTGTCTTGAATGGTTTCCAATGTTTCAACAATTAAACTGAAAGAAGAAAGTAATTAATTTTAGGAGAAATTCTAAGTTTTTATTTGCAATTTGCAACGCTTATTTATTTACACTTTTGACAGCTCAGGTTTTGGTTCTTCTACTTTTTTTTTAAATGATTTGGCAATGATTGACATATGGTCTCTTTCTGTTGTGGCCAAATTTATTTACTCCTTTCAAAGAAAATATTTAATATGAATATACGAAAAAGCCAGAAAATACAAAGATGCGGTATTTGAAAAGCTTTTTTAGTTCAGGAATTATAAAAAGGAAGTCTTCTTCTTCTTTTCTCCCTCCTGACACTGGCTGGGTGATGCTTTCGGTCGAGACCAGTTTCTCTTTTCCATGTATATCGCAATAGGTAAAGACCAAATTCACTTGACAGTGACAGCGACTGTCTAAATAAATAGAATTTTGAATTTTGAAAAATGTAATGCGTGCATTTAAAAATAATAAATGTACAGTATGTATACTATTATTTATGGTAATAAGAAAATAAAACGCAGAAGTATAGAGATAGAATCTTATTGCGTTCAGGAAACTTTACATACTTCGTAATTTTCATAATTTAATAACATAATTCTAACCTAATATATTCTCAGGAATCAGGCAACAGTTTCGCATTTATCCATCGTCATTATCAGTGTGTAATTTGCATATATTTTTGGATATAAACTTCACTTCGACCGAAACAATTCTAAAAAACGGAAATGAAATCGATTCGATTTACACAAATATACCGAAACGTTTTTGGAGAGGAACGTAATCCGTACTCTCTGGAAAAATTTTGAAATACCTACTTACAATAACATAACGAGTTTTTTTCGTTTCTAATCGCACGGAACCCTGTAATACAGTCCACGCTTTTTTATAATTTACGCTTTTCTTGAGTTTCAAAGTGCGTTAAAATAAAAACGATTATTGTATTTATTGAATCTGATTATTCGTTAATAAACTATTTATTACTTCCTTACATTGAAGCATTTCTAGCTGTATTACAACGTTCCATTTCTACGAAAAAAAAAGTGTGAATAGTTATCTAAATCTATCAGACATTCGTCCTTATTCTCAAAAACGATTTTAACATAACAGAAAACGATCAACACTTCATTCCTTTGTTTAATATTATTATGATTATTATTTAATATGTAACAATATTTACATTTAGAATAATCATCGCTCCCTATCGAAGCGTTTTGCTATCTGTTATGTACTGAATTATTTTGAACCGGGATAAAAAAAACGAAAGCATATTTTGATTTAATTAGTACTCTAGTCATAGAAATGAATTAGTACTTTTCTATTCTTTAATAATTATGCAATATCCATATTGTAACGGGATATGCAGCCGCCAGATTTTGGTAGCTTTATCTAATTGACTTAAATCATGGACACCTTGCTCAGGTAGATTTTCTTGTAGAAAAAACGAAATAATTATCAGATCGTAATGTTCAAATTTTGTTCCGGGTTTAGCAATATAATCGATTACATACAGATAACAAAGCTATGGAGCGTCCTTATTATAATAATACATTCTCCCAAGTTCTTTTTCGATATACTGATTATTTTTTTTATAATTAGGTATCGTATGAGTTCAACGAATAATCTATCTACTCAGATCTATGTTGAATGTCTAGAAACTAGATGTTTTTTTTATTTAGTATCATACCAATAATTCAACTGAATTGGTGTTTAGCTAAATTGAAAATATAATATATAGAATTGGAATAGGTAACAAGGAAGGCGTAATTTTAAAATTTTTTAGTTTCAATACGTTCGTTGTATGGACGTCTTTAAGAAAAATGAATCACAAAATAATGTGGCTATTCTTGCCTTAACTAATACCTATAAAATAAATGGTGATTTTTGTTTGATTCATTTGCTAATTATTTTTTACGAAAATATAAAAAAACGAAAGTACACGTTATTCAATTGAACAATTACGCCTGCCAAATTGTATGTATCGAAGTGATTTATTTAGTGATTTCAAATGAATATTTTCGTCATTTTTTATTCATTTAAAAAAATTCGAAAAGTACTAAGCAATAGACGCATCGTGTTATTTACAATTATTATTACAAAATATGTGTTAGAATTAGTTGTGGAGACGTCATCACCCAAAAATTCTTTGAGCTAATTTTTTTTCTTATTTGTTTAAATATCGCTATATAAAAAACAAACAATTGTACCCATAAATTTTAGAATTAATCGTGGCTTTTTGGAGAATTTGCAAAGTCTTTTTTCACGTGTAAACAGTGTGGTAATATTTTTAAAATTAAATTTAATTTGCCTTACTGACAGGTAATGTAAATATTAGTTGATATTTCAGTGTAAAAAATTTAGGAATTTTAAACGTAAAAGTCAATCATTCATTTCGCTACAGCTTTGCAAACCTCATCCGTTTTTTTTGTGAATATTACGAACAATTTCAAAGCAAAATATTTCATAAAGTTTTATCCTATTCGCGTTTAATTATATATTTCGATTTATTGAATAGTTCGTTTGATTTGTGTTAACACTATTTTGTTTGCTTTTTTTTGTTATTGAAGAGTCACTAGGATGTCTCTCGCGGTGGGAACTTCCATTTTTCTCTAACGTCACTTCCGGCATCGGAACTGTGAAAATTAGCGAACAGTTACGAAAGAATTCATTAGAGATATATAAAATCAATTCGGGGATTTTTAATCGCCCGTATGAAAAGTACAAATTAAACTATCGATTAACTGTGAACTACTTTTTTCACTTTTGATTCAGGCGATTAAAAATAGGCAGTATGTATCTCTAATCACTTTGATTTTTTTATATTATAATGGAAGGTTTATTATATATAACAGTTAAATCACGGAGGTTATAATGAGGAAGGTCTAATAAATATTTTTGGCATTAGAAATAGGCACCTGTTAGATTAAATTTAAATTTTTAAGTAAATCGAAATTAACGTTAAATATAATCAGAATACATTTTCATATTTTTGAATATACTTCTCAAATGAATAAGTAATTATCATTTAAATACTTAATGACTCGCCCTTATTACAACACCGCCGTGTTTCGTATTAAAAAATTAAGAAACAATTAACAGTTTTTTATAGTGAAAAATCTTATTAATATTAATATATTGCGTATTTTTTACAGTTCTGATATATTAGAAATCTTACAGTGAATAATAAAAATGGTGGCCGCACTATTTAAAAATTGAGCACCTGTTCACCAGTCACGAAATTTTCGAACGAAAAATCGAAAAAATTATAAAAAAAGTTTCTATTCGATTTTCTAATTACACAATCCCCTAAGTATCGAAATGGATTCTTTCCAATAACTCGAACGAACTTATTTTTTTTTAAATCTAATTTCATGATAATTTATAATAATAATAATAATAGATAGGAATTCTGCAATAAATTAAGTAATTCCGTTCTTATAACAATAATTTTATTCATCACCTTTTAACGTTATTTTTCAAATAAAAATATCTTACTTTGGAAGAACCGATTTCAAATCACATTAATCAAAGTCAATTTATCGCTGGAGAATCAGCAGTGTTATAATCAAACGAATTCCTAAAGGAAAAATTGGCTCGTCGATGGAAAGAAAACATTCTTATTTTATTAACAGAAACATCACATATGCTTTCTATACAAAAATGTAATAATTAAGTCGATTTTACAATTTATTTTATTCAAATGTTATACCCATATTCCCTCGTACGAGATGCTCGGGCTGGCAGTGGGACAATTTAGAATATAAACCACGACATACGAGAAAATATGATATTTTATTTTTGCCGAATCGGTTTTCATTATCAACTCCCTTCTTGTGGGAAAAAAATCGCACTGAATTTTAGTAATTGGGAGTTTACTAGTGAAAAAAAAATTACGAAACTTATTATAGTGATTGTAAACAATAGAAGTGTGAAAAATAATCATACTGCATTATTAATGAAACAATTTCGTTGATAAATTTTTAATCACCCAGTATAAAAGAGGGTTTAATCCAAAACCGATTCGACAACGAATTATTATTATCTAATAAACATTGTTTAAAATTATTTTAAACAATGAGTTGCGTGTGGTATTGCGAGAGCGTGCTTCTAAAAAATATATATACACGATCACGGCACAATATTTTCGAAAACGACGTAGTTTTAACGTTTTTTTTATTACTATTCCACGCATGCACTTACAAAAAATCCTCTGGTGCGATTCCGCGATTGATATTTTTCGATTTGAATCGGTGTTTGTATAGGCAAATACCAAAGTAGCACATGCAACTTTCAGCTGATTTTTTTTATTTACATTAGAAATAGAAATGTATCTACTGGAGTATATCAGAAAACAGTAACTACGATTCTACGAAATAAATAATTAAAATAAAAGGATGTTGTAGGTGCATGCCTTTAGTAGTATAAAGTTGTATAATTCAATCATCAAATTCATGTGCAATATTTTCTTCTAACGAATAGAAGTGGGTGTATATCGTAATTTTAGGGATAGGGGCAGTTTATTCGACTTTGAAAAGTTTATAAACGATGTCCAGTCGAGAGATTAACGAAAAGTTAATTAGTTTTAGTCCTCGAAACTACTTAATTGTATGTTTTTTTTAATTATAGAATCTATGTTAGTTACAAAATAATTTTCTCTCGGCTGAAGCGTATAAGCATAATCTTCGGGCCACCTTATTTCATTTGGTTTGTTTCGTTTAGAAAATAGTTTTTTGACGGCACTGGCGGCAAATTCACTTCAATTTTTAATCGGATAACTGAGCATTTTAAGGCCATCTTTAATTCTTGAAGCATAGAGTTTTTTTTTTGAACCCACAGAATCGTCATTGTCACTTCATTTAAACGGCAGTAAACTCATCCCTACAACCGCCCCTCGACCCAAAACCGAACCTTACATAATCCAACTCGTAAATTACGTCGCCAAAAAACTCTTAATAGTTAAATATATAATTGACAAATCTTCAAATAGGATATTCGTCGCGCTGCATCCGAAATAATCTACAAGTCGCCCCCTCGCCTCGACCGCCCCCCCCCCGGGGCCGGGATCGTTGCAGGGATGAGCGCATCCGACCGCCGAGTCACTGGTGCGCGAAATCGTCACAAGCGCGCCCGCGCGGCCCCTCGAAGCTGCGCCGCAGGAACGAGGCGCAGGCCCTGCCGCGCTGCGCTATCATCTCCACCAGGTGGTCTTCGAGCACCAGCAGCGGCGTCATCGGCAGGCTGAACGTGGCGGCGATGTTGAAGCTGTCCCATTGTCAAACGGCGCTGTTCGGGTAGCGCGGCGGCGGCAGCGGCGGCGGCGGGCGGCCGCCGGCGGCGTCGCCGGCGCGGGACGATCGGTCCGAACCTGCTGTAGTTGGAAGGAGAGGTACAGAAATATTAGGCGGGTACCGGCGGTTTCCGATGGGTTAGACAGTGATCCTGAATGGCTATGTTCGCAGCATGAGGTGTGGTAAATTTGAGAATATAAATTTCATTCTTGCTGAGACAATAGCTATTCGCAATTAAATTGGGTAGTTTTTGGACTGGATTTAATCCAAATCTTTCATTCTTGCTATATTAAGAGGTTTACCTATCCCATGCATCTTACCTTATAGTAAAAAAATCTTAAATATCTAATTAAAAAAACGGTAGTGTTTGACTAAAATTGTAGGTATATAAATTTGGTTGTTTGTTATGTAATCATGGTTAATATAGCGATGTGCTAGTTGTGGAGGCATCGGTGCAGGTTGAGTATTGATTATTTTTCAGTGCATTTTTTTTGGTATATACAGTGTGTCTAAATGTGCCTTTTTCCAATGTTAAATTTGACCGTTTGGTATACCTGGTACAGTGGCGTATGCTGAATGTCTTCTAAAATTATATGTTGTTTGGAACATTGGTCTCTCAAATGGATTTGGAACTAATAAAATAATAACAAAATAATATAATTTAAGAAATTCTACGATGTGGCTTTGTTAATGAACCTACTTGGCTAATATTTCGGGGAGTTGATAATTTGAGTTAAAACTTAATTGAATTCGTGATTAAAAAATTAATTGAAATTGAAATAATTACCGTTTTAAAATAAGTAGCTACCGAAACTTGCATCATGCAGAGCTCATCGCTAAATTAAATTAAAAATTGCAAAAATTATTTTAAAATTATATCGAATTAAGAGACACAAAGCCTTTGGTCGTTATGAATCTTTTTTGCTACAAAAATAGAATAGTAATAGTTTTCAGTAAAAGCGTAGACGATGCTGCTAGAAACTCTAACAGAATTTATTAGAGCAGAGAAATTTAATGAAACTGGCATAAAGTAAAATCCCGGATATTTTTTCAACAACTCAAATACAAAAAACGACGACCTAAAATGCAAAATTAAACAACGACAAACCACAAAATACATTCCCTAAACCGAATTCACTCGGCCCATTTCATAAACCCTTACATGAGTCGTGTTGAGTTTTTTCCTCTGCCACAACCAATCCGGCCTGCTCCGTCACTGGCAGGTGCTGGTCGAATGCGTTAACGCAGTTCAACATGCTCCTGGAAAACAAGTCTGTCAGGATCCTTTCAAATTGCCAGCTAACGTAAATTTTTCCAGCGAGTAACGAGGCATTGAACAAACGAAGCTTCGCACTCGCCACAAATTACCCTGATTTGTAGAGAAGCTTAAGTTGTTCAATTCTTCGCGAGCGGATATTGCCCAATGCAATTCTTAAATTTATCGTTGCATTAGTTTGAATTAATTACGTTAACTTACATTTTCGACTTATAAAATACAGTGCAACAGCGGTGTGTTGGTGATTTACATTGGCAGAAATAGATATTTCACAATAAACTAAATAGAACAATGTGTATAAAATAAGCTTTTATTCAACGAAAAAAAAAGAATAACGTATAAAATCATATTATTGGATGATTCGGGTTAAACCATATATGGGGATACAATCCTGCTTGTTAAACAGAATTTAATTATTTCAAATTATTTCGTCGACTTAGGTGTGTATATCCTAAAATAATTCCTCATATGCCGGCTTATAGTTTTTCTAATTTTTCTACCTCTTCGTATGTAGGGGGGTCATATGTGGGGGGCGCTTCATCTGCGGTGCTAAAATTACAACAACAAACAAAAAAAAATGTAAAGAAAATAATATAACTTCAAATAAACATGATTAGTGTTGTTAGTATTATTTGATTCCATAACATTACCTAGAGGATATTCTGAGGGTTTAAAAAGTACCGGTAGTATTTCGAGCGATAGAAGTAAATAAATTTATTTTAGGATATAAAACCAGTTCGTCCCCTATAACACAAACAACAACGTCCGTTTTCTAATCATTCGTTCGAACGGTACTCGTCGATTATCGAAAAAAAACGTCCATAGAGATTTAAAAGCAAACACCCACCGTCAAGGCCGGGGCTCCGGGTCCGCCGTGGGCCAGGTCCAGGAGAGCGCGGTGAGAGGAGCCGGGGAGTGAGGGCGCTCCAGCGAGGAGGGCGACGGTCGCTTCCACCCTCCCGCGTGGCCGGCTCGTTGCGACGACCCTGGTTGCTTGTCACATTGCCCCCTTTGTCTACGGCACACACGCGACCGCGTTGCTTTACGTGGGTATGTGATTTTCGTTTTTTAGACTTTCATATTCGATTTCATTGCTTGGTTTTTTTTTTGAATCAACGTTTTACGAGAGAATCAAACACGTGTCACGTCGCGTCACGTGACGACGCGACAAGCTGGCCCGAAGACTGTCTTGGAGCAACGGTCAGCGAACACATCTAACTCTTATCCATGAATGAGATTCTCCCCACGACTTCCCCGATTAATTATCTTGTGATTGTAGGCAAAGTTAGCTAGATACATGCGCGAAGTTAAGCCCCTATTAAAATCCAATTTAGAGCCCCAAAAATTACAGGAAACTAACAATTTTTTTCCTTACTTATTGGCCAATAAACCGACCAGCCCAATTTAGGCTAACCTTGCCACAATAGCGGAGTTTATAGGTAACGACCTCATTCATGGAAAATCCATTGTCCATGCACAGCTACTTTTTGTTTTGTTCAAGAGAAAAAACGCACGCTGAACCCGGCCCGGCGGATGTTTAGCGAGTTTCGAACTCAAAAAAAATATAAATAAATAAATCGATAAATCGGCTTTCCTTAGAGATCGACATTTGCGATGTGAAATTGAATGAAAATGTTCCCGTGCAGCTTTTCGAATCGACGACAACGAGTCGATTGCAATAAACAAAAGTCGTTCATTCATGGCGATTCCGTTTTTATTTTTATTTTTTTCGCTTGGCGAGAGAGTTTTGCTCGGTTTGCAAAAGCTGCAGGGGCTCGTTGATTGGAAACCCGCAATTAAGGAAACGGGGAAAAAGAGATCATGCGTGAATTCGTGAATTGGATCGTGTTAGTTAATATGTTAATATGTAACCGAGTTTCTTAATGATGATTAAGTGCACGAGATGTATCGTTTTATACGAGAGTCATTGGATGTTTTCTTAGAAGAATTAAATGGATTTAGAGAGATGTTGTTATTGCAGCAAATATCTTACAGCTCTCGTATGTTTGTACTGTTTGTTCTCGATTAACATTATTTAATAATAATTGGCTCTAATTTCTCTGGGTACATAATCGAAAGTCGATTTACGTAACAATCCGTGAATGTTCTAAAATGATAATAAAAATCAGCGCGAATAAATCTCGTGTGTATATGGTATGTGTGTCGACGTGTGGGAGAACGAAGCGAATAATGAAGAAATTGGAAGTTTTAATATAACGTGCTTCATGCATTATACTTTGTTTTACTTCTTTTAATTTACACATGCGGTAAACTCACCCGTACAGTCGGCTATCTCGAAAACTAACCCTAATTAAAAATGCTCATTAATACGAAAATTTAGAAAAAGGTAGATCGAAATAAGTAGGTAATTTACAATGGAATCAAATTATTATTTAAAAAAAATTACCTTCCATTTCCTTGCCTAAATAAGGCGGCTATTTCTTCGAATGTTTTATTTTTCGTTTCTGGAACCTTTTTGTACGTGAATATCCAGAAAATGGCTAGGAAGACGCTGAACGGCAGGAAGGTGTAGTTGTCTAGTGCGTTCTAAAACCAAAAAAAAAATAATTCTATTACGAAAAATCGTAGTAATTAATAGAAGGAAACCTATGCAGGTAAAACTGCAACAAAAATTATTACATAATATTCGAAAATTCAACGGTTAATTACACCTTCGGCCATTTGAAAGTTAAGAGATTTAATCTTCGTCAATAATTAAACGGTTTGTCGAACAATTACGGCGCGACGCCGGCCGGAGTCGTAAATCCCGATTAATATTTTCCTGTTTTTCTGCTCGAAATTTCTCACTCGAACGGTTCCCGAACGCCGTGCGCAACGGAATCGACTGGCACATACGCGAAGAGGAAACGAGGAAAAATTTGTGCAACAATCGGCCGTTACGCGTACGAATCGCGATCTTTGTGATATCGCAAGAAAGCATGAAATCCGATTCCGCAATCGCTTCTTAACAATAATATCGTTAGCGTCGATATGGAATTCATTTTTTTGAGATATTTTCGATGTAGATGCCTTCTTTGTACTAAAATAATTGGTGATACTAAGAGGTTTTTTTATATGTCTAGTGTAGTTCATTTGCAATGTAATAAAGTAGGTTGTATATTGAACTGAATTGAATTTAAATTGCGGCGTTGTACATAATGAAATATTGCATGGTTAATTAGTGCGGCATTTAATAAATAATTTGTGTATGTAATTGTTATTGAACGGGTCCAATATTGCGAACGCAAGTCGGAGAAACTAATATGTCAACATTATTGAAATTTCATTTAAATAATTTATTCGAAATTCGTATATATAAATAAATCCGATGTAATTGGTGTTAACGATTTTTGCGACTAGATAAGGCCCTTTCACAAAAATATCTCACTTTACTAGTATATATTGGGAGGGTTGCCGCCAATAGTTCGTCAGTTGCTGCGTAGTACCAGATCCTAGAACAACGAACACTCCATAATTGCCATAATGCACACCTTCTTCGTAAGTAACACCACAATATTCAACAATAAACCGATTCAACGAATCACTTTACGCAGATTCTCTTTTCTCTCGCCGTCCTCACCTCGGCCGCCCCGCAATACGGAGGCGGCTCCGCCGGCGGCCTCTCCGGCCACCACCAGCCCCTCGATCACCACATCTACGGGCTGAGCGGCGGCGAAGAGCACGAAGAGGAGGAGGAGAAGCACGAGGAGCACCACGGCTACGAGGAGCACAAGGACGAGCACAAGGAAGAGCATCACGGCCATTCGCTCGGCTTCACCGGATCCAATTTCAAGACTCCCGTGGACGTGCACCACGAGAAAGAGATTCATTTGAAGGTGAGCAGATTGATGATACAGTCGAAATAATTGAGAGAGATGCTGATCGAGAAGAGAAAATTCGATATGCTTCGAGTTTATTAAGAAGTTCCGTTATCTTCATTAATATTTGCGAACTTATAAGGTGTTAAACGTCTTCTTACTTCCTGAATTTCGGAGTTCGATAAATATTAATGCGGCGTTCGTTGCGATTTTAATGCATTTAAATGAATTCCGTTACATGCAGGAATTCCGGATTGCAATTCGAATCGGTTATGACCGAAATATCAATTTTTAATTATCTTAATTAAAGCGATTTCACCGCGGCGAGGTGAACAATTCGCATTTGCCTATTCGATAATAACGATCGATTTTTCTCGGCAAAAAATCGATACTTTCACTCACCCGCGCCGGTGCGTTTTATTTATTTTTTAACCGACAGTCGATAATTAGCGTAATCAATTAACTTAGATTGCTTTTGGATTTAGATAGTAATGCTCTTTCCTGGCGGTTTAATGAGACATAAAATATAATTAGATTACATCCAACATGTTTTAGAAGACCGGAGAGAAATAATCTTTTTTTTGTTACTTCGCATAATATAGGCAAAGCCTGAATACCATTACGACTACCACGTAGCTGACCATAAGCACAAGGATTACAAGAGCAAACACGAGACCAGGGACGGGTACAAAGTAAAAGGAACTTACAGCTTATTGGAGCCCGACCACAAGACCATCAGGGTGGTTGACTACGTTTCCGATAAGAAGCTCGGTTTCATCGCCAAAGTATCGTACAAGAAACACCACTAAATCGAAAACAGCGGAACAATTTACCCGTCCTGCCAACCCGTTGAATTGTTATATGTTATTTTTGTTATGTTATTTGTGTAGATAATGTTGTTAGCGTTGATGTGTTTTATTGCGAAAAAAATACTTAATAAATTATAATTATTGTACTATTGAGTTTTTAATGCGTCTATAACATGCGGCTTTAAGGCACCGATAGGTGTACAAAATTGGCCTGTTCAAGAAGAATTTTGGACACTTCAATGAATATTTTTTAACTCTTTCGGGCAGTTATGACGAAAAATATAGAAATGCTTTAAGGTATATTTCACGTCAATTAGCGCAGTACTAGTAAAACTATTTGCTATACGAGCATGTTATACATACAGTGAACCATTTAGAACCTTATTGGTACATACTTTACTGCTGCAGATAAGTATCTTGTGTTCAGCGAGCATGTAATTTACAATTTACCGACGTTTGCCGGTAAACTTTTACTTTCTCGTTAAATGATCCGTCCAAAACAAAATGGTCCGTATGTTAAATGATTCGCGATTGAATATATACAAAAATTGGTGATTTTATTAAATAGATTCTCGTAGAGATTGATTTACATTTGCTACAGGCTACAGGTGCAGTTTCACAATTACATTGCATTAAAATATATGACAATTGTAAAAGTTAAAGAAGAAATATATTTAAAAAAAGTAAGAAATGTTTCTAAAGACTTTTCATCTAATTTCTCAGTGCATAATCTTTCACTCAGCACTTATACAAACCTCATATACATTTACCAATTGAAAACGAATGTTGAAATTTGGAATTTTTGGAATTGCCTCAACGCTCCACATGTGCACCGAGCAGAAGGAAAAAAAAACAAAAACTAAGGAAGTGAGCGTTTGGCAAGACAAAGTCGCGAAAAAATCCGGCCGGCTCAGAGGCCGATTGCGCGAAATCGCATCGAGGACTAACAAACGGGCTTTTCGAAAGGTTATCATTAGCGTCGTTTGATTTAAAGCGATCTCGTTGGGCAATATTCGGTGCGGCATATTTTCTCTCATTATGGTAATGCACACATGCGATGTATTAGCGTATATCACTCGACCATAATAATATAATAATGGAATCGATAAACGCTTTCAGAATATCTGCATAAGTTAACAGCGCTATTATGATTAATAATTAAAATTGGTCTGTTAACGCAAGGTAATTAAGGTTGATTAAAGTTTGAATTGCACTGAACTATAAAAATTCTCCTGCTACGTGGAAACGGTTTATTATACAAACAGTTTACAAGCATAAAATGTTGCCTCGATACACTTAGTAGAAATATTAAAATTACAACTCAGAAACTCAGTGCATATGAAATTTTCAGTTATGCAAATTGGACTGCCCTAAGAAGTGAGATCAATAAAATACTTATTGATTTTGTAAAAAATAACCGCCTCGACAACCGCATTGGATACAAACACTTCTAATAACCTCAACGATTTTCTTAAACATGCACCTATGTAATGCATATAATTCTTGCATGGATGATGGATTGATATGCGACGGTTTCGCGAAAATTCCATTTACTATCTCGGCGCCCAAGGGCTCTATAGTGTACAAAAAACACGCTCATTAGCTAGTAAACTAGCTGTTGGAACGAAACCAGAAACCAGTCTGCCTTTGAAGTCACGTCAGCCAGTAGCCGATTGGATTATTCTTTGAGGGTCAAGTTCAACAACGTGAGTAGATATTCCAATTTCCTTATATTATTTGAATAAGGCATTTCGTTATATTATATTACCGAAAATACGCTGATTAACGATTTAAATAATTGTAATTTTTTTTGTAAATTTAAACAGTTTTGTTGGGCAATAAATTAGGTAAAACTAGATTGATTTCGGCACGTAACGTGCTCTCATTGTCAGCACAAAATGTAACTGTTAATCAACAAATTACTTTCAGGGTCAGTTAGATTTAAATATTTTAAAGTAAGTTGTCCGGAATTAACGTTTTGGCGCGTATTCAATTCGTGTTAAACGCTCGTTAGTGATGGATTATTAGAAATAAACCATTGTCATTAAAGTGTAGTTAAACTGGAAAATTTGGTTAGTTGAGTGTTTGTCTTACTGGGCAATATCGAGTGTTTAATGTAGGTAGAATTGCTTTAATGTATTTGACATTCGAATTAGCATGCGGTCGTTTTTTAGTTTTTAAATAAAACCTCATTTATTTACTTTGTATAGTGAATCCAATACGACACATCGTTTACACAACACACCTAGATAATAATTGTTTATGGCATCTTGTTCAAACAATGCGAAATGTTATAACTTTTCATGTTTAAAGTGTTTATTTGTTCACTGATAGCGTATAGGATAAATTCAATTTGTTTAAATATAACTAGGTACATAAACACATAGCATGTATGAGTATTTGTTATTACCTGCATACAACTCTGACACAATAAATTGGCGCACAAGCGTGTTTTTTGAGCAGAAAAATTGTAAGTATTTAATTAATCGTCATTTTATGATTATATTACTTCTCTAAGACCTTGTAATGATTAATAATGTCGGTTTTAAAATTTAAGATATTCATTGAACCAAACTTATGTTAATAGAAAAAAAAATCCCACACAATTAATTCATGATAATCTCTTTTTTTAATAAATATTCCGCGGTTCGTTGTTAGTATTGCAAAGTGTTCGAAAATCTATTCTCGTCCTTCACAGTCGTTCACATTTAAAATCAACGATACGGTTCATGCATTTACTTGTTGTATAATCATCCAAACTATTGTTGTTATGTGCGTTTCCATTGCGTAATAATTTGTTTACTGACAAACTGGACTAAATAATGGGCTCATCAAATTCGTAAGTGTATTCTTTTAATAGATTTTTCTTTTCAAAGGCGATTATACGAGCATAATTTTTAGTATTTGTGAAAATGCGCTGTGAAATAGTTCCTTAGAAAAATGTTTTATGGCAGTGGTTTTATAGGTATATAAAATTGTTGTGAAATAAAAAACTTAATTCCACATGGTTCACAACCTAAAAATTGCGTATAAAAATATTTCTCGTTCTATATTTGGCTACTACTAATATTTGAAGTATTCGATTTTGGTATATCAAGGCTAGGAATTGAATGTGATACAATTTCTAGAGTATTTTTCGTAAAAATAATTCTCTACTCATTTTAATCAACAAAATTTCAAAAAAATTGTTTAAGAAAATTGTTGAAATTCTAATTATTGTGTTGCCAGAGCCACTCGCAAGACCATGAGCGACCAACGAGGCGAAACCCCTCCGGAAAACACCAACGAAAATCCACAGGAGGGAGCTCAAGATGTTTCCGACGAGAGCCAGAAGCCCCACAGAAGGGGCAAGCGGTCTTTGATCGACGTGCCTGCCCCTCGGGGCCCCGATGGCGAAGAAATCGAAGAGTTTTGAATGTTATTTCATAGGCGTTAAGAATTTTTTTATTGGATAATTACTATAATTTTGTACGTGTTAATTTATTGTTAATGCTTCTATCGTAGCTGTTAAGATTCAATGTATCGGAAAATTTAATTGGTATGAGAATAAACGAATATTAATTAAGAATATAGCGGCATCTAGCGCTTTTTAGCTTTAGTAGTAAGAAAATACTTCTTTAATCCTTTAATAACTTTATCATTTACTTAGTCATATTATTGCTCTATCACGTTTATTAAAAGCTTTAGAGATGAATAATCTTTACTTTAACAAAATTCTAATAACTCTATAAATATCTAAAGTAAAGAACAATGATCACGAGTACCTAATTGCGTTCATTAGAAACTCCTACACAAATCCTAGTTACTCAAAATTACCCAAACATTGTAAACATAAAAGTTTAATAGACCTACCATTAAAATTACTTTGAAAAACCGTTTACATGCATGATTTCTGTAATAACCCAGTCATTCCTCGAACATCAATTAGCACCTTTGGTACGGATTTTACAATCAAGCATCGTTGAATAAAACAGGACAATCGATCGAAGAATTTATCATTCTAATAACCGATTGCTAGAGTAATTGAACATGGATTCTTCTACCAAAAGTAAAAGTAAACACAACGGGATTGAAGTTAGTAAAGTGAATAAAGAAGGTGACAATAAATCGAAGAGAACGAGAACCAAACGTGATATTTTGCAACCGCCTCCAAGAATAAACGTCGGGCCCGATGGTAAAGAAGAAGAACCATTTTAAGTGAGTGCATTAGATAAATTTCAACGCGGACTTTCAGCTAATTGACTGACAATGAGAATTCCAACGCGTTCTACTTAACAAGTGCATCACGGTGAAGGATATTTTATTTACGTGGAATTTCACACTAAAATTCCGCGACAATATTTGCCTAAGTTTCTGCCTGTTTGATCACCGTATCTTATCATCGTTATAATTAGTAACAAAACTGAGTCATAAAAATTATCACACGGTATAAAGATGTATAGTTAAACCATGTAGATTAATATTACACATCAGATCGATAAGTCGAGTCTACCGGGCGGATTAATCAACAATGGGCAACACGCAGAAGAAGAGCTACAACTTGGAAGTTACGCCTGGTGCCCAGAGGACGACGTTGCCCACCAGCGTGGATAGCAAGCAAAGTGAAAAACCCGCTGTGAAAGTTAACAATGAAGCGCTAGAGGTCACCGGAGTCGAGGAGGACCAGAAACTCAAAACCGTCGTCGACGGTCCTGCGAGGACTAATAATAGTGTCGAAGGGTAAAAACCATACGGCATACGTTAGAATAATTTTTATACTAAAATATAATCTACTCAATGTTGCTTTATATTTATTTTCTGATTAAGTATTAATAGATTTTAAGTGCGGTAGGATTAAGCGTTGGAAATGTATTTATTTGCAACTTGCGAGCGTTTCAAAAACTTGTGATCAACAACATATTTTGTATCCTTATTTTGTTTATTTCAAAAATTTGTTGATGGGTTTTTTATAAAGACATTTTAAATAGGAACAACTGTATTTTTTAATTTAACCATCACACCAGCGCACTTACATTCATTATTATTAATTCGATTAACAATAGTGTTATTGAATTAAATTATCTACTCTTCATTTTATCAACATTTAATAACTGATTAGATCACACTAAATTCGTTTAATTTCGAATCTTGATAAATTCTTTATCGAAAAGATATTGGAACATTCAGGTAAAAGATAATAAACATATTACCTGGCGCTAGAATTGTGTTAACATTCTAATAGGTCGGACGGTACAAAATTAATTTAAAACATGGCAGTGGAGAATATATCGAAAGAACTCGAAGATCTGGCTATTGGAGAAGAAAATAATAATTACGAAGGAAATCAAACGCAGCAGAAGAATATTGAGAAAGAAAATGAGGCAATTGTAATAAATAATAACAAAAAATCTGAAGAAGAAGCTAATAAAGAAGACGAAATTGAAAATAAAAGAGTTGAAGACGAAGAGGAGGATAACGAGAAAGATGATAATAAGGAAGACAGTGAAGAAAAAGAAGCGGAAGAAAACACGAATCCTTCACCTTTCGCATTCAGGAGTTTAATAGATGTTCCGGAATATTACGCAGGATACGGTGGATCATTTCCAACAGCATTTTAAATACTTTTTATAAAAGTAAAGTGTTTGCTATTTATGCTTTAAGTGTGCGCGTTTTATTAATTATAGCAACACAACAAGTACGTATTGTTACTAATTTATGTCGGTGTTTATATCCAATTAATTTGTGTATAAATTCCAATGAATTATTTTTTGGACTATTTATTATTGAATAATTAGCCAATTTTTAGTCATGCATATCTAATTAAGTTTGTACCGAGTAACTTTCATAATATTTTTCAGCATTTTTTAATAAAAAAAATATATTTGTTATACGTTGGCATGCTATGCATATCATAATTTCTATTACCTTATTACCAGAAAAAAATCTTTCTTCAACAATTTCTTTACATTCTAACCATTCATACATAATTCATAAAGCAATGGAAAGGGTCCATATGGTACACCTGACTGAACAATTACCTCAATGTCAATCTATTCTAAGTACGTCTATAATGGCTAAATTATGTTGTTACATTTTAAAACAACAATAGGCTGTAAAATGTCATTTACACTTCGCATGGAAGATAATAAACGTTTACAAGGATTAATCTAGAAAGTGTTTATCTCTGATAAAAAGATTGACAACAAGCAGATTAACGACAAGTAGATTATACCACGTTAATATTACGTAATAAAATCGAAGAAAAACTTGTAAAAAAAAAGTAATAATTAATTCTACTGGTCATATTGTTATACAATCGCGGTGCGCATCATAAATAATCGAGCATTCATGCGAAACCTCAGTCAAATTTTCCCGATGTGCGCGATACATTTCTTGCCGTTGAACGGATATAGAAAAGTGAAAATCATCCCGATGTGCTCGGCATAAAAAGTCTACGCACTAATTTAAAATTCCAATTATCGAGACGAGTAATTATTTTATCGCGATGATCTCAATGAAAACAACTCGCGCGCCAATTGATTGATTGATTGATTGATTGATAATAAAACCGTTACGCGTACAATATGTTTTTCCGCTAAACGGATCATAAATTTTCGCCCGAAGAGCAAACAGACATGATAGTTGCAATTGAAAACAAAATGACATTTGATTGTCAAGGGTTAAATGAGTTTTCCTTCTGAATTTATATAAACCTTGGGCTTATGGTAAGGAAATAATAACGTGTTAAATAATCTCGCAATATCCTTAATTAATCTACTTAACGTGCATTTGAATGAAGACAAATCTACGTTGTTAAAAACGCCGTTAAAAGTGCGATTGTTAGTGAAAAATATTTAGCAAGAGGTTATAATAAAAAATGGTCATTAAAAGTAAATGTGTAAATTAAATTACCTATCTGTATAGTTCAATGATTATTTAGAACTACCATACAATAAGCAGTAAAATACGGCACATTAACTCGTTGCGACAGATCTTATTAAGCCGTTCGATTTCCTGACAAGATAGAATTAATTACGCCTGTGCCAAGACAAATTCCTGTTTTGCGAATAAATGAACTATTTTTTTAAATTTATTCATCTATGTTTTAATGAAATTAATCAGCTTTTTCGGCGGGTAGTATTTTAACTTAGTTACAAATTGTCCACAAATTCCCCAGATTTTCGAAGCCACCTAATCAGATTAATTATTCATAGCGATCGGATAGTGCTGGCTAGAACTTTGCATCAACAAAATTAATTGATTTCGCGCAATTAATAATGCACGTACGACCGATATTGAACATAGAACAAAAAATATAACCGGAATTATGTCATGTTGTGTGCGAGGAAAGTCGAAAAATATGCAGGCACTTGTTAAAAACATCGAAAACCGAAGCCTCTCAACCATGAATGCTTATTCACTTAATAATGTGCAAATTAAGATTATGCAGCTCAATTTAAATCTAGAAAACGGCTGTATGGAACATGTAAATTAACACTAACATGATACACTTACGTAAGACGTTATTACAAAAAAAAATCACATATGCATACAACCAGCTGCGTCGAATCCGAATTCCGAAAATTCGCCAGGTCTCAAATCCGAAAATCGCGCCGGCCATCTCTCTAAATCTAAATTGTGCCCCAATATTGTACAAAATTTTACAAAGAAAATTCCAGCCCTGTTGGTAAATCGTGCACTCGACTCATTCAAGATCAAGGGAAAGTAAAACGGCCGGTTGGCGATCAGGGGAGCCGTGCATGTGTGCATTTCTTCGCCGCCAAAGTGGGATTTTGATAACTCAAGGGGGTCCTTTCACACAAAGCGTCCTATAAAATCCTCTCTCTATTCTCTGATAATTTAGTTCGCCATAAATCCTCGGTTGCCCGACATTATTCTCGATCATTCACAGCCATGCAAATCTTCATAGTAAGTAGGAAGTGCGTTTAGTGCACCCGTATACATCGCGAAAAGTCGCAGTGAAGTGGTTCATATTTCTGATTTTTTTTTGAAATTTTTCTACGAAAGCGGTGGTATTTTTAATGTGAAATAAAATAAAAATATTGCGTTGAAATAGTGTAAAAGATTTGATTTATATCGGATGCTAGAATTGTGTATTTCAATTAATTATGAAATATTTTGTTGGATATATTGATTTAACAAAATGGATTTTGTGTTGGAAAATTTGGTTACTAATAGAAAATATTTTCATATTAAGCGGGGATTATTTTTACCTCATTTTATTTCGGATTTTATTCGTTTTTGTTGATAATATTAATGTTTTATAAAATGTACATTAACTTTTAATTTACATTCAGTTAATTTTTTGTTTAATATTTATTATTTCTACTATAAATATTTATTATTTTTATTAAAGCAATTGGTTTAAATAATATTGCTTTATGTTTATATTTTTATTTTTATTTCATCACTTCACAGCGCAATTTTAGTCTTTTACATCGTTTGATCATCAACAAGTGTAATTTTTTCTGTGCTTTGTTATCAATATTTGCCCACTTAATTAATCAACATCTATCGTTGCATTTTACTATAATAATTCTATTTATTATTCAATTAGCCCTTATTTCAATTGATCCACATCTTCTACTTATACTTTTTCATTTTAAAGTTTCGAATCTTCAAGACCAGAACAAAAATTTTACTGATAGATATTTACTCATCCATGCAAGTAATTTGATCAATTTATTATCTTCCATTTCCTACATTCTTTCATTTCATTTCATTCTTTCCTCAATTCTTTCATTTCATTTCATTCTTTCCTCAATTCTTTCATTTCATTTCATTCTTTCCTCCATTCTTTCATTTCCTTCAAGCCAATCTACTCCTATCTTTCATCACCAAAACTTCATAATCATCGAATCCCTTCGTTATATTTTCGAATAATTTTCCCCAGGTGTGCGCCGCCGCAATAGTCGCTATGGCTAACGCCCGACCAGGCGACGGCTACGGACACTTGGAATTGGCAGGCCTCGAAGAAGGCGACCACTACGGAGGCGGCGAGGATCACTACGAGGCCACCAGCTACTCGCACGGCGGTCTCATCGCCAACGAGATCAGCCACGGGGGCGGTCATCACGAAGAGCACGTCATCGACTATCACGTAAGCATCATCTAGTACCTAGCAGTACCAGAAGTTTCCTTATACCCGAAAGATACCAGCTGGTGGTTCACTTGGGGATCTGGTTTTTGGTTGATAAAAGAGAAATTTGTGGGTATTTTTTGAGTACTACTATTGGAATTTGTGGAGATTTAAGATCATTAAGAATCCACTATAAGGGAGTCTGGTAAATTTATTGGTGATAATAATGATAATGATCCATTAATTAAAATAACCGCAAGCAATAAAACGTTATTTTATATTTATTCGCAGGAACATAATTTCGCCGCGATAAAGTTCGATTGAATTGAAAATGAACTACTCGTTTGGATTATAAATTTGTGTAAAATGGAATTAACGGTTAATTTTGTGCAATTTTTTAAGCGATTTAATAACTTCCTATCGGCGAACGCGCGATATTCAAAGCGGAAAATTCTCGAGTATAATTGATAATAACGGGTGAAAAAAGGTTTATCACGCAAATCGGTTGTAGAAACTGTCGATATTTATGCGGAAAAAGGACGATTTTTATAGCTTTCTAAAAATGGCATTTGAAACGTCAGCGGACGTGTCTAGAGTGCAATTCCTGCTTTAAAGAATGCATGAAGATCCTAAATAAGCTAAATAACTTATCACCTAAACGCGTGGAATTTTTAATAAAACGCATGGAAATAATGCAACGGAATTTTATATTACATATGAGGAAAGAAATCACGATACGAAAATAAATTTCTACTTGGATGCCACGAAGGAAAAATAATTAACTTATACCAATAAATGATAATTTTTTATCTATTTCTATCTTGAATCATTACTCCATTGCTCGTTTTTTCGATGTCTTAAAGGGTCTGTTTGTATCTATAAAATTTTTTAGGCTAGGTATATTTTTAAAATATTTTGATACCCTATTATTAATTTATAGAGATAATCTTCATTGCATCATTTTTCCTTTGACGAAACTTCCAACGGTTTTGACATCCTGTATACCCAAATATAGGTTTTTTTTCTAATTAAACCAGCGAGTATAATAATCATAAAATATATGTTTCCAGCCGCAAGTGAATGCATATAAAAACGCGAAGACGACACTCGTTAGAGAAATATTTGCATGTCGTTAGTGCGTGACCTGCTTTCATCCAACTCGTTCCTTTTCCTCTACACGGCGTCAACGAGGAAAAAGGATATGCATTTTTAGAAATTGCTGTTCGCAGATGCCTCGTTGTTTATTATACAATACATTTATTCCGACTTCCATCGATGATTCAAAAAATACTACAACTTTCGATGCAATTCCAGGCACCGCCGAAGTACCACTACGATTACGCCGTCCACGATTTGCACACCCACGACATCAAATCGCAATGGGAGACGAGGAACGGGGATAAAGTGAAGGGCGAGTACACCATCGTGGAGCCCGATGGGTCCAAGAGGATAGTATCGTACACGGCCGACAAGCACACCGGATTTAACGCCATCGTGAAAAAGGTCCACGATTTCTAGCGCGTCGAGACCCGCTCTCCTCGTTATTTATTTCGAATTAGTGATGTCGCGATCAGTATTATGATGTTATCACGTTGCAAGTAGGTATAGGGCGTTCACGTTAATCCGGCTGTGACGTAGTCGCTGCGTAAGCAATCAGAGCTTGCTGTGTTTTAAGCGAGATGTTGTTGTTGGATTGGCGCGAATGTCGTTTTAGGTATTTAGTGTAGAACGAGCCCTTTTTGCGGCTTATTTAATTAGTGTTTAAATGTTAAATGCCATTTTTTTGAAATACATAATTGGGTACTCGAATAGTTTTTACGTTTTACATTTATCGGATACCAATATTTTGTGTTCAAGCATTTTGTGTTTTGTATTTCATGAGTTGTTTCGAAAAGCTATTTTGTTGTAAATACGCTTTGAATCGTAGAATCTATTAAACGTGTTATTTTTTATATCGGCGTACTTTAATCGAAGAAATTTCCCCAGGAAGTCTCGCGGTTTTTATTCGAAACTTCCACCCGTCGCGTTGGTGCAATGAAACTTTTTTAATTACTTGAAAGCATTCCCGTAAATAATTCATTCTAAAACCCTCATCGGAAATACGAGAAACGATAAAAACCGAGCGATATGTGGCCACTTTACGGCTTTCCCAATCGGTTAATCAACCCGGCTTCGAACTTTAAAATCCATATATAAATAAAGAAAAGCTTTCTGCTAATTTCCCGCGCAATAGAAACCGCAACAAACAAAAAGTACTCACCCTCAACGAAGGAAATCCGAGACCCACCACGAAGTTCGAGGTCCAGTTGACGAGCACGGCAATTGACATGGCGGCGGGTCTGGGCCCTTGGGAGAACAGTTCGGCAGTGATCATCCACGGTATGCTACCGGGCCCGACGGCGAAGAATTTAACGAAGAAGAGCGTCGAAACGACGGACAGGTACGACATCCAATCGATCATCTCCTGCACATAGCCGAAAAACTCCTGATCAGGCGGTAGTATTGGTGCTCTTTCCGGACCGATTGCCGGAGGAGCGAGCCCGGAAAATCATAATTTTTCTATTCTAGCGGGTTGCCTATCTAGTGTAAGCGCTTAATCTGAAGCCTCGCTCCTCCAACTTGACCGGAAAGTCGAAAGAAAAAATATAAGGGGACGGGGTAGAAGAAGCAGATTGAGTTTTCATGCAGCAACACGCACAAATTATGTTTCAAAATAAATTTGATGATTTAAAAAAAATAAACAAATTTTTGTACCATGCTAAAATAATGTTCTGTGTGTAACATTTATTACTGCGATGGTAGGCTAAATAAATAAAACCATGCAAGTGGGACTTACTTAAACTTACATACTTACTCGAAATATAAAAGTACATATTTACTGTTATTTTTATATAGATTTTTGAAACATTTTTAGGTAATGACTTTCATATCGAAATGTAATTAATTAAAGGTTAAAACCAACTAATTAGAGCTAATGGTTCAAAATTTCGAATCAATTTCAATAATAATTGATAGGCATTGATTGAGCGAACAGTGACAATATTGCCACATTACGGGCATTTTAATTAAAAAGGGGTCGATTTGCTAAAATTATAATTTAATAATGCAGAAAATAAAGGAGTTAAACATTAATTTTCGGTCGGAGTATTTTCATCACTAATGCAATTATAATCTACATATAGGAATTTCGTTTTGTGATTACGTTATAAGAGTCGTAGCGAAAATATAATCAACTACTCCCATAAAACATGGTTTATTGTACGATGTTGCTTATTCATTTGTAGTAGTTACAGCACTAATACTATCGATGTTCTCTCCACTTTGCAGAGGAACCCGAAGCATCGTTATTAATTACTTTACTCATCTTCGAGTATTAACAACAACGATCCCTGTAAACCTTTAGTTCAAACCAACGAACCTTTATCAAAAACGAAATCGTAATGAATATAGAGAAGATGAACATTCCCCCTAATCCGTAAAGGTGTAACGTCCTCCTTCCCATTCTGTCCATCAGCGGTATGGAAATTAACGTCATAACGACCATAATGCAACCAATACCGATGGTCGCGAACTTGGCACTATCCTCTGGCAAACCAGAACTCACGAACAAACTCGTCGAGTAGTAGAACACCTACAAACAACACACACAATTTAAATATCGAAGTATTGTTAGTTAAAAAAAATGGTTCACTCACCGCTATGATACCAGAAAATTGCTGGCTCAATTGCATGACAATACCGATGATCAGCGGCATCCTCAACGTCGGCGAGCATATCAATTCCACCATGCCGATGGAGGCCTCAGAGTGCTGGGCCCTCTCTTCGGCCCTCATCTCTTCGATGTCCTCTTCGACGGCGTTGCTGGCGCGCAGCCTCCTCAACGCCTTCCTGGCCTCCTCCTCCCATTGCTTCGTGATCAGCAGGTAGCGAGGACTTTCCGGACACACGGGCAACAGCACCTGGCGATCGATCGAGAGATTTCAACGAAACTCCTTAAATAAGCGATGGATAGCTTACGAGTTGCAGTACTGCCGGTACGACGGCGAGGCCGAGGAGCAACGGCCATCCTTCGTTGGTGCCCAGGATCTGTTCGATGCCCAGGACTTGCGACAGGAGAAGACCGATGGTAACTGCTAGCTGATTGACGGTACCGAGGCCCCCTCGCAGGTTTAAAGGCGATATTTCCGATATATACATTGGTACTAATGAGGTATTCAGTCCTAAAGAAAGCCAAATAACGACTAATTAAATGCTAACAGTACACCAGGTAATTCTAGTACCATAAATTTCCGCGCTATAAAACCGAATATGAAAATAAATGAGGCGGTAAAGCGATATTGCAGGGTAAACGGAAACCGCGGCGCGGAAAAGTTGAGGCTACATATTTTTATTCCCTCAACTTTATATAAATATACGCCGTACAGAGGAAAGTTCATGGAAGTTTGATATAGTGTATACTGTAAACCAGCGTGAGGTATGACATTTAATACCACCCACGGGGCGAGTTCGATGTTTTCGAAACGTACGCATGTGAAGATGTGACCCAAATCAGGGAATAAACGCGAGCACGAGCGCGCTTTAATAATAATTTCTAATAGGCTGTTCCCTATATCGAAGTTTATACAAAAGTAGATTGTACAAAGGAGCTATTTAGATGCTTTATTAATACAGGAATCTGTTCGTAAATCTGTTTACTGTAGTTATAATTTAAACAAACATTCACTTACCACAATTGACCCCAATAATAAATCTTCCGACGAAGAGGATTTCGTAGGATTTCGCGACTTTCGTACACCACATTAAGCACGCTCCCGTGATGCCCAAGACGTTGTTAAGCAGCAGGCCGCCCTTTCTGCGAACGCAAAAACACAACAAAAAAAATTAGAATCATCGCTCGGCTCGCTCCGATGTGATTTATACGTTCCGACAAAACCGCGAAATGGCCGAATATTATTACTTCGAAATGAAACGAAAACCGGATTTACGATCCCCGGCGTTTCATTTTCTCGATGCGTACCTTCCGAATTTGTTGGCCACCATGCCGCCCCCGAAGCCGCCCAACATGCCCCCGATGGCGAAGATCGAGACGGCGATCGAATAGAGCATCTCCGCCTTGTCGCTGGTCAGGTCCTGGCCGTATCGCTCCTTGTAGAGGCCTTTGAAGAAGTTCTCGATGTTACCTTGGGGCGCGTTGATCACGCCCGTGTTGTACCCGAACTGGAACATCCCCAATACCGCCGCCATAATGGCGTAGGTGAGGAATAATGTAAGACCCTGCAAAAGCAAAAATGTCTCAGGCGAAATGTATTGCCAATCGAAACTCATTTATTTAATAGGATAACTTTCTAGGTAGCTACAGTTTTTGTTTCAAAAAAAGTATGGGTGCTTTTCTTGAGGGAAAAATGTGTTTCAATAATTTTGAGAATTCATCCGAGTGCATTAAAGGGGTAATTTGAATTTCCGCAACACCTGCAGGAGGTGATATACACAACAACTCCTGAAAAGTTCAAATAAAACCTTAAATAAGCATTTAATTAAATTTTAAATATGAATCCCCCGGCAAAAGCATATCTAATTACTTCATAATAACCGCACTCGAAAAGTTAGAAACACTTCTGGATTAATTAAGCGGGGAATAAAGCACCTACTATATAATTTCTTGAACACTAATTAAATCCGTATAAAAATTTCGTTGAAAACAACAACTATTAAAAAGCTCGTCGGGTGCGTTGTTCGAGAAACTCGACATTTTCCGAATTAACGTCGATTTTTTCCAGTGGTATAATTGCGAAGATGCCGAAATGAACGTTTTGTCGGTAGGAGAATCCGCCTCGTTACTTTTAACATCGCAGGATGCATTTAATAGTGACGACAAGAAGTTGCTGTAATTAGCGTTGGTCTTAATCCCGCCACTTATTTAATGTACTTTGAAAAATTACAACCCTAATACCGATTTCTCCCGTTTCCAGGAAAACTTTATAATTCTGCTGCTCGAGAACGTAACTTTAATTGGGGTAATAAAACGAGCAAGAAACACACCGGCGTTCCTCAAGATTTTTTTCGTATAATTCGCATTTCCATCAGTATTTTTCTTGATTACTGCAGAAATAAACGAGTAGGAGATATAGGGAATTACTGGCAACATTGTAAGTTTTCCTACAACACGCTACTGCTAAAAAAATCCATTCTACTTATATTTTCCTCGACTTTCAACGTAGATAAGTACACCTTGAATGGAAAATGTAAATAACCAATTTTTTAGTCTACTTTAATCCGCCATCAAAGCGAATGCAATGAATAGTAATTGGATAAGAAATGCTTTTTTTATTGGGCAAATTAGCGTTTTTTAAAAAGCATCTCGACGGCGAGGTCGTTATTAAAATTAAAAAGTTTCTCGGGAATATTATAGAGATGCTAGAGTTGTGAATCATATTTAAACGAACAGGTAAAAATCCGAGCCTGTGTTTTACAACATCCTACCTATTTTATTAAATTCCTCATTGGAGTAAAGGCATTTTCGCTACTTCATAAAATTCCTCTTCGAGGCCGTTCAAGAATACACGCGTATCGCAAAGCAGAAAAAGGGATTTCCCCCTAAAACCTTTGCTTATTTGGCAGCGCAGCAACCTCCCGGATAAAAGATAGAGCTTTAAGAGACCGGATTTATCCGGATTTGTATGTATATTTTTCTTCGTTTCCTTTCCATTCTTAATGTAGCTCCTCTAATGTCGCCGGGATTCTTTAAAGCGCAGCCGAGACACGGTTTAAACGAAGTTAACCTTTAATACTCATTGAAATATAAACTCCCCGAAAAAAATCCGTCGACAAAGCTTCACTAGATTTAGCTTCGTTAACGTCTTTGAATTGAACGAAATAGTTGAAACTATCAACGATACACTCCCAAATTGTAGGATTATCGGATCGAGAAGACTGAGTAAATATTTAGAGAGGAGGACCGACCTGCTCGAGAAGCCGCAACTTCCTCCGATGCGTGTGCTCCTCCAGCCGGTCGACGTACTCGCGCAGCTCCTCGATCTCCTCCTTGACCTGCTGGACGGTGTCCAGCTCGTGCTTGATCGCCACCATGTCGCGCTTCACCTCCGACACCTCCGACTGGCAGCTCTCCACCGACTTGGTCAGCTCCTGGAGTTGCGTGCGGATCTCGCAGAGCGCCACCGTCGTCTCCAGGTGGCGATCGCCGCGCTGCAGCTCGTCCAGCTTCGCGTTCAGGTTTATGCTCATAACGCTCACCTGCTTCTGCAGACTGGCGGACGAAGAAACAGGCTCAGTTAGAACCCGAGTGGGTGGGAGTTCGAGGGCGAGAGGGCGAAGGGGCATGCGATTTGTTTTTTGCTATACATGCACAGGGGGTGGAGGGGTTCGAGTTCAACACAATGTGCGGTTTCGCGAATGTATGATGTACTTACTTGCGTCGAATCAACGGGCGGTTGTATTAGAGAGTGTTTTATAAATCCGGATTATTTGTAAGTATAAGTAATATATTAGGGGTTCGTGCAAGGATTGTACACACGACAGCCCTAATTACAGGTAGGGGTGGAGTGAAATCGGAGTAATCAAGGGTATGTTGCCCTCGATGATATGTTCTTTTTAATTTCTCCGTTAAATTTGATTGGTTTTATTTCAACTAAATAAACCAGAAAATCTTTCGCCAAATCATAGGGAATTATCACTGAATAAAAAGACATCAAAAAAATCATTAAAAAGAAAAAATCATTACGATATATTTTTTTTTTTAATTATAAGACAATTTTTCCAGATCATATTCTAAAAATTAATGTCTTATTGTTCTACAATTGTCTTTTTATTCAATGGGCAATAATGAGGGTACATACGACAGAATGTTAAATTTTGACATGTCAAAGGACAATATAAAAACATGAAAATCACCAAAAAAATTACTAGATACCAAATTGAATTCAAATACACAGAATTTATGTGGATATAAATACATGCACGATTGAAACAATAATAATAAAAATAAGAAGGAGAATACTGGAATTTCATTTCGCGAAATAACGGTATCTTTTCGGGCATACACCCTAGTTGGAATGTATCCAAAAACGCCCTTACTAACATTGAAATGTAAATGGGCGTTTGATTATTCGGTAGAAAGGCATGGACAAGACGAAAATAAATTCAATATTGCATCGTTTTATTTCGACCCTCGCCCTTTATATGAATATAGTAGGTCTCCTCCATTAATCCTGCGATGACGAGAATTGGAAATTATTTCTTACAATCCTCAATTTTCTGTGTAAATTTAGTAAATGAAGTATGACTAAACTTTATGTAGATATTAGAGATTTTATAGATGAGAAAAATAATTAAAAAACAACTAAATTTTCGAGTTTAAATTTTGTAATTTTTAATAGTGCATTAAATCATGCCAATTCCAAAAAAACCAGTGCTTCAATTTGTATTTTGTATGTTCAAATCTACATAGAAATAAAGTGCCCGTTGTTGCTGTATGGTGAAAGTACAAATATTATTTAACAGTGTTTTTCCAAACGCGAGTAGAAAGAAAAAACAACAAGTAGGTAGATTACAAATAGCACTATAATGGTGGGTACACTCACATAAATTTAAATAATGTAAAATTTTATATTCATCATTAGATTTTAGGTTTATTTAGTTACACAAATTCATTTCTATTCGGGATTAAGGGTGTATAAACATGCGTTGTTTTCAAAATTTTCGATTAGTTAAACGAGGGGGATATTATATTCACAATTTTTATCTCCATTATCTCCAGAAACTGTTCAACAATTCCATTAAAACGGACGTTATAGACGCACCGAAAGAGTTTTTGTAGATAACGAAGAGTTCAGTTAGCAACTCTACGACAACCAGCAAGCCCATGCAAAATAAACAAATCACCAAAACCAAAACACCCAAAACCAAAAAACCAAAAAAAACCAAAAAACATGTTTCAAGCGAATGAGACGCGTGCACTAAGCAAGCGCATCAGCCAACAGACAGCGGACACACAAAAGAAACTCGCCAGCTCCTACTAGTACCTGGGAGGCAAGGATACCATGGCTGTGTTCCAAACTACAGTGGACACCTCCTTAGGTATCCTTTCACCCTCCTTTTTATTATCCTTTCGCCTCTTATCTGTCTGTCTGACGCGGCATCACACACAACGTCAAAGTCACCTTGAGTGCAGCGCTCTTCGATAAGAATCTTCCACCTATAGTTTGGAAACACAGCCTGTCAGGGTTAGCGTGCTCCTTTTATTAATAATTTTTGTGCACTAACAAATTCCCGTCGACCAAAACAGATGTTTTTTTTATGCATATAAATGAATGGAGTTGATTGGTTTGATGCTTGTAAAATGGCGAATCTGTGTTAGTCGACTCGTTCAGAAGTATATCTTTTGACCATATCACGCAATAAAAAGTGGGGTCAAAGAACAACAAACAAACATTGGCACCAATGATTCATGAAAATGATATTCTAATCTAGTTAAAGGTAAATCAAAATTATATAAAACGAAATTATTTTAGAATACGCCCACCCGCCAAAAAGTTCTATTAATTGGCGTATTATAATAGAACAATCTGACCGGTGTTAAACCAAAAAAAAAATCTAAAATTAAAATGTCTCATGAAAATTATAAAGGTTTACAAGTGAACAATTCCCTTCGGTAAATTCCTGCTCGTCGTCTTGGTACGGTTACTTTTTCATTAAAGTAAATTCTGATTAAGTCGGAGGCGGCGAGGAAGGTGGACATTTAAAATTTTATCGCCTTATAGACGGGCCGCCTCTATTCCGTGACTTCCGTTTTAAATGAATTACGCCGAAATCTGAATTTCAAATGCGTCCGAACCCGCGAGTTTAAATTCGATTCTTGCAATATTCCCGAGTTATTTTCGGGCTTTATTCGCCTACTAATTGTGTCATAGTTTTTAATTAATGTGTCTCATTTAATTATCTGTTTACGCTTTCCGGGAACTTTTCGCGGAAAGTTTCGCGTAGATTTTAATGCGAAAACCGAGAAGTGAGAAGTTGCATGGGGAGTTTGTGTTTGATTAAGCCGAAGAAGCTTTCCTTCTAGTTTCGGTTTTGTTATGGTTTGTATTACTTTGTATTTGTGTTTTCAAATACAACACTACATGCTCCATTTTAATTAAAAATTCATCAAACCAAAGCCTATTGGAAATTTCTCCACACGCATTTATTATTGTCATGGATCAATAGAGAATTTCACTTTGATTAAAAGTATGTACCAAAACGCCGGAATATTATTTTTTGGCGTAATAAAAGAATTGTTCATTATCAATAAAAACGAAATGTGAATCGAAATAAATAAATGAAAATTTACTAAATCTTAACAATAGTTCAGAAGCTTTTGTAGGCATTTCGTAATAAAAGAGGCGAGAAAACTTCCAATTTATTGTATTCATGTGAATAAAAAGATCTATCTCATTTCGACGAATTGGAAGCTTCCATTATTGTATAGTTCCCAATAAAAATGGAATATGGCCAAATGAAATATAAACGCAAGGGTCCGAACCACTTAAACGAATAAAATTATCATCTCGCACCCGCGCTCAAATTGAACTGATTGAATTTGTATCAATTTAATTACCGAACACTAATAGAACAAAGTGTTAAGGACCCCTTGGCCTGGCCTATTGTAATTTGGGCCGAACACATTCGATAATTAACATTCGCAAATCTCGAAATCGATAATTAAACATCCCAATTTACAATACGCCGACTTCGCGTTCGAATTCGCATTCGCATTCGAACGCGAGCGAATAAATTAACAAAAAAAAAAAAAAAACCGAAAATTAATTAGCGAAATCGCCCGAATCGGAGTACCTAATAAGCAGCTCTCTGAGAGTGGCTTCATCTTCCTCTTGTATTTCTTTCGTCGTCGCATCACGCGCTCCAGCGGCGACTCGCCTGACGGAGGGAGGGTGGCGCGTCGAGGTGGAGACGTCGCGGCGAAAGGCGGAGCCGGCGCCACTGCGGGCGGTCAGCTTGAGCGTCTCTCTGGTTTCGAACTCGCTGTCGGAGCAGACTTCATGCTCCTCCACCTCGACTGTCTCCGCTGAAACTGCAAGAAACCACCAGTTTTCACCCAGCACTCGATTCACTTTTCAACCCTATCGAGAGCGTTTTAAATGCTAATATAAATGCACCTGAGCATTCTACTCTACCCTTCTGATTAATGGAGCCAAATCGACCTAATGATAATTAATATACGCGGAGTTCAAAGGGTGTCCGGCCGGATGGTTTCTAAGGTTCTGTTCGCCATCTGAAATAGAGGCGCGGATCCGGTGTATTTTATCTAATGAATGATCGCCGGATCAGAAAAAAAACTAAACGAGGGAAGTTACGAATGAAATAAAAGGAGATAATAGAGCTAAATTGGGCAATAATTGCCGTACAAAAAACGAGCAATACGATGAATCGTAGAGTCGACATAGGGCTTTTAATTAAATTAGCCGGAATTTACGAGTCATTATTAAATATCCGTCATTTAATATTCCATCCCTTCGATGAAGGTAAATAGCGGCCAGCGTCTTAATCTTAATTATTATAGATTTAGGTACACCTACGGCGCTCGAAGGGATCGGCTGCAATTTAGTCGAAACGCCCGTTCGGACCTAATTTTCGGATCCGAAATGCATGAGCTCGGTTATTTCTATTAACCACCATCGCGTCCGGTTTCATTTGCAATTTCCTTCGAATATAACTCGCAACCGGCGGTGATTACAACTCACAAGCCGATATCGGTCCGAAGAAAACTTCAATCGCGTCGCATTCCAATTCCCCAAGGCTACATCCAATCGCTAAATAAGATATTGCATCGCAAGGATGCGAAAATTGCGCTCCACGCAATGTTCATACCGAGATAATTATATCGCATCGAATAAGAGCAAGTAATTGAATTAATGTGCATCGGGAAAATTTACCTGTCCGTTGCGATCCAGTTGTTGTAGTGGTGAGAGTGTCGACGGAGTCACTTTGGAGAGCTTCGAAGGGAATGGGCACGGGGACCAGCGGCTGCTGATCGAGCCTGATGTGGCGGTGATGATGATGCGGGGGCGCCCCTGCAGACTGTCTCATCGGTACCTAGAGGCGCAGCTGCCCCCCGGGGACGCCGCCTCTGCCGTCGCGCTCGTACATTCACCGACGATGAGCTAGCAAACCGCCACCAAGTTAGTTAGAACGCATTATATAGCCCGGCGAGCGGCGGGTGTTATGGAAGCGCTAAAGCTGAGCATTTGCTATGTTAGGTTGTGAATTAGTATTTTTAATTTGGTTATGTAAAGCGACCCGGGTTTTTGGTACACTATAGGCAACATATTTTACAGGGATTTTAGGAGGAATGGTGATTCATTGGTTCGATAATCGACAACGAAATGGAGAGGAAATGGATGAATTTATTAAGATTCCAAAACCGCCCCCTTTCATCTCTGCGGGGTTGAATTTTGATTGAAAATTTCTGCTTAGCAGGTGCCTACATTATATTGTAGAAACAACCCTCTTAACAATTAATAAAGCAATTTATTTACATTTATTGGTAATTCGCTGCGAATTATCTTCCATCTTTTTACCCGTAACAATAAATTCGAAATGGCTGTAATTAGATTTATTCAAGCGATACTTCACAATAATAATCAGAAATTTCCAAACTAAAGTATAGCGTTCTTCGCACTCAAAATACTCATAAATAGAGAAATTTCAGAGATAATCCTATCAGTGATTACGCTTTTGTTTGGAAAATATACCTATATATTCCAGCCCAACAAGGAAATGAAATTACGAGAGCCACTTGGCTTGCGGTATTTCTAACTGAGAGATTAATTCTATTGATGATTAGAAGGAATTTGAGAGCGTCGGATTCGCCATCGGTGAATAGATCGGTAATAATTAAATTCATTTCGGCGATAAGAGCAGAAACGCCGATGGAGCATTCAAAACCATCGAGAATTGTAGGTAATTTAATAAATACAAGGGATTGTTTAATTAAAATAACGCTAAATAGGTAGGTAGATTAAGGGAACTTCTTAGTTTTTTTCAGATTCAATTTAATTTAGTTTTCATTAAATTCGACGCCGAACCGCGAAATTCAAGTCCACAACGTATATTTATAGAATCTTATTAAATTTTCAATCGGCCGTCCCGGGCGTTCGATTAAATCCAGGAGGGATATTATAAATAAACCGTACAAGTTACTTCGAACGAATCGCTAAAAAAATCGGCGAGCGGATAAAACAGGAAAATCGTAGGCGCGAAATGGAAATAAACGAAAAGAAACAAACAACGCGAAAAAATCCGGAGGAATAACGAAAGCTTTCATCGCCGCGTGTGCTCGCGTTATGAGGAAAATGCGCGAAAATTAGCTCGACAGGCCCGGACCGACCCAGCGTGATCCAATTCGATTCAATTATCCAATCTTTTCGCTTAGCAAATTTTCTGTCAGTGCATAATAAGGAACGCCCGAGCGGGCGCGTTATTAAATAAATAAAAAAAAACACAAATATTTTTCACGTTTTATTTCGTCGCCATCGACAAAATCGTAAACGTTAATTACGATTTTCGTTCAAGGTGAAAAATAGTAACGCCATCGGGGGTTGATTAAGCATCCTGAACAGTGTTTACCATAGCAGGAATGCAATCGAGGGTGGTAACCAGAAAAAGCGACGTTGATAGACGGTTTATAAACACACTTCGTGTAATGGAAAGGTTTTTACTTCGAGATTGCATTTAATAAGGATTTTAATGTACTATATTTCGGTATAACAGGGTGGATTTGACGTTTTTCGGCTACAAGCAATTTCGTCGGATTCTAATTAATTCCAGTATAATTACTATGATATCGATTGAAAATTTATAGAGTAAAAAAATTTTTTTAACCCCCATAAAACCGAGTAACTCTATAACTGAAGTAACTGAATACACAATTTTGTCTCACTCAACAAAAGCCTTTCGCACATACTGTATATTTCGTGTATCTAAACGTGACTTAGGGAAAAAACTAAACATTAACGCGCATTCGATCATTATTTACTTTCTGTTCCGATTTCCGCCGAGTCGCTTATACTAATACATATAGCAGATTATCCCTTATCCTCTTTCTTGCTTCAACAATCAGAGAGCGGCAAAACCGGAGGCGGGAGTGTTTGTTATTTACGCGCATAAACACGCTCTATCACTTTCCCTATAACGTAATGTGTACCTATTAATTTGCCCAAAATAATCGCAATACTCAATTTCGGAGGTTTTAAGTTTGTAGTTACTCTTATTAGATGCCTTCTGGTTGATTTCAAAATTGATTTGGTGAAAAAATAATTACTCCACCTCATGCTGAGTATACATAGCTCTCTCAATAGCTAGCTTTGTCAGAAAATATGCCATTAGCCCACTCAATAGACTAAATAAATATTTACCCTCGCTGTTCAATCAATCTACCGAACCTCACACTGATAGCGCAATTTAGTGTCGAAAATGAGTGGGCTCTATGAGATTATTTCACCTTACTGCATCCAGTTTTTTTTTTTGTTAATTACAAACGCGTTTTCTATTTTGCTATAGAGAGAATCGGTGGGGCGTGCAACAGGAGAAAAGAGAAATAGCCGGACTAATTCGAGACGATTGTGTACAGTCGAGCCCTATCGCAGATTATCGCAAACATCAATAAGTATAGTGGTCTCGCTATCGAAGCCAATCCAGATAAGTGATAAGGACAAACTATCGAGCCTCTTTTATTTACTCTAACTTATTGCGGGCATGGGGTATTGATGGATTGTTTGCTAACACTTTTGTCTTGTTATTGTTGAGGAAATATTATAGTATATCCGATGTAGATAAATGGGGCTTTATTAATATTTTAGATTGGGGATATTGTTTGAAACTCGGCAAAGAATGCAGTAAAATAGTAAAATTTTATGATAGAATAAACGTCGGCTACTTAGCAAACAAATCCAATATTTTCCAAGTAATAAGGGACTATCGCTTTATTATAAAACCCCGCCTTATATAAATGCAATCTATAATTCAGAGGAGGCTTAAAGTTCCTTGAGGAAACCGTCATTTTCAGTAATTTAGCGTTGCGAGAACGTTTTCAGCAGATGTAAATGCCCGCCGCCGGCTTACGCGACTCGACTATAAATCGTCAACAAATAACCCATAGAAGGAGAGAAAAAAAACCCGACACACAACCGCCCATAAAATCGAGAACATTTATTTAGGAAATAAATCGAGAGCACTGAAATGCAAAAGCTTCATTACTAATATTCCGCCGATATCGACAAAAGAGTTGTGGAGTTTTTTCCTTTTCGCCGGGGCGCCCGGGACCCGTCAAAATTCGAAAATTTATCGCGATCGCTTATTGCGAAAGTGTCAGCTGCAGATACGGCTAAGTTTTATTAAAATCTCTTCGACGAGTGCGAGTGCATTGTCGAGGAACTAATTTGTTTCCTCGCTATGCGAGCTTGTTTAATTAAATAACAATTTACCAATAATATTTAACAATTTTATTTATCAACCTGTAAAAGCCGACTTACCTTTAAACCAAAAACTTCCATTCTAATTCGTATCGATTCTGTGTGGTCGTCGACTCGTGAAGCTGCACCGAAATCTGCAACAAATAAATCCATGATTATTCGAGGGGGTCACAGCGCTCATTTGATCGCACCTCCGCGAGGTAAACGAGAAATTAAATTTCAACACTGCATCGCTTTAGACGTCAAATAAAGCATTGTCTTCGCGTTAATCTATTGTAACGTATTTGTTTTGGAGTTGTCAACCACAATACTGGAGTTTGAAATGCTTTGTCCCGGCGCCGGCTTTACAAGGTGTCGGTATTTGATTTAATATTTTGTACTGTACTAATTGCACAACGCCCGTCTTTGTGCTGGTAACGTTAACACGAATCCTGACCTGCCCGAGGACGAGAATTTATTATTATTAAGTCGTACGAAGTGTTTTCATTTTCCTTGGTTAAAGTGTTGATCAACTTTTTTTTCATTAATGTCACTAGTTATGAGGATATTTTTAAAGATTAAATACCCATAAATATTTCAAAAAAACTCTTATTCAAAGTACTTTTAATGTCCCACAAAAATTTATATAAAAATCATAAAAGAATAAAATTATTATCTTTTATATGAACAATAAATTCATTAAAATATAATCCTTTGTAACAAGCTTTCAGCACCAAAACAAGAATTATTTATTGGATTTAAAAACCATTAAATCATCTACAACAATCCATTGTACAAGTACTCGAATTCTATCTTAATTAAACCTAAAATCTACTAATACACAATGGTGTTCCTTACGACTACATTGCATGTAAGGATATCAAGCAATGCGAAGTAATTGTGCGAATCCATCTTCGATGTACTTAATAGCGTTTACCTAAAATACACTCTACGTGCGTACGATTTGTCCTTCGAACAAAGGCCCATTTGCACACAAAAGCCCCGTCTAAATTTACCCCGTCCGGGTAATAAGGGGCCCCATCATCGACTCAACGAGTATAAATAGATAATTATTGCGGGGCCCTGTCGTAGCGGATGCAACCAGGGTCGTTTTGGGTAATTAATAAACTGAATTTTATAAACATATTTTTGTAATGGTAAAATTCCATCAATGTTATGGATATTATTCGATATGATTGATGGGATTAAACGATTCTTTTGGGCTAGTGAGATGCACGTTATGTCACTGGTAGTGGGATGCTTACAATTTACAATTGGTGCAATTACAGTAAAATGCAATTAGACCGTAATTGTAGGACAGAAGCTCATGTCGACACACTTCCTATACATCGAGGTAGACGGAAACACGCGCGTTATAACGCTTGATTATAATTGCACCTGCTAAGTTCACTTCGAGCAATTTATATACACATAGGCGACAATGCAGATATAATGTAGTTAAATTTACAGGAAACCGAGATGTGAAGGATTATACAATTCCTCAAGACGCTTAATTTACTGAAATATTTAACCATACGAAAACAGGCGCTGATATAAATCGTTACAAAAAATGTAGTCGAAACATCAAGTAGATCGATAACGTAAAGAATTGCCATTTCCTCGCCTATATTATAACCGAAAGTTAAATTGAACCATTCGAACAATGTTTAGTTAGTTCGAGAGACAATTTAGCGATAATATTTTAGCGGCTAGCCAGGTAATTAAGTTTATAACTTGCGGTTTGCTGTTAAGAACTTTCGCTCGTTTGCCCAACTAATAAATTCATTAGGTTAATTCTCGAACGAGTGACATGTAAATTCGGAAAGTTCGCCCAGAATACTACATCATCGATATTCGTTAATGTAGAAGAAAGTTGTTTTATTTAAACCAAGGTAAAGAATAGCATAAGAAATGCAAACTCCGGTTATCTAGGAGAAACTATTTATAGTAGAATTTAACTTTTATGGTTCAACTAATGCCAACTTCGCAAGAGAAGCGCATATTTGTCGATTAAACTGATCCCTTTCGGCGTTAAAACGATCCTAACAAAACTAATTCCGCAGGAAGTACATGCTACAAAACCCCGATATCGAACAGCTTACAACCGGATAAACTTTTAAAGGTAATAATCCACCGACAACGAAATTAGTGTATCATTGTTAGTTGAGGTTGCCTCCATGAAAATCCGCCTCTCTAATGGGGCTCGATTTGCTCTGCAACCGATGGAGCTAACCGCGCCCTGCTCGCTCTATTCACTCGTGTACGAGCAAAAATTACAATCGAAATTAACTGAGAACAATGTGAAAAAAGTGTAAATATTTTAGAGATTAATATGTATGAATAGTTATAACATAAAGGGAATTCCTAAGCATCTTTTGAAAACTAGAATAATAATTATACCTATTAATGTTGCAAACAAGTTATTTAAATTTTATTCTCATATTATTGAAGCGTTAAATACATGTGTAAGTACTTACTGTTGAAAAGGAAACGAAATATTTCCAGTTATTGAAGCAATCAACTAAACAGAACGCGTTATGTAATGCGGTAATAAATTTAATTGTAAGCAGAATATCCACATTGTTAACGATAATCCGGCATATACGAACTTTAATAATGGAATAAAAGCATTTTTACACTGTTACTTTTATTCGTCGAATAATAAAAATCCCAATCTTCGTTTTTAATCTAATCTAGCTGCAATAAAGCCCGACAAATTTTATTTCGTTTTTATGCCAAACAATGTGGGTACTTATTTATTTTTCTTAGTTGAGGGTAATTGAACAATAAAAAGCACATTTAACTTACGAAATTGATAAAGATGTTAAATAATCCTTTTAAATTGGTGTCAAATTTGGCAAGTCATTTATTTTCACTGGTATATAATGAAAAATATTTCGTTTACTATGTCAGTTTTATAGTAATTTTGTATTTTTTTATTAATTCATATCACAAAAATGTTTCTGTTGTAATTGAATAAAAATTATTGATCCAGAAATATGCGTTGTTTTTACGTTTCGATGGATCAATCACGTTTTTCACATACTTTTATAGATGATAATATTTAGACCGTAAATGCTTTCATAATATAGAAAAATATTTCAACGGAAAAATACCCTACAACATTGGGATATTTTATTAATTTTCACGTATATTTACCGTTATTGTGTATCGCTGTAAATATTGTTCCAGATAAAAATTTGCAAATTACTGGTAAAATACCACCAGACAATTAATTATTGATAACGACAAAAATCGATTCCTATCTGATACGCGAGAATTAATCTCATAAAATATATTTTATATCGATATAAATTCTTGGATTTGATCGTATCGGTAGATATTAATATATTATTTATACAAAAAGAAATAAGCACAATCCAATAATCTCTACGTTTCCTTACCTCCCGCTTTATCTCGTTTGTTTAACCTGAAGGGAAAACTTGAACTCAGAAAATGTCTCTGTGGTCGCATTAAAAATTCATCTCGTTGAAGGATTTTTATATTTTACACCGAGGCATTAAAAATTTAACCAATTCTCAAAGATTTATCATCACGCCAAGGTTGAGGGAATTAATTTTTAATAATGGGAATTTTTCCTATACGATTAATTAGTTATTCAATACTATAAATTACCTGTATGTTTTCATATTAATCAAACATACCAATAGAAAATGTTTGCAATGAATTCGCAATGAATTCGTTTTGTATGTTATTGTATTGTGTTGTAAATATTCGTTGTTTATAATTAATTAATTAATAATTCCATGATTTATATGAAATTTAATATGCACCTACATTTATTTTTGTACATGTAAAATGATAAGCAAAACTAACCTTTCCGCTATCGCGGTGGCCGATGGCACATAAACACACTTTATACCAATTGAAAGTACTCTGACACTTCCAGTTCACGTTCAATCGCGGTTTTTTTAAAAGAGAAATTAACGCGACTTCACGTCCCGTCTTCACCCCGAAACTTCATTAATGAATGATACAAAAAACACTGGGAAATTATTAGCAATATCTAGATAGGACAGCAATAATCGAAAACGTGACACGGACGTTTTCATATCGCAAACCAACTGAGGACGTTTTGATTTGAAGTTGTCTTCAAGGTCTCCGGATCCGTGTGAGAGGTAAATTCAAAATCAATCTGGGTGAGTAAAAGCGAAAAGCACCATTCTGATTCATTTGCTTCAAATGCATAGTGAAATTTATTCATGTTATATGAAACTTAACCGTTTAATGTTTGTTGTAGTAATGACATAGTAATTAATAATAGGAAAACACATTATTATACTTTACACGATGTCTCATTACAAAATAATTATAAGAGAATAGAAGGTTGTGCTATTTTTTGTAATATAAATTGTACTTATTGGATTCTAAAGCGTTTTATTTCGCTATAAACTTGTCTAATTGATCCTTCTAATCAACGATATTCTCATCTCCAACACTTTTCAATCTCTTCTTAATATTTCGTGTTATTACAATAAATTGTTTTTGATAAGCCGCAATATAACGAATTGATTAGTCTGTTTGAAATGCCGCAATAAATATTGTTTTCGTGTCGGGTTTATCGAGTGAAACACCAGTGGAATAAGTGGTTAAGATAGCTCATTGCACTGATAAGATAGTTGGAAGGAAATTAAGTGGCGAAAAGGACGTTGAACGAGTGTCAAGTGAGCCGAAAGCGGATCGTTTGATGACACGCGACGCCTCCTGAATATTCATTAAAAAATAGAGTTATCATTTCAGACGGCGTCAATCTAATTAAATTTCGGTTAGAGGCCATCGAAGGGTCGTTCAATTAATTAGAACGGATTTTTCGTCGTCGATTTAATTAAAAACTCCATCGACTTTTTTAATAAGGTTTAAATTTCGTTTTCATCCGATTCCTTGCACCGCCGCATTTTTAAACAAAGAAACCGATATGCATTAAGGCATCGACGGGCTCTAATGCACGGGCAATAAATTATAATCCAATTTGGGATGTCCGTATTAGATAATTGAATTTTATGAAAATTTCCACACAAATGCGCACGGATTTCTGCACTCAGCACAGACATATGTACGAATATAGCCCTGTCCCGAAACTCATCCGAGTATGAACTTCAAAGTTAAGCGGGTTCGGCATTTACACTTTAGCGAACCGAATATTACTGATTGGGTATCGGGTACTCGGCTCGACCCTGTTGCAAACTTCCAGCACGCTGTAATGTTCGCACAAAGCCAATTTCGTTATTAATGATTATATTGTTCTATGTACCAATTCAATTTGCCATTAAATATTAATGAAACTAATCGAAAATCAACTTATAAACTTGTAAATTATTGACATATTTTTTCGTTTGAATCATTTTAAATTCCTCCCAAGTGCGCGAATTTTCCCCCTTCAATCGCTGTATCTCTTATGAGAGATTCTCCCGAGACGCTTTCAATCTCTCATTCGCGATCAATCAATTAATCCAATTTTCCTAATAAAATCGAAGAAACGATAATAACAGTATCAATACAATACCTAATAAAAAAATCGTGTCGTTCAGTTTAATAAATTCGTGTCTGGATAGATAGATATATCAAATTGTTGGAAATGCGAGAGCAGCGTGACTCTCCATCTGGATATCGTTTAGCAGAAACATCGCTTTCGATGCCTGACATATACGACATATCTTGTATAATGACGGGTCGGGACAATCGGCACAAAACGTTTTCGGCAAACATGTTCGAGTTATTGACTGGCGTCCAAATAATTGACGCGACCTCACCCTCGCCCGTCATCGGGGGAAATTCGATATTTGATAGTCCTCCAGACGGGACGTTGTCCGTGCACTTCGATAATTTTATTGTGACAATCTCTCGTTATTCCCGCGTACATTCGCCGGAAAAAAGTATCGACAGAATTCCGACGGTCGGCCGACGCGAAAATTGGACGTTTGACGATTTTATCAACTGCCACGGGTATTGTAGTATATAGATTCGAAATTCGAGAAAAATAAATTTTCGATTGTTCGGAAACAACGGGGCCAAAGGAGGCGCAAGGGCGTACAACAAATTTTCAATTATCCGCGTATAAGGAGATAAAAAGACAATTTAGCCGGAGTAGAATAAGCGTTTGTCGGTCGTAGTGTAATCCCTAATAGGGTTTCCAAAGTGGATTCGCGCCGAGAGTGGCTATACGAAACCGATTATATGTGTTAGATTTTATTTTCCTTAAACACACATAAAGGAATATCGCTCCAAGAGATTTCTAATGAACACACCGAGGTGGGATTTATGGAAATTGGGGATTTCTTTACTCCAAATTATTCAAAAACTTGAATTTATTGTAATTATCCTACTTATTTTAAAGTCTAAATAAATAATTTTTATTGATAACTTCCTAGATAACCGAAGGTACTAAATTAATTTTAGCAGGACATATCTATTAAATTAAACACGATCGTACGGTTTATCATTTCCCACATTGGTCCGGCATCTGTTTAAACTATTAATAATCAATAAATGTACTCTAACAATTGCGTTATTATGGCTTATGTAACGTCCTCTGTATGGCAATGTGCCAAACAACCCTTTCGTCCATAATTTTCGTCGGCCGTTATTTTTGTTTAAACTACAATTTAATGCATTGTCATCGAATCAAAATCGAGCGCCACTTCAACGCCTCGTATACGGCAACAAAAATTTATCAACCTCCCCAATGACGTGGAATTAAATAAATATTTAATCATCGAAAGCTCGCGAAATATATGTGGGAACGTTATTATCCTCCCGATAGGGACTGCCCTTTTTTTTTTAATCCTCTCTCATTTCGTCGGCCATTACGCGATTACCGACCTCGTTTTCCGGCTTCCGTTTCCCGTGTTTTCATTTCAACGTGTATTTAGTCCAGAAGAAATCGCAAAAATAAGGAGAATATAACGAAATCAACGATTAATTCACAACCGATAGGATTAGACCTTCCTTTTAACGGTGACACTAATCAATGGCAGATTGAAAAGATATTTTTTCTAATTAATACCTATGCATTATTCATACATTATACATACATACATTGTACATGAATTGTAGTTATAGAGATACTGATTGTTAAAAATTCAACAACACAGTTTTAGGGCTCGTTTGTTTCGGCAAAGAACTATTACTGGTAACAATAACTTCTACTTTGGAGAATACTCTCTGCGAGAGAGAAATTTATATGTTTACTTAATGCTGGCATGTTTCCAAGTTCCAGAAATTCGAGATACACACACTAAAAATTCAAACTCACTTGACAGTGGGCTCCGTCGCCATCCAGCGTCCTTATTGTAAGGAAAGGCGCTCGATCACTTTCATTCGAGTAAATATTAAGGGAAAATGTTTTTAAACATCCACCATGTTCGAATGGAGTAGCTTCTTTTTGTTTTATTAAAGAGTTTTTTTGCAAAATTAAATAGGTACATTAAAGTAGCATTATCTATACAAGATTTTGGATATCATTATTCCTGGAGTTTTTGATATTTTGTGCCATAAATATGAAAGTGGTGCTGAATTTGATAATAACTCAGATGTGACGTGGGTTAAAACTGAACAAAAAATATATTTAAATATGAATGTTACACAAAAATTTATGAAAATCAAGGTAAAGTCAAAAACGACTTGTTTATTTTTGTGTAGAAAAAAATACCTTCGGGTGGGATTATTCACATTGGAAGCGATAAAAAAGTTCACATTAAAAGGGAATTCAAATAAAGCGAACAATGGAACTTTTATCTAGCTAATATCGTGGAAAATGACATTACATACAAGATAGTTTACCGTAAAAGCTGTGTTGAAAACGCCGTCCTTATCGTAAAAATTCATTTTTCAAATGTTTATATCCAACATTAACGGCTTAATTTAACACTAACGTTTCGAAATTTACATGTATAATTAGACGGGGAAAACGTAAAATGGAAGAAAATTTCTTTTTTAAAAAGATAATTAAAGAATCCTCCCCGTTCTAACCCTCGAATTTTCTTTGAAAGCGAATAAATAAATTAAATGCCTACCCTATATTAATGAAAATTCTGTTACACCACTATGAACGAAACAAACGCAACAATTAAAATCATTCGCACAAAAAGCGGCAATTACTCTCGTTATTGCACTTTTTTATCCGAACACATCTAATAATTACTAGCACTAATTGTGCAGTGATATTTCACATTCCAGGTTATAAATCAATTCGAACAAATTGTCACAAAATAATTCGGAAAATTATTATTCGTTGTGTAACATTATTTTAATAAGCTTTAGAGCAATGCGTATTTTCATTTTATAATGTATAAATACTGATTAAAATAATTCAATTTTCCTATATTCATTACTTTAAAACATACTGTTATTCCGGCTAATTCTATTCTGTTAATCGGCTCTTTTGTAATTTATTTAATTAACAATATTAAAGCAATTTTTAATCCAACTCTGGCGCTGGAAAGTAACCACAATTGACGTACGTCAAAATAGCGGAACGCTATTTAACGGACGTAGTTTTAAAGATTGTTCGGGAAACTTTCTTCGGGGCTTTATTGCAAAGTTGAAGCGACGATTTGCCAGAAAAATGGCGAGGGCGGGTGAGAAATTCCAGGGGCGATATAAATTACGATGCACCTCAAGATGAATGAAGGTACTTGAAGGGTTTATTTATCAACCGATATGGAAGCGTTCCGGCACTAAATTCGACTTAAATTAGAGCGATATTTTAGAATTTGGCGACAAAAAAAAGGGAGAAAATGCCGGTATTTTAAGGAATATCGTAATACATTTTGAAAATAAATCGCTGCTTGTACTCTTAAACTTTAAACCGAATTATTTAGTGGAAACAAGTTGAAGCTCTAATTTCCTGAAGTAGGTACTTATACAATTTGATAAATACCAAAGTTTTTGGGAAATAACTTCTAATGACGAAAATTTATGTGCATTTTAAAGCAAGAAACTGTATGTTTTATATAAATTCAACATGAATTTCATGGTAATATTTCATATTAACCTTTTTTTTAGTAAGTTATTTAAACGATTAAGAGGGCAGTACGGGAGTTTATCAAATCGTTTTATCGCTTTTTCTTTAAAATCCGACCATAATAATATATTTTTAGGAAAAATAATGGGTGAAATATGAGATTTTTATGATCAGATTGATTATATACGAGAGTTGAGGTCATTTCCTGTGGAACCGGAAAAAATGAAGTGGGATCGATAAAAATGAAATATCGCTCGCATTTTCTCATTCCCCTTTTATGAAATTCGCACGTACTATCTGCACATATTGGAATATTATCGCAGTTTATTGCAAAAAACCCTACTTTATTAAAACGCTTACTTATCGCACATTCAATCGCAAAAATGTAAAATTAGTTAAGCAGCAGACGGGACAATTAGCTCATTTTCGACTCGAAGAAACCCTTAAAAATTGCGATTTGTTAAAAAACACAGGCGCGTTGGACGGGGAGAAATTTTCAACGGACAAAAAAAGGAATCGTTTTAATTTCGCAGTTAAATCCTCGGGAGTACGGGGATTAGGACTGGCGCAGCGAGCTCCAAGTAAATAATGTAAGATTTGTTTCTTTTTAATTCCTGCCGAGTAATTGAACATTGGCTTTTTTTTCTAATTAGATAACTGAAAGGATTAGGCGCAACCGGTTAGGAGTTTAATTAAGCGAAACGAATTAAATGCTGCGTAGAAGATTGTTTAATTGCATCGACGATTTTTGTGATGATATAGTGTGTAAGTAAAGGAGCCATTTCGAGCAGATAAAACAATATTCCGGGCGGATTCCGGCCGGCTCTCGTCGAATCTCAAGCGATTCGAAGTTGCATAGTTACAGGAACGGAATATGTCTTCTGAATATTCATGGTGATGCTCGTTTATTAATTTACCTAATTGAATTTGGACGATCGATATTAATAATTAAATGACGCCTTTGATGAGCTACATCATTTGCGGAAACAGAAACGTACCGGAGATTAGTCAGAAGTGCAACAACAAGTTTCGCTTGATTGGTTTACCCGTCGGCCCTTTGATGTATCCGCGATAATATTGAATGTTATCAAAGTTTGTTGAATGATTAAAATTTTCCAAGTGTCTCCACACGCGCGCGCGCCGCGATTCCGAAGGAATTCTTTAAATAAAGCTGTCGGGGAGAGGAGAAAGGCGCGTAGCGAGAATGTGGCTTGTTTGTGTTTCGGTATTTGTCCGAAAGAATGGAGACAAAAGGACCGCCTGGCTTGGATGTTCCAGTAATTTTTTTTTTCTTTTAATGAGTATCGCACACAAAACCGCCGCCTCCACATAGATGACGTTTTTTAATTAAACGAAATGGCTTAATGTTTCTGACAAGGAGCAGCAGGAGCGAATGCTTCGACCTCCCGGTGAAAAACGCCGGGAAAGTTTGGCGCGGACGTGATTGTGATGACTTTTCAAATAATTTATTAGTCTCTCGTCATTTATTATCATCAGAGAGATAGAATTTATTTCAGCTGAGGTAACGCTCGGCAGTTGATGTCTAACTGTAAATCCAGCATTTTTACAGATGATTTTTTTGGGCAAATAAATAAACTTAAAAATCAAAATAAAATTCGTGCCGTGTTCCGCAACAATTAGAAGCATCTACTTACTCGGAAAGCATTCGAAAGTTCAAGGGCTCGGCGAACGTTCGCACGTATTCTACTACACGTTACACGTCCACCGACGCCCTCCTCGTTCCCCTTTTTTTTTCCCTATTTTCGTTTCCTTGCCTTGCATCGCATCAGTCGAAGTAATGCAATTTCCTGGTGGCGGCCGGTTCGACCGCCGCCTCGATATCGACCACGCAGAGGGGGCGGCAAAACGTGAAAAGGGAACGCAAAGCACACGACACGCCGCCGTAATTTCTTTTTTCATGTCTCTTTCACTGTTCCTACGGGCGGATGCCGCACCGGAATTTCCAATGGATCGGGAACTTTCCTACATGTACTTTTACCACATATACGTTCGAAAATTGCTGGCGGGAATTTCGCACTCGATGATCTTTATTTGCGTTGGTATACTGTGTGAATTTGTGTGTAGAATACCTACTGAACTTTTATAATTTTATAAAGAAATCAATAAATCGTGTAAGGTAGACTGGGGCAAATGTAAAAATGGGGTAAATGTAATATTTTTACCTATTATGTTAATGTTTTTATTTTTTTTATAGTTCTTTTGTGCATTAGACGGGGTTTGTTTCTTATTTTTTCTTTATTATTTTGTAGCTCTGTTATTTTTTGAAATAAATAAATAAACAGCATATCAAATTTTAGAGGAACCAAATATTTTTTTACAATTGCCCCATGTGTTTTTCTATATAATTGTATTGCACTTTAGAACCGTTTGGTACGGGGTAAATGTAACATATTGTCAACATTTTAAAAAATATGTAAAATCGTTTTCTTCCTTTTTCAAAAAAAACTTTTCAATACCTCGATTCTTTAGTTAAGGTAGTTGTGAATTTAATGTGGTATCAGCATTTTTAATAAAAGAAAAAATAAAGCCACATTTTAGGATTTAATTTGAACTATTCAAATTTTACAACCGATTTGCCCCAGTCTACCTTATATAGATTAACAATTAACGAGTTTAAAATGTTGTAGGTGATAATAATGGTATAAAGGACGACCCTGGAGTGTGAGGTGTTCCAATGTTGGTTTATTGAAATGAATTCCCCAACGGTGAATTACACGTTCAAAGAGAATAAATACATAATTTTAAGGCAACGTATGGTGTGTCAAAAGGTGTAGTTTACCGATGCCCTCTCGTGCAAATACCAATTAATTAGTGTATGCTTTGGTATGCGAATATACGCATACATTGTAGGAAGGCGTATGCTAATGGCTAATGTCTGTTGGTCGGATATTGGTCATCAATAAAGACGGTATCAGATCGATTGTCGCATATCATTAGGTTAGATAAACAAATACAAATGCAATGAGCTCGATGTATGTCGGATAATCTATCGAAAATGGTGGATGATTTGTAAGGTAAAAATTCCAATCGACCGTCCAATTAAAAACCTCCGCGTTCGTTTGCGCTTTTTCCGAAGCGCCTCCACTGTGGAATTACCCAACAAAAAAAAAGTATATACACCTCTATAGCGGATATAGTGCTCCATCGTGGCGTAATTGATAAAAATTGACAAAAAGCCTGTCAGAGATGGAGAGTCAGCGCTGTTAACAGTTCGATAAGCAGCGGGGCTTTTCGAATGCCAGGTAAATGAAGCTAAAAACCGTCAGTACGATTTCGCCCCGCCAGATAACCGTGACCGGCATGTTAATTTCTCCAATCAATTTCCACTCGCGAAAGAGTTTTAACCGGCGGATCGTTAAATTTCTCCGTTGCCACATTTTTTTACCGCCGCACACAATTTAAATTGTGCGCAGGAAAATTCGATGTTCCCCAAAATAGCGCGCCTATCCAATTTTCCAAATCTACCTGGCCTATTCCAATTCGGCCAAATCTACCTGGGGCCGGTTTGCTCGTCCGTCATCGTCTCAAACACGCGACACGTGACGGCCTTTTTGTTAACACCGGCTCTCGCACGTGCCGAGCCTCCGAGATGACGACAGCAGCAGCAGCAGCAGCAGCAGCGGCGACTGCAGAGGTTGCGCCTCTCCCAGGCGGCCCCGGCTTCGCAGCCGTATATTTTCAGGTGATAAATACGCCGAAAATGAAGGGGACTCCCCGGATAATAAACGAAGTCGCGGGGCGTGCCCGGAATAGGCGGGCGTTACGAGGCGATTTTAATAGTTTATATAAGTTAATCGCCGGCGAGTAATGCGAATTTAAACGACGGTAAATTCGCGTTATCGACGGGCGAATTTCTCTGTTCCAAGTTCGAGCTGGACACGGTGGCACCTACTCGTGTTTCGATCCATCCAATTACGTGAAGATCGTTTATGTAAATGCTGATCCCTTATTCAGGAATTCAATTAGCTGGGTACAATGTTGCCGGTTATTTTCAGGTCAGTTAAAGTGCAAACACTACTCGCCCTTGTTACAGGATATTAAACAAATTGTTCGAATGTGCAGCGAAGAAAATGGCCGATGTCTACGTTATGGTAATTTCAAAGATGGTCGGAAAAATTGGCCATTATTTCATCGAGTTTCGATTTTATGCGGGGCTCGAGCGATCCGGTAGCGGCGTGCTCGTTTGAGCATTAATTTCAAAGGCTTGTAAATTATATTGCATGCGCCATCGACTGGGCAAGGGAACAACAAAATGGTCGAGTGGGACTCGAACCTCGATCGTCCTCGTCAGGTGCCGAAGGATCCTTCAAATTTAACCGCTTTTTGTCGGCTTTGTTTGCAGAAGGATTTACCTGTTGACTTTGGCTATTTATTATTCATCGGAGTTCGACTATACTAAAAAAAGTTGTTCTGTTTATGGGGACAGGAAAAAGGGGAATTTACATCCCTTGTGGCTTTTGGATTAGTTTTTATCTTCTATATAGCTATAGATTCGTATCCCTTGAAATCTATATTGGGATTCTTTATAAAATTAACAAAACAAAAATTAGTAGTAACAACATGTTCAGTATTATTACAAGAGTGTATGTTCTATAGGGGGATAGAGGTATGTCATTAAAAGGATTGAAAAGGAGTCGGAAAATCCCGCACCTTCGAAATCCTTCAACTGACAAAACCCACAAATTTTCCCCGGGTCGAAGTTATCGCAACGTGTCAGAGAGCTGGATGACTTTGCGCTGGCGCTGTTGCCGATTTTTTAGGAAAATCCCCCTATAGTCACTCGGTATATTTAATCGTTACGTCCTTCAAATTCAAACACATTTGATTGGAACAAACTCCTCCGTTTGGAGAGAGCCCAATTCCGTGGAAGTTCCGCAAATGAATATCTTACACGGGTGCATGTCTGAAAAACTTTCCGACCACGCCAATTTCCTTTTATTGCCGAACTTATTTTATCGCGAAGATTACTTTTCCCGCGTTGTTTTCCTTTTTTTTTCGGAATTCCATTAAAAAAATCAAAATCCCGCCGAGTTTGAATGGCCCTCGTGCCGCGACACTCGAAAGTTTCGCGAGTTTCCCATCGATTTTTCCGTTTGCGCCCTTGCCCGGAAACGATACGACGAAATGAATTTTTCCCCTTCCTGCAATATGTAGGTACTCGACAGGTAAGTAAAATCTAAAGTTCAAGTCTTATAAATTTCCCTTCATACATCATGCTTATTGGCATCGCTTCATCAGAATGTACTAGTATACGAGAAAGGTGGTTTGGATGATAAGAAAATGATGCTACATGGATGTTACTCGTGCATTCTAATCCCCGGATTAAACACGTACACATACATCCATACAATTCGAGTGGCGACATTAGCACAAACGCATATTGTTTGTCCTGGAAACCGGTTCGAAATTTTAATGAATAGAGTGGAGACGGCCGGTAATAGATTCATGTGACGGCGCGAAATTAATAAGTCTACGTTTCGGCCCGAAAATCCCAGTTGTAAAGAGAGAGGCGAAGTTAAGTGAAGTGAACGGGGGTCGTCCCTTGTGAATATTCAGTATATTTATGTAAATGCCGATTATGTAAATGCCTATTTCGTGCGACTCTGATTTTCTTTTCAATTCGACATGTATATATAACCCGGCGTTTTCGGGCTCGTTTCGGCAAATCGTTACACGTGTAATACGACTCGATTATATTTTCCTCAACTAATTCAACCCATATTAAACATCTCGTAATAATTATAATACAAAAATATAATTCCTGAACAAACAGCATCATCCAGTTTTATACTCTTTGTTAAATTTATAGTGAATAGATTGTTAATTCATCCTGTTGAGGCACCTCGTCAAATGAATATTTAAACTCTAATTGGACATTTGCATCATAGTTTAAAAGCTGGAAATGGCGATTGAAACGTGGATATTAAAAGTTAAAAAAAAGTATAATAACGCGCGCTAACTAACTACACCCGACAAATCTATAATTTCGTTTCGCTCGGAATTTAATAAACGAGGAACTGCTTCGAAAGAGTTTTATTAAAAGTACGTCGGGAAGCTTAAATAGCGATTTTTATTCATTATTTCTGCTTCGTTTTTTGTCACGTAAACGCGCTTTATTGTTATTAGGTATTATAAAATAATTCGCGGGAACGTGGCAACCGGGCGTTCTTAGCTCAAAGACCCAGTTCTCCTCGACTGGAGCAATGTCAGTGTCAGAGAGCAAAGAGCTGTAACAGCCAAGGAGCCGGGTTGTTCGGGTATATGTGGCAGTGTTAGAATTTCGGGAAGCAGCAGACCGGCGACCGACCAAAGAGGGAATATTGATCTAACGCGCAGTTGCCAACTTTTCGCCCAGATTTTCCGGGGATGGGAATCTTCCATGTGATATTCGAGCCGCATTAGACAAATCAAAGTTGGTCTTTTTTTGTGCCAGCGTTACACACTAAATTTTCGAGGCCACTTAAATATGTTCAACCGATAATTCCATATGTTAATGAAATCCGGAGAAAAAAACCAACGGGATGTAATTAGGCGAAATTGATAGGTACAATTCGATAAGGACGAAACATGCCATAACCCAATTTAAAAGCATTTAGAACGGCAATAAAATCGACAATAGATTCTCATTATTTATAGTTTAGGTTTCTTTTATACAAGTGCCTATTGGAAACACGCAATTCGGCATTTACAAAAATCTACGAGCCCACGTCGATTTTTGACAGTAATCGATGACAGGACGAATTAGGTTTTGGGAGATTTATTGCAAATGGGGGTATAAAAAAACTATTTATACACCACGAAAAATTGTGGATTGTCATCGAGTTGATTTAAAAAAAATATTATTGTGGAATTAAATTTTACTTAAATTCGCAACGGATTTTAAAAGGATTCTAATTAAAATTTGTAGCGAATTTTCTCCCGAGAACAAAGTACATCATTAAATAGCATGCGAAATAATTAACGGCCGCAAAACGCCCAAAGCATTCCATTATAATGCGTCTTTTTGCTCGCCCAGAGAGAGTACAATGTTTTTCGTCGACAGAGAAATCAATTATCTCCCCAAATTGGGAGAACTATACATAGGAAGAAATTTCCATTTCTTGCGATAACAATTGAATTATGGCGAAAACAGTCTGATGGTGGAAGGAAAAGAAGGAAAACTGCAATTGATTTACTGTAGAGAGTTATCTCTTTAGGAATACATTTTCCGAGAAAATTTAAATAATTGAGAAGGCTCAAAGTGCGATGCTCATGGGTATTTTCCAACATTTTGAATAAGTTAAAATGCGGTTTTCTTGAAAAATTCCAAAACGGATGAAAACACTTAGAACGCGTTTATCAAAAGTGATGCATGATATACCTAATGGTAACTCTACGTTTTATTCTCCTACTTTTCCCTGTAGAATTCTCTAAAAAAATTTTTGAATGTGTAAATTCTATGCAAAATTTTTAGATAATTTTGTTAATGGTATGCGTGTGTTAGTAATTAATTAAAAATATACATAGATACATACCTTTTTTCTATACTGTTTCTCCTTTTTTACTTGCTCAACATATCTCCGAAATTCCGGGCGTAGCCTGTAAAAAAATCCAGTATTAATTGCGCAATTTATAAATTATCTTAATAAATTAGGCGAAATGCTAAAAAGTTGTTTTATTTGCCCATGCATTTTTACCCCGACTTACTCCTGTTTAACTCAAGACAAATTCCCGGCGAAAAGTTTTTCAGCGGAAGAATTTTAAAGTCGCCGTCGATGTGTTTACCATTCAGTATATGTTTATCCGCTTATACTTTTTTGCATATCAATGGCCGACCATTGAAATTCCGGTCACAATTTTTGTAGATTTAGGTGCCCTGACATTAAGTTCTAGTTTGAAGGAGCGATTTCTGGTACGGAAAATTTTAGAATTGGGGAGAACGGCGTCGCATTTTGAATAATAAAGACCTTTTCGAACTCGCTCGAACGTATTTCGTTCGATAACAAAAAAAAATATATAGAAACCCTTCGTACGAATTTCGCGACGAAATAATACGGCATTTCAATGAGCGATTTCTCCGCCAAAAACACACGTTCGTCCGGTATGATATCCGGAGATTACCGCGGCGCAGCCCGCATTTTCAGCGGGAGCTTATCAAAACTTTTAAGTGAAGTCAAATTATTTCAATTAGCTTGTCTGGGAATGATTGAAACGCCCGCTCGCGCGCGGTTTAACTCCGAAACTCCGTCACGGAACTATAACTAGATACAAAAACAGATATAAGAACTCTCGGCAGTTTCATTAAAAATTATGCGGGAACGGTAACAAACCGAGAGATAGTTTTTTTTTCTGTTTTAACGAAGCAATTTACCTTTGGAAATTTTATTGTAATATCACGTTTTCTCAACTATAATTACGTGTAAATACAACAAAAAAATGTCAGAAAATCAATCAGTGAGTCATTCAGTCGCCTCGTAAAATGTGTACAAAATTAAAAAGGAGAGACGCGAGTTGAAAAGTGCATGATTGACGTCCCGACGCATCTTTATTGGGATTTTTCCCAGCTCGACGTCTATCGGTATAGCAATAACCGAAAGAATTTTTGATGCACAGTCGAGGAAATTGATTAATGACTAGGTATAGTCTACATACGTTTTTACTCGGCCGCAGACAAGTCAATGAAAAATTACCCCTTTTAATAAAGTGCATCCGCGGGGGAGTTTTAGATGTTCCTTTGAAAGGGCGAATCAGTTTTGAGTGGAAGGACGAAAAAAAAAAAGAGGAAAAATTCACATATTTCCTAACTCAATAATGAACCGCTAATACAGCTTTTTTTTTGTATAAATGGAAGAAAATTGAATAGAGTGCTAAATCCCTACTTTACTAAAGAAGTATTGTGATGGTGAACATTTCCAGTTAAAAACGTCGCCTTAAATTTCGGAATCCCACAGGCGATGTGTCGTATTCTACATTCCAGTCATCTCCTTACTTAACAATAAACTAAGTGCTACCTCTCAATCTGCCGGAGCGGTGAAGTGAAATTCCTAGGAACTAGATTATATCTGAAGGTATTCCATCAGGTTCTAAGAGGGAACTTGTTCGAATTAATTAGCTTCATTTTATGCAAAATAGTTCCCGGTGCTTTCGGAATACCGAGACTCGAGTATTTTAAGTAATAAATTAATCGAGTCTTCTGCCTGATGGCCTCCTCGTCGGGTAACTAGCGTGTTTTCATTACCGGCGAGCGTCGCGACGATGACGTCGTCGTTACCGTAACTATAGGTACTCGTAGTTAGTGCTTCATTAACAATAAGATATACCGTGTATCGATTTTCGAGGTAGTTTGCGCTAATTTATTAGCAGATGCTTCCCAGTTTTCCGAACGGAGCGGGTTTGGTTAATCGTCTGTTAGTTTCTCTTCGCTCAAAGGAAAGTGTTTAGAGTGAATGCAGAAAATGTACGTATAATACGCCTTCTCGCTTTCACTAATCAAATAAAGTAATTATGTAATTCTCTTATCGTTTGTAAACTATTAAATTGAAATTGACATTTAACCTGCAATTGATAACAAACAAGGCAGTTGTGAACAAACTGCTGTAAGTACCTACTAAATCACATAATAACAGCCAGTGTTTTTTTTTTCGAAAAGCGAAATGCAAAAGCTGCAAAAGCGCATTCAATGTTTGCAAGTAGATACTTTATGCCCCGCACTGGCGGACGTTTTAATTCCGCAAAACCACATTTACCTTTCTCATTTACCCCGAGCATGCGATATTATTTCATTTCGTTGAAGAAAAAGCGGCCGTTTACGGGAAGGGTAAAAAAAAAGAAGGAAACAAGGAGGCCCCTTGCGAGTATATTTAGAATTCGAGTACCAACAAGTAGGTAATTTCGCTTGATGTGGCGTGCAGTGTGTTTTTCGAGCCGCAAAAAGTTTTTAATACCGATCCTTTCCGCGACTTGCGTTGTTAAACCTATTGTTCCGTAAAAAAATTCCGTCTATTTCAATGTATTTACCAAACTGAATGTACCAATCGCTTCAATTACGTAGACTCCTACAAACACAAACGTCAATAAAAGGTCGAATCGAACAGTATACCCATCAAATCGAAACTCCGCCGAACGAAACGAAGTCTTCGACTGTAAATTATCAGCGAATTGATTTAATCTCTTTGGAGTTTCGAATGTCAGCCCGATAAAATGGATTTTCTGGTGGTATACAAGCGAATTCCCCGCTCGTACGTTACATACACGTTCACTTACTTACGCTCGCTCGATGTAAAGGGAACTCCAGTTATCTTATCACGTGACTCTTCGAGAGGACCGCAGAATCCGGGAGCGTTCACACTTTCCTTCCGATTCCGGCGTAATTAATTTGTAGGCCGCCGCCCCCGCCGCCGCCGCAGCTCTGTTTCAACGCGAGCTGTCCTTATTACGGCCGCCTCCTGAACTTTCGCAATCAGCGGCGCTCCGTCAACCGAGATACCGACTATAAATGATCGGGACTTCGCTAAGAAGTTGGCAATAAGCGTCAACAATTGCGTTGGCAACACTGATTTACCTATCTTGGCCAGATGATTAAATTGGGTAAATAAATAATTGACTTTCTTGGGTAGGTAAGTGAGTCAATTGGGTGGATAGTTGACTCTATTGGATATGTATTTAACTCTCTTGGGTAGGGACTTGATAAAGAAAATTATAAATAAATTTATGGCAGTTTTAGGATTTCTCTAAAATTGGATGGTTTTTTTTTTGCTAGGATTGTAGTGTATATATTTAAGGTGACTTTTGATTTTATTGTAAACCATCGAGCGATGGAGTGATTTTTCCAATACCTGCATATTATATTCAAATAAAGAATCTATTGGAAGCGGAAGCCCGAGGGTAAATTGGGACTGGGTAGATACCGAAAATATCTATGAATATTTTTATGCGAGGGTCAAGCGCGGTGAATCGAGAAATGCTAAAACATAATTCTGAATTGTGGAGCAATCGACTGTCGGAATAACAAGTTTTCGACTAGTCTCGAACGTTTATTCCGAATTCATCGTTCGATAGGAAAAAGTTCGTCAGATCATAAAACCGAATATTTGTTTTCATTTTACTTTTGGGGGGCTAAACGGGCGACGATAAATCGAATAAGGAACAACAACGACAAGGAATTTTTCCGAGGTGTACCGCAATAAAACGTACACCGACGTCGACACTAAAACTGTCACTCCGGCTAAATATTTATACCTATTACTGCTGAATTTCATGAAAGGACAAAAGGAAAGCGCAAAAACAGCAGTCGACGGTACATATCTGATGCCGTTGATTTATCTATGAGGGCACCTCTCGGCCGAAAGCGTTAAATTTTCATGAAAATTTCGTTTAAAATTAAAATTTTCTATCTACTTTTTTCGTACTGTACTTTTTTATTCACAACGAATCTATGAAAGAACACAAACAGCTTCCAAGTTCATGAAACGATTCAAAAATTAACGGCAATAAAAAATTATTGTGTTACTCACGCCTGGTGCATATGTGCAGCTATAGTGCAGCTAGTTATGAAAAATAGAAATGCGATAGGTCATTCCGGCGTATGTGGAATGATGCAAATCGGCGTGAACGCGTACGAGTTTTTTTTTATGTTTGCTTGTACCTTTAATTAAGGACTTTAATTTATTCACAATGCGAATTTCAGTTTCGATGTACTGCATTTTATCCCAATTCGTATTCCGAACGTGCGGAATACATCGAAAATCGATTACTAAACGGGAATTTTTCGCGTACATAATCTAATATTGTGGATCATACAAACAACTCAAAATGCAATCGTTTATTGTACTATATTTTATTCGTTTATCGACTATATTTTGAAATCGTTGTTTGTTCAAAAGTTCAAAATAATATCAAAAAAGTTATCTACTAATGACGAGGAATTCAGGACAAAAAAGTGATCGATCCTGCCAGGATTCGAACCTGGAATCTTCTGATCCGTAGTCAGACGCGTTATCCGTTGCGCCACAGGACCTCGATGTTTAATTTCCAAAAGATTCCTGTTCCAATAATTAATTTTCCAACATTTTGTATTAAAACTGATTCATAGTAGAGAAGAAATTAGAATAAATTGGTCTATTATTTGCCTTTCTAAATTTAGATGGTTATTTATAGTACTACAAAGTTACATAAATACTTATTTACTAAAAATAAAAACTCACTAAACTTTATCGACCATTATGTTTATCAAAATTGTACGCCTCCTTAATAATCTAATATTTAGAGAAAGATTAATTACAAATTACATAGGATTTTTTTAATCAAATAAACAGTGTACTTAAACAATTAGAATTCTCTCTCACCTCAAGAGCTTCCCGTTCGACGACAATATTTAACGAATGCAATTCGAATAAATGTTATTGGAACAAACAATGGCGACAGAGAACGGCGAATCAGCCGTAGGAAACGGTTTGGGGAAGAGATTAGGAAAGTCTGGATAAGGAAAATCCAGAGGGTCTGGAAATGTGTGACCTAATTCGCGTAAATACTAGCGAAGGCAGGATCGGATTCGCGATAATGATGTCGATTTTGATAATAAATTTTCAAGGGAAAAAAAGGGTCAATTAGTATTCATTTGTCGACAAAGGGGGAAATACAGTGGATAAATTTCATTATTATGATGATAGATGAACGCGACAGAAGAGGAAAGTTATACATTTTCACGAATGTGACTCACTATTCATCATAATAAAAAACATCCAATTTACTAGATTTTCGAAAATATTATTATTTCATTAAACTTTCATATAACTGAAAAATTCATTATTTGCGAACAATTCACGTGGAATGAAGAGGGAAACGGAATAAAATAATCCCGCCGCAATTCGGCACACCACCTTCCGGAACAATCAGCTTCAAGATCGAACATTTATCCAGGCAATGTATTTCAACAAACACCTGTTCCAATATTGATCTTGACTCGGCAAATACAAAAACATTTTAGACTAACCTATCCGTTCGATTGTTTGCTAGACGAGCGTTTCAATGGAGAGCCGAATACATGCGATGCATCCGTCTGATGGTTCAATCAAATGAACACGGGACAATTTGCATAAACAGTTTAATGGAGTCTTAGGAACAAGGATGTCGACGAGGGGGTTGATTTTGTTTGTGTATCTTGCATTGTGTAAACGTCGAATGCTCCGGTGATAACGTCTCTATTTGCATCGATCAATTCCGATCTGTATATAGATCATTGTTTTGTATATCATTGATTTTTGACATTCACGAAACGTTTCTTATTTATTTATAGCCGCCCGGTATTTGTTTGGTGCGGAAAAACAACGACTTTTCCAGTCCGACGCGATTTTCCTTATTGTTTCCGTGGAAAAAAAAGGAAGATTTATAGCGAAACGTGACTTCGGTTCGTCTTACGTCCGTATTAAAACACATTGTACCCGGCAATTGAAGACTCCCTTTTGTCCATGCAATTTTGACCTATTGTGTTGTCAGATTTCTCCTGCATCGTGACTTTATTGATGATATCCCTTTGCTTTCATATTGTGAAATATTGCGATATATATTGAATTCTCAAGTGGAATACAATCTACTCGATTCCGCCTAGACTTTTTTTATTACAGAAAATCGTAAAATCTAGGCGGAAATAAGTCATTCGATATATCCCGATTCAGTTGATGCTTGTAATCAATTTAATAAATTACTTTATTCCGTAAAAATACTATACAAGATGAAGTTAAAGAAAATAGTAAAGCAAATCGATGCATCTCTGTTAATGATAAACGCTTCCCGTGCCTCATGGATGTTTTCCATTAATTTTAAAGAGCACTTTTAGTACATACTTGGGAATAGAAAAGAGTTTCCCATTTCCTTGACGTCTATATACATTTGTGTAGCCATTTTATTCGTTTCGCAGTCTAGAGTCACCGGGTTGTTTTCCCGGGAAGCGTTCTTCAAACCGTTTTCTTTCTGCAATTCGCGATGGAGTCTCATTAAAAGGTAGTGGAAATTCCGTAAAATAGGAAAACAGACTTTCCTCGAATAAGTGCATCACTGCTTATAAACAGCGAAGTGTTCTTAATGACGCTACTTGTCAAGAGATAGAATCGACTTTTGTCCTCGACGTATACATGCATTTATATATAAAATTCATTACGGAATACTCCCGGAGAGAAATTACTGACATGTAAATTTCGAGATGTTTCCCATTCGACAAATACACTTTAAAAGGTTACCGAATAATTATTAAATTGCAGCGCGTTTTATTTAGCACCATTGCCAACTTTCGAAAAACAAAACCCCGATGGGTATAGGTACTAAAATGCTACTACAGTATATTTTATCCGGGTTGACGCAAAGCAGGAGCCAACACGGCTCATTTAACAAAACATAAAAAAAACGCAGATAATTTAAAAAGAGACCTGATAATATATAATAGAAGCGAGTCGAATAAAACGCGGAAAATAAAGAGGGGCAAACAAAGGAAAGGAACGTTACAAAAAGGCCGAGGGCACCGAGCATATCGCCGAATTGTGCAGAAGGGCTTTTCGCTAAATATTCTTTCGCGTATAAACGGAGCCAAAAATATTTTCCGGCTGGATTTTTGGCACACTTCCGTCGTCGAATTATTTCCCAGAAAGACCTAAATTTTCCGAGTCTTATCTGGGTAAGTGTATTTCCGACGCGTTTCGGAGCAATGCGCTCCCGAGTTTCGCAGAAACTAAATTGTCCTCCATTTAAATCTCGCCTAATGGGCTATTTTCATTTATAACGAAAGTACTAGTTGATTTTATTGTAACCTTTAGCAGTATACGTTGCTATTTTATCCCACAAACTACCCTCGGAATATTTCAAACTCTTTTTAAAATTGTATATAATATTTTCGAGAATTTATATCAAAATTCTTGACTCAATTCATGTTTGATTTATTCTCCGACTTAATTGTGCTTAAATCCATTGTGAGGTACTTACGGAAGACAATGTGAAATGTTTTATTCAAAACTCCAATTCGCGATAATAATTTTATTATTTCATAGTCTAAAAACGGCGCGTCCTGTTTACCGAGACGGGTGAATTCTTCACTTTTCCCTAAATATTTTGTAATGAATCAAATTTTAATTAAAAGTTTGATCTCGCCGGAAAGCATAGTATTATGAAAGTTCTAAAGAGCGATTAAAATCTCGTGAAGGAAAACGGCAAAAAAAGAGCCGGTATTTAATTTTAAAATATTTCATAAGGAAACCTATTAAGTTAACTATAAAGGTGAAAAAGTTATTGAAGTTAAATCATGGGAGACTTATTATTACATCGTTATTTGGATGTTCAACGGTATACATTTTTATTTTTCAGTAAATCCATTTACTAGAAGAGTAATAATGGTAGTAAATCTTCCAAGTAGGTACCTAATATTTAAATATTCCATGATTTCATACTAAACGCAAACCCGACGAAATTACCCCTTTGCAAGGACCTCAGAAAAGCCCCGCTAAGTACATTAGCCCGGAATAAACAACCACGCAAAATCCGGGGGTGTTCGTTCGATTCCGACGTGATTCAGCTATTTTAATGCCCAGGTAGAAAAGAGTTAAGTGGAAATATCTGGAAAGTAAGTGGAGAAATAAATGAAGGCTCTCGTCATTTCGAGTGCATAATAGAAACACAGGTCGATACAACAGCGGGAGACTCGAAAACTGGATATTTCCACGGCCCTCGGGACACTACATGCACCAGTACAGGTGCGGATCAACATCATTTTATCGCTGAATTAAAACGAAAATGCTCATCAGTAGTAGTCGATAAATTTGTTTGTATAGCTACTTGTAATTATTCGTATAATTAAAATCATTATTTCCATTCGCGGTAGATGGTTTTTTACGAAACAATTTCCCATTTAACAACCTTCCGATGTTTTCATTTTTCCCCTACACAATACAGAATTATATTTAATGTAGTTGCTCGCATATCGAAGGATCGATACATCTTCGGCTTAGCCGAGGACGTACCGCCATTACCGGAGTCGTATAATGTTTAACATCTCCTTCCTGATGCCCGTAAAAAGAAAATTAACTCGATATATCAAAAGTTTCTTGCAATCGGGCGGATAAATGGAACTTGGAGGATAGTTTCTGATCTTCGCCCGTGTAATTGTTATTGTAACTTTTCGACACATTGACAAGATATAACTCGTTTCCCGCGGTTCGGCGTCTAATAATGGTTATTGGAAAATATTTCCAGTTCCAGCGATTTAAACGTTTACAAACGAGCTGGTTCACAATGACAAGCTAAATGGTGTATTCGATAGAGGTTTTTATGCTAAATTTACGAATTCCCTATGATTTGCAGAGGGCTAACATCGCGCAAAATAATTAACACGAGCCCATAGATATGAAACAATGGTTGAAAACGCATTGTTCGGAATTCCCAATTGAAAAAAAACCCAATGAGTTGCATATGCGATTCATGAAAATGAATATTAACTCGCAATCGATACACCTAATTACTTACGGATGAAAAGAAAAAAAAATGACAATTAAAAAAAACTAGGTCGCAGCGAAATATATTTTTCGATTAAAGCGAAAATCAATTTCGAGAATCCCTCCATCTTAAATAGGTTAAAGTGACTATATAACGGATAATAACATCATACGAAACCAGAATTTAACTATCTATTAAAACGGAAAATCGCCGAGAAAAAGCTATTTTGAAATACACGTATATAATATACAGAAATTACGCTCTAAACGTCATAAACCAGACGATGAAATAAGAGACGACACGAGCTAAGGGGAAATAATAGCAAGGAAACCTTTGTCTCAAATGAGTGCGAAACGTACATAAAGTTATTAAGCAAAGTGAAAAAGACATTCGTAAAACGGAAGCGATGGCGTTTCCTCTCTGCGCGCGAGAACTCAAAGAGAAGAAAGGACCTCGAAAAGAGGATTACCGAGAGGAATATTAGAGAAATACCGCGAATTGTCGGCGGCAAACAAGACTAGATTTTTAAATACTTTTCCACTCGACGTTCGGCGTAAATCGTTCACCTTTCGAAACGCTTTAAATTATAGAAAATTCACGCAATCGCAACCGTTTGACTCGAAGCCAAAGGCATACCCGAACGCTAATCGATCTACGAGTAATACAATGTAAATGTGCTAGCAGATTGTTCCAATTGATAATTGTTTACCTATAACCTACATACCGATACAATTACAGATGCATATCCCATTTAGTTTCAACGTATGAATGATGACACTCGGGCCCGAATCCCATTAATTCCGCTGACAGTTAATTAGAAATTTTTATTCGCAAAGTCTCACCTGTTACGACGTTCTATTTGCTTGCATCATCCGACCCGATTTCTGCCGTTGAAACCTGCAACAAAAGGAAAAAAAAAATAAACTTAATCGAATCGTTTCCTTTCTATCTCCATCTTCTCGAAATACAGTTTGTATAAAGGCGTTATGACGAAACTATAACGCGAACGGCGGGTTTCCGAAAGGGCGAATTATTAGAACAAAACGCGAATGGAAAAATACCAGATAGAAGGAGCACGACGAGAGGGAAACAAAGTTATATTGTCTGAGGTAAATGGGGCTTAGCTGTCCAACGAGCCGATGCTCGAGTGTTCATCTGGAAAAAAAAGATCGGAGGAACTTAAATTATGGAAGACGGTTTCAACAAACAACAGGAAAAGGGGGAAGAAATGAGAAAAAAGGGTTGCGTAAATAGGAAACGCATTATTTATCGGCTCGTTGTTCGAGTCGAATCCATGAAAAAAAACTCCACGATTCGACACGTTTTAATGATTCAATAATACCATTAAAAATTGAGCAAATTTATACCAAATGTGTAACACCTTGTGTTGGATTTAATCGATTTTAGTGTATTATGAAAGGCATCAGTTTCTAACCGATTTTCCGATTACCGTACGAAATTGAAATTTATCGAGCCGATATCGTAATGGGGCGCTCGCATAAAAACTAAATCATTTTCAGGGCGCCCTTATGAGAAAATTGAGCCGTTGAATTTAATCGACTCCGGTAATATTCGCCGGGAAAAGTTAGAAAAGGCGGAAAAATAAAGGAGCTCGACGGAGGCGGCAATTTTCTAGCATGTGTAATCTCGCCGAGACTTCACGTTGAATTTAAATCGGCGGATTATCAATCAGAATAATGGCATAATTTCGGGTGGGGTTCAATTAGCGAGGGAAATCTCGCATGAGCAACGAATTTACCGGCAACGTAATTAATTAATTAATCGATTCGACAAAAAAATGCGAGCGACTAATTATACTTTTAACGATTTATTTAACCGCGTACCGCAGTAATGTTTCCTTTAAGTCGCTCCTATTTGTATGAAAAGACTAAAAGAAAGGTCAATTAAAGCACAAACACCCCCAATTTGTCCGAGTCACGCAACCCGACGCCCGACTTCGCTTTGATCTAATTACCGACATTTTCGGTATAATTCGAACGGAGGGGCCCGTTTTTGCATTCGAATATTTCAAATTAAAATGATGGCATTTTCCCGCCGCCGACGCGATAAATTACGCCCGCTTTACTTACGGCGATTGCGAATTTTCGACCTTTAAGTAAATTAATTTTCGCCCGGCAAACAAAGTTTTTTGCTCTATATTTTAATTTCTTTGCATTTCGATATAATGCTTCAATATGAAATTTAAAACGAATTAATTTTCCATTAAAAAAGATAAAAATTGGCGATTGATGAGTGCGGAGAGCTTTTTAAATTTTCCGTCGTTTTTTTTTCATTCGCGAGCGATAATTTTAGAGGGGCTTTTGGAAAAAAAGCGTAGGCATATCGAGCGGGCAACAAAACGGATATATGCAAAAACGAAATAAAAACATTTACTAAAAGACGGTCGTAAAAGAGAGAAATCGACGGGATATAATGCGATCCGCGTTTCGTCTTCTTTTTTCTTGTACGGAAAAAGTTCCGGGCGTGTAATCATAATCAAACGAATTTATCGATCGATGCGAAAGAATATGTAGGTTAAAGGAAATAGGAACAATAAAGTCCTCCGAAACGGCTCTATAATTTTAGAAAATACTATTTACGATCGAGAATTATTGGACTTTGCAGGATATTACATTTTACGTTTCCTAAAAACATACCTTTTTTTATTCATCATAATAGCTGTGGAAAAATCGAATCGGTTTTCCGATTATCCGGCTAAGAAATTTAATTAGTCACGGAGCGATTATAAAGGAAATTTTCTATAACGTCTATAGGATAAAAAATTTCTTTTCAACAGTTCAAAAAAGAATTTTAATTACTTATAAAAATATATTAAAATTGAAAAATCGTTTAACTAGTCTTTCAATAGGTACTTGTAGGTATCTTAATTATTTAAAGAAAAAATAGAAAATACAAAATTATATGGTCTATGGGGTGCAACAAAGAGATATTGTGAGATTGGCAATTTTCTCACCCTAACCACTGTTATTTTAATAATATTTATTTGTCCAACTGGTAGAATAGACCATATTGCAAATTCGCACTTACCCAAATAATAAATGTCCGAGAATTTACTCCATTTGGCTGCTCCACACTGTATATAAACTTCCTGCAAACTGACTAATGTGGCTTATTAATAATATCGGAATGGGTGCGTTGTCTCCGGCAAAGTTTTAAAACGTTAATCCCGAGACTACTCATTAAAACTCCGAGTGCGCCCCATTATTCATTTTAACCCCTTTTACCGCCACGCCCTTTTTGGCTATACCCGACGCACTTCCTCTAACAATCTTTAAAAACTCGGTCATACCGATTTTTCGTTAATAACTAAAACAAAAAATAAACTAAAACGCCTTTGTTCGTTCAGGATTTAGTTAGTGTAATTTTAGGTATTTTTAATAACAGCTTCATAAATTTGAATTAATTAATTAATTAGAAAAGTGAAATATTTGTTGAAAACTTAAGGGGCCTTTGAAGAGCAAATGCTATTGTATTTCCGATATAATAGAGATAACTTGGAGGACCTATCCGCATTTTCCGTAAATACATCCAGCGAGTAATACTACGGAATTTTTCTCGCCTTTTCATCTGAGACCTAAATCCTCGGAGGCATATCCTTGGCGAAGCCCCGAGACAAGCTTTTGTTTATCTGCCGCTCCAGAAAAAGCCACTTTATTTTATAACTTCCATATATTTCTATATAAAGAGATCCGTCTTTATCTGAATTTTATTAATGTTATGGACGCTACCGAATCGGGGGAAAATATGAAACGATTATTCGCAAAAATTCGTTATATCGAAGCATGCGGTACCCGCGCAAGCTGACGACCTATCGGGGATTTTTCATTATAAAACCAGTGTTCGACAAAAAAATCGTTTTGTAAACTTGTATAGCTTTATACAGATTTTTTTTCATTCAAAATGAAGTTGGTAATCTGCCGGTGAAATTACATTTGGGCAAAATCCACAGCAATTTTTACTAAACAATAATGTTTAATTAGATATAATATCAAAGTGCATATATTTGTTCGATGGAATAGTAACCGCATTACATTCGAAATTAGAAGCGAAAACCCGCAATAAATCACGGCGAGTTTAAATTTAAATTTTATAAATCCCTACCGTATACGAAACGTACCTTGACAAAAGCGTTTTGGATTATTTAAGCTTACGTCTGAGAATACTAAACTAAGAATTGTTCGCGAATAAAGAGACGCGCATCATAAATTCAAAACTTTACAGTAACTATCGGAGGACATCCGAACGCTTAGATATTTCATAAGGTTGCTGGAGTTCTAATTTCCTTATTCGAGAACTTAATAAAGTGGGTCGAACGAAACGGTTATTAATTTGCGAGCGGGTTAATTTCTAAAATTCACAATCGATTATTTAACTGCGACGATTCTTCTTCAATATTTTCTTAAAGGTTAATATCATCAAACTGTAACAGTTTGAGTACCTACAAGTACCTACGATATTCGCAGAAAACAGCGCACGGAAAACTTCAAATCGCATCAGCACGTGTAATTTCCTGCTATTAACCAAAATAAATGGAAATGCTGCCAAATGAGTATCAAGTTTAATCGAAAGATGTTGTTAAAAGGGTCGGAATTAATGCGGTATCGGGTTTCGTGATCAATCGACATGATAGTTCTCGCTTCAACTCCAATGTAGCTGCATCGAATTCACGCCACTTTTACTGGGTCAATAATTATCGACTGGTGTTGTATAAGTGCAAAACGGATTGCGAAGGGTTATTGTGCACCACGATTTATCGAATATTTATACCTAAAAAGGCGATTTCTATAAGTACTTACTGTTAATTAGTTTGTTATGTATATTTTAGAATAAATTTTCCTGTCTCTAACATAATCGTATGCAGACTATATGAATTCGGGTTAACGAATAAATCCGGTTTTTCCTCGAAATATCCGCGTATAATTAACTCGATACTTAACATCTACACGGTCTTTCTATTTATTTAGGCTGGCATAGGTCCATCTCGTTGACATGTATAGTAAGTACAAAGAACACATCATTTCACAGAAATTGTCCTACAAAAAAGTGCAAAATCAGCCAGAAATAAAAAAGTACACTCTAACTCAACACATTTTTTAATTCAGAGAAATACAGAGAAAATTTATGCACGTGTTAGTTCGACATAAAGAAAATTATTTCTGGCATATCGCTCTTCTCCATTAGGAGAATCGAACGTCCGCAAAACCGTGCACATAAATCGAGCCAGACAACGCGAAGCGCGCGCCGAAATAAATAGTTTTTAATTAGAAGCCGTTTTTATTGGAACAATCGAAAATAAATAACAATTTCTGGACGGCGAGAGGAATTCGAAAGGGGTTCCGCTAAAGCCGTGCGATCCGTGACTCGGCCTCCAAATGAGTTCGAAATAGAATTACGGCCGCGTTTGCAGAGGAAAACCGAACCAATACTCCGGCTATACGAAGCATACAAATACACCAAGCGTTTTCGGTGATTTTTGAATTGCGAAACTATCGAAGAATCGTCGGTAATTCCACTATAAAATCGAACAGATTCCTACAAAATAGACGTTAAAAATAATACTGAAACGAAGCATTAAGAGGAAACTACAGTAAAAACTCTGTATATATTCTCCACTATTTCTTAGCGTATAGATTTAATAAAATATAATGAAGCAAGTTAAATAAAACGACACGTTTTAGTTCTTTTCCATTCTTTCCGATTCGTCGTTGATGAACGGTAGGGCGATAATTCACGGAGTCTAATGAGGAAACGGCTAAACAAAAGCGTTTATCATCTGGTTTGGCTCCTTTTAAGAAGGCAACGAAAATTTATTTAACACAGTGGAAAGTTGTTTCTCGAATTCGCGAACGGTGGCTACAGCTTGTCCGGGTGCCAACGAGACACGCGTTCCAGAAATTTATGGCCCCTTCGGCGGAATACTGATGGGGGTAGGATTACCCCGGAAGATTTTCGGCGGCTCCTACCTCCAGAAGTTTGGCGGATGAAGAAATTTGAGGCACGTAAAAATTAGATATTCGGGTTAGTAAAGTTCGGTTTTTGTTGGTAATAATGTTTGTAATTCATCAAGCCTATTATTGCCGTTTCCCGTTTGCGCAAACATTCAATATGTAGTATCTCTTCGATGTATCTGGGCCAGAGGAAAACTTTACCGCTATATGTTGTTTTAGGTTTAATTTCAATTTCCCCTGAATACATTTCCTATTAATTTATTTGCATAATTTTCGGCTGTTTCAAGGGTCTTTGATTCCGTCCTTCAGCGAATTCAGACACAGCCCTCTCCGTTGTATTAAAACATAAAATCAATAAGAATAACGAATCAAAAATATAAGTTAGTACTATCGGTAATTTTTCGCAATTTTTTCCGCGACATCATCGCCGAATTACCAGACGAAAAATGGATTAAACGCCGTGAAAACTCTGCGATTTACCCAAAATCGCCGCGATTTATTAAATTAAAATTTGATTAAAAAAAAAACATCAAAGGGCCGTGGAAAATTCGGTCAGTGTGCGGCAACGATGACGTGACTAACAATACGCGATTCAAATCGAATTCGATATACGAAACGATACCGATACGATCTGGCATTGTTAGCGGGGACTTCAAACGCAGACCTTTTCGAATGTGTTCAATGAAATAAATGAACACATTCATTAGAATAGGTCCGCCATTATTCAGGGACGTCATGTATTCGACTGGGAACAACGCCTCGACGTATTTATTGACAGTGACGCGTCGGAATCGCGCCCTAGGACAATGCGGTACATTCCCCCAGAAAATTTATCGCGTTTATTAGGGAATCTCACGCAAAAAGTAGATAACTCCGAGATAATGCGTGGCGCTGTAGATAGAACGAGTTACCAGTGGATTATAAACTCCCTGCTTTGTTTCTTTCGTATTTATATCCCATTCCCCCGCTTATATAAAAATGATTCCGGTACCTATAATCTATTCTCTGCTGCGTGGAAAAATCCGGAACGGGAATTGGCGTTTTTCTAATGCAGGTGTGCAATAGCAACTCGATAATTTTCCCGTGAAGCACACTGCCGTGGTGTGCTCGGGCCGCGATCGACGTTAGAAATATTGATTTCAACTTTCAGTTACTGTAAATATTTGCAGGTCGATTGCTGAGAGCTTTTATAATGGTATTTGTCGGGGGCAGTCAGTCAAGAGAGATGATGTTTGGATTTTCCGATGGAAATTCGCGGCGTAGTTTGCTTAACGTCGATTTATTGAAATCATCATTCAGTTTCCACTCGTTTTTTTTTCTGTTATAATCGGATTTTTCGAAGGATTCGCGTTATGAATGTTGGGTAGCAAATAAGGAAGGGCGAAATTCGATTTGGTTTTTTTTTCGTTTCGGTGTGTTTTCGATACTAATTTCGCCTGTTTACTTTGCTCACTGTTTTCTACTAATATAATGGATTTGAGTACATTCAATACTAACATAATTAATCTATATTTTTATTTCAGTTAAATGAGATCATGAGATCTAAATCAACTTGCAAGCGTCTCCTTTTCAGTACTATACACATTTGAACTGGGTAAATTCCACGTTCCGGGTTCCGGGGAACATTTTGACCTAATTATCGCCGCCTTGATTGATGATTTAAACGGGAACGGAATTGTTAATCTAGAAGGCCGTAGAGCGTTAACACGATCGGCAGATGTCGTTTCGAAGCCACCGCTGATTTAGGCGATGTTGTTAGCGTACATAAATTAAGAGAGCTTGTTAAAACGTAGAACAAAATGAGGTTTTCCCCTTTTTTTTTTGTTCCAGTGTATTTTTTTCCGGTCGCCTAATTAACCCTATAGAAATCGGTCGATTGGTCGCACGAAAATCGATTATTCAAATGTATTATACCGATCGTACAATAAACATTATACCTCGTTGAACGAATTCTCGGGGCGTTCCAATAAAGAAAATTCCTGAGCGAAAGGAGTTCCGCGAGTCGAGGAAACTTTTTTCTTTCGAGTTTACGCAAGGTATATTTTCATATTGATGTTTCTGAATCGAAGCGAATCAAATAATATCCGCAGGTCTGTGTAGTTTGATTGAATGGAGTTGTCGAGAAGAGTTTCCTACTTGTTATTTAAGAAAGGGAAAAGTTAAATATGGAATTGAAAGGAGAGTCGGCGGCGGAGCTTTCGATTTTTATTTTCACCCCCTCGAACTCTCAAATGCCTAAATAAAGACAAGGGTTTGAATAAACTTATTGTCGTCGAACGAAAGATCGTTACATCGATAGCTGTGTTAGGTGTAAATTGAAACTTCGGAAGTAATAATGAATTTCTGTTCACGGGTGACGAATTAAAAATTACTTTTTAAGTCGATATTTCGAGTTAAAAAATGTTACCAAGTATTTAGATTGAGCTAGTGATTTTAAAAGTATTTGTACAGTTAGAAGAAGAGGTTTTATTTCCATCTGGATAGGCCTGTTATCCCTCCGGCTGTGTTCGGTATGGAAGCGAAAAAGGGCACTTTACCTTTCATTTTTCCTATTTCCCGGCGTTTCTGACGAAACAAAAAGAATCATCCGAAAAGTACGAAGTTAAAACAATAATAATCGAACAAATAAAAATTGGCTTCTTTGTCGACGGTGCCCGTCCACGCGAACGCTAAAGCAAAAGCGGAGATTTTCCAATGGTCTGAGGCTTAAAGCACTCCTATGCCTTCGATGAAAAGACCGAGGTTTCAGAAATAACTGAAGGGACGGCTGAAAGGGAAGTAAATCGAGAAAACCGTTAGAAAACACAGCGATTTTTCATGCTTTCGTTGCTCAGAAGATTCGAAATTAAATTTGCACTGTAGAGATACACTCGTAGATATACCCAAAAAAAGTAAAACCTCGTTAGAAACACATTTGTAACAAGTAACTAATTAGCTGTTCCCTTAATTTTTTTCAACCCGCATTATGCGGCTTAATGATGGCGGCGGTGAAAAAGCTAATTGAAAAAAAACCCGACGAAATAACTCAGAATCGAGCACAGAATTAGTGCCATCGAAAAACCCTATTTGTTACTCGCTAGAGCACGTCTGGCTACCATTATTTGTTCTAGTTCAGACAAGTTCTTGTCTAATGTTCCTGAAATTCGGTCAAACTTCGGGCGGCGAAAAAACGCTCGGCGAAAAAGCCGTCCTCCAGCTATCTCTCGAACTATTTCGGGAACGGATATGTGGGCCAACGGGAACCAGGATAAATCCGGCCGGTTAAATGATCCCGCGCAAGCACGAGGATGACGTTGCCGGTTTCCAGGCAACCCGTTTGGTACGCGTGACGTCAAGAACGGCCGGCGAGGGGCGTCTCCTCGCCACGCCGCAACGGCGAATATTTTTAAATGCTAGGTACACCTACCTACATACACCCTATTTTAATATCTGCACGATTCTATAAATACTAAAGTTACGGGATCATTATGGTAGAAATTAAACGAGGCGGAACGAAAGGCCGGTTATCTGGGGGAATTACCGCACGCTCGAGTTTTAGATCTAACCGTTCAGGCACTTACAAGTAGTCTTTAACTGTGTAGAGTATTTGTTTGGGAGATATGTTTATTTAATTATGTAATTAGAAAATTGAATATTACTTACTTTCATGGAAAATTGCAGTTTTTTTACTTCAACAAAAGCCACATTTATATGTCATTTGTCATTATTTAAACACGAAACGATTTTTATTTTAATAAGGAAAAAAGAAGAAGACTTAATTCATGAAATGATATTAACTATAAAGCATATTAAAGTATATCAATTATTCTTACTACATTTACAAACAAATTTCAACAAAAATTGATAAATCGCCTGATTAATTGTACAAATCATCGCCAATAAACCAAACAGTAAAAGACCACAACAACAAATCTAACATTCCACGGTTTCCATGGATTTAAACACCTGTCAAAAGTCAAAACAATTCAAAACAAATTCGCCTAACCTAAATTGTCAGTTAGTTGGAATTGAATTTATGATATCGTTAAATTAATTTGTATTTTGAAAGTTTCACGGAATAATGGCTCAACGACACACCCGACCGTCCGCCGCGTTCAACAAGGAGGCGCTGACATGCGAAAAATACCTGAGCAAGCTGGCGAATCGAGAGAAACAGCTCAATCAACTGTACCCCGCGAGTGTGAGCGCGAAGGAGAGAACGAAGTCGCCGCACGTACAGCGCGAGATAAAGCCCCGACCGAACGTTATACAACAGAACATACCCCGACCGAAGAGTCTGAAAGAACCTGCAGTGACATACGCGGACGAATCCGCCATGGGCGAGGGAACGAAATCTGCGAGTAAACAACGATCGAAGCAAATATCCAACAAGGAATCGTGGAGTCGAATGCTGAAAGAACACAAAGCCGGCGATAAATTTTCGGCTTTCGGCAACTTCGATCCGCTGCGAACGTTGCATTTCTTGTCCAAAGAATTGCAATACCAGCTGCAATCGATTCTACCTAGTCAGTAAAATACCAACGAAACTAATCTGTGTAATTTACAACATTCTATCGTTTCAGGAGATGACAAACTCCAACAAATGGTCTCCGATATGCAATACGCTTTGAAACGAGTCCCCCCCGAATTAGCCTCGCAAGTTTACCTACTGCAAGGTCTCAATTTCCTTCAAGAACCCAAACAACAGATCGAAAAAGACGTAAAGATTCCGCGCTTCTCACATCTCGAACATCCTAATCAAATCTTTTATTCATTACAGGTGGTAGAAGAAGTCGAAACGCTGGATTGCGGGGTACAAACTCCGCACGGGAAATTATACGAGGACAACGAAAAACTCCAATCGGTCTTGGCCAAACTGACGAAGAGCTGCAAGCAAATGGAATCGGTCTGTTTGGACTTGAGAAAAGAGAAGATCGAACTCCAAGAAGAACTGGACATCACCAAAGAAGAAACCGATTTGTTGAAAAAAAGAATCGACCAGCTGGAACATGAGAATGTAAGTTCATATTGATAAAGTGTCCATTTAGCACACCATTTAAAACTGTCTAAGACCATTTAGAGACATTTAGAACTGTCTAGAATCATTTAGAACGCTCCAGAAACATTTAAAACTGTCTGTTATTAAAGAAAGTGCAAAAGTGTAAGTTGGTGTAATTATTTTTAGAAGGAAATCCTTCGCGCTCGTATAAGCAATCTGGAAAAGGAGAAAAACGAGCTCAATAATCAGCTGAAAAGCGCTGTATCGAAGTCAAAGAACCAGCTCGAGCAAGCCACCAATACCCTAAAATCGCAAATAATCGAACTGAAAAGCCAAAAGTCCGCCGTGGAACAAGAGAACGGCAAGCTAAAGCACCAAATTAAATTGGACGCGTTAGAACGGGAGAAGTTTATGTCGATTTTGGCTTTGAGGAACGCGCAAATTGACGAAATTAAAACCGAAATGGGTCATTTGCAGGAAATGGTTAATGAGCAATTACTCGACGTACACAACAGCGCTTTCCAGGATGCGCCCGATGCCGGGGAATTAGGTAACTGTTACTCACCTCGAAGCGGTCGTACCGAACGGATCTGAAACACAAAAAAAAATCGTTTTAAATTCCAGATAAACCGGAGAAATTAGAGAAACATTACGCGAAAGAGGCCGACAACACGTTATCGACGATTACTACCAACGAATTTTCTCCTGCGCCCCAAATGGTGGCGTCCTGCAATTCTTTTCAATCTTTCAAGGATTTGGAAACCGCCGATACCGACGGAAACGGAAGCCTTCCGGATTTGGAGGCCATATTAAAGGTAAATAAATAATTTTTTCCTTCTAGTTTCCGCGCTGTTACAATTGTGGCGTTTGCAGGACGAGCGATTTCAAGAGCAACTCATGGAGAAGCTGAGTTCCCACACCATCATTAAATCGATGTTCGATAAGATCAAAGATACCGCTTACGCCGTCGCGACGTCTCAAAGAGATAAGTAACGAAATGTCGTCGAGTAGTGTGATGTTATTTATTTTTTGGTATTTTTACTTTTGTAATTTTTCCGACGTTGAAAATGATATTTTTATAAAAAAAACACACCGAGTTTCATTCCACGTCGACTGCCACTGGACTTTTGGCTATTTTCCCGGATTAAGCAAGTAACTACGAGATATCTCGTAGTAGACAGTCAACGTGTTAAATCCCAAAGAGGGGGGGATACACGTCGAATTAAGCGCAATTAGCGATGCGATATTTAAAAGGCCCGTTGATAATTAATTTGGGAAATTTGCATTCTGACAGGACGCATTATATTGCAACAAAACTAATGTGCATCTGGCGTTGCGTTCATTAGCAACGAGAGCGATCGCCGTTGCGTGTGATCGATTCGAAAATGTAAATATCCCGAATTTCGGTTAAAACAGCACAGATTATGGCCTGCCACTCATTATAAACGAACACATTCAAACTGTATTCATACGAGATGAAACTTAATTGGAATAATCGCGGACGAATTTAATCCGACCGCTTCCGGATTATAATTTAATTTCGCCGTGATTGACAAGCGTGAATAGTTTTATTTCGTTTCCGCTACAGCGCAATTCACAAGTTTATTATACTCCGTTCGCCATCAGGACATTGTAATAATACCTAATATTTTATGCAAAAAAAAATTAAAAAGTACAGTAATTTTTTGTTTCCTGAAGAAGCAATTCCTGATTTTGTTGTACCTGCACCATCGCCGGGGAATTACCTAACGATTTTATTGCATCACTTGCACCGTTCCTGAGGCGTTCGAACTGGGCTCTAAGTGCTCCCCGCGCGGGGGATGGGGCTTGAAGCTTCCGGGGTTATAATTCAATTCCGCGTTGATTGACAACCGTGAAGTTTTATTCGGTCGACAACGCGGCGGGAAATCGACGGAACGATAGAAATGTGTTTGTATAGCGATGACGTCGATGGTTTTATGACGGCGTCGGACGATGTTTCGTGGGGGCGGGAGCGGCGGGCGCCGCCGCCCGTCGGGTCACCGCACTAACCTGCATATTCGGTTCGAATTCGTGACCCAGTTCCGCCCTAATTGTATCTTAATAATAATTAATTGGGAGTCGCAACGTGCGATTTTGCGTTGCAAAAATCGGATTCGCGAGCCCTTTTTCGCGGGGCGATTTAATTATGGAAACCAATTTGGAGTTTAATGGAGTAAATTTAAAAGATAAGTGAGAGCTGACAGTAATCGTGAAAGTTCAATACAAATCTCTAATCCTTTTTTGGGGAACGATGAGACGGGGAGTTAAAAAATAACGGCTCGAAATTGGATTCCGCCGTAATATTAATTAATAACGGCGAGATCCTTTATAGAATCGATGGAACTGAATTAGTAGTGAATAAAAGAAGAAGGAAAAAATTTCTTTCACTTATGTATAGGTATATACACCGCTCTTTCTTGTGTTTTTGTCAAAAGACATTAAGCTTCTGTAATGAGATTAGTTTTTTACATAACGAGAGCCTAATTATTAATTTTTAATACCTATACTTTCCGGACGAAACTTAGATACTTACTAAAAAAGCACGTAATATAATATTCTTATTATCATTAGCGAAGGTACAGGCACTTAATTTTTCGCAATTATTTTCTTTCTCGGTTTGTTCGGTGATCCCATCAGAATCGAGGAACAATCGGAAACGTGATTAATTATTTTTTTTTAAAGGTCGTGCTTCGTTCTCGTTTTTTATATTAAATTCGTCTGCACCAGCACCATGTTTGCCTGGAGGATGATATTTACTGCAATTATTGTCCGTTGAAACGAAGTCCTTTGTTCCAATACAGCTTTGATTAAAAATTCAAAGCGTAATACGGCAACGGGCATTTTATACCGTTTTTGGAATATAATGTAATCCGTTATAGTGTCTTTTTGCCTAAGAAGCTTTCGTATTGTTTTATATAAAACCTCGTGCTTTAATTTTAGTTTCTATTCGTTAAGTTATACGAATTTATTATTACACTCACAAGATAAAAAATTACACAAACATTTTTCACCTTCATGAATAATTTACTAAACGTTTTTTGCATATTAATTAGTTAGCGAAAATGCCACAGTAATTTACCACAAATTCATCAAATGCGCAGGATGCAAATTTATTAAAATTAAATTAATAATAACAAAAGCAGAAACTTTTGAAGCAGAAAAATGAACAAGCTCTCGTATATCTAATACAAAAAGAAATTTTCCAGGCGAAACATATTTTTTTCCGAAAATCAAAAGAATGGGGTTTATTAGAGAGAAATCTCGTGCATGCAACTATAGAAAGATATATTTCAGTCTTATTAATACTGTTAGTTTCCCTACAGTTCGCAATAACCCCGCGAGCATTATATGAATTTAGTTTTTAATCTTTTTATCTCTACATGTTAACAAGAGAATTTAATTTTTCAGCGAAGGTTCGAAATAAAAATAAATACGAATGCCCGCTGTAAAAGTCACGCAAACGTTACATTTTTATGCGGAATTTGAATAATGGATTACATTAACAAAATTCGCTTTAAAAGCATTTACATTTACGTAATTAGGCAACGCAAACCGAACCGACATCTTGCGAAATAAAGATTTCAATTTCCGCTGCGATGAAACGCGGGCGGAAATCGCCCATAATGAAAATTTCGACGGTTTTTTTTTTCGAAAAACCCCCCCGCAAACCGGACGGAATTCCTGCGTTGAACCGTCATTTCCGGGGATTCCCCCAAAACGCCCCTGCCGGCTGTTAATTAGATTCAGTAATTCAGGCGTGTCTCGTAACGGTGGTGCAATCGTTATTCTAAGTTGCAGGTAAAATCGAAAGACGGGAAGGTCGGAGGTCGCCAAGAAAATTCGATGTAGTCACGACACACACGGCTCGCGGAAAATGGCCTCTTTACTTTTTAGTTTACAGCCAACAAATATTAATTTTAACCACCAAAGCCTACCTATCTATCTACAATCAACGATGAATTAAATGGTATTACGAATGCATTGCGTGTGAGAGAAAATGTGTGTAAAATTTTCCGATGGATCCATCCATTTCGCTTTGGGAAAACTCTGGTTCCCCTAGTCAAAATATTCCTGACACTGAAAAATACGAGGCCTATTATGCAATGTTCCTATAATGGCGCCGCGCCTGCGGTTATATATCTCGGGGCCTCAAATTTCCAGTCACAATAGAAAAAACACGAAAGGAATACAAAAAAAGCGTCAAAAGATAGCATCTTGCGACGGAAACTCTATAGGGGAAAACTGCTAGGAAGCGGAGCCGAGGTTTCCGAATACGGAAAATACAAAAAAAAAACAGGAATTTTCCATAAGCAAATAGTGTTTACTCAAAAATAGTGACAAGGAGACGCCATTAACCCTTCTTTTTTCGCTCTCCGAGCAATTTTCCGTTGATTTTTCCGATCGAAACGAGCCGCGCGTCCTCCGAAGGGAATTAAAATATAATTCAATACATCTAATGGATCTTTTTATGCTCCTCGAGCCATCAGGAATGGCTCGAATCAATTTTTTAAGGCCGCTCCGCTATTAAACCGAGCGAAAAAATTCGACAACTTCTCCTCGGAGATTCCGCGTAATTTTCCAGAGTGATTTATCACGAACAGTACAGTACACTTCTGACCAGATGGTTTAACAGCGGCCGCTGCAACTTTCGCGTCCCCCGTGTCCGAAAGTCGTTTTCCATCGCAAAACTATGTCCGCGTTCAACAATCCCAATGGGTTTGCGGTTAAATGGCACCGTCCGTCGTGCAGCTGGACAGAATTTTGGCCTCGTTTTTGGCAAAACCGGGACCTACAAGTTCTTTCGCTATCGAGGAAAAATCGCTTTTAATCGATTCCATACGGTAGGTTTTTTAGAAATGTACTAATTTCGAAAGGAAATTGGATACAAAATTCTATTCTCTTGAATGGACGAATCCTGTCGCTCGCGATTTAAGATCCATTTGTAGGTTTGATGGAGACGAATCGAAATTGGAAATTATAGGGAGTAGGTGTAGTAACTTTCGTTAATTGATCGGTAATAATTTTTCACCGGTATACACTTATCCTGGTGGTGGTGAAAAGCGGCCCTTTCTGCGCGTAGTTTCTGTCCGCTGTGCATTGGCGATGATTTATGAATAATGCCCGTCATATCCAAATAATAAATCATACATTCTGTCGAGTACGAAATACCTGTGCGCTACGCTCCGATATATCTGCACACAGGCCACAGAATTATATCTTTACGCTGCCACATTCAGATATAAATGATGCATTTTATGTTGAATATGTATCGCTCGGTATGTGTGTTTGTATGTAGACACGGGCCCACTTACCCCCGAATGTTGTTACGCTCCATAAACAGCCATGTATGATAGATATCTCGGTTAAATTATACGATTAATGCGAACCACATTCGAGATTATTGTTGTTTTTAATCAATCAAATATTTCGCTGAGATCATACATTTTCTATAGGTATATAAATATAAATTCTTTTCGTAATGTCTACGATAGAATTCCAATCCAATAAGTAACTACTTCAAATAGTCTCGGAGAACTCAAACAAAATATTTACGTAATCGATCCCCCCATCAATAATTTCTAATTCCCTTTTTCGAATCCGAAATGCAAACTCGTCTGGAAATCGGGGGTTAATTTAATTGGCCTTAAAAGGCAAACATAAAAGTTCCCCTTCTAGATTGAAATAACAGGTAATTCGGAGAAATAACAATCCGCAAACGTCTGAAATTCCATCCTATCCTTCTAAATAAAATTCAGACGGGCTCCCTTGAAAGGTTTCTAATATTATTTCGTCGGCGAATTTTTCCCGGGGATTTTCCAAAAATTAAACCGACTACTCTATTAAATCGGCTTCATTTTTGATTGGTTAAGTGACTTTCTCACTTCCTTAAATCACTCTCATTGACTAGATAACTGACTCTTTGAAGTATATTGACCCAATACGATGGGTTATACATTCTCGAACATTCTGTATATCTAATGAATAAAGCTTCTCGGTAGCCCAGCAACAGTTTAAGGAATAATAGCACTTCTTCCAACTTCATAACGACGCCACTATTAGAGCCCGCGAAAATCACTATAGTAAATTACGAGCGGGAACTGCACACGTTTACCGAATTTCGTCGCAAACTGCACTTGCACTTCGCAGAAGACTGTAATTCATTTATTATGGGGGGTAATTTGTATGCAACTATGCAACCAACGCCTTGGTTGTCCCGAAGTTTTTTTTTTAGTGGACAACTTTCGAGCACCGGCGTATTGTACTGGGTGTAAGTGGAAAGTTCTAATTCCGCTTGCGATATTATATAAATTAGAGTGGTGATAAAAATGATGACGTCGCGACGCCGTCGCCTAGTTTTAGTGGTTAAATGCGGTGGATTTTACGAGCCTAGCTCGGTAACTTGTGCTGATTTATGGGGAAAGAATCGCTGTTAATAAAGCGATGGGGATATCCTGTTTTTTTAGGTATTTAATACAATTGGGTTGTATTGATAAAAACTAATCATAAACTCGAAAAAGGAATATTATATGAGGGATATTTACAAAATATTAGCGTGGATATGAATCGATTGTACTCTATAATAACCATAATCAGGTGCAATCGGATAAAAAATACACAAAAAAAAAGCTTTATCATTTAATATTTATACCCCACTAGCGTATCAATCCAATAACATTACCACTTATTTATTGTACCAGGTGAATAAAAACGATTTTTCCAAGGGTAAATTATAATAAAATATCGATAACTTTTGGTGCCGAAAATGCGGTAATAGCACCTTTTGAACCATCAGAATTCCTGCTATAATAAATTTACGCGAATTGCGATATTAACCAGGACCGTAATTGATCTAAAAAATACAAATTATATGATAAGGATAGGTATTATAAGATGAACATTTCTGCCCAATTCTTATTACTACCACTTTTGGGGGTTGCAAAAATTATATCACCGAGCCTAAATTAATAATCCATCTAAAATTCCACCGCTCCGTCTCTGTTTAGAGCAGGAAGAACCGCTGGAGGAGCGATATTAATAATACCTACAGCAAAACGTGAAAATAATAAAGCCGCCCGTCTTATTCTATACACCACAAGAAATTCCTGAAATATTTCATACACCCTCTTTAACAGATGATATTATTTCCTTGAGAATTTTGAGGAACCGTTGATATTACCCGCGCCTAGTTAAACCGGAGTTTACTACAAATCCGCTTCCCACTCGATTTAATTGCTCGTAATTTCGGCTTGTAGTCGTATGGGAGACGCGAGGCTAATTAAAATCGCGCCGAAATTCAAAAGCTACGTTCGCGAAAGGTGTATCGAACAATTAGATTTTCCAATAAGAATCTCGCGTCGGAATAAAATCCACTTCATCAAAACGAATCGAATCCAATTGACTTTCTGTTTGTCGGCATCCTCCGGGGAGGGCGCGTTTTTAGCGCGAGCGTACGCGAGTTCGATTCGAAATCATCGCGATATTCCGTCGTGAAATATCGCGGAGACGTCGTCGTTACAACGGGGAAATTATTTAATTAAAATTTAGTGCGACTGGAGGTCGTGTCGGGCGCCCTCCCTCTTGCGTGATATAACCGGATCCAATTGCGACATCCGAGAACATTCGTTTACGGCCGAAGAGCGCTATAATTTCGCTTTCGACCGAAAATGCCATCGCTGTACTCTTACAAAATTAAAAAAAAAATCATTGTTTCGAATGTTCGGATGATATTTGACCGAATTGCTGTACTAACTGAGGCCACAACAAGTCGAAAATGAAGGAAAAGAAGAAACTCACGTCAAAATAGTTTCAAAACGAACTGTCAATATAGAAACGTTTTATTTTGTAATTTAGTGGAAACGAAGGGAATAATGAATAACGCGATACTATAATTCATTCAATTTAAACGATAGCTCATTTGGTACAATCGGATGAACGTTTGAATTCAAATAATCCATAGAAGTGGCCGTCGAAAAAAAAAAATGGCCAATCCTCTCGGTGTGCACACAATGAACACACATTACACGTCCGTTTGAACAAAGCCGCTTTTAAAAATTGGCATTCGCGCCGGACTCCGGTATATGTATAATCCTTTTGCGTTTTTGCGTTAACCAGGAAAAAAGCCGTACCAAGGCCTATGTAGGAGCGCACGAGTGGGAATTATGTCGCATGCCGGCGCGATTAGCGTAGTTACAACAAAGATTTCCATCGAATTTAACTCGAAATAAAGTCGATGAAAAGTTTCGTTTAGGCGAAAACGAAAACGGCAACGAATCCGATCGAAACTCGAAACTTTTATATGCAATGCCCAGAGATAAAGTAGGTGGCGTTGTAAACCTGGGGAGATTGTGGTAACACTGCAAAATGTGTAAGTTTAACGAAAAATCCCCAGCTTATTTTTTGTACAAAAAATTACTCGCTTTTATCTACCATAAATAATTTATGTACGTTACGTAAACAAACCCTGCACTTAGAAAGATAAATAAGTAATTACCTGCTACCTATTACGTAAAGTAATAATAACTTAGTAGCGGGATAACAAGGGGAAATGCCGTGCAATTAGCGGACGGATAAATAAACAGATAACTGGCACCTGATACCCAATTTTTGGTCGTAATACGTGTCAATCCTGGAGAGCGTATCAATCTAAATCAGCGATTACGCGCATATCAATTCCAGACCTTCATGCATTATTTCTATTTGACCGGGTGAAATTCTCGGATAACTGATACAAACATTAATAAAACAACGCCCGAAGGATAACGCGCCGGGGGTTTATCGAAAATTTAATGCTATCTGATTTATTAACAGTCGCTTAGGTAATCTTCCAAACGTCCAATTGGGAATGATGGGAATTGGAAGATATGGAATAGGACGTGGGAATGTTGTACCCTATTTGTAGTTTAAGGGTTACATTTTTTGTAATTCAATTAGTCTTATAATGTTGATAAATAGCGAGCTTAAAATTAGAATTCATATTATTTCGTGTAATTTAATTAACTAAATTTTTACATTAAAAATCTATAATTTGGGTTGTTGAATTTTATTAGTTAATTACCACACCCTGTATATAATTAATCATGCATTTATAATTATGATATAAGAAACGAAAAATAGTTAATATTTTTTATCTAGCTAGTTCCTTTGACTGTTTTTTGAATGTAATAAATTTTTCAAACAACTTGTAAAATATTAATAAATTTAATTAAAAAATATATTTTTATTTTTAATATCGTAAAAGTAATCAGTAAAGAAAAAATCAGTTCAGCGAACTTACCTCCGTGAGTATCAGAGGCTAAGCCCCCTCGGACACCGAACGACCTCAACAGGAAGCGGTGTCCGCCCCTCGCCGCGGAAAAGACGATTCGAAATCAAAATGAGAAGTAAAAAAAGAAAAGAAAAGAAATGGTTACAAAACGGGAGGGTGTCGCGGGCCTCGCTGGTCACCCAATCGCGCTGAACGGTCGATCTATCGATGCCTGTCAATTGAAAAAATCGTGTCGCACATGCACAACTGCACCAGCACCTTGACTTGTCACCGGCCTGCACCTCGCGACTCGTCGACGACGGGCTGTGCACCAGCGGGTCTGCACTCTGGTACGGCGCGTTGTGTTCGGCGACGCCCCAAGTGAACACGTAAAACAGGTACGGGGGCTGTGCAGCCTCGCTGCGCCTTCGCTCCGATCGGTCCGTCGGTCCGCAGGCGCTACATCCCCGAATCGATACCCTTCCTTGGCTTGCCTTCGCCGGGGAATACGCTATACTCTCCTCTGCCGGCTACCACTCGATGCTCGCTCCTCGCTCCGGGACCGCTCCGGTGCTCCGGTGCTCGCTGATTATACCGCCGGCGTTCCCTTATATTTTGTCGCGTCTGTCGCCACCCTCTATATACTCTTCTCTTAATGGACACGCACACACCCAACAACTTTCTTCTATTATACCTCTACTGTTTACTACGAATTTTTCAAACGAATCTATAATATTGTTTATTCATGTTGTATGGTATTTTTCGATTGGCTGTATCGCATTTGCATGGCCTGAAAGGGTTCTTAAAAGAGCGGAAACTCCATTGCTATTAGATCAGCCGGCATAAGGATGCGTCCCTTAGGATCAATTCCAACGGAATTACAATTACATAATTTAATAACACGGCCATATACCTAGGTATCGCGCGGATCTAATTTAAATAAGAAAGTACCCGACTGTTTCGAATTTGAAGAGTTTGGTATAATCCGCTCGTTTAATTAACATTTTTAATTGCCTTTATTTAATATAAAATACCCGGTATAGTTGTGTTATGAGGCAAATTTAATGAGCTATAAAAAAATCCTGCAACTTCTGCTATTCTATAGGCTATAGTGGAGTAATGACGAAAAATGAAAATAGGACGTTAAACGACGCCGCCGACGCCGACGCTCGCGGTGGAAATCTGACTGCTATTAACGGTGGAAATTGGGAGGTAACGGTACAGGAGACGATTTTAGGGAAGCAGAAGCAGGAAGAGGAAAGAAGGAAAAAGAGCTTATTCCGTTTGCAAGCAATCACAATAGAGATGAATATACTTAGATACTTTTTACCGGAATAAATATTGAGCACGCGTTTGTTGTCTTCGCTTATTGATAGATTTTTATATAAATAAAAAAAATTAATTGTTATATTGGAAAATGATTTGTGGTAAAAAAAATAAATCAACAAACGTCAATTTTGACATATGTGGCTGAATTGCCGTGTTAGATTAGTTTCTAATCTGAAACAAACTGTCAAATAAAAAAAGAAGACGATTAAAACCTTAAAAAAATAACACATGTAAACATTGAATATTGGAAACATTTTTCGTAAAATACATACAATGTTTACGACGAAAGCGTTTATTAAAAAATCAAAAATCGGCCACTTCTTGAAAGTGAGTTTAGAGTTTTATTAAATACGCAAAGTTTTATTCATTTTTTTTAACTTTTAGAATGTTAGAGAACACTATATAAGAGACGATATCTTCTGCGGAGTGCCGAGTTGCGAAACTTGCCATCCGGTCGAATCTCACTTGAGTTCGACTTATAAAAATGTTTGTTGCTTGTTCAAGTACAATCACTACCTAATTCTGGACACCAATGTGATCTTAGATCAGGTTCGTACAGTATTTGCGTTATTAAAATACATATTTATAACCGATTTCTTAGATGGACGTGTTAGACGAGCCCATTCTCGAAAACATTATCATTTTACACACTGTATTAAAAGAGGTTAAACACCGCAGTTTGCCGATTTACAAGCGCCTCCAGAGCATAATCGACAATCCCAGCAGACATTTCTACGTATTTACTAATGATCACCACAAGTGAGCTCCTATACTAATTCACTACAATCGACTTATCTAACTGGTGTTTAATTTTTAAGGGACACCTACGTAAAACAAGATGACAAGGAATTAATCAACGATTACAACGATCGGTTGATACGAAAATCGTGTTCTTGGTACATGAAACATCTTCCGGGAGAAATATTCGTTCTACTTTCAAACGACGCCAAAAACAGAGCCATAGCTTTAGCAGAAGGAATACCTACTTTAACAAGTAAATATCAACACCAGCGAGTAGTGAAATACTTAATTTCGAAACAATTTTAGTTAAAGATTACATAGAGAGCGTGAAAGATAATTCCGTTCTATTAGACAAGCTCGCCAAAAAAGATATCCACGTCGAAACTTACACGAAAGATATTTTCCCTCCGCATTTGTCGAACGTAGAGCTCCTGACGGGTGTTAAAAATGGCAAATTGCATCAAGGCACCTTTCGAGCATCGAAAGATAACTTCCTCGAAGGTTTCGTGAATGTAGACAGCCTCGAAGATCCCGTAAGTTCTACTTTCTCGCCACTTTATAAAATATTTTACAATGCTTCTTGCAGGTTTTGGTTCAAGGAAGAAGCGGGCTGAACAGGGCCGTTAACGGAGACATCGTAGTGGTGGAAATATTCGATAAGAAGGAATGGGTGTCGCCCAGCGATATTGTGCTCGAGGACGAAGGCGTAGCCGAGGAAGGCATCGATGAAATCGAACTCAAAGAAAGGGAATTGAAAAGGTCGAAGAAGATCAAAGAGGAGATAAAACCGACCGGAAAAGTGGTCGGGATAATTCGAAGAAAATGGAGGCAATACTGCGGAATATTACAAGGAGGTATGGATGGAGTTTATCAATTATTCGTGCCTTCAGATCGAAGTATACCGAAAATTCGGATCGAAACGAGACAAGCGGATTTCCTCCGAACGCAAAAACTCATCGTTACTATCGATTCCTGGCCTCGACATTCTAGGTATCCGCACGTAAGAAGCTTTGTGTATACAAGTAATGTGTATAATTAGAACAATAATTTTTCTAGGGACATTTCGTGCGTGCTTTGGGCAAAATCGGAGACCAAACCACCGAAAACGAAGTAGTACTTTTAGAACACGACGTGCCTCACAGTCAATTCTCCGAAGAAGTGCTGGCTTGCCTACCGAAACTCCCTTGGATTATCACTGAAAAGGTACAATACGAGTCGCTAATAATAAAAATCTCACACGTTTCTCTCCCAGGATGTGAAAAAACGGGTGGACATTCGCCACTTGGACATATGCTCGGTAGATCCTCCCGGTTGCACGGACATCGACGACGCTCTGCACTGTCGCCCCATCGGTAACGACGGCTTCGAAGTCGGCGTCCACATCGCGGACGTGGCTCATTTCATCCGCCCCGGCACGGCCATCGACAAGGAAGCCGCCTCGAGAGCGACCACGGTCTATTTGGTCAACAAAAGGATCGATATGGTGCCGGAGCTCCTCAGCTCGAACCTGTGTTCGCTGCGAGGCGGCGAAGAGCGATTCGCGTTCTCTTGCGTATGGGAAATGGACGCCAACGCGAACATTTTGAACACGAGATTCCACAAGAGCATTATCAAATCCAAGGCATCGTTCACCTACGAAGAGGCCCAAATGACCATCGACGATAAGAGCAAAAACGATCCGATCGCTATGTCTCTAAGAGGGCTGAACAAGTTGGCGAAGATATTGAAGAAACGACGTTTAGAAAACGGGTAAATATTACATTTTAATCGCAAAACGATCGGTTAATTCATTTAGAAATGTTCAGCGCGTTAGTGCTCGCCTCTCCCGAAGTTAAAATCCACATGGATTCCGAAACTATGGAGCCTCTAGACGTCGAAGTGAAGAAACTCTTCGAAACCAATTCGATGGTCGAGGAATTTATGTTGCTGGCTAATATAAGTGTGGCTGAAAAAATACTGGACGAGTTTCCCGAATGCGCGATGCTCAGGAGACATCCCACGCCTCCGAGTACGAATTTCGATCCGTTAATCAAAGCAGGGAGGCACTTGGTGAGTTATCGGTTTGGTGGTGGTTTCGCGAATGATTTTTGTGTTTAAAGGGCTTGGATATAAACGTGGAATGCGGTAAAAACTTGGCGCAATCCTTGGACGAGGCTACGAAGCCCGAAAATCCCTATTTAAACACCATGTTGAGGATTCTAGCGACGCGCTGTATGTTACAAGCGGTTTATTTCGCCAGCGGTACGTTGCAAAAGGAGGAATATTACCATTACGGTCTCGCGGTGCCGCTTTACACGCATTTCACCTCGCCCATTAGAAGATACGCAGACATTATCGTACATAGGTGAGTTTCGCCTAATTTCTTTAATTGTATCATAAAAATAAACGGTAAATGATGTAAAAAATCGCGACGTTCACCGGCTCGATGGCTTCGCGTAACATCATCAACGGAACATCCAAAAAGTTGAAAAATAAATTGATGAAAAATCTGAATATTTTGATTTCTTTATCTTTCATATTTGACAATACAATCGAAGTGATCAAGTTAGTAAATATTACTTATTGTTTAGGCTATTGGCTGTAACGTGTGGAGCAGATTCGACTTATCCTGATCTATTAGATAAACAGAAATCGACGGAACTATGCCAGAATTTGAATTACAGAAATCGAATGGCTCAATACGCTGGTAGAGCATCAGTTGCATTCAATACTCACGTAAGATAATACTTAATATAATAATACTATACTCTTACTGTTATTGTTATGTTTGCAGCTATTTTTCAAAGGGAAACTGCAAGACGAGGAGGGTTACGTGCTTCATATTAGAAAAAACGCTCTGCAAATTCTCATTCCAAAATACGGTTTAGAATGTACGCTATATTTAGCCAAGAAAGGGGAGAGTTCGAATATATTCGAATACAACGAAGAGGTAAAATGCATTCGAATATTCAAGTAGCTCTCGTAAACACTTCGATTCGTTTTAGGAACAAAGTCAAAAGGCCGGAAATATAACCTTACACGCCTTTGATCCGGTGAAAGTGCGACTAAGTTTGGATTCCAACAATATTCAACACGAGAAATTCGTCCTGCAATTGGTTTCTCCCTATATCGAAGGATTCAGCGTTCAACCTCTCGGCGAATCCATGGAAGTGGATCCGGATAAACCCGCTTCGGAGAAGAAAAGAAAATCCAAAAGCGAGTCGCACGTAAAAAACAAAAAGAAAAACTAGTTATATAAGTTTATTACAAAAATAAATTTCATAATTCATGTTTGATTACTGATCGTCCAAATCCGCAGGTAAACAACACACCTCCGTGCCAGGCGAGGCCTTTAACGTGACCTTTGTGCTTTCCGTTCTTATAAACTACGTTAAAATTATCTTCTTCCGAGTTGATGACTAAAATTTCTCTGGTATCGCCGCACACGGCGAAATTTTTAGCGTCTTTGAATGATATTTTGTTCACGGGAGCCGAGAAACAGTAGAATATGGATACGAATTCCTTGGGTTCGCGTCTGTCTAGCAAGTAAATGTCTCCGGCTTGGGTGCCTGCTATGATGTAATTGTCATCGTATTGGTTCCAAGCTACACTGGTTATCGAGGAGAATTCGTTGGCGTAGAGAACTAAAAATTATAAGAAGTAGTTAATAGATAATTAGTAGATTTAAAATGATTGCAATACCTGAAGCTACTGAAGGATTTCTCCTGTCCCATATACAAGCTAATCTATCATTACCACCTGAAGTGAATAAATTCGTATCGCTTCGTAGAGTATCGACAGATGTTACAGTATCCAAATGGTAACTTCTGAAAATTGGGGCAATTAATCATCAATTTCTAATAATAAAATATTTCTTACTCGTATTTTTCTAAAGGTTTCCCATCGGCCGAATTACAATCCCAAATTGATACTGTCCTATCAGCAGCTGTCAAAACTCTAGGAGAATTATCCCACACGCTTAACTCAGACACTATATTTGATAATCTAAAGTAATTAATTGTTCTTAACGAAGTATCTACTTCGATCGAAACAATATTTAAATGGCCTGTATCATCAGCTAAAGCCACCTAAAATTGTTTACAATTACTGTATATAACTTAATTAGATATTAAAAGTTAATATTACTGTATTTTCGTTAACAAACTTCCCATCGGAATTCGTGGAATATACATAATATCCAGCGTAATTGAAATTTTCCAATAATTGCTTGGAATTCTCGAAATACAGAAGGCTTCCTTCCCAAAAGGTCTCGTCGACTCCTGATCCTCCAAGAATGCAATTTCCTATAATATAAAATCAATAAATTTCAAATTGATCAACGTATGATTTTTTTACTTACCTCGTTTATTAAAATCGATAAAAAATAAGTTATCATAAATTACGGGTGTTTGAGAAAAGGTACAATGAGATTCCATGGGCGCATTTGGAGGAAAAACCGCTTTGAGCTTGTTACTATTTTCTGTTTCTGCCATAATTTCGGTACAAATTACAAAATTATAAACAAAATTCCCTTTTTTTCAATTTTAGGTTAATTTTTCAGGACGTAAAGTTGGTCTAACATTAATTGTTATTCAGTAACAACTTGGTTGATTCGACAAGTGACACTTCTTCTTTTATTAGAACTAGCTCGGAATTGCGTATCCGAACAAACAATTTTAATTTAACCTCACTTCTCGACGCACACTGAGTTGAATTCGATGACAGATGACTTAGAATCGATGCATAAAATCGAAACGTTAGTTAGTTGACGGGTTTTATTGCGCAATATTTATTAAAATAATTGTATAATTTTAGTGGTATACTTTCCATAAATAAAAAGCAAATAATATGCAGTAGTCTGCAATTTCATTACGAATTATAGAACCAAAATAAATACTCGCTGAATCGATGCTGGCAAGTATCGAGAGGCTTTTACAATCGAATGATTTGATTATTAGTAATAGTAATTCGCAGCACCCATCACCCATCAAACATACGAAACGAAAAGAAAGAAAAATTTCTACCAAAGCAAAGCAAAGCAAAGGAACTCCTTACATTCTTTTAATGCAGAGGTTGTCAAAAGCGAGTAAGTAATTTGCGAAAAAATTAGACTTAACAGTGAAATAGCACCTTTATTCGATCGGTATTTTAATATATTTCGATAAAGCCACCATTTGCTTTTATAATTTGTGTGAAAAAGTGCATGTAATTATTAATTATTGGAATACGTGACACCAACCCCACTTCATCCTTAATTCACTTCATTTTTCCTACACCAAACTGGCCAAGAACGTGTTTCGCCAATAATTTTTATCTCGTTAAACCGACTGGGTACTTATCAGAAACCACTTTCTGCGTAATTATATTAAATTCGTTTGTTTGGCAAAATTCTCAAGTTTCTCCTCTCCGTTTTATTTATCTGCGAGTAATTAACGCCCCTCGTTTCTCCTGTTAAATCGGTAAATATTTATTTTTATTATCGCACTTCTAATTAATTTGTTATTTTAAAAACAATGCTAAAAAGTGGCCTTGCACGAACATGAAGTGTTTACAATGTTTATTTAACGTTTGAAAACGTGAAATTTACTTAATTATTAAACGTTCATAATTTATTTGCACATGCAGAACTTGTAATTAGCACAAATTGGTTTTGTAAAACTGCTCGAAATTAATAAGAGTAAGTGGAACAATTAATTATTTATTTCAGAAAATATGGTTAAGTCGTTCCTCTTCGCAGCCTGATGTAGATAGATAGAATGGCAGAATGCATTAATAGGTCAGCAGAACTTCCTAAACAAGACTGTACAAGCCCCAGCCCGACAGAAACCGTCTGTTTGGAGTCCCTATGCGCTGAAAATATCCCCGGTTCGTATAACGTTTTATACACAATCTTATCATTTCCTTGATAAGTCCTTATAATCTGACGAAAATTTATTTATGTATTGAATAATTGATGATGAAACACCCGATTTAATTGGAACGACGTAAAAATTGCAATGGATCATTTCTGCGTAGGTACATCTCAGAGTAACATCGAACAGTCGCTGATATCTCACGGCGACTTCTACAATATCGAGGAGGTCGAGAAATTAGAGAAGAGCAACTTTTTAAACGAGTTAGGTCTCATCCAAGAAGATGAAAACGACGATGTAGAAGAGATCGACGATGAAGACGATGAGAATAGAGACGAAAGCTGGGAAGACTGTTTAGATCAAGAATTCCTCGATGATGTGAGTCGATGCGTTTGTTGTGTTTCGATACGGGGTAATCGAGTTTAATTTCCAGCCCGATGATTTAAGTAGCTGTGAAGAGGTGATTAACTATAGTGCCAGTCAATCGAATACTCCTAAAAGTTCGCATTTGAAGAGAAGTCATTCTGGTTCAAGTGAAAGAACTTTGGTAAGTTGATCGAAACAATTATATTTCCCTGATGAATCCAATTTTATTATGATGACTACATTATATTGAGTTAGTAATAGTAAAACTACTGTTGACTAACATATGATCCAACTAATCTTCTCTCTGATTATTATTCCTTTTGTAACCGTCACAACAAATTAATTATCCCGCTAATCAACAATTAATCGATCATTTTTCCGCAGCGTAAGCGTAAGTTGGACGTCAATAATGCGCTGCCATGTAAAAAGATCCAATCAGATTCGCCAACGATGTTCGGTAATGGCTCTTCTTTTCTCTCGACGACTGGTTCCTCTGCTTCTCAATCGCCCTCGAATTGCTCGGTCACGCCTTCGGGGGCCCGATCGCGCGCCATCATACCCACCAAGGACAATCCGCCGCCGGATTTGTCCAATTGGCTGTTGCAATTCCTGGCCTGGTCCAACGCCGAACGGATCATGGCCATCAACGAACTGATCGATCGATGCGAACCCACCCAAGTCAGGCACATGATGCAAGTAAGTATGAGTTCCCAGTTAAAATTCATTGGTATCTTTTAATGCAAAGCGTGGTCATTACCCTGTATAAGAAATAGTAGATAAAATTCATAAATAAACTGGCTTTTGGTTGATTAAAATAAATAGAAACACCAGTTTTTGTAACATTTTCCGATAGAAATTCGAAGGGAATTAAAAGTTTTATTACTGTAAAATCAGTATAAGAGTGTACTGATTTATTTACTTCTCAAACACACTCATATTTTCTTTAAATTAATAAAGAATTCTATTGTAACAGAATGAAATACAGACATCATTTTAAAATTCCAGTAATTTGTATCCATCGTTTTCTATTTAACTCGTTAATAATCGATTTTTTTTGTAGGTTATCGAGCCGCAATTCCAGCGCGATTTCATATCGCTGTTGCCGAAAGAGCTGGCACTGAACGTGCTGTCCTTCCTCGAACCGAAGGACCTCCTGAGGGCCGCGCAGACCTGTCGAAGTTGGCGCGTCCTGGCCGAGGACAATCTGCTGTGGAAGGAGAAGTGCAAGCAGGCCGGCATCGAGGAGGTGCCGAAGAAGAGGATCGCTTCGAGGACACACACCACCCACATGTCCCCTTGGAAAGTGAGTGAAAAGACGAGTAATTGTTTCGATAACGTGTCGTTAATTTGCGGTTGAATTTCAGGCCGCTTTCATGCGCCAGCACACCATCGAAATGAACTGGAGATTGAAGCCCATCAGACCGCCGAAGGTGCTGAAGGGGCACGACGAGCACGTGATAACTTGCCTTCAATTTTGCGGCAACAGGATAGTCAGCGGTTCGGACGATAATACATTGAAGGTTTGGTCGGCGACCACGGGAAAGGTGGGCGATTTGCGATGTTCGAATTACAATCGGTGTTAATTCGGTGCGCTTTTTTTTTAGTGTTTGAGAACTCTCATCGGACATACCGGCGGCGTTTGGTCGTCTCAAATGTCGGGAAGCACCATCATCAGCGGCAGCACGGACAGGACGCTGAAAGTCTGGGATGCCGATACCGGCGTTTGCATACACACTTTGTACGGGCACACTTCTACCGTGAGGTGTATGCATCTGCATGGCAAAAAGTAAGTACGTAAAATGAGTAATTTGCGAGTATAATTTATGGTTATTTTCGTAGGGTTGTTAGCGGTTCGAGGGACGCTACGTTGAGAGTATGGGACATCGAAACTGGCGAGTTTCTGCACGTGCTCGTCGGCCACATGGCCGCTGTGCGTTGCGTACAATACGACGGTAGGCTCGTGGTGTCGGGAGCCTACGATTTTATGGTTAAAGTTTGGAATCCGGACACCGAAGAGTGCCTGCATACGTTGCAAGGACATACCAATAGAGTTTACTCGCTACAGGTTAGATATATTAAAAAGTTTATGCGAGTTATTTAGCGCGTTTACCGATGATTACTTAGTAAAAGGTTTGAACGTTCGTCGAGTTTCTTCGCAAGGCGAATTGTAATCGAACGTTATTTTTGTAGAGTTTGTGAAATAACGTTTGTAATACGTTCGCCGGTGAGGTTGAATTCCGAATGTTGTGATAACGAACGCGAAATGAGGATTGATGTTGCTACGGAAAATGAATCGAACCGGCGTCGCTCGTTTTTTAATCGTCGATAATTTTTGTAGTTCGACGGCGTGCACGTCGTGAGCGGCTCCTTGGACACGAGCATTAGAGTGTGGGAGGTGGAGACCGGCGCCTGCAAGCACACGCTGATGGGCCATCAATCGTTGACGTCGGGCATGGAACTGCGAAACAACATATTGGTATCCGGCAACGCCGATTCCACCGTCAAAGTTTGGGACATCGTGACCGGACAATGTCTACAAACTCTATCGGGTAAGGTCTCTCCTCACACGGAGAAACTGAAAAGAAACTTTAGTTAACGGGAAATTGGGAAACTGTTGCTTAATTGCTATATGAAATGGAGCAAAAGGAGTTATTTCTAACTAAGTTTCCTTTTTTTGTCATCCTATAGGACTCACTAACAGCATAAACAGCAACTTCAGTTGCTCAAATCGCCCAGTTTCCTGACAACCAAAGTTTCCTCTTAGTTTCTCAAGAAATGATTCCGTTTTCGCAGGCGCTTACAAGCACCAATCGGCCGTGACCTGCCTCCAGTTCAACACGCGCTTTGTGATAACCTCGTCCGACGACGGCACCGTGAAGTTGTGGGACGTGCGCACCGGCGAGTTCATCCGCAATCTGGTATCGTTGGAGAGCGGCGGCGCCGGCGGCGTCGTGTGGCGCATCCGGGCGAGCGATACGAAGCTGGTGTGCGCCGTCGGCAGCCGGAACGGCACCGAGGAGACGAAGCTCCTGGTGCTCGATTTCGACGTCGACGCGACGAACGGCGGCGGCGGCGGCGGCGGCGCCGCGATCGCCTCTAGGTAATCTTTAAGGACTAAAAAAATTCGTTGTGCATGTGCGAGTGAGCGTGTTTTATTTTGGGTTCGTTTTATCGTCGGGTTGAAAGGGGGGAAATTGGCGCGCGTAAAGTTGGTTTTTAATCGTATTCTATTGTTCGAACTACTTGATACGTTTGAAGCGTAAAGGACGTTCGCGCTCGCTAGGTAATGACGTTACGAGCCAACATGTTGCCGGGTTGAAATGAAAATCTTGATGTGACAGATATATTTAATTTAAAGATTATGTTTACTTTCATTTGTTAGAAATTAAAAAGAAGAAATGCTAATGCATGCAGCCTAATGGCTGCAATCCGATTGACAGGAGAAGTGTTTATTTGCAACGCTTAACAACCCTATAAAACAGATATACATTTAAAAAAATATTCGTAAGTTTAACATATCCTATAAATTTCAATGTGCTGAACTATCGAAAATATTGATCGGGAATTAACCGGGAAAAAAAGGCCTACATCGTCCCGTTCCCTCCCAAAATAGGTCGAAAAACACCGAAAATCGCGGGAGAAACTGTCGATAAATGTACATAAACCGCACGAAAAAGTATTTAGAACGAACGAAAAACACAAAACCTACTCGTAAACTTGAAAAAATACAGGAATATCGCGCAAAAACAACAAATTGTAGTCATAACCTGTCAAAGTGTCAACTACAAAGCGCCGCTAAATATTGCGAATGTTGAGACTAATGCATGACAACATAGCTTTCGACTTTCAACCACGCGTCGTTAAATTCCCCTTGTCAAATGGGAGAATTAACATTGACACTAGGGAAATGTTGAACTGCGTGGAAATTAATGACGTTGTCTAAAAATGTCGTCATTGCCTAGCGAGCGCGAATGTCCTTTATAAAAATTGTAACTGGCTTAAGGTTTCAACTTTACCGCGACGATTTTGTAATTATGGGTAACAAACACTGTACGACTTAAGTTATTTTTTTGCAATCATAATGTGCCGTGACCTAGGTCTATAAGCTATTTATAAAGTCTGAATAATTTTAATGCCGTAATTGCAAGTCGTTTGGCGTTTTATTGTCGATCTCAAATAATATTTTTTCTAATTCGACCGGTTTTGAAATTGTCTGAACTGATGAAATAATACTCACGATGTTTGCGTTTGTTCGGAAGTGGGATCGAATAAAATTTCACCGATTTAATTTGAGTATTAGAAGCGGGTGATTTTTTTTTTGGATAATTATCGAGTGTTTTTGTTTTGCCGATAACGGAGAAAAATCTTATTTGATATCTTTACGATTGGGAATTTTTATTAACTCGATGACAAACACCTGCTAGAAAATAAGAATCCGTTGAAAGAACTAAATCTGGTGCTTTTTTTTCTTTGATTATATTATTTTTTTATTCGATAAGTATAAAATCATTTTGGTAATAATCATAATTCGTTTGGTTGAATTTCTAGTTGTCAAAAATGTTAATTTTTACATTCTTATTCAAATATTAATTTGTTATTTTAGCAAGACTTAAACTAGATTTTAAAAACCAAACAACTACGCTGTAAGAATGAAAGTACATAATGATTTTTTTAGTAAATTATCAAGTTTAAATGCATAAATAATACATTTTAGGCAACCCAGATTTGTGATGAAATTTCTTTGTTGGAATGTTTGCGCTGAAATTTTTCAATTATCTGGTTTGGATTTTAAAATTTCATTTAAGTTTTATTGAGGAGATCGAATGGGTTTGACAACGAGCCGGATTCTATCGAATTCTCTATAAAATAGAATGTAATAATTAGGTGAATCTCTGTTCCTAAAAATATTTAATTACAAATAATATGCACCAGAGAGACTGATATAGTATGTTTAAGTTTTAACAACGTCTTAGGATGGGAATTTACCACGTATTTTCTTCATTTATCTTCGATATTTACTGATACTTAGGGAGAATGAATTTTGCAGGTTTTTTGGTACCTATCTTGTATTGAGAGCTTAATTCTACGAAATTCAATTAACATTTTTATCTTGGAGCCAAACAAAATTATAATATAGGTGCCAATGAATGTTGCTACTACATATTTTACTTTCATTTAGATTTATAGTAACAAGATTGTGGTTCATGCTCAATATTCTCGTCATAGCTCAAACTTGATTGTACATAAATTGTTAATACAATGACTCGTCATCACATCACATTCATCTGATAATGTTCATTTTATTAATAAATTTCTGCGTAATCTACATACTCGAATGATGTAGCGTGTCTCGTTGCGTTTAATGAATTATTTGTTTGAAATAAGCAGTTTATTTTGATTTTTCACCAGTTGATGCATCGAGACATCCTATGCCAATATTTTAACAATAAAAAAATATTGAAAAACATCAGTGATCATCTGTACAATTTGAAGATATAAATTTAACATTTTATAGGTAGCCATATTTTTAATAATTAGTGTTTAATTGGAATTATTAGACAGGTTTGTTAATTTTCAGCGTTTGTACTATTAGTGTGGTTGAAACTTATGAAATCTTGCTTTATCGAGCCCGTACTATGAAACACCTAAATCGTATTAAACCTCTTGAGGTATCAAATATTTTAATTTTTTATTAACCATCAATAATATTGTTTCGTTTTATAAAGATGTCTTGTTGGAATTTAGTTTATAGTTTAATTGAAACTGTCTAGTTGTTAGTGCTTCTAATAGTTTCACTGCCACATTTCTTGGGGCCTTATTTTATTTACTATTAAATATTGCTGATTTAAGACTTCACCTAATAGTACAATTACGTTGATTAATTTTTCTTTTTCGTACATGAAATTTGTAATTTTCTCATCTTAAAAAAATTGTTTAAATAAATAATAATTTACTGTTTTTTAATATTTTGATCATATTTTATAATTTCGAAAGTCTGGTGTTGTTAATGTTATGTCAAAAATAAAATCCGTATTTGTTGTATTTAATTTATTAAAATATTAAAGAATTCATCGAAATTTTAATTCCCCCAACTTTATTAATTAATTGCATTATCTATCTACATTATTGTAATGTTGAAGTCACTATCATCTACAAATATTTGGATTAGTAAGTTTATTTGAAGAGAGCCTATTTGCTTTGTTGTTAAAAAATTCAAATATTTTTATATAAGCGCCATTAGCGCTACCTCTATCTGGGTTTTTATTCAGTCAATATTTCTTTTAACCGAAACTAAGTTATTGAAATCTTACCTAAGGCTATCAAAAAAATTAAAAGATTTGTCTAATTTTATTACTGTCTATATTACAACTTATCTAATAATATTTTAAAATAACTGATAAATGTTTTAAAATAAAAAAGAAGAAGAAAATGACAGTTGGCTAACAGACTCCTACAGAACAAGTCCATCAACGACATAGATGTAGAAAATAATAAATACACAACCTAAATAGAATATTTTTTAAAGTTTTATTATTACTTATAACTTATAAATTATCCAATTAATACTTTATTGGTGGTAAGATTTGCATTATTTCCATTTTTAATATCGTAATGGTGTTTTCTTTGTAGGTTGAAATTCGGTTGCAAAATAAAGCCTTGGTGAAACTAGTAAAAACCATCCAAACATATTTAATTCATCCGTGTGAAATAACCGAGAAAGCGAGAAGATGCCGCGCTTTTTGAAAAATCAACGATAAACAAGCTTAATTTCCATTGTAAAGCAGTAACACAATTCAGGGAACATGGAAACTAATCACAACACAATGCTGAGTTCGGATCTTTGTTTTTTGATACAAAGATTTTTATCGTCTAGCGTACTTAAGAAAACCCTACAAGTGTTCAATGAAGAACTCGAAGAACACAAACTGCTACCAACTCGTACCGATTGGGAAGGTGAACAACACGATCGAACAGTCGAGGACATGATCAGGCAGTTTTCGAACATCAGACCCGATTACCTTCTACAACTCTGCAATCAAGCCGTGAATTCTAAAGACAGGGACGCCCTATCGGATAGGACTAAATCGTTTTTGAGTTTTAGACCAAATGCATTCCAACGTGATAATATATTAACCAATTTTAGACAGTTATACAATTATGTTATACGAATGCACGGAGCTCCTGTACAAATTACGAACAACACTTTTAACATAGCCAATTCGTTGAGAGGCAGAGAAATATCAGGACCTTTAAGCAGGCACAGAATAACTACGCCGAAATTGTTCAATTCCATGCAGAAACAACGAAGTACAGTCGGACATTTATCATCAGTTTTCTGCATACTTTTCGATCATTCCGGTAAATACATCATTACCGGAGCAGACGATTTGTTGGTGAAGCTCTGGTCAGCGTACACCGGTCGATTAATATCGGTATTCCGAGGAGCTTCCTCGGAAATAACCGACATCGCAATCAACTCGGAAAACACCCTCCTAGCAGCGGGCTCTATCGATCGAATACTAAGAGTATGGAATTTACAAAACGGTGCACCTATAGCAGTCCTCACAGGACACACCGGAATGATAACATCCGTGAACTTCTGTCCAACGCAGTGCTTAGATCTTCGATATCTAATAAGCACCGGAACCGACGGCAGCATAGCGTTCTGGCCTTACTCTCAAGATTGCTCAGTCGGCGTGGAGTTCCGTAGCAACCCAGTTATGTACCAAGAGAAGCTGAGGCCGGGACAGGCTCAAATGATCTGTTCGTCTTTCAGTCCTGGCGGAACGTTTCTAGCAACCGGCTCGGCCGATCATCACGTCAGAGTCTACTACATGAAGGGAGACGAAGGGCCGCACAGGATACTGGAAATGGAAGCTCACAGCGATAGAGTGGATTCCATACAATGGGCCCATTCCGGCCTGAGGTTTCTCTCGGGCAGCAAAGACGGCATGGCGATTATATGGTGGTTCGAAAGGCAGCAGTGGAAGAGCATCCACTTAGACATGGCCTCGAAGCTATCCGATGCCCATAAAACGCTCGAGAACGATTCGAAGAAATTGAAAGTGACCATGGTGTGTTGGGACTTATCGGATTATTGGGTCATAACGGCCGTCAGCGATAACACGCTCAAAGTCTGGACGTCTTCTAACGGTCAATTAATCAAAATTCTAACGGGTCACACCGATGAAATTTACGTTTTAGAAGCGCATCCCCGTTACGATAACGTCATACTGTCGGCCGGCCACGACGGGCAATTGTTCATTTGGGACATAATGAAGGGCGAGATCGTTTTCAAGTTTCTGAACAACATCGAAGGCCAAGGATTCGCGGCGATATACGATGTTAAATGGAACCCCGACGGTACCGTGATCGCCGGCTCGGATTCGCAGGGTCACATTCTCATATTCGGCTTCGGCGAGGGAAGCCCTTTCTTCAAACAGCTGCCGCAAGAGCTGTTTTTCCACACCGATTATCGGCCGTTAGTGAGAGACACTAATCATTACGTGTTGGACGAACAAACGCAAATTCCGCCACACCTAATGCCGCCGCCGTTCCTCGTCGACATCGACGGGAATCCGTACCCTCCGATGCTGCAAAGATTAGTGCCCGGCAGGGAGTTTTGTAACGTCGAACAGCTGATACCGAACATCATCATCGGAAACGAGGGTACCCAAGAGGTGATTCAAGATCTTCCCCAAAATCACATAGCTTCTCTGGAGCGCAACGACCAAGAGGAGGGAAGTTCGTTTAGACCCGGAAGAAGATCGTCCGTCAGAGATCACGAAAGAATCAGACAAAGTACGGGAAACTGGCAGAGCGATCCTTCGTTCGAATGGCAAAAGAACATCTTGGTTCAACCGTTGAGCAAGGCCGTCCTGGAGCGAGCCAAGGAAGTAAGAGAAAGCCTAAAAGACGCCGAAATGGAGGAGTACCAGAAGCAATTAAGGCAACGACCTCACATGATCAGCATCAACACCTCGAACAACATCAAGAAGAAGGAAGAAAAGGAGAAAAAGAAACGGAAAAACAACAAGTACGCCACGCGATCGGCGGTGACTTACGAATACAAAGAAGACGATCACGACATGTCTCCGATATACGAATCCGATTCCTATTCTTCCGATTGGGTGGCCGAAGAACAGGAACGCTTCGAACGACCCGTAAGATCCAGCAGGCGACAGGCTGCAGGAACGTCCAGGAGAAAAGTATCCGACAACGAAGACGAGGACGTCGATGTCGAGTTAGAAGACGACGACGAAGAAGACTACGATTTCGACGAGTCCATGCCGAGCTCCAGCAAATCCAAAGAGAAAGACGACAAGAAGCGAAACAAGCCCAACTCGTCGGATAAGAATTCGAGGATCAGATCCAGCAGGAGATCGAAACAAGTCGCTCGGAAGCGCAACAACAAGATCAAGGTCACGTCGAGCAACAGCAGCAGCGATTCTTCGTCGGATAACGATCATCGCTATCACAACGGCAATAATCTGTCGGATATAATCGGCCCGTCGACCAGCGGTATGCAGAAATCCTCGAAATTAACCAAAATCGAGCAGTACAGGCTGAGCGAATGGTTGTCGGAGACGAAACCGAGAAAATCGCCGTACTATCCACAACTCGGCGACGAAATCGTCTATTTCCTGCAAGGCCACCAGCTGTACTTGGACGCCGTCGAAACGAAAAACGTCTACGAGATCAACGCGAAGGAGCTGCCCTGGAAGAAGCTCAACATCCAGCCGCACGAGTTCTGCAAAGTCATCGGCATCCAATACGAGATCAAACCGCCGAGATTGTGCTGCCTGAAATTGGCCGTCGTCGACGAGGAGGGCCACCTGACCGGCCGCAGTTTCTCCGTCAAATACCACGACATGCCCGACGTGCTCGATTTCATCGTTCTGAAGCAGATCTACGACGTGGCGTTGTCGAGGAGCTGGACGAACGGCAGCAAGTTCCGTTGCATGATAGACGAGGGCTGGTGGATCGGCGAGATCATCAACAAATCCCCGGCCAGCGAGACCTTTCCCGATTCCACGTTCCTCTGCTATCAGATCCGGTGGAACAACGGCGAGGAGGAGCGGATGAGCCCGTGGGACATGGAGCCGATCGACGACGATCGGATACCGGAGGACGAGAGCGAATCGATTCCGGTGCTCGAAGAGGAATTGTCGTCGATATTGTACAAAACGTCGGAGTGCGACTGGCCCTATCGCGATCTGACCGCCATTACGAAAAACATCGTGAACGGACTCACCAAAGTAATGGAATTGGCTATAGCCGAACCATTTCTGGTGCCCGTCGACATAAACGCGTATCCGTTGTACGCCATGATAATCGAATATCCGATCGATTTGTCGACGATTAAATCTCGTTTCGAGAACCGGTTTTACAGGCGACTCATCGCCGCCCAATTCGACATCAGATACTTGGCGACCAACGCCGAGAAATTCAACGAGAAACGCAGCAACATCGTGAAACACGCCAAAATACTCACCGAGCTCTGCTTGCGCATCGTCGGCGATTGCTCGAGCTGCGTCGACGTTCCCAGCTTGTACCACCGGCTGGTGAGCAACTACGACTCCGATCGCGGGGCGAGCGACGGAGCCGACGAACGCGTCGCCTCCACCAGCAAAAACCTGCGAAACGCCGCCAAGAAACCCGCCGGCGATCCGGACAAATGGAAGAAACACGCCGTCGATCTTCTGAATTTGATATGCGCCAACGAGGACTCGGCGCCGTTCAGGAAACCCGTCGACATAACATCCTATCCGGACTACTACCAAATCGTCAAGAACCCCATGGACTTGGGCACGGTGCAGGAGCGCCTCCAGCAAAACGCCTACGACGGCCCGCTGGAATTCTCCGCCGACATGAAGCTGATATTCTCCAATTCGAGACTGTACACGCCGAACAAAAAATCCCGAATCTACGACATGACCAGTCACCTGTCCAAGATCTTCGAGGAGTCGTTCAAGAAGATCCTCTCCAATTGGAAAACCGAGACGAAGCGTAGGCGAAGGAGGCGTTCGGTGACCAACAGCGAGTCCGACGCCTCCACCACGTCCTCTTACTCCTCGGATTCGGCCACCGACGTGCAGGAGGAGCTGAAGGCGCACGACGAGGAGGAGGACGACGACGAGGAGGAGGAGGAGGACAGCAATTTCGAGTGCGAAACGAAGTCCGAGCCGGAATCGGATAGCCAGAGCGAGGGCGCGCGGACGAAGAGGAGCCGCAAGAGGGCGCGGAAAATCGACAAGGAATCCGAGGAGGAGTACACGGCGAAGCTCACCGATCAATCCGAGGAGGAGTGCACCAGCAGCGAGGAGGACTTCGACGCGAAGAAGAAGAACAACCTGAGGAAGAGGCCGGCGCGGAGGAAAGGGTTCTACGATAGCGACAGCGAGGAGAGCAGCGATTCGTCGTCGGCGAGGGAGTTCAAGCGGATCAAGCGGATCAGGCATACATCCGATAGTGATAATAGCAATCAATCGTATCAGACTGACGGTAGTGATCGTAGGAAAGAGGGGAAATTCGTGTCGCAGGTGAGCAGCAGGGGCAGGGTGAGGAAGCTCACCGAACGGGCGAAGGCGTTATTTAAGAAAAAGTAAATTTACGATTTAATATTTTTTTACGTCGACTGTGGTTCGATGGCGCAACCGGAGATGTTCTTGGGAATGTTATCTAAACGTGAGCCCATTATTTCGTGAGTTATTCTCTAAAATGTTACAGTTGTATTTTTTTTAGTTGTAGGATTTTAGGAAATTTTATGTAATACTTAATGTTTAAAATTGTTTTGGTGATTTGATGGTGACAAATTGATCAAACATTTATTTGGTGATTTTTTTATAGCTTGTATTAATTAATTTTAGCAAAATAACTATTGGATATCATTCAGCTCACGATTCGTTTGTGATAAAATTACTTAATCGTCGATTATTCACAAGAAAAAAAATAAAAATACCTAATGAATATCGACATTCCCCACTGCCATTCAAATTTATGGCTGCGCCATTATTCAAATATAATTAAGAAATAAGTCTCTACATCAAGTTTGTATAAAAGAGATATAGTATTTTTAAGATCGCCGTTTTGTAGAGATCTGTTGAAATATTGTAATTGATCATTTTCTTTTTACGCATTGTATTTAATTTCATTTGTAAAAACGTTAATGTGTTTCTTTGTTATTTCAAATAAATGAAGAATCATTTGAAGCAATGTTTATTTTACCGCCCTCGAGAATTTGGTATTTTTTATTGGCAAACAATTTCGAAAATTTTTGAAATCAGTTTTTATCAACCAAATAGGAAAGGATAATGTTTGTCTCTCTAATCTAATCTATTATATCATGTAAATCTAAATCAATATCATACAAAGCATAGTCTTTATTAAATATATTTTCATTGCAGTTATAAAATATAACATAAAATTATTTACAACAATTATTAAACAATATTCGTATATAAGATGTACAAATATGGCAGTATGTGGCCTTACAAAATAATATCGAGATCAATAATAGACCCCAAATTAACATATAAATTAATACATTACAAGTGAGAATCGAATAAAGTTCTATGAAATTTTAAGTTATTCACAAAAAAAATATTTAAAGCCTTTATAATTAACTAACATAAAAATCAGTATTGCAAAATTTAATTTACATATCACAATATACATTTCATACAATATTTGTACAGTCTAACTCTAACAAAACATTTCGAACAGTTTTATCACTGTTTTACTCTTAAAAAAATTTCATATCAAGATGAACATTTATAGGCATATCCAAAAAAATTTATCTATTTTCTAATATAAAATTTTCCAAGAAGTAGGTACAATTACAATGCGTAAAAAATCGAAATATCATAAATTTATAATTTATTATAATATGAGCTAGATGACGTGACGTACTAACCGGTGCTTCTATTCCTAAACTCGCGAAACTCCCGTTCTACGAGTACGATATCTGAAAAACTACTGAATCATTTGCAAAAACCTATTTTCCTCCAACAAAGAACTCAGCGACGAAGTCATATCGTTAACAACCATATTCGAACTGGGCTTGTCCCCGACGTTGTTCAAGGGATGCGTGGTGCTGCTCACCGTATCCGAATTGTTCACCCACGACTGGCAATTCTGCACGTACTCCAACGTCCTCTGGTAGGTGTCCTGCCGCATGCCGAGCATCGTCGTGCCGTTGTTGCCGGCCACGCCCGGCGACATTTGCGACTGGCTCACGTCGTTGCATTGGATCTCGTTGGTTTGATTGCAACAGTGATTGTAGCCCGGCTTCTTGCAGTTCGCGCAACCGTGACACTGGCTCGCGTAAGCCGCGTTCGGGTAACAGTTCGGGGCGTAATGCGAACAGGGCCGGGACATCTGAGCCGGTTGCGGCTGGCTCATGATCTCCGACGGAGCCGGTGTGGCCATGGCGGGCGACGGCAGCGGCTGCTCCGGCATGTTCTGCACGCAATTGTAACCGTTCTGGTAGTTGTTGCAGCCGTAGTGGTTCTGGTTGTAGTGATTGTTGCAGTAGTGGTTCGAGTTGTTGTAGTTGTTCATCTGTCTGCAGGCGTGATTGTCCTGGCAACCGCAACCGTCCCAATGCTGGACGTTATTCCCGTAGCAGTTCATCGGTCTGTTGAAGCAATTCACGTTCATCATCTGCGATTGGCAGCGCGCCGGCATTTGGTTCACGTTCTGCTGCTGCTGCTGCTGCTGCTGCTGCATCATGTTGTAGTTCGGCTGGTAGTTGGGCTGGTTCATCATTTGCGGCTGCATCATCTGGTTGAGGTTGTGCGCCGACGCCGGCGCGACGATCTTCATGGCGTTCGCCGCCGGCGACGGCATCATTTGCGTCAAATTCGCCGCCGGCGACGGCATCATCTGGTTCCGGTTCGAAGCCGGCGACGGTATCATCTGGTTCAAATTCGACGGCGGCGAGTGCATCATCTGGTTCAAATTCGACGACGGCGAGTGCATCATCTGGTTCAAATTCGACGACGGCGAGTGCATCATCTGGTTCAAATTCGACGACGGCGAGTGCATCATCTGGTTCAAATTCGACGACGGCGAGTGCATCACGTGGTTCAAATTCGACGCCGGCGACGGCATCACTTGGTTGAGATTGCTGGGCGCCGGCGACGGCATCATTTGGCTGACGTTCGACGGCGGCGAGTGGATCATTTGGTTCAGTTGCGCGCCCGTCGGCGACGGCATCATCTGGTTGAGGTTGTTCGAGGGGGACTGCAAGATTTGGCTTATGCCCGACGGCGACATGTTTTGGGGCGACGGTAGCGCGAAGCTCGACGGGCTGCCCAGCGGTTTGGCGTGGTTCGCGTCCGACCAGCCCATGGCGTTCTGTTTGTCGGCCACTTGGTTCAAGTACCTGACCATTTCGTCGGGTATGACCAGCTTGTTTTCCACCATTTCGCCCTCGCCCACTTCGTCGAGGACGACGGCTTGGTTGGGGTGTAGTTCGGAGGAATTCACGCTGCCCTTCAGGGGCGACAGGGACACCGAAGCGGGACGTGGTGGTGGACTTTTTCTATCCGTCAACGTGTGACAAGGTTCCGACAGTCTTCGATTATCCGTACTGGTAGTAGTTGAAGGTATATTCGATAACCACGTTTGTTGTATAGCAGTTTGTTGCAGTGACATATTTTGCGTCTGTAGCACTAAATTGCTGTTGTTCGTAGGCGTCGGTGAATTTTGTAATTTTTGCAGTTGACCGGCGAGGAGATGGGAAGGCGGCGGTGGAGGAATGCAAGTACCTCCCGTTGTGGTGGTGGACAATTGGCTCGATCGCCTCGAACTGCCGGCCGATATCGGATCGTAGAAAGAGCCGGGAGCTACTCCAGGCCTCATACTGGAAGCCTGCGAGGCCAAGCTGCTCTTCCGGCTCATGTCGGCGCTTCTCATGCTTCCGTAGTAGGAACTTACTGTCGAATTGCTGTCCCTTCGGATTTGGGCCTGCGTGATTCCCCCGGACGGTTGGAGGCGTTGCTGGAGATCGGTCAGCTGCGTTTTAGTTTGCGCGGTTACGGTGTTGTTGCCTAAAGAGAAATTCGATTAATACTCCGATGATATTCAGTGGTTAAACTCGTACCTTCCATTTTCAAATCGGTTATTCTTCGATTCAAATCGGCGATGTTCTTCCTTTGATTGGTCACCGATGGAATAGCCGTTGGTTTTCCTTTAGTAAGATGCTTCATTCTCACTCTGGGCGTTCGCTCGGTGACCGCTAGGGCTCCCCTCTCGCCGCCGATTCCTACCATCGCCCTTAAAACCACAGGTAACTCGTCGATTTCCAGATCCTCCGCGTCGTAGGTCCACGGAATGTCGTCGGTCGGCGCGAGACTTCCACCGATATCGCCCGGAAGATCGTCGTTAAAACCGCCAAGTCCTTTAAACCAGAACGTAAATCATGCCGGAAACCCGAAGAACCTTCGCTAGTATTACCTGCAAGTTGGGTGGTTCCCAAGGGACTTCCTTGCTGGTGTTGTCCCGGCGAATTGACGTCGGATTCGGACTTGATGCTGGGACTGCTGAGGCTCGCCGTTTTGTGGCTTTGCATGTCTTCGCTGCGAGGACTGGAATCCAGCCCGGTGGGGCCGTCGTCGGGACCTTGTTCCGTGCCTTTGTGTTTCTTGCTGGCGTAGAACTCCGCCCCGTGGACGGTCTTGACGTGCTTGCGAAGCGAGCTGGGATCCGTGTATCTCTTCGTACAACCCGGGGCTTTACATACGTACGGTTTCTAAAAAAAACCACGCGAATATCATACATGTATCAATCAGGGATAGAATTAGTGTGGATTATAAACATTCTACTTACAAACGCATCCATTACAGGTTGCAAATTAGGTAATTTCGAGAAATATTAGTGGCAATTTAGTGATGTTTTAATGAGAATTTTTAATTACCTCGTTGCTGTGCGTACGGTTTTGATGTTTGGCTCTATCCGAAGCGTTGCTGAAGGCCTTCGCACAGCCTGGGTACTCGCAGGTGTAGGGTTTTTCGCCGGTGTGAGATCGCAGATGGGTCTTCAGGTTTTCCAGTCTCGAATAAGCTTTGGCGCATCCTTCAAACTATCATCGAAACGTCGTAATTAAGCGAACGAATAGGGCAAAAACGAACTTGCTTACCGTGCATTTGTGGGGTTTCTCGCCAGTGTGCCGCCTCATGTGAACCACCAGCATATATTGAGCTTTGAACGGCTTCTCCGCCCTCGAACAGCCCTCCCATCGGCATACGAACGATTTTTTATTCGCGTGTATGTGATCGTTGTTGATGTGCTGCGTTAAAAACGAGCCATTTAATAAACGATAAACGACAAATTACCGTTGAAATTTACCTTCACCAGTTCCTCCTGCGTACCGAACTCCGTCGAGCAGTCTTTCCAATGGCAATTGGTCTCGATGAAATCGCCGGGTTCATCCTTGAGATCGGTGGGATCGTTCTGACCGTCCTGGCCGCAGGAATTCGGCGACGGTTCCTTCTTGACCTTCGATTTCCTCGACGTCGAGTCCGCGTCCAATTGAGTTACCGTGCTACTCTCGGACTTCTTTCTGTCGTTTAATAGCTGCAACAACGCGCAACCGTAAAACTCGACCGATCTCTCAGCGCAACGACCACTTACTTCAGTCTTAACGTTGTGAGATACGTGCAGGGGGTGGTGGCCGAGCGAGTACATCGGATGGGGGGGCGGCGCGGCGGGCGGCAGCGGCAGCAGCGAGCCCGAGCTGCGCATGAGGTGCGCCTGGAGCTGCTGCAGGTGCATGGGGTGCATGCCCAAAGCGGGGCTGATCGCTCCGGCGGAGAGATGCCCGTAGGAACCGCTGGCGCTCGACGATCTGGATCCATTTACGATAGACGTGAGGGAGTTGGGCGAGAACCGTATCATGGAATTTATGTCGAAGGAGTCGGAGTAGGGCGACGAGGACAGGGCTCGCTTTCGCGACGCTCGGATGCTGCCTGGTCGGGGACTGTTCAATCTGGAACCTGGAAAATTGTGTGTTGCAATTTTAACGAATCTAACTCTGAAAGAGTGATGGGGAATGGGATGGTGGATTGTATGCTTACCATCTATACTAAATGGAAATTCAGAGCTTCCTAGAGTGGATGCAGGATGGACTTCTGTTAGACCTCTAGCACTTAAGTACTCTGGACTCAATCCCAGACCTGTAAAGAGGACATTTGGTTTACATAAAAAAATAAGACAATGCAGGGTTCCTGTGAATTAATATAGTCTTCTTTTACACCCTAAACAGTGCATAAATATGTGGACAATAGGTTCATGTAGTTGGGAATCAGGAAGGTGTGTGATTTGTGTTTGTGCCTCCCGTGGAAGTTGTTATAAAAATTGTTTTGTTGGACTCCTTTGCTACTACTTAGCGACACGAGTATTCACGTGCTTCCCAACCAAAATGCAGATGTTTTAAATTTACCACGAGACTTCCAGTTAAATCTGAAAATAGAGCCGGTGCAACGCGTCATTTGGCAACACTTTCATCGACCGGTTTTCTTGTCTATTTACGAGTCCGAGACTGGGCCTTCCGGTTTCACTAATTTCGATTTTTTGGTTCGAAGCGAACGGTAAAAGTCCAATTTGTTTTAATTGACTGCTCACTTCGTTGTTAGTTAATTAAATCAGAGCTTCCATAAATAGATTTTTTATTGTCGTAAAGATTCATTGTAGGCATTTTGTATATTAAATTTAATAGAAATAGAGTGTAGCTTTTAAAAGCTCGGCTATACAAACAACAAAAACTTATGGTTTCCGTATAAATATATCGAAACACAATGCCAACGCGCCGTAATAACGCTTTGTTTGTAAAATGACTGCACCGTTAAAATAAAATAAAACGACAACCTAAAAGCAGACCATTGAGAAAACGTGAACCGAAATAGAATTTAATTCTTCCTTAAAACCAGATGCGCACAGCGGTTCATGCATGTGTTCACGAACGGCTCTCGTAAAAGTCCCATTCCCGCGCCCCGGCCCATTTTTATGGGTGACTGTAAACTACCACGAACTCTGTGAAGTGGTCAAAAAGGATAACTTTCTTTGATCTCCGAACACGAAACCCCCTTCAAGCGTCTTATCTGTTCCTTCGAGGGACACTGTTCGAAATTATGCAGCCACGTTTATAATTTGACAGCCATTTATTTATTCAGGCTCTTTATTGTTACGGTTATATTGGAGCCAGGTATTGTATTCTTGTCCTAAAGAAGTCAATGATGGTGGGTATAAAGCTATATTCTATAGGGTTATTTTACTAAAAGAATCCCAATTTTCAATTGGTTTATGCAACAAATTTTGTTTATTTACCAAAAAAAAATAAACCTCGTTTTATCCAGTAAACTCCCTTAGATACAAACAAACAACAACCGCTTTACCACACATACAGAGGCCGCATTATTGGTAGAATGATTGATATTATCGGATCAGATGGTATCTCTTGGGGGCATTATGCAATCATCCGATCTTGAGGATCCTGTCAAAGGAATTTTCTAAATGGAGATATCCGGTAGTTTTTAGTGAAACAATCACGGGCTTGTAACTCGAGCGTGCATACGGGCCGAGAGAAGGGAGAGCGAGGGAGAAATAAAAGAACCGCGCGATTGTTTTATGGGGCTCCCGTTGAAAAAAATACGAAGGAAAACATCATCGCGGGCGTACTAATACGAAAAATAACCTCGCATCCGGTTCTGAAGCGTTAACGAGAGTCAAACGTAACGTTACGTGTTTAGTTGCCGAGCAATAAATGCGTTTATTATGCCCATAGGTATTTGTGTGCTTTAAACATGCGTGGAAATCGTTTGGAAATAGAGCGCCATAGGCGCCGGTTTTGCTCGATTTTTTTCTTAATAATCCAATCAATTTGGTGAGAACAAACGATTCAAAAAAAAACTAGAATCTGAATATTTAATTCGTAATAAATAAAATTAATTCGAATTTAAAGTTCGATAAAGTAATCAACCAAAAACAGATAACGTTTAATGGTTAGATCGCAAATCAAACGAGTCTACATCAGTATCGGTTAATTAACACCGTTCCGATTCCGTTGCAACATTTTAATATATTCCCGACGTAGTTAATACCGTAAATTTCATCCGAGATTATTCGGAATAATTGGATATTGAGCAAGTTAAATCAATAAAGACTTTATTTTATGGCAATAACGGCCATGTTTGGTGGCAAGCTGAGAGGACGCTTCTTCATGCTTATTTTATTAAACGTTAAAATACCGAATTGGAGTCGAATCAGATGAACCAGGCCCGGACTTGCTCCATTTTAAACAAATATTGATTCATAATAATGATAACCATAAGAATTATGTCCATAAGAATTTGGTTTTACTTACTAGTCCATTTAATTGTATTTTAAAACAGTCCTTTGTAATATTTTAATCAAAAAATACATACACTTCTAAGGAATTTGATAATAATGTGTTTAATATTGGTTTATAGTAGAAGCTTATTCATTATAATAACTTTGACATAGGGATTTGTGTAGATTCTGGATTTTAGTGCAAATTTACAGACACAATCTTGTGTACTCAGCGATTTAGAGTCCGGATCTGTTTATCTCATTTTATTGTATATTAAAATATCGAATTGAAAGCCCGTAAAAATGACATGCCGACATTTATGACGGACCCGTTTTACCGATAAACCCATAAATATAAAATTTTTTATGTTTGCGTTTATAACAGAGTGTGGAGTGCGTTTTTTTTCCTCGTTCGCTTTAATGGATTTTCGGATTCATTTAGCGCACGTTTATCTCCATCGGGAATTTCGCGAGATATCGCCCGATTGAGATATAATTTTACGCCGATTTTTGTGAAAGTATTTAATTTTCCGAAGATCAAACGCATTCGACATTGTATCCATTTACATTGTCCGTCATCCCGATGTATAGCATTAGCATAAGAAACGAAGACGGAATGAAAATAAACACTGGATGTTCATAAATAAACCTGTCGTTTGGGTATATAGCAATGAAAATAAACACGTCTCACGCAAAAATAAATCATTAAAACCGCTATAAATATATATAAATGGACTGCTCGGAGTCTGGAGCATGTGTCCGCCTTTTGTTTTCTTTCATTCATTCCAAAGATTTACTATCGCGACTATAGCGATAAATTAATTCCCGTAAAAAAATCTAGGAGGATTGTTAATACGATTTTTACCTTTGTACGAATACGAGCTACCAAAAACTATTTATTACCTACGCACACAATAAGCTTCTCCTTTATTGTGGATATTTTTCTTTATGCATATATTCCTTCGGTGTTTATTCTCACTCAATATATTAGAAAACATTCCATCCAAATAGTAAATTTTTTTTATTGTCCGTTAGATCACCCGAGTGCTGTTATTCTAATTACAATAATTATAACTCTAACGCCTACCAGATAACGATGTTCATTTTAAACTCGATTGTCTGCCCTGTAATTATTTAAATTCTTTTCGATTTCTTTTCCCGTCGAGATTCTCTTACTTATAAATGATTAATTGAAACGCTATCAAACGCTGAGGCACAACCAATTATTCCAACGAAAACGAATTACTTTTTACATAGAATTGTTCGATAATCTACACTAGAATGTTTATAGTAGGTGTTACTATTCGTAGAAAATGGAATAATAAAATTTACACTCTAATTTTAATAGCAAAATTTAAGTACGGTGTATGTTTTCTGTTTGGATTAATAAATACGGGAGGCGGCGCGAAAGTTGAAAGAGATTTAATGAAAATTAAAGTACCGCATAAACTGTCTATAAATTTTATATCTCCCGTAATCATCGTAAACATTATACAATGTAGTTTAAATTTAAAACTCGCTTTGTCGGATATCGCAAGTAGTAGCAGTATGGCAGCACCAGCAACCAAACAACACGCTTAATAAAACATGACTGATTATTTATGGACCGTCTGCGATCGCGGTCGATTAATAATTCCTCTTATGCACAAATTATCTCATTTCTTACGTTTCAAACCGTCGACGTGCATGCTATCTAACGCCGTCGGCGTCGATTCGAATATTATTTTATATATTTTTTTGGTTTTACTGTTGACTTCACGCGTCCGCGATTGGAGTTCTCGCTTAATTAATTCGAAGAATTTCCACGGAAGGGTAATATTTCAAATAAATGTAGCGTGCTGGTAACGAGAAAATGTTTATTTTCGGATAACCGGCGCCTCGCGAGCGGTCTCCGACAGGATGTCAAAATTTTAGGTGAATACGATCGGTGAACCGATTCAAAAAAAAAATGTATGAGATGGTAAAACTTACCGTGAATGGAGTTATTCGTGGAATGTTGAAGAGAATACAAGTACTCCATGTGTGGAGGCAACCGATATGCCGGATGAAGTTCTCTGCCAAGAAGTAGACCGCTTCCAGGACTTCCACCAACACTAGAACAAATACAATTCTTCATTAGACACCTATAAATACTTCAACAGTAAAGTTGAAAATATAATTAGTTCCATTTTCAAAAAAAAACCTCAACAATTATCTTGTTTTTTTTGTAATTCTCATTCTCTCTACAACATATTTTCGATTCAATTCGTTTCGAAACGACAAAAACCGAACCGTTATTTAACAATTTGCTGTTGAGTAATTCGAAAATTTACAATAGAAGAAACCGATATCTTTTTCGATTTCGATGGACGATTAGCCATCTCATCTCCCGACGAACGCTTATAAATAATACACTTGACTTATCTACCGAGTCATTGCCCTAACTTAATCAAGGACAGACATTCTCAATTGAGAAATAAATGAGTCAATCTAAAGGCTTTATTCGTTTGGAATACTCTTAATTAGCGGATAGTTCACTAATGATTTTCGAGTAACGCTCGATTAATTTATGTGGCATGTTAAACTAAGGGTTAATGCAACAAAAAAAAATTCGTACACAATTCCACTAATCGATTTCTTCCATGTTAACTTTAAAGGTTCGGTTATTCGAAATTTTTAAAATAAAAACCACCAGTCATCGTTTCGAATTACTATTTAGACGCAGTTAAATGCCGAGGAGATGTAAGCGAGATAGGCATTTTAAATTCGTAGACAGGCTCTATTAGAATTTTAGATCTAATCTTTTGAAAAGTTAATCATTTCAGGTACCAATTGTGTAGATGAAAAATAAACAATGTGTCTATTTGCTAAGTAAATGGACTTATTATGCGCCTTCGGGGATTTTTCCTGTATAGTGGCGACCGAAGACATTTATAATTAATGTTCTTAGTTCGTTAATAATCCTTGCATTTTGTTTTGGGTAAAACTGTGGGTTCATATAGAAGTAAGTTATTTGATAAAAAAATGATTTTTTGGTAGCCTCAGGTAGGTACCTATATTGCCAGTAGAAATTTGTTTATGATTTTGGAGAAAAGCATAGCAAATGGATCGGTTGTGGAGCTTTGTACCGAATGCGGTTGGCGCTCTTTCATCTACAAATTGGCCTATGTTACGTAGGTACAAAAACATCGGTACGGAAAGAAAGGAAATGAAGCGGTTTACGGTTCAATCAGAAACGAACGAGTCGCTTCATATTTATTCAAAAGGCGATTCGTTCCGTCGTAGACGGTCGCATCGTAAACAAATTGTCGAATTATACGTTCGATGCTAATGAAAAGGGCAGTAAAAACTTTTTTGCGCTCTTTGTTTTCGAAAAAACAACTGCATTATGGGCGACCCACACTCGTTTTCGAGCCGGTGCTCCGGACGCTCCGATCATCGGCGATTTGAATACGACCCGATAGGTGTTTTATGCGACGATCCTGCCACTTAAACAGCTAAACAGTCGGCGAATCCCGCCGGTCGCGACCAACGCCTTATTTTATTTGGTCAACTGCTTCACGACACACCTGATAATGTAGTCTGGATTTAGCTTTTATACGTCCATAAAAAGTTACGGCAGTATTTTTAAAACCCCGCACAATTAACAGCTCGGGACGCATCAGCAGTAGGTAAAAGAGATTGAATAAATACTCACTCGAGAGTCGCCGAGATGGGACCTGTTTATGTAATGTAGAAACAGAGGAGAGAGAAAATGAGAAAAAAAAAAACCAACGGACGCTTCGAAATGAGTTGGAAGATAGCCGAACCCTCGGGTGTCGTGATGCTCATCAGTTTTTAAAACTGTTTATACGTCGGTACGACATGACAGATATGATTCGAATTAAATATTTGATCTTTCCATACGAACGATCGTTGTAATTAACTTTTAATGGATTGTTAACCAGATGAAAGGGTATTTAGGAATCTACTTAGTTTTCGGATTACCAATTAGTTTCTTACAAAGTTGGATATTTGTTGTAAATAAGCATGAGCTGGTTCATATACATATTCCAGCAATCAAAATGAATTAGCGAAAAATAATATAAAAGAGTCGGTTGTCTGGTAAGAGCCTTGCCCAATCGTTTCGTATTGTAGTCATCGATTTCTCGATCCGAACCTATCATTTTCGTCAATATAATAACGACATAAATCATTTGAGCTTGTGTCTGCGCTGTTCTGCGTAGGCGGTTACACGATTTGCAATTGTTTTGTTAAACTCTGTTGACACTAAAGGAAATTAATGTGCGCCCGGCCGGAGAGAAAGAGGTCTTTGAACGGTAACAATTACTCGATACCTGCATGTAATTTCAGTTTATTAAAGCGCTCAATTATGTAATAGAAATTATGCTAATGCTCGTTTAATACAATAGAGATAGTTTTGGTTTAATAGTTATTGGGTTTGTGTGTATTCAATTCGCTTTGATTTATGCATAGGTATGCAATTTTTTGTCTTGTGGTTCGTTGGCTTCTGATGTTATCTGTTACTTTCCATTTCGCGACTTTCAATAAAAAGAAACCCGAAAGATAAATTGTAGCTGGAAACATCGACCTGTAAAGTTTGTAAAATAGTTTTCGAACCGATCATTATGCGCAATATTCCCGGTGCATGTAGCTCGAAAGTGCCAAGGAAACAATGCGCGAGCCAAGAATAATGTCCTTTCTGGTGATATCTTAAATAAGAGTGGTGGTCGTACGTGTTCCGAGATAAACTGCTCGGACTAGTCCGAAAAGAACTTTCCGTGTACGAGATCCTATCGAACAAGGGGATTTTAGCAAAGCTTCGCAATCTTTTATCGGCAGGTGGTACGATCGCAGCACCCACTCGATTGTGCTATTTATGGTACGAAAATACCACGACGATACGGTAATGGCGCGACTGAAAAAACGATTCCAATACCATATTAATATCTTCTTAAAAGAAACTAATAGTTGGAAGATAATGCGGTGATGAACACGTTCGTCCAATTAAAAGCGAAATGCGATAGCAGGAAAAAACCAGAAGGTGCTGAAAAGTTTTCGAATCAAGCGATTTCAGCTAATTAGCGGCAGTTAATTTGAATAAATTACCAATTCCGAGCGCCATGCATATTCAAACGCACGTTAGAAGGCCATTTGCATAGAACAAGACAGCGTGTTTGTTCGTTCGCCATGGTGTGGGCATACCAAGAAAAGCCAGTTGCCACTATAAAACTGTACAACTGAATCCGAAACGATCCCGCGCCAGGCCGCTCGTAAATACGATATCCCATGAAACGTTTCATCGGGAATATGTTCTCTTTATATCAACATCAACACCATACTTTATACCTTCCATATTACCTGTACAGTTATAAATCGCTTGTTTAATAGACCAATTTTTATCCACATTCATTAATTTCCTACAAAAGAACACACAACAATTTGTAACGCCGAATTCGAAATTTCAAATAGTTGCTCCATCATGCATAATATACGTCTAATGCATATCAATTGTTGAACAAAAAAAATGATTGATGAATTTAAAGTCGGTAACGGATTCGATTGCGTCAAGCCTTCATACGAAAGTAGGTGTACCTATTTGTCAACAGGCTCGATGGATATCTATCAGTTCCATTTCGATTTCTTTCTATTGAAAGTTAATTGTGGAAGTCTTCAAGTTTTCACCTCTTTATACATTTGTACATTTAGTGCAATCGATCCCTGTATTACCTATTGGAAATAATTTTTATGTGTGCTTCGTCCTCGTTTCTCGGCCTCGTTGATAAGATTCAACAGCGAACGATCTCGTGCCCGTCGGGAACTCAATTTAGCCTCGTACCCTTTTTTTTTCCTCTCTCGAAATTTAACTATTTTATTTTATCGGAGAACGCGCAATTTTCGTCATAAATCAGAAGGTTCGCATTTCAAACGGGAGATTTCGGCGTCGATAAATAACGAAATCATGAATAAATCCGATCGGTCGAGCATTATAAAAGCGATCGAACGTGAACGATAAAACCGATCCGCTTTTCTATTTTATAATTAACCGATTACTTTCTTCGGGTATAATATAGGGCGATTTTTCGTTTATACCCCCAACACTGGTCGAATTCTTTCCCGATGAAAATAAACTAGTCGAGTTTCGTAAAGCGTTATTCGCTGATCTTGATACGGGTGCCTACTTGACTATGCCAATTAAGTCCGGATCGACCCACCTCGGTCTTAGATTACTTCGCTACGTTTCACGTGACCGTAGGTGTTAATAAGGCTTATCTCGGGACGGTACGGTGGCGTGCTTCCATGTTCGACTTTAAGGTCGGGGATGTCTATATATCTCAAGGTTGCATTGGACAATATCGCTCGAATTACCATTTTAGCTACATTGTAGTAGGCATTGTCAACAGAAAAATGCAGTAAATGCGTTCTAAATGATTCAGTTATGCAACCCAACTTGCACTTGTAGTATTAACAACAAGAATAAATGAGTTTAGATTTAGGGTGAGGTGAATTAGTAATGGCTTTTAAAAGGAGCTTTATTATAATTGCGATCGTTTATTTAAATTTGTCAGTCGTCGTTTGGAGTGTTCGAATAGATCGAAGATACGGTTTGGTTTGTATTTATGACTAGCGATTCGCGAAATTGTGCAATTATTTCAGAAAAACGAGAACACTTCGACGAAACAACGGCGAATCGTGTAGCCACCTACGCGACGCCGTCTGAACGATATATGGAGTGTGTATGAACATTGTTGCGATTTTTTTTTCGTCTATACGCGTGGAATTTATTTATATTTTTGCGCGAGGCGCGATATACAGTTGCGTGGGGATCGACGCCTATTCGGAATACGAAAAAAAAGTTTTTTTAACGATCCGAACTGTTGATGTAAATCAGTAACGAAAAACGCGTCAACAACAATTATCATATCGTAAATAATAATCCGATCATTGACTTTTATAGCGATGATAAATCACCGGTTAATTAATATTTTCGTGGGACGTTTATATTTGAATAACTCTCTCTCCTGCTACGTCCGATATACGAATTTTTATCTACTCACTGCTGCGAGTACGGGCGTTAAAACGGAATTTACAAGCCGATAGATTCGTGGACGTTTTTATTCCGAGTTGTCAAATAAAGAAAAAATAATTTACCACAGCGTTTGCCCAGGCCTGGTTAGAAGGGAATTATTTATTGGATAGGACGGTCCTCTAAAGATGCTCAGATTATGATTTGAATAATTAGAAATTTAAGAGGACTCGTTACGACCATTTTTAATTTATTATCTATATAAATATTGTCTCACAATTTTCATAATAATTTATAATAGTTACTACAGCAGCTTCGCTATTATTGGTAGAATTAAATACATGTTTTTTGGGGTAAGAATTTTATTTCAATCAAATTAAGGCGGCTCGTGCACAGGCGAAATTCGTGTCCGATCATCTTAAGTGAGGAATAATTATAAATTTAAATAAAAGTCCCGTGAGGCGAGATCGGGTATCAAGAGGGCGGAGGGAACTTACTATGATGAACGACTATATTATACCTTTGGAGGAGAACCGGATTTAGTAACTTCATCATCATTTACCTCTGGCACTCTTCTTTTTCTCTACCCTGGACCGGAATCGGGAATTTCCAAGCCCTTCATTAATTAGCTTTCATTAAAATATTCGGAGCAACTTCTTTTGATTTGTATCCCTGCCAATTTATTGGCCCAAGTGGCAATTTCATCATTAAGGTACTTAATTTTGATCATTTATAATATTTACTAGATCCCAATACAATCACATTATATGCTTTAATAATATCATCACATTGCCTTTAGGTCTCCTCTACAATTATGTTTTTTTTCTACCGATTAATTTAGTTGTCCTTAAGCAGGACCCTCGCAGGAGTCCGGTACTGGATCTTTCTTGGATATTCCTTATTCTCGGTTCGGGCGGTCACGACGTATAACAAACTGATGCGCCTCTCTCGAGGTGGAAATTTTCTCATCATTTCGGAGTACCTTTCGAGTGGACCTTTCATTATATTTTTCGAGAGATTACACGGTCGCGAAATTGTTTGGTCGTGCTTCGGTTTCCATCGAATTTATAGAGCCATTAAATGGGGCTTTATAAATAAAGTCGTTCGTTTGATTGTAATTAGCAGTAATTCATCGTTGGTTCGATAGGTTTATTCGATGTTACGTCGAATTGGAATTGTAACAATATTTTCGAGATGTAATTTATCGGTTTAAATAAAACCAGTCAATATTCAAGTGTTAATGCGCCGGATTTTTGGAATATTTCGCCGACAATTAAACTAATTAACCGGCGGTTTGTTTCTTCCGTTTAATTCCAGAGGCCGTAATTAAACTTATTACCCATATTATAAAGCCTTGGACTATAATTATTTTTAATCGCAATAATCTGGAAATTTTACCGGGATTACTCCGGTAAACCGGTTCGGATATTTCAGATCGTTAATTTTTTAGAGAATTAAATTAAATCATAAATTTAACGGCCTAACTTAATTATTAAACGATTTTTTTTAATAAAACAAAACATATTGCTGTAATAACCGTCACAGTAATTCGATGAATTTAAATTAATAGGACGCACAATTGGTTACATAAATTTTATGTATAGTTTTTATCAGATACAATTAGGTCAAACGCTTGGTCTAATTGACCCTATTATGTTCAAAACGAGTAATTAGCATAAGAGAGCGTTGCATGTCAATTAAAGACACGTTTCTCGGAAAGTCGGGTATATTTTTTTCTCTAAACGGTACCATCCGAACAAAATCATAGGAATTTGGTTTTCTAAAATCCGAAGAAATCGACTGAATGAATGGTTTATACCTACATTCTTTATTATCCTGTCCTTCGTTTTTATATACGCAGTCATATTACTGACTGGAGCGGTTCCTTTTAACAAACAGGAAGCTTTTATACCTGCGCACTTTTTTTCGAGACAGTATCGAAAAAATTCAGATTAGGTACCTACTGAAGAAGGTATAAACGAAGCTCCACGACGATTCACCAGCTATACAAAAAGATATTGGATTTCCACAAAAATCCGTTCGAAAAATGAAATGTTTAATCAAACACTCGAAAGAGCAGGTGAAGAGAACGTACCGGTCAATTAGTGACGAAAAACAAGTTTCGCTTCAATTAGAAGAAACATATTTTAGATAACGATCCTCGAAAGCGACGGTTAGAGCTCGGTTAGAATAAACATATAAATTTTATTCGGTTTTAATCGCCTAACGATGAAGATGAAATAGAAGTTTCTTGTGGTTTATATCTTACAATTAATCTCGTACATGTTTTATTTTCACAATCGTTTTTTTAACTAGGTAGATATACTGCTCCACAAAAGTTCACAAATATTGAGATTAATTTCAAAGTTGCAGGTTTTTTGATTGCCAAATTTAGTATGAGTTGTAGAGGTATAGGGGAAAAATATCCACTTGTAGATATGAGAGAAAACATTTAATTTCGCATATTTGTAAATTTGGTCATCAAAAAGTTTTAAAATAATTGCAAAATTTGCGAACTTCCTTAACTTTTGTGAAGCAGTTTATTATAACATCAAAAGCTATTGAAAATACCTTCAAAATAGAAATCAAAGAAATTGATTTGCGTCTGAATTTTGCATTTTCGCATCGAATAATTTATTTCGATTATAAAAACAAACACTGCACGTACTCGACTAGATAAATCACGGCGGCGCATGAAATACGAGAAAAACCTTGTCAGGTCTTTATGGTCTTCGACCAATTATTCTTTAAGATAGATGACTACATAAAACGAAACCAAATATTTAGTCGTAAATTTATTTAGGAATAACAAAACAACACGTACTCGCAATTAAAATAAAAAATATATAAAGCTCGTATATTATGTAGCGCGAATGTTGAAGCGTTAATTTTTATAAGCACACTGGCGGAATTCTCACTCGCCGGGTTACTGTTCTGATCGGCTATTGATGTCTCTCTATACAAGCATTAATTAGATTTAATTTTACTTACATTTAAGAAGAAAATCGATGGAAAAATTCAGGTATATTACGATTTTATATAGACTAGTAAAAAACGATTATATCACAGAACGAAAAATTGCACTATTTGGTACTAAAATTAGAATCACAACTTGATGAATTGACTCGCAAATTCACAATACAAAAGAACTGTAATTTCAAAACAATTCCTCAAGTATTATCGAGCATGTTCGTTACAAATCGAGCACAAATACAGATTCCTATATAAACATTCGAAGCCAACAGTATTGTCACTTGTCATACGCGTAAAAACCGTGCGACACCGACAGGCTCGCGCACCTCGCCAGCCCAACAAAGCCGGGCCATCACCATCAGACCATCAACGAGCAATCGATACAACCAATTCGACCGGCGAAAGCGCTCTTCGCATAGAAGCCGAGATGGTACTGAAAGCCTGAAACGGAACGCTGAAAAGTCGCCGGTAAACCGGGCGGTGGCGAAGAAGTACCCGACGAGCGAGAGCGAGACGCACTTCTCGCACACACACACACACACACACAAACCGACCACCCATACCGCTAGACCAATCTCGGCGCAGAATGTCTTATTTCGAACCGACAATATAATAAAAGACAATCGCGAGGCAGAAGGAAGAAATGAGACCGCGAGGATGATTGAGCCGTGGATATCGCGAACTGCCAGGGGCGAGTCGAAAGATGGCCGGTCGAAGGAAGATAAGAAGAAGAAGAGTTAGGAGAGCGGCGCGGCGGTACGTGCGCTCGATGACAGAACTAATGATCTCGACTCGCGATTTAAGGCCGATGGTACTTCGTACACAACACGCTATTAGGTACTGCCTACAGGGTGTTACTACTATACATATTTTTTATCTAATTTATATTTTTCTAACTCTTCTATACAACCAACTTATTAACCATTTCACCAAAATAATCAACACTTATGCAATTGACTCTATTATAATTAAATATACAATGAGACTACAAATATGTCTAACGTGACAATTATCAGGTAAACAAATAACTTGCTAACACTAATCACGTAGCAGGATAAATAAAGAATGCCATTTATATTTAAATTCGCGACATTGAGAAACTGTACTAATACCAATTCGCTTGAGGTCGAATAGATTTTGCAATAGGTATATCTATACAAAATTCGCCATCGATTAAAGTAGGTTTGATTTTTTGGTGCCACCCGGTATGCTATTAAGACAGTGGATGTATATAGAGATAGGAAAGGCGCGGGGGAGGACGGGACGACACTTCGGTTTCACAGCATAATAACAACAATGCGCTTCTCCATCAACAATAACTCTATCTTTCTTAATAACTTTATGACTATATCGATTCGGGCTGCACAAAAGGCCCGTAATTACGGAGTTCCTCTTTATATTGGCCAAGATGCTCGACAAGGTCGTACCGTTTCGCTTTTATCTGGGTACTAATGCACACCAAAAATGTATACTTGTATTTTTTTAACTAATTGTGTATGCTTTACGGAGGCTAATTACAACCGTTAATACGTCAATATTTGGTATAACCAGTCGAAAATAACATTCCTTTACGCTTAAAAGCCCATTCACACAACCAGCATAAACACCTTTTACAACGTGATAATTATTTTCTTATCGCTCAAGCGATCGAGAACAAAATAAACAATGCCGAACGGAAATTCTATGAAATCTTCTCATATACGAAATCAAATGGAGTGTAACGCAATCGCGGCGTGAAATTTCTAGTTGTTCGTCGAACGAACGGCCAATTCAAACATAAAAAAAAACGCCATTAACTCGGTGATTTTGCTGCAAAGTAATAAATTCATCAATGTAAAATAAAACCGCGCCGGTGTCTGAAAAATAAATTAAGTTTTGATACAATTTTAATATAGGGTTTCAGCGCCACCAGCTGTTGTTGCATCGAAATTCAAACAAAACCAAGACGTTAACTGGACCCGGGTCGAAATTAAGACCATGGCGAAATTATTTTGTATGCGCAAAGTCGAAGCTTCCACCGCGGTTACATTATTTAAAACCAACTCTATAATAAGTTGTACAATTTAATTGAATTGCGCATGAAGAATTGTGTTTTATTAAATGAATTCTAATGAAATACATACAAAATATTAGTGGCTTGTATTTCAAAGTTGTCAAAGTTCGTGCCTACGAATATAAGTAATTCGAAGCTCCTCGGGCAGCTGCACCGTGATGTTTTTTTACGATAAATCATGACCGGAATGACGGTTTTTTTACTTTATTAAAAATTAGGCGTTCTTCGTCGTACGAGAAAGAGTGATTCCAATTTTGATTCAGGCAATTAGTCTTAATAAGAAACGCCCAAAATGTTCATTATATGTCTTCATTTTCATCGAAAATTCTTCAAAACGGAAGTAGTTAATGAAAAAAAAATTGTTATCTTTTGTGAACTTTTGTTTAGAAATATCATTATATTTTATTACTTCATTAGTAAGTAAAAATACCATCGTATACTTCTCTTATTGTGATTTGTTAAAAACAACACGACAACCTGTTAAATTTACAAACCTTGAATAGGCACGATATTTTTAAAGTATGTAACTAATTAATCCGCTGGACGTGACACGAAAATTAACTTTAATTTATTCGAGCAATTTGTGAAAGTCGCGCAAGTGCAACAAATTTTTTTTTGCCAGGTTAATGTATGTCGCATTTAATAACCCTCTTCGGCCCGAAAACAGGCAAGAAAGCCGTTACGACTTTATTTACAATGCGATTCTCTGCCGACGAGAACGACCGGGAGAAATTACAATGTTTTTGTAAATAAATAAATTGCGTGCCGGAGACATATAAGTTACGTTTCGAAACTGCTTTTTGCGCTCGACAATAAGGAAGCGGATTAACAATTTAGATGTAAATGTTGTGTACTCGAACTGATCTTGTTGTGGGATTAATTTTTTTTGTAAATAATATTTCGTACCTCGCGTATGTAAATTTCTCTTTTTGTAGAAAAAGGAGTATCTCGCTAACTTTCAGCATGAAACTACCATGCAAATTTGAAACAAAAGGAAGCATAAATAACAGTAGACAGTTGGTCCTACTAAACCGAATTGAAATAAAACCAAAAAAGAAGGGAGAATAACCTATTAATCTTGTCCGTTTCGGTAACCTGTTATCTGATATCCCCAGCTCGGCGTATAGTCTCCGTTCCTATACTAACGCTAACAATGTTCGCATAAAATTATACAAAAAAAAAGTTAATAACAATAGTTTTATCGATAAATCAACGTATCATTATACTGGGAAAAGTTTTTCGGAATGGGATTACGAGCCGTAAAGTAAAATAATCGCCCAGTTCTGCGACTGATCGATTCCACCAGAAAAAAAAAACGGATAAAATCAGTGGAGCATCTCGAGGAATCGTTTCTTACAAAAAGCCTCACCGAAAACGAGTTAAATTAAGTCATAAAATGGTCGCCGCGAAAAGCGAAATCATGCGTAAAGAAAATGTCGATTACACTCGTTGTAGATATCGGAAAAAAACTCCTTGTTTGGTAGAAATATGACGGCAGTTAGTGCACTTGAGTGAATAATGAGTTTTCTAGTTGAAGCTGCTGAAAAAAAAAACGCGCCGCTACTACAAATCACTTTATTATTAGCCCAAAGAGAAACCCGCTCATTCTCTCTTTCGCACACATTCGCGCCGTAATAATTGAGATATGAGCGAAGGCGAAGAGGAAGAAGACGAAGGAATCGAAGGAGAACGCGGAGAATCTATACGTTCGTTCGGTCCCTCTGCGGTTAGAGGGGCGGTCTACGGCCACGATCCCGAAACCAGTAATTGCATGTAATTTTCTTTTCTCATACTTCATTTTCTTTTAAGTACTCGTTTCGTAGTTTTCGATGATGACGCCTCTCGGCTCGAACGCTCGAATTCGACGTGCCCTGGGATAACGTTTCGTGAGCCGTTTTCGAAACGTAATACGCCAGCAATCAGGATCGGATCCACTAATAAAAATACCTCTACTCGTCAAATTCCTCCATCTAAACTTCGATCGCATTTTCCCTTTAATCACGCGCATACAAAACGATAATTAGAAGGATTCGAGCTGGTGCAGTATGATATAACATTGACGGTAGTATGATAAAGGATTATGTGAAAAGGATCCGTCCCTGCGTTCGCAGTCGTTTCAGAACCACCGGCTTTAAATAAGTGTTTAAGTCGAGTCGTATCTCACGACAGGTTCGTATGAAATAAAGCAATCTGGAATTTGAGAGAATTCGCCCGCGGGGGGCGCAACGAGTCTATTAACACTTTTCTCATTCTAACACTGGAAGCCGCCATTCGCAATCGGCTAAACGGGCGGTCGAAAGCCGTCCGCTATAATTCGCGTGTTACATACGAATGGAAAAAAAAAGTTGTCTATTAGATTAGCGCGCTAACCGATGCCTAGATCGGCACGGAACGCTAATTATATTGTGCGTATTTACGTACAGAAAATTGCCAATCAGTCACTAACACCTGCAGATTTATATGCGTTTGATCAGGAGTCCCTCAGTAACACCTATTCTAATTAATCATTAACAATAACTAGCGAGCTAACGATTATAAAAACCACCGAATTTCGATTCATATTAACGCAACGTCCGAGGAATTAATGATGCGCTTGGCAACCGTGAACGATTTCATGATTGGTTCATCAGAGACCTGTTTAATTAATGATTCGTGGTCCGGTAATTATTAGGTTATAATTTTGTTTGTACTTACTCGACCGCTCTCATTAGGTACTGCGGCTTTTCGTGACTCAAATCTCCCTCGACTTACCTGCAACGAAAAAAAAGAAAAGAGATTAAATAAAGTATAACGGCGTTAATAGAGAACGATGGTCGCGGCGGTTCGAGTGATGGGAACGGGACGAGGTGATTAACGCGCGATCTGGAAGGGTTTTACTCGATGCTAATTAACGAAAAAACCGGGAATTTCTAGTTTAAATTCGAAATTAAATTAAGACGTTTTTGGAATAAATTTACGGCGGCAAAAAAGTCTAATTAACGGGCGTGTTGCTTGATGGTAGAATAACGTAATAAGATTTTTTTTATCGGTTTTAATAATGACAATTAAGACGAATGAGTTATTACCGAGTTAATCGAGATAATTAGCGCAAACGCTAATCCACATCTACCTGAATAATCGCACTTGTGCATAGCAGGAATAATCAATTACGCGCTCGATGATCGCTCGATGACCACAAACATTTTTACTAAACGGCGAATAGGCCGGGATTTCGTTTCATTAATTCAACATAACCGACATGTTTATAGTGTACATATTTTACTCGAAGGTAATACCCCGTATATTTTTTCCCATATTTCCCATAAACATACAAATGGGTTTCTTATGCAGAGCGCCAACCGACCGAGTCACAGTCTAGTTAGTTCGCGTTATTGTTACACGTTTGAATACGACGGGCATTAATGCATATGGAAACAAAAAGCCTTTCGCAAAATAAACGCTCGTTAAAATGCACTGAAATAATGTAATTTGCATAAAAACTTGAGCATATTGACTAATCAAAGTATATGCCTATCTACATTAAAATTGATCACCAGATAAATTAACTGGTAGTTATTACGCTACAAAGCAATTATTCTTCGATTGATCGCGTTCCAACCCTTCCAATCGAGTCACTCCGCTCGAATTAAGCGATTTCATTGCGCAATAAACACGAAAATTCAGTCCCCGAACAAAAGGTCGGCGGGATAATTGTGAGAAAGGCCGCCCGCAGGAACAAAGAAAAGCCGATTAAGACATTAGGTGATTTATTTTCCCGGTATGAATAAGGCATTGAATCAAAACACTCATTATATCTGATGATCGTTTGGCTTTGGGCCTCGAGATCGGAATCGAGCAATCGCCGATATGACAGCCACAAGAAGGAAGAGAACCATCTCGAGAGCGCTCCTACACCGACCGGATCCGCCGCAATTCCATATCGAATTTCCAACTTTACAGCTTCGTAATTACATAATAAATGCATTATCGACAGAAGTAATTTTTCTAATAAAACAACACGTGATTGAAGACATTTCATCTCTGAGGAAAGATTAGTATGATAATTATAAGAGACTTGATGGTGATAGAAGATATGAGGGTATAATTTTGGAACCATTCCAAAATAATTCCTTTTCAATGAGCAAAGATTCGGCGGGCAATAAAAATACAGAAAAACCCCGCCGGTTTTCTGCGTTTGTAATTCCGGATCTCCTCAGGCCCGACCTGAGACATCGGGTCTTAAAACAAGTTATTAGGGCGATTCGAGCCGCGGCTATAAAGAAACCATCTTGCGTGTTTGTTTCTAATAATACTTATCGGAAAATAATATAGCCTTACGATGCACGTCCGTGTACCTCGAATGAAGAATAATCTATTCACGTGGGTTGGTGATTTCGAGTAACACGTAGAAAAGTTTCCGATGCATTACTGCGATAGTTTGGGTCGAGAAGTCGTTCCAGATTAGTTCGGAGTACTTTTTATGGGACGCTTTTAAGAGATTGATGTAGAGCTTTTGTCACCTTATTAAGAAATTGAATATTAGAGTGCAATTTTAGCTTTAACTATCTAAAACAAGTTCCTCTAACACACTGTCTTTCTTATAATACCTAAACAACTTGTAAGTGTATAGAAAGAGTTGTTCTCAACTAACAACTAAGGTTACGTCGCCGTAGATTTTTATCTTATCGCGTTTCCATCGCGCGATATTTTGTTGTCACGATCGTGGATTTCGCTCTCGAAAAGGATCGAATTTGGAAGGGAAATCGGCGAGTTTAGTGCGCGAACGACAAACATACATCGGCTAATGATGCTGGAATATTTGCTTTAAATCGATAACCTCTCGAATGATTAATCGACTTTGTTTTGATGCAATCGTTACCCATTGATTGATTATGATGTAGATATTTGTTTTGGAATGTTCGAGTATGGTGAACTCGCCAGAAACGCACTATTTATAGCTGTTTCGATGATTAACTGCTGGTAAGATTATTGAACTAGAACTAGAAAATCATTATTTTGCCGGATTTGTATAAGTAACTGGTGCTTTTCCATTATCGCTTTAATTGCGCTAATAAAGATAAATACTGTATGGAATATTGAAACCGTTTCTCATTTGTCACGTAACTTGTGGCGTTGCGCAATTACAATAATGTATCCAGAGAGCAATAATTTTTCCGTGAGCTACGCAAAAATTTGATATTTAATTTCCTCCGTATTAATTAAGCGATTACTTCGAACCAAGCCGATTTGTAAGCGATCAGATTAACGCTTAATTGGATAGACGAGATGATTAAATTATTTCGGTCGGCGAAGTCGCCGTTTTTCCCATGCGTTTTTAATCGTCATGATTCTCTCCGAGTGCGCGCACACAAAGGAACGCCGCCTTCGGTCTAAAAACGTCGCCTGCGTAAGCGAATGCTCGAGAACACATGTAACCACCTTTCGGATGCAACTTTTTTGCGTTGCACTTCAATTAGTACATTCGGAGTACACCAGTGCAACCAGCGTCGAGTTTCCAACGGCCGGCCATACACGGACGATGGAATTCCATTATATTGTTATTAACAGCGATGCTTGCATTTGGAAACGACGGGCGTCCGGAAAAAAAATGAGGAGCAAATTTAATTGAAGCCTCATTGTTTTTGGATATTAAATTATTGCGATAATTCATCCACGTTTGCCTCATTGCGTCTCTTTAAAAAAAATTACTAAAAGGATATATAATTAGTGAAACAATAACAACTTTCTGTTTAAAAATTATTACCCAGTTTCTTTGCACGAAAATTTAATAAGGTCGTGACGATTCGAATCGACAACCACTAGTTAATACGCGTTTATCGACATATCGATTAAATTTCCATTTCTCCATCGTTCCCAACAAATTACTTCGCCCGATCGGAGATAAATCCGAATGGCCGATAATTAATTTAATATTCGGAATAATCGTGCGTACGGCCGGCCATTTAGGCCTGTCACCTTATTATCGATACAATTTCGGACAGGCCGGAGACAATTCCGTAATTGATGGAAATGGTCTTAAGTGCTGATGCGTGTTTGAACGTAAGTAACCGATATCCATAACGGCGAGGGCGAGTCGGCTCGATCTATATTTTCGGAATTTACAATTCGAATTATCTTTACTGTAACAATTCCTGTTTTGTTTAACGAACGTACATGGTGATCCACAGATGATTGAGCAATTGTACAAGAGGTCCTATACTTGACTAAAAAAAATTAAATCTCAATCCCTTGCACTCTCTTAAAAGTGTTGATAATTTTTAGTTGAGGTTTGCGGAAAGTATAAATACTATACAGAGTGTTTTTTTGGAGTAAAGCAAAAGACTGCTCGAGTGCACGGAGCCTAATTAGTTCCTAGTAACAAAAACGTCGGACGAATCGAAAACGAAGAAAATTTTTTTGTTATTACGTAAACCGAAAAGGGAATTTTAAACTTTCGGCCCACGTCTTGGCGGAGAGCCGTCCTTATCGCGGTCGTCCGATTGATATTTGGACATAACAGCCGAGGAATGCCGTAACAATAGGTCTATTATCTACCTGACGGTATTCCGTCTTTAATTATAAGTTCGCCGTGCGCGGTTCAGGTGAAAAACCAGCTTGTTTACACCGGACGCTCGTCGCCTGACATTTGATCCACTGCCACAACACTGACAGCATTGATGAGTTGATTCATTGTATATATTTTAGTGCTGGGCGCATTTTGGCTGATTAAAAGTCCGAAATATAACATTTAATTGCTTATATTACATCCAGCTATTTTTAAAAATACACTTACCTTTACTCAATCAAAACGCATTCTTAAACAAATTTCCATAATTTACTACCTATTTGCTCAATTCACGGTGAATGGAAATCATACATATGTGTAATTAAAACGTAAAAGAATTAATTGGCACGTACACCTACTTAATAGTAAACATTCAGAATCTGATTAAATCCCGCATCTTGCCTTATAGGTAAAAGCGCTCCGACTATTAATTGCACCTTTTTGCCAACAGATATTAATTGAAATTTCAATCGCATACAGCGTACAGATGTTTTTCCGTAATAGTGATTTCTAGTTTACAAAGCAACGAGAAACTGGTGTTTAATAATTCATATTATCGTGTAACAACCGGGAGGATTTCCATGAATTTTTACAATTTCATTCAGTATTTCTGAGAAAAACCGATACTATTTCAAACATCTAAGTATATTCTCTGTATAAATATTTCATAAATGCATGTATTGAGATGATTTAAGTGTAGAAATTATTAGAGAGAAAACATTGGTTTCTATGTTTTTGGTATCGAAGAAATTCGAATTTTACATACATACAAAGCAGATATACAAAACTGTCAGGTATATACGCGAAATTATTTATGCCCTCGGCCGATTTTATGCGCAAAATTCGCTCGAAACGACCGTCGCATTCTCACGTTCGCTTCGTATATATACTGTACGATCAATTATAGGCGAACCGGCCGGAAAAACGACGCCAAAAAATTAAACAGGGACGAAAGTAAAAATAAACGAACGGAAAAAATTCTAAAACGTTCCTTCCTCGAACGCGTAATTGACTTATAAGAAACGGAAAGAAAGCAATAGCCGGCTTTTTGTCTGTGCGTTAACGACGGAGTAATCGATGGAGTTTTTGCGCTTATTAACATTGCTCCGACTCGCGAATTAATTCGACCATAAATTGATGGTTTACCGAATGGTACAATACTCAATACACCGCATTACAAAACGCAGAGAAAGATTTATTCACAAATGTAATGAAGAAGATCGAAGATCACTCGAAGTCCTAAATTTTGTTTAGTTAGGTATACCCATAAATCTGAGAAAAATTTAATTGAATGGACGAAGTAATGGGCATATTGAGGATAAAGACGTTTTTACCAATTGGTTGTTACACCAATGGCGATTGGATGCAGCTAACTATCGGCTGTTAATCGAACTGAAGAAATCCATGCAGCTTTATATCTATTAGACTTAATCAAAGAGCCGACAAAGAAACTAGTTTTGGTCTTGTCTTACTAGCAACGGAAAAGCCATTCTCTAAAATGTTTTAGGTTTATTCGAAACGTTCGCTGGCCGGTTCTCGTGTAAGTGGATTAAACTTCTAATCTGATTAAAAAAAAAGTAGTGGAATTATTTATTGTATTGACTTCTCTCTATCGAAGGGGGATAATTACGCGAGATTGAAATCGTCCGATTACCTCGGAATATATGATTTAACGGTAAACGAAACGTAATCGAATTCCCAGAAATTCGGGTATTAAGTTTAATTGAAAAGAAGGGCACGGTAAAGAATCGTAATGGACCAATTATTGTCTAACAAAATTACGAATACCAAATCGGAAGCTGTTTCGAAATAAATTACACGGTGTATATTTCCATAGAGTCTTAGTGCATGGACCTTCTCAAAAGTTTTTCCTTCGCTTTTCCCACACAATTATACTCCAAGAACGAGCACTTACATAATATTTTACTATTGCACCGCGTTTGTTCCTGAGCACACGGCAATTGCGCTCCAATATATTAATGCGATAATAGGCAATAACGCGCGAAGTTCTCGAGTAATTTATATAGACAAACATGTTATTTCGAAGCGAAATTACACTTCTAAATTATACACACATCGCTAATCCTTCTAAGGTGCATGATTGGTGTTATTTTCTTTATGAGACCGAATTATCTATCGTTTGCCAACATCACAATTACTCTTTCGATTATTTATGCCCAGGTCAAATGGTCACCCACAGGGTGGCCCTATTACTGCAAATTGTCAAAATAAAATGGCGATTTCTATTCCGATGAACAATGCGGTTAAAATTGGAATTGCAGCATATAAATATGTTTAGACTACCAATAACTCATTACTCATTCAAGGACAAAATTTACGAATTGTTATCCTGCGAGAGAGAAGCGTGGACGATAGAAGGAGACAGGCACGTCGAGGAAACGCGCCCGGAGAGAGCGAGAAGGCGAGTTACGAGCTGCTATATGCGAAAAACGAGAAAAGAAAAATAAGACGAATAAATCGAAAAAAGACGACGAAGAAGCTAGTGCAACACAATACAAATACAACACAACATAAACAAAGTTCAGGCCGTAAAGAATTAAAATTCGCACATGCGGCACGAAGACCGTATTTTAAACTTAACCATGTTGCGATATTTACATTTCGAGACTTAGTTTTCAAAGGAGGCTTACGAGGGACGTTCAGATTTTACTTCTAGATTCTAAACAACTAGAATTATCTACATAAATAGTTTGTAGTTTAACTGTTAACTAGGTATAGTTAAGCTTTTCAATCAGCTAGTATTTTTGTAAAGTATATTGTAAGTAGAGGACTTTACCGCTTTTACTAAATAGCAAATTGGTATTTCCCCGGTAGCTCGTTTGTAGTGTGGTATCGGGCCAGTGCCAAAATACTCGGTCTCGGAAGGATGCGAACAGGTGAATTGCGGAGAGCGAGAAGAGTCCGGCCGGTCGTGAAATTGTTTTAGAAAACATTCCTCGGCTGGTCGTTGAACGTAAAACTCAATTTATTGCGACGGAGATTCCGAATGAAAAATGAGAATGAAACGTTACGGAAATCGCCGACGTACGAAAAAAAAAAAAGTCGATGAAAAAATTTAACGTAATAACTAATGGTCGTTTCTATTTCTATAACGGAACGTTCGGTTCAAGTTCATGAATCAAAAAGAGGGAAAATCGCGGCGCTGTTTTTGAGAAATGTCGCGGCGACGGAATTTACAGTTGGTATTAAACGTTTCATTTATCTTTCGGACATTATACAAGATTTTTCGTGTTTGTTTTAATGACATTTTTAATTACAACTGATGCGTCTCATAAATATACATGAAGGTAAAAATAATAATTGTCTAGTTATTGTTATCCAATTTGCGACAATTCGAGAAACCCGAAGTACCCTGTAGACCTTGAGGCATGGAGGCTTTCGGTCTTCTAATTGTTGAAATAAATATAACTTCATCTGAACTACATCGGATTGTTATGTTTTTGTGGCCGTGCTCGAATCGAACAAAGGATAACAATGGCCTTTTCGAGAGAGCGAGGCGGTTTTTTTTTGTTAAAATTCCGCACCATGTATTATTCATAGTGAATTGTGGATCGTTTGTAGGTTAGGATTCGAGTCGTTTGCTTTTCATTTCGACGGCCAGTCGGATATTTATACTATTTTTTTCTAAATTCGCAAAAAAACCTTTGAAATAGAATAACTCGCGGCCGGTGCGCAGGAATGTCCTTTTCGAATTGGCCAATCTAATTGGCCATTATGTTTGCGGAACGCGATCGGTTCATCTGATCGTATCGACGAGCATGCTGCCCATAAAATCGGTATTACTTAATTTAATAGTTCAAAAAGAAAGGCCGAATCATTTTTTCGTCAACTACACAGTTGACATTTCATGTAAATGATTCGATAATTCAATCAATTGCGCGGCGATGTAAGTCGACAAAACTCATGTATTTATACAATGCAATCGTCTTATTAAAAAATATCTGGTGAACATTGAAAAATTCGATTTTTATTACTCTAGTAAACGGGACTTGATTTTATTATAAAATGTAATTCTATAAAGAAGTGGAGATGAATTTTCCAAGATTATTTCTAGTTGTTTTGCACTATTATGAGGAAACAGAAAAACAGAGGCGAATCAAATAAAAATAATGCATTCATAATGATAATGAAGAAAAATAAAAAGAATAAAAAAGCAGGTATAATGTACCATCAAGAGTTATAATCATTAATAAACAAATTAATAGCCAATTGTTAGATAATTGAACCTGTCATTAACTCAATCATTAACAACAATAGCCTGCTAAAAATGGAATTATTAATAACCCGTTGAAAACAAGTTAGAAAATAGTGAAAACTGTCCGTTAGTTTCCTAGAAAATGAAAACTCAATGTCGTAACTCTAAAGTTTTACTGTCTTTTGAAATTGCTTTAACGCCGCGCTCGACAAGTAAACAATAAACGGCGCAAGATAAAAATCTGTTTACAAGTATTCTCGGAAAATGGCTCCCGTTTTATTGCGAATTTTAATTAAGCCGCGCAGATTAAATCTGCGTGCTCTGAGAGAATAACGTCCAAATCTGGCGAACGCGGACGCGGCCATTTTTTGCGCTTAATTACTTAAACAGCGACTATCTCTCCATCTTTATGCGATGGAATGAAGACATCAATTAGTGCGCCTTCTAATTATATTATTTGTAAAGAAAAGCGGGCTCAAGGGTTTCGATTTGCATCGCATAATTGATGTACTCGCCCGGGAATACGAAGAGTTCGAATCTATATAATACTGAACATTTTTCTATACCTACCATCATTAAAATACCCGACCAATCGGATCTAGTAACAGTCTATCACGATAAAATTGGAAAGTTACCGACGAGAATACCTAATCAGCTCGACGGAGAGGATATTTTAATTGAAGAAACTTGTTCACCATTCAAATTGCTCAATCGCCTCGTTTCCTGGAAGTTTGTACATACCTACGAAGCTTCGGAACATCACTGAGAAGAATATATTAAAAAGGGTTTATACATCGTGACAGGGGTTTTTTTCCTCATATAGGCGCCGATACGGTGTGATCGGAATAACCGATTCCCTAAAGGAACCGACGAATGTTTTTATTTGTATATGTACAAATAATTAAGCGCGTGCGACTCGTTACGCAGTGCACAACCAGAACATCCTTTTTATTCAAGTTCTATTGTGTTAACGAAAATTTGTCGAACCTCGTACGAGTCTGGCATCCCGTGCACCCCGCTGGATCACGATCGACCATGACTTACGGAGGTTGGTGTTCCAAAATGGTAATAAATAATCGTGGAGAGTTGCATCCCCGCGACTCTGAGCAACGCCGAGAGATAGGCATCGCTGACCTCAGAGCCCAGATATACCTATACACCAAACAGCGTACGCCCACGAATATACCTAGACAACTAAATCAGTTAGGCTCGAGATGTAAGTCGAGATATGACTGCTGCTGTGTTTGCTGCGTTGCCTTTAAATGCCGTTTTGGAGCATCGCTGGACGCCGAGAACAACACGAGCAGACACGCGGACGGGTTTCGCGTCCATCATTGTTGTTCGGGTTAGAATGTATAGAGAGATCTCGCCGGGAGTTACCGATGCCCGAGCTTTTGCATTATTCAAAGCTCAAAATCGACTTTGTAATACACGAAGATCGCTTTATTATGCCGACGATTTTAGATGTTTATCGCCGCATAAGTTTCATTGCCGAATTAACAAGCGTTAACTTTATTTATTTATTTTTTTATTATATCTATACACTTTCAATATTCCCATCGACAGTTCAACGTACATCCGCCAATACAATGGGACTTTCGCAATCGGTAGTATTTCGAGAAAAGCGTTTATATTCAAACTTCGCCACCCATCTTATTCCTGTAATTGTTCTCTGATTTATTGCGAAATTACGGAGTGATTTATGCTCGTCGCGCTTTCGACGTTTTGCATATCTGATTCGAATTAGAACTCATTAAAAAAATATGATTCTTTTACAATTATATGCAAAGCGCGGCCGCAGCCATCGGAAGTCGCGATGATTCCTCGAATAATTCTCGTTTATTATGGGATGTTTATGGTTTAATACGGATTAGATTCTATACGATTGTATAATGAATGGATACTGTAATTAGTTGGTTGCATTTTAATTACGTTGTAGGAATTACCGTCGAATTTTAATTGTATATACTTTTTACTTGATATGAATAGAAATAAAAGGAAGTATTTAATTGTAATTTACTGCACCGATTGTTTTGTATAATGAGTAAAGAAGTTAATTTTATAATATAATAACTAATCGATTTATTACGACATACCTACCGTACTAAAATCTCTCGGTTTCGTAATTGAGATTAAATCAACTCGTTTATTCAATTTAAATAATCCATCGTTGGTTTAAAACTAACGAAGGAACGTCCTTACATAATGTCGAACGAAATCCGTAGATTATTAGGAACTTATTTAAAAGATCACAATCCATAATTTGATAATCCTCGGTAGCCGGGGCCGTAAAAAAGGTGGATCGCATCGGACGGACAAGATGCGGAGAAGAAGAAGAAAAGGATCTTAAGACATCCTAACAGATGGCCCGTCGCAGTGGCGAGCATGCATGCGTCGTTGTAAGATTATCACGCTAGATTTAAGAAGCCGTCTACCACTTTGAAAAATGACACTAAAGTTATTATTAATTGCCTCGGGATGGCTTTCGACTCGACAGGGTCGGCGTATCTCTTTCAAAATTTTTTTCCCTCGAATATTTAGTGCACGTCCTTCGGACGACAGGGAAAGCTCGATAATGTTATTGTTCGGTTTATTCCTTTCTGGTTTAAGTTGTCAGAGTATCGGTATTAGTTCGAGTGATATCTCGAAATTGTATTTCATCAACAGTAATTGTTATTCAGTTCGAATTGATTCGGATAGATGGTTTGATGGCAACTATTCTTGTAGATGAAAGGTTTTTGTGGGATTTGTGTTTTGTTATTCAATCGACGGATTCGACTTGTACATATTTAACGTTAACTTCTTCATTTTTATTCGGAGCGTCGAGCAAAAGAAACTGCTTAATACATTCACGAGAAAGAAGACCAGAATTAACGCCGCAATAAAAATCGTAATTTATGTACGACCACGATCACGTCATTATCATTCGCTCATTTTTATCTCGCGAGTTTCCTATCCTTATCCGGCCGCTTTTAATAAAGCACTACACTTTTCCATATTCGCCGCTAATTATTTCGTCACATCGGAAACGCGATTCGCCGATCGTCTTGTCATTTAAGTTTACATAACTGGCCTTAAATGGCCCGTCGATCATAAGCATAAAATCCAATGTCTGTTGCGTCAGTTGAATATTCAAACTCGATTCCTTTTGTTAATACAGCCATTTCGAAATTTATCACGTAGCGCATTCGAGTTATGCTGGAAAGCCGTTCATCTGCATCGAGAGTTCGGTTTTTTTTAGCTCGCTCCGGGGAGAGCTCGACGACGGGATTTGTCCGGTTTTTTTGCGCCCGTAATCCTTAGGGAAATCGTTATCGTATACGTAACGTATGCACGTCAACAACTTCTTTATTAGGCCGTTCGGACTCTAATTAGAATGGAAGAGTCGAGGGCGATAAATTCATTGTATATAGTTTTAAATTTCTCATACAAAAGCGTACGAAAAAAAAATTAATAAGGCTTATTTGGCACATGGTTCGTGTCGATGATTTCCAGTGATCTCGGTAATTCACATAAATAACGCGAGGAGTTGTTTACGGTCGTGGTTTCCTATTTGAAATCTTAAAGGCACGTCAACAACTTACTCTAATTAACGAACATCTGAATAAAAGCGGCGACTTCCAGTGATTAAGTCGCCTGGAATAAAATTAGAGCACCTCTTCGGCGAGCCGGAATAATTTATAAATTCGCCTTTGCGTCTGGGTTTTTTGTTTCCCGATTCGCGTAGGACGATTTCTCGAGTTAGCGCAGATGGAATGGAAACTTGACAACTGCGTTAGAAGCAGCCGATTTCGACACGGACGTAATCTTTAAAGATCTTTTAATCTCGAGGTGATTTTCCGCCGCGATGGAAGGAAGCGCGCCTCACCATCGGCTCGCTTCTTCTTTTCATGTTCCTCGTCTGCCGGAGCTCCGAGCAATAATTACTGATTTATAATTGGTTTAGCTCGAACTGGCATGTTTTGTCAACAATAAAAGTAATTAGCTCGCCGGTGAATACCTCTCTGTTCCACTTCGATTGATGCACGAGTTTCTTCTTAGGTTCATCTGCATAGAGTCGGGTTTTTTACTCATTGTATTTTAGAGTTAATAGAAATGTCGCAATTGAAGCAATATATAGCAAGATAATTGACTGAGTAAATTAATTGTTACTTATTTATAGAGTCTAGTTTCTTATGCAACTAATTTCTGCAGGAAATATTACGTTCCAAGAAGCTTTTAAAATTTTTAGCTAAAACCTCGTAACAAAACATTTCAGAAATATCTGATATTTTTAGAGACTTAAGTTGTTTGTTTAAGCTGCTAAAGTGACTCAATATTTTTTCCAAACGACTTTAATTTACCTACTTGAAAGCACCGCATGGAACTCGTCACAGAGATTCTTTGAGATACTTTCGATCTTGGGGAAACAGATTTTAACAAGAGCCATTTCTTCATCATTTAACTCACCCGTTAAAATTGCAATTTGAATTGAATGCACTTGAAAAGAGAACATTGTTGGTGCCATTTCAATATATTTAATTATAGGGGTGAAACTGGGTCATTAAATCGACAGGTTTCCTAATAAAACGCGGTTGCTTTGAAAACAGATGATGTCAGGTTTAATAAGAAGCAGGTGAGGAGTTTTATTGCCTTCTTTAAATTTAAAAAAAGTGATATATCGAATTGCTTCAAATTCCTTAAAATACGTTATAAGGGCGCCTTTTTCCATGACCAGAAGTTGCATCACGTTATAACTAATCATTTCATTTATGGTAATTGTGGTATGTAAACTAAATCATTTGATTGGCTGCTAAATGTAGTTTAGCATTATATATTTAACTCTTGTGTTAACACTCGATAAGAGGGGTTATCAAAAACGTCGAACCCAATGAAAATAATAAAATTGTTTTCAATATTCCTTTTAAATTATAATTAATGATGCGTATTGAACTGATTGGCGTTTTTTACCGACGTTTAATTAATTCCTAATTATTGTTCGCTTAAAAAAATACCAAATAGTTAAAAACACATTCGAAAACTTAACCTCTTTTAAGGATAATTAATTCTGAAAATTTCTACTGATACAGATTGAGTAAACAAAATTTGTATATGTCATATGTAAAAGATGTGATGTAGCAATTAAATGGAGTATTTAGTTAATAAAATTTATATGTAGATAATAAAAACAGAAAGGTTGGCTTGTTAAAAATGTAGAGAGAAGGTGCTGGTGTATTGGAAGAAAAATAACCGTGGTATACAGGGTGATAGAAACAAACAAGGGATCAATTCAAAACACGTAGTTCCTGTTAATTTTACGACCGGTTTCTTTAGCAAAATCGAATCGATGGAAAAAGCATAATAAAACTATAACGCCGCAAATAGAAGAAGGCTTTTTCCCCGCATCGCCTAATAAGTACCGCCAGGCAGCGGACAAGCAAAAATCCGGCATTACGGCTTTTTCTCGATGCCATTTGATACGAATAAATCGTCATTATGCGACCGCGGGCAGCATGAAGACATACCGGCGGGAATGTAGTTCTCAAAAATAATCGCGTTGCACACATCTATACGTCAATCGCGGATAAAATACGGCACGTTCTGTTCGAGAAACGTGTACTCCACCGATACGGTTGTTCTCGTTTTTATACTTCGACTGGCGAACAGTCCGAGCGATATGTCGCTGTCGCTAGCGAACAAGGTTCGCTCATTCCATAGGGATATTCACAAAGTCACGATATTTCCTCTATCACCAAGTTTTAATCCGATAAATAGTTAATTACCTACATTTTAATCATACATCATAAGCGTAGCGATACGTTCAATCAGTCACTACTGCAGCTTTATAATAATTTACGCTATACAATTTACATTAAAAAATCTGAATTATTTTTGTGGTTTTTTACAGTAATTTCGGTTAGTTAAACGTAACTGTACAAGAACTATCGCCAATTATTAGAAATTTTGAAATCCATTTTAAATTCGTTACTGTATTAACTGGATGGCGGTTCACCAGCACAAGAGATAATAATTGGAAATAAGAATAATACCGCATTATTTTCGACAGTGGATATTATACGATGCCTACGAATTATTTACCAGCTTCTATTACGTAAAAAAAACAATTCGAATTAAATTACTGCTCATCTTTTGAAATAATTCTAACTGTAACCTACCAAATTCTGCGGCGTAAATCCTAATCAACAATCCAAAATATTCGATCAATTTAAATTAGCCTCGATATAGATTCAACCCGATTATCCACCGCAACGTGGCAATTTCGTAATGATTAACCTATAAAAATCTTTTCCTATATACAGAAAATTATCCAATTAACTTTTTTAAATCAATTATCGCCGATTCCTGCCGCGCATAATATACCTTATACTGCTTGCTCGGGACGCGGTAACGATTTTTTTTCGGTCGAAACAATAAAAATTACGGCGAGTAATTCGGCTCGAATGCCTCCTGCCCAATTAAAATTGATAACTTAATGAATGACACATCGATTTAGCGTCCGCGTCCGTCGATTTATCATCACGAAAATCTGCATATATCTGTTTAATTTTCGTTTATACGGCGGTCGCATAATAAAACGGCCACACACGACAAGCGGCCCAAAACGACGCAAAAAATTTGCATCTAAATTAAAAGTTAAGTGAGACAATGAAGTTGTTATTGTATTATTAAGACGTTAAATTGCTTCGGAAATAAGGAGCGCAACCTTGGAGGAGAGATTTACTTTGGGTTTATGAACAAACGGACTTCGTTTTACTACCCAACGGAACCCTTTTAAGCTATTGTTGGAATCGAAAAATGTTTTACTGCCGGCGCGGCTTCAAATAACTTTAGGGAGATTGCTAAAGTTTACATCAATATTCGAATAATGTAAATTACGTATAGATGATAGGGGCAATGTCCTTCAGCAGTCGAAACCGAATACCACTCAAGCTAACAATTACTAAATAATAGAATATGCATGGGAAGAGCGAACAGCCTTAAACAATTTGAAATTTTTTTGTGTCGCTTCTCGAGCTCGAAGTGGTAACAGCATCTACCATCTCGAGGCACTACCGAAGAAACGAAGAGTGGTATTTATTGTGTATGAAGAGTCTTTAGCATGTGAACGTATTTGTTTATATTATCCGGGCGTTTTGTTTGGGCATTTCGTTAACAATAACTCGACAGTTCAGCTTAAGTTACTACGCGGTTATCGATTTTTATCGGGGTTTTAACACGTACGAAGTGTACAGGTTAAGTGCGATGATAAGTAATTGCCGTTTGCGATAAATAATATTATCGCATGTTCGTCTTGTTGCGTTTCATTCAAGACATCGTACAAATTTTGATTGCGTGAATCGGTCACGGAAGTACATCCGCAAGAATATCCAAAGAAATATTCCAAGAAAATGATCGATGAGTTCGTAGGAAGTAATAACCCATTCAAGTCACTTATTAACACTGTGAAAGAATCTGTAGTAAAAGTTAAAAAGTAGTAAAAGAATTAGAAGAAATAAATGTTTTATTTTCCATTAAAAACTAGGAAAATTCGCACGTCGATATCAAATTCAACAAACATTTAGCACCTACTGAAAACAAACATCGCTAAGTACCTAAAGCTCGACGTGTATGGGTATGCGTGGATCCGCTGTCAAAGTAAATTTAAATACAGTGCAAATATAAATATTGAATCAGGAACAACAAAGTTTGTGTCGGTGGTGCACCGACGTTTATTTATCTTAAAATACAAGTAGCGATTTAGATTCATCAGCCGTGTTGTTGGCGATAGGCGGAGATATAAAACTGTCGCTTTAATTAAAAGAATATCAAATATAGAGTTTATTTCGACACGACTTTTTTAGATTGCCTTTTAAAATTACAAAAGAACAATGCTTAACAGCTAAATCTCGTGGAATTTTGTTTTCACCGAGATTGGTTCGACTTGTTAAGGAATAACCAAATAAAAAATAAAAACGGTGAAATTGAATATACCTCAGACGAAGTCGAGTGGCAAAATAAGCCACTTAATACTTTTGCGTATTGAATTACCTAAATAACGCGACCGAAATTTCGAAACAGCACGCTCGATTTTTTCGCAACAGATTGAACGAAATTGAGCGATACCTATCCGAAATGGTAAAACATAAAAACATTTCGAGCGATCGAAACGCTAAACGTTCGTTACCTTTCCTGGTTCTCGACCTGTTGGCGTTTCGTGCTAAAATCGTAATGGCGAAAAGCGATCTTAATAAACATTAGCGTTCCATGCGAAATCGCCTTCGGCGAGAAATTATAAACAAATAAAGTTAATTCGAAATGCACTCGCTCGGTGCTCGGACGCCGTTCGCGAGTTCATTACCGCCTCATCCTCGATGTAAAAACCACAAAAAAAACCAATTCAACGTTAAATTATTAATCGTTACGACCTTATGCCGTCTATTTGTTCGATGTATAGCGAGCGAATTCGTTGTTTTATCGGGTAAATTCGGTTGTTGATGAGAATGTGGCGTTAATAGCTTTCAAATCGCTCCGAAGCTGCGTTATTTTACGTCGCATCCACGCATCAATCATCCACTCCGGAGCGTTTGTTATTCTTAGCATCGGCTTTTTAATGAGATTTTATTAAAATTTGCCAACGCTGCATCTCCAGCGCGTACACGTCAATCCATCTCTTTCCCTGCCGCGCATAATTACATTCGTATACATGTGTATGATTCTCTTTTTATTTGCAAGTCTTGCACGGCTAGAGATGACGGTAATTAATTGTTCTGCGCTTAACTAGACTTCCGAAGGTAACACAATATATTCGGTAAGCATCTAGCGATATTGAAAGCGCAGTTTTTCGTTGGCTGAAAAAGTTTCGAGAGAAATTAGAGGCCGCTTTCCTCGCGCAAAAACCGGACTAAACTTCAATCGTAAAATTTTATAGCGACCGAAAGAGCAAAAAAACCTCTACGCAAACCTTTCTTGAACGTTTATTGCCCGTGTTTCGGTGCTTTTTTTCTTCGCCTTCGACGGGATCGATCTTAATTGATGCGTCAGTTCTAGGGAAAGCGGCTGGTTTGAAGGATCCGTTGTTTATAGTTCGTCTCATTCGAATGACATGACGCGGGGAATTGATGAAAATGGACGTGTATAAAAAACAGAGTAAAAAAATTACCGTCGCGGTATTGGAGAAAAATTCGCTTTGTCGGTATTTGTATCCAAATATTTTCTAATTTTTTATTTATAAATATTACGTTACGTTATCAAATAACTATAAAAAAAAATTAGTGATTCTGTCCTGCGCTTTATATGCTCATGCATCCGGTTGCGGAATTTTATGAATCCTCATTATACCTCGCATATGACAGAGCCAACGTTTTGCTTCAAGTTCTTTACATAAAAAACTCCATTCATTATGATAGTTTTATGTTTTTCGGGAAATGTATAAAACTGCCGGAGACGCTTATCTAGGTGTATTAACATTAACCCATAATTTGAGCGTTTTATATTTTTAATTGTGTTTTAAATTTCACCTACTGTTGAATTATTTTAATCGACGGCGTTGTTTTATTTTAATTTCAAACGAGTTTTATGATGTTCTCTAGAGTTTATATCCGTCGTGTTTGTTTTGGCTAATGAAAAGCGAAATGCCGTTCGAGAAACCTTGATGAATAATCTTGATCTTGGTAAAAACATTAATATAAATTAGTCAAATTAGTACCGTAAATTAAAATATCCAAACTCACGTATTTGTATGCACATTTCTACTATACAAAATTATCGAACGATCGAACTTTAAATCCCCATAACGCGCATATACGTGTACCCATAGCGGCCATAATTCAACTTAAGAGACGCTATTTAACGTAATAAATTTCTTATACAGAGATTAAACTATCCGAACTGTTGCGGTGACTCCTCTCGACGGCTGAATGTGCCTGCGAGTCGTTTTATCAAAGTTATATTTCAACTAAGCTCGATGCGTTCGGGCATTTTTCAGGATCGGCGAGTGCATTTATTATACGCGAAACCCCACGTCGACCGTCCCGTGGAAGGTGTTTATTGTATCGATATTTCACCTGTTGCTTCGGCAATCGTTTCGGGCGGCGCGGGAAATTTTTATCCCAAACGAAATCCATCTACTAATATGATTAATATCGATTAAAATAGCGTATTGGGACTCGAAGAAATAGCGTATTTACTTGTTACGTTACCCATCTAAATTTAGTCGCGTATATACGGATATACTACAAAGAAAATTGAAACTTTCGCAAAAGACACAATTTATTAAATCCTGTGTATGTGTGTGTATGCAGCCATATCCTTATTGCCCAGATGCGAATAACTACCAAACCGTAAATTATACGAAAACGGGCTCTGCGCTTGGTCATAAACGCTTGTAAAAAAACAAATATTGGGTTTTATTGTGACTGGTGCACGAATTTACGAGCAGCTTATGTCATCGTGTGCATTATTTTCGTTTAAAGGATTCAGTTTTACTTTAATTCAACCCTATATACGATAAGGCAGCATCACCATTTTTGCATAATTACTAAAAATACCTTGGATAACCGCGATATCTATCAATTTTAATTAATTCTAAACGTAAATAATCATCCGAACGGGCGTAGCAGATCGTCAGATTTGCATAACATAAAGTTGCATCGACTACCATCGACCGTTTCGGTTGAGTAGCCACTACCGGTACTCCTCGAGGGTGATATTCTAAATATCCCGCAATAGCAGGATAATTAAGATATATTTATGTGCGAAACCGTTGGCGAACCGATACCAAGGTTTTCATACTCATTATGCTTCTAACTAGATAGGTAAACCGCGTATCTGATTCGTGGAAATTATCCAATCCGATCGGATTTATTTAAGAACTCGCCGTACAATCGCGAATGGTGATCTCTTCAAATTGATCACCAGCGTCGTTCGCTAATTTATTAATCTAATATTAATGTTTTAATTGCCGCATCTTTATCGGGCGACATTTATTTTAACACCGACCTCGACTTGGACATCGGATACTAATTTTGGAGTATAGTTTGTTTATAATGTTTTACTTAGGAGAGGCATTTTCAATGCTATATTAAGATTAGTTATTTCAAGATTGATATAAATGCCCAAGGGCGTCTTTTAAATGAGTTTACATCGACTAAGTATAAGCATACGACAGGTCAATGGCATTATGTTGTTACTATTTTATCAATTTTATTGAATGATTCCTTCATTATATTATATCAATTGAATTGACTGAGCGTCTTTATTCTAATCCAACGAAATATCAATTTTGAAATTGTACCAACTATAAGGTTGCAGTTCCTTGACCACCGAACTGAAAAAGTTGGAAAAAAGATCTTTGGTCGAGAACCAATGGATCGTAAAAGCCAGCAAACATTTGACTCGTTTTCGTTATAGAGATGTAAATTGAGTAAGGGTCTCCTCTCGGAGTGTTAATATACGTGTGTTTGTAGAACTTGATTCCATAATAGAGCCGCATTCCTTTCTTCCGAGAAGCGCACAGCGCGCCCGAATATTTCCAAATTGGTCGTGCCTAGGCAACCGATCGAACGGAATCGTTACGCACCAACGCCCCGTCAAACAGAATTTCAATTTTTTTTGTACAGCACATAAACTACGAGTAAATAATTGTAAAAACATGTACGAATCGTGTTGGTCAAAAGGAGTTGTTGACCCGCGAATCGCTAAATCGTCGACCGGTATTTAAAAATACCGAAAAGGCCTAAGCGCTCGACGGGCAGCCGCCGATCCGTTACGATTTCGATGTCTTCATAAAACCCATTCGAACGCGACAATTAAAAAGTGCGCTCTTTAAATGGCAACATTTGAATGCGCGCCGAGTTCGCCAAAAAGGCCGATCGCCGGCGCAAAAAGCGCTTCGCCGGCCGGACGGGCGACGTTAATTGCAACTGAAGCTGGAACACAATCGATGCAGTTAGCAAAGAAGTAACACTCTAATTGGAAAGCATACGCTGTTATTTTAACGGATCTTCGACACTCGAAAAATGTCGAGTTGATGGTTAAATTTTATTGTACTAATATAACGCCCCAAATCATCTTCGAAAATATCAAGTAGTACCTACTGTTTAACTTTCAATTCAACCATCAAATCGGAGCTTAAATAAATAAACCTTCTTCGTCGATTTTCTGCAATTTGTTAAATTTGCTTTGCGGATTTCGAACCGGAACACCCTAAAGAATAACAAACACTGACACATCGTTAGGACCGAAGACGTCGCCCAAAAAAAAAGAAGAAGGGACTCTTTAGTCGACCCGAATACAAAGGGGATGTATAATAAGTACCCCACCTACAATGGGGTGTTCCGAGAAATGTCAGCGTGTCGTAACAGTGACGTATTGCTCGACATCTTCAGAGGTAGCCAATGACACCGTCATCAGAAAATTTGAAACTTTTAGATAAACATGCAGATCAATAAGAGTAGCATATTTGCAGAGGTTTCTTATTGTATAAAATTTTTGTGTAATTAAACTGGTAACCATCAGAAAATGTAGCGTACCCACCTATTTAGCTAAATGATCAGGTAAAAATCTTACAGTAAGATAAATTCGTATTTTAACAGAAGGACTTTCGGTCCATTGGATCTATTATTCAGTCGCAAGTTATACGCCTGAATGTTGCATTTTTTGTGTATATAGAATTTCGAGTAAAAGTGTAATGGGATTACTTGCCGCTTGTTTCGTATTTTTCGTGGACCATCCAAACGATTCGATGGGAATAACAACCGACTATAATAAATTAATACGGCAATTTCAATTCTCTCTCTTCGATTCTTATAACATCTTTAATAATTCGATCGCATTGCGAGGATTACATCACTGTCAAATAATACACGCGGCTACGTCAGTGATGCTTGTTGCAAGTCATAGTTAACATCTTCTCGGGCGTCCATTTATCAGCGCAGATTGTGCTGTCAGTGAAACCCATGAACATTTTCGTCTTTCGTCTGTTCTCGGTACGACCGTGATTGGGCTGGTTTTTGTCACGACGACGACGACGTCCCGTCTTTGTATTGTCAGAGGGTTCGCATTCTTACCGACATGTCTATATATCACTGGACGTTGGGCCGAAAACCGTTTCATTTTTGGGTACCTACTTCATTAATAATTACACGCGAGTTGGTCGCGTCTCCGGGTCGCTTTTGTCTTCGTCCCACGGTATTCTAACGAGTTGTGAAACTGGTCGTAATTATTGTCGGTGCATAACGTTATTCGATAACACCTACTATTCAAATAAGTCATTACGACGTCAGATTGAGATGCCGCGCGGTTTTATCGCTTTCAATTTCGTTTCTTACATATTTTCAATGGGTAATTACGACCAGGTGGTACCCAACAGTCATGATCGTAGGCTACAGATATTTAAATATAATATAGGGAATATCCGAATATACTATGATTATGATATTTTTTAAAGATTCGATTTTCTGTTAAAGTGCAAATCGTCGGTAAATGCTTTGCCTTGAAACACACCGCTTATCAAGGAAGTCCCAAAGCTGTCCGGAGTGTCATGAAAGTCATGAATTATAGTCCGCATTTCTCGAGAGTTGTTTTCAGAACTTTTGTTATATTAAGTGACCGTTTCCTGTTAGCGAGGATTTTAGGCGGTTTATTGTCTATCTTAAATTACCCGGACGGCTCTTAAATTTTGTCGACGGTTTTAGATTTAGGTTTTATGGACAATGCTGCCACTATTTGCCACCAAATTTTAAAAGGCTATAAATGTCACCGCGGACTCCCCGTTTAAATTTAATGCCTTCATTATGGATACTGCATCTGACTATGACTTATTATCGCATTGGTTTTTTTCAACTAAAAGCTTCGGAACAGGTTCGCTCCACATGATGTTCATGTTCTATAAGAGGCGATTCAATTAAGCTCAAATATCCTAATCGTACTTGAAAACTTGTTTACAATTTGTCGCCTCGAGCTAACTACGAATGCACGTATTAAAATACCAATTAAGAAAACTACATTATTTTCAATTATAATACTATTATCTAACGCGATTGCTTCCAAACGCAAGTAATTGATTTTAATTATACCATCAATTAGTTGCTTTGTTTTAAAACTGTACCTACTAACTGTACAATTTATCGAATCAATGTTGTTTACGTGCAATTGAGTTAGCTTTATTAATTCTGTAATTGGTGTTTCTATTATAGTGGGTTCATGTAAAATTGTTGTTAATTGATTTGGTTTAGATTTAACGAGTTTGTATTGGTACAAGGAGTTAGTAGAAGTGGCGATTCCGAATTGCGAAGTATCGTCAGAAATTGTTAATGAAATGTATACATAAATACAAATTAATGTGCTGGATAATAATTAGCTTCAGTATCAGATGAAAATTCTGTGAACAATTGTTGGCTGATAGTGGAGGAAAATATGATCCCACTTTCACCTTTCCTTGTGTTTATTCACGGCTTGAAGGAGGAGCACCAGCCGCAATTGTCGATAAAAATGGTAAGTTTATCAGTTAACAAAAAATAGCAAAATTCTAAACCGGCTAACATATCATTTTCTGGTTAATTATTCTCCAGTAGCAACAGTTGTTGTGGTGTTAAACGTTCCAACTAATTTCTTAAACAAACTTCGTAGAGTTTATGTTTACTTGAACATTTCTGGCGATTGCTCGAATTTCATCGACTTAAACCTCAACCAAATGGTTTTTTTGAAATGCCACTCATCGCACTAACCAACAAAGCCAACAATTCAGCAACTGGCAAGCCTCCTCTTCCAGCTCGTGTAGTTTACCAATTAGATGGAAAAATTTGAACTAACCTTGGCGGCGCCGGCGGATGGAAAGCCCCAGCTGGCGGTTGCATCCTGTGGTCCCAAACGTACCGTCCCTCGTGGGTCCTCTGGTCGACGGGCAAGGGCGCGTGGAAGGCGGCGAACGCCGATGGAAACTGCACGGGTAGTCCAGCGGACATGGCGGTCTGGAAATCCGCCTCTTTCTCCGGCATGTCACTGATCACATCACTGCGAGCACTGCTTTTCCTGCGGTCGCAAATCGACGACCTCACAGCACATCGTACCGCGACTCAATCTACTATCTGCTGGTCCGTTCGTGTGCCTCAAATTGTATTCGATTGCGTGTCGCACGCGCTTCAATGCTGGCCGATAGCGACGCATACGTGGAACGCTGAAGACAACATTGGAACTAAACTAACTAGCGAGTGGAAGGCAGGAGAGAATTTCGGTTGACAGGCTGGCTTTACAACTCAACTAAGTAATGTGGGAGAAGGGTCAGGAGGGGAGGGGCCTATTTCATCCGACTGTGAGGGAATGGACTCGCATTCTCTGATCTCTTGTTAAACCAGAGGCGGATTCTTGGGTGCAGCAGATGGATTAATTTATCCACTAATATTCCGCTAATATTGAATAGTTATTTTGGAGTTGAATATTGTATTTTTTTTCACGACTAATTTAGCTAAAAAAAATTGTTTGAAGTGATGAAATTTTGTTCACCGTTCAACATATTTTAACAAGACATATTTATTATATTTATTATTGACGAAGAATGTTATATAGTCCTGTTGTAGTTCCTTGTAAATCAAAAGGAAGTGGATTTTTTATTAGCAATAAAAGTATTTTTTAACGATGAGAAGACATATGAGTGAAATGGCCTCGAATAATAAATCATAGTTAATCTCATTAATTCTTCTATGAGTTTAATAATTATTTATAGTCGATCACGAGCGTTCACCTTCGATTACTGTTTTTACAATCGAATCCATTGATCCAAATCCTTGTGAATTATCTATAATTAGTTGACGAAGTGTCTTCTTCGCATCGTACAGGTGCGAGAAATGATTACTAAAAAAGCATAAAGAATCTGAGACGACCCGTCACATCAATTTGAAATATCACCAGCCGAGATCAAAATTCATCGTTTCCCTTTTCCACCATATCGTCGAGAATTAACACATCGACATCAGTCACAATGAAGGAATTTTTACTAGTGTCTTGTTGGCCGTTAAATTTTTTTTTTTTTTCGACCAGATGTTAACCGACGTTTAGTTATTATTTCTCCGCAATCTGCGTCAATAAAAGCTAATTTACGAAAATTGCCCGATTTGGTAGTTTTCTGCGAGCCGTTTGATTTATTGGAAATTGTTTTTCTGTCCGCAGGAAATTTAATTCCTAGATATTTATAAATTAACGTAAAAGATTGCGAGCGGATAACGCGCAAAAAACCCGCGTAAAATATGCTTATAATTTCCAGCGAATTCGTTGAAGCTCGAAAGACGGCTTCATTCGTTCCTTTTGCAGTGGTTTTGCACACAAAGAGTTGGCAAGAACTTACAGATTGTCTGTCGGCGGTTCTCTGAACCCGCTAACAGATCAGATTGACGTACTGATACATTCTAAAAGCGGCGTACCTCGGTAGATTCGTCAAAACATTAACATTTTTTTCGAATTACCCGCGTCCATAACGAACAGTTTTTCGGGTCTAACAGCGGCGACCTCTGCTCGCACCGGACAACTTCATTTGGCACCTTCGAGGAAATATAAATCAAGTTATTACGTAACCCATAGGTATCTCAATAAAATTATACGGCCCAGGTAAAAAAAAAGAGCTCCCCAGATGATCGTCGAGTGCGTGGAAACAATTGAATCCTCGAGGCGGTTCTTAACAGGTACTTCAACTCTAATCATTCTCTAAAAGACTGGGAGCGAATGCAGCGACAGAGTTTACCCTAATTAACGTATCTAGAAAATTGGGAGCTACACCCTAGAGATTTAATAATAATCATGCGAGGATGAGGCGAAAGAGAATGTGGCTGAGAGGCCTAAATGTCTTAATAACTTCCAAGGTCGAGACCATTCGATCAGGGTTACGATTCGAATTTTCCAATTCTTATTAGAGTGTAGGGAAAACGACGTGCAGATTCGAAGATGAAGTTATTATGTCATTAAAATAATAATCACGCGAGCACAATGTTGCATTTTAAGCGAGCTTTTAAACGATAAGGTAGTACCTAACTCGTATATAAAATATTCAAGCCTTTAATTATATTTTATTACTGGCCGTAATTTCATGCGGGGATATAGAATTTAAAATTAACTCCAGTATAAACGTATTGTTTTATGTAAATTTTATGTTTCTTTGTTGTGTTAATATTTAAATCAGTTTTATGTCTCAAATAACTATATTAGTAGAATGGCATTCGTGCATCGGAATTCATATTTTAAAGCTCATCAAATGCGGGGTAAGGCACCAACCGACTGGTTACAATATGTCTGGCATAAAACATGTTTAACTACCACCAGACACTATTTATACAGTTTGTCTCGAATCAAATTACACCTACCAAACAATCCTATCAGATGCTCCTTTATTTCAATCATTATATACAGTGCCTTCATAAAGTATTTGATAAGTTATATTGTTCGAAAACCTTTCTTATTTCTGCTAAATGAATTTCAGAGAGGTGCTCATTTTGCAATCAACACTTTAATACCTCGTAAGTTAAACAACCAATGCGGGACGATTCGTTATTTTCGTATAATGTAGCGAGTTAATTTTTTTCCGGCGAAACAGCGCCGAAATTACGATCATCTCGCCCGTTTCGGGTAAATCTAGATATCAAAACGATCTTCGAAAAATCAACAAAACTCGCCTCCCAATTCCAATTATTACGATCTCGAAACGTTAATGAAGTCATTTTCTAGCAAGGCGAAACAGGTTTGAGAAGAGCAGAAGAGCGTTCGACCGGCGAGCGAGCGATCGCTCTCGCTCTCGCTCCTCCGAAGTACCGCCGGGGACCGGCTTTAAGAAATTCACCGCTAGTTGTTAATCGAAAATTAACAATCACTCCTCGTAGAAAATCGAAAAATAACTAATGCTACATAAAAATAGACCATTCAAACACATAATGATATAAGAAAAAGTGGTTAGATTAAGAAGTACTAACTACCAAATGAAATTGTTTCGAAACCGGTCCTAACAGGACGGAGTACTAGGTCCTTTGGAATTTGGAAGCAGGTTGTTTCACTCGAACGGGCTGCGTCGAGGGTCATCGGCAGCCATCGAATAAATTTTTGGTGAGATTCTGTACTGAATTTGAATGCTCTCTTCCATTCCGGATTACTCCAAAATCGAAAAACTCGAATGGACAACTTTAAAGGATTATTTTCGAGTAGGTACCGTCTTATTTGGTCGGCGTTGCGCCATAAATTTCACGTTTATTGGGTATGATTAGTAACAAGACTACCCGCACGTATAGTACTTTTTAATCATACCAATTATGAATTTTTATGTTCTCCGGAATCAGTCCGAGGAACCTCTAATTTCCCAGTGATTTATAATCTTCTTTTCAGGTGCGCAATTACTGTCTAAAGTAAAATAATCGAATAGTTTTCACTGTAAACATTACAAAATACTTTATTGAAGCGCAGAGTGAAGATCAATTGTGTTAAACTTAATTTAAAAATTTTGCTAGGTCCGGATATTTTTCTTTGGGGATCGCACAGTGATCAATGAAGCCGCCTATACGGATAATCAAAAATTTGACGAACGCTAGCCTGTAATTTGCAACAATGTGCCCTCTCATTGTGTTTGTTTTACCTGGTAGAGGCGCTTCGGGTTGTAAAAATGACAGTTTAGCGGATAATTTATGGTCCAGCGTTGCTTAGCTAGTGTTTTAGTAACTAATTGGGGTGATCGTACCTGTTTTCGGATGGATTTTTAAGGATCTGTGAAAAATATCGTCGAGGATTTCTCGAAATTGAGCAACTAAAATTCGCCGGGCCTGATTTACTCGACTGATTTCGTTTCATTGTCGTATCTATGGGAAGTGAGAGATTAAAGGAGAAAGGTAAGTTTTTGATGAAAAGAGGTAATATCTAAATTTTATTCGTTGGCGCCAAGTGTGAAAGATCGCGGTAAAACTTGAAGAAAAAACCGGCTCGAATATAGCGCTAGTCCTTTGTGAAACGACACGCTATTTTAAATTACCCGTCTCATCCACTTGTAATCTTGACACAAAACCTTTTTTTACTAGCCGTGAAATTAGATAAAAACAACAAGAATGCCTTTTGTGGGAAGCTAGTCCAATTTTACATCATCTACCCCGTACCTGACGATTCAATGTTGGAAAAACGGCAGCCGATGAAAATGTCAAGTGAATTAAACAATTCGACCGAGGCCGTTTAGTGGTTGATTCGAATTACTCGTGTTTTTTAAACGGGAGATTTTCGGAAGGTTTTTTTCTCACCGAGTAACCGAATCGCCCGGTAAAATATCGAATTCCTCCGTTGTCGATTTAATTTGGCGGACAACATCCAGCCAATCGACTTTATAGTTCGAGTACATCGATCGTTAATAATAATTTCCAGTTGTAAAATTTTTAATAGCTACATTATCACCTGCTCGAAGCCGTGAAACGTGGAATTGTAATTATCGCTGTGTACACACACATGTTTAATTAAAAAACTACCATAAACGTCCGTTTTCGAAGGCGCATTCGCCGATTTTACAGTATACAATTTTCGACAATCGTCGCGCCTCTCCTCTTCCATAGAGGACGAGGATCTAATGACTCCATTAGTTGTTTATGGTGGAACCATGAGCGGAACTAACCGGCCGACAATAACACCTCATTTTGCGGCAAAAGCTCGAAACAACACAGAGCTCTCTCGCTTCTAATCAACCGAGCGCATCGTCTCTCGATCTTTTGTTATACCGCGAGAAATTTTATACTGATACTGTCCTGATACCCCGTCGAAGGTACTACACCAATCGAGCAGTGTCGTAGTATTTGATTTTTTTAGCAAATCCAATAGAATATCTGCTGCTCGATTAGCACCAGTTCTTTCATTACTGGTACTTTACCTACTCGTTTTCATTGCTTTTGCGTTCGATTTTTCCCCTTGGTTTTTACAAAAGGTGTTGAAGCGTCGACTGTTTAACTAGCTTTTAAAAGACGGCTATTCTACTGGTAATGATTCCACACTTCTTAGTTAGTCGTTGTTCAGCAAGGCGGGTTATACGAGGTGTTAAATATACCTTAGTCATTGTATTAACAATACGGCCGTTTCTTACGCTCGATAACTGTAAGAAACTCGAAATAAGAAAATGCCGAGTGATTTATAATTGAAAAGGATTCGTTTTATTTAGCATGAGTCTCTACATACTATTATTATTGATTTAAAAAAAAATTGTTGTTACTTTATAACAATGTAGATTCGAAAATGAAGCGTTCAAGTTCAAAACTGCCATTAACTTTTGAACGACAAAAAAATCGTAAAACTGACAGCGGAGATAAATTCATTCGGCGTTAAAAACCAACAGAAAACGTTCGCAAACGTGAGTAAAATGAAAATAGTCAGATGAAATGGAGTGACGTTTATTTCAAACTCACACGTTTTACCGTCAGGCTCGAAATATTTAACAGTTTATTTTTACGGGCTCCTCGGATTTTATTTGGTTTCTCCTTTTTTTTTTCTTTCACTGTAAACCGAAGCTTAATAACGTTTTCAGCAAAGCGAATAAGTCGGACGCAATAAAAAGGCGCAATTCTCGTTACAATAAAATTAAGTTTCAACAACAACAACAACAACAGCAACAATAATTTCCTTTGTACAAATAACACAAGGCAGAGTCGGTTTTGGAAGGTCTACTGGCATAACGATTTGTGCAGCAGGAATACACAATAATCCCTCCGAGTTATGCATACATGCAGGTATATAAAATGCTCTAACGATACTCATTTTAATGAGGTTAGCAATTTCCATCTAATCAAGCCTCAACGATTAATCGTAATTTGCTTGGAATTTTAGTTACCAGTTTTTGCCCACAAAAAATGAGAAAACCAAAAGGAGAACTGTCTAATCAAATTAAATCGCAAGCATCGACCGTAATTTCATAATATTTATCACTACGACGGTCGTTTAGTTAACGTTATTATTAATGAAATCGTTGTTTAATTAAGCTAACTCTTGCTCGTTTATACTGTAGTTTGTTTACTTCTTGTTTTCATACATTGGCATCCCAGGTCAATTACAACGGCGTTTCATTGTAAAATTATCAATTACTCAAATTATAACCACATCATCCGTTTCTCAATATTGCTCAGATCTTGCAGCATACATTCGTACTAGTAAATCACGCAGTTGATTCTTTTTGTGGTCGCATTTAAATGCACCACGATCGAAATTATGGCATATACATTATGCGTGTGTGTACTTTAACTTTAGCAACGTTTACCGCCAAATACCGTTTGTGTGTTCTCGGTATTTACCGGCGCATTCTGAGTGTCACGTCATGCGAGAAACTCGACCACTGGAAAAGATTAACAACTAATTTGTGCAAAGCGGATTATGACCATAAATTCCGGTTTCGGTTATATACAGAAGAGAAAAAACGGCTACCCTCTTTACAAATACTTGCTGGATGCATCGGCGATGTCGGGAGATTAGGGAGCAAATGGCGACGGGAATAAAAACCGATGGGACATTTTTAAACCAATGGTTGATACCTCGGTTATCAGCGCTTATAGATACTTGGTTGTTTCTAAAGATTTTAAGGTATTTGTATCAAGAGTTTGTGCCAATTGGTCGATCTAATTATAGAAATGTATGCGGTATCAAAGTAGTTAAAAAAAGGGGGCTGGTAGTGAATTGAATTGTACCGCTAAGTAGCTTATATGATGGCAAAAAGCCCTCTGTTAATAGATGCAAATGACCGGCTCATTTGTCACAAGAGCAAATCCTAAAAGCCACCGTTATTGCCGATAGGGATTAAGGATTAAAAAAGTACAGTAGGTACATGAGTGGCCCGATTTCCCAGCATCATTAAATTTTATGGAATTAATAGTTTTATTGTGCACGAGGAGTATTAATCTCGCCGTATTCTTTACTTATACCTATACGAAGATAAATACTTTGGGCTTCTTCTGGGAGTGTATATTCAGACATCAGCTAATATAAAACGTACAAGAGATGTTATCGACGCTGCGCCGGGTATGATATACCTCGGAAAGGGGGCGGAAACGATATTTTCAATGCCACGCAACCTCATACAATGAATACTTTTTGATTATGATATTAGACACGGTTCTTGGATCTCTCTGATTTTTATCCACGGTATCTGGCATCGTAATTTCGTGTAAAATGTTACACAGTTTATTGCTTTTTTAATGCAGATAATATTTTATGGAAAAATGTTTATTTTAATTTGTATTTTTAACGATCTTTTCTGTTGAAATTAACAATTCTCTTTCCATTACATACGATTAGGTACTTCGATTTTATTCGAAAAGGAAAATAAAGACCCTGGCCTTAGGGAATAGATGTCGATCCTCCAATATCTATTACCGTTCTGGTTAAAAATCACGATATATTTTTTTCTATACCCGTCCTACGGACACCATATAATTTACAAACGAGGTATATCTATTGCCTGCGTCAGATGCTCGGCATCTAACAAAAGGACGCTCCGAAATGATCCCTCATTAAGTTCCCAAAGCCGTTCTTGCCACAAAAATCTAATCTTCTTACCTTATTAGCCCCAGCCACACCGTTCTAGTTTTTAGATCACTCGCTGCGTCAAAAATGACCCACGGACGTGATGAATCCATCATTCACTCTCCAAAACGAAAACCACGGGCGCACCTCCAGGGCCCTACCCCCGTTTCAATTCATCCCCAAATATTCTTTATTTATAATACTTAGCTTCATGCATCTTTATGCAGAATTTCTGAGCTAAATACGTAGGTCTAGAGCAAGTAGGTGTGAATTATAGTCGAGCTTATTCAACATTGCGTATCTTCGATGCGATTTAAGAAAAAAAGTCCATCACCTACGACGCTGGTTTGCATTAATGTATCACTGGAGGGTCTTAATGAGGAAAGCGATGATGGGTTTGACTACAGTTCTGGTTAGAAAACATCTTTACGGTGGTTTCCCACGTGCTGCAACGACGGTGGTGCCCTTTCACGTCCCCCACGCATACACACGTTCGCTCACACGTGATGATTATATCAACGAAATATGGCCGAGCATGATATCTGCCCTCGATGAGATTTACCGTTCATCAATTAGATTCAAAATATTTAAATAATTCCTCTATTAAGTGTACTTGTTTGGTAGATTTTTCTAGCACGAAAAGTGATTATCTACGTGGCTTTTTGGATAAAAAAATCCGCTTTATAGAGTGGTGGTTTTGACGCGCGTTTCGAACGCCATCGTGACTCTATTAGCATACATAAAAGCACCAGAAATTGCGAGTTCTCGGATTACGAGAGCCCTCGAGGGACGAACGCAAATGAAGACGACAACAATGGGCCAGGATTGGCAGTTGAGTCGGACATTTCTGAAACGAGCACGCGATGTAACACTCGCATTGAATTATTCACTACCGTTTTCGATCGGTTGCGGCGGAGGCATCGCATCAAAATATCCGAGCGTTATTTTTTTTTTCGAAATTAGTTCGACTTACCGACGATGAGAGGTAGATGCGGAATGAATGAAGACGTTAGAGACACATCGATTCGGGAACAAAGGGGCTCCATCCATCCATGACAATGCGTGAATGCGCCTCTCGCTCCGCAGGCTCGGGCCCCGGCTCATTTTCCTTTGTAAATCGTAAAATACATTTGTGTCAAGGAGGGATAGTTAGGCCGAGATTCTTTCAAATCGAATACCAAGAAATTTCTTTTTGGAAAGGATCTAATGGGTGAAACAAACGGCTCGTCTCGCGCCGGGGAAGAAAACTCCAGTGCGCTTTCTTCAGAAAAAAAATTCGACGCGAAACTGTAATTATATCGGGCGCATTTTGGATGGGGAATAAACAGATCTCGATTCCATTATTTTACACGTTAAAGCGATGCCGTCGAAAAATCGTTAGCGTTTCGGTTCTTTTGAGGCGCCTTATTCAGACTGAAATGACACTCCAGATTGTTACCTCACCTTATTATTATTATTATTTTCGTGTTTGGTATGCTTGTCAGTTACTAAAGATGACGATGTCCTATATTAGTCCAAGCGGTACTCGGATTTTTCTCTTGTAAAGAATCTTATTTTATCTATTTGTTGTCTCAAATAAGCTGGTAAAACTTTAACTAATATCCAATAATCCGTTCGATTTAGCTGATGGTATTAAATATATTAAAAAATTCGAAGCACCTGCTGAAGTAAGGTAAATAAATTACCAGGGATTGCATGGTAGATGGAAAGCAGGAAAGCAGAAATCATGTGTAATAAATAACATGATACCCGGCGATTAATTTCTAATGGTATACAAGTTATAATTACTTGATCAACCGGAGATCATCTCGATAAGGCGCCCCCTAATTCATAAACGATTTCGGTATTTAATGGCGAAGGAGTGAAAAAATGCCTTTTGTATACAGCTATGTAAAAAGTGATTGGTTTGAAAAAATTAATTATAATGTATTACGTAATAAATTTTACTAATTAACTTTATATTAAACCTTCGTAGTTTCGTGTATAAAATTCTGTATCCAACACACCTGCTCACAGGGTCCGACAAAAGTGAACAATACAAAAAAAAAATCGTGCAAACTTTTCGCTCAATAAAACCAGAAGTAGCCTCTCATTTCGACTTCCAAACGAACACACACGGTATATAATCATCGTTATTGCCGAAAAATCAATCATAACAGTAGCTGCTGGTTTGTTTAACGACTTAATTTTTACACAGCCTGCATACGATTCAATAAATACACGTTTGTAATACGCGTAATTAATATTGTAATATTTTCGACGTTATTGTATTGCGAAGAAGATTGCTCGGTTATTAAAAGCTAGTCAAAGTGTCGTTAGTAAAACCTACATTTCTTATGATCTGAGTAGTGGGTGTTAATTGTATACTTGCCTGTTATCGGCATAAAATCATTAAAAGTAGGTGCTCACATCATCCAGAATAAAGCTTCGAAAAATTAATAATCACTTGAATTCAAGTCTACCGAAATTTACTGAAATAATAAAACCAGCACAGTTAAACTGTTAGGACAACTAAATACAACTGGAATAATATATTTACACATCAATTACTCTGGCTGTTATCGCTCTAGATTCTCTTTCGGTCTATCGGAGTGACTTTCAGCGGTTCAAACACCGGTCCCCGGCGGCCGTTCGCGTACGTGTATATTTGAATAGAGGACAATTCCCGGGCTTTGGCCAGCTTCTGATGCTCCGGCTTCAGAGTTAATCGCAGCGATTTGGCCGCTATGTGCGAATAGAGGATGTAACTGAAATTTTCAAAAGCGTTCGTTAGTCGTGGCGTCGAACGCTGACCCGTTATCACTTGCTTTATTTTCATGTTCCTCAGCAGCGGATTCTGGAGCATTTCGAAAAAAAATGTAGATGGAATTGTTCACGAAATAGATTCACAAAAATATTATGTCACTTGTGACGTGATGAATTTCGAATTATTTGTTTCTGGGGTTACCTGAATGGGGAAAGATTCTTTTTTTATAAATTTTTTGTGATAGATATACGAAGTAATTTAATTGGAATATCTACTGTATTTCGGAACGTGTTCTACTTTTTAATGATGTGTAGCAATGCAAATTTCACAAACCGCATTTCTCCAGCGATTTGCGTTAACGACGATTTAAAAAGCTAAAGAGGTTCCTCGCCGAACAAGCGCAAAGTGACTACCAACCACTAATAAAGATGCCCATTTGCATAAAAGTGCACGCTACGGTTAACGACCCAAAAAAAAAGCGTAACTCGTTCGACCTTCTTTATCGTCTTCTTTCTTCTACTGACTATCTTCGCAATTATTTAATCCCGTTTATATACAAATACTCCGAAATGCGGCGCAACGATTACGCAATAAAATCTAATAACACAATCCGCCGATTTCGTGTATAAATTATTAATGACACGAAAAGAATCATAAACGATAACACTTGTTAATCGGTATCTCGACAACGGATCTTCGCAATTAAAGAATACCCACCGTTGCTTAATTGTAAATAACAACGCGAGTTCCTTTTTTTTATTAACAGCCAAATGGAAATCATATTCCTTTTCGACGTTATCGGTATAATTGGCTTTTTTAATTATAATTGTCTTTCTTAATTATAATTGTATCAACGCTTATTAAAGCTAAGCTTCGCGCTAATCGACAATAAATTAAGATGATAATCTTCGGGATCCATCTGTTCGCGATCAACTAATTAGAAGTGGTAGGATAATTAGGCTAAATTAAGATTGTTTTATTACAATATTGATGCATATTTCACTACTTAATTCGACGCAATAAATAAGAAAAATGAAAGCACCAACAATTGCTTCTTGATATCATATCCATAAACTCTATATAGTGAATAATTTCAATATGAAAGATAGCCAATAAAATCGTTTAGATGTCCATTGTTGTGATAGAATAAGAATCGATACAGTAGTGGTAATATATATAAAGGGAAATTTGACCGCAGTTTTGCCACCTTTAATCATACCGTTGACCACCTCGACCGAGCGATTTTCTCTCCTAATTCGCAGGTGGATATCCCGGTGATAGATTCGAGGAAGCGATCGGTCACGGTCCGCGTACAAAGAACGGGCGTCCAACAGGTATTAGATACCTTGAAACGAGTGCGGAATCGAACACAACGCGCCTTTGTCACACGGCACACAGGGTGATTTATAGATAGGGAACATGGCCGCGCGTCCGAGACGCTAGATTTATACCGACAGCGTGGAAGTAAACAAAGATGTTAAAAAGTCCGAGTTGCGCGCAGGTAATAATCGTAAATTCTCGAAATAATGAGGAGTTCGAGTCGAGTTTTCGGGGATTTGTCGAAGGTGTCGGTTTCACGGGAAACATTTTTTGGTAGGATTCGAAATTCGAAACCGAACTGGTATTATAACGATTCCTTTTACTGGAGGTGCCCGTGAGGAATGCGGTAGTACCTACCCAGAAAGTTTCTTTTATTCCAACGTTCTATGTTCTGTTATGAATTCACCAGATATACAAAATGTGAATATTTATTCATTTAAATTATTATTTCAGCGTACAGGCTATTCATATTCATCAATAGAGTCAACAGACCTTTTAATAATCTCATTTAGTGTATTCAAAAAAATTTCAAATATGAATGAACCGCATTCTTCTAGTTATCGCACCGTTGCTTGTCTCCTTAAAACATTACATGTAGTTTCATGAGCTTTAGTATAAACTAATCTTTCGTTGAATAAACCCGACGTTATCGACTTTCTGGTATGGCATTTCACCCGAAACGGAAGTCATTAAAAGATTTGGGTTGTCTAGTCACTTGCTTTTCTCGAACATCGGATATCAGAACCGAATTTCCGCAACATGTGGCGCACAAAAACCATCCATCAATGTTTTTCGGTAACAAGTGAGGATTTATTAACAAGGCTCAAAACTTTCACAACGTCGCGCCGCCATTAATTACTGGATTATTCACGTTTGAGGCGCATGAAGTTTTGCTCCTGTTAAAAATTGGTCGCGTTAGGTGTGAAGGTGAGGCTTTTCGAAACGTAAAATCGCACGCAAAATTCGTTCTCTGCGGGTGCTCGAGCTCTACAATACTCGAAAAAGTTCTATTGTTGGACGAAAGTATAAAATTTTCGAATAGCGTGTGGACAAAAAGCGGGACGAGTTGAAATGATGGCAGTTCAGAAAACCGTGAAAATGGATTAGTATACTAATTCAATTCATCAGTTCTCGCATAATCGCCTATTGTAGGTACTCTTCAAGCTCGAATGTGGAGAGTATACTAGAGAATTTAACGCACTTATGTATGGTACCTATCTCTCTATTCTTTCAATTTTTTTTATAATCATTCGAGCGGGCATTTACTGTAGTTAACACTTAACTAATCAATTATTTTATTCAATAATCGTAAAGTTTTCGAGAAAATTAAACAACGATTCTTCTTATTACTATGTATAGCGAATTAGTCATATTTCAATGATTTTGTATGCGCCTTTATGACCTGCGAACATAAAACGTCCGCTTCTACGCGTTTCTTTCGAATAAAATCCTGTCAGGTGCGGTGTCGTCGTCTATTAAGTCATAAATTAGCAGCATCGAGATAAATTTAATTAACATTTTTTTCCTTCAATTCGGTATGGGATGGCATAGGTGCATCTATTCCATTACCAACAAAGTCGCTTGTCACATTATCGCATTAAAATTTTCATCCTGTTACGGGTTACCAAACGTAAATATTTTCATAGGAAGATTTGTCACACTTGCCGCCGAATCCCCTTCTCGACAGGGAGATTATTGTTTATGAATTTTCGACACATGTTTCGAGATCTCCGCCATCAGTCATGTCCACGGTTTTTCGGTTGAATCTCCGCATTTTTATTTCGAATTGGGTGAAATCTCGGCACCGGCAGCTGTGACATGTTTATTAGCGAGAGTTCCGAGAGATCTGGCTTTCTCGAAAGATGATTGATGATGTGAGAGAGTTCTCCGTAGGGATAGATCAAAGGGATTAATAAAGTACGCCGAGCATTTCGTGATAAATATGTAGCGAATTTACAAACACACACACACACGCGCAAGGAGACTTCTTAAACTTTAAACCATTACAATATATCGTTGTTGTACCTACGTATGTGTTCTTCGTAGCCACATAAATAAATCAAAACGAATAACAAACAATACCGAGCGAGTTCAAGAAACTGTCCCAAGGTCTCTAATCTAGCTCAGATTGAAAGAAGCAAGAACAATATAACATGTTAGTAGCCCTTCGAACTGGTCATAAATCAAATTCCTGCATTGCTTAATTCCAATAAGGAAAACGCACCGTGCGCATACGAGGGCGCATCCAAAAGAATGCATAAATTAGGCATGTAAAATAAACATACAGTATGTACGAACTGATCCGCTGCAAGCATATAATGAGAATAATGAGATAGCTAATTTAACTTTTGCTATGTAAGGAATAAAGAGAACATACGAAATAGTCACGCCCGCTATCCCCGCTATTCGCTAGTGAACGAAGCGAAGCGAATTGACGAATTCTAATATCGGCCGGCAACCGATAAACAAGTTTCTGTTCTTTACTATCTTATAGTATTGATTGAGATTCTAATTCTAACGCTTGCAGCGGAAGAATTCGTACACTCTGTATACGGGGTCCAAAAGTGTATGAAATTGAAAGGTTGATTTGTTGTAAAAAACTCATTTTTATTCCTATTAATATGTACTTCATTATTTAAAACAATATAACAATATTTTTGTAAAAATACGGGAACAATCAATAGCGGGTACATTTCATGTAATTACCTACATCATGAAATTAAATATAAACTGCTAAAATATAAAATTATTAACCAGCATTCAATCTATAAAATGAAAGACCAACATTGTTATATGATTTGATAGGGTCATTGTAATTTGCAATGCACCCTCGTATAAAAAACAGTTACACAATTAGTACTTGATTGTGCATTATAACCAATAATGTTTCTCATAAAATTACTCGAGTGAGGCATTCATCATAAACTGCTCTAATCGGCATTAACAAATACACGATTCGCCGATACTCCCATTAACGTTGAAACTTCTCCAAAGGGGATTTTCCTCTTCCAATCCAATGCCGATCCCATCGAATAATTAAATTAACTTTGCACACTTAAATTTGAAGTATATCCACTTTTGTTTTCGATCTCTATTAAAAACCCATCTAGCATTCGAGTAAAATTGATTTTATAGACGTTGTGAATTGACAAAGTGCGTTTTTGGCGTATAAGAAAAAGTATAAGTAGATTGGACATGGTCGGGATAACAATTGAATTTGTAGTGGTAGATCAAAAGATAGATAAATACAGATGTCGGTGGTGTCGAAACGAAGAATAAAAATTTCTACGGCGGATTAAACTGTTAAATTAGTTATTTCTGGTTAACAGTCGAATGGAATCCGATGTTTTCCATCGAATTGCCACTACTAAAAACGATTTATGTATAACAAAAGTGGTTGTGATAGTGCAAGTTTTGTAAAATTCAATTCCTAGAAATTTTGTTAAATTTATTAAATTAATAAGTAGGTACTCATAAATGCAAAAGAATGAAAATCTTCAATTCTCCTCGGTAAATCGTAAAACGTATTTCGTCGTTTTCATTGCAGAGTATCGCATTTAAATTCGCGTTTTTAATATAATTTCTTATTTAAGTAAACCCGATTGTAATTCGTATACATTTTGGAGAATCAGTTGGGTGGTCGAGAGAAATGAATTCGAAAAAATTGCATGTTGATGTAGGATGCGAATATGAAATTTACATGTATACTTCGAAAAAGCCGAAAAACAAGTCGAAATGATATAAATCACGCATAATATCTTCATGTAATATCGCCCCATTTGAAGTAGAAATTTACGGTTATAAATTATTGGTTTTTGAACAACTCCTCTCACATTTGAAGAATGTTATTTTCAATTTACATCACAATTTTATTGTCATTGTCAATCTCATTTAAAATATGCTCAACTTTTACATTTCAATGAAACACCTTCTTTATCAACGTTTTCATGAAACACATTGCCTCATTCGAACGAAACGAGCCGTTAATAATAAATTTATTTGATACACTTGTTTATGTCACTAAAAACGAATCCGATTAATGTTGAATTACATTTCCTTTCCGCGATAAATCAAAAGCGTACGACAGTCTCGGTAGTGTTGTCAGCGAGAACAAACTAATTTATGTTTATTTGATGAAAATAGACGTAAGAAACCCCTCTCGTCGAGTTTTATTACATCTTTTTTTTTTGAATCTTCGTAACAGCCAGAAGATGAAGGCAGGTTACCGGAACAAACAGTAGCGTGTGCCTAAGTTTTAGTTCCCTTTTGCTAAAAAAATCTTGTTAAAAATAATTTGGTATACCTAATTAAATGAAGTGGAAGATTTTAAGATTTTGTAGAGGTTTGTTTGACTTTAATAAAATCATTAGCCATTTCGCAGTGGACAATTTACCAAATCTCGACGATGCCAAATTTCTCCAAATATCCACCAAACTAAACACACTCGAAAAAACCTTTTTGTTCCACCCTAGTACGCGCATCTTTATCTCACAATAAACGCGTGTTGGGACCAGATGCGAACCACAGTCAAATATATATTTCACCAGTAATGACTTCCTGCGGAGAGACAATTATATACCTTTGAACGCGAAGAGGCGACTTTCGAATTATGAGCGGAATGACGAGGCGCATCTTCCCTTATCTCAATCGATGGATCGTAAACAGCGTGCGAATATCACCGCATCCCATGCATACAAGGCAAAAAATAATAATAAATTTCTATACCTATACACCCGTTTATGCGCATAAAACACTAATGAAGAAGATGACTATAAAAAAACCCGAAGCAATTCCTAGATGTTGCCCGATAAAAAAAGTCTCTCCTTAAGATACAAATAACAGTAAACACACCATTATCGAATTAATTCTCCTCACCTGGACGGTGCCTCGCATGATCCCTTTTTCCTCTTCGCTCTAATCTCACCACTCGACGTCGGTCCGGAAGACGTTCGTCGCATTGTTCGCACCCTTTTCCGATGACTGATGCCTTTATTAGGACAATTTAGAACCCTCCGGGGTTATTGTTGCGGATTACCGAGCGAAATGCCCGTGGGGAAGCGGCGTGGATGTGCTTTAACGAGGGGTTTAGTGGGCACAAAATTGTGATGAGTAATTTTCGCCGGATCAAAGCTAATTTTAATGAAAATGGAAAGGTGGATTTGTAGGTAAAATAATATATGGTAAAACATATTCCATATGTTCTTAATTTTTGTCTCAGACTCACTATGTGTACTTGCTCTATTCATCTTTAGATGAAAATACAATGGAACATTAGGCTACCATTATTCTTATTTATATACCTATAGATGAGCGTTGGTATTTAAATTTGTTGGAAATAACCGTAATCAAATCCGATTTGGTTAAAAGAGACAATACCGAGTTAACCCGTTAAGCGATATACACCTCTAGAAAACCGACTTCCTTTTGTATCGGGCTCCACAGGTCCTCTAAACAACAACGGGCTATCGTGCTGGTAGTGTTTTATAATCAAAATTACCGCATTATTTACCGGGATTCCAAAGTGCCAGGGCGGAGCGGTCTTTTCTTCGCCGAAACAATCGCGAAGGGGTTGATAGAAAAAGAACCGAACGCCGATACGTTTTCGCATGGATGATCATTTTCAACGCAATCGGAAATTTGAATGACCCATTGTTTTAGAAATGGAAATTGCGCGCATTAACTTGTTTTGATTTTCGTCGGTTTTTGTGCAATTAGTCCAGCTTGTGCCACGCCCAATGGGATTATTCATGTTTCAACGCACTCGAATGCGTACTTCACATGTTACCTAACGATCGGCGATACCACTAACTGGGTTCATTCATTCAAATTAGATCTTATTATTTTAATTGTCGAAGGTATAAATGTACCAAGCGTCGTAGAAAATGCCCAACAGTTTCGCCTTTCATGCGTTATATATACAAAAATAAGTTCGTTTGGGATAAACAATAGTACCTAACTCGAGTTTGCTTTATCGGGCAAACCATTAAAGCGAGTTACATGCTTATTAAACCTACACGGAACGTCGGAATTAGTTGTTAAGCGCGACACTGGAGACGCTTCGGTATTCACTTTTAGTCGACGTCTAGGTCCCATAAATCTTGGGACGGCTCGCGGTCGCGTCCATTTTAAAGACAATCAACGGGGCCCGAACCACGGCCGTGTTGGCCGCAAAGCGCAACCAAAGTCAATGTTGAACTAACTATCTATGAGGTAATCTTACATAAATTCCTTCGATGAACGCAAACTAATTCATTGAATATAACCAACCGATACGCAGTGGTGTATCTGATCGATCTAATTGTAGCGATAAAGTAGAAAGGGGTTACCTAAGTGGTGGAAAATTGGTTGGATTAATCACCAAGAGTGATATTTTAAGCTAAAATATTTTTGGGATCATTTCAAATCCATTAAAAATATATGACTGAGAAGAAGATATTCGAGTACCTACACCACTGGCATTCCATACGTTATATAGCAGTACCTCGAACAATGGTATACGTTATTAAATGATTTACGGCGGCGAAGACGCTGAGAAGGAACACAACCAGAAAATGTCTTCATTTGCTATCTATTCGCAGTTAATTATTCGCCATCCGTCCAATTATTACTCGGATAATAAATCGTAAATATCTTTTTATTGACTATTGTGTTGAGGTACTCCTGGTAGAGATAGATCGATAACACTCTATTATTCGTTAAAATAGTACCCTATTGAGAACCATCAGCTTGTATTTTTAACGATGGTATTATACATTTTACAACTACTAGAATTCACCAATACCGAAAATTTAAGTGGGTCACGCACGTTTACCCCATATAATACGAAGGAAGGTTATTTTAGAGAGTCATATATGAGCGATAATTATACAAGGGGGGAAAGGTGGGCCGCCACATGTACACCTGCTCGCTATCGCGACCAATGGAAAAGGAAACCGAAGACACCGAAGTCACGCCTTCACCATCGGAGGACTCGTTTCTTGCACGAAGAATAAACATACATAAACAGACACTATGATGGGTCGATCGAAGATGATGTTGCATATAATTACCTTACAATGTGCAACTATTATTCCAAATTAATCGAGAACTAATCATAGTGAAATGAAGTCGGAAGGTTAATTACCATGAGTTATTTAATCACAAAAACCGAACGTTAGTAAGTAATTTTTTTTGAGCTGTAGTTGCTCCGATTGAAGAATTGATGGCGAGAATAAAAATTGCCCGGGAAAATTATAGGCAATAACGGCAATCGTAAATTCGATAAATGACTAAACAAAGGAAAAAAGTCGATCGCAATGGAGTTTAATGAAAAAAACTTAAGAGGCTACATAAATAAGGATTGTAGAAGAAAACGGTCAATTAGTGCTCGCCACTTAGTAGCTATAAATGTTTAGTGTTCTACTATATAACAGTTTTTTTAAGCTAGCACTCGTACGGATTTTACTCACAAAAATTGCAAAAAAATCCTAATGATATCCCCTTTTAGTTCCACGGAGAATAGACGGATTAATGTGCGGGAAAAATAATACGTAAAATAGGGCACGCCCTGTTAACCGCTAAATCCCTTAATCCGACATGTTCCCCATACGACTTCGGGTTGTTGTTTCCCTTTGGGCCGTAAAATATATACCCGTGCACTTTTGATTTCTTTCATTGATATAGAAAAGCTACTGCGTAAACCGCTAATCCCTCATTGCCAGCTGGTTGGGAGTTTCTGCTGCGATAACTACAGGGTGAATGTTACAACTTAATGTTGCAACAATCTACTCCGCTCTTTTAGCAACACCTTCAAATTTGACAAAGAAGCGGTAAGGACGAAGACCAGCGGCAAAAATAACGGCATGTAGACCGACTTTTTATCCTCTTCCGGAAAATACTGCATGGCCAGTAATGAAGGATCGCCGAAAGCGCTTTCCGAATTTTCGTAAGCCACTTTGGCAGCTTTCAAAGCTTCGTCTACTCTTCCTTCCTTCGAGAAAGTTTCTCCATCTTCGAGCGCTTTTAAGGATCTCCTGATTTTGCGTCCCACGTCCTCGCTGATGACGATGTTGGCTATTTCTGATAGGAGTTTCGCCAGAGATTTTAAAGTTCTACGCGTTGATGCCAACATTTCTTGGGCTTTTCGGTGCTTGAATTCGTGCAGATTTTGAATGTCTTTAATGTCGAAGAGGTGTTGTATTTCTGTGACAATTGCGGATATAATGTGATTTAATTCGAATGCAGGGTATCGACAGGATTTTGAGTCTGGATTGAGTATGTGGATACCGCCCCACGAAGGACTCGAGAATGCGTTACTGGGTACTCGCGTGTTGTTATCATAATACAAGTAAATCGGTGGTTTATCGCAATTTTGGAAGTAGATAACGACATTTATGGTCGTCCTGTTGGATAAATGAGTCCTCAATTGCGATTCTAGCGGTGTAATTATATGAGGCAACTGATTTTCACTCAAAGCATATTGCTCCGACATTTGTGCCAACGGTATTTTCAAATCGGGTACATGAACACATTGAGACTTGAACACAACATCGAAAACGTCTGAGAAATTCCGCAGGATCGCGTACAAATTTTCTTCGATTTCTTCCACTGTCTTTGCAACATCAGAACCCAATGGATCGGAATGAACCAGGGACAACAACACATCGTATTCCAGACTCAAAGGCATTCCCAACGATTTCGTTTGGTAATGATTCGATTCCAAGTTTTGCATGTCGGATAGAGGTAATGATGCTCTATAAACTCTCGTCGTGCACCACCATAAAGGTACGCCGATCACTAAAAATACCACGATGTACGAAATCGATATGATTATTCGGGTATTTATTTGGTCGATTTCTTCTCGGTTTTCTTGTTTTGATTGCGACATCGTTGCTTTAGATTATTATTTGAAAACGTCAAGTTTTGACAAATTTATTTGAAGGTTGATTGACAATATATGGATGAGCTGGGAGATATATCAATTTATTGTTTCATAGTTTGATTGATTCATTTCAATCATTGTCCAATCATTGTTCTCAATCGTCTTTGTAGACTATAGAGTGGTGGTATAAAAAATCCGCTAATTAGAGTTGGAAAAAAAAGGTACTCCAGTAAATCCGAAGCGCAATGAAGTTTCTTAGAAACGGCATTATCGCCACAAAAAAATCTCGTTCTCGTCTACTGTTAAAATGCTGCTCACGCGATATTCTCGCGGTCACGGCGAAACGCCGAAAGGGCGAAAGGTCGCCTAGAAAGCGGCCAAAGACGAAAGACAGAAAAGATGATATCTCCATCGAAAGTGCTCCTGCGACGCGCAAGCCATGTCCGAGAACTCGTTCTTATTGTCCTTTACGACGGTAGTCACACCAAGAAACGCGAACGGCCGTTGTAATTTCATATTATTATGCCCGTCGACTCGGCGCGAATGCGTTTCTATCCTCTTTTGTGGAAGATAACGCCGAGATGCAACGATATAACTCGGATTATCTACGGGTTTTCGTGGGTAGGGGCGTATGCTCTTTTATGTAAGTACCTACGTTCGAAACGATACGACAGTCAAAACAATAATTTTACTACTATTTTCTTAAGAGCAATGTTAATATTATTCAGTATGGGTAAAAGCGTGGTCGTTTGTAGGTAGGTTGGCATCAAAATCAGATTCAAATCGGCTCGCATTTGTACATATAAGTATAAAAAACCGTTTGAGTGGATAACCCTCTCAAAGGTGCACCGCGTTTGCTGAAACACTTAATTGGTGTGGTCCATAATTAACCACCCGCGAGCACCTGCGGGTTTCTTAAAAAAAAACGAAATACCCGAAAAAATAAGAAACAAATCAACCAGTTTCTAAGAACGCTCATATGTGTGTATAAGTGCCGACCATCGCCAAAACAAAGTCAATAAATTATCTCTTCTAATAAGCCCGAGATCGCTTCGAATTTTTCGGCCACTTCCAGGGGCGGAATCGTTACCTGAACGATCAATTTTTTGCTTCTATTATGAATTGGATGTGAAGATTTCTACTGCAGATGGGATAGAGTTGAAAATTGAACTCTTAAAATCACGGCCCTAAAGGACATTCGCGCTCGCTAGGCAATGATGTCACAAGCCAACCTTTTGCAACGTTGCCGGGTTGAAATGAAAATTTTGATGTGACAGATATATTTAATTTAACGTTATGTTTCTTTCATTGTTTAGAAATTAAAAAGAAGAAATGCCTTAGGCTGCAATCCGATTGACGGCAGAGGTGTTTATTTGCAACGCTTCACAACCCTCCAAAACAGAAATATACATTTAAAAAACTATTCATAAGTTTAAAACATTACCTATAAATTTCAATGTGCTGGACTATCGAAAATATCGATCTGTATTTATTGAAAATTGGTAATAATGATTGTAAACTATAGTACTTACGTCTCATGTGGAATTAATAGGGAAAAAAGGGCCTTCATCGTCCCGTTCCCTCTCAAAATAGATCGAAAAACACCGAAAATCGCGGTTGAAACTGTCGATAAATGTACATAAACCGCACGAAAAAGTATCTACAACGCACGAAAAACTATTTAGTACGAACGAAAAACACAAAACCTACTCGTAAACTTGAAAAAATACAGGAAAATCGCACAAAAACAACAAGTTGTAGTCATAATCTGTCAAAGTGTCAACTACAAAGCTCCGCTAAATGTTGCGAATGTTGAGACTCGATTTTGTTTCGTGAATCCAACCCTGCGCGCGGTTTTTCATTCCACAGTCGGATGAAGCCATTATAATCATTTATGTGTTTATGTTAACATCTTTTTAGCATATTTTGTGTGCGAGAAAACACTATTAATAATTGCCTTGCGGTACGGCCGGTGAAAAGGAGAGGAAAAAAATTCGAGGTAGTAGGTCTCGACGGGTCTCGGGCCTTGATTCACAAATTCTTTTTTGGTTCTAAAGGCGGTTTACTAGGAAGCGAAATTTATTTTATATCACACTCGTTTATTCTTATTTCAATATTTCGTCACAATATAATTATACTTATACTAATCCAATGAAAACGTTTAACTGGAATGAAATTATTCAAGAAATCACAATAAAAATATAAGCTTCTAATCACAACAGTAAAAAGTAAAGAATGAGTTGGTTTATTTTGGTGTTCCTGCGACGATGGCACTTTCAATGCCGCAATGGTTAGATCCTCTGAGTATTTTGAACAAACCATTATCGCCCCAATCGCTATTCCAGGAGTTTGCAATTAACCAATAAGGTACATTCCCTTGTACACCCCAACCCAATACACGTACAGCATGTCCTCCTAACACAGACCCTTGGACATGTTGATAAACACCTACAAAAGAAACAAACCTTAGAAATATAGGGCCGTGGTTTCATGATAGTGAACACTTACCAGACTTGTAACTGAGGAAATCTGCGTATACAGTAAAGGCAGCTTCGACCGGTCCGTTCTTCATTATTTCTGTTTGAATTTGCTGGACGTTGCTGCCGATATAGTACGCTCGGGAACCGTAACTTTTGTCCTGATTGTAAGGAATAGAGTAGGAACTTTCGCATTTTTGCAAGCATCTCGGCGTGTTGCTCATATGACCATCACAAGGTGGTCGGGTCCCGCTCGTGTGATGCTCGCAGGGCGGTATCTCGTATGGTCGACAACCCTGCAAATTATATTAAAATACTGAGAATTTATTATTTTATTTGATAAAAAAGAACAAATTTCCAACACCATTTTTAGACTATATTTCACCGTTGTTAGAGGCCACACTAACGAGAAGTTAGCTACGCATGTTAAACGTCAAACGTCAAGTATGTCATTTTAGATACAAATATGTGAAAATTAAAAGTAATAATAAGTATCACGCATTTGCAATTAAGCAATTATTCATTAATGAAGCTCATTAGCAATAATTAGGAGATGAATTATGCACATGTCCAACGCGTAAGAAAATTATACAAGACTCTGCTTAAATTGCACAAGGGTCTGCCCGAAGAGCTTCAGGCCGTAGGTACCAATTATGCAAGAGATGAATTTAAAAGGCATAAAAGTTGTAGCGATAAGGAAGCCGAAGTGTTTTTGGACGAGTGGACGGCAAGTATTTCTATTTTCTCTAATATCGTTGGTAATTTTGTATATTAACAGAAATACGCAGTAACCCTAGCTCAGCAACTGGGCTTGAGGGGTCCGAAAACTGGCACCGAGAAGCTAGGCATTCAATTAACCAGAGACGAGATAGAGAATCTAAGAGACGACCAACTTTGTCAGCTGTACGAATTAATGGAAGAGGCCAAGAAGCCTAACATCACAGAAGATGTCAATAAACTTCAATAATCGCCTTATAGGTATTGCGGCACGTTATAAATTGCACATGCTCTTCAAGACAGAAAAGAAGTATGTAAGTTGTTAATCGTTGATGTATTTGGTAATAAATTAGTTTAGGTAAATACCGCCAACTTACTTGTTGGGTACCGTATTGTCCTCCGGAAACGAGGCCTTTTCTGACCCAGTAGTTCCAAGCAGCCCCTGGATAACCTCCGTTGCAACCCATACCGCAGGTCCAACAACAGGATACTAAGTCATCGGATGAAACGTGGAAATGGGTGGTAGCATTGGAATGAATGCATATTCTATCCGACATTGCCTCGACTGCTCCGAATGCCTGCATTAAATTATGTTGAGTAACTAGTAATTAACGTATTTTGGGCATTATTGAGGAATTTAACTTTTTGATGAATCCATTTTGTTTACTAATGGAGCGATTTTATCTATCTGTGTGTGTTTGTCATGATGTTGTTTCCTTGATTGTGGTATTGTCGAGTTTTAAAGGTGATTAATACTTAGACATTTAAATCAAAAATGACTAACAAAGTGTATTCAATAAAAATAAATAACTAATCTCGAATACAAGACCACAAACAAGTCAACAAATCTACTGATTATACACAAATAATCATCGAGCCTAGTTATTATTAAAAATTAATTGTGCAGATGAAAACTAGGTCAATAATCAGTTGTTATTCAGTGATTAATATTGCCAAATTTTTAAATTCTTGCGCTCGATAATGCTCCAGAATTGCAGAATGTCTTTGTATCGAATCCAATAATAAACATGAAAAATACTTACCCAACATGAACCGCATGACCCTTGATCTCTAATCTCTTGTATCGTCGGGCAATTTTTCCATTGCTCTCGGGCGTCGAAAGCCGTGGGCAATTCGACGCCTTCTAGATCGTGCGTAAGTAAAGGAGGCATGTAATTCTGGTGATCGGGCAATACGCCCATTAAATTTTTCAAGTATGAAATAGGAATGTTTTCCGCGAAGTTGCGTCCTGCTGTCCATGTGGATTGGGCTTGGTTGATTCTATTGATAAATTCATCGGAGAGTAGATGAATGTCATCGGGACGTTTCGTTGTTGTTGAGGCAGACGAATAATAAGTCGAGGCCAAAATAAACGTGAAAAGGATGGATAAATTCATCCTTAACTGTAAAGGAAATAAAGATAACTAGGAATTCTTACACGTAATAAATGTTATCTAAATAATTTAGAAATTATAATTTTTTGAATGTAAAATTCAGGTGTATTAAAGAGGGATATTGCGTTTAAGAGTACTTAGTAGGATAATCAAATGTAAAATATCATTTTAAACTTACTCAATTATGTTCTTCTTGCAATATTAACACACAAAAAGAACTATTTTGCTATTGTTCAATGTTTATTTACGAGCTGATTTATATACAATTATTGTTGACATTGACATTAGATTGACAATACTGAAGTTGAAACTTCATTCTCCAGTCACTTATATTAGGCAACCAATTTTACACATTAAAAGTGAAGTGCCGTCTAACGTCACATTGCATAAACAGCAACCAATTGATTACAGGTTTCTGTAAATCGGATATGAAAAATTTGGCCACTATAATTATATTTTTTTGCATCTAATATTTTTAAAAATAAAAATAATAAAAAACGTAAACATATGGACGTATATTTATCTTCATAATTCTTACATGTAATTTTTTACATTTAAGCGCTGTCTATTAACAGATTTTATACATTTTTTTGCAAAACAATAAAAAACTATACATTCAGGATATTACATTTTGTTTTCGAATATTCCAAAGAAAATAATAAAGTTAGAATTAATCTAGTAGCACCTTAGGAATATTATGAGTAAAGGTAGTACTATTTTAGTTCTAATCTTTCTTTCAATTAATTTTCACATCATTACAGGAATCTAATTAAGTTAATTAACATTCAACATTGAAACTAAGTTAAATCGGTAGATATTAAAATTATCATTCGAAAGTAAAACGTTCAAAATGTTTTTTTTGTAACATTTTCAAAATGTTTATTTTCTTTACTTTTACCTACTTTTGTTATCGGGATCTGAAATTTTATTAAAAAATATTTATATTATGTAAGTCGACTTTGTTACGCTAGAACTAGGTTTTACATAAAATAATAAGTTATGTCGCTAGAATTTTATTGAATCCTGGAATATAATCAGAATTCGAGCGGCATTTTTATTTTTTAGTGTATCCAGAACACTTCCACCAAAAATTGCAAAATCGTGGACGTTCCGCGAGGCCACCAAAATTTTATTGAATTTACAAAAGGTAAAAAATTCGTATTTTATCGCTAATGTTCGTCAAAAATTTTAAAATATAAAAATATCATCTTAGACCGTACGTTTTTTTTTTAATTGATTTAACCAAATTTCAATACGCCGTTCGAATTCCACAAATAATAACGAAACATCTCGATCTCAATTCCCGCGAAATTTTCCGACAAACTTATTTACTTTCTCAGTCGTTAACAACAATTATATGTATCAATAGAACAATCACATGTATTGGGAACGATGTAAAAATCCGGCCGGAGGAATCGTTGCTTCCTTCCACTATTACATCCTCTAACTGGACGTTATATCCACTAGCGTACGTCATATTCACGTGGAAACTACCCTCCGCTATACCATTCGGAGATTTCACTATGAAATTATATTCGCCAATATCCGTGCTCGTCACCTTCGTCAAAAACAGCACGGCTTGATGGCAATTTGGTTGAGATAAATTCTATAAAATTTACATTTATTTCATCATAAAAATGGAGAAGTTAAAATCAGAATGAACTTACAGTTATACCGTAGGCCATAATAGTACTATCACCGTCTCCAGGTTTATACAGTTTGACGTCTTTGGCTATCCATAAGGCTTTCGTGTAGGGGGGATTGGCACAAAATTCCATGGTCATCGTTAACGGCTGCCCAAACAAAGCTGTAATACTTTTATTCGTAGGCGCCACCGTTGGTTGACCTGCAACAAAGTTAATTTATTAGTACACAATCCGAAATTTTTCAATCATTACAATCAGTACTTGGCTTAGCCCTTAAATCGAGCAACAATACCCCCGCGAACGTGAATTGTACGTTCGTTTTCCTGCTAATTAACTACCACAACTACTCGTATGTCGGGCCAGGCATTCGTACCTTTCAGTGTAGAGAAGTGTGTAGAGAATAGAGAGCAATAAAAGGGATTCAACGGTTCGGCTGCGGTAAAATACACGCTAGAAATTAACACCGATAGCGTAACTTTGATAACGAACCTGTAAATTTGAGCACGTTTAGGTAGCGATAGGGACCGGTCGTTCGCTCGACAATGGATATCGTCCGCGAAATTCGGCGCGTTTCCAGTAATAAACCATAAACCGCAATTGTTGCTGTTTGTGCAAGTGTACGATCATCTAATTTCGTCCGCGCGGATTCGTACTGATCACGTCAAAGAGAAAATATTTGCACCTGATTGTGTATGTAAATTATCTACTAATATTCCAACATCCACAAAATGCTTGGCGCATAAAATTATCAATTACAAATATTAAAACATATTTGTGCTAAATTCACTTTTTGAAAAGTTTTGGGATTAAATCCCGACTTTTTCATTTCGACATCGCACGTTTTCCAAATCGCCAATTTCGCGCCTTCTATCGTGCAATTGTAGCGGTGAATGCATTACATCGCGGGGAATTTTCCGAGAAAATCGTCGCGTTTAGCAATTTCCCGGCGCTCTCGTTCGCAATTGTTTTTCCGCCTAAAGTTTCCTCTCGGACAGCTGAAGTTGCGGTGTATAGTTGCGAAGTTGGAAAGTGTCCGAGCGGCGAACCGCGCGGTATATAGGCATTCTAGCCCGGCGAATTTCGAGGGAATAAGTTTAACCGCGACCGCGCTGAATTCGTTATAAGAAATAAATAAAACACACTTGTTCAACCACTACAAAATAAATAACTAAATCTACACATTAAAGTTATCTCCAGTGTGATAGAAATAGCTATAGACAGTATGAAGTGCAGTGGTTTATATTAAAGAATCGTGCATATCATATTTAGAATTATTCCTACCGCACTGTACTAACTTTTCTATATGTTAGAAACTTTAAGAATAAGTTTGTGACATTTTCGTAGCGTTTTATCGACTCGGATCGATGGATGTTTTTATTATTTTTTCCTGTGCCAATTTTATCGCACTTGCCACATATAAACGGCGTTATTGTATCGGTCGAAAAATCTTTTTTTATTCGCCGGGACGTCTCCCGAAAACTGGAGAAATAATATTTTTCCAGATTCGAGTGCAATATCGGCCAGTGCGAACCGTAAAATTAAAGTGCGCAATAAAACCGAAGGGTCCATTTTCGAGTGACCGGATTTTTGCTTACAAGGACCTTTTTGCAACATTGCCCAAACCGCAAAAGTTTATTCGGTTTTCGAAGAGTTTTTCCACATTTATACGTAAAAATTGCGCCAATTCTCACACATCAAATATCATATTATATTTATAGTTATAATATTTACTACCCACATTGTCTTGACTAAAGGTAAGCCGAATTTCTCATTTTATCGTTCGATTTTCCGCTGGTTTTATACAAAACAGGCTCATATGAGATAGACCCGGGTTATTGAATTTCTGAAATATGAATTTCAGGTATAAAAGGCAACAGGTTCAACTTTGAATACACTTAAATGCACGCAATATTGCAGGCATTTAATATCCACTACAGTGGAGAATGTCACGACAAGGAAAGTTTGGTTATAAATTCATAAATGTCATCGAAATTTCTGGAACATTAGCGAGTTCAAACAGCGTTTGTTGTTTGTACTTACACATGTATGGTGAGCGTGTTTTGTGAAAATTAGTAACGCTGTAGTGTCGCGTAGTAAAATATTACGGCTTTTCCATAAAAAAAAAATTGTAACTGGAAACTTATCTATATATTATTATCAACGTTTATTTTTGTACAATTTTTTCTGTATCGCATTTCCTCGACCTTCCGGCTTTTCCGAGCTCAAATTCCAAATGCGTAAAAAATGAGCGTTGCATGATCTCCTTTCGTTTCTTTTTCCCCGGAGCAATTGCTTCTATAGGGATTTTCCCAACGTTTTGTTCCCTAATTACATTTACAAAATGATGAAATCCATTTATTTTCCCGTGAGTACACGACTGTCTCGAATCGAATATTCGATTGGATTAGACGGGAAGACAAATGTTATACAGCTGAAGGGCAGTAAAGAGGATACAAAAAAAGTCACCGAAATCTGCTTAATGTTTAATGAATTATTAATTAAGGCTTTCTTTTAAAACCATCTATAAGGATTTTGTCTTTTGGTTTATTCAATATTATATGAATTAATATTTGAAATGCATAAATTGGCGTCAAACGAATCACCCGGCAAATTTTTCTTTCCTTCTAATCCCCGTCGTTTTTTTTAAACTGTTCTCGTTTCTGTTTATTTACCGAGCGTGATTTAATTTCTGGTAAATATTCGAGAGCGAATTCTTCGAAGGTTATTTTTTAAGGCGACGTTTAGTCAGTTTCAAAGACGGTCTTTCTGCTCCCTCCCAGCAATTTGATTAGTAAAACGAAAATGGGGAACGCGAGAGCGTCTCGAAAAGAAAATTTTTCAGAACTGATTTCGCGTTCTCGTGTAGAAAAAACGGGAAATTGAAGCCGATTTTTCATAAAGGTGGAATTCGAAAGGACGTTTGTATTATAAATTACAGTCTATTTATTCGAGTAATACGAGCCTAAATTAACTTAATAATCCTCTCTTTTCAAATGAGTCCCAATTCCAGTATATACGCAAATAAATTGGTGCTTTTGCAACGACCCGTTCGATTTAACTTTCATAAAAACAACATTTTCGTCAGTTCCATTATTTCCCGGTTTTACAGCAGCGGCTTGGCAACGTCGGAGCAAAGTTTCGAAATTAATTGTCGCTCATACCGTCTCCGCCGCCACCGGAGCCGGCTTTTATTTTATCGAGCACACACAAGCAGCGATACACTCGATATATTTCTATTGTATTTGTCTGGAAAATTCGAGGCGGAGCATCCGGCAAACATTGCGAAAGGAGCCAAACAGGGGGGCTCCTGTTTCTGATAAAATTTATGTTATTTACAGCAGGAAATGAGAGAATGTTTGCTTTCGCGGGGAAAATGAGCGATTATTATATTTAGATGCGATGGAAAGCGTTTAACTAGAAGCTACAGTTGATTACTTTCTTGTGTCTTTAACCGGGTATGTAATATTATTTGGATAATGTTTTGTGAAGGGATATTTTATCATTGTTATTACAGTAGTAGAATGTTGAATAATATTATTTTAAATACTGAAAATCCATTAATACAAGAAAGGTATAATGTTAAAATGGAGTAGAATAAGAGTAAACTGGATGAGTAGTTAGTTACATGATAAACATCATCTTCTAGATATTTACTTAGAGTATGAATTGCTCTATTATATTCCCGCTATGTTGATTCGAACGCATTTTCTATCAAAACATCTAAATAGCAAATCGTCTGTTTACCGAAAACCGATATATTATATTTATATACACTCATGTCGATTTGATAATTTCGATCGCATCCGTCAAACGGGCGATAATCCGAGTTAGTGGAGATCCGAGCGCCCCCGCTCGACGGCGTATTTACATTCACTTTGGAAAGACAAACATATTGACCGTCCCTCGTATTGACAGTTGCGTGAAGCGTAAACACAGTGAGTTACGGCTCCTAGATATCACGTATTAGACGATTTATGGCAGTCGTAGCATAAATAGTGTATAATGTTTGCTCGAATGGCGGGAATTTTGGAAAATTCGCCATGTAGCATAATTATCATTTTCACTGAAAATCCCCATAAATTGAATTTTATATTGCCGGAATTAGGAAACATGTTTTTTGCAAAAATTAGATGTAGATTTCATTCCTATTGGATGCAAATTCTATTTATTTATGTAGTTTTTTGTTAATGAAATTTCGATGGCACTTTAAACATTTTCCATGCTTATAAATCAAATCGTATATGTAGGTACTTCCTTTGAAATTGGGTTGGTTTTTATATTTTTGCAAAAAAAATTTATTGATATCGATTCTCGCCTCGCCCGGCCGGCGTCCGAACGTTCTCCCGATGCGCAGAATTAATATTTATCCTTTGGGAGTTTTTATTCCGCTCTTCCGAGCCAGAAAACCGTTTAAAAGCTCAAATTTATTGTCGGTAATATGGCCCGAATTCTGACCGTTATTGAATGTAAATTTGAATCTCTTTTATATCCCAGAATCGAACCCTAACCCGGTATCAAGAACAATAAGGCACTCGTAATTTCATTCGATAAAAAATAATACTCTAGTTTGTTTTACTGACAAGATTTCGATTTTAGCGATTTCAGTGTTTTCTATAATAAATTATTAGACGCAATAAATGTCGCACGGCGAAATTTTATATTTCCATCAATTTAATCGAACGTAAAATTTTAATGTCCGCTTCGCTATTAGTGCTCCGAAGGGAACGACCGTTCGGGCGCGTGAAAATCCGATTTTTACCAATGATACGATACATAAAATTAACTGTCCATTTATTTCCAAGTGTCAACCCATCGAAACGGGACGCGAATTTATTTTAATAACTCGCGCTCGTCAAAACGCAGCGCGAAAATAAAACCGGAAAAACGATTTATCATCAGCGTTATATAAAACCGTGAAAAACTAGTAATTAAAAAATTAAAAAGCGCTGGTACAGGTTTTATTTCCGCCCGTCCCTAAGCCGACGTTTTCAAACGCTGGATTTGTGCGAAATCAGATTTTATTTCTCTCGCGTACTATTCAAAAACCAGGATCGGATTCAACTCGAAAATTGACTCACTTTTATCGGAAAAGTTATATTAGTACGATCCTGTATCGCCTATATGCTAGTAGAGGCAGGACGAAGTATAAGGGTAATTTTTTTCATTAACCCGTTGTTCGGCCATGTTTGCTGTAGCGCCCTTTCGCCTTTACGATCTCTATCGTACGATGTCCTAAAGGAAACGAACGATTCCCCAGGGACAGCCTTTCGGGAATAGCCGAGAGATTGAAGACTCTGTAAGATATGTGGGAACACACCCTTTGCTGACCGCTGCGACGAGCTCAAAGCCCTTCAATTCGACGAAATAATCTAAACATCAAATTGTACATTTACTTTAAGTACACACAAGTATTGTCAAATCCCATTTAATCATTCATCTCATCTAGTTTCGTTTATATTGAACTTTCTTCCAAGCATCATCAAGTATAAGATATGGAAAGGGCCGATATTTTTTGCGCGTCGAAGTGAAAACATTCGCGTTAACCATTCGGACTCTCGTAGGTGATCGATAAAAACCAATCTTGTTAGTCCATTAATCCGAAAATGTACCATCGGGTCAGCGGAGCAATTTGCAAAAAAAAGAACAAAGGAAACCGGGTTGCAAGTATAACTGGAGAAATTGCTCCGCTGCCGACAGGATTTGAGGAAATTGATAGGAAATTAGAACTGGTAACATTTTATTTCACTTCGGTGAACTTCGGCGTCGGGGTTTTCTCTTATTGTAATGCCGGTTTATCGCGCGTTTTCGATGAGATTAAATCCGATTAACTCGATTAAACTCGTAATAACTCCACGTTTAACCTCAACCTAATAAAATTGGCACAAATTATTAGTTAATTAAAGAATAAGTTTTTGTGCTGTGATGCAATAATCGTAAACCAGCGTTTTTTTATAGCCATTGTATAAAAAACAAAGCGCCATTATGGGTTGTTTTTATAATCGGCTTTTCGAATTGAGGGCTTTGAAATCCTCGAAAAATATTACACTGTTCGATGTGACAAACGACTTCCTGTCAATATACGCGCCAAAAATTATGTGGTGGTAAATCGGCGCGCAGGGGTATAACACAACCCGATCCAGATAGAAATCTGTCGTCTGCATAAAATATGCGATGGCATTCCGACTATACAGCGCGATGCTGGATGAAAACTACTTCGGGGAATACATTTTCGCGACAATCATTCCTTTGACGTCTTGTCGATAGCGAGGGGTTTGCAATATTAAATTCGATGTTACGTTCGAATAAATACAATTTTCATAATCCCCACTATTTCCTATAATACTCTCAAATACCCACTCGAAGCGATTGATTTGTTAATGCTAATTTTTTTATACATAAATCCTGTTTACAACGTATCTAGGAAATTCCCCATTGCGCTTAAACAGCTCACGTTTTTCCGTAGAACACAAGCCCCGGCGTACTTTATACTCAAAACTGGCTGCCATATTTTCAAACGTGAACTAATTTCAAAGTGTCGTAAACACGAACATTATCCCGTTATCATTCAGTATACACCGACTGCAATCATGCAGTTACAAACTCCCGTTCTAATCCCTATATTATATTTCGTCGGAACGATAATTTTATTTAAGCGGTTGAAATAAACCGGAGCTTTCTCTCGCCGTTCGAACCGAATTGCCTCGATTATTCCGGCTTCGATTTAGATGGCATCGTCGCAATCAGCGTTATATCGTTCCAACGAAACCGCGAATTCGATTCCTTTCTCATAAGAAAATGCAAATCGCTTTAATCAACAGTGATATTTTGTTCTGCTGTTGAATCCTTTGTCTCGCACAGATCTTCACAAGATCCCGGGTTAAACACTTGAAATATTAGAAAAGTAATCGAATTAGATCAGTAAAATATTGCTTGTATTTCTATAACCTCCTTCAAGGTAATTTTAATCAAATTTTAGTACAGAGAAAAGACAAAATTTCTGGGCAATTATTTAAAATTGTATAATTAACAATTTCCTAATTAATTACCTTGACGTGTAAACGATTTTGCTCCAAATGCGGCTTTTTGTGAATGCGGAAAGGAATATTTTATTTGCCGTTCTCTCTTCTCTTCAACTCGTCTAAACAAACCCTCTAAATATTCCGTAGAACCTTTAATAAACATTCTCCAGTTAATTAATGCTCTTCGAATAATTAGGAAATTTAATGAATTTAAAGGTGAAAAAGAAATCTCCAGAATACAACAGTAGGTAATTAGAACAAATATTGGTTTTCGCCAGGATCCACAAAAAGCGAATAAATTTTATATTACTCATCGAAACGAATATGAATGTACATAATACAATAATTGCAAGTGTGATAAAACCATATTTTAGTACCTACAATAAGAAGCTACTTAAGGGTTGTTATGTTATTTGAGTTATTTTCTTATAATATTTTCCTTTGTGAGTCGTGTTTTGTGTGTGTCCTGGAGCGCCGTAAGCTCGTCGATAGGCGGCACACGTTCTTTGTTTGAAAGACTAAAAGATCTCTTTTGATATGTAAATGGTGCGTAATTGCAATCCGGTTGATAAGGTAACGGGCAGAGGGGTGCTTTGCGAAACCTCCGTTCTCCCCAGCTTTTATATCGCATTCAAATCGAAAGGAAATTCCTAATTTTTGGGTATAGGTATCTCTATAGATCCGGTTGGAATACTATTTGAATTCGCAAGCGGTTTGTAATGCATGTAATGTAAATTGGTCGATCAATTTGACTGATGTGAAAGGATACCGGTTTCAATACGTTCAAAAATTTGGCGTTTTAATTAATTTTTTTTTCTCTTCTCTAACCTGTTCATACCATCGGCCAAATGGTATTTTGAAATTGGTTCCTCTGTGCGTTATGCGTGATAGTCAATCAAACGAATTAAACATGTGCAATACCGCCAATCTGCATTTGTGCAATTACAATGTTAATTCGCGGTGTTCTGCCGAAAAGCTGCTGATGTTTGACCAAAGTCATGTAATCAACGAATAAAACAAATAAATCCATCAGGATGCGATCCAAAAATGTAATTATATAGTCGAATAACGTGCATTTTAGTTTGATTTACATCTTTGTATTATTTTTTGCATATAATTGTAAATGTCGATTAATATTTACAGATTGGTTGAAATTATTATTTGGTAAATATTGGTTACAAAACCTTTTTTTTACAGAAGCTTAATGAACAATTAAAAAGCCATCGAACTGAATATACGACAAAGAGATTTATTACATTTTTAAATAATTTGCTTAGCTTGTTATTTTTTCAAACCCCGATCGAATGAAAAAATAATATAGGTTATACCTACCCAAATCGCTTCGACTCAAATTGGATTATTTTATATTCTAATTCCAATTACATCATCTAATCGAATATGCAAATGGCTAGGGTCATTTTTAGAACGCGGAGGATGTCGAATCGGGTCGAATAATCCTTCAAATAGGAGGTTCATAATTATAAATCGCATGCCGTTATTGGTAATTTATTGTCGCACATCTAATTTGGTTTTACCACTACTGTTTCATTAATCGTCTAGTAAATTTAATCGATTTACATGATAATTTAATGGTTGATTTTATATCGCTTTTGATGGTCGATTAAAACTTTATTCATCGATTATTGTAAAAATTACGATTGTTTTAATTGACAACCAAACATTTTGTTATAGATCAACCAGAAATAAACATTTCTATATCAATTGCAAAATATTTCCCTAAATAATCAACGTTATTGGATAACAATAAAAAGTAACTAAGCCGATCGAAAAAAATCCCCGAAGGACGCCAATAATACGACCATTTCCCTTAGGAAACTCCCGTTTTATCCGCATCGCGTCTCCCTACCGGCACACGAACGACCGACTCGGACACGAAGAGCATCAAAATTTAAATTCCGGGCATCGCAAAAAGGGTCCCGAAACGGCGTCGCGTTTTCTAACGACATAACCACCGGTTAGGGGACCCGGACCCCGGGGGCTTAATATTTATATAATCCCCCGTGCAGTTGCGTCTCGCCTGTCCCGCTTACATGCACCCTGCATATGTCACGTTCAGCGAACTTGCCGCCCGGATTAAAATGCGATATTCGCGTTACGGGGATCGCACGATATGTTCCACAAAAAAATAGCTACTACAGAACAGAATTAAAAGGCATATATCGCGGTTACACCCCATACAACTTCGATAAATAGTATCGTACTCGATTGTAAGATTAAAGAAATCGCGTATGCGGTAAATTTGCATCGAAAATTGCATTAAAAGTGATGAACAAACGAGCGCCCATTTTCATCTCATTTTCGTCTGTGTACACATCAGAACCGGTCCCGTAACGATTTATCTAAACCGCTGCACGACGAAGTACGAAGTTTCGCCCATACACGTCGTAACTTTTAATTAAATTTTAATTAAAAAAAAATCACTAACCGACCGGACTTCGGCCGACGAATTTCACTATGTCACTGAAAGTGACGCCGAGTTAATGAGACACGAATGCGTTTCGAGTTAATTATTTGCGCATCATCAGTCATGTTTGAACTACCTGCGGTGTTTTCGTTTTATCAAAAAAAAGTATCGATTTCGTTTAGAATGTGTGATATTTCTTAAGTGTCATGTTTGTTCTATTTATATCCCGCGTTTAGACAAATAAAGTCATTTCTCTAGTGGTAAATAACGCACGTATGGCACGCGAAATCATGCGGAGTATGTTCCTCTGGCAAGGAAATATTGTCGTTTTCATGCTTAGGCTATTTCGTCTGGAAATAAGTCCCATAAATCCACATCTATCCGTGTATACGCTCTCGGCTCACGAAAAACCATCGGAATTCTTCGATGAGGACGTGTCGGCGTCCATTCCATCGGGAAACGACAATACCGTCGGCATTTTTCCCGGCTAAATCACGTAGATATCATGAAGTCGGAATTATAAGTGGCTCTCGGATATCCATAATTCTCCGGTGAATACGAGGATAGTGCATATATAAACTCGAGTTGTCTGTTTAACTGACAAGCGAATCTAATTCTGATTTCGAGAGCGATACGGACTCTCCGGTGAATCGGGCTTGTCAGTGGGTTCAGTGGAGTGTCATAATCGTGCCGGGAAAATTTCGCTCAAATCTACTTTTTAGACAAGTAATTATAGCCGTTTGACGAGGTAATGAAATCGAGCGCAAAGTATTTTTTTGCGTTATTATAAAATTTTGAGGAACTCGGTAAACCGACAAAAAGAATTAAAGAAACGTTTAAAAAGTGGACCGAACACTCATCGACGCCATTAAAACCACCCTAGGGAGTTGTATAAGGACTCGAAGCGTCGAAAAGGAGAGGTTACACTTCGAGTCATCAACGGGAATATAAAAAGCCCATCAGGAGTTTTCATCAAACCTAACATTTTACGCCGCCCGTCGTATAAAAGCGGAATCGAATACAGAAATGAAATACCAATAAAAAAAACCGAACCAGGAACGTAAAAGGATCAGTATAATAAACAGTTTTATATTCATGATGCTCATTAAAGTGGAAACCTCGATTTCTGACGACCTAATGCATTTTTTCTGAATGTATTTATTCTCTGTTCGAGGACTGTTATTAGTATTTTATGATAAGGAGGAAAATACGGTAGGTGATAGTATCGTAAATATTCCGAAGCGAATGAAATTTAGGTATTTGCAACACCCAAGCTCATCATGCAAGATATCCCAGAAATATTAGCGATTAGCCTCGTTATTCATCTCTTTACTTGCCTTTATAAACACTACTAATTCATTAATTTAACCATCAAAATATTTAACGAACTTTCCTGCCTTTTTTACCCTTCCTCTGTAGCCTTTAAACCTTAATAAAACATTAACAATTCACCAATACGAATGATAAACCGTTCGTTTCCTCTTTAACGTGAAATATTAATTCAAACTCTTCCGCAACCCGCTTCCCGATGGTAATGAAATGGCCGACAAATTAAATGTCAATATTTCCGGCGATAATAATTCTTTTTCGACGATGCCCGGTGGAGAGAAGAGGCGATAGAGACCGGCAAAAACCGAGATTGCAATCCGCATCCCCCTAAGTTGGATATTTATTAAGGATTATTTATCGCCGAAGGGGAGTGTTTCGGGATAGAGCGAGCAATCGGCCGAACGACCGCCGGGGAAGAACCGGGTCGAGAATTTCAAACCGGGAGAGCGCGCGCCGGCGATTAGGATTTCGTAGATTTTCTAACGATTACAGTATGTAAATGTTTCCGTTATGATTGTGATTACTTTGGGGATTGCATTGTCGTTAAGTAAAATTAAAAATGCGCATTAGATCTATGGGAATCCCATGAACATTTGTCCGATAGATTTTATACCATGGATCCGGACGTTGAGTAATTATTTATAAAACCCCGCGCCGGTCGCCCCCCCGGCGAAGGGTTGATTAACGGGCATCGAAACCAGATGAAAGGGTCGATGGCGCGAAGCCCAGAAGGGGGGAATATGAATATTAACGAGACTATCGAAAAGAAAAATTACAGTGCGCTTTTTTTTATTTTACTTGTCTCTGCAATTTGTAGTGCCCGTCATGTTCTCCGATTTCACCGATAGGGTTTGTTATTAATGAACGAAACCGAACGAAACGAGTTGATTAAACCCGATGTCGGAGCGCGATTAGTTTTGTTACCGCTGAAATTAATTTTTATTTATGCCGGTTCATAATTCACGTACTGGGCTTTGCTTTGATGCGATATTCAACCGAATTTTTGTGGAAATTATCAGATTTCGTTGAATAAATTGATATAACGCCATAAAGTAAATTCTAGTAGTAGTATTCTATATTAAATTTTATTCTTGTTCAATTATTTAGAATATACCTACTATAACGTATTTATTGAGACATGTAAATCAATCAAATATGTAAATTGATCGAGTCGTGAAATTGACGAATTGATGAATGTAAATCACATACAGAGATATGACTTATCAAATTGTTATGTGCAATTTAAACGTGACAGTTTATACATTGAACAGTTCTTGTTATTAAAAATTTAATAACGCTGTTGCACGAAATCAGGAAATTCATTAAAAGATAATATCGTTCCGAGTAGTTACCTAAGTGGTTTCATTCAAGTCTAATAGTAATGAGAGTTTTAATATAAACTTTTTATAGCACGTTCGATCATTTTTAAAATAAAAATCTCCGCCCGTTCGAATAAACAGCTGCAATGTATAACCGACCCGAATCAGTTTGTTTCTTGCATTTATCATTTTCAAGTTGGCTAAAGTACTGACACCAATTGTTTCATCAAGATTAATCTGTCATTAGCAGATAACAAATGACAAATAGGTGAGTTACAACAACGCTGTCTAGAGAGGATTTATTATTCGTTATTGTTACTGCTTCCATTGTGGAGCTACTTCGCGAGACCCCACTCGACCCACTGTGACGGATTCCTCCTATATACGCGAATAGGAGATTAAAAAGACGTCTGTTTCGAGCATTGATGCGATAATTGTTTCCACCAGTAGCTGAAGAGACTGGTTAAAACTGGTTTATAAATGGCAGGTGTATATAGAAGATAATCGTAATAAAACCGCTTAATCGAAGCAAGATCGTCTCATAGCTTCATCGCACCTTTACCAGGTGTTCGTTTTAGTCCTCGTTTCCTGCTAATTCAATCCGAAACGGTGATTTATCCTGGCGGGACGCCTCGGAATCGTCCTCGACGTCCGAACAACCGGTTGAAACGAGCGCCCTCCCGCGGCGACGAGTCGCTCCGTCCCCGATCTCATTAATTCGAAATTTAATTTGGCGCTTTCGTACGCAAAGGCAACGAAAGATCGCTTAATATTCCCGTCCGGCCCTGGATTGGCGGGATTCGGATTTGATTCGGTCGCCAGACCAATTCCGCGATCGGCATACAAATGTTATCTGCACCTACAGATGTCGCTGCCGGATCGATTATACCAATTATTAGCGATCCTTCGTATTTTCGTAATAAACTTTTTTCTAACGACGTTAATGAGCTCGCTTTCAAAATCTAATCTCTTAAGCCTCTTTTGGAAAAATACGGCGACACAAAGGAATGGAAGCGGACGCGTTCCTTTTGTTCGCGTTGTTTCTTTGTTGCAAGACCTCACATATCACAGTTCACTATATGGCAGGAGAAAAAACTTTTTAGGAAACCTATAATTCACGGGCGTCTTTTGTGCGGGCGTTCAGGAGGATTAACGTTTCAACCAGATTATCACTAAAAATGATGTATAATTTAAACTTCGAAGTCTCCAAAATAGGCTAAAATCTGGCGAAGGGGTCAGGCGATATCGCTCTCCAACGTAGAGCGCGTAATTTTTTTCCCAATAAAATTTACATCTGTTTAATCCGTTGAAAAGCCCGCACAGAAGAGGATTTCCGCATTGAATGCTGTTTTCGGCATTACAGCAAGGTATTAAACAGATTATTATGAGTTATGGTCTTAACTATTTAATAACGTGATGGAGGGGTCAAACCGCCGCGCGCAAGGATTAATAACATTAAATTCGCAATGCAAACCGGCCATTCGGACCGATTATTCGAGCAAAAATGAATTAAACCGAAGCTCGCCGGTCCTCCGAATGCGGCAAAGCTAAATATTTGATAATTATGAAATGGATACGGGCAAAGCGCGAAATTACCCCAAGGTGCATTATATGGACTCACAATGTTATTATAAAACTCGTAAAAGTTACATTAAAAGAATTTACGCTGGATACGGTTACCTATTTTGTTAAAAGGAATTTGAGTAATGGCCTGCAGGAAGAGAGGAATAATATAAACGCTTTTATAACGGCATTAACGGCTTGTATGTAAGAAAAATTACAGTCTTTTAAATGCTAGATGATATTGGAAAATTGAATGCATTTCCTGGCAATTTTGCATAAAATAAACAAGCCATTTATTCAGTTTCTATTACAAGAATCAACACTAAACTAAACAAGTTGAAACAATGCACAATGTACAAATGTCACGAAAGCTAAAATATATTTTGTATATTTTGCCTGACTCCTTCCATTCTATTTGCATTCAAAGGATTAAGATGCAAAACGTTAATTGCCAAACGTCAATTAGGCGATAAAAGGTGAGCTATATAGAGATATAATCTCATGTAATTAGAAACTAAATAGTCTTTGCCTTTTTCGAACGTCTTTCTTTCACGAATTTTGCTTAATTTATACCTTCATTACGTCGAAAAAGAGGAAATTTAGTAGAGAACAAGTTTCGTAGATAACCGACTTAAAAGATTTATACCTTTTAAAAATACGTTCCCAAATTTATGCGATTATTTTCGACGTCTAATTTGCCATGAGGCTCGTCAGCAGAAGAGCGTTGACAACCCAGTGGAGTGAAGTAATTTTCAATCAGATCCCGATGAAATTAATTCAACTTCAGAAGTTTGACAATCGAGCGAGATTTCAATCTAACTTGACCCGTACAACAGCAGTTGGGTTTAAACGAATTTTCTGATGGCGTGGTTGGGCCAAATTTTCACATTACGCGCGAAAAGATTTACATTTAGAGAAAATTTAAACTATATCGATCAAACTGCTGAAAAGTTTCTATTTCATTTTTGCAATGCAATTAGTACTCATCGGGTAGATACACCGAATTTGTGTGCGTACAAATTCAAATTCGCCGGAAACTTTCTTAAAGCAACAACTCTCGATTAATCTTTAAAATTTCAGAAGTTGTTAAATTGAGTTCTTTATATTTCGGAGAGTTGGTAATTTATCTTCCTTTGTATATTAATTTTAAACTTGCATATCTCTCCGAGGTCTGTATCAAGACCCCGTCGTTAGTCAACATTCACAATTAAGATAAAAGTAACAAGGGAAAAATAAACGAGAAACTCTCTCGTACATAATTAACACAAAAAAAAACCAGAAAGAAATTCTCATTCGAAATTAAGGATTTGTTGATAATGTTGTTAGAAACTTCTGCCTAATTACTAATTTTCTTCCTCTGTATACCTTTCTTCGAAATGACGAAAACTCGTTATGGCTTAAAGCGAAAATAACTAATAAAATTTCATTTTCAACGAAACTTTATTAAACACAACCTGGAATTCTAGGAAACGCCAGAGCATGCTAATAATAATTCGAAAACTACAGTAACCAAGCTCAATTTTCTTAATATCACTTTCGCGAACTTGATAAACACCCAGGTGCTATAAAAATATTTATTCATTAAACTTAACCGAATTATAGCAAAAATCTGCATTATTATTTTAACGACAATTAAATATTTCTATTACTCCTCTACTCAGAAAACTAATCACGAGCAAAAATAACGAAATATCGGAACTCGTCAGCTCTTTTCGTGTCTCAAGCAATATCTGAAGCCAATCAAATAGTCCGTAATAAAGTTTTACTTAAATTCTTAACGGTAAACAAAAGTATCGAAGGAAATATACTTATAAGTTCCCGAAGACGGGATTAAAGGAGTATTAGATACCCGCGGAAATGCGAAACGTCGTATTGGACAAAGAAAGTTCTCGAGTGAAATGTTCCGGTCGAATAATTCCGGACGAAAGTCGAAAATAATAAAAAAAATAGGCGAGAATTGTCAATCTACCATGAATTGTGTGCGAGACTAATTATTATAGATTCGTGTAAATATTCGTAATTTTATCTGAAATCTAACCTTCAACTTCCATTACCATAATAAGTATAAATAATAGCAGCAGTAAAGTTTCGTTATATATCCAGCAGCATATCCAATAAATATCAGTCTAATTTTACGAGAAGCTCCGTTTATTTCGGTGTAATATCTCAGGTCAGGTATACATTCTTTAAATTTCCGGGCGCGCTTTAAAGGAAGCCGGAAGTCCTTAATAACGAAGAAACTCCCCGAACACGTGTAAAAGTAGTTCCCGTCCAACCCTAAATCCGCAATATTCTTCTTTACTTTCGGATAATAAACATCTAAACACGTAAACCGAGACAATTCCCCGGGGACAACTTTTGGCGGAGGTTATACGGCGAAAGTGCGAGAGATCTCCGAGAAGTTCGGGCATCGGACGGGACGCGTTGCCAGAATTACAACTCGCGCCCGGAGAAGTTGGGTCGACTTGGGCGGCTCTCTTTCTTTCCCCGTCGTTAGCGAAACCAGAACTTTCGACCTGCTGGGTTCTCCTTGAATTATAAATATGCGGGCCGTGATTTTTTGCAGGTTCTTTTTTTTTGATTAAAGAGTCGAATTCAAAATAAGTTTTACGAATTTTCTTCGCGGAAAGTTCCCGTTAAATGTCCTATTGATTAGGGCACCGGGAAGTTTATTTAATGATATGTCGCCTGAATAGCAATTGGCATGAAAAATTTAATTGGACGTGAAAATTTGCTTTGTTAAATAAACTGAGTTTAATTAAATTAGCGTTATTTCTACCTTAAGAATTCGCACTTTTTACAAGAATATATCCAATCTTCTGATGTAATTCTAATTATAAACGTGACACTAGACATTTTTTTCAATTATTGTAAAATATTGTAAGAGCTTTATCCACTTTTCCAATCGAAATATACCAATCGGTTCGATTTCCCGTCTTCTATTGATCCTGTCGAACGTCCCGAGGATTTTTCCTTTCAATTTCGCCAGGGCTCCATACACATTTCCCATCCTCATCCTAATAATATCTCTTTAGTTCGATGAGGAAAAAAAAACGACAAAGATTTACACGCGTCGAGTTAGAGAAAACGTTCGCCTTGTCTACCCGCTGTGTCGCTTCAATTTTCGAATGAATCGGTTTTTCCTCTCCTCTTATCTGCCCTCCTTCTGCACTGGCGCGTTTTTAGGAATCGCGCGAGCAGGGAGCGCCGCGACGGGCGAGCGAAAAGCGCACCGACGACGGTTAGGGGTTGATAGGGAGCGCCGGGGATTCCGGAAAAGTCTGGTTTTCGCATTGTCTAAGTCTAGTGCTTTCGCAATTATTTCGGCGAGGGTGTTTTATGGAAGATAACTCGAGCTAGTCAAGTAAATTGTGTTTATACGCAAGGTCTATGTGGGGTATAATAGCGAATGATGTATATAAGAAAATAAATTCTTTTTGGAGAAATGTTGCATCGAGTTTGTAGACATTTTATAACGATGAAGTTGGGTATTTTTCTGCGTTACGTCGCAAATTTGCAATTCATTACAATTCCTTGTTTGCGTTGGAAACAAAGACAATAGCATTCCGTTGTCGACCCTACTGTAATAAATTTCCCACCCATTTATATATGTGCTTGATTGTAAGTTGGAGGCGTTATCAAGAAACCGACGTCGCTGCCATTATAAATCTCACAGATACAGTAACGCTAATTTAAGCGAAACGGGTGAATTTTCGCTCTGCACAAATAAACTCTACACAAAAATCGCTTACCCGTAACGACGACTTGGATCGACATCGCGTTCCTCAAGGTATCCAGTCTCTTCGTCGCCTCCTTAGTGGGCGCCACACACCGGTACTCGCCGCCCTCCTGGTAAATAACACTGTCCAGTCTTAGCTCCTGCGAAGCACCCAAGGGCTCCAGCATACCAGTCGCCGGTTCCACCCTCGTCCAACAACCAGAAGTACCTGAAGGGAATTTTAAAATAGCAATTTGAATGCTCCAGCAAAGTGAGTAATTTAATAAAAATTGTTCGTTGTAATATTACATAATTCACCAGCAGATATTACCGAGAACGGTATCGAACTTATCTATTTAAAAGTTCCTTATTTAGTATCCTTTTTAAAAAACCTATCAGTTTTTACGACGAGATCTAAAAATAATCGTTTGGTTCTATCTGAAGCGTTATGCGGATGGGTAAAAAAGTAAATAACTCGTGGAAAATTCGGATTCGCCGGTGCTCTAGCGTAGAGGTAAGGACGGTAGCCGGTGTGCATATATAAAGTAATTTCCGTGCCCTCGTCAAACTCAATTAGCGATTCCCGAACTTCGACTTTGGAAATTCGCCTTCGGAACCAATCCGGGGCGCTTCCGAGTTAATAACGTTAGGGGACTTAAGTTTCGGGGATGAGTTATTGTAGTATCAATATTTAATCTATCAATCCATTTCGGGCGATTTTCGCGGAAGAGTAACCGGAAACTGTTTAATTGATTCCGGTGTATCGGCGGTGACGTTGAAGGACTTGTCACTTCGATCGGCATTATGTTGTATCGCCGATGAGAAGTTGTTACTCACATTAAATTAACTCCGGAACGATTTTTGGTATAAACTTCGTCCAGTGTAGTAGGAAGGTTAAATATATTAGCTGAAAATTTCTTAATCGAAGAAAATTCGGCGGCCGGGCGCAAAGCCGGAAAATTGTAAATCAAGCTACGTCAACTGCAGCTCTCGTCCCTTTCGGAAAACGAATATAATAAAATATTTTTATTTTCCCGATGGGGTGCACTGAGATTTTGCTTCCGATGCAAATGCAGTAAAACTTTGTTGGAATGTCACGATAAATGGAATTTATTCGGTATTGTGAATACAGTCGGGACGATGGAATTTCGGGCGTTTTGTCGTCGACTAGAAAAGTTGGGGCGAAATATTATCGGAAAATTGTTCTTTTCAAAAAAAAAATAATTTTGAAAATTCATCGGAATAAAAAAAGTGTACTTTTATTAGGATGTTTCACAAGTAGGGTATAGCGCAACTTTACACATATCTCAAATCATCACGCCGTGAACGAATTCCGAACAAATAAAAAAGTAAGAAACAGAACGATATGTATAAAATAAAATTTACGACCTTATTCGAACGTCCGCATAAATCTTCTCTTACACACACCATTTCCCGAAACTTTTAACTACCTACCTCAAAAAATGCCAAACAATCCTCCCAACAATTGTTTCGCGGATATTTTCTTTTTAGCTTTTTCCTCTAGGAAATAACCCTAATCGAATTGTTCCTAGTTTCCTAGAGCTTTCTGCTGTTATTGTTGTCCCGGGGCCCGTCGAATAGCCGCCTCCGGCAAACTCCCGGGGATGTTTTGCATACTGATTAAGAGCCGATATTGGGGAACAGCCAGCCGAAAACGAGAAGAGCCGATAAGATAAGAGTTGATTTGTCACGAACAAGTCGATTCGCATACAGCTGTAGAAAGTTATCTACCTTACCTTATCCGAACGACAACAACGATTATGGTAAATTCTTCGAGGGGGAGGCCGGAATGAATTTTTTTTAATTAAAATTGTCGTCTCCAATTACCGTTTTAATTGCGTTATCGTTTCGAATTAAGCAGGCAGTTTTGCGTGCCGAAACTCCCGAGTAGGAAGGAAACGTTATAGAAAATATACACAAATAAAATTTCTTACAAGTTAAAAGTTAAAACCAGCAATTTGGTAAGATCAGAACAACAGTATCGTTTGTAATTCTCGGCTCGGCATCAATCACTTTAGACAATCAATCACGTGCCGGAAACTTAGCCATCCCTTAAAGCAACTAACTATAAAGGGACGTGTCCCGGCGACTCACCCCTTTCGGCCGATATATACGGTAACGAAACGAGTTTTAGTTAAGAAAGTTTTACCTGGAGGACAGGCTAGCTGGACGGCTCCTCCTAGGGAAACTTCTAATTGCTTCCCCGTGGAACTGAGCTCCCCGACGTCGAAGTCCGGCTCCTGGGTAACATCCGTGTCGTCTGCCGACAGTATGAAACAAAAACAATTAGAGACGACGACGGCGTGTAAACGAGCTGTTTATTGGACGGGCATTTTTTTGCCCCGGTTGAAGGAAGTTCCGTTCGGCTCGGAGCGTAAGTGAAAATAGGGAGGAAAAAGGGCTGCAGAGAACGCGGAATATTGGATGGAAAAACGACAAATCAAAGTTTTCTTGTTGCTGATCATTAGGAGCGGAAAATAACGGAAATTGGATAAGGATTCTAACAAGAACTATAAAAACTGAAATTTGTTCAATTTAAATCCACTATGGCAGCTACTTTTTATTTATAATATCTGGTTTATAACCAATAAAAATTTCTCATATTACAATTCCGTTTAAGGTTCGCGTTATATTCGCATTTTTTTTGTTCCTTATCGTTCCATCTTTATTCTATCATAAATTTTATGCGCCTTGTCATATAATAAATTTCCAGTTTAATTGGATTTTCCAAGTGTCTTTCCAGGGACTTCATAAATTTAATTTGAGGAAAAAAAATAACAGGAAAGAGGAAAGTCTTTGAAGAATAAAATTCGACCGTGAATTATGGTCCCGATTTTAATGAATTTTATTCTCTCGAATTTTTAATTTCAAAATATGGCAGATACTTGTTTTATTTTCCAATACCGTCCGAAATATTAGCGAAGCCCGTTTCGACACTCGTCGCCATTAATAGTGGCGGAAAATCATCGGGAAATTCGACCGAACTCGGTAATAAGCATCATTAGTCGAACGAGCGGCGGGCGTGAAAAGAGAAAAGTAATAAAATTTTCGTCGGCCGACCTCGTAATTAACCGATGTCTGGAGCTGACGCTCTAACTCATTTCGCACAAAACTTCTCCCAACTAATCCACTAAATCCACTCGCCGCAACTATTTATAAAGGAAGAGGGGAACGAGTTCGGGAAAAGGGGACGCCATCGAGTCGATTATGGGGTTGTAACGTTCTAAAATCTCCCTACAATAATCATTAATTCCATTACACATTTTAAATTCACTAATTGATTGTATTAAAGATTTGTTTACCTTTTGGAATAACTAGGGTTAATGATTCTACGAGTACGTTCGTTTGTCCAACAATAAATTCTTCTGTTTATTGTTATTGACATTTGTCTTTGTGTTCTTGACGAGTTAGTGTTCTGAGTAATTGACACTTCTAAAGGGTTATTTAGGTTGTTCCGTGGTTCCGCTGGTTCCATTTTGATTTTGGTCTTTGAGGCAGACAGACTCGTGGTATTACATTTTTAGTAATCGGGAAACATCTCGGATTTTCTACGGTCTGTCTGAATATATTTAACTTCGTTAGTTGTTTGGAGCCTTGTGCTATTTGATTTGCCGTATATTTTTGGCGTTAACGTGAGTTAAATCCGTTATTCGGGATCTATATCCTCTTGACCAAATCAACCACGTTTCGATCCCCGACTTAGAACACTAGGGGTAAGTCTTGTCTTCCTTCCTGTTGCAATCATTAATTGTGTGTTTCTTAGGATTAATTTTGATTACTACTATTACTTTGGGTTGAATTTTCCAATCCGTATTTTCTTGGATCTTCCGTGAGGTTATTTGTATTTAACTGTCTTCCGATTGGACTGGGACCGATTCCTGCGTCACTTTGACCGCCTGTAGTTGCGACCGATAGTTGATTCGACAAAGTTCACCTGTTGTCCCGAGTATCTGGACTCTTATGTGATACCCAGACCGTCACCAGGAACCTTGGGAACTTCACCACGTGGGATCCGTCCGCCATTTTCGGAGAAGTTTTATTATAATTATTTATTTAAATTTAATTCATCGTAGTTCAATTTCTTTCATTTTTCTTATTGTTAAATTCATCTTCACGTATAGTATCAATTTGATTATCGTTAAATTCTAATTCAGTACGATAGTTAATTAATTTTCTTTTGTTAATAACGAAAATTCGACTCGCCTTTACCGTTTTGTAATTACTCTGTGAATTATAGATATTCCTTTGGATCTGGACCCCAACTGATCGATCAATTGGAGGATCCAGCCGTATCGCCATAGTATATTGACTTCGCAGAACTTCGTTTTACTTTGAACCATCCGGTTGACCGGATCACCATCGGTAAGTCGAATTTGATTTATACCGTGTCTGCTATCTCGTACTGTTTGGAATTTCTTAATAATTATCTTTCTATTTCTTAATTTTCTCTCAATTTTTTTTTTTTGTATTGTATTCTATTATTTCTTTCGCTATTGTATTAAATTAAATACCTATAGAGTTACGAAAAGTGTGTACTATCAATTCCTTGTTAAGTTGGGAGTTGATATAAGATTATATTGTTAAGGGCACTTGGTCAACTTAACTGGCGCCCGTTTTATTTTTAAATATCATTTAATTTTGACTCACTCCCGTCTCATCTGAGAATAGTCGCGTGCCCGGATGTTCAAGTCATCCACCTAAGTAACAAAAATATATATTTACCGTTTTATTTTTGTAGTTTTATTAAAGGGGTAAAATTTTAACGTTACATTTTGGCGCCCAACGTGGGGCGAAATGCGAAAGAAATAAGAAGAATAAGAAATTCCGAACATTTATTATTTTATTAGGTTAGCTGATACTATTTTGAATTGTTTTATATTTGAACTTTTTGGAAATATTTGATTATATACTGAACCGTGATTTTTGGGGCTTGATCCTACCCCTTATCTGGAATTGTTTGTACTGTGAATTTATTGAATTATATCGGTATTGTCGTTGTGAATTTCGCTGGTTTTAAAGATGTCCCGAAAAATGTGGGTGAATCGTTTAGATAAGGATGAGTTAATTTGGGAGTTACAACTCCGAGGCGTCCAAATTGGGACAATTGACGAAATGCGTTCTACTCTTTCGGCAGCCCTCAGACTAGAGAAGTCCGGTAGTAGTGTACGTTACCCTAAATATCCGTTTACTTATGAGGAAGATGAAGCGGCCATAGAAAGGAAGTGTGTCGAGATTGATTTTCTGTTAGGTTCGTATACAGGTGGTACCATGGTGAATGAAACCCAGAAATTGTCTACTAAATTGAGCCATGCGCTGAATCGGATTGATCAAATGGAGTGTGAATCGGTCGAACAAGAGGCTAAAAAGGCGGAATTATTGTCACGTTTGTTAGCGTTGTTAAATACCTTCCACAGGAAGTCTGGTACCGTAGAGAAGTCCGAAGAAAAACCGGAACCAGTAGCTTTGGAGTTGGTTATGAGTCGTCTCGATGAGGAATTCCAAGCCGGATTGCAAGACGCATGTGCGTCATCTCATGTTTCAACACCCCAGCGACCGACGAATTCTTCGGTCAAACCGGTTCTCCCCCATAAATGGCATCTAGAAAAGTTCACTGGTACAGGGAAGTCGATGTCGATTACAGCTTTTTTCGAGAGAGTGGAAGAATTGAAAGTTGCTCGTGGTGTGTCTGATGAAATTTTGTTAGATTCTGGATTCGACCTTTTTGCTGATAGGGCTTACCAGTTTTATAAAGATGTTCGCCGACGAGTGAATACATGGAATGAGTTGCGTAACGAATTTGGGCGTGAATATCAGTCTGCGTATCATACCGATCTGTTGTTCGATGAAATTAGGAGAAGGACTCAACACCCTTCTGAGTCCATTGGTGTGTATTTGGCGGTGATGAACAGTTATTTTGCTCGTCTAGATTGTACTCTTTCTGAGAAGGTGAAGTTATCTATTATACTTCGGAATTTACACCCGTTTTACCAGGATAGGCTGAGAGATCCGCTTCCGTCTACCCTTGAAGAATTACGGTCGGTTTGTCGTCGAATGGAGGATAGGCGAGATGCGATTAATAGTTACGTTGAACCAGGTAGTAGACGTTCGAATATTTTAGAGAGGGACTTAGCATTTCTTGAGGTAGAAGATGAACCCCAAGTATCGAGGACGGAGCTTGCGACAGCCTCTGCTACGAAATCGAATGAACAGGTCATTTGTTTCCGGTGTAAGAAACCAGGTCATCGGGCAATAGGTTGTGTAGTCCGTAGACCGTTACATTGTTTTAAGTGCAAGAAAGAAGGCGTTACGGTGAGGACTTGTCCCAAGTGCGGGTCGGGAAACGGAGGCTCACGTCCATGAGTGGTCGACAAGGGCGTGAAGATGAATTGTCCAGGACCAAAATAACTAACGTTCTTAATTTTATTCTCGAACATGCTGAGGGGGATGAGAGACCCTATCTGCGAGTGAATGTCTTGGGTTTGGAATTACTAGGCCTTTTGGATTCTGGTGCTTCCCGTACGATAGTCGGATCATCTGGTTGGCAACAATTACGACGTTTAGGACTCGAATTAGATGAGAGTAAGAGATCACAGTGTCGCGTCGCGAATGGTCAGTTATGTGAGAGCTTGGGAGAATGTTTGGTACCGTTCTGTATTCGTGATCAGTTGAGAGTAATTTCGGTCATGGTCGTATTAGAAGTTCCACATATTCTAATCTTGGGTGCTGATTTTTGGCGTATTATGGGCATCGTTCCGGATCTTAGACACGATGAGTGGCGATTTTCATCTACACCCTTTCCCGTCATGTCGGTAGAACGAGTGAATGGTGATATGGCGTTAGATAGCGAACAACAGATACGATTGGACGAATTAGTTAATCGATATAGAGAATTGATGGGAACCGATCTAGGATGTACGAATGTAGCTGAACATGTGATAGTGTGTAAGGCTTCCCCGATTAAACAACGATACTACCCCGTATCCCCCGTGATGCAATCGTATATTGATAAAGAATTGAATGAGATGTTACGATTGGGTGTGGTCGAGAAGTCTAAAAGTCCGTGGAGTTCACCTGTATTATTAGTGAAGAAGAAAGATGGTTCTTATCGTTTTTGTGTCGATTTTCGAAAGTTGAATTCAGTGACTGAGAGAGATAGTTACCCGTTACCGTATATCTCCAATACCTTGGAAAAGTTGCGTAAGGCTCGATATTTGACCACCCTCGATATTCGTTCTGCTTATTGGCAAGTCCCGGTTGCTGAGTCATCTAGACCATTTACAGCGTTTACCGTACCTGGTCGTGGCTTATTCCAATTTACCCGGATGCCGTTTGGTCTTCATAATGCTCCCGCCACTTGGCAACGTTTAATAGACAGCGTTTTAGGTCCCGAATTGGAACCTCATGTTTTTACTTATCTAGACGATGTAGTTATTGTGACTCAATCCTATGAGGAACATCTGACTGTTTTAGAAGAAGTCCTTCGTCGAATTAAGGCCGCTAATCTCACCGTTAGTTGGGATAAATGTCATTTCTGTCGCCCCCGTTTGAAATATTTGGGTTATGTTGTTGATGCTTCAGGTTTACATGTTGATCCGGATAAGGTTAAGGCCATGTTGTTGTTACCTGCCCCGGGGAATGTGAAGGAGTTGAGGGGAGTGTTGGGTACTTTTTCGTGGTACCGTAGGTTTATTCCAGATTTTTCGTCGTTAGTTTCTCCTCTAACTGCTTTACTACGGAAAGGTAGAAAGTATACATGGACGAGCGATTGTGAGAATGCGTTTCAGAAGATTAAACAGTGTTTGATTCGCGCGCCAGTTCTAAGTTGTCCAGATTATGATTTGCCGTTTACCCTACAGTGTGATGCGTCTGGTTATGGATTGGGTGCCGTTTTGTTGCAAAGTCACCCTGACGGGGACAGAGTTATTTGTTATTTAAGCCGTACTTTGACTAGGCAGGAGCGAAATTACTCAACCACCGAGAGAGAGTGTTTAGCAGTACTTTGGTCGATTGAAAAGTTGCGTCCATATCTAGAAGGTGTTCCCTTTACCGTAGTTACTGATCATTACTCGCTAGTCTGGTTACAAAATCTGAAGGATCCCACAGGTAGATTAGCCCGTTGGTGCGTACGTTTGCAACAATTCGATTTTACCATCATCCACCGAAAAGGTAAAGACCACGTTGTACCGGACACACTCTCACGTGCCATCCCCATCGCTGATGTAGATGTAGTTTCCGTAGACCAAGATCGTTGGTATCAGTCGATGATCCAAAGAGTTCGTCAAAATCCCCTGAAATTTTCACATTGGAGAGTAGTCGATGATAGATTGTATAAATATGTTGCTACGGGATTTCTAGCCCTTGGAGACGTGAATGACAACTGGAAACTTGTCGTACCCAAAAACGAACGACGTAGTATACTTGTACGTATGCATGAACCCCCTACTGCTGGCCATATGGGAATTTTGAAGACTTTTAAAAGAGTGAGTGAACAGTATTTTTGGCCCAAGTTACGAGCGGACGTGGCGAAATTTGTACGAGCGTGTCATGTATGTGCGGCTTATAAATCTGAACAGAGTGGTCCAAAAGGATTGATGACTCCTCAACCGAGAGCTTTGCGTCCGTGGGAGATTATTGCAACCGACTTGATTGGACCCCTACCTCGATCGACTTCTGGATATCGTTTTATTTTGGTTGTCGTTGATTTGTTAAGTAAGTTTACTCTTACATTCCCCTTACGTTCTTCGACAGCGAAGATTGTATCGAAAAAACTTGAGGAGGGAGTATTTTTGTTATTCGGTGTACCTAGGTTGATTTTGTGTGATAATGGTCCGCAGTATTCCTCGAAGTTGTTTAAGGATTTAATGGAAGAATACGGTGTGGCTATAAGGTACAATGCGCTTTATCACCCTCAAGCTAATCCTACCGAACGTTATAATCGGACTTTAAAAACGATGATTTCGATGTATGTTTCAAATGATCACCGGAAGTGGGAGAGTAATCTAACGAAAGTGACGTGCGCAATCCGGACGGCCTACAATGAAACGATTAAACAAACCCCTTATTTCGTTAACTTCGGGAGACATATGGTGTTGAATGGTAAAAATTTTGAGTCCAAAAACGGGAATGATATGGATTATAACACCCAGTTGAAACCTGATCCAGATGAGCGACAGAAAGAACTAATTGCGCTGTTCAAAGATGTCCGTAAACGTTTAGATGAGGCAGCTAAGAAGAATGAGCGGATATATAACTTGCGTCGGCGATGTGTCGAGTTGTTACCCAATCAAATCGTCTGGCGTAAAAATTATGTGTCTTCGGATGCTGCTCAGTATTACACAAGTAAACTAGCACCTCGTTGGGTTGGACCTTTCCGTATTAAGAAGCGAGTATCACCGTGGACGTACTTGTTAATGGACGAAAATGGATGCGACGTTGGTATTTGGAACATTAAAGACCTGAAACCGGCCGATGTTGTTAACAATACCTAGATATATTTTTGGATATTACCCTGTCAGACCAAGGAGCTTGATTCTTGCTATCGTACTCTTGGAGAAACGATACAGTCTGTTTATACCTTATTACAACTCCATCCTTTGTACTTAGTTGGGTTTTAGAGAGTTGTTTGTTCTGTAATCGGTTTAAATGCTTATTTTTTTTATTCGAATTTGACTTTATAATGCTGATTTGGGTTTAATGTGCCCTGTGATTGGGGGCAGGAGAATACCATCACCCGAGGATTATCCAGCGGGAAGGTAAGAACCCTTCAACTTGGCCACTTTTGGCCGCCTTTACTAACTTTTGGTTGGAGTTGGTGCAGTTAGTGTTTATTGTCCGTTGAAGTTCCGTGGAATGAATGGTTTCTTTTAGTGTTCCTTCGCTCTGTCAGGATTGTTAGGTGAGTTCAGCAGGAGTAGTCGTGCCTTAGGGACCACGTTACGTGAGTACGAGACTCTTGGCTGTCCTTTCAGACCGCACCTGCAAACTGCAGAACGATTGGTTTTGTTTGTTTTCGTTGACTTTGATTCCTCGGTACTTTCGTGGATCTGGACCAATTCCATTTTTAATCGCATAATTTAGGCCTATGGATTTTTTTGTTGTTGTCTTAAGTCCCAAGTTTCGACTTAAAAATTTGGGTGTAGTGTTGGAAAATTTATTTTGAGGGTATATTTTTTGTGGTTATCTCAGTCTTGACGTCTAAATTGCTCTCTTGGTTGAATTTTCTATTTTCTTTTATATTATCTTTTTTTTTTTGCACAGGAGGTTGACAAGTGTTATACTTTGGAGCGTAGATATTTTTTTTTTGTTTGAAGTGTATTTTCTTACTCTGATTACTAACTAGCGTTAGTGAAAATTCACCTGGTGAATTTTCTTGAAGTAAGGGGGGTCTGTAACGTTCTAAAATCTCCCTACAATAATCATTAATTCCATTACACATTTTAAATTCACTAATTGATTGTATTAAAGATTTGTTTACCTTTTGGAATAACTAGGGTTAATGATTCTACGAGTACGTTCGTTTGTCCAACAATAAATTCTTCTGTTTATTGTTATTGACATTTGTCTTTGTGTTCTTGACGAGTTAGTGTTCTGAGTAATTGACACTTCTAAAGGGTTATTTAGGTTGTTCCGTGGTTCCGCTGGTTCCATTTTGATTTTGGTCTTTGAGGCAGACAGACTCGTGGTATTACATTTTTAGTAATCGGGAAACATCTCGGATTTTCTACGGTCTGTCTGAATATATTTAACTTCGTTAGTTGTTTGGAGCCTTGTGCTATTTGATTTGCCGTATATTTTTGGCGTTAACGTGAGTTAAATCCGTTATTCGGGATCTATATCCTCTTGACCAAATCAACCACGTTTCGATCCCCGACTTAGAACACTAGGGGTAAGTCTTGTCTTCCTTCCTGTTGCAATCATTAATTGTGTGTTTCTTAGGATTAATTTTGATTACTACTATTACTTTGGGTTGAATTTTCCAATCCGTATTTTCTTGGATCTTCCGTGAGGTTATTTGTATTTAACTGTCTTCCGATTGGACTGGGACCGATTCCTGCGTCACTTTGACCGCCTGTAGTTGCGACCGATAGTTGATTCGACAAAGTTCACCTGTTGTCCCGAGTATCTGGACTCTTATGTGATACCCAGACCGTCACCAGGAACCTTGGGAACTTCACCACGTGGGATCCGTCCGCCATTTTCGGAGAAGTTTTATTATAATTATTTATTTAAATTTAATTCATCGTAGTTCAATTTCTTTCATTTTTCTTATTGTTAAATTCATCTTCACGTATAGTATCAATTTGATTATCGTTAAATTCTAATTCAGTACGATAGTTAATTAATTTTCTTTTGTTAATAACGAAAATTCGACTCGCCTTTACCGTTTTGTAATTACTCTGTGAATTATAGATATTCCTTTGGATCTGGACCCCAACTGATCGATCAATTGGAGGATCCAGCCGTATCGCCATAGTATATTGACTTCGCAGAACTTCGTTTTACTTTGAACCATCCGGTTGACCGGATCACCATCGGTAAGTCGAATTTGATTTATACCGTGTCTGCTATCTCGTACTGTTTGGAATTTCTTAATAATTATCTTTCTATTTCTTAATTTTCTCTCAATTTTTTTTTTTGTATTGTATTCTATTATTTCTTTCGCTATTGTATTAAATTAAATACCTATAGAGTTACGAAAAGTGTGTACTATCAATTCCTTGTTAAGTTGGGAGTTGATATAAGATTATATTGTTAAGGGCACTTGGTCAACTTAACTGGCGCCCGTTTTATTTTTAAATATCATTTAATTTTGACTCACTCCCGTCTCATCTGAGTATAGTCGCGTGCCCGGATGTTCAAGTCATCCACCTAAGTAACAAAAATATATATTTACCGTTTTATTTTTGTAGTTTTATTAAAGGGGTAAAATTTTAACGTTACAGGGTGGCATTTTTCGCAAGAATTCCATCAATTCGAGCTAATTTGATATTGTATACTGACTTTAATAAAGACATATACACTTACATCGAACGTTCAGGAAATAACCGATGCTGGAGAATCGACCCAGCCGATGTCTCGCGATGCATTTGTACCATCCGCTGTGTTCTCTTCTAATTTCGGTGAAATTCAGAACCCCGTCGGGGGTTTGCTGTACCGGAGGGGTACCATCGTCCTTCTGCCAAATGGGTAGTGCCTTCGGATTGGCGTCGACGTCGCATTTCAGCGAAACCGGCATTCCTTCCCGAATGGGAAACCCGAATCCCGGCTCTCTGGATATCGCAAACGATGGCGTATCTGCAACAATTAAAAATCAAACTTGCAAATACATCACGAGATGGTTTCCCAACAAGTCTGGAACATTTTCCTTGATGTATTGCGATAAGCAATCGCGCCGAGCTGTCGCCATCAATCTTTCATGAAACGTAAACAGTACAAAGTCGCGGAAAAATGAATAGGGATTTCTCCTTTGCAATATTAATGTCGGCTATTTTCTTTCCCGGGCGGACCTCTTCTAATTCAGTCCGGAAGGTAAACGCTAACACGGCTTTCATTCCTTCCCCGAATGGCTTCTCAATGTTTGATTATCTCCGAGAGAAACGGAGGGAGACGCGCGGAACTGAAAGACCTCTGGCGTAGCTATTATTTATAAAGAAATAAAAAAAACAACGTTTGCGCGTTCGAGATTTTATAGATTTATAAAAATTTGTTTAAAAATTCAACGATTAAGTTCGTTTAATGGCATATAAATCGCGCATTGTTCGTAATCCCGGTTATTCCGAAGTAAAGCAAGCATAACATGTGTTTCCGCGTTCCGCAAGTTTCCCGTCGAAAGGAAAATGTAAACAGAGCCTTTTTCACATTCCGGTGACCGCATTCGTCGGTTGATTCCGACTCCTCTTTACGTAGCGGCACGGCTAAAGAGTTTACGTAAAATCCCGATGGCAAACAGAACGCCAAGAAAATTTCAACTAAAATAAATACCCGGTGGAGAAGAAAAGAAAATTTGCGGTTTTCGCGTGCGCACGTTTCGAATAATGCGGAACGCCACAAAAAAACATATATACACTCTCTTTAATGCAGCAGAAATTGGTAGAATCTTTGGCAATCGAAACGGAACGTTTGACATCGGTTTAGTCGAAAACCTTATTGATCATCCCAGCGCTGTGTGATTACCTAATGATACATCAGCAAAACCGAATGCACCCTCCTGCTCCCTGCCATCGTAATTTATCATGAAATTCTAGAATATTGAGAGGAACTAATAGAGGTGCGCCCGAATTTCTACGGAATAATAATGAGCGAGTCGCAGACGGTTAAAGGCTTTTTCGGGCGATTTCGAATAAGCATTTCGCTGCCTTCCTTCCGGCCAATTTGAACTTTATAAATTCCGCATTAGCCGCGCGCTTTTTTCGCGTTCGACGATAAATTAATGAGACTTTATTTTGCGATGTTATTCGCCCAAAACTTGCCCTTTTTGTTGGTAGGTTAGTAAACAAAACGTCAGATATACTCGCTCATTTATTCATGTGAGATCATGCGCTGGAGTCGAAGGAAGATTCTTCGGTCATTATTCAACTTACAGCAGGTACGGTAATAAAGTTTCTGTTTTATGCATATAGGCGAAACGGAGATTTGTCGAACTTCTGACTCGACAACTTTCTTTTGACGGTGCTCTTGCTGCATTAATGTAGATATTTGCAGTTCATTTTGCGCCGCATCCCGCATACTCCGGAATCAGCAATGCGTGCTCGTTCTTTCTCCAAATGGGACGAATTTCGCTTCAAAAATTCATACTCCCTGCGGAATCGTCGATTGCTAACATCCCCTATTTATTCTTAGAACTAAAAAAACTTCTTATTCTTCAAGACATTAATACGAAATGCTATTAAACTGATTGCAGTAGAATGTAAGTACAAAAGTTTCTTCCTACTATTCTGCTACAAGTAGTTTATTTACTACTGTATAATTTTGTTGATTGAAATAAAACATAATTAAACTATTTATAATTTTTACTAGCACATTATACAATTAGATTTGTTTTCTAACTGTATTTTCTTTGGCTACTTTTGCTGTGCTTAGAGGACGATCGTTTACCGAACTTTTCCAATGCAACATCGGAATTGAAACTCTTTCTTCCATTCATTGAGCTTTGGGATTTATCTTTGTGTTCTTTTTCGTACTTCTTTTTGAACATTCTGACGCATTCGGACGGTGTTAGAACGCTTTTGCCGGCGCTTTTGGCGCAATCCTTGTCGCAGGATTTTATCATCGATGAAAAATCGTCGGGCGTCAGCGGCTTGCAAACGAAAACGTTGCCTTTTTCGTCGTTCGACGAGCGGCATTTCGCCGGCGGGAGATTGTTCAGCATGTTGAACAGTTTGGACTTGGGTACGTTGTTGTCGCAGCAAATGATCGCGCTTTTTTTCACCGAATTGCAAGTCTTCGACGCCTCCTCGTCGGGTTCTTTGAAGCAAACGCACGGCTTCAGATGGTCTTCGAAGGATCTGTTGGACCTGCACTTGTCCTCGTCTTTCTTCTTCTTCTTCCTCTTCACTTTAACTTCAACGTTGATGTTAACGTTCTTATCGCACGGCGCCAGTTCCAGGCGCTTTTCGAAGTTGAAGCAATGGCTAGCGGGACAAACGCTGTTGCAAATTTCCGTTCGTTTGATGCACGTTGATACAAGAGGTACCGGCTGGTTCATGGAAAACGAGTTGTTATTTTTGGAGAAACCTGCTGCCTCGGGCGAGCAATTACAGTAGTCTGGAGCATTCCCGGAGCATCTACAAGAATCTGGCGGTATCTTAGACGAACCATCAGGCGATGGAGATATTGCGAACGATCCATTAAGTTTGGAATATACCGGCGTCAAACTTGATTCACTGCATTGCACTGAAACGTTAGCTTTCGTGCATACCACTGCTTCGAGCTGAGGCTTGTCATCTAAAATCGAAGCGCTTTGGGACGCATCGGCGTATTCGACGAATTTATGCGATTCCGGTTTGCACGAATTGCAGCGGCAACAACAGCAACAATTGTTGGGACGCTTGCAGGACTGGAAGGCCTCGTTCAAAGACGCTATCAAATCGGGATTGTCCGGGCTGTACCAAGATTTGCTCATCGGAAACCTTCCGTTGCGACACGCCATCGTCGGTTCAATATAATAACGGAGCGTTCGCGAACGGTACGCAGGCCGTGTACGTTCTGAAGGCGAAAAACAGGCAGGACGACAGGACGAACATCAACAGGAAGAATCTGATACAGCAGGCGTTCGGTAGAAGCTTCGCGTAAAATTTCTGCGGCACGCACTTGCGACATTGGCATTGGAAACGTATCGTTTCACATTTCATATTTTCATTTTAGAACGAAAATTTTGCTGTTGCTTGCTTATTAATTAACACATGATAATTTACGAATTGATGTCTGTGACAAGTCAACCTTCAAAAAACGTTAATAGCCTGCGTGTACAAGCAAAAGGGTCTACAAGAAATAAGAAGAAAACGAACCTTCAAAAATTACTTAAATTTTTTTGAATGAATGAAAATTTCTTTTTTCTGAACCAATAATAACTCAAAGATTATACCATTAATGTTTTATTAACAGACTTCCTATATCTAAATTTTCGACAATTCTGTCGACGCCCGATTCGCTAATAAAAGCTAATACATAGAAGCAAAAGAAGAAGAAGAAAACTTGCAGGCATCTTTCGTGCGCTGTGAGTTGCTTCAGTCGGTCCATACGCGAAAAGTAGGAGAAAAAATGTATGGCGTTCAAAACGACCAGGTGTTCGTACAGGAACAATTCGTAATAATCGTCGAAATTAAAGTCGAAAGCGTTATTTGCGAAAACTTGTTCTATTTTAGGGGCACTCCTGTGCGTGAATGGCGGATTTTCCGGTGCGGAAATCAAACTGGTTGTTCCATCAGTTGCGATGGAATTGGAATCCGAGTTGATTGATTTGGCGTATTTGATAAGATTGTTATCCTCCAACCATTTTTTATAATCTTTGTCGTCGATTTCGATTTCGATTTTCTTGCTTAATCTTGCACCAAAATGGCTCGAACTGTTCGGGAAAGTGTTCTTGGAAGTGTACCTAAAATATTTTGATCGAGGAACGGCAGAATTCAAGAGGCGCAATTTACCTGGAGAATTTTTTTAAATACAAATAACTGGGCATACTTCCAAACACCATACACCGATTTGGTAATAAGCAGGTACTCAATCCGCCTAAATTGTACGTGGAAAAATCGTTTTCTAAATTCTCGCTGGTGTTTTTGTACAAAATTTTGTTGTTGCTGCTCATCAATTTGGTATCTAAAAATTGGACGTGCTCCGAAGAACCAGGAGATGTCACTGTGCCGATTTCGCTGAAGCTTTCGTTGTTATTTTTGTGACAGCTAAAAGATTTTAGGTATTTAATACTACTGGATGGTTTCGGCAAGACCTTATGGATCGATTCGCAAGGCTTGTGTTTGAATTTTTCTTCGGATTCCGATTGGTATTTTTTCAACACGCTCGATATGTGTCTGATCAAATTCAGGGCTTTCTCTTCTACTTCATTGTTTAGTAAAGGTTCTGATGTAAAAGTGTTGTCTTCTCTGGATTTAAAATATTTGTGCATCAGTAATTTAGCGTTCATATTTTCGTGAAGAAGTTCGTTTTGAACAGCTGGATTGTTTATGAAAGAACTGGAATATTTTTCGTCGGTTTTATAATTGATTTCTTCATCGTTAGCAGAAAAATTACTGACGTATTGTTTCTCGATATCGCATAAATTTGTAGCATTATCTTCGATTTCTTCTCTAGTAATTACTTGATCTTCATTATTTTTGTGGTCACTTAACAAACTCTCCTCATATGGGTTTTCTTCTACATCATTAATAACGAACCGTTTAAAACCGTTTTTTAGGATCGATTTTGGTTCTGCTTTATTAAAATTTGATATCCCATCATGATGAGGATTTTCCATAGTTTAAATACAGAAATATAGCCCAAAAAAACATGGAAATAAATATTTATCTACATTTAAAAATAAAGTGTCATCTTCAATTGACAATTAAGTACTGTTATTAGTACCTAGTATTTTTGTTGCTTATAATATAAATAAAATGTAATCTAATAATTTGGCAAAATTTAATTTAAAATAGATATTACATATATCCTTTGTAAAATCGAAAACGAAATATTAACTCGATTTTACTCGATGCTCCGGATGATGTAATTAATTAACCTAATTCAAAGGAAACGTTCAAAAGATGCCGCCGCATATTATATCGGATCCTTTGAAAGTAAATACCAAAGAACTTTAGGAAAGGCGATATAGTTGTTAATAAAGCCTCCTGGAGAAGTTCGAGTGTATAACGAGAACTTACAATTGAATTATTCGCTACGCGAGTAGATGAAAAGAGTAAGCAAGAAGAATAATATGGTTAAATTGATTTGCTTTCAGAACGGTTAATTATATTCCCTAGAAGGAATTTGAATATCGAAAGCAGCACAACGGCTGTATATGAAATTCGGTTATTAATTTGGAATTTACGACAGCTAAACATAAATCTTTGAGGAATTAGTAGAATTTACATGGATTAAAATCAACAATTTTCTAATCTATTTATGAATATATCTCAATATTTACGCATACAAACGATTTAAGACAAACATAATTAACTAAGAAATTGGGTGTATTTGGATTTCGAACTACTATTAACAGTGTTAAATGGGATTAAATAGCAAATATTCGGCTCTTTGAATAAACAACACCCATATCGACTGGGGATAGTTTTAAGCCTATTAAGACTCCAATAAAGCCTCACTCACCGAACCAAATTTTCTATTAAGCGATGAAATTGCTTCAATCCTCTCCCATGGGTCCTTGATTCACTAATATGTAAATCCTTAAGAGCACGCAAAAAATAAAAAAAAATCCAAGTCAATACTTACATTGTACATTCAGCAAAACGGAGGCGTTAAGGGGTTTATCCAAAGCAATGTGCCTAACGAAACAAGTCAAAGTAGCGTTGTGATGTCCTCTTAGAACTCGTCCTAGTCTAGCATCTGTCCTGGCGCCGATTTTTTGGTCGCGAATCGTCTCGGTGAGATTCAGCACTTCCAGCGGTACTTCGGGAATCTCCAGTAGCGCCGACGAGCCCAAAGTGAGCTCCCAGGAGAGCTGGGGTTTCGGATTTCCCTCGTCCACTACGCAGGACACCGTCAAATCGGAGTTCTCCTTTACGGGAATAAAGGGATTGCCGGGATCGAGTATACGGTTGTCGATCATTAAGTAGGCCTTCTTCGGTGCATCTGTAAACATAATACCACCAATCAACGACACAAGTTTAAAACTTCATCCAGGGATGAACGAATACAAACTCGATAAAACTTCTTCCAAGCGTGGAATTTCAATAAAGAAAGACCACACAGAGGTAAACTTGATTACGAGTCTCTTTCTACATCTTCGTTTTCTTTCTTGAACAATTTTTTCGACAGATAAAAGTCGATGATAAGTCTGGCTAACTGAAAGTTTGAACGGTATACGCTGATCTGCGCTGACACCGTAAAATATTTCCCTTGTAAAAGAAATCCCCGGAATTGATTCCGATCGAATCGGAAAGTTTTCGCGAAGGAGTGTAAAATAGGATCGACGATAAAACAGTCAGCCCCAGACGCTAGGCCGCTCGTGAAATATGAAATTATACACAGGAAACCTCCGATTAGAAGAAATTCCCGGATAAAACGAATTAAACGTTCACGTCAAACGCCCCGGATTAGATCTCGATTAGCACCTTTTTCGCCGGAGCGCCTTCCTCTCCGGGATTGCGTGCGCGACTTTCTAACCCTAAAATAATGTAATTTGTAACCCGAAACTGATACCGCGAGCATTCGGCACGCATACGATTTTTTTTTCGGGAGCTCCTCCGACGATTTTACAAATAGCTTTACACCTACTTCCTCTCGAACGAGCGTGTGCGTGACTGGAAACGCCGCTTTTATACATTACTCTTTTCGCTCGGATAGATAATCGCCCGAAGAGGAAGTTCTCGAATGCAATACCGGCGTTTAATCAACTTCACCAGCTCCTCCAGACGGCGTTTTTTACATACGTATCTGCTTTGGTAATTTTTATCTTGTATATCTCTGCTTTGAGTAGCTCTAAATTACGCCTCATTCATTCACGATTTATTTCCACAACAGTTGGCCATTTATATAGTTAAATATAAATGCTCAATCAGCTATTCAGAGACATTTTAGACGGTTAAAGTTGTTTGATAACTGCGAAATTTTGAACCAGGAAATTAAATAAAGTGTCTCCGGTTTTTGGATAAAGATAAAATGAGTTAACGTTGTTGACGAAGCAATATCTGTATAAACAATCGATCCATATATGGCATATAACATATGTGATGCAGAGTCGGAAATTTTCGAATTGCGATCGGCGGTTTAAGCTCGTTTCGGCTGCAACACGGTGCAAATATGGTAAAAGTATTGGAAATATTGGAATAAAGTTTTCAGAAGCAATCTTATCCCTGGATACAAGCGCATAACAGGCATTGTTATGCCCAGGAGGTAATTTTCGAGCTGAACTCTCAATAAAAATGATCGTTGAGAAAATCTCGAATGCAGGTGTATATTGCCGCAATAAAAGACGGCTGGGAATATAAAGGTATTATTGCTACTCGCATCTGGATATGCCCGAAGAATGGCGAGAATTGTTGGAAAGAATAATTTTTTTAGTAAGATCGCAACAACAATTTCAAAATTGAATAGTTCAAACAGACTCAATTTTCGTGTTTTACGTTGAAATGAAGTTTTCGCTTTTTAATAGCCCCGAATTCCTTTGCGGGTCAAGTTCGCTTTCGCCTTCAATTTCCGGAATCCCTGCGTTTAAAGTCAAAAGTCATGCACTTTGCGCACAGCCGCGTCCCTTCGAGTAGCATAAAGGAAATGTTTGGGAAATGTACTATTACTCCGGTTCACCTAAGGAGGTTAAGCGGGATTTTCCGACGCTGTTTGAAGGAAAGAAAACACACGAACGCTCGGGAAAAGGGATTAATGTCCTGATGGCAGTTGGGGGTTCGCAAAAATGCATGCTGGTGCATCGCCGGCGAAATGTCCATTGTCTTCGATAAACGCTCGTTTGAATATTCCGATAAAAATCCGTGCAATTCCCGGATCACTGAAGGTCCTTTTTATTACGGCGTTGCGGCTATAAAAATAATTTACTGAGTTCGCGTGACACTGCGGCCATTCGTTTCAATAAGGGAGATATTATTACCATTTGCAGCCCCCTTTTCTCCGTGTAACCGCCCACGTCCGAGCCGATTCGCGTTTATTTGAAAAACTAACGGTTTCCTACGAGCGAAAATACCTACTTTTATCGCCTTTTTTAACCTAGGTGCTCTTATCGAAGAATTCATCAAGAAACGGTATGAGTAGAAACGAGCAGTAATCTTTTATAGGAAAATAACACATGTACATACACACAGAACTAACTAATTGAAAATTTTAATATTCAAATTGCGAACAATATAGGAAAATACATGCATTTATTAATTTTTTGTTTGTATGCAAATACTTGTTAAAAGCTTCAATTAAAATGGATATAGTTGTGTAGATAGATTAACAAAAATTATTCGTTATTGATACAAGAAATTGTTATTTGCTTTATGCTATTCGCAAATATAGTTCATGCTCTGTTTTCATTGTTATCGGTCATTAACGTATTTGACAATTTATCGGAGTCGATCAAATTTCGCTTCATTTCAACCGAATGAAATGAATAATGCTACTGTATTGTTGATTAACCATGTATTTCCATGAGGAATTTAATGATTGACCCAATTTCATCGGTGTTATACAAGACACGTACATCCCATAATATACTACCAATTGCAGCTTGATTAAAAAAATATTATTAAAATTAATAAAAAAACAAAATCTTCATTTTATCTGAAATAACTTCCTATTCACATTTCGCAGTAAAACCTAACATAACTTCATCTCCTACGAAACATTTCAGGCGAGGTAAAAAACATAAATCATTCAAACTAAAACAAGTACAGCGGTGGAAAATTTCGAAAAAGGAAATTTACATCTTCAGATAGCGTTTCGGCTTGAGCGAATGCGAAATAAAATAAGCGTTAAATACGAAAAGGAAGCTGCAACTTAAGATGAAAAGTAAACGTTTCCCTGGTCCGGATAATATCATTCATAGTTTATTTTGCGTCAAGATGTTGCTTTGCGCGGTTGAAGAAAAGAATTTAATGGAATAAATATAAATAGGAAATGCTAGACGGCGGAAGAGTTGTTATCTGAAATTAACCGCTGGTAAGACGAGTCCCTCGAGTAGAATAAATACAAATTGTATTCCTGAATGGAGCGAGAACATGGGTTGTTCGAGAAAATAATATAAAACCTTTGATTAGGTATACAACTAATGGTTTTATTATCTTCAGTTGTTTTGTTAAAATGGTATAAAGGAATCTAAATGGAGAAATTACAATAAAATATTGTTTGTGGGTATTTGAGAAAAATTATAAAACTAGCCATCAAAAAAAAACGTAGAAGTTTAAGCATTTTTAAAAATTCAAAACAAACTTTTCCATCGAACACCGGTTATTCCATAATTGATTTGCCGCACCGTATGCTGCAATATAGAATTTATTAAAATTTTACACAAACACGAAATTGTTAAACAAGTTACAGGAGTTGGTTTCGAAGTTGGGAAAACGGTCGTTTTTCAACCACCTCCCGCCTTGATGGAGTGAGGAAGGCTCAAGACGACTATACTTCCGAGTTTTGAACTTTAAAAGAATTTGTTACAGGTACAAAACGAAGACTATTTAAGGCAACAGTGGAAGATTGATTAGGGGAAAAATTGGTTTTCAAAAATACTCCGTACTAAATGCATTTAAGCAACAATAAATAAGGTTAAAAATTCGTAAGTTCTCAACCTTCACTCTCTAGATCTATTTATCATAGAAGGAAGATAAAAATATCAAAGCCATTTAGATCAAAAATTTTTGCTCGGATCGCTAAACAACGCACGTCCGACACATCTTGACAGACGTCGTCGGTATAACATCGCACGTTCCATCCGGAAAGATTAATTTCGCCGCCCGGAGGAGGCACAGACCGAGCACAATTCGAACGGACGCGAGCGACTCGAATTATACGCGAAGAATAATATTCCTCATACCTATTTCGAATTAGATACGACCGGCGCGAATTAAAATTTACGACTTCCCCGGAGTAATTTTTACGAGCGATCCTCCGAACCCGGACGAGCTAATGTCATAAATTTAGCGCAATGTAAATCGCTAACTTCCGATGTCTTAACGATTGTGTACGTAGGAAATTGAATTAATTATCGGACAATTCAAATGAGTCTAAAAACCCATCAAAACTCCCCCCCTTCCAATCGCCAGATTATCTTCATTACCACAGAAACTCCGGTGTTCGGAAGGACAAAACGAGAGTACGGCTCGACGAAGGGCGATAATGAATTAAAGGAACGGAACAACGGGACAGACGGACTGGCAGAGACAGAAAGGGGATTATCTACGACTGAGTAGATTATAATTAAAATATGTATTTGTGCATGCGAACGCGGCTCGGACGTTTCGGGGGCGGGCGGGCTCTCCATTATGCATGCGTACAACGCGAATGCGGCGATACCATCAGGGGATATTATTTAAATGGCCAAGTCGCCGTGAAATTCGAAATAATGTTGTCCATTTGCTTCCATCGCAGCGAATCTAATAGTCGCCTTCTATTCAGCTGGTAAGGGGATCGGGTCACTCGCGATGCAGTTAGGAAAAAGTTGAACTAGGTGAAATAAACTTACCCAATATTGTCAGTTGAACGGGCCGCCCTTGCACGACGAATCCGAACGCGTCCTCGGCCTCGCACTGCCACCGCCCGTCGTCCTCCAACCTCACGTTATCGATCAACAAATTACCACTAACGTCCACTAAAAATCTATGGCCTATCACGCGCTTGTTGTTGGTGTTGTCCTTGAGGATCGTCTGCACGATCTGGCCGTCTTTGAGCCAAATGCTGGTGCTGAAGTTGATGTTGACGGCGCACTCCAGCATCAGCTGGTCCCCCTGCTTGGCGTAGACGCGCGCGTTGGAGGCCGCCTCGTCGACGTCGTCGCTCAGGTTCGTCCGGATGTCAGCTCGAATCGAGCGCCGGTGGGCGCTCGACGTGTGCGGATGGCGCATATGCGATTTCGGATGAACGTAACCTGCAATGAACATTCCCACATTAACACCTCTACTCCTACTACTACTAGTTAGTTCGCAGGCGAACCTTGACCGAGACAGCTCAAACCAAGGTTCAAGCACTGAGGCCTCTAGCGGGCCCATTCCTGCTGCTTATGCATCCATGAAGCCCTCGATGAAGGCCTCAGTTATTTTCAATGGATGCCTGTTTATGTCTCCAGGAGCCATAAGAGGAACTCCAAAGGTAGCGCAGTCCAATTCTGACACTCCAAAAGAACATGGTCCGATGTTTCATCCCTCTAAACCCAGGTTGTAGAGGTATTTCCTCAGACAACAGTTCCCCGTTAGGAGTCCTGCTATCTTTTTTAACCTACTCCCTCACCTACAAGAATACACCAACGGTACTTTTCCAGAAGTAATTTTTCCAGAAGGATTGCCGAAACAACATATCACATTCCGAGCAACCCTGAAGATCGATTAATCGATTGAATATCGGTTTGTTTAGTAATGCTGTACGAGATTTTCGCATCGCTGGAGATCCTTTGGGCGACAAATCTCGTGCAGGTGTTACGCGCGTGTCGTGCGAGTAATTAATTATGACGTTACATTAATAATTAGGGATGTTTCCGAAAATCCCATATGACGTGTGTATCGTGCAATGCTGCATAGACGTCGAGGTTAATGTTCTACATTTCCCATCGACGAGCTATTAGAAATATCGGAGCAAATTGAATTGGAGTAACTAATTTCACTGCCGGTTGGGCTGGAAATTTGCTCTAATGTATTGCGTTGCTTGGAATACATTTAGTAATTATTGAATTTTAAACAGGTCTTTTATAGTAAAAAAATTACAACGTTCTCGAAGATAATCCCGTGAATTGGGGCTTCCAGTCCGAAAGCAGTTTTTTTTGTCTCGACAATTTAAATCACCTGTCTACAACGTCAATCACCGCCGCATTCGAATAAAACTCCCTCGTTTTTAATGGGCTTCGCCGGAATAAATGGTTTGGGAGTTCCGGTTATAAAGCCGTCCGGAGTTGTTGTTTTTTTTATTTCAACCCCTGCTTTACAAATCCGAAACTTACAGGTGAAGTGTAACGAAATAAACGAGACGGGATCGAGGGTGTAATTTATAATGATTAAAATCCATTAGAAATAAATTTCACGTTAATTCAATACCTACTTGCTGATTATTTTAAAGCGTAAAATTAAATTCGATGTATCGAAGACAAACAATACACGTATCCTTTTCCGTTTAAAACGATAGAAGGATTTTTAAAATCCGAACGTGCCGGGAATAAAATCCGGAGGACAAGCGAATGCAGAAGGACTTACCCGGAGCGGGCAACAAAGGATATCCTAATACAATTAAATTAATAAAGTTCAGAAATATTAAACCCACCGAGTTCAGAAACGAAATTAGACTCGACTAGCATTAGATTTATTAACACTATTTCCAGAAACATTGTTTATCTTTTTTAAATTTTACTTCGCACACATCCGGAACAATTAATAACGCGAGCGTTACGTTCATCTTGAAAACATATGACCTGAAATTAATCTCATATATCTAACCGTTTGGGAGTTTGAAACCGAGATGAAATTCTGGGTTAATTTGAAATTAAACTTCGAGAATAATATTTCCGGGAGGTTTGCGGTTTAACCACGTACAAACTCACTTCCTCCCCCCGCCGGCCTTGGAGTACATCTATATATCTATCCACCTTAAAATCTCGCTCGGTAAATAATTGATTTTCGTAAAGTTTGTCTCATAATTAGTTTTCATGAATATAAATTGAGAAATGCCGGAGAGCGAGAGGAAGGAAGAGGCAAGGAGTTCTTCGAGGCAACTCCAGGTTGGCTTAATTAACAGTTTGAGGATTTCAATCCGAAAAGTATCTACTATTATCGCATTCTCTATTGTACGTGTGAAGTACGAATACGCCTCAAAGTATCAATCACTGATTCAGTCAAATTTATAAAATTTTACTACCCAGTCGTTTTAATAGAATCCATCGTCTGTAATCGAAGTTTTCTCTAATCGAATATTTCTATTTTCGTTGGATTTAATTATTTTTCTCATTGTTATACGAAAATGAGTTTGCCAGATTTGATGAATACCGATTCCTTTGAGGTATATGCGAATGATTGGTTAAACTATCTCTATATTTCATCTAAGACTTTAATAAAGCGGTTGGTGGAAATTGAAATCGACTTTGGTATTAAAATTCCGGCAAAATTTTGCTGCGGGAAAATCGATAGAGGGAATTTTAATTTTTCTGGGATATTCTATGGTAAAATTAGGTCGTTAATTGTTAATTATTTGCTAAATGTTTTGTAAATAGGATGCATAATTAAATTTAACTGCTCAGTTATTATTGAAATTCAGTTTTATATCTAACGGTTAAATAATCATTTTAATTAGCAATATTCGGAATAATTAATTAAAATTTATCCATATAATAGGGAATCGATAGCTAAAAACATTTTCGATGGTTTATAATTTATATTACGAATAAAAAACGATGAAAAATTTTTCAGTAGATTTTATAAGAATATTTTATTCGACAAATGACTTTAATTAAATGTAAGTTTCTTGTCCATTTATAACCGAGAAATGCTCCATACAAGCTGAACAACTAAAAATAAACCGCATTTTTCAGGACCCCGACGCGGCGCGAAAAACTGAAAATAATTACCCATAATTAGCGCTATACGAGTATTCGTCTCTGCGACCGGATTTTTCACGTGCAGCTTTTATGCTTTTTCATGTAAAGAGAACTGAAACGCTGCTAGCGTGATTTTTCTCTCCCGTAAAAACGGGCGCAATTCAGTAAATTTTCCGTTTATTCCAGTTCCCGCTCTAAATTGTGTCCCACCTGATACTGGCCGAATATATTACAACGGGTTATCGCGGCAGTTCCAATTTCGGACCCGCCGACAACTTTACGGCTCTAAAAGGGACACACAAAGGAGATTGGGAGATTTCCGGAATGTTAAGAATTCGAAAATTCGACCTGAAAAAACCATACCCTCTTCAGGATTGTTACTTTACAACTCCTTATTCCACCATATTTTATAAGTGTCTTGTAGAAATTTAAATAGCCAACTTAGTGCAAATAGAAATATATGAATCATTTAATTAACACACATAGAGAAACTTCGACAGACGGGAGAACTCTTATTTATTTTCGCCGTTGTACTTTTAGAAAACTTGTAACGAGGCTCGTTCCTCAGCCCCAACTTTATATCCCCTAAAATATTTGATGCCGTATACATGAACGTGTACGGGGCTCGTAAACTTTGTTTTAAAAAGTTGTAAAAGACGAAATTGTACGAACAGTGGTTTCGTTATCTCGTTTGATGCCATCTTTTAAGAGAGCACGTTTCGAAATTAACTCCTGGAAACCTTTTTTTTACTTTATATGTTTTGTATGGTGCGGAATAGATTGCGTGAGTTTTGTTTATTGCAGTTGTAAAAAAATATGAAGCTTTTGAATTTATTGTTCGTCATATTTTTTAATATTTATTATTTGTGCTTTAATACACCTAACTCTTAAAATGTTTGATAAAAAAAACGGTTTCTGAAAATTCGTGCAATAAACTTGTAGTAACGAAATAACTATTGATTTTGTTGTTATGGTCAATCTTCTATATATGTTATATAGAATATATAACATATATAAATTAACTATATAAATATAGCTATATAAATTAACTCGAGTTATACGCAGTGTTGCATTATCTTATCAAGGTTGCCAGCAATCAAACGAAATATAAAGTGGAAGTGGTGTTAGTAGATAGAACATTTTCGAGTGAGAGTGATTCTGTTGATGTCCTTCCAGCTTAATCATGCTTGATTTTGTTTTTTCAATAATATTTGCCAGTTTAATATATTTATTCCTAAAGGATCGTTATAGAGCGAACAAGAATTGGCAACAATTAAATAAGTGGCTTCCCATAAGGGCAGGATGGCCGATAATAGGAAATGCATTGGAATTCAAGGATTTACCTGGTAAATTTCAGTTGCTATTGAATAAATAAAAATGTTTGAGGGCGTTAAGAATTTATTAAGAATTGAATATTTTTATATATACAGTGTGTCTACTTAAGTTCGCACCATATGGAAAACTTTTTTATTATTAATTTTACGAAAAAAAGTTATTCTTCATAAAAAGTTCTGCATGTTTTAAAACCTAAAATACAACCATCAGATAACAATTTTTTTAATCCGTATACGAGGTTTGTCAAAAAAATGTGTTTTTTGCTCAAGAGTAAAGTACCTTTATTTTTGAAAATCAACACCTAGCAACACCTAGCAATGTTTTTATGTAGTCGATAATTATTGTAAAATAAATTATTTTGTTATCATTTATTTCAATGCATAATCAAACTAATGCAACATAGAGGTTAAGAGATGTAAATGTAATAAAATTTTTAACGAATAAAGAGATAACGAATAACAGATGATAACAATTTCCAATATTTTCAAAAATTTACTTCACTTTTGAGCAAAATTCATATTTTCTGACAAACCTCGTATACGACTAAAAAATTAGATATCTGATGATTGTATTTTAGGTTTTAAAACATGCAGAACTTTTTATGAAGAATAACTTTTTTTCGTAAAATTAATATTAAAAAAGTTTTCCATATGGTGCGAACTTAAGTAGACACACTGTATATATTTAGTAACTATTTGTTATTTAAATCGAGTCTCAAGTATCTAATCAAATTGATAAAAAAATCCTTTTAGACAGTACTTAAACATCTCTAATGAACATTTAATATTATCTACATATCTGTACCTAGAAACATTAATTTTTGAAATAAAATTAACTCAATCGAATTTTTCAGATTATTTGGCGAAACTTCCACAAATGATTCCAAAAAAGGAGAAAGTTTTAGTTCTAAATTTTGTCGGTTCGACGGCTATTTTTGTAACCGAAAAGGAATTTGTAGACTTCATTCTGAGCAGCCAAGATCTTTTATACAAGTCTATTGATTACAAATTATATAGCAAATGGCTTGGTAACGGCTTAATTACTGGTGGAGGTAAATATTTGTATAATCTACCTAGTAATAGTTAAAAAATTAATTGCTCACGACCTCCTAAGTTATAAAGCTCAAATCTATTCCTACAAATCCATTAGTAAGATATTCAATTTTTAGTATTTTTTCAGGTCAGGAATGGAGGACGAGAAGACGAATTATAAATCCCTCGTTCAATTATTCCATACTTGAAAATTTTCTAGAAATATTCGATTCCAACGGAAAAGTTTTAATAGAGAAATTGAAAAAAAATCCAACGAAAGAAAGAATTGATATCCACCATGATATAACACTTTACACCCTCGACGTAATTTGCGGTAAGAACCATCGAAAAGAAACTAGACAAGAAATTGAATCTTATTGACTGATTTTTTTGCTTAGAAGCTGCAATGGGTGTAAAAGTGAACGCTCAACAAGACTCCGATTCGGCGTACGTTCGAAATGTGAGTTTCTTGTGCCAAATCGGAATGACTCGAGCAGTGTCTATCATAAAAAATTTTGATCTGTTGTATCCATTAACCTTGGATTTCTACCGCGAATTAAGGGCGGCTAAACATTTACGTGAGGTTACGGATTCGGTGATAAAAGAAAGAAGTCGATGGATTAGTAACGATGATGATGAATTAACGGACGACTGCGGTCGCAAGAAGAAAATGGCATTTTTGGATCACTTGCTGAAAGCTCGAATTGACGGGAAGCCTTTACCTCAGGAGTGGATTAGGGAAGAAGTGAATACGTTTATGTTTGCTGTTAGTTAACATTTTATAATTTTTTGATTCACAAACTTAAAGTCGTCGTTTCTAGGGACATGATACATCAGCTTCCGCTATCAGTTTTTGCCTTTACTTTCTCTCCGAAAATCCTGAAGTACAGGTAAGTTCATTACAATTTCTAATATGATGCGAAATGTTTCTTTACAAACTGCGTTTCAGAAAGGTGTAGTAGAAGAACAACAATCAATATTCTCTGACGACATCTACAGATCCTCGACATTGAATGACCTTAATATGATGAAATATTTGGAATGCGTAATAAAAGAAACGCTCAGATTGTGCCCATCAGTTCCAATATACGGAAGATACGTGGATAAAGATATAAATTACAAAGGTAGATTTAGCGGATAATCATACCAAATATTTACATTTGTTTGGAAATTATAGGAAACGTGATTCCAAAAGGAACAAACATAATACTATTCCCGTTTGGTATGCACCGCGACGAAGATTATTATCCCGATCCAGAAAAATTCGATCCTTCCAGATTCGAGAATCCTGATGAAAAGAGACCGTACATATCGTTCAGTGCAGGCCCAAGAAATTGCATTGGTAGATACTTATTAAAGTACCCTTTAAATTTCATATACATTTCATAATTTTCAGGTCAGAAGTTTGCTTGGTTGGAAATGAAAACTATTATATCGAAAATAATAAGGAACTTCGAGTTATTACCGACTAATCCTAGACACAAATTAGTATATTCCGCTGAAACGGTGTTAAAATCGATAACAGGGGTAGATATTGGATTGAAAATTAGAAAGTGGTGAAGATATTGCAGCTGCCTTATAACAATATTATTTGGAATAGCTGAAAACCTTTATTTTACTTCATATATTTTTTATGGTGCGAAATAGATTGTGTGAGTTTTGTTTATTGCAGTTGTAAAAAATATGAAGCCTTTGATTTAATTGTTTGTCATACATATTTAATATTTTTTATTTGTGCTTTAATACACCTAACTTTTAAAACCCTTGACAAAAAAATTGTTGACCATTACAAAAATTGTAATGGTTAATCTTCTATATATGCAACCACGTTACTTAAACCAGAACCAGTTACGATGAAGTATTATATAAATTAACTCGAGTTATCCGCGGTGATGTATTATCTTAACGAGGTTGCCAGCTATCAAACGAAATATAAAGTGGAAGTGGTTTTAGTAAATAGAAAGTTTCGAGTGAGAGTGATTCTGTTGATGTTCTTCCAGCTTAATCATGCTTGATTTCGTTTTTTCAATAATTTGTGCCAGTTTAATATATTTATTCCTAAAAGATCGCTATAGAGTGAATAAGAATTGGCAACAATTGAATAAGTGGCTTCCCACAAGGGCAGGATGGCCGATAATAGGAAATGCATTGGAATTCAAGGATTTACCTGGTAAATTTCAGTTGCTATTGAATAAATAAAAATGTTTGAGGGCGTTAAGAATTGAATAAGAATTGAATATTTATATATATATATATATATAAATTATTAAATTTAAATTATTATATATATATATATATATATATATATATATATTTAGTAACTATTTGTTATTTAAATCGAGTCTCAAGTATCTAATCAAATTGATAAAAAAATTCTTAGACAGTAAACATTTCTAATGAACATTAATAGATATTATCTCCGTGTAAATAAATTATTTTTGAAATTCAAATTAATTCAATCGAATTTTTCAGACGTTTTGGCGAAACTTCCACAAATGATTCCAAAAGATAAGAAAGTTTTACTTCTGTATATAGTCGGTTCGGCCGATATTTTTGTAACCGACAAGGAATTTGTAGACTTCATTCTGAGCAACCAAGATATTTTATACAAGTCCATTGATTACAAATTCTATAGCAAATGGCTTGGTAAAGGCTTAATTACTGGTGGAGGTAAATATTTAAATAAATTATCAATCTACATTGTAAAAGAATTAATTGCTCACGACCACCTAAGTGATAAAGCTACAAATCCATTAGAAAGATACTTAATTTTTAGTAATATTTCAGGTCAGGAATGGAGGTCGAGAAGACGAATTATAAATCCCTCGTTCAATTATTCCATACTGGAAAATTTTCTAGAAATATTCGATTCCAACGGAAAAGTTTTAATAGAGAAATTGAAACAAATTTCAACCAAAGAAAAAATTAATATCCACCACGTTATAACACTTTACACCCTCGACGTAATTTGCGGTAAGAACCATCGAAAAGCAACTAGACAATAAATCAAATCCTATTAATTGATTTTTTTGGTTATACAGAAGCTGCAATGGGTGTAAAAGTGAACGCTCAACAAGACTCCGATTCGGCATACGTTCGAAACGTGAATTTCTTGTGCCAAATCGGAATGACTCGAGCAGTGTCTGTCGTAAAAAATTTTGACCTGCTGTATCCTTTAACCTTGGATTTTTACCGCGAATTAAGAGCGGTTAAACATTTACGTGACGTTACGGATTCGGTGATAAAAGAAAGAAGTCGATGGATTAGTAACGATGATGGTGAAATAACGGACGACTGCGGTCGCAAGAAGAAAATGGCATTTTTAGATCACTTGCTGAAAGCTAGAATTGACGGGAAGCCTTTGCCTCAGGAGTGGATTAGGGAAGAAGTGAATACGTTTATGTTTGCTGTTAGTTAACAATTTACAATTTTTTGCTTTATAAACTTAAAGTCGTCGTTTCTAGGGACATGATACATCAGCTTCCGCTATCAGTTTTTGCCTTTACTTCCTCTCCGAAAATCCCGAAATACAGGTAAGTTCATTACAATTTCTAATATGATGCGAAATGTCCCTTTACAAACTGCGTTTCAGAAACGTGTAGTAGAAGAACAACAATCGATATTCTCCGACGACATCTACAGATCATCGACATTGAATGACCTTAATATGATGAAATATTTGGAATGCGTAATAAAAGAAACGCTTAGATTGTGCCCATCAGTTCCAATATACGGAAGATACGCCGATAAAGATATAAATTACAAAGGTAGATTTAGCGGATAATCATACCAAATCTTTACATTTGTTTGAAATTTATAGGAAACGTGATTCCGAAAGGAACAAACATAGTACTATTCCCGTTTGGTATGCACCGCGACGAAGATTATTATCCCGATCCAGAAAAATTCGATCCTTCCAGATTCGAGAATCCTGATGAAAAGAGACCGTACATATCGTTCAGTGCAGGTCCAAGAAATTGCATTGGTAAGATACTTATTGAAGTACCCTTTAAATTTCATGTACATTTCATAATTTTCAGGTCAGAAATTTGCTTGGTTGGAAATGAAAACTATTATATCGAAAATAATAAGAAACTTCGAGTTATTACCGACTAATCCTAGACATAAATTAGTATATTCCGCAGAAACGGTGTTAAAATCGATAACAGGGGTAGATATTGGATTGAAAATTAGAAAGTGGTGAAGATATTGCAGCTGTCTTATAACAATATTATTAAGAATAGTAAATAGACTTTAGTTCAACTAAAAAAATCCATCAGTAAGATTTAACAGTTTGGTCGTGTTCGCTTTGGGAAACTCCATGGAAGATCCTTACCATAAATAAACTGGATTGCCCTTAACTGGTCGAAACTTCGCCGAAAGTGGTCCGAACTTAATAATATATTTTCCGAAACCCCGGACTCGAGCAAGAAGTATCCATCAAATCGGGATCTAAAGCCAGTCACCCACTTTGAGCTGTAATTAGACGTTTTATGGGCGATGTAATATTAAACAGCCGTTCGGAGCTAAATCTCTATTTTATTAGGGTTAATTTACGGCTCTTTAAGACCGATTTCTTGCCGTCTCAAAGTTAGAGACGACGAGATTTATCTCGATTCGAAGCCTTTCGTCGACAGATGCTTGTAGTGCTTTTTATCCGTTAGTTTATACAGAGCGTAATTAGGAATTTGTTCCTCATCTCGTCAATAAAATTGATAAAAATAGACCTCTATTACTGGCTTTTATAAGATATTTATGTACCTATAAGATTAGTGAGAAGGCAAAATTTGGGAATTGCAAATCATTGTGATCATTAGAATTTTTAATATTATCTAATCATTTGTTGTATATTATTAGTCTCCAATATTGTAATTGACTTGTTGTTTTTTAAAAGATCTAGGTATAAAAAGTTGTTAACATATACCAAAAAGTTGATATTTTATTTTTTGTGGAATACCTACTGTTTGTGAACCAATTCATTGATGACGCAAATCTATAATTTATTTGATTACAAAAATACCCAACCGATTAAAATCTATCCTTGAACATTGGATTAAATTAAAATGTGCATACAAAAACACGCGAATGTGAAAATATCAATCAATTTTAATCCCGTCTAGGGTCTAATTTATAAATCCACCCCGGCAACAATCTCCCGGAATTAATCACCTCTATTTTAATTAGTAAGGAGCATTAGGTGTTGTATACAACCGCGAAGTAACTACCTCAAACGACTTGACGGCAATTTATCCGCCGATTGTAGGCGAGGAAAGTCTGAATGAACGTCGCGATATTTCACTCCGGGCTCACTCCTACGGAAAATTTCCGACGGGGCGACCCAGTTTCCGCGACGGAGGATGAACGTTTTGTTTAGAATTTTAATAACTGTTCGAGGAATTCGGATTAGATAGACGTTTGTCGTGATTCGGTTTTCGTAACTTTGAAGTACGCTTTCGCGCCTGGTTAAATTTGCTGGCTAAATTTTAATCGCAATTTTCCGATAGAAAAATGTTTGTGTAACCTAAAACTTTACTTTATAAGTAGAAGCTTTAATATTTCTTCTCTCTTTTTTCTTAGTAGTAATTATTTTAATTTTGCAAATATTAGTAATAGGAAGTTATAAAGTTTTTCTATCAGATCTACTTGTAAAGAGTTTGGATTAAAGTCGTTATCGACGAAACTAATTTGACATAAAAATGACGAGGTATTCAAGCAACCGCTAATAAATCTGTACAGTAGATTGCATCGAAAGATAAGCAATACAATTTCCTTTATCTGCAACAACATTGCAATAAACATAATTTAGAATGAATCGCTCTGTTCAGGATTGTAATTGCTCCCGGAATTCGGAGCGTTGCCCTGCGTATCTGTAGCCGTCACTATTTCTTTGTAAACATCCTCGTTAGAAAAGAAAAGGAGTCGCCAGAAGACAACTATAAAAATTTTAATAAAGTAATTTGTCAAATAAAGTAACCCAAACAAGCAGATTACCGAAGCTTGTTTAAAGTTAAAAACCGGCGGGGTTAGTCGGAGCCGGCGAACGTATAGAAGACGGTATAAAATTGAAGATAATGCCGCCGCCCTCGGATTTTCCTTTATGCAGGTTCGGATTTATTTGAATTGTTTGCGAAATTGCTCTTATCAATCTTTAAAAACATCCAACTTAAAGGGCCATTTGTATGGATTTTCCGCGATATTCGAACTTTATACAGATGTTATATTGTTTCATTTCGGTCTCCAATCTCGCCAAACATTTCCTACTTTCGTTTAAATGAGCAAAATTCATTTTCCTCCTTTATTACTTCATTAGTTTTTAATTCAATCTCCTATTGACTATTAAAAATGTAAATTAATAGAATTACTATGATACCGTTGATAATCTTAGATAACTGTCAAAATATTCTCAGTATATCCTCTGTTTTATCACGTCGAAGTGTTACCGATTCGAGCTATCGCGTGTCCTTGATCCCGGATAAGCAGGTCGATTTCTAAGTCGAGAAATAGGGATAAACATCTTAGGAGTAAGCGTAGGGAGTTTTTGTCATGAACTGCGTGCTCAGGATGCGGGATTTCGGGATCTTATAAGGGGAAACATCAATCTTCTCTTAGGAAGACGATTGAGATAACACAATGGATATTTTATAGTACCTAGGTAAACTATGCGGTTTTTAAAAACACTGCATTCTGGGAATGGTAGTTATCCAGTAAGACTTTCTGGTTCGTCATTTTTTTAAACTGGAATATCCCTGTACATATATCATTTTTCTTCAACCAGTATCACGAACAAATGTTACGTACAATTTCCGGTTAAGCATTTTTCCTGAAACATTAGCTAATGGTGAATTTCCTAAGTGGTTTTTAATGGTCCTCCCCGTACTTTTTAGGGGAGCAAAGCGACATTAGATTCGTACAGGGTGCAAATTACTACAGAATTGTACTAATGGCAGAATTATTTTTTGTACGCTAATAAATAGGTGTGCTATGATTTATTCAAATTATTTACCAGGTGTTTTTGTACGATATTTACAAGAAGTAATTTAAATAAAATTATATAGACTTCAATTATAAGTGAATCGTTTGTTTCGATAAAATATTCTGCGGCGGAGCAACCGAAGTATTACCATATGTAATTACACATCGAGGCATTTATAAATAAACATTGTGCATGGGAAAAATGATGAAAACCACAATTTCCTCTCTAATATCCGTTGTAGCAAACTAAAACCGAAGCGTACATCAAGCGAATCACTTTTTAATAACCATTGAAAAAATGAGACCGATTAGTTTCATAATTACGCTATTCGTAATTTGTGCATCCGTCAATACAAACAAAGCCGGTGAGTACACAATATTTACTCTCAAATTCATTTAAACAAACGCTTATTTTAGGACTCTACGAGTCATGTCGCACGCCAAACGGGAAACCAGCCATTTGCACGCCATTGCCTCAATGCAGGCGTTTGTTAACCGTCATCCGTGAAAGAGAACGAATGCCTCCATCCCGGCTGAAATTCGTAAGAGACTCCCAATGCGGATGGTACCGAACCCAATTAGTCTGCTGCGGCGACGACGACGATTACGAAACCAAAAATGCTTATGTTAAAAACGCCTCCGAATCCGACCAAGATCAATGCGAATGCGGTTATCAGGTATGATGAATCATAGATTAAGTAACCATAAAACCTGATTGAACGATTCTTCAATATTCTCGCATATACGCATTAAAAATGAAACGTATTATTCGTAATAGAAATTTAATAGGTACTTATTTTGCGATATAGGATCTCGGAAATAACAAAGTGTCCGGTGGACAGGCGACCGATATAAAAGAATTTCCATGGATGGCTCAAATAGGTTATGCGAATAATTTTAGAGGTCGCACGATTTGGGCGTGCGGAGGAACTCTAATTAGCCCTCAGCACGTTCTAACGGCTGCTCATTGCGTGGCCGGGGAGGCTTTGAGAGTACTAGGACTTCCGTAAGTCATTAAGTATTATTATGTATATAATATCCTCAACAGTTTCCTTTCAGAACAACTGTAAAATTAAGCGAATACAACACAGATACTGAAGTTGATTACTATCGAGGTATCCGCAAGAAGTACGTGCTAATCGGTGTAGAAAAAATCATTCCTCATGAGAAATACGACATCGATGATCCTATTAGTGCTAATGATATTGCTGTACTCAAACTGAATAAGAAGGTTACTTGTTCCGGTAAGGAAATATTGGTATACGTTTACAATTTCATCTCTCCAATGTACCTTTTCAGATTTTATTAGGCCTATTTGTTTGCCGGATCCGAACGACGTTCCCCAAAAAGGCGACAGATTGACCGTGGCCGGTTGGGGATTGACCGAAACAAACAGAATTTCCAACTTACTGTTGAAAGTTAGCATGCCGTTAGTCGAGCAGAAACGTTGTCGAAAGCAGTATTGGAGGCAGGGTGTTAACCTGATCGATTCTCAAATATGCGCCGGCGGTGAGGAAATAAAAGACTCTTGCAAAGGTAGTAAAATTCGGTAATCTAATAGCGAATCGATAAAAAGAACGTCCGATTTGCAGGCGATAGCGGCGGGCCTTTAATGAGATTAACTATAACACCGCCTGATGATATTCGCTGGCGTCAAGAAGGGATCGTTTCTTACGGTCATGAACATTGCGGCACACGAAATTTTCCTGCTGTGTATACCAAAGTGGTGGATTTCCTTCCTTGGATAGAAAACGTAATCAAAAATTGAATGTTGATTCAGTAAATTGATGTTAAAGTGGCATATCAAAAATAATAATTATTGTATTTATCGTTATTTCAAATTCTGTAAATCATGAATTAATTTGGAACGTTTAAAACGAATATACTAATTTTACAAATGTTACAATTGAATAAAATAACAGGATTTCGATATTTGTTTAGTTGGTTTAAAATTGAAATTGCATTTTTTTGGTAAATTCGTTTCATAATATTCAAGTGTAATTTACGGTTATTTCGAGGTCACTAGGTCAGAAAAAAGGAAAACAGAATTTTATGTTTCAATTTAGCCAAGCCGGCACTCTACTTGATGGGACCATAAACATTTATCAACTTCGACGGACGTTTTATTCGAAATGGATTTTTTTCGTAATAAACGGCTAAAATATATCAAAAACTTCCGAAATTTGCTTGAGAATAACTCCGAATTTTATTGCGTCTTTCAGATCCACTGTATAGCCCGAGCATAAAAAGGATTTATTATTTTTTTCCGGCCAAAAACCAATTAAACCGAAAATAAAACATTTTTTTCGCGTAAAAAATATCAGATTTTAAAAACCGTAACCTATCTGTTTAACGAAATAAAAACTTTTATCAAACGTCAATTTTTCCGCGGCCTCGCCGGTATTCCCTGCGGGCCGCAGAGATCGCAACGTTTTTGAATTTGCCATGAGAACTAATGGATGAGTTTTACATTCGCTTAAGGAAAGTTTTCGGGAATATCGGAAACGGATTTTCGCTAAACGGCGCGGGAAAAGGGAAAAATCTGTCCGCGATTTCCGCATGTTTGATGTACCTTTATGCTGTTTAGCTAACAAATTTCTCGCCACCTTTCGGGAATTCCACTCATTATGGAATTCGATGAAAATTTTGTCGAGTCCAGGGTAATGTATGAATCCAATTATTCATGCGCTACTGCTGCTAGTAATACGCAGCTTATTATTTAAAAGAACGACAAATTACAAATTATGCATTCATTCGTGCGAGGGAAATGTGAAAGCATCGATATACGGTTATTAAATTTTCAACAATAATCACCTATCGGACGAGCGTAAACATGTATCTATGTAATTTTATAATTAACATCGAATTTTAAGGGGTATTTCAAAATGCATTCCTACAACGAAACAACTGTAAATTTGCAACAGTAACTACATAACTGCTTGAATGATTAGATTTTTTTTCCAAAAATAACTTCTTACAAATTAAATTTTAATAGGTGTACACATTGTTCTTCTTTTTTACTCAACGAAAAAAAAACAATTTACTTAGTAATTTTACTACTCACTTTTACAGTTCGTTATAAAATTTTGTAAGAATTCTGCACCGAAGTTATACAAGCTAAAATTCGGCGTCTCAAGTTTTTACGAATCTGAATAATTAAAAAATAGTTCGAGCGGAAAGTTATTAAAAATTGGCTCCATCGAATTAAACGCGAGTCGGAATTTACGACGAAAGTTCTTACACGGAAAAAACACAATAACTATAAAAAAAATCGAGGGAAGTGTCGATGGAGTAGTTTGAGAAAGTCAAAAAAACAATCTTTTGTAAATTAAAGGAGCCAAACTCGGAGCCAACGTGCTGCGAATTACTAAATTGTTTCGGGGCATCGAAATTTTAATTAATACATACGAAATCGACTTCCAACAGCCCCGAAGAAATAAAACCTCCGCAAAATCCGAAATTATGCCATACTGATAAGGATTGCGAGATGATCTGCATAATTAGAATGTATAAGTAAATGTCAAGGGTGAGGGGTCTCTAACTAACTCGTTCTCCAATTTGCATAAATTCCAAAAGCCAATACATATTTCCGACCGAGGTATGGGCAAAAGGTGGTAAATTGAGGTAACGTTAGGATCGCATAATGTATTCCGAAAACGGGCAATCGCTTAATTTAATTTAAAATATTGATGGAAAATATTTTCATTAAAATTGCCAAAATTAGAATTTAAAATTAAGTGAAATTTACCAAAACCACGATTTAATAAGATTTCATCGATTAAAATTAATATATTGATATAACCAGATTTGTTCTATCTACTTTTGGAAGAAATATATTTCGCGTTGTTGCCGCTGCGATAAAAAAATCCTAAATATAAATATTTCCAACTCGTACCATTTAATTTCTGCTATACATAGGCTCCTGACAAATTCCGAGTCAACTGTGTATAGTTGAATCGGAGAGTCATCGAATCAACAATCGCACTTATTACGATATATGCGACAGTAACAGAGGGTTGATTTGTGCGAATATCAGATGACAAATATTCGCAATTACACCTGTCTACGCCGATGTTGAAATTCATACTGGATACACACATTCGATGGTGAATGGATTGAAATGCTAATTACGCGCCGCGTCCTCGATGAGCCTAGTTGTTCTTATTTAACGACGAACGGCGATGGGGAAACGCGAATCGGGACGGATGGAAATGTTTTTCCAACCGGAAGGAATTGTTTGTTTAGGTATTGCAGGGTATTAAAGAACCGATTTCATTACTCCCTGAACTAATTAGAGAGTTCACTCTGTCGGAGTGAAATTGCAGATTTAAGGAGCGACTATGGAACGATGATAAAGGAGTTGGAAATATAATGGCGAGTAAAATGGTGCAGTGGTTGCGTTTTTATATGAAACAATTTCAATGAGTAAAACTATTTGGCGACTAGATATAGGAATTTCTATCTAATTTTACCGCGTTGTTTGGCCTTTCAGTTTTAAGTCCGACTGCAACGAAATTCCGCAGCAAACGCAACAGGAATACAAAGTTCGGCGGTCGTAATTTCGTCTTTTACTCTACACATCTCCCATTTGCATGCATATTTTAAAACCCTCATAAGCCTTCGCCGGCGAAGACGAGCCATTTTCTTATTTCGCATACACATTTCGAATTTCGAGACGCGCCGCAAACTCTTCTCTCTTTTCCATTAACAAGGTGAAAAACATATTTCACTTGCTTAGCTTATTTCGAGAGATCTATTTTACAAACAATGGAATTTTCTAACATATTATGTAGCGTTTTGCTCGTTACAAGTTTCTATTAGAATATAAAACGCTGAAACATAATTTAACTTCCTTTTATTACGTTGGAGATAGAAAATTACTAGTAATTTAGAAATCTACTTGTAAGTCGATAAATTTCTATATACACCTTATTTTCAAAGAGAATATAAATTTATAGAATAGCACGACATCTTTTGAAGTCTATAATAAGCATTAATTTGTTAATAAATAAATTGTAAAAGGAATTATAAAGTATCTAATTTCATTTTGATTCGTTAAAATAACAGTTATAAAATTGATTGATATAATTTTAAATGTATATCTACTATTACTTTATAATCGATAAGCAAAGATATTTAGGTGAAAAATAAATTAATAATAAAAAGCCATTATTTTTGAACTAAACGATCGCATTTTCATCATTTTGAAAATTCGTAAAACTTTCAATATTTATTAAAAATGCCACCAGTAAGTCGTTCTCTCTGCCATAAGTTAAATCAACGTGACTGCGCCGTTTATTTTACACCAAATCCTCCTAATCCTAAATATTAGAGCGAACGGCACGTTAATCCGCCTCGGCGAGCGTGGTTTTTCATAATTTCGGAAAACGAACATGACAGACCTCGATTTAAAAACAAATCGAATCCGTCGCAAAAGAAATCGAGTCTAACGCTGAATAATGAGGAATAATGCGGACTATCTCCGTTATCCGATGGCGAGAGGGCGGCAAAAACCCCGACACCCGGCCCAGATTTTTTACTGTTTCGTCGGAAATCTTTTGTTATTACGTTGTAACGTTTTTATTAAGCGTTTGTGTGGATTTTCTCGGCAGTTTTTTTTTTACCTAAATGCAGATAAATACCTCGAGTTAAGGAGTGCTACTTTCGTCGACAGTGACGAAGTAGGTTTTTATTTTTACGATGGATTTCATGCTCCAAGAACGATAAAAAAGTTACTTTGTAAGACCAAGTTTAATTAACTAAGTACTTTCTTACTCTGCGGATCTAATACAAATGTCTATGTACAGTAACACCCCCCTGTATACAAATTCGTAATACATAATTATCCCGTTGTTGCTATATTACGTACATCACTCCATATGCGACCCTCCAATTGAGCTACATGTATCAAGTCCTCAGATCTTCAATTTACCATAATATCGATGAGGGGTCTTTATCATCGAAATCCAGTCCCGCACTTTCGTTGTAATAACTTCCCTAATAACCCCGACGTGCGTTTAACGGTAGTTGTTAACAAACTCCCTCGTAAGGAGAGGAACATGAAAGAGAGAACCGCCCAGCGCAGCAGGACCACCCGCTTGGACCCGAACAACAACCCCTTTTTGAACTCCCGACGTCATCAACTCATCCTTTCGTGAAACTCGAAACTGTTTTTAGTTTGAATTTAACACAGAAATGGCCGCTCGAGAAATGCTAATAAGGAAATTTGTTAAATACAGGGCAATCCATTAGTGGAACAACGTATTAAAGCTTTGAGAAAAACATGAGGAAATAAGTTCCTTATAAATTACATAGTAGCATAGTTTTGTAAAAAAAATAAACGGGTCAATCAGTAACGGTTTAACTTTATATCTTTGAGCTAAATTGCAAGAGAAACTTTTACGACGTACTTTTAATTGAATAGAGATTAGAGAGTGCTTGTAAAACGTGGTTTTTTTGTGGCCTATTCAATTCGGGGTGTATACGCCTCGCGACATAAAGAGGTATTCCGAATCGACGCTGCTGTAAAACGGGGAATTTAGCCCAGAAACCGACTTTCATTACGAAATTTTATACGTCGGAGGCCCTAACGAAATTCCTGTGTATTGAACTGAAAGGGCGACCCCCCACAAAAGAGGGAAAGACTAATTCAAAAGTGGTATAGGCTCAATTTCGGCTCGAAAGAAAATCGTAAAATTCGAGCTAAGTATTTCGTTTGCCTTCAAAATGAACTCTTTGGAAATAACGTCATTATCATTATAAATTAAAGTTATTAAACTCTCATTGAAACGAGCGAATCCCCAAACAAATTTTTAATCGCATATTAGCAGGGATGTTATTCACGGCACGCATCATTCACATAGCATTTTACTTAAAACACTTTAAATTTATCCATTTGTCTGGATTCTCACGCAACGGTTATAATTACTCGAAAACTCCTCGATCTGAAGATGATAATAAACGTGACCCGCCTAACTCTCGCGTAATCCTGAAGAGTACAGTAATTAACGAAGTTGAAACTCCCACAACTCCCGCTTTACTACATTTCATAGTCGAAGAGCTAGATTAAATTTAGTACAACTGTCTCTCTCAAGCAAATAAAATTAAAAAAATATATTGCTTATTATTATGTCGCATTCTTATTAGAATCTAATGAACTTGTATGTTTGTAAGTATTATTGAAAACTTCAACATATTTATGCTCTATTTATAATACCTATTTAGCTTATTCCTTGAATATCTAAGTTATGATGAATATATTAGGTATTTTACCAATAGAAATTTCCAATTCTCCGTTTTATGCTTTAATTCTTTCACCTCGACTGTAAACCAAACGAGGTGTGATACTCGATGTAAATTGCAGGCTTAATGGAAGCATGATTTTCGCTACTCTGCAACTTCTGAGATTTCAAGTATGAAATGATTTAAACTAGAGGTACAGTTACAGAATTCGTCGGGAAAGATAGATAGAGCTTTTGTAAATATTTGATTCAGTTAAATTGAATTGTATATGTCAACAGTCCGTTGTTGGACCGAAGTTTCGGTTACAGCCGGAAGAATAAATTAATTCGAACTTGCGGAATGTTATTAATACAACTGGCTCAGGACTTTTTAACAGTTTCACATATTCTCGAGTCAGCCATTGAACTTTATTGTTTATCTGGCAAAAGGAAACATAAAAGAGAATACAACCCAAACTAACGTATGATTAATAAATTTTTTCTGTGAGGACTTTGTTTACCCAAAGATTAAAGATAATTTTATGTACTTCTCTTTTGTGTAACGTTCTAACAAAAGAAAGCTTTCATTGTCTACAAGATTACCTTTTTGCCGAGACGAGATCCAGCGTCTTACTTATAGGTTCTGTTGAAGCCGATAAATTTATCCGTCGGAATAAAAAGTATAAGAAAGTTAACTAACGTTATATTATTATATTAAACTTTCGGCATGATGAAGATATTCCTTGATGATATGATGACTCATTTTATCGATTACGTTCCGTTTGCAAGAACAAAAAATATCCTTTAATATCCGAGCTTATTTTCATCATTCAAAGTGTCATCGAACAATATGCCTGAAACGAGACGAGGGTGCCTTAACCCTTCGGCATTAAATTATTTGTGCGGCGTCTTGATGTGTGTTTATCGACAAAAAACGACGAAATGAACGATCTCCTGTGACAAGATCCGGTTTGGCGTATTGAAAATTAAGCTCGCATGCAAGGGAGTTTGCAAATTTGAATGAATATCTTCTCCCCTTTCCACATGGGTTATTCCAATAATTGAGATTTTCGTGGGGTATAAAACGAGAGATATTTCAAGTTTCTGCTATAAAGTTCCAAGACAAAATCAATATACTTTCATATATACAAGCTCCTTATTACTAGAATTTTTTCTTCGATCAGATCGATGATTGTTCGATTTAGAAAAAAAGTTCATATGAAAGTTCACCGCAACTAAATTAAAGTTTATCGCTCAAGGTAATTTCGTACATACGAAGCTTAAGCGTTGCTCATAATTCACGTTCTTTTCGAGAAGTTGCAAATTCCTGGTGGAATTTCCACTAATAGAGACAAGTTATTGAACTCAAACTACTCACAAATTGAGGCACTCCAGACAGACATCTCCATTTAATTCCCGACATCCGACATCATTCAAATGTCTATACCATTCGCATAGGCGGACAGGATGGTACTTTCGCGTTAATCTCGCCTTGACATCGCAAGTCTAATTATTCACTGCAGTGAAACGAACAGTTTTTCCTTCAATTCAACTCAAATTCATTTTGTATAAATTTCCAATTAACCGGAATCATTTCGCTACAACACTGCGCTCGTTCCCGCAAAATCAACTATTTCTCAAGTTGATCGAATTACTTCGGGGTTCTATTGCAACGCTAAAATGCAACCGCGCCGCCTCCAATATGAATATTCCGACATTACCGTCGAAATGGGTATGAAACAGGTGCGCACCAGAATTCGTCGTAATTGTATTCGACCCTGATTCACGATAATTCGAGCACCTAACTATTCCCAAATTGGAAACTAACTGAAAGCGCACTCGTATAAACATGCCGGGGAATCGGATACGCAAATGCATGTGTAATTTCGCTTCGATTTTTCAACACCGAACGGTTGTCGATTCGCATGCGAATTTCATCTTCGGAATACCTACACCCAATCGGCTTGGTTTAAAAAAATAATAGCTGGTATTTTTGATAGAAATTTGTACTACAAAGGAATATTTTCGAAGAATAATCAGATTGTTCTACAAAGCTTTATAATCCTTAGGGAAATACCGTATGCAAGTGAAATCGTTGCGAGTTAAATTAGAAGTCGTCTAGTAAGGTAGAAAAAAATCTAAATACCTACCCTTCAACTTTATGTAAATTGATCTCCTCCTGAAGCAATGTTTTTATTAGGCATGGGATAATGGAAGAATAATGATAATCTATACACAGTTGACACGATAAGCACGAAATTACGTAACCTATAGGGAATTTAATCGGCGTCTCTGTCTCCAGCTCTTCCACCTTCTGCAGAGAGAAAAACAATAACATCATCTAGGAATGCGAGAACCATTGCTATAGTGCACACCGAAGAGCAATCAAAGTTGCGCGATTAGTAGAATAGCGAGGAATTAAATTCGCCAACGGGGAAACTAGGCCAACGTTTTCTTGGAATTAAATAACTTAAAATTACCATCAAGACGCCCCGGAATTACCATAAGTCGGATTTTACTTGTAAGCCTGAGATGAACTCCTAACAAAGGACATTCCTTATAGTTGGGCGTTAAATAGTTGGGACCGATTTCGGTGATTTCCACGCAGCTTATGCTTGTAGAAAAGAATATTAAATTAACAGTAGTCTTGAATATGGTATTTAAATAGCTCAAAAACTGGGAATTTATGGTTGGAATAAAACTTTTCGAGATACTCAACGCCCTATACATGTATATTGGTCGAGTTTAAACTGTAGATATTTTCTTTTTAATAGAGTGTTTTGTGGACAAACGGGTGCAATTTATTTTTGTTAGGGACAATTTACGAGGTAGAAAGGGCAAATGGAACTTTTTTTTTATTTACAGAGGATTAAACTGGGAAGATTTGGGGACGCAGTGGACGGAGAAAATTGAGTTTCGGAAGTTCGAATGATATTATCACATAATAGGGTTTGTTAGCGAGTCAGTAGAAATCAGGATTCGATTCTTTCCTTGTTTATAAGCAAAATTTTATACCTAGCGTAGGAAGGAGAAAATAAATAAAGTTTTTCGATTAAAATTCCGCCTTCGTTTATATATCAATTTCGGATTTACTCTAACCGATTTGCATGTTATTAATTCCGGATCGAGTTAGGACTGAAAAAAAATATTGAGAAATCCTGTCAACAACGCGATTTACATCATTTCCAGCTAAGCGCGTTTTTGACCCATCGCATGCAATTGGAAGCGACAATATGTAACAGTGTCAAATTGCAGTTCATTAAAATGTCGGAACCGATAAAAACACAACGAAAAACTTCCACCGCTCTACTTCGAAGCCATAAAAACACGTTATTCATCAAGTGTAATTATATTTACCCATTATGTTGGTTCGTATTCGATGTAATTGTGAATATTTTCACCCCTACACGTACATCATAAAAGTGTTATTGGTTAAAAGTTCCAAACGGAAAATCGGTCTTAAACCGGCGACCTCCTTGTTCTCATCGATTTTGCATCGAAGTCCGGAACACCGCAGATGCAAATATTTGATAAAAATCCCTTTTGCAGCTCGAATAGCCCGGAAATCTTTCAACAATGAATACATATTAGCTACCATATTGATACACGCCTCGGCTCAACATTCCCGACCGGAAGAATGCACTCCAGAATTTTGCATTATTATTTATTTCTACAAGAAATATTTTTAATTAAGCCTCGATCGACTTCCTACCATATTTTCCTACTGTAATTTGTGTTCTATCGGAGTCTTACGAATCCAGAGGTTCTAAACAAAGTAAAACCCCGATGGGTTTTTTAATTTGCGATCCATCAGCGAATTCGTTTCCCCCGTTCCCGTTCGACTTTTAACATCTTTACGATTCCCCGGTAATCTCGGCGGGAATGCTTTCGCGCGAGGCGTTCGCGGGTCGAGGTGTATATTTTCCGAGATAAATTAGGTTTTCGGATGTTATGGCCGGTGGTTAAACGCAGCCGAGGGTGTTTAGCCGCCCTAAATATCATCTGGCGACAAGTTTCCTTTTTATTCGCCATAGGAATCGATGCGGCGGAAATGGGAAAACGCCGTTTCCCACAAAACCGGGGCGAGTTTTATTTTCCGTAAATAAATAAAAGGAAAGGAACGAAGTACCTACGAAGGAATTTAATGACGGCTACGTTCCGAATAACAGAGGCAGAAAGGAATATTGTGAATTTGCAATCTTAAAAATTATTGGACATTTCATCTTGGATCTTTTTGTTCGTTGGAACACACATTTTTCTCCGCTAATTTTATTATCTTATTAACCAATTTTCACTAAAGCATAATTTATAACCTTTTTGTTAAAAGATATCTCTTTTACACATCTAAATATTTTGCAACTGTTCGCGGCGTAGGGAAAAAAAAAACTTCGAGACACTTCAGCAGAAACCGATGGAGCAGTGCACTCGCCGACCTGGAATCTACGCCATCGGCGATAAAAACAACAGTAATTAATCACTGCCCTCTTCTCCCGGTCGACCTTTTGCGTTACGTTCCGCCCTCGGGGACAGCGACCGGTCGACTTTTTGTATCTCGAAGGAAACGCCATTGAAATTCATCAATTCCTGGTTGAATTACGGGCCCATTAATTCGCAGGATCTTCCAGAAAAATGGCATGCGGCGGTGAAATTTCTCATTCCCCCGACGATCCGACCGTCTGCACCTTATCTAACGAGCGAAGGGGGGCGGCAAGTACGATTAGGGCTTCTATGAGGGTTCGTTCCGATAATGAAACATTCGATTCGGGAGAGCTCGATTAGGATGATTTAGCGACAATACGTGAGCCGGAATTGTACTAATTATAACTACTTTTTTTTGGTTAAAATTTTATTCGATTTACTTTAATGTAATGTTGGTTAAAAAAGAAGGAAGCTGGCTGAATAGGAATAATTCCTGGGAAAGCGGGCGCGGCGCCGGGTCCAGGTATAATCGGCTTAAGTAGAAAATTAGACGCTTTCGCGGGCTAAAACTGGCATCGTTTGCATTATTAACGCTCTCATATAATTCCCCGGCATTAGGGCAGTTGAGTATCTGCACGTTTTGCATTTCGTCGGAATTCGGTTTTGGTCGAATTCGCGGCGAACGACGAGCCTTTTAAGGATTTAGGTCAGATTTCACACACTATTAGGCCCTTTTGACCAGTGCGGACCGTATAGGATATAACCTATCCCCATTGTGTGAATGTATAGCGAATAAAATTAAGTCTATTTCCGCTGTTAACTCCCAAATAATCGTTATATCCAATATATTTTCATCCAATAAATACATCATCCGTAATTAATTGAATTCATAATGTTGGAAATAACTTCATACAATCGTAATACCTACTCGTAAAACTAACAATTCAGTTGATGCTGTGACAACAACGACTCCGTCCGGTTACGTGCTCTAACACATCGGAAACTTTGTATCTTTATTGCCGGCGACGACGCAGTTAAAACAGTCATTAGTAGTCGCGTTAACGATGGGAATACAATAACTTGAAAGTAACGAAGAAGCTAGTTGAGCGCCTAATTGCCGCCCAACTACATTTCTGAGATAAGTCGGGAAGAGCGCAGGGAGAATTTTGCAAGTGGGATTAGGTCGAATTTCGCCGAATGGAGCGCCCTAATCTCTCGGTCCTTCTTTTGTTTTTATGCGAGAGAGGGATTTCGAGAAATAAATGCGATGAGTGCTGAAGTGTGAAATTGAGATGATTAAGTGAAATTACTTTCCGTTTTTTTTATGTATATATCGTGAGCTCGGTTTAATTATTTATGTTTTCGTTTTCCTTTTTGGGACTTTGGATGGCTTTAGGTTCCGATTTGATGTTTGTGTAATTGCTTTAAAGGACCTGCTTTCTACGCAATTTGATGAAATTATTTCAAAAAAGGTAGACAAATATGCGGCGTTTTAAAAGAACGTTTTGGCTGGATAAATATTTTAACGAAAATATAATCAGAAAACGGTTATGCAAATACGAAATTATTTAAAAACCAAAATATTTCCAGCATCCGGATTAAGTCCGACCGAGGCGTTTCATCTCCAAACATTTTATATTAGAATATAAATTGCGAACGGTGTTTACGGAGTTGGATAGTATAACTCGTTCGGAATAAAATCGATGCGACTCTTCATTTTCCGGTTGCATTTAGATATCCCGGCAAATTTTATATGCGAGAGGTAACATTTTTGCCCAAACGAAACGAGCTTATTCCTTTTTCGTCAGAAAAACCACTTTGATTTCCGAAATTTACATAATGTATTCACGAGCGCCGACGTCTTATTCGGGAATGAGCTCGTCCCATATTTTATTCTACTCTCCTTTCGTTATTTGAATTAATATTCCGCCGGTTCGTAAAACAAAAAAAAAACCAAATTGAATCGAATATACTTTGTTTATCTCGTGGCATCGAAATTTGTTTTCCTATTTAATTTAACCAATAACTGTAGGAAGATAAATTGTTAAATTTAGAGAAGTGGGATTTAAACGGATTCATTCGATTGTCGAAATTCGATTTAGTATTGTTAAATCTCTATTGTTGTTACAGTTTAATGTTAAATACCAATTTAATTTTAGTATAAATACGAAACGACAAACATAGAGCTTTTTGGGCCAATTTTGAATGCTTTATATACCAATTGATTTATAATATACGCATAAATCTAAGGGAACGATTAAACTCTCTATTGGGCAAATAAGAAGAAAACCCCAAATGATTTTGCGACATAAATATTTACAAGCCGCGAAACAACAGCAAAGTGCTTAATTTTCCTCGCATTTATCCGAACGAACTATCTTAATTTCATGCAAACGTCGCCGCAATCTTTGAATACTTTATGGAAATCGTACTTAGCCCGGTGTTTTGCGGGGCTACGCCATTAATTCAAGAAAATGAAAACATCTCGTTTGCGGCTACGCCAGCGCAAAATGTGTCTCTTCCATCTTAATTATTCCGTCAAGTGTGTATTAATGTATAATGCATGCAATTTGGAGTTCATTGTGTCACGGAACTTTTATGACATGTGGAAATTCCGGGAACTTCTCGTCGCCTTGAGTATGGTATACAGAAAAACTTCCTGTGCTAATAATTATGATTGCCTTATTATCTTCGGAGCTTGGTCAAAAATCTTAGGTTTGATTGTGATATCATAGACCGTTTAGCGCAAACAAACTAGTGCAAAAGACTTGACCTGGGTGTAATTTATAAATAAATATTTCTCATTCGAACCCGAAGCTCAGTCAGCGAAAGCTTCCACCTCAGATTAGTCAGATTGGATGTCCCGGCCGCGCTGCGACAGATGGCAGTGACTCAGAATGTGACGCAGGTCCTGTACTGACCGAAGACAAGGGACCGGGGACCGTGATGAGATGTCCCGCAAACTAATTGTAGGGATTAAATGTCAATAATTGAATTGCGAACGACTTGGAATCGAAGACTAAACGCCTAGCGTTCCCTGAAATTGGTTTACGCGAAATTTAGCGCACGAAGTGTCGCATTAATGTACTGGGTAATTACTGTAGTATGCGGGTACGAGGAGATTATAATAGGAACCTCAAATTTCACATTTCTAACTAATATAAAGTTGCAGGAGTGACTGACTGAAGGGTTTTATTTTTATAAATAATATCTGAGGTGTAACAGGTGTATAACAAAAGCATTCTTAAAGAAATTGGGTGGTTTTTTTCATTTTACTTTTCCAATACCTTTAAACTTTGCCGGGCGTGATTTTACACATTTACGCACACAACGCCAATCTTTTTTTATTCAAGAACTCTTCCTCGGCATAAAAATTTCCCGCCGACTCGTACATTAGTGGCTTAGGATGTATTCTAACCCAGTTTTCTTGCGCACAAACACGCCAATATTACATCCCCTAACCCTCATTTTAAAAAACACGACGTCAATTTCCGTTTCCATAATTTTCTTTCCGCACAGGAGCGGCTCTTCCAGCAACCATAGAATGCAATTTATTATCCTCTTACACTTACCACTTCTAGCCAACTGTACCTCATGAAACTTTGATATTGTAGACTTACTCTATTAATAACTAGTACTAAAGTATAGCGAATTATCTACAGTGCCACAGAGATAACTTAAGACAAAACCTGCGCTGATTTTGAGTAATTTAAATGATACAGCGCTTCGTAGTGTAACGTCTGCAACTATTCCTGTGGTGCTGTAAGTGGGATAGATAAAATTGTTGGGTTCCAGCCGGACCTGGAGGGCTCGAAGAGAACAGAAAGAGTGACATCGTAACCTACAGGTCGGATTTATCAGCGCCGCAAATATTGAACATGCCGAGTAAATCCGCGATGACGGATACTTTTCGGGGAACAGTGAATAATATTTTGGAGATGATGTAGATACGCTAAGAAGATGAATATAGAGGGAACAGTGGAAGTTGCTCTACCGTAGAAATGGGGAGTTCTAACAGTGCGACCGAGGATGATGAAAATTGCAAAATGCGACTTGATTTGTGGTTCGCGGGAGTTTTTATTAGGCACCAAACAGCTGCGTCTCCTAGCAATTCCTTAATGTCTTTTTCTGTCAGCATCCTGTTACAAAATCTACCGATAAAAGTTTTACAAGGTAATTCTTATTCAATTAGAAGCACTGCAAGATAAAAACTTTTTATACCTCTTACAATATATCTGGAGGTACCCTTTAGAGCTCGGAAGGAAGTAAGAGGGCATGTAATTTCCGAGTTTTCCGAAGAATTGTCTACTTGGTAGTCGGAAGCTAATATCGCCGTCGCGTGATTTATAAAAGACCGTGACAGAAAAGAAAATGATAAGAGGAAGCTCTCAATGTCGAGAGTACTTGGCATCTTGCGAAGAAGCTGCATAGATTAGGCGTTTGTAAAACTCTTGCTAAACTTTTATCTCGAGTCGCGAAGGTCGGGTTTTCCCCGATCAACGGGGAACTACATTTTATTCCTTTCGCGAAATCGGGTCATCGGACGATTTTACTTTTATAATTGCCGTCGTTGATAACGCTTAACCTTGCCGACATGAGCACGAACAAGTTGATTTATTTTTTATCGGACGCTATACACGACGAGAAAAAAAGGAAACGCTGCAAAAGAAAATTTAATTTGGCGAGTTTCAAAAGCCGCCTTTTCGAACCGAGTGAGTCGCAAAAACACATTTTAAAACGTACCCACTTTAATTGAATAGTCCCTCTCTCTCCCGCCCTCCAGCCGGTTTATGTTTTCTGAATATCAGCTTCGGGGACTCGCAGAATGAAAACACCGGGCCCCATCAATGTAAATTGATACGACAGGTTCGAAAATTCCCGAGCTTTCAAAAAATTAAGCTCCACTAATTTATGGACAACATTCCTCGATAAATTTATTTCCAAATCATTCAACAATCCAAATACAGCGTAACGAACAAAGCGTTCCAACAATATCAAACAAAAATGCTCGCTGTTTAACCTGCCACAATTATATAATCCGACATATAACATCTCAATTACTCGACAATAACTATAGAAGTTTTATCCAACGAATCAATCTTGTGTAACAGAAGATAATATTAATCACGTTCCCAATAAGCGCGATTGCCAAAAGGAAACTCCCAAGGAAATCTCATCGAAATGTAAATATTCCGAACCTCAGACGACAAAGACGCCGTTTCTGTTTGCAATTGGGGGCATTTGGTGTCTGACATTACGTATGCAGGTACTATATTATCCTCTAGGCGTTCATTTACATCGAAACAGAGTTATTACCTTATAACAATAGACCCGATCCGCAGGAAGAGAGCGCTCGCTGCTATAGAAGAAGCAAGCAGGAGGGCGGTTTCATTCGATTAGTCGATGATAAAGTTACTAATAACAACCGGGCATCGAGAAATGTATGAGTAATTTTACCGATCGGCTTGTTTAACTGGACGCCACCTCGAGGTTAATTAAGAGATGCTCCGCTGGGTTAATAGCCATTTCGCCCGTAATCGATTTTGATAGAATGTATGGGATAATTGTTAGAGCTTGCAAATGTATACTTTATATTGCCGGTATTCGATAGCAACAATGAAGTAATTAATTATTATATACCTGATGAAGATGATGAAGATTGATTAAGATACAACGGAAATTACATTACTCGTAGTTTCGTTGATTTTCGAGTGTTTTAGTTTCATCCATGGATTAGTTATGAAAATATAATTTGCGATATTTTGAGTAATTAAATTTAAAAACAGTTTAACTCATATTCGAGTAAGTAGATTTGCCTGTTTGCGTTTTATAAAACGCCAGAACGATTATAATTGGATAAGAGGTGTTTGTTGTATAAAGCTAACTTTCCATTTTAACCGAATTAATGATTCAATTGCTCGGCCAACTTTAATGGTATGTATCCCAAGTGTAATTATCTTTGAATAGGTAACAGAATTATCGTTTACCCGTTAAAATGCGGGAGCCATCAAAACTGTACAACGAGTTTTCTTATTGTTTATGCGCAGGGTAATTTAATTAAAAAATAACCTTCGTAAAATGTGCTACATTAATTCGAAGCAGAATATAGGTTATAATTTTAGCTCGGTGTAGAACCGAAAAATTAAGTTATTTAAGCTCGGTATATAGGAAGCCTCTTGTTGTTTCGTCTGTCCACTGTAGCAAACCCAGAGAGTAAAACTTACTGACATTCAGTATTGACATAGCCCGACAAAGGTTCATTGTGGATAATAGCAAAAACTTATGTAAACTTTGTAAACATCCCTCATCCTATTTGTTCGGATTCCAGGAAGCTTTGGAAATCAGAATTCATTTGTTCGCTTTAATTTGAAATCCGATATGACTCCGTTCGCCAAATCGCATTATTTCCACGAGTTGACAGATGCTAAGTCGTAACGCCGATGCGAGATAAACCGTCGAGTCATGGAAACGGGGTATTAATTAATGGTTCGAATCAAACGGGCATAGATATGTGAAAAATTTGATTATTTTGTCCGTAAAGTTGTAAGGGAATATTGCGTCTTGTGCGCAGCGGAATAATATCGCTCCCCCAAAACGCATTTACATGTATATTTGCTGTGCTATGAGGGATTAAAGACATGAGAGACATTTTTGTTGACAGATGGTCCAATTACGAGGGTGTGAATCGGTATTTGGCGCTTGTCAGGGCGCGATGACGTCCTTAGAGGACGAATTTAATGCAAGGAAAATAAATAGGTTCCGACAAATATTGGATTACCTATGGTAGAGTAGAAACTCGCCGGATCGAAATTCGTTATATTAAAACGAGTTTCGAATTAATTTGTCATTCAGAATTCCGTTCCCGTCGCAATTGTTTTCCTTTTACAATTCCCCAAACTTCCAGTGCTTCTGTTATACATTGAAACCGATTTTATTACAGGCCGTTGTAACACATAAATGCCGCTGCCTAATTGGGCATGGTCTTTCGGGTTGAATCATGAATATATATTCACTCTTTACAGCTTAATAATCCCGACGGAAGGTTTTATTTGGGACCGGAATGCATGCAGTCACAGTAACATGTATGTTTTGTTTGTCTCGACCGTTTCTCCTCTCTTAACATGTATACCTAGAGGTATTCACCGAAAACTGGAGTTACTTTTGTCTTAATTCACCCTGGGGTCATTTGGTATAAAATTATTATTTGTAGTACACTTTCATTTTGCAAAGCGTATGAAATTTTTATTGAATACCATCCAGTTTTGTATTAAAAATGTTATTCAGGTTCGCGAATTATTTATAATACTTTAGGTATATCTTTTATATTGAGCTTTTCTAAAACAACAAAGAAAATCTGTCAAAAATTGATTCCTGGTAAGCATTAAAAACTTATTTCTCGTTGTTATAAGAGACATCCTATGTAACATTTTGGTCTCTAGTATAGCAATTTACTGTGGATTATGATGGGCCAACTGGTATTCCTGGTCTATTCGAAGCGAAATTAATTAGCGAAATTTATATAGAAACGGGGGGCCGGTCAACTCGAAATCTACGTTAATGTCGGCGAATCCTCTCTGATTATGTATTCAATGCGACGTTTCGCCTACCAGCCGGCTTCCTGATTTATTCCAGGAAAATTGCCTAAAATTGCAAGTTTTAACTTCCATTAGAAATGAACCGTACGGGTCGGGTATATAGTGCTTACGGCAGATATTTCACGAGTCCGGCTCATTTGGTCCGGGTTTTATTGTTAGCCAAAAACGTAGGCGAAATGTACGGTGACAGTTTAGCGAATTTTGGCGCTTTGCCCGATTCTATTTTCAAAGTAAAAGCGGTTTTATTGAGTGAAATTTCGAAATCTCAAACTTATCCAAAGGCAAGGGATGTTTGAACAGATAACTTCATCAATATTTTGACAGTGGATAGGTAATAAGAAAAGTTTTTGGTCAGAACATTTTACAATTATTTTCGTTGATTAATTGAGAGTGATGATAATGGATATTTGAATTATATATTCTAAATATTGGGATTTTGAATTATTCACACGAATTCTAAAACCTTTGAACCTTTCAAACCTTACATTTATTCATTAACTAAATGCAATAATAATTATCCCGGGTAATTTTTAGACTATAACAGCCACTCGACAAATGCTGTTATTGTTATTGTCTGTACTATTTTGTACTTTGAGGGACGTTATCAAAACGCGGCTCCGAATTTACGAGAGCAAACTCTATAATAAAGCTTACTCTCGAGTAACGAAATTACGCCGAACGAAAAGATAAAAACGTACGATGGATGAAGCGGAAGATTTAATTGTCTGTACTTTTTAAAGTCGGTCGTTCGGGGCCGGAAAAAAATCGGAGTCGAGCCGGATAACGGCGTTTTGCCGGGCGAAAAAGCGAAAATAAGCAATAATGGCAGTTAATTTGGCTCGTGATGATCGTAAAAAAAAGTTATTGGACAAATTTATTTTATTTTTATATGTTCAAAAGTGCGTTAATTCCTTTTATAAGTTCTTTATCCACCTCTAGATATTTTTAGTTTCTTTCATTAGTAGTTAAACGTATTATTAAACTTATACTGGTGTAGTTAAAAATTTAAAATTGTTCATGCATAAAATATGTTGAGCTCTCCTAACTATCAATTATTTTTTAATGCATGGTTGTAAAGGTAGGTGTAGATTCCTAGAAACGAACAAAAAAATGGACTCTATATTTAAGAAGTAGGTTAATTAGTAAATCATGAATTATTAAAACAGCCAACATCGATCTAAGAGCGCAAAACACACGTAAATTGTTCACTTTGCTACAAAACTCCGTAAAATGGCTTATAATTTGCATACTGAGAGCTCGAACTGTTCAAACACGAATTCCTCTCCTCGCCATGTTTATGTTTATATTAATTAAGTAATGTATACATTTTAATGAGGATTACATTGGAAAGGAAAACAGTGCAAAACTAAACAAGAGCCGCTCTAACGATCCGACAAGACGCGTTCTTGACGTCACACCCGATATCTCGGTGACATATTATCTGACAGTGGCATTCGGGACCTCGTTGTGATCGATAAATCCGGTGAAAATTGCTAAACTGCCGGACTATACAGTTGAAATTGAGGATACACACGTGTAGGTACTAAAGAATAGGAAAATTGATAGTCCTATAACACAATTTTGATGCTCGAAATAAGGGTAGGTGGGCAGTAATAAAAATATGGAAGTTAACCTAACGTAAGGGAAGCTTGTTTAGTGACTAACAATAACTATTTATTGGGGGGTATTGTCGGGGTTAATGCGTATATATTGAAGGCAAAAATAGATGAAAATGACGGATTTTTTTCCAGCGATTCTCCCGTATTGCCTTGACGTAAATTTATGGGTCCTTTGGCACTCGAATTGTCTTACGCTGCTCGTGAAATCTGTAATATTTCTAATCCGAGGGGTGCGCGTTATTTACGATCGTAAAAAAGATCGAGACAAAGCTTTCGCCGGAAAAACGTCGAAAGGAAACCCAAAAGCGGGCGAAATCTATGATTTAAAACCATTAATATCGAGAATCTACAATTCTTTTTTCGAGAAAAATGCACGGTAGGACGTTCGGGGATCAAGCGGGCGTTATATCGTTTGTTTCGACAGTGAGAGAAATCGAAAACTCGTTGGACGCGTGACAAATGGTTCGAAGCTGTATCGAATTAGTTCGGTTAAACTAACTTTAGGAATGAGTTTATTTTTTTAAACATCATTTTTCGCCGCCAATTCTCGACGGTTTTGCGACGAATTCCAACGGGAAAATGCCGTCTCTATTCCGCCTCAAGTACCTACATATATTTTATTTATTGTTAGCGGCGCTATCGTATTTTCCACTTTATGGCGGAACCGCGGCCTTTCTAAATCCATTATTTTCCTGGTAAGAAGAACACGTTGGAGCATTTTGCCGGTCGCTGAAGCTCGCCCATATATCTCGGATGGCGTGACCGCCGACCGGTCACTTTGATCTTCTAATGTGCTCTATTAATTTTAGATGGAATTTCGCAGTTCATAATTTACACCACCGCACATGGAGTTTGTCAAACTTTCGGCGGCACCTCGAACTTATTGCTCCGCCGAAACTGAATTACCAATATAATTTGGAAAACCCATTTGGGGGTTGTTGATGCTGTCACCAAACTTCCTTTATCCCTCGTACAATCATCAAAATGTATGCAATTTGCGATTTAAATTCCTATAACAGAATTGCAAGATTATTAAAAAATTAACTCAAATCATACAAAATCCTCCTTCTCGAAGAGGAATCTATTTAAAACGAGACTACAAAGCAGATTTAACCGAAAGGATATATCGAATGACAAAGTCCATTTCCGTGGGGTTTCGACGGACGAGATGAAGAATGGGTCGTTTGTTTCGCGTCCTAAAGAAGGGTCAACGACTGAATGAATCACTTCGAGCATCTCCAATCAGGAACAGCGGCTCAGATTTACCGGGACAGGTCCCTCGGAATTTCAGGATAAAAGGAGCTGCCCGGCCGAATGGACCGCATCGCTCAAAAACTCCTGTAGGTGAGAGCTCTAATATAACTGCTCTAAATCAACGCGTCCGGATTGACGAACTTGTCGATAAAATTCAGGTGCTTGTAGAATCGATCAAAGTCGAGTTGTAATATATAGAATAATAAAAAATTGAAGTAGCTGCTATTTCGTGAATATTAAACGAATATCAAATATATGATTTTATATGGAATAACGGTATCATTTCGGAATTGTGATATACTCATCAAATATTTATTGACCGATCTCGTTTTAGTATGTTTCGATACCAATAAACGGAAAAATAACCTATTCTCGTATTTTATTAAAACTCAGTTTCACATCTCTGTACGTTAACATTCGATCCAAAGTCGAGTCTAATCTAAACCAATAAACTTTATAGACACTATAATAATTGTTGTATTTAACGATTTTTTCTTCTCTACCTAATTAAAGATCAATATTTTCAAATGTAAAAATCCTTTAGCAACCGGAATATGGCGAAATTTAATTTCTCCCGTCCAGCCCTTTGCACAAATAATTGTGAATATTTTCCCTTTGGTGAATCATCGTTCCTCTCTCTGTGATGGATGTTCCGCGTTTAGGAAAACTTATTAATTCTCTGGTGAAAATCCGGAAAAGGGGAAATTAATATATAATTAAACGCTCGGGGCCAGTAGAATACACCGATTGAAAATAAAGTTTGGAGGCCACTCGTTCGACTTCGAGTTATAAATGTGTTGCAGCGACCCCTCGGGGTTGTTATCATTAGAGCGTTTCGGCAAAAAAAATGTATGAATCGCCTTTGGATTGTGAATTGCAGGGAAATATTCTGATGAGTATAAAAAATTTAAATCAGCATTATCATTTAAATTGAACGATCAACTCGTGACACTATTGCCCGACCAACGTGATCTTATTGATAATTTTTTTCATAACCTCTTCAACATAAGTAAGATTCCTCTGCTTGCTCGAAAAGAATAATCAGACCTTTTATTTCGCCTTAACTTCAACACGTGCATTTTCATTTATCCATCGGGCTTTTTTAATATAATTTTCCTCCGTTCCCGACGAGATGAATCGATCGGGGGAAAACAATAAGGACGCGAGATCGAACACTCTTTATTAAACATCTCATCTGCGTACCGAGTCTGATGGAATTCCAATAAAAAACCCAAATGAAAATGACATATTGGCTCTTAAAAAACTCTTCCGGCGACACTTGTGAGTGAAAGATCATCGAGCAACGACTACCGGCTTTTCTTATCAATTTTTCCGTTCGACGCTTATTGATAAGCATTTTTCACTCGAGGGCGCCTTAATGCATCGTTCGACATTTCGAAAAATAAAGTGGATATATTCACTATTGGATAAGAATCTCCACATCCGATTAAATCGAACGCACCAATTCGAACATGGAAAGCGTATTTTGTTTTATTTTCCGTGAATCCCGCCCGCGCGGAAGCAACAATGTTTGCGGCTAGAAAAAACCGGTTGGAAATAAAATTTATCTAATCTATTCCGGAACGGAATTACGAACGTTTTTTTTTTGTTCCTAATGGTAGCGCCACAGCGGTTTGCCGGATCGCATGCAGAGGCATGTACGCAATGCTCATTACAGCAGGCGGAACGTAAAGCCGACAAAAACGCTCTTGGTGTTATTAAAACAGAAAAGCAAAATGTTCCGGCGGTGGTTGCCTGAATGAAAACATATTTTCGTTAGTTTTGCACGTTTTCCTCGCGATAATTGAAACGACCAACAGCTGTTTAGGTAACAGGAGTTTGTTATTAAAAAGTGAAGCGTTTTCAAATTTGTTAAATATTCCAATTGAGCTATTATTAACTTCGAATGAATCTAGTTGCAACTATCGGGGAATGTTGACCGGAAAACCTCCATCTTCGTCGATCCATTTTCCTATATATATTTCGCGCAGGAAGTATACGTGCCCCGGACGGGAAACGGCCCCCTATCGACCACCGATCGTATTATAGAAGATCCTTATCAGCATACGGTAATTGGTTTCTCAGAAGGAGAGAGAGCTTTTTGATCCGGATTGTGTTCTATTTCGATTTTCGATTATTGGATCGGTTCCCGGAAAACCGTTTGATCCGAAACGAACGGGTTGCTCCTAATAGGGAAATCAAACGAAGTGCAAGATGTACGTTTTTTGATGGAAATAATCCGTTTACCGATGTAGTTATGCTGTTCGAATAATTCTGCATACCTTTAGAAAACGTGTATAATAATTGTTGCGATAAAACGAACGTGTAAATTATTAGTGTAAACATTGGATTGAGCTCAAGAGCGCGGTATGGGCGGTATACCTATATCAAATGTCGATTTCTCGCGCCCCTTCTAAATTATGTATAAAGTTTGTTTCACCTTTAGCGCTTTAAATGAAACATAAAACGCCTCGGCAGGTACTTCGAAAGCATTTAACAAGGAAATGGCTTTATAATAACGTTCCGGCTGAAAGCAAATAAAAATATCTTCGACATTTTTCATCAATCACCGTTCCGCCAGCCGAAATATCGAAGGCTTCTAGCAAGCTGTTGTGAAAGAAAATATGCTTTTTATACATTAAATTCTTAACACTTGTAGGAAATGTGATTTTTCGTGAAAGACGTGACGAAAAATTGCAGGTAGGCAACTACAAATCGAACAACAAAATGTGATATAACATAAATTTGACGAAAATTGGAATGCGAGCACGTGTGGAATAGAACGAAACAGGATTTTTTACAAAAAAGTTACAAAACTTATCTAATATTATTTATAGAAAACGTTTCCCAGCGAAAACACATACTATTTTACTGCACAACAACAATATTTTCAAATATAACAGGTACTAGAAAAAATCAATACGATTTATTTTCAATTTGTGGCAACTGTCAATCCCATGAAAATGAGTAAATATTAAATAAGACAAGTGTTTGTATTACAGAGAAAAGGCAGGTTTTCGAAACGAAAGGGAGCCTTGTTTTCGTGGCCTAAATAACAAAGTTTTCGAATAACAAGCGAGTTTATTTTATTCAAGCCTATCATTTTATTGCTCAGACATCAGTAATTTTACAGCTAATGAAATATTCATGCGTTAAGTGCAGGAAAAATTACTGCATCCATTCAGGAGATATTTTTGTAAAAATTCATCAACATTTTACTACATAATTTAAACTGTTCAACAAATAGATCGATAACTACGAAATATTAATGAAAGTTATAAAATTTCTCTTCAGGCGCGAATGAAATAAACGGCAGACATTAGATTTGTTCGGGAATCAAAGAACTATTACACCGCAAATGACATTATTATCGAAAATGGTTGCGGCACAACAAACATCTGCACTATTACGAGGAAAAAGTTCCAGCAAACAACAATTCGGAGCTATTAGATAAATTCCATTTGTAAACGTGAACCGGTTTTATATTAGAATTTATATTAGTTTGTGCACAAGAAACTTATATTCTATATAAGAGAAGAAGAAAATGCACTATTACGATAACGGGATTGTAAGGGTATGTAAGTATAGAGTTCGATTTACAAAATAATGTGTTTCACTCGAATAAGGACGAAATTTCCTATTTCCTTGATAATAACATCCCTTAAAAGCTTCTCTTTGTAGAACAACAATTTTTTAAAACATGAAAGGTTTTCGCCTTTTTTGCTCGGGCTAAAACAAGCGCTGGTGATGGATGATGATAGATGAGTTGAAAAAGTAGGTTATAGTTCTCCACGTTAAATGAAATTAATAAATTTGAAACCTGGCCAGTAAGACACATGACACATGGTATATGTATCCTCGTTATTTTATAAGGAAATATCAGTTTCAAAATTATTAAATTATCTACGAGTTTATAAGAGGAAAACTTCTACAAAATATTGAAAATTTGTTCGGAACAATTTTATGAAAATGAATTATTCACGGTTTTTGACGTTCATTAGTTGATCAATTTTTCAATTTTGTTGATTAAATATGACAAATAATATTTTCCTTGGTAGATTCAAAACATGAACGAAAGTGATGGAAATAAAATGTGTTTTGATTCCATTTGTCAGAAGATTGACTTGGTATAAAACAAACAAAAATAATGTTTCGATTTCGATTACGAACCTCGTGAATATACGCCAGACGTATCCGATGAAGTTTCGATTGAGCAAAGTGAATGCCCCACATATTAATATTTATTCAAAGCTTCAAGCAGTAGAAACCGAATGAATAACATCCCTTCCATAAGGATAAATTAATAAACTCGTTCCGTGCAATGTAATTCCATGAAAAACAGAAAAATCCTATGCGACTCTTATCTACAGAACATTTAACAACTTTAGCTTCTTGACACTCATTAAGTTCGGCCTTAACGAGCACTTCCCTAAATGGTTCAATTTACTGATTGTGTCATCCTCGTTTCAGTTGCTTTTATTGGATTCGAGGATTTAGCTAGGCTCGAAAACGGATACAAAGAAAATATCGTTAGATACCTCATTCTTTACGAAACAATATAACTCTATCTAAGAAATAAATAGTTATAGTTAGAGAGGTTTCACTTTAATTACTTCCACTAATTTTTGTTTCTAAATTAGTCACATAAATATATTTGGTGGATGTTATGCCTAGTTTAATCTTAGTAGTTAATCTAAGTTTATCCCAATCAACGCCGGTATTTAAGAAAAGTTTTTAAACACAAAGTTACGAACATGTTTCAGACAAACATTATTATTATTGCATGTATGCAACACGGGGTAACTGGCTTGGAAACGAGCACTTTGTAATAATTTCTTATAAGTCATGCAAAGCTTTATGGTGTTTAGTTCGGTTCGGAATAACAGATTAGTTGGGGTTTTCGGAATTGTATTTTTTCAGCGACAAACATATTTGTAACGTTCAATCATAATACTTTGTTAGTGGCCGATAAATAAAAATTCCGGAAGCAATTATTTCATTAAACCACTTAGAATTACGGCCTCGCGATTTACTTAAGTACGATCAATAAATAATCGCAGCCGGTTGTTGAATAATTTAGGTAAATCCCTAATGAAGGACCTTAAAAGGATTGCCACTTAAGCAGACGAGCACGCGAACGTGATCTAATTGAAAGTTTCCCTTATGCTGGAAATGTTGAGCGATTTTATGCCTATACACCTAGTTACCTACATGTACAGAACACCTTAATTTGATTAAAAACCTCCGAAGGATTTCATGAAAAATTCATACCTACAGGAAATAAAGCAAAAGAAAATGTCTCCAAACTTCACAGCCATTTTATCGATTTAAATACGCCATTACACTTATTTCCATAATTTCCATCATAAAAGTGCTTCTCCTCCGGCGGTGTACCCGCTTTGTTCTTACACGGGCTGCGATATCCTCCCCTCGCTCTAATTCGCGACACCTTTCGTTTCCTCTTCGAATGAATTAAACAAAACGGGCGATAATGAAGAGGATGCCGTTATGAGCTATTTCGAAGTTTTAATGTCGCCGCTTTTTGTCTCGAAACTTTTCCCAATGGGGCGCACCGCGACGATTTTTACCATCACAAAAGCATACGAAAATGCGAGACATTAAATGCTAGGAATGAATTCTTTACGTTGTTTGAATAAAGAAATATTGATTTGCTCTAATTATATATAAACGTTCTTCCTAGAATTCCCTTAAAAATACCTATACAAAAAATAGGTAACAATTAATACCTCAAATAATAGAGTACAATAAAGAAGATTTCAACGTATTGTAATAGTTATTTAGTTTATTAGAAGTGCTTTGTTGTTATTGGAATCGATTCCAGATTTGAAACTAATAAGGTAGGTTGTTCTGGAATCGTTCGGAAAAATCTTTCTGCGTCATTAAAGGCGATTTTGTCGTCAATTTGATTCTAAAAATAATTTCGAAAGAAAAGGCTCCGAGATATAATTTGATTGGAGAGCGGCGTATTTCGTTTCGATTTAATCGATGCTCGAAAAATAATTAATGAAGTTCAAGAGGTATAATTATCACTTGTGTTTGAGAAAAGCGTCGGAAATGTAACCCCGAAATCGATACTGTGCTGTTCAATCATTAATGATGTTTTTCGAGGTAATTGTACGGCGATAGTTGTGAAAGATTTATTTGTAATTCGATTAAAATTATAAGTGTTTCAACACGCACTATTTATCTTTAAGGTGTTTTATTTTTAGACTTAAAAAATAGTCGCCTAATGAATGAGTGTGTTAGCTGTTAAAGTTTATTTTAGTTTGGTTATGGATGTAGTAAAAATCCTGAGAGGAAGGAGTTCGAAGAGTATATGTCAAGTTAAGCCAAAAGTTTATTTAAAACGCCTCACAGAGACAATACACTAGACTGAACGCTACTTTCTCGTTTTGTCGAACAAAAATGCCGTCTATTTATCTTGATACCGTTAAAGGTTTACTAGTCTGACAGGAAAATACTTGATAAAACGAAAACGAAACAACAAGAAATAGAGCAGTCCGAGAAAAGGATTGTTTTTGCCGAATACGACTGATGGAATGCAACTCGAGGATTTATCAGAGTTTCGTTTTTCGTCTCCGGCAACGACAGAGGTCGCCGGATTTGGCATTAAAAAACTTCAAGAATTCTTGCGTACATTTTTCGCGAATGTAACAACCCTAAAAGGATTCATTTCCATCGTTAACGGGCAAAAAACTTTTTATAAATAAGCCGGTTTTTACGACGAAACGCATTTTCTCAAAAAAACACCTCAACAACTCTAATATATGGTCTTGTATTTTGCACTTTCAACCGAATTTATGAAAATACAAAAGCTCCGATATACGAACAAGAAACGACGGATACGAAGACCCTCCCGCGAATTTACGGTCGTATATAAAAAAAAGATAAAGATAAAAGGGACATATCTCGTTTAATCTAAACTCATCTCTATAAAAATCCTATAAAAACAAACTTTCATTCCGAAGCCCCGTCTCATATTTCCCAAAAAAAACCCTTTCAAAGATATTAATAATAACTATGAGGAAAGTAAATGAATAGTGAATGTTGTGTGTACTATGTATGCAAAGCTCGATGATTAAAGCTTTCATAATCAGGTAAATATCAACTAACTATAGACGAACTAATTGACTAGAAGCATCATAAGCGATAAATAATTATTGTTGTTATGGTAATAATTAACATTAATCGAATGCATTCAATTCAAATATTTATTCAGCAGGCCAATTTAATTTCGTAAGTCCAACTACATCGCCTTTTAATGAACTAAAACTAGTAATTCCGTACGATTTATGGTAGCTTCATAATAGCTATTAAAATTATAACTAGTCCGTCGGCAGGTAACGCATTAAATTAAAACCTGACTCATATACAAACTAACTCTGGGGCTTAACTCCAACTTTCCAGTTAATAGGAGAGAGTTAATTAGCAATAAATTAGTCGAACGGGGAACTTGCTCCTTCCTTTTCGGCGAACTTTTCTAAAGGCTGCAGAGCCGAAACGTTTAGAGAAAAAGCTCTTCTAAAACTACGCAAGACAACCGCTAGAATTTGTAAAAACTAATTGCAGGATTGTAGCATGCAAGATTATTTAATGATACAATTATCTGAATGTATAGGATAAGGATTGTCATGAAATATCCAGTTATTGCATCCACCAAATTTTGCTTCGAAATTGGCGAGAACATCCGAGAAACGGCGTAATTATTTCCACTTTCGCGTTTTTTCCAAAAGACGCCAGGCGTAACGAGGTAATTGCATGAAACCATTGTCAGATACTATATATTTCAAAGACCGTTCGAAATCTAAAAGAATTCCAAGATGAAAGGAATTTTAAAACGAAGGAAGATCAAAGTTAAGGTAATAAATTCAGTAATTCTTTTTGGAGACGGTAAGTAAACAATCAGTGATTATATCAAAGCTCTTTGGAGGAATTTCTGTCCGTTATATTGTATGGTAGATGTGGAGAAGTGGAAGAATGTGTGTAAAAAGGACGTAGGGATTGTAGATTTTTATTGGAAAATTAAATATGCAGCAAATTTGATGAAATTATATTTGATGTCCCGTTAATTTATTTTTTTCAATTTAATATAAAAAGCAATCAATTAATGAGTAACGATAGTCAAATACCCTTTCGATTTTTCGCCAATTTATCAACACAAAACCGCAATAAATAGTTTATACCCGCTGATACTTTGTCAGTTTTAATTAATTCCAGGGAAAACCTCCAACATATTTCAATGTTCGTATCATTGGTTCGAATATATGCAGGAATATGTGCACAGGAAAGTCGTTTACAAAATTTGTTTAGATGCAAATGATGCTCTAAATAAAATTAGTTTAATTTACGAGTGATGTTTACAACGAATATGAGAATTATATTTGCTTATAAATCAACACGATGTCCCAGAATTAAAAAGGTCCTATTTACATTAATTAATTACCACTGAATGGTTTGCCAACGAATATTGCATTTAGGCAATCAATTAAATTTATGTTAGAATTTCTTAATAATGTTGTCGATGTTAATGAAATGGATATCAATAATTTAAACATTAAATTGTACTTGTTTTGATGCAAGTATCTACAGAAAAATAATTTATTAAATATTTATGTTCAATCGAGTTTCCTTTGTCCTTGCTGGTAAGTTTATGTAAACAAAATTCCGCAGCATGTCCGGCGAAATCGGCACAATGGTGTTGCAAAACACTTTGTTGTACTTTTTATTTTTCTCTTTTGCTTTTCGATTCGGCGATTCGGTATTTGGCAAATGTCGCCTTTGACTTGTAGGTTCTTTTTCATCGCTTTTGTTAATATTGGTATATTCGGTGCTGTGATTTTTCCGCATTCCGGATCGGTTTCAATAGAGACGTCGATTTAAAAAAAACGGATTGAAATTCAAAAAACTTATTTACTTTTGTATGTTGTGTAATATTGGATTTCTTTCAGTTGCTTCTACTGATCGTTTTTTATCAATGTTTAGTTATTCCTATTATCCGGTTTTTTATAATATTGTGTAATTCGAGCTATAAGCTACAAAGTAATAAATTAAAAAAAACTGTACTGTACCTCTGGAATTGAAATAGCATCCGACTATTGAAAAGCCATTCCCAAATCTCCGCATTAAATTATCACGTTTATTTTCGAATGAAGTTTTGTATTGAATTTTGAATCCTCGGAAAATCGTAAATTAATGTGTCAAAAGTGATTTATTCCTTTATATTTTATCGCGCAGTTTTCGAACGTTTCGCCAAACGGTTAGCCCTCCCAAAAAGTTTCCTCCTTTATTACACAATGCAATTTCAAGCAATTGTTAACAATTTTTGATTGTTGTTGGTATTTAGGTGAAATTTTTCCGACCTAAAATTTTCTTCGGGGCAATTTTTGTAAAATTTACGACCGGCATTCCCGAATAAGCTCCTCGTGCCCCATGGTCGTTTGGCGAGAAATCAAATGGAAGTAACAAATGTTCCGGAGATCGTTTTCGTTGTCGATTTAGTTCGCACAATTTTTATTGTTTAATGATCTGGGCGAGCGTTCCATCGAGCATTGTATTTATTTTCTGGAAATTCGCAACCCGCATACGGTTAACGTTTCTCAATTTGTTCTAGATCTATATGATTGGGAAAAATGTCGCGGAAATCTTTGAATATTTTAAATCGGCATATTTTTATGGGGCTCTTTATAGGATTTTTTGCCGTGCTACATGGAGCTTGAATTTCTCAAGAGAATCCGTTTCGACCCCTATCGGAGTGGCAACCCCAAGGAAACGGCGGCAGATTTATGCATTTCCACTATAGGAAATAAAAACGACAGGAAACAGGAACGCTTCCCTCTTTTGCTTCCCTTTGACGTCCTAACTAAAAAAATACGGTTTTTTGCGTTTGGAAACTCGATCATAAAGAACCTATATCAGGTGGTGGATAAAAAAATTAATAAACGACTTACTTCAACCGTTTCCGTTTGTCCGTTTAACGAAAATGTATAACTAAAAATCTATCAAACCGCCGACAAGCTATAGAATATTCCCAATGTATCGGAAGCGATCCCATTGTAAGGCTCTTATCGCTGGCGAAATGATCTTAATGGTATTTTCATTCGCACGTCTGTCATTTTTCATTTCGGATTTTTATCTCCACTATACTAAGTACAAAGATAAATAGCGTCGCATCAAAAAACTCGTTACATAAACTAAAAATTACTTAGCCAAAGAGGAATAATTTGAAAACTCGGTACCTAATCTTCCTATATCGTTAAAAGTTTCTTATATAGCATAAAGCGAGTCACTTGAGTCTTTGCAATTTCGGAAAGTTAGGCAAATAATAATTAATATTCGATATCAGCACTGAAACTAATTTAAACTAGCGTTAACTATCAAAATTTGAAATTCCAAGTTTGCATTTTTTTCGAATATTTAACACAACTTTTATTAAAATTTCTAATACCTAAACACTTTAAAGTTTATTCATCTGGAATGCCTCCTACCAATTTGATAACAGTTAAAACGAGGTGCATACTTTAAAACTAGAACGGTAATACATAGTTAAAGCTCAATAATTCTCTGTTTTATTACTCTCACAATTTTTTATCACAAGTACAAAAACATTTTCGTTTTATTGACTTTATCCTTTAAGATTAAAGCATAGGATTCATCCAGAGAGGTTTGTATAAAAAGTAAGAAAATGAAGAGAACGTCTGCGAGACTACAGACAATCTATCATCATGAATCAGATGAAACGTCCTATTTAAGAAGTCCCATTTAGAGGTTTCTTATAAGACACTAAGCAAAGAGTTTTGTATTTTATATTTCATTCAACTTTCGTCCTTTCAAGGATAAGTTCTTTTCAATAAAATAAAGGCATTATTTTCTTTCAAAATCAACCGAACGACTAGCCCATATAGGAACTGATGAACATCCGGTTTACTATTGATTTCCTTTCCCAAAGGAGGTAGATATCATAAATTTGCAATTTAATTGCAGTTTCCATTGTCGCTATAAACGGAGCGGCTCCTTTATATCGGGAAACTCCATTTAAACATTATTAAATTATAGCCGGTGTTTGCCTTAGAAACACCTACAAGGCGAATTTTGATGTATCCATTATGTTATCCGCCAAGCCGTGAGGTTGGATAAAAGTTTGCCCCGAAGGATGGCTTCATTGAAACTAGATCATGTTTTCCTATGCCTAATATTTATGTATAAGTAGATTAATTTAATTAGCAAAATGCGTTTACAAAATTATTTGATGTTCAAAATACATATCAGACGTGGTGTGAATAGTGGGTTGTTAATGAATAAATTTTATCATCATTGCGTAACTATTTTAGCGAACTTTCGGTCGAAATAATCACGAAAAGCTCTTTTTCCAGTTTAATACCGAAATATGTTCCAAGCAGATTAACCGTACCCATAGCGTATAAGTGGCAATTAACGTGCCCTCAGCCATACCCGGGCTTTTTTTTTATTTTTGAAATATGAACGGCAATTAATGTTAATTGTAAGTATTATTCGGTAAGGGTCTAAATTAAAAGGGATCGCGTATACAGTACAAAGGGCTAATTAAACCGAACGGATGGTCGGACACGTGAGTTGTTTTCGCTTCCAATTGCGCAGCATTGCGGTTACCAGGTATATGGTATCCTACGTAACGTCTAATGAAAATATTTCTCTTGTCACAGGGCCGCGTTTTAATTTTCTCCAATTAGTTTTATACACATTAAATGTTATAGTGATTTCATTGTATCAGTATTCGTTAGTTAAATAGTGCAATCAAAAGATTGCTTCATAAAATCACTTCATAGACAATTAAACTACACGACTGTAATTGGGTCAATGTTAGGTCTAAGGTAATAATAAAAATGGAAGATAAAAAATAAGGAAAATTCAACGCCGGTTTCACGGGATAGGAAATATTGAATATGTGCAAAAAATCTGCTAAAGCTTGTGGAGAATTGTCGGGTCACGTTCGGCTTTGTTGGCTGTGCGGATAAAATGATGGAATACAAAATATCGTACAAATACAAACTCTGATTAACAATGCTAAGTTATTATTAAATTACGGAATGGTGAGGTCGAATAAGCAGAATTGTGTTTCTGACTTTGGTTTATGTACTATGCTATGAAAATTTCGAGAAGTCAATGACATTCAAACATGCCTTACAATGTTATAATCAAGACTGTGTAATTCAATGTAATTATTTAAGTTATACATCGATTATTACACCACATACATAAACAAAAAACTAAAAATACAATCCTATTATCCTCCAACATTCCATGAATTCCAATGTACGTTTTTTTTTTCAATTTTTAACAATGCGGATTTGAAATAGTAGAAAACGCATATTTGAAATACAAACATTGTGAATGTTCTATATGAGAACAAAAAATTGAAAAGCTCTGTTTTACGTGTAAAACATCGATTGATTTATTATTGTAATTACTGATGAGAAAATTACTTACTACCATGACACAGAACATGCACAGTAGAATAAAAACAAGTTAATTACAGGATGGGCGTTTTATCGAAAAAATCTCTCCCACCAACCAATATTTTTTTTTTCCGTATATAATCACATTTTTCCTTAAAACATCACAACTACTAATATCCAGGTTAACTTAAGTAGTTTCAGCAGGTGCTTTTGTTAAAAATTCTAAAATATAAAAAAAAACTATAGTGGCTATTGTATGCTTCCTTGATGGACAAGTATACTTAAAATACTAGTCAGATGTAACACCTCCGCGTAAAAAAGTCGCACAACAGGAAATCGATGCTTCTTAATTACAGCGGAGCTTTTGAAGCTGCCGCGATATAAAAGAACCGTTTCTTTTTCGACGAGCGTTAAAAATACAAACGGGAGTAACAGGAAAAGCGTTACTCAACGATCGATACTTTATTTCCAAACGGGGCGAGTTTGGATGTTTTCACTTGAATTTCGAACATTCAACAATATTGTACAGTGTGTAAAAACCGTTCGTTCATCTGATGCGTGATTTATGCAACATACAAAAATTCGTCTCTACCAAGTTTCCGGTAAAGTCGCCCTTGAAAATCCCGGATTTTGTCGCGAAAAGCCCGTCACTTGCCGGAAAGGATGAAAAGAATCGTTACTCATGCTAAGTTTGTTATAAGTCGAGGGATAGGGGACTTCAATGCCGACTCGTCAGGAAAATATGTTTGCATAAGGCATAATTGAGTTGAAATTTGTGCGATTCGAGTGATTTATTTAGACTCACAAATTTGTTTCCAACAGCACTGAATTCGGGAACAGTTGGTTCTAACCAAAATCACAAAAACTGACCCGTCAGTGAGCCAAATCAGTTACTGCTGCGACTTTATATTACTAACTCCAACTGATAGTTTTTATAATAAATGAAATATTTTGGATGCCGCCACTGACTTTCCGTCATTTTTCGAGGGTTATTTGGTTGAGGACCGACAAAGAGCGGGTAATAAAAATGCAATTTGTAAAAAGCGTTTTTGGGGGAGAAGAGTTCGCTTTTTGAAAGTCAATCTAACATGTTTACGTGAAAGTATTATTAATATTCGCAAATGCGTGTTACTTCAGCGTAAATTTTTAAAAGTACAATACGAATAGCGTTGTAAAATCTCGATAAACACATCTAAAAATACTACAATAAATTATCGTTGTTTATCCAAAAATTTATTGAAATAATGTAAAATGTTGTGAATAAATGTTCCGTATAGATATGTAAAGTATACAATAACAAACCAACGATAATAATATTGCTCAAATTGCTATTTGCTATTAAATTTATGTACGTAATATTTTAATTGACTAATGTGTGTATAAATTGACCCTATAGTATAAAATGAACTCTCATTAAAAACAACAAAACATCATAAAAACTACTGATATCAGAAAGACCTTAAGGATAATATAAATAGTCGAGTCCAGTTGAGTACATTTGTACTTGATTAGTGTGTTTTGAGCTATTTACTTATTTAATGTATTGAAATATACCGAGGATGAATCGAAATGTATCTAAAAGAACAGAGAACCACAATGAAGAAATTAGTGAGGACAATACCAGCAGTGAAAGAATAAAAAATAATAAAAAAATAAGGTAAGTAGATACGTTAAATTGAACCTGTATTTTATTAAAAAATTGTTTTAGGTCGAAATTGCCAGAGAAAGAATTTGAAATCAGAAGATCTCTCTTGATTGAATTAATTGAAGACAATGTTCATTTTAGCGGAGCTTACAATATTTTACTTTCGTTTACTGTTTTACACATGACAGTAATAAATTTCACTGAATACGTTCATCACGGAAGGTACAATTACTATAAATTAGGTACTAATTAAAATCGTTTAGTATTTTTTTATTTTTCTTTTAGGTTATCACCAGCATTGCAATTAATTCTTAATAATTTCGGACAATTCCAGATGACTTTTATCATATGGTTAGGAATTAATATAGGCTCATTTTTGTGCTATTACTTCTTTGTATTTTGGACGAAAATGAGACAAAAAGGTTATTTTATTTAAACAATAACATAGAAGTCAATGTTAAACAAATGATTTTGTAGTGCCTTTCACCAAGTTTTTTGATATTTTATGCATGATTTTACTGGTAAAATATTTCGGATTTTTGCTCTACATTATACCTGTTCTTATTAATCTTCTGGATGTGCCATTTGCATCTTCTATGATAATTTTAGGCGAATCAGTAAGTACAAATCTTATTTTATTCTATATTAATTTCTCAACAATTTCTCTTTCGACCAGGTGAGATTCCTAATGAAGATCTACGCTTTCGCCAGAGACAACACAGCCAAAGTTCTCAAGCAAAAATCAGACGAAAAGGATAATAAACTACCGACATTTTCGCATTTTGTTTATTTTGTTTACGCGCCTACGGCTGTGTATAAGGATCAATATCCAAGGCAAATAAGCTCTTCATTCTTTAATTCTTCCTTAACTTTTCCATTTTGCCCTGTTCCAAACCAATCACAGTCATCCTGAATTGATTTACTAGTTATTAAACACTATATTTGCTATTTTGCAGGACAACAAACGTAAGATGGAACTTTGTGGTGGCTCGTTTAGCTGAAATACTGTGGACTATACTTTGCCAGGCGCACGTTTACACTTACATGATAGTCCCGATGTACGAGGACACCTGCAAACAACCTGTTACTTTGATCGAATTCTTTATTCTGCTGTTAAAAACTTGCATACCCAGTACCGTATTACTGTGGCTGACGTTTATATCTACCATCCATTCAACGCAGAACGCAGTAGGAGAAATTCTAAGGTTCGGAGATCGGATGTTTTATTCGGACTGGTGGAACGTGCAAAATTTGCAACAGTATTACAAAAAATGGAACTGGGTACGAACTTTGGCACATCGTCTGTTTGTTTTTATTTATTGGTAATTTGCAGGTGGTGGGCGACTTTTTGTACATATACATCAACAAAGATTTGAACGATAACGTTTGTCCTGATAAGAGATTTTTTGCTAAATTGACCACTATATTGATATCTGCTGTTCTTCACGATTGGGTGGCATCGATAGCTTTGGGTTTCTACAGCCCCGTTACGTCCATAGTAATGATACTTTCCATATGTATGTTGAGCAATGGTAAACCGAAGGATAATAAGTTTTACAAATTCATTACTTGGGTATGTGTTCCAATCGGAATTAGCTTAATTGCCACCATGATGTTTACCGAGCATTTCGCAAGGCTAAATTTACCTTCAAATACGAACGGAACTTTCCAATATTGGAAACATTGTATTGTGTACAAATCATAATTTCGTTCGAATACTATAAGTAAATTATGCGGTGAGAGCAAAAGATATTACTAAATAATATTTACTGTATGTGTTATAAATAATTTTATTGTTAAATAAATATCTATTTTAATAACTATGTATGTATGTAAATTGTTTTTATAATCGTTAAACTCATCGGATTATCGTGTTTAAAGCATTAACTAGAAAATTATAAAAAACAACAATAAAATAAAATCCAATTTGATTTCGGAATAAAATGCAACGAGTCATAGTAACCCCTAAAGCAGAAATCCTGCATTAATCGACCGAGAGAATGAAAATCCAACAAAAGCGACATGCACCTGTATACGGAAGCGCTTCAAAAACAATAAAAATTATATCCAAAACAAACGCAACAAAAAAATATCAATTTATTTATGGGAACAGCGATTATTTTCAGTCCGAATGAAAATTTACGTTGCCCCGGCCCGATTGAAAGCCTGTCTAGCGTAGTGCATTTTCCAAGGGGCGCGATTTATTCCTTCAGACAGTGGAAACTCCGACAATGGATGCAAGGGGACACACGTGAACAAGCGAAAGAACGGGAATATTATTTGTTTGGATTGGATTTCAGACCTGTCAAGTGAAATCTCCAGGTCCATTAGGAAATTGAATATATTGAAGAAAGTGATTGAGGGCTCGTCGAGACGGGGGTGACCGCGGACACGGCGCGAACGATAAAAGAATGTTTTTGTCGGGGCGTTTCAACCTGAACACAGCATAAATATTGAAAGACGTATAAATAATTGAAGGTATGTCACAAATTGACAAGCGACACTTAGATATTCCGGTCTTATTTATTTTTATAGAAAAGGTTCTATTGTTATGTCTCCTTTAATAAATAGTTCCATATAGGTACACGTCTATATGATTACATCAACATTTACAGATACTCCATAAATCAAAATCCTTTCCGATACTAGATACAAATAAAAATAGTAATAACTAAGCATCATTCTCTTTTGGAAAACACCTACATTTGTATAAAATGGTGAGTGGAATTTCATATTTGCTGCTGTACTTACATATGTAACGAAAAGATCCTTACATTGGTAAACAACGTATTTCTTATATCGATACTGTTGATACCTATAGGTTGTTTGTAAAATTCGAAAAACACGAAGAAAAGGATAAGTAAAAGCGCTCAGGTCTTTGTCAACATTCGACTGCAGCAAACAGAATCAACTACCTACGATCCCTTTTTAGTGTTTAGTGCTTTTATTCGTCTTTTTTTCGGAGCCCTGGGCATTTCGACTGTATATTAAGAATCAACACAGTAGATGCGAATAAAATTCAATATAGTACTAATAAACAAAGACTGAGTACTGAATGTGAATAGGTGACTTACCCATAAAAGAGAAAATGAGTAGAACCATAAGGGCAGGTCGCGTCCATCGTTTGAATCCGCTCGGCGAAGATCTCATGACGCCAGAAATACCATGTCTGTGTTTCAGTGTTGCTGCTACTCTTTGGCACATTCACTAGATAGAATGTCCCCCTGTCTCAGGTCCCACTGGCACACTAACTAATCCACCAAATTACATTCCGACCTGTCGACAAGGAATTTCATTAAACTTTGTCGTTTTGAATCGAATTATGGGCTTTTAAAGGCTGTCGGGCGTTGTTTTTTCCACGTTTACGACGGGCTACAATGAAATTACGGACGTGTTGCAAGTTTCGAACAAAAAAATAATCCCAAACATTCCGATAAAAACGGATCGTTTCTGGCATTATTAATGCATTACATAGGAATTGAGTGTAACCGTAATTTGCAAAAAATAATCCCTATTTACCAACACAAAATTGTATAATACCGATTGCAGATTGTTTGAATTTGAACGCTCAGATTTATTTACCTCTCTTTAAAAATATCACCGCGACAATGTTCGAACACTCTGTGAAAGTTATATTATTCAATAGAAAATTCCACCCCCTTGAAATTCGCTACCCACACTTAATCGAATTTGATAAACTGCCTTCGATTTCCGAACAGAAATTTTCCTCGATTGTTAAAACGTCATACTAACCCCTATTGAAAACCGAATACAAAGGGTGTACAACCACTCGACAAGTGTCGTCCGAAATGATACATACACTGATTGATGATAAGTTATTGCTAGAGGGTGGCACCTTTACTTCCACAAAACTTAATATACTCGTAACAACATCATATTTATTAACAAGCAATTAAATTTGTTACACCAAAGCTACAAGAAATACACAGGATAGTAATCGCAGCGATCGGAAATGGAAATGTGTAAAAGAAGATGAGATATTTGAAATAATCGTTGGAATAATAGCCACCCTGTATTGCAATTTCAAAGCTTAGGAACGTGTCATGTCCGCCTCATTTAACAGCAAAGACATAAAGGGGGAAGGAACGTTACGACCCCATTTTCTCTCCCTTCATATTTAACAATCTTAACCAAATGAAGCCCCTATAGAGCAGCCGAGACAGATTGTATATTTGATACAATCGATATCGGTCCAGCGTGAAAAGAGACTAATTTAAAAAAAACATGGATTTATTTTTACTGCGTGAAAGTTTGATTGCAATGATTCCAATGAATAAATAACATGTTGTTTCCAATCATCTTTAGTTTTTTTGTTGTATGTTGCCGATATAAATTAGCTCTGAATTAATTTTTGCGAATTGGGAAAGTTTTGTAATAAATGCGTTGGAACAATAGCTTTTAAATTAATTCAAATGCAAATTATGGATTCCTATTTTCATGTTGAAATACATATGCATGTATTATTAATACGCATTCATAGTAACGAAATTTAATATAATTTTACCGCAAAAATTGAAATTTCGGTTGTTAATCACGTACGGTTTTAATTAATTTTAAAACCGACCGTGTGTCCAGCCAAAACACGTTTTGTTTGAAGACTTTGTTAACAAAAAATTGGAATATCGAGCACTTTATACATATTCACATACAATTTGTAATTCGACATTATCCTTGAGGCGTCTCTAAGCACAGCAAAAATTCGAACATTCCTCACCCACGGAAGGTATTAAAATATATTAAAATATTTCTCACTTTCTCGAGCATCAAATTTATTTTCCGTACCCCAACCCAATAACAGATAGGTTTACCCAAAATAATGTTTGAAATGCCTACGCCGACTCATCTTCACTAACACCCTTCGCAAAGATCAAAAAAAGTTATATACAGAGTGTCCTACTCTATAAAGACATTAAAGGAGAGGAAATTTTTAAGTGTTTTAAATTACAATCTAATTTTTATCCAGCAACTTCGCAATAAATCTTCATCAAGCCTCCTTAATTACAACCATCACTTATTTATATCGCATAAACCACTCTCGGGACGGCCTAAGCTTTGTCTTGCATTTAACGAATTAAGAAACAAACTCGAGAATAACTCGTCGACTTCGCTTGTTCAAAAACTAGACGATACTCTTCGGAATACCAAATTGAAGGGACAAAAGAAACAACTCATTCCATTGTATTCCATCTCTAAATGAACAAGGGACTTGCTGGTAAGGTTAAACGAAGCATATGCATACTCAGTTATAATAGTTTCTTCAGACGTTGGTATACGATTAATTAATTAAATTGCATGATTAATGCAGTTTGTACAAGACAGTAACAATGCATGATAGCAATTGTACCCACTGCTGCTAATTATTGCACGTCTGCATTTAATACGGCGATGTACTTACTAAGTACAATGTGTACTCACATGCAATAATTAGTAGTACAGTTACATGTTAACCCGGAATTCAAATAGAAACTTTAGAATTTATAACAACTGCAATATTTCGTATTTAAATCACGATTGATGGATTTCATTAAAATGAAAAACGCAATTAGATAAAACTCCAATTAGCATTAGAAGAAAAATTTCAGGAATCTTAAATCAAAAAAGCCATTAGGAAAATTACTCACCAAATCTCCGCTCGAAGATAATCCTTCAACGTGTGCGAACGAAGGGCGAGAGGGCGACATTAAAAAAAATAAATAAACACAGCCGGTCGCGTACGATTCGTCTGGCGTCTCGTTGCGAAATAGAGGTGCCCGAAACGACGCACCGCAACCGTCGCGACGCTTCACCGAACTGATAGCGGCCCTTCGGAGGAGCACCGTCGTCAACCGCATATCCTGGAGTTGCGTGCGTCGTCGGGCGGCGCGATAAAGGCACTTGTCCCGTCCGAATCCCGACCTAACGAGAAAAAAAAGTCGCTGTATGTGAGGCAAATTCGAATGTCCAGTACACACGAAGAATGCGCCCTTTCTGGTGCAAGAGAAGAAAATGTTTGTGACTTAAAAGAATCGCATTCTTACTCGATTTATAACACAAAATTCTTCTGCTAGTTCAGTAATAAAGGTAGAGAGATTCGGTGATATGAATATCAATCTAACCAGTACAAGAGAATTAAAGGTGGTATCGTTGAAATCCCGAATTTAATGACTTGCCGGCTACTATACGTTAGTAACTTAACCGTTGTTAACATTTATCAAAAGGATTAGAGAGGCCGGGCGAGTTTCCATTTCGATGTAAATACTCCGCGGAGAGATTTTCCTCGTTTCGCAGGGAGCGGATATCGGTCGAATTGAAATCAATTAAAATCGTTGAGCTATCAAAACAAACCGGCGACTCTCGGGTTTTTTGGGCGATTGACTCTTTTGAACGAGCGCGCTTTGCGGTTTGGAGTTTTTTTTTTCGAATACACAATTACGTAAATTTTCTACCTAAAAGTTATCGGAACAGAACTTAATTTTCTCGATCTAACATTTCTATCCCTCCGACACCGCCTTTCTTATTCCCGATGGACGAATTCTTTTGCCAACCAATTGACATTTCTCGACATTTTTACCGCTGCATCAATACGATTAATCATCCTTAATCTCTTTTTCCACATAAACGCGGCGTTGGGGAAAAATACCAGTAGGCCAATCTTAATAAGTTCCAGCGATTACACGTCAAAATTATTATTCGAGGCTCAAAAAAATTGTTAAACAAAACTTCAGCTAGTGTACTTTTCGAACTTAAAGCGCACCGAAATGAACAAAAAAGAAACTAAAGAGGGAAGAGTTTGTACTAAATTTTTAATAAAAGGCGAACCGAAACCGAAATAGCGCTCTCCGCGAACGGAAATTCAACTGTATCCGACGAAATCAAACGAAAGCGCGGAAATTTCTGGAATCCGGCCTAATAAAATCGACGTCGGTTCAATGTTTTCTTCGACTGCAAACCGTACCATCAGCCGAACTACGAAAATGCCTGATAAAAGATGCGTCTGTTGCCGTGGCAACGGCAGTGAATTACACCAGGGGGTGTAACGTAACTTTGACCAGGATCGTATCGGGGGATGGAAACCGGAAACTAAATCTTTGCGAGCAACGGGAGGGATGTGCTCCAAAATTCCCGGATCGCCTCGGACCGGCTACGAATTTTCCTTTATACCATCGACAGTTTCCATTCATCAGATCTTCGTACATCTATGGGTACTACTCCGATACAAGATGGAAAAATGCGAGGCATTTTTCGTCGCAAATATCGAAAAACCCGGGCGAAAACCGCACAAACAAGGGTTCGGGCGGGAATTTTGCAGAGCGACATATTCGCTCTCTTGTGTACATATTATATCGACGTGGGTTTCCCTTTTACTCGATAAGTATAATAGAAAAGGGTACGAGTTCGTAGGAAATTGGAGTTTCCAAAGGATCGACGTCGAGACAAAGAGAAGGACCAAATTAATTAAGTTGCTCTCGAAACCTTTATAGAGAGTCTAATTTAGTGAACAAGTGTCCCTATCGTTATTATAAAATAGGTAGTACTGTAGTACTTTACTGACATATTGACAGGTGAATAACAAAAGTGCGAGAGAATATGTCTATTTGTATGAATAAATTCTTTTTTATGAATGTGTACTATTTTACTATTCCATTTTAATTTTTAATAAACGAATTCATAAACACTTACCGCAGCCTGAACTGTGGACTAGACTGTGGAACCGAACAGAAACCGGACGAGAATCGGGTAAAAATAACTGTCACCTGTCATATTACTGTCATTTTTTTATAAGTTAATTTCTAAGCAATACAAGACAATATGGAATCAATATAACCAATAGTTCATTTTATACATTCTAGTTCTTACGTGTTTATTATTTAAATATACAATAACAATTAAGTACGTCACCGTTTACCCTATATGTTCAAGTCAACCTAACTCACTGTACAACCAAAAAGAAATAGTCTAGACATTGACATTTCAAAACAAACACCTAACCTCACAAATACGACATTGAAAATGTAAATAAACATTTCACATGCGCAAAATAAATATTAAAACAATAATTTTACTGGTAAGTTAAAAAAAATGTTACTAATAGTTGTAGTAAACTAAAGTTTTAGGTAATGCTGTTAAAAAGAATGGTTCACACAAAATGTCGCGGTTCTACTTACCCGTTTAGCGACATTGTTAGATTTAAAATATCAGATGAGCAAGTTCCATGGAACGTTTGTGTACCGGATTACGATCCTCCCGAATACAATTCTAAAGTACTCTTAAACAAACCTTGGGCGGATCCGCCTATCGGCGATTGTTCGTTCAAACCCAAGTGGAACGAATTGGATGGGAATATTAATAGGAAAAGTCATAGTGGAGCATATACTGTATTAAATGGAAGGCCTTTGAATCCCGAAGGGAGGACTGGTATTAAAGGACGAGGAGTTTTAGGGAAATGGGGGCCCAATCACGCCGCTGATCCCATAGTTACTAGATGGAAGATGGAACACAATCGTAAAGTTATAAACTCTACTACAAACTTACCCGTTCTACAATTTTGCGCGATTCAAAGGAAGGATTGCAAGCAATGGGCCTTGCCTGGCGGAATGGTAGACCCAGGTGAAAAGGTAAATCACCACCTCTTTATATAACTCTATAATATAATAACGATTTTAGGTAAGCGAAACGTTGCAACGCGAATTCCTCGAAGAAGCCCTCAACAACATGGAAGCTTCTAAAGACCAATCCGAAATCGATACGAAAATGATAAAGGATTTCTTCAAGGAGGGTTCGGAAATCTACAAAGGGTATGTTGATGATCCTCGGAATACTGATAACGCTTGGATGGAAACTGTGGCTTACAATTTCCACGATGAAAACGGCCATCATGTCGGTAAATTCGACTTGAAAGCCGGCGATGACGCCCAAAATGTTAAATGGATGGATATCGATAAACACATCGATCTCTATGCAAGTCACTCCAATTTTATCAAAACCGTGGTCGATAAATTAAAAGCTCACTGGTGAAATTAATTTTTATTGTCGTTGTAAATGTTTACACGTTGTCTTTATTTTTACTAAAAATATTCTGATACAATTTTAAAAGTATGGGAGATGTATTAACTATACCCTACTTAAAAACTAGGAGGAGCATTTCGAGAAGTCTGACTTACACCTAAGAAAGTTACTAGAAAATTTGTAAGCAAGAATAATAAAGTTTTACAGCGTGAACTTGACTCGTAATTAACCAATAAACAAACGCGAGTGTTGCCAACTTAAATTCAAATCGCTCCTCCTAGTTTTTAAATAGAGTATAAACTGTTAGGTGCAATAATAATTTAAGTTTCCCATTTCACGGGATGTCCCATACCTCCATGTAAATGCTTCAATAAAATATGTCTCATACCGCACACGCCCTTATTATCATCGCCGTCCCAGGGATAAACGTTCACCCCGCCATAACCGCTTTTCTTCACGTAATCGCCCTAAAAAGTAAACATTTACAAACCGGTTGCAAGTCAACTCTTACTTAAACTTACCCTGATCCAAACGGCGTCTTTGCTGTTGAAACCGATCCAAGAAGTCGAATTGTATTTATACACCGACTTCGTATCGTCGTCCCATTCCTCGGTGAAGTTCTTGTACTGCGAGCACAGTTCGTAGTACCTAACGAAACCCCCGTCTATACCGGGCCCCACGCCGGTGACGGGGGCGCGCATCCCGTGCTGGTTCGGGTCCTTCAAAGCGAAGCTCCTGCCGTAGAAGGCGACGCTCAGCACGAGCTTCTCCTTGCTCAAGCCGGCCCGCAACCAATTCTTCGCGACGGCGTCCATGTTGAGGTATTTCTTCTCGTTTTTGTCCTCCTTCGACGAGGGGTACAGCGCGTTGTGCTCGCCCGTGTACTTGCTCCAAAAGCCGTAGAAATCGTACGATTTGATCGTCACCCAGTCTAATAGGCTGAAAAAGTACTAATAGTATTTTTTGCTGTATTGCGAGGTGTCCAATTGATGGAGATTCTGGAGCAATGTGATGCTCTTCTATACATACTCATTCATCGCCGTAACGTTGTAACCTGTCCCGTATATTTCGGTCTTCACGGAAGCGCTCAACAGCCATCCGTTCCTGTCGAATTCATCTCTTATAACTTGCAAAAACTGTATGTAATTTCCCTGGAATTAAAACAGTAAGCATTGGTGATGACAAAGCAATTGATTTCTTACTAGATCCTCCAATTCGGGAAACTGCCAATCGATGTCCAATCCATCGAATCGGTACGTTTTTATAAAGTACCCAGCGCTTCCCAAAAACGCTCCCGTTTTAGCGGCGTGCTGGGATATCCTTCGGAATATACTGGAGTTACTCGCCGCCGTACCGCCCACGCTTAACAGCACCTTCAAATCTTTGTTCTTCTTCTTCATATCCGTAACCCTGTTGTAAAGACCTGAAAGTACCTCTCAAGCTTCCGTTCCAAAACGACAACCATCAATAATCACCTCTTTCCTCCTGGTCCAAATCGAGGTTATCATCCTGCACCCTGACGTCCCCTTTGTCCCACACCCCGATGAACTGGTAAACGACGTGCGTACAAAGCATCGGATCGAAGTCTTCCGGAAGGACTTCCTCGTGCGCCCACCAGCTGGCGTACGTGCAGATCACCTTGCGACCGTCGATGGAGTTGGTCGGTTTGGGTTTTCTCGTGGGTTTCGGAACACTGCCTGCCACCAGGCAATCCGGTCTGGGATTCCCGTAGGTACCGCTTATGCAGTACCTGGTGCTCGTGCGGACGCCTCGGTCTGTTTCGAAGCCCACCGGGCAGGTGTAGGTCACGCTGGAACCGTCGGTGGCCTCCGCGCAGTCGATCACCTGGTCCCTGCTATTCTTGCAGTTCAGGATCGTCTTCTTCGGGAAGTCCAACGGCTGGCACACCACTACGAGTTTCGGAAAAATCAGTACTGCCAGCGGAGCTTGTAGGTTGTACTTACGGTTGCAGGTAGGTATGTTGTAAGTGTCTTCGCATTGGTAAAACTCGCTGGGCGAGGAGAGTTTGTAGTCTTTGTTGCAAGTAAACTTTAGAACCGTCGTGGAAGGTACTATAGCACCTGGTTGTTTTTCCGATTCGTTTTCCAACACCCAGTAACCGTTGTCTGGGTAAGGGGGTAGCAAACAATCTTCTACATAGTGTCTCTGCATTTCCAAATCGATGAAACTACGAAATAAACAAATCTCAAACATCACCGTTTGAATAAACCGAGTGATTAAGTTACTTGTAGTAATAAGCGATGCTCGTGTACAATGCATTAGTCTCGTAATTGCAATTAGAATCCATTAAACTGGGCGCAATGCTGACGATGCCGTGTACATAGTATCTGTTGTCTTCGCTGTTGAGGAACACCAAACCGCTGCCGCTGTCTCCTTTGCACACGCTGATGTTCTGACGATAGTAACCCGCGCAAATTTTGTCCAAAAAATTGTACTTTTTCTCCCATTCCTCCGGCAGTTCCAAGCTACACACGTTTCTCTCCTTGAATGGGATTTTTATCACGCGCAAACGATCCGCGGACTCGTTGCTTTCCGTCAAACCCCAACCAGCCACCTGCATTTTAAAGGTACTTAAAGCTCCGGTTTTTAGTGTAATTTCTAGCCGTAGCTTACCTCTCCCATTTGCTTGTGGTGCAAATGAATAGACTGCACGTTATTTATGCAAATCGGCTGGACAACTGGCCCCAATCGGAATAACTTATGCGTAACTAGTATGGCTAAATCAGCGGCGTATATTTGACTAGATCCTCGATAACCCTCTTTCACGATCAATTTAGCTAGCTGCACAAAGGAAAATTCCCATCAATCGTTAATCGAGGCAATGAAAAATAATATGAGTGGTCTCTTGAGGATAGTACCTTGCGATATTGGGCCCATACATCCCTGGGATCCCCGTAAGAGTTGTAATATTTACCGGCGGCGACTTCGAACTCCTCTTTGGGCAGGGCGTTGGTGAATTCGTCGGTTACGCAATGCGCAGCTGCGAACAAACGAATGGCGCTAAAATGTGATTTTCTTTTCTCAAAGAAAATGCCGGCTTGAGGGATACCAACCGGTGATGATGACCCGTCTGCTGACCAAAGTGGCGCCGCACACGTTCTGGAACTCCCCGGCTTTCTTGTGGTAGAGCGCCACCACCCAAGGGTACTCCAGGTCTTTGACTGGCTTGCCGCCGTAGGAAAGGGTCAGTGTGTCGTTGTTCACTTTTTTGCCGCAAACTAGAAACATTGGATTAGTTTAGGGGTATTGTAAATCGAGCGAATGGTTCACCTGGCTGGCAAACGGGCTTGGGGAAATCCCATGTGCCGTCCCTGCAAAATAAGCTTCTTTTATTACCAGGCGGTACCTCGTAATAAGCGATACAATCGAACGTCAAATATGTACCGTCTACTGCTTGGTCGCAGCCGATTTTGTACCCTTCCTTGTCGATGCATTTCAGAGTGGTCGTGGCAGTCGAGTAAAACGATGGGCATTTTCCTAAAAAATATTATACCCAAGTGAAATTGTAGAAATCTCGCGTGCTTCAATGCATCTACTTTCGCATTTGGGGAAATGGTTGGGGTTCCAGCTGGTATCGCAGAGTACGAAGGGCGATGGGGAAATCAATCTGTATCCCTCCCTGCATTCTACCTTTAGTATAGTGTTCACTTCGATATCATCGCCCGGTTTTCCTTCGCCGTTTATGATTATCCATCTGCCGTTGATTGGATGCTGAGGCAAGGTGCATTTGAAACTGAAAAAAAATTAGAAATATTGGCACGATTCTGTTAAACATATCAATACTCTAAGATATAGGATCAACAAACAATAAACATAGATTATTCCGTTTCCTTAAATAATTGCATTAATTATAAATCTCGACTACTGTCAGAAAATTATTTATAACTATATGTTGCAAGTTGTAATATTCTACGTATAATTTACGATAAGAATTTCCCAGTATATTAAAAATTACGCAGGATCGGCTTTACTATGATTTACAGATAATATTATAATTATCTAATTGCTATAATGCTGAATTGTAATTTTCTAAATAAAATATCTCTTTGTACATTTACCTATCATCAGTCCGCCGTTTCCATCTTGATGTGCAATTTGGCCAATTTGAATTTTCGCTACACAAAGTGGGAGCTAATAATCCATAAGCGATATCTATAAAATATATAAATTAATATAAATACATAATAATTAAACGAATTCCTACGAAATAAAAAGGATCATTTCAAACGAAATCACGAACACGTTTTTATGTAAATAAAAAATAATTGGTAAACAAATTAACTGGGAATTACATATTCATGTTAAGTTAACATTAATTTGTGGATAATTCATAATCCGCATAGGATAATGGTATAAATGCACTCGTGTGCATTGCACGTACATGTTTTTAAGCAAATAAAATATAAAAAAATTCTCTGCTATGTATTTTTGTTTTCAAATATTGTTGTTGTCTAACGAGGCAGACGTAGAAAGACCAGTATATTTCCACATTTGCTAATTACCTTGTAATATCAAGAATATAAAATATGATGTAAGTATTAACACGACGAATAACAAATAACAAAGAAAAATACTTGCCTAGAATAAATATACAGAAATATATCCCTAAAACGCACTTTCCCATGCCTCGTTTGCTTGCTTCTAGTCCGCTTGGTTCTCCTTTCTACACAACCACAAACATCGTAGCAACCAAATTTCACTTTTCCGCCAATTTACAGTTTATTTGTTTATCCAAAATCGCATTTGACCCGAACCGGCCGCCGACGGAGATTAATAAATAGGCAATTAATGCTCGAGTCGGGCGAGCGTCTTTTTCTGCAGATAGCATACGATCAAGTTTTGATGAATTTTAATGAGTTTCCACTACCAATCGCCTCTACACCTATGCTCGGAACGAAACTGATCGAAACGGTGGAATCAAGGAAACCAAAAGTGACAGAGCCGGATTGGCACATCGTGTCAAAAAAATAATTAAAAAAAAACCATGTAGTTATTAATGAAATTTATTTGTAATAGATACATTTCTAATTTGAACTTGCAATTACCAATGTTAATAATCTAATCATAGAGATTATACATGACAATGCATAAATATTTTACAAAATAGGAAAATTAGGTTGTTCCATAGGAAACGTGATGTGTGTGCAGTAGACAAAATAGTATATACAAGTACCTAATTCGCTAGATTTAAATATTAAATAGTTTGGATTACTAAATCACAGGTGAATTATTAATATTATAATATTTCCCGCGGATTATCTAGGGACACGCTGTATATTAATAGTAAATAATTTACAATATAAAATAATGCTATGGCGTTGTTACAAATATCAATGTGAATTAATAGATTACGAATGGAATGAATAAATAAATGGATTCTTTTATCAAAGAAACATTCATGCAGTAAATAATCAACATAATCCCGAATGGATTTTACCGATGTCGAAATTTCTGAATAATAATGAAAGTTGAATCTAGTCAACCCATTTTATTCCATCAATGTACAATTCACGAAAATGTTGCCTAATGCGATGTTTTACTCGAACAACTAATAGGCAAATTACTACAATTTCTTAAATATAAATTGCAAAATAACGCAATAATCTAGTACGCTTTTTCGGTTAGAACAAACTAATCCTAAATAAATTAAATACAAACTCTATAAATAATTAATGGCAAGTTTTTCCATAATAATTACATTCGTATACAGTTAATAAATTTGACAATACTCGTAATGTACAAATTTTCTTAATAAGAATCGACACTATTAGTCAACGAACTTTCAACAAATATTCCAAATCAAGTTTCTTATCTGCTCGATTAAAAATTATCTAAAAAATACAGTCGTTTTTAATTCAAATTTACTAACAATATACGCATTACAAGCTAACTACTTAAACCAACAAACTTCTTCAAGTACCGCAATCTATCGGCGACGATCCCTATTTAATTTTCAATTTCCCAAAAGCAGTTGGCAATAATGGAAAATCGTTCATTCGCAATCGATTGCGGTACTCGAGCTGAAGCCCTCAACGAGTCACGGACTCCTTCGTCGGAGGACTCCGGTACTTGGCGCGGATGTGCAGGAAATTTGAGGCGTTGTTGAGCCTGTGAGGCGTTTGGCGGGACATCACCTTCACTTTGCACGGATCGTGGCGGAGGAGGAAATGGTCCAAGGTGTCCCAGCCACCTCCGACTCTCACCATCATGTGGCGACCTTTGAGCAGCTAGAAGCAAAACCAAAAATTCAATCGCTTTTCCACCGAATTCAGTCTGAACGAATGGTTATGTATTACAGTAAAAAAAATTAAAAACAAGATTAATTTGAACAAAATTATTTATTTGTGATAATGAAACTGCGGATAAAAATGAAGTAAAAATAAAACATGCTGAAGCAAAGTGAAGACACGATGAGAAGCTTCAATTGTAGAGCGTGCTCGATCTTCGCAAGATTCACCAGCTATAAGATAAAAAATTATCCTCTTGTGTGAAAGTTATCACTACCTTCGTATAAGTGCATTTGTGCAAATCTCCGAGACACCAATAAAATATTCATATACCTTACTAGTTTTATCCATCAGCTATTACCAAACAAATTCATTAATCACCATACTCACTCTATAAATTTAATATAACCAATACTCACTCTAACGAACACGTTTTTCCCGGCTATGTTGTATTTCCCTTCGCCCACTTTCCTGATGTTCAATTTCTGGCAGCGACCGCTCGAGCAATTGCAATTCTTCTGCATCAACCTCGCGGCCAATTCCACTTTCCTGTCCAATTCGTTGGTGGGCGTCGGGGATTTGTGACTCGACGATTCGCTACCGCTCGATGATAACCTCGTGGGTGGTGTCACGTCGAAATCGGTGTCTTCAACGCTACCTGCAACGATAAATTAGTACAAATATCCACCACAACATGTACAAGTAAGATAGCTGGTACTACTTGGACTCGGCCGCAAGATAATCAAGGAGTGAAGTACTCACCTCTGGACCAATCTTCATCTTCAGTATGGTCGCTGGGTACTCCGTCGCTGGCACCGCTGGTGTTCGATACTTGGATAATGGTGGGCTCTTCTACTAATATCACGCTGTGTGGGCTCCATTTTAATATTGAAGATATGGCGGGCGAGGAAGCGCTCTGCTTCATGCTGGTGTAATTCGAATTGTGCTTCTGTCGGTGGGTAAATTTTTTTAAATAAATCGTTGGATTATAAACCGATATACTCACTTTGGAGAATTGCCAAGAGAGCAACGATGGGAACCGGGCTTCGTCCGAATCCCGTTCTTCTTTGTCGATTTCTTTTTCGAGTTTGATCAACCCCGGTGGTTCTATTCCGAATTTATGGGCTATTCTGGCTAGTTCCAGCAAGCACAGAAGCACGTTTCTCGGCTGGTTGTGCAACACTACAATTACCAATTGGTATTATCTTTTGATTCTAATACAATTTAACCTACCTAAATCATCGCTTTCAAACAGCAAGTTCTCGTGTACGCCCACGGATCTGCAGAATTTGATGAAATTCTCCATATTGTCCCTGGAATAGAAGCTTCCTCTAGCCGCTTTCTCGAAACATTTACCTCTTATGATCGGCACAGACTGAAATTATATTGAATCAAAATTTCAACATCAGAAACGGTTAACCTGATTATTTATTACCCCTTTTGCAATGCCCTTGTTGATGGCGTTTTTCACCGATTCCCCGATGATTTGCGCCAAGTGGCATAGTACCACTCCGTTATCCAGCTCCTCCAGAAAATTATCCTTATTAATAAAATCCACTCCTGTAAATAACACTTTATTGTAAATTTAAGTTACAATATTGATACATAAAATGCTATAAATGAGAAATTAAACAAACATATAACAAGAAGTGGAGCAATTAAATACACACATAATCGAGTTAGGCTTTTAACGAGCTCTACATGATCACCTAGGTGTTCTGTGCAGGACACAATTTCCTCAAATGCTTTAATTACCGCTTTCTATTAGGTACTTTAAATAACCATTACGCTTTATTTATTTACTTAGGCGATGAACGGGTTTTCATTACGAGATCGAGGAATTTGCTGATAGAAGTGGTACAAACAACAAATCGTAAATAAACGATATAGGTTTCATCTAAAGAGATGATATTTGATGCCAAAATAGTAAGAATAAAGGTGATGATATTTATACAGAAAAAGTAGAATGGTGTTTTGTTCCTTGGGAAGTTTATCAATTTGGAAAACCCGCCCGAGGGCGGATTTAAAGTAAAATGAAAACTTTCTAAAAAGAATTCGCACGACATCATGCCCGGAAAGTATCAATAAACGGCGACGCAATCTCCGGCGAAAATTTACGGATATTCGATCACGAAACTTTCATAACTATTTTTATAAAACGGGACGCGGCAGTACCTGGTACATTTCGATATTTCCATTTCGTCGAAACTCGGTTTTCGTGCCTGAGAACGTTTATTTCGCATGATTGATGGGGAATCGAACGTCGAAAACGAAGAGGTATGCGCGCGTTCGATTACCGTAATTTGGCCAAGCGGTCGACAAACCTGGATTTTTCCGGCGCTTTTAGTACCGAAGATGACAACGAAAACTCTTATATACAGACTATAAGTTTAGTTAGTATATAAGTAATATACCTAATGTGGAATTCAACCAATCTGCTACATCTTCTTTTAAAGGATCCAATCGTCTCGTTTCGTCTTCTTCATCTTCATCGTCGTCCAGCGATTTGGAAAATTCCGGTGATAATGGACTCCAGCTGTTCCTGTAGTACAAATTCCTCCTCGCCATTTTTTTCTAAAAAAACACAGAATTTATATTAAAGAATGCACAATATAAAACATTTTGCTACCTTATATTAAAATAAGAAAAAATTAATGCTTGTTTCATAGCCACGATCTCAATAAAAGAAGGGTGAAACTCTAAACACCATGACGCAAGTGAAAATATTTAGGGGGCTTTAGGTTGCATTGAATAATAGGTACCATATCGGATCAAATTACAGAACACACCCGATTTCTAAGAAACTGATACCGCAATGTCCACTTTTTGTGCCGCGAACCTTATGGGTATGGGCTCAGCTCACTCTACTTAGTCTACTTATTTGATGAATGCGCCTCACGACTCGGAGGTTATTTTTTCTCTTCTCATTAAACTAGGCGAACCGCTTATCCGATTATACACAGAGTGAATAATTTTGAATACTAACAATAATTACTCACCGACAGATATTCCGAAATGCGGGATTTTATTGATGCATGCCGAGCGATGCGCGACATTGCACCGAAAAGGAATATTTTCGGCGATTGTAATTACATAAACAAGCACGGAAAATATTGTCGAAAAACGAGGAATTTCGAAAATAAACACGATGCATTATTAGAAAGTAAGCTAATTAATGTATTCGGATGAGTTTGTTGTAATTTCCGCGAACGTGTCATAAAATCGAGATGCCTTTTTTAACAAACTTTTTACGATATCGTTAAACAATTTAATTTGCACAATCCACCCATTATGTTTCCTCTTCGAGCTAATTAATTTTCGCTTTCGCTGAGCCGATTTATTATTTAAATATTGTTTTTTAATTGTTACGGTGAACGCAAACACGCTAATAAGCCAACAATTAATAATAAACTGTGCAATTATTTAACGTTTCTGGTACAAATCGATTGTACAAAAAGATAAATTTCAAGGAACACTTAAAGAATACCACAACGCACTATTTTTTATTATTGATTCATTTTTACTTACTTTATCTTATCAAATTTCGATCAATGCACCAAAGTAAATAAAACAAAGTTTTATTTAATGATTAATTACAAAACCAGGCTACTTGCGTGTACTCACCATATGGGAACAATATACTAAATTATCCTCTTGTTTTACAGCTAGAGTGTTAAAATATTTTATTGTAGCATTTCCTTTAATTTTTTCGCCTCTTTGAAAGGAATATCTGTAAAAAGTTAATGGCTCGTCACACTCGCAGCCTCTAGCAGTTATAAATCGGTTTTCATGTCTGTTATGAGTGCAATTTCCACGAGTATAGTGTTTTTAGTTGTGCCTTCAAATAAACATTTTTGTTAACAGGCCGTATAAATAACTGATGTGGAGAGGAAAAGAATGCATTAAGTTTTATAGTGATAAAAAGGGGAGAATAAAATTAAATTTTCTAGTTTGTTATTCCGAATAAAATGTGTGTCAAGTCGACGATTACAATGGTTTAGTGTAAAAAAATTGGAGAAAATATTAAATATTTATTATGAAAAGAAACCCGGACTGCTTTTAATGCAATTAGTTTGAGCAGTGACGTGCAGACATTCTCTATTTTCCTGCGTCTTTCAATACAGTCGAGAAAGTGCTAAAAAGGAATAGACTAAGATATATCTTGTAATTAAACCAATAATGGTAGAAGAAGTTAAAAAATTTATAACACATGAAAGAAAATGCAGTAACTTTAATTAACAACGAGTATAAAAGGTAATAATAATTATAGTGGTATTAAAGAAAAAAAAAATACCCGTACAACCGACACTGAATACCTCCAATTTTCTATGTGTTAATGAAGAACGCCGTCCGATAGAGAATTAGTATTTTTTATTATTTAGAGCATGTCCGATTAGTACGTATTTTTCTCTCAAGCATGAAAAAATTGCGGTTGTACGTTTTATAGAGTTTATTTATATTTTTCAAAGGAGGTACATACCGGCATTTGTAATAATACCTTTACATCGAAAAACCGACTATAAAAAGTATATACGCCAGGACGTTTTGTTCAAGTACATGGTGTAGAAAATAAATGCTCGAATCGTATTATTCGATGAAATTAGATGTTTTTACACACCGAATGGTTCTTAACGGTTAAAAATATTTATTTTTAATTCGTTTTAAAATTGCCTTTAATGAACACTTGTGCCTTCGAGAATTATACGAGCATTTACCTACCTCTATTTACTAGAATAAATTGGAAAATTTACGCATTGGAAACACCAAATTACATTTAAATTTTGTTGAACACCTCTCGACAAATCTTTTACATTCTAAGTACCTATTGTAGGCGTTTTTAATCAGGATTAAACGACAATTAACACAACGAATAACATCGTAGGCAAATAATTAAGAAAACAATAATAAATTGCTTCTGCTTAGTTCTGATGGATGCTATTTCATATTGCCATTACGCAACTAACAGATACCGGCGTAGGAAGATATTGTTTGTTATGTAATCGCGTGCAAGTTTTTAGCAAAACGATTTAAATTGCAAATAGTTTGTTTATCCGTCTTACACGAGTGTTAACTCGGTTTTTTTATTAACAGGAAAAGGGCAGGGGTTTAAGAAAATCACTAATTGTGTATAAAAAGTTCTTATATATTTAGTTACAGTATTTATTGCATTAAAGAGAATTATCTATTATTGAAGAGAGTCCTGGAACGAGGTATAGAAACGAATTGTGGGTATTTTATCAGAATTCAGAATCTTGTAACAGTGCATGCGTGTGCATACATGCACCGAATGAATTATACGAAAATTATGTTCTTTATTGTTCTTTCATTCACTCAAAGAAAATTACGATTCCATCCAAGGTCTTCCTTAACTGACTACCCTGCTTTGTCAGAGGTCACGTTCAATTTACATGTAAGCCAGTGACGTAGCTTCGAATTGGAATTTTTATTATTATTTCGGGACATTTCTTTTTAATCACATTTAATACCAATTTTTTATATTAGCCAAACTTTCATAATTATCTCAAACGAACAAAACACATCGCTATGTTCATTTTCACTTCTTTTATATTCTATTTTGGCTAATAATAATTTCATCTAGATACACACTTAGATGAGTTCGTATAATTACATGCAATAATTAGTATTTTAACGCGACTATGTAGGTAACCGAAATACGTGAATATAATACCGCATTATAATTAAGTTTATTAGAAATAATTACTGTTTCCTTTTCGGCTTTACTTGTCGTTGTGCTTGGCTTGTGTCTCTGCGATTGTCGTGTATTTTCACAGTTATTTACGCCGATCGAATATTTCGCTTAACGCAAGCTAAACGTAAAATCGTAATTAGCCGAAATACGTGGAACTATGGAAATTCTGTACATACTTATTATCCGAAGAATGAAAAGAAAGTTTGAATACGAGGCATTTTCACGTCGAATTCGTTCGATTTGCGATTTCCTTTGCGATTTATTTTTTATATCTCGATGCGATTTTTATCGGATGGAAAGTATTTCAGATATTTCAGATATAGTGCATTAGTCAACACGTCTATTTCTATCAGAAATGACTTTATGCAAGAATTGCAGGGAGTTAAATTTAGCTTAATACCTATTTAATAACCATTTAGGATTCGCAAACCCGCCAAGGTTTTCAGGTTTGAATTCACAAAAATCCCTTCGACATCCTTCGGTTTCGCATAAAAAAAAACCAACCCGACTTTTAATTACCTCGAATCGAACGAAAAATGCATATTTATTTACCAACACCATCGAGGCCGTCAACCTTTAAATTGACCGCACGACAAATTTACAATGAGGTACAAATTGAACCGAATGACATAATTGATAATTGCATTTAAGAGCGAGGTTTCCAGCTTGTTATTGTTTTCCCACACGTAATTTCATACAAAAATAAGTAAACGAATTGAATTCAAACGAGGATTTCCGTATACAATATTTATATTTATTATCTGATAATAGATATGTACTGTTTAATTTACTATACTTGAATATTCAATAAAGGGCTAACTCTAACTAATCCTGGATATGGTAGAAATGAGGAATATAAACCTACGCATTTAACTAATTGCTTCATTATTATTTAACCTTTTGAACTCGGCTTGTAAATCGCTCCGTTTTCTATCGAAAGTAAAAGTTTCCACATTTTCTGCATCGGAATCGCGCCGGGGGTATGTCGAAATACGCTTCAATTTCGCCTAATGAAGAGTGGGCAGGAGCCGGAAACCCACGGAAGATTTTTTTTTAATAGCTCCGATTGAACCGTACGCGCGCAAAAAAGCTTCACCGTTCGTGACATCCAATGTATTCAACGAAGAACAAAATGATTTAAGGTGCGTTCTTTTAACAGTTGTAGAGACATCAATGCGGCGAGAAGCGAATGTTAATTTTTTTGTGTGATATGCTCCTGTCGGGCGCAATTAAAATTCGAAAGGCGTTGGAAACGATTTCCCTAAGAAAAGTGCGAAAAAAAAAACCATCGTGGAAAATAAGCACATGCGTTAATTACATCGAAAAGTAGGTAATTGTTAGTTTTATTGGGTAATTTTTTTTAAATTGCTATATACATTTATTTGAGATGCATAAGTGAATAACTATTTAAATATTGCTACAGTTTTTTGTCGTTATTGTTTGTGAATAAGTGCTCTGTTTAACATTTCATCTACCACATGTATAAACACGTTGATAGTTTTTAGTTTTTTTTTTATAAATAATCCCACTATCTAAATATTTACTTAAACAACCCTCTTAAAAAGCGCGTCGGGTACTTTAAAGTTATAATGGTAACTTAAGATTCGACGAAGCCCAATTATCTGCTCTAAATCAAAAACAGATGAGAGAAACATGTGGGTATATTAATTTTCATTTCCCAAGAGAACCGAACACACTTAAAAAAAATATCTCTTTAATTTAAGTTATCTACACGACTGAACAAACGAGCGCCTTTATCTTATCGATATTTTTTACCAGAAGAATTCGAATACAAAAATTGAATCGGGAAATTACCTTTATCGAACGGCAAAAACCACCCGAAGCACTCACAGCAACTTTTACACCTTATTAGTAATTTGTCTATGTTTTACACGCCGATTTACGATAGACTGCAATGTTTATTCAGCGATTTTCGAACGAGAACGATCCAAACCGCCGCGACCGGAAGCCACCAGGCAGACTCGCGAGACTCTCGAGGCTCGTGAGATGCACGCGTGCAGGAGTACAACGTGCGAGTACGCCAGTCTCTGCAGTCTCTGCACGGAAAAGCGCGGTACCGACGCCGACAGAGAATGAGTACCCTCGTTGAGTCACCGAGCACTCACGGTGAAATGCTGAAACGTGAAATGAAAATGCACCACACGATCAGCTGTTTCGAGTTTCTACCCCCTTCGTCCTACAGGTCGCAGGCTGGGACCCGATCGAGTATACATTTACCTATCTTCTGGCCCTTTATGAGAACTAAAATTTTGATTATAGACATCACAATTGCTAGGTCTGTAAGCATTATATCAGATTATCAGTATTGAGCAATTAAAGTTAATGCATAATGCAGCTCATAATTAAAAGAAATTATGATAGAAAGTTCGGCAACGCTGCTTACTATTTGTTTTGCACCGACTATACATACTTTTGTGCAAGTATTTCGGGAAAAGAGTGGTAGATGCTTTAGTAATACAGCAGAAAGTTAGTAATAACGTGACGAAGCGGATATTCGTTATTTCCAAAGGATGGTAAAATAATTGTAGTTATAACAGCGCCAAAATAGATATGAAGGGTACCCCCGAACATCACATCGTGCTGATTCAATTGTAAATTTATTAATGTAAATAATGTATAACATCGAAAATATTTTTATTACGTCCATCGAGATAAACAAAGGAAAAAAAATCGATCGTGATTCACCCGAAAATTTCGTTTTCCTGCTGGTTAATCGAGTTCGATTTCCCTTATTATGTGACAATTTCTGTTTGATACTCCGACGCTCCAGCGCCTGGACTAAAGGAGAGGAGAGGCAGGAAAACGGGCCAGACGGGAGTAGAGGATGATACGATGGTGGTTCGTTTCTCTCAGTCTTTCAGACTCCAGCGTCTACCAGCAGGAATCGATATAAGTGGATGTTTTAATAATTTCACGGTCGAGAAACGGCCGCTTCCTCTTCGAATTCGTCGCTTCAGCAGGGTGTTTCTACTTCCTGCGCTGGAATTCACCTACTGAATGGTTTTGTAGCAGGAAGAACGAAATCGTTCTGGTCGTTAGTAAAAAGCAATTAGTATGAGGAATGTTAGAGGTTTAAAAAACTACAATTAAATACTAAATTCATATATATATTTCTATTAGGTACAGTAAAAAATTTTCACTTGCTCTTAAATACGTATGAGACACAAACATTTTTTTAAAAATAATACATCGTTCAATACTTAATATTATGCACAATAAATATAATTCTTAATTACCGTATCGGTTAAATACGCTTTGGTGAACATACTTAAAATAAACGAAACGTATAAAATACATACAATTAAAATCTACAATTTAAACTGCAATGTTATGGACGTACATGGCACTACGACCTTAATTTTTCTATTTATTCCATATAAATGGCATGTTCTTCATAAAAATTTATTATGCAGCCCTAGAAAATAAAAGAAAAATGCGTGATTCACTAAATATACTCAGTCCGATTGTGCGAAAAATTCGACATTTATATGTAATAAATAAAAAAGTTTAAAAGCAAACTAAATTGATGGAACACAAAAGTGCACTTTAAAGCGTATAAATGCTATTTTAGTCTTTATCGAAGTCTAATATGTCACATGCAGTCCAACAGCAAACTAAAAAGTTAAAGTAAAAAAATTTACCCACCTACAAAGGGCGCAAATGGGTTAGTTAAAATTATTATAATCAAGCGTTAAACGATTGCATATTATTATTTAAAAAAAATGTCCGTTATAAATTTGTATTTGTAAAACAAAAAAATAAATAAAAACGTGTAATAAATGCAAGTTTTTCTTAAAATAAATGTCTTTCCGCAATTATTATTGGTCAGTGCTGGTCAAAGTCTATCACCTTGTAAATATTATACAGAGTCTTTATAAATGATAGATTCCCACGTGACCATATTCGAAACGAACGTAGTAAATTTGTATTTATAATATATTGATAAGGTATCAATACTGCAAAGCAAAAATAAAAATGTAGCCTGTGCAATATGAAATTTAGATCACATAATTTTCATACTACACAACTTAATAGCCCTGTAAGCTCCTACACGAATATTGAACGTAAAAAAAGTATAAAAACCTCCAAAAAAAAACATACATTCCGCCCCTTATTTTTTCTTACTTTTGCCAAGAGTGAGAGTATGATGGCTTTGACTCATCTGCTGGTATTGAGCTTTCCTTCTATTGAACTCGACGATTTCATCTTCGAGTTTCTTGCGAGAATCCTCGATTTTCTTCTTCTCCTCCGTGTGATCCTTCTTCAATTTATCGAACTTCGCGTGCAACTGAAACAAATCGATCGAATAAAGCGAAATAAAACAAAATCCATAATACAATACCTCCTTTTCCGCGTCTTTGAGCTCCGACTCCTTCTCCTTCACCCTCACCACGAACATCTGCCGCATTTCGTCCTCCTTGTGCTGCAACTCCTGCAAGTGCGTGGATCTTTTGGCCTCGAACGTCTTCTGGAAGCTCACCGGCTTGTTGTCCTCGTCCACGTCGCTCAAACCCATCTCCTCCAGCCTCTTCTTCCTGTAGAGCTCGTAGTGTCTGCTGTGCGTCTTCTCGCGCATATCCTCCATGTTCGTTCTGATCAGCATCTCGCGCAGCTTCACGAAATCGCAGTGAGATTCGTTCTAAAAAATATGTATATCGATGTAATCGAGTGTAATCTATTTAGAATCGGACTTACTTCGACTTGAACGGTGCCCCAAGGGTATTGCCTGGCCCTGACCATTTTGTTGCCCACTCTGATGAAATCGGTGCTGCCGATGACCGCGAACGGAACGTGCGAATTCATCGTGGAATTAATCTCGGAGACGGATTCATCGTCGACGGGGAACTCGTAGATCGACACGCCGTTGTTTTGTAATTCGGCGATGATTTTCGATTTGAATTTCTGCAATTCCGTCTTCGATATGGTATCGGCCTTGGCGATGATCGGAATGATGTTTACCTGCAACAGCGGATTTTTATAGCGCGGATTCTCGCGGCAAAACGACACCTACTTTCTGGTCGAGTTGTTTCATGCAAACTAAATCGATGGATTTGAGACCGTGGCCGGTCGGGCATATGAAATAGAGACACACGTGGATGCGGGTGTCGTGGAACGTCGATAAAGATCTCTTAATCTTCAACTCTTCTTGCAGGTAGTTCTCGAACTGGGCGTCTATGTAGTCGACGATGGCTTTGAAGCTGTTCTCTTTGTTGATTTGATCGCCGTAACCCACCGTATCGACTATCGTTAACTGGAAGAATTCATTTCAATATTACGATGGAATTACATTTGCGAGATACTCTACCTTTAGCCTGACGTTGCTTTCCTGCAACTCGTAAGTGTGAGCTTTCAGTTTCACTGAAGGCAAAGAGTGTGGACTTGGGCTTGATTCGAAGTTGGTGTTGAAAAGGGAATCCATCAGCGTGGATTTCCCCAATCCCGTTTCGCCTACAAAACAATCAAACGCGCTAATGAGATGACGAAACGTCCTTTTAACGTGAATATTTAATTGAAATATTCGCAACGAGTGTTACGAAAGAATACCATCTGGTGGTTTATTGAAATTTAAAAGTTTTATTTTATTGCCTGGGAAAGTTGAAATTTGAATAATTCAGCGATCATGAAACTTACCTATGCACATTATATTGAAAATAAATCCACTTTGCACACTCTTGGAGACCAATTGATCTGGCAAGGAATCAAAGCCGACATGACCTGATAGAGTTAAATTTCTCATCTCTGGTTCAATCTGGAAAGAGTATTAGTAATATTTTATTAAAAATTCACATGTGAATCAATCAAAGCCAGCAATAGGTTGTAATTAATTAATTTAAAGTGTTTTGATTAATACATACATGCTCATAGAATGTATGGAATTAAAACTAGGTGAAATTTAAACTAGGTTGATTTCTGTTTGTAATAAAGTACAAAAATTGTGATGTGGTGATTGAAATAATATGATTCATTTCATGTACAGGGTTATTCCAATAATTCCATGACCTTACCAGTGCATTTTATTTTAATAATTATTAACGCCGAACGAAAATATCAGGAAATATTTGTGTAAATATTACTTATTATAAAACATAAATGATAAGATGCATTACATTCTCAGTGTAATCCGTTTAAAAAATATTCAAAACATTATTGATATGCAATAAATTAAACAAGTTTATCTATAGAGGAAACTTGAAGAATTCTCACACAAAGGAAGTAAATGAGAAATTTTATTTATCAATGGGTTATGGCTTTTGAAGAAAATAAAATACTAGTCCTGAATATGCAATAAAAATGTAAAAAATACTTAGAATAGAATCCATCGTTAAATAACAGTGTAATAATAGAATGGTTATATACAAATATATGAAAATAATGTAGAATATTCAATATTATTCCTGAAAACAACTAAAGTATATAAATAATTAAAATCAAAAATAAAAGATTTCTCAGATTTCTCCAAGCTAATATATGAATGAAAACTCGTGTATTTCTATAAAATCCACACGAATACGTTCATACGAAAGCGAAATCAAACGGTTTCGATTTATTTTTATTCAAGTTTACAAAAAGGAAACTCCCTTTGCCTGAAAACACGAACATTTTTGAATTGTACTTACGGAAACGGTATTTGCATCGACGGGAGCCATACTTGTTCGACTGCACTAAATTAATGAATTCTCGGCCTTTCTATTTTTGGTTGAAATAGGTTCGGTGGAATTACCGTTTCGAATTAACAAACAAGGAAACAAACTGTTATCGTGAATTGAATGACGAATGTCAACACAACACTCGACTCCTCTTCCTCTTCTCTCCCAAACCAACACTCGTCAATATAACCAAAGGTTGGCAACACCAAAATCCCTAAATTTGTCAATAATTTTAATTTTCTATATTCATGTTTTTCAATCTGATTTTGTTTCTACATCATATTTAATTCAAATAAAACGATACCTAAGCGATAAACATAGTAAAGAAGCCCAAACTATCTGGAAATTAACAAGCGAAATATAAATTAAAAACACAGAACTAGTGGAATGTGACAATAATGACAATGACATAGAACATATATTACACTGAACAGGTTGACCAACCCAATTCGATCGGCAAAAAAGTCGAAAACACTCGATATAAGACGAGGTCATATAATTACTAAATATTCAATATTATACACGTTATCTTCATTTTAATTACTTGATCGGTCAATTAAATTTAAATGCATTGTAAAAAACATTACGAAGAACCCATTCATATCTCTTTCACAAACGCATTCTAAACGAACCTAGTACCAACATAATTATTATCTACCTAAAAAATTTCATTTCATTATCAATGCAAAGTATGTACGTAATTAATTTATAAGCGATTTACGATTAAAGTAGTTTTTAAAACGTTCTACTGTAAAATAACTGCGTTTTCATCTAAAATAACAAAGTGTTATTTAAATCTAGGGATGCGTAGCATCGTGCTATTGGCCACTCTGCTTGTCAACTAGTGACATCACAGTAAACATTTAATCAAAAATGGCAGGCGTTATTTGATTTTTGAAATGAAGTCATATTTTTTGTCGTATTCGCTCATTTTAAACGTAATTTAAACAAAAATGCTGAACCAAGTTTCAGTAGAAGCTGTTTATTCGGCTACATATGTCGAAAACTATTTGGACTGCGTAGAAAATCTTCCAGACGAGCTGCAACGTCTGATTTCCAGAATGAGAGAGTTGGATGTTTATTATTTAGGTATTTATTTAACATTTATTGTCTAAATTAGATGAATTTGTTGTTGAATATTACTGGAAGCTAATGCACGAGTTTGTATATTTCTGATGTTTGTGATCATTTTAATTTTGGGCGATTAGATGCTTTTACAGCATTTCATTCCTTAGGGCAAGCTTTTCAAGCTGGTAGGATGCTTATTTAATTTTCTACAAGGCTAGAGAGTCAAATGTTTATTTTTTAAGATATTGTCAATTTTGACGTGTTTTACTTATCAAAATTTGCAAAATTTACTGCCAAACATTCATGTTAAAATGCATCTATGAAATTCTATTTAGTACTTTCTCTATTAGGTTTACATATGTCACGTTTTGGTATTATGTTTTTGAATAACAGTGTACAGTTTTCACAAATGTTTATTTAAAAAAGTACTCTTCGTATGAGCTACCATATGGAAAATTAACGCTTATAAAACGATTCGTTAATTCCAGCTCGTGTGAGAGAAGTGGCCACTCAAACGGAAAACTTCAAAAATTTGAGCAATGACAACCCAGTGAAGAAAGCGAAAAGTTTCTCGAGAATGCAGCAGGCCCTCATCGCAGCGCAAGAACTGGGAGACGAGAAAATGAGCCTGCTGCAGACCATTTTGGATAAAATTGAAATCAAAACGAGGCTATTGGATCAAGATTTTAGAAATTTAGGTAAGGCATACCACGAAGCAAAAGTTAACAACTTAAACAAGTAATTAATTCCAGATTTCGGCAAGGAAGAATCGAGTCAAATTGAAGTAAAAGAACAACAGTCCGCGTTGAATAGCACCCCTTCGAATAACAACGGCAGCAACACGAATAACGCCAACAACAGTAACTCTGCGAGTAACGAAAGGCCGGCGAAACGAGCCAGAAGGACCCGTCACGATACCTATTCGGGAGCGGAAAACAACGATTCGATTACTGTCGAGCACGTTCTCAGAAGCCAAGTCCCATCTAACGCTCCGAATAATGCGCAGAAAAAACAAACCACAAGTTAGTTACTTGCATTTTGTTTACGAGAAACGGTTTATTATATTATTGCTTTTTAGGTAAAAAGAAAAAACGTAAATCTCGCCAGAACACTCAAGTGCAAAAAGAGGAATCCCCGCCCAGAGACGAAGAGCAAGCGATCGATCCAGATGAGCCAACGTACTGTCTTTGCGATCAAATTTCATACGGTAAATGTTTAATTGCAATTAACAACCGCTGTTATTTATCATTTAAATTATTAGGTGAGATGATCATGTGCGACAATGACTTGTGTCCGATCGAATGGTTCCATTTCTCGTGCGTGACGCTTTCGACGAAGCCGAAGGGAAAGTGGTATTGCCCCAAATGCCGTGGGGACCGGCCCAACGTCATGAAACCCAAGGCGCAGTTTCTGAGGGAGCTGGAAAAATATAACAAAGAAAAGGAGGAAAAGACGTAATCGATCCGAGGGCGTCGGGCGAGTAAATATCGAAATGTGTCGGTTACGTTTACCAAAAATTTTCAATATCGGAGTGAATTTTTGTTTGAATTTTAAAATTTCATTTTGTAGAATTGGTAGGTTTAAGATGAAATTGCGATAGGTAGTTAAACGAGATTGAAGTATTGACGCGAACGGCCAAATATTGTTCATTATTTTATGTATTTGAATTTTTTTTTAGGTATTAAAAATTTTTGGTAATATACGCTTCTTCTAATGGAGCCGATTTGTATTTAATTGTATAGATTTTTTTGTCTTTATCAATTAAGATTTATAAACGTTTATTATATTTGAGGCTCTTCCAATATAAGACAAAAATTAATTTTATATACTTAGGTCAAATAGAGAATATATAAAACGCAAATGTGTCAGATTTTTTTTTAGAATAATTTAAAACGGTAAATTGTTATTGTTGGGGCAAAGAATGCTGAATTTTCAATTAACATCAACCAATTCAGTTGCAATTTTCTAGTAAAAATAGAAAGATACATGCAATTTATTAGCAATAGTAAATTTTATAAAAAAAACCATTTTAACGCTTAATAAATATATTCATCCATTGGTAAAATTGTTTGCTTCTTGTGACATTTTAATATCCACCTACTTTTAGCACATTTCACAGTCGGGTGATTTTCTTTCATCAACGAACTATTCTCTTTAGCAGTTACTATTACGTCTGTATCGTTAGTAACATAATCTAGACAATCCCTAAAAATAATCGATTAAATAAATATAATCTAACCAATAAGTACACACTTACCCTTTATAGGCTTTAACATATTTCTGTAAAGTATTAAACTCATCTTCCTCAAAAGAATGATCTATGTAAATTTTCATTCCTCTAAAAAAATCCGGTGCAGAATTATCGTTATCGCTAATCAAATAAGGCTCTTCTTCATCAGTATCAAGATCAAATATACTGGGTGTTTTGGTATTAGTTACATCTAATCCATTCCCTTTGCTGGATTGATCTTGCTTCTGTCTTTCCAGAATTTTCGCTACTCTTTCTTCAGTGTCCGAACCTTCAGCTTTGCTAATAAAACGACAATGATAAAAAGCGCCTTTAATTAAACATTTTGTGCTTACTGTTCATCATCACTGACATCAAAGGAATATTCCGTGACCTCAGGAACATCTAATAATTCATCGATTTCATCTTCACTCTCTGGCAGGTTCCCGTCATTTTTATCTAAGGCGAATCTTCTCCAAGGCAATCGCTTTCTTTCTTCGTGGCATTTTTGCACCCACGTTCTCTTCACGATTTTCCCTTTTCCTTTTACTTGGTTGAATTTCGGCGTGTTAACGAAAGCGCAACTGTAAAAATATTAATTACAACTACTTATGAAAGAAACTAGACTTAACATACATTAGATGTGTACATGTTGAGTCCCAATCAGCTTTATATTTCGCTCCCATCTCTAAAGCCATTGATCTCAAGCTGGCTCTCTCGGGATTTTGTATTCCACTTATTACAAAAACAACATTGTCTAGTAATTTGTTGAATGGTTTCGATAATTTAGATTTTTTCGGTTTTTGCGTATGCGCAGAATCATCCTCGTTTTTCCTCTTGGTATCATATTTTCGGCTACTGGCAGGACTTTTCGCCATTTCTGCCTTTTTGTTATCCTTTCTAACAACTACTTTCGGTGATTTTTTCACTTGTTCCTCCATTTTGCGCTTCATCGCATCCTCTTCTTCCTTTTTCTTCATAATCCTCTCGAGTTTCTCGCTACCTTTTGAATCTTCCTGGTCGTAGAAGAGCTCGTCTCTATTCCTGTTTTTATTCGCAGGTTCTTCCGTGTTCGCCTGCTTCTTTGGTGTTGTATTCGAATTTTTATTCAATATTTTCGGCTTGCAACTCGGCGATGTAGTGAAGGATGTTACATTTCTAATAGCAGCTGCAGCTGAAACCACAACTCAATAACAATCGGTATTTTAAAGCGGATTAAAGTCTACCTGTAGGAGGTTTATCATCCTTGTAGTCTTTTCTTTTGGCGAACAAATTTCCAGCTAATATATTATCGGGTGATTCGGGTCTGATAACGAATTTTCCGATTTTCGTCGTACCACCAGTTGCACTTGTCCTCGTTTCGTTTGAATGAATCCTTACGAAAGACAAACCGAATTGTACATGCTTGTTAAACGGCTGAGAGCACACGATCTTCACCCTGTCCCATTTTTCATCGCATTCAGGCTTCGATAAATGCTCGTGCGTAAACATTCTAACTTTATTAATATTCTGACTCTGCCTCGATTCAACAGGCGTCATAAAACATGAAGTAACAAGTAGAACCTAAAGTATATACATAGAATATAAAATATAATTGTAAAGTTGTTTAATAAGCATACTTTGTAGTCGTCATTGCTGCTCGAACGAGAAACTAGTACTTCGATATAGGCGGAATGTTCGTTACCTATATCGATAGCTGTTATTTGACTAGCTTTTTCGAGTTGTAGCACAACTGATGCGTTTTTTTCACCCACGGATCGGCATTTCCACTTCTTGTTCGAGTCTGAAGATAGAATATTACTGGCTGCGTGTACCTGCAAAAGCTCTATTATCAAATGTGTAATGAGTTGATAAGATAAAACTTACAGGATCCTCGGAGCTAAAACTTACAATATGGTCTATTTTCACTTGAGGCATTTTTAAAATTACATCAATTTAACGTTTATTTAATAGTTATTTAAACATTTATTTTAATAATAAAAGCGCAGTTTTGAAATTTGTAGGGTTAGTTTGGCGCTGTTTTGTTTTCATTGACATTTCTGACAGTTTTAGTATAAACTTGACCTTGATGTTGACATTTAATTTATTGTCTCTTATGTATAAGTTATTCGGTTTTAAGCCAGTGGTGTAACATTGGAAATTAAATTTATTATAGTAAATAGGTAGGCGGATGGTAACGTTGAATTTTAGTTGATAATTTATTTCTCTATATTAAAAAACAACAATAAACACTAATTCAAAAAGAATTACTATACAAAAAAATAAACTCCCAGTAATAAGTAGATTATTAGCTAATAATTACAACCTGTAATGAAACCATTGGAGCTATTAATTTATTTTTTGATACTTGTAATAACACAGGTAGACAAGTTTCCCATTAATTAGCAGTAGAAAACACATAAGGGCAAATTATATTATGCTGTCTACGAAGGTAGAAGGTATAAAAAAAGTTGAGCGTAATATGTTTGGGAATAAAACATAGAGCTGAAACATAACAGAAATTCATGTGTATTAAAATTTATCGCCCTCCGAACTCCAACTTTCCTTCTAGAGAGGATAGATACGAGATTCCTGCTATAATTTTATTAAACCCGGAAAGTTTGCAATAATATAATAGTTACTTTTGATATGGTTTATAACAAAAGTAAAGCATCGAGTACATTAAATATACTAAACTATAGGTATATTCGATGTGCATACAAATTAGTAATTTTATTTTATCTAAAAGTTCGCCATAATTGGTTAATTTAGATTTAACTCGACAGGGCGCTTGCAAATTACGTTCATTTCGCTCGTCTCAACTCCACCAAAACATAGTTATTAGACAATGGGTGGGCAAAAATTCAAAATTTAATATTCCGGAATATTAATCGAATTATCAAACTAATTAAAAAATTGTGAAATTACATCGTAAATAAACTGGCATACCATTTCCACGTCCATTGTCTTAACTACACCTACTCCTATTTCTAATTCTAATGAAACCATCTACTAATTAGCGATCAAGCAGATAGGAAATTATACCGTCCAATTTACCACAAGGGATCGAGTTATAGAAAACAATAGACATATATAATTACAGGTCGTAAATAACAATTAACAGTTTGATATGTCAATTAGAGCAACTCCGATCTTATTGTGGGGCGTGTATCGCGTAAATGAAATGCTGCTGAGAAGGATATGATTTATACAACATATTTCCCATGAATCTGATACTCTTTGCTGTGCTAATTTAATAAACAGAATCCCACAGACTATACCAAACGGTTTATTCAACGAAGGAAATTACCATCGGCACACACCAATGTAATTGTAGAATAGGATTGCAGTTTTGTAATAATTTAGTAGGTAATTCTCCAAAGGGTGATCGCAATTTGTGCACTTACGTAGGTCGAGTTGGATCTGGATGACTAACAAGTATCTACGCAAAATCCTGTTTATAATACACTCAGGAAGAAAAGGTTACATAAAACGAGAAAATATCTTATTCTGCAATCTCCAGCGAACGTAATAAATGTTGCAAAGGAAAATAAACTCGACTTCGTTTATTTATCAAAGGCAAAGTCGGATTGGACGGGCAATTTGTATACTAGTTAACGACTCTCTCGAAAATATTATATTATCTGGATTTTACAATAAGCGAATTTAATTAACGAGACGTAAAAATAATTAAAAGCGTAAACGGCTGGGATTTTAATCAAGCAAATTCTCACCTTTAAACTAAACAATAGGAATAGAGTATAAAATGCGATATGAAAGAGCCAATGAAGATATATAAATTAAACGGCTTTTCTTCGGCATTCTTATTACAGGCATCTTATTTGTTGTAAATTCGAAGGCCGACCTCCGGAGTTATATGTAAAGTCATCGCATTTAAATGCGTAGTTGCCGGTGAAGACAAAAGGGCGCTGGAAGCGTTATTCAAATTTCGCCGTAAAACTACGCCCTACTAATTTCGGGCGTTATCCAGATGTACATCCCAACCTGATGGTTGTCCTATAGAAATTAAAATTAATCTCATCGACGTTCCCATAAAAGAAACCTAGACTAAAATTTATTGCCAATAGCACAGTCACAAATTAAATAAGTGGGAATATTTTTTTTTGATAAAAAAAATTTGTAGCAACATGGGTTAACCGGATGAGCAATGCATTTCGTATGCACCGAAAGGTAGGTGTAAGGTAAACGAAGTTTTATTCGAAATAAGTAAAAGAAAGCTTTCGCATAACATTGTTATGGTCACGTATACGAAGTGGATAAATCAACGGTTATATGTGGTGTTGTGGGTAACTATAAAAATTCATATTCGCCAGACGCAACCTTACAATAAATAAGGATTAGCCGTTGAAGACAGTTCTATTGTATAAAGTTTATCTTGCAGAAGGTTGAAATCTTTGTTACTGTCGGCCGGGGCGTCAACGAAATATTTCGTATCTAATTTTTTTTTCACGAAGGCGTTCGCCTCATTTGTGTTGTTTATCATCGGCGATTAATCTAGCTCGAACATACATTTGTCTCTATTATTAATTTCAGTTCCTACACTACAAATTGCGCAAGTAACGGGAGAACAAAATCCGCTTAATTCTGTGATAGGATGGTGTAAATAATTTCGTGGAAACTGCGGAATTATTCGACCTTTTCTAATCTTACTAAGCAATTTGTATTTAGGTAGGCGAATTTTGCTGGAGACGATGACAGTCGCGAATTCACTCCACCCAAAAAATTAGTTAACAACTTGGCGTATGTAAATAAACAACGTATATAATTATCCCTAAATGTAATTCTAAAACGTTCCCATAGGTGTACTGATGCGCGTCCTAAATATTTGTAGGCATTCCAATTTGTTTGAATTAGATTAGAATTGCAAATATGTTTAATATCCCACAAGTACCCAATATATTTATTTTTGTTTATAGTACAAATGTAGGTAGTTTGTGTATATTTTGCCATATGTAATGTGGCATTTTAGCTACGCCCACGCAAATTACGATAAATGACCGATAAATTAAAAAGATTGGAAAATTTTGAATCATACCGCATAGAGAAAATTTAATTATATTTTGATAGTTTCGTAGAATCTCATGCTGCAATTTTAAAGTTACACTTTTTCCAATTTTGGAGTATTAGGAATGCGCTGCACGGGGACTCCCTTATTTTACAAACAGTGCGTCGTAAAGTTACCTTAACTCGGTTAAAACTTTCTGAAACAATCAATTACACCGCCATTATTTGCGATTGCGTCGAAATAAATGTTTGGAATTCGAAGCGCATTAAAATTTTAATTAAAAGTCATGTTTTCGCAAAATACCTGAATAATAAACGCCGATTGATTAATTAATTTTTCCTTTTCGATTCGGCCGAAGGATTAGTGGATCAACCAAAAGGGGAGTTTTTCTTCACTGAAAAAATTTTGGTACATAATATCAATGAACACCATGTTTTCAACTTGTTTTCATTAGCTCAATAAAATAATACATTAATCCAATAAATTTTCATTCATTAGTTAATGAATTCATTTATTAACTCAATGTTTCTTGTAACATTAATTATTAATGTAAAATTTCATTAACTCAATAACAATTTTTATTAATTCAATGAAATTTAATCATTAATATAATAACCTAGTACATTAAAAGCGAATATTTCAGTTAATGTATTCGATACATTAAATCAAAGTAACTTGTACATTAATATAACGAATTGTTCATTCTTTTAATGAAATTTAATTATTGAACCAAAAACATTAATACATTAGTTCGATAAACCACATTCGTCATTTTTTATGTTGCCCGTACATTGATTCAACAAATTGAGTACATAAATCCTATGTTCGAGTTCATTGAGCCAATGAACGCATATACATCATTAGTTCGATAAAACACATTCGGCATTTTTAATGTTGCCCATACATTGATTCAACAAATCTAATACATAAATTCTATGTTCGAGTTCATTGAGACAATGAATGCATATACATTGGTTCGATAAACCACATTCGCAATTTTTTATGTAGCCCGTACATTGATTCAACAAACTGGATACGTAAATTCTTGTCTCGAGTTCATTGAGTTAATGAACGCTTTTCATTAAGTCAATGAATATCAGTTTGGATTTTGGCAATACACACTAGAGTGCAAATCTATGCCGTTCTATTCTATTAGAAAAAAAGAAATAGATAGAGACGCTTTCGAAAATCGCGTTGACCGTTAATTACCCCTCTTTCTCTCCTGTTATTTCGTTTTGAAGCGTTGAACTGGAAGTGTTCTGTTTAGTTAATTTCGTTTTCGTTTTGTATTATAAGAAGGAAGAAAATTCAAGCCCTGTTGTTTTAAGAGGTAAGCATTTTTTAATTCGGTACACTATAGGTTAATACTTATACATTTTATTTCTAGGATTTAATTTTAAACACAAACGTAAAGCCTAAGGGAGATATAAGTGCAACAACTTCAAGATTCATACAAAATGTGTGTAAGTTTTTATGGTTTTTACTACAACTCATTAAATTATTGGATATATTAAATTTTTAGGCCCCAAAGACATTTGTGAAACGTGCATAAGACTTCTGAAGTTTGAAAATTTATCATCGGAAGAGTTCGACGTATGCAGCATGTATTGGAACTTCGCTTGAGTGACATAAAAAACGCACAAAAATTCAGATGATAAAATGAACTTATTACAAACGACCATCTGGATATATCTTGGTGAGTACCTTCAATAGTATACCTACCTATACACCGTGCTTCATTCGCGATTGCAACATGAGCATTTCTATGAGTTGAACAAAGAAATATTAGTAAAATAACAGTTGTCAGAGTGAAAAGTTGCAATGACATAATATCATACTGTTTCTTTTTCCTTTACAAGTGTCTAATTGAAGTTATCTTTGTTGCACCCATAGCCTATGTTGCAATCTATATACTTACTGGATATGTATAGATAGGAATTTACAGTCTACTATATTAACCCATAATTTTTTTTAGATCGATATGGATTTCGCCCCAGCGTATGATGCAAAGAATTTTATGAAATAATTCGAAAATAATTCTTCGAAGATTGACCAGTTTCTTCTAGCAATAATACAAAAAATGTAAATTCGTTAATTTAATAAATCAAATTCATTAATTCAATGTACTGCGTTCATTAATTCAAAAGCTAAAATTCCTTAATTCAATAAAAGAAATTCATTAAACCAAGATCTAAGTTTCATTGATTCTATGAAAGCATTTCATTGAATCAATGTACTACATTTATTAGAAAAAATCTAAAATTTGTTGAATCAGTGTACACCGTTCATTAAACCAATGTAAAATATTACATTGAATTAATGTACTTCTTTATTGGGTCAGCAACTTTAATTCATCGAAACAATGATTTTCATTTCATCATATCAACGAATTATACATCACTTAATGTACCTCTTCATCGCTTAATGAACAAACGTTCATTGATTTAATGAAATCGTTTATTGGACGACTTTTAATGTAAAAATTTCTTGGATTAATGTATTTTTTCATTATCTGCACGTACTTTTTTGGTTCAGTGTTTGAATTTCCTTGGTAATAACCGAGCGTATTGCTTATTAAGACACGCTTTATTTAAGAGGAAAAAAGTTTGTTATAGTAACAAAATACGTAGTTACAGTTAATTATTTTTAAAATTTTGGTGGAGGAGCAGTTCATTTTTTATATTATTACAAATTTAATTGCTAATTAACTTTTCTAATGTCTTTCTTGATTGAAAATTATATTATAGTTGTAGTTCTCCCGCTCACTTACCAAGCGTCTCTGGAATGCATGAGCTCATTTGCATACTCTCATGTAGGTAAATTTACAACTATAAATTCATGTTTATTAATCAAGCTATTTAATACGTAAATTCGCAAATAGTATTTTATTTTTCAACTGAATGCTATAGGAGGAAAAAGTCGCAATTCCACGGCGACTTTGGCTTCCAATTTACGTATACCTTCGGGCTAATAAGTTTCCTTTCGGCGGAACTATGGGGCAAAAAATGCCGTTAGGGCACCCACAACAGACTTAAATTTAATAAAACTTAATTGGGATCGTCTGTGCGTAGTGCGTTCGCGAGGAAATTGAAAGACAACCCGATTTTGAATGTGACGTTAATGATTTTGGGGTTTTACCTCGGAAAACTCCGGTCATGAAAGTTCGGGTCATGAAAATTTATGCTCGTATTTTAGACGTTAGCTAGTTTAATTAAAAAAGATGGGCCGGCGCTGGAAAATTTACATAAACAAATTATGTACTAACTTATTAGAACAATACGGGATTTTCTAACGCCCAAAAAGACTCGTTTAAAAGACAAAATAGATTAAACAACCCGAAAAGTCTTTACTGTCGCACACATTCTACTTCTAGTGCCTATATTTTTAGCGTCGAAAAAGAAAAATCGTGATTTACGTTAAGAGAATAGTGCGAGAAAAAATATCTATAGAGGGGGAGAGCCAATGTTGTGAATGTCTGCCCCACCATCCGAGCATGTAGGTAGGCGCTCCAGAAGGATAAATCCTCGTTATTCCTGGCTATCAACACGTTGTCCTTCTTCCTTCGTCCTGCTACTGCTGCAGCCTGTTGAACATCGAAGCGGCTCTCGCGCGTTTTGTGTGATAGTTTTTAGTTTTTATTTTTCGGTAAGTTTTTTTTAGACCGCAATAGCATGTGAAATTTGTTTTATTTCCTTAAAGTAAATGGTAAAAAAATGTAAATGTTAAGGTAAACGAGAAATTTAAATTCCTGCAACGCAGTAATGTTTTGTTCAATCGTCTTTATAAGGCCAATGGCTCAAGTAATAGTAATGGCATGGAAAATGGTATTGCAGGCGAAAGTATCAAGCGTGTAAGCAGCATCATTATGCTTTATTGAACATGGTTTGTTTTTTGTATCTTAAAATCGTTAGCGATAAAAATAAACTAAACGAGAGATACCTTTGATTATGCTTCATAAATAATTTCGTTTTTTTCTCATACATAGATAGTAATTTATTCAAATAACAAAGCAAACTTTGCAATGCATATCAAGGTATCTAATTACATTGTCTTGCTCAAATTAGTTGATGAGTTGATAAATATTTTTGACTTTCCATGGAAATTTTCATAGAAGTTATTTGATTAGTAATTTTCGCATGTCCATCCAACAATTCAATATGTTTAATCAAATTATTTGTCCTCATTTTATACATCGTGCATAAAAATTGCAGCTTTTTTATGAAATTGCTGGCTCGAATAATAAAAAGCTCGACTTTTTATTCAAAGTTTTATAAGTAGATAGATTTATCAAAGCTGAAATAATTGGCGCAGGAGCAAGGTTCAATTTTAATTAGAAATCAACTTCACTACTCAATTACAAAGGAATATTCTCATAATAAAGAAGTTAAATATTTTCAATAGTCATATAAAAAGTAGGTATCACAGAAATCCCAATTAAGCAAGTAGAAATAGCAAAACCGTTGGATTTTTATTCTAATTTTTGGCGAAGGAACTAAAAATCAAGTTTAACTTTTTATGAGAATTTTCTTTGAGGAATTTCAATAAGGCACATTCGTAGGGTTTACATGAATAAAATTTGAATAAAAACTGTACGTAATTCCTAGTAAATCCGCACCAAACACGTGTATCCCGTTTCTCAAACGTTTAATATATCTACTACCTATATCATTATACCTTGGAGTGTCAACGGCGCAATTCCTAATCGAATAGATAGATGAACCGATGCATAATCTCTTTTCATTGCAATTTCGCGCTTATTCGACAGAAGCAAACGGTCTCAAATATCAAAGGGAACTTCATTAAGGTTGGGCCCTAATTTAACGGTTCAATAAAAATTTTTAATTGATTTAACAGTCAATAGTTGGAAAAGCGCTGATTCGTTTCACCTCGAATTTAACATAAATTTCAATTAGCAACTTTTCAGACTTGAAGGAATAAATTCCACCTACAACAACAGGTTAAACGTAAATCATCCACCTGCCGGTTATCTCTGACGTTGATGATAATCTATTCGAAGTTTCGAAAATTCCCTCGCATATCTAAACGAATTGGAAAATTGAATGATTAAAATATCAATATTTAATTTAGCGGATAGGGATGATATCATTGTTAGGCAAACAATGTATTTTAATTGAAAAGCGACAAAAAAACCAACGCTAGTTCGGAGAACGTCGAAAGTTTTAGTTCCACCAAGTTCATCGCGTGTTTGATATTATAAAGTAGATTAACATCGTTTCATTTATATTAATGAAAACGTATTTCATTATGCACATCATTAAACTCGCGATGTTATAGATAAATGTTATTTTACAACTAAAAGAAAACAACTTCACTCAATTTACTACAATTTAAATACACAGTCGTAACATTGTTATTGAATGGAAAAAAAGCGAACGACTTCGGGGAGAGTTTCCGCAAGATTTTCCGAGACATTTTTCGATTTATTTTACTGAATCAGATTTAAGCTGCACACTGACATGGTTAAGTAAATAACGTAAATCAAATGTACCCTTTAGAACAATAAAATTCGATGCAATTTTGCAATATTCTATTTGCGAACACGTCGAATATATTTTGTAAATCAAAATTGATCTTCGACAGATTTTCTGTTAGAGTGAAATTTACTTTAAAAGTTTCAAAAAATGTGTGTACCTATGTCGAATTATTGTCACTCATTTTACTATTCAAAATATACCTATGTGCATAATTATAGAGATACAAATTACTATGTACACAAATAGGTACATATTATTGAACAAAAAAATATATTTTAATGTAAACATATTCATTGATGCAATATGTGACAAACAGAAGATCCCTTCAATTCAAACGCAAGCGAGTATTTGATGAGAAATGCAATTAAACACAGATTTAATTAGTAATATGTATAAGATGAACGTGACGATGCACGATGAGTATAGGAAGGTAAATTTCTATGTGGGCAATTAATTAACTAACGAAAATAGTAATACTGTTTGAACAAATAAATACTGCAACTACATATAATTAATTAACTGCAATGTCTAATTATATAGGCAATTACATCAATTTTCAACGGCCTATTCATTTAGGCTGCTAAACAAATATTATTGCGTTAGAAAAACATCTCCTAATTCTAATGTAAAATGAAGATGGCATTTAATTTTGCCGGCATTAAAACGAAACTGAGAGTAGGTGAACTGTGAAATTAGCGGTTAAGTTTCTCTTTGCGATTTGACTTCGAATAAATATCATGTAGCTGCAGCTTTTTCATTCGGTAAATACTGAAAAATAAACAACAAACGTACTCATGTAGATGGTTTATTTTACACGGAAAGCATTGGTAATTGTTTTAATGGATGCACTTCGATAATTTCACAGATGATTACTCTTATTTTCGCCTTGTTGGCCGCAATGTAATTAGGGTAATTTCGAAAAAAGCAAAAAAAATATTATTCTGTGACCTGCAAAGGAAGTATCCAGGAAGTTGTAATTGATATAAAATCGATTGATAATATAATAAATTTGGATACGTTTATTCAATTAGTCAAATAAAACGTATTCAAACTTCCATGCAAAGTTAATTTCGAATTTATTCATTAGTGATTCGAATTTAAATATTATTTCCATTTAGCGTAATATTTTTGATACATTACATTCGAAATTTTGGTGGAGGATTTGATTAATCTACAATTTAAAAAAATGGCGGAAGAACTACACTCGGGATTATCTAATAAACTTAAAAAAAACATCTCGAATAAAATAGGCTTCTTGTGTGAAATGCCCAAGTATGGAAGAACTAAACGCTTCGCCCTTTATCTAGTTCATAAGAGGGTCAATTCCAGGTAAGGCATGCAAGGCCTACGCATTCGTTTACATGCACTCTCTCCAGGGATTCGCGTTAAATTGAATTAGTCCCGCTCGAACGGGCTGCGGATATCAATTTTTCTCATGGATGGTGCTTTATGCTTACACAAAAACGAGCAACGCGTGAGTGTCGAGTTTTAGATTTATTGAATAAAAACGAGTGTTTAAATTAATTTTATATCTGCTAATTTCGAGATAGTTAAGGTGGGGTCTGTAGATTTAGATGAAAGACCATCACGTAGTTAGATAATTTCGTATCTTTTTTTCTCTAAAATTTAGTTTCCGCTTTTATCCGCCATGCGTTTTTTTACCGTTTTTCCTTGCTTCCGGTTTAAATCTAGTTCTTTTCAGAATAGAATCAATACTATAAACGAATTACACGTGACGAATTTGAGAGCAGCAAAATGGAAAAAAAGTGCTCTGTGCATGTATAGTTTCGACATTTTCCATCTATTTGTCGCAAAAGCTTTTTTCTATAGCGCCAATAACCAAATTACGCGCGCCGGTGGCAGAAAATATACTGTAGGATAATGATTTCCGGGCGGAAAAACCGACGAATCTCCGTTGGTTTCATAATCATCTCATCAAGACAAATGATATTCAGGTTATAGATCAATTCGCCCTCGAGTAGCGGGAAATTTCTGCGGATACGCTCGTAACCGAGGTGTTATCGCATTAGCAGGGAGTGTGTATGGAAACATTACACTATCACGGCCAATATCGAATGTCGTTTTGATTATTACTAGTGCTAATGGATTGATTAACGGCGTTGCTGCGGAGACTGCGATGCCTTTTCCATCATCCACCCGTCCTTCCCGATCGGTAATCAACAGTTTGCCGATCTATAAGCTTAGCGTTACCCTTTTACAGTTAAAAAGAAATGGATTTAGCGAATTTCAACCGCACGGTCTCATTTAAATGTCAATGGTATTCCGGTTTTTTTGTAGCAAGCAGGTTCTTTACGATGGAAATTGTCTATTAGATGCCTCTTGTTTTCGATGCAGTCAATCGAGGAAGTGGAAGGATGGCTTTAATATAATTTCTTTTCAGCTTAAAAGTTTTTTTTCGAAAAGAGAACGATTCGCTACGGCCTTATTTCATTCGCCTACATTTAGAGATACTGAAAATTTGTTGGAGGAATTTTGAACATATTTTTTTTCGTTTGGGCAATACATTTATCTCATACATATTGCATAGTATATCCGAGTTTAAAAAATTCAAGGCGGGGATTTGCGATCTACTGTTACAAGAGAAAAGAATAGAGCAGTGCTTTTGTTCTTCGTCGTTGTATTTTAATCTGTTTGTAACATTTTTAATTACCCATTAAGTAATAAACTACCTTTGTGCCTTCACACGAATTTAAATGCAACGAAAAGCCGTGGGCTGGATAGCGGAATATACAATTCGTACAACTTTCCTATTTTTCGACATCGTATTTCATTATTCCGAATGTCAAATCGATGATGGAGATGTATTATAAAACGAACAAAACTGGCTTCATAAGAGCATTAAAAATTTCTACCCTCGGGCACCTTTTTCGGTACTTAATTAATTAGGAGTCTTAATGAATTTTTCCTTTTAAAGTTATAAACTCCTTTTTTGGAAAACAAACATAATTTTTCTACGAAAACCCGTTAAAGTTGAAAACTTTGGATGAGATAAGTATGCGCAATTAATTAATAGAATATACCTAGATAAAAAGTTATGTACGTAAAAAAAATCATTATTTTACAATAAATCTTGCACATTATATATTCTCCTATGATATGAAATAGTTATAGATATACACTTAAGGAGTTTCTGAATAATTTAAAATGGATTGAAAGTAATTCAAAAAGGATTGCTGGATATCCACAGATCCTTGCTTTGAGCTGTTCCTAGACTGCATAAAAATTTCAACTCGTGTAATGCACCTATCGTTACGCAAGTACAGTACATGTACTCGTATCATGGAATGGTAGGCATTCTCATTGAGCCCTAGTAACAAAGAAGTACGATCGGGTGTCGGGAGTAGTGAGTAATATAATAGGCAATGTCCATGAAATTTGAATCAACGCTCTAATTAATAGGTCATTACAAAAAGTGAAGCTTTAAGGTTTCCTTCTCTTGACCTATTTTTACAACTGGCTTTCACTTTTGCACGCGATTATTTCCAAACTTTTGTTAGCACTGAGCAATTTTTCGCCGCATAATGAATTAATAAATTGTACGTAAATTAATAAATAAAATTAAGCGCCCTCTGTGTAAACCACTTTATCAATAAAACGGCTTTTCTAAAGGGTATACGTGACGACATTAAATGTAAAGCAAGAACCGGTTGATTATGTTTCTCACGATTTTCTTATGGATACACAATCCTGATAAATCGTCGTCCGGGGAAAATATACACCACACGGGTCTTCGCGAGTTCGTCGAAATGATTCGCATGCCTCTACGCTTAATTATCGGAGTTTTAGAGCTTTAGAGAGTTGGATTACTCTACATTTTCTTCGTTTACAGCTAACCGAGTTTATTTAAACTATTCACCTTTATGCTAACGAGATACTTTACAATACGATAAGTAGATACTTATTACAATAAATTATAAAATATATTGAACGTAAAATGAAGATACTAGGTTGGTTTATCATTGATAGAAATGTATGCCTGAAAGGCGTGTAAAATGTAACAATAATATTACGTTTTTATTATGTTTTTAAATTCTACGAGTTTCGTTTGAAATACGTATATTTCTTGTGTGTTGCATTATTTTTCTTCTGAGTTTTCATTCCGAAACACTATGCCATATTATCAACATCTGAGTAAATATTTGTTTTCCTTATTGCTAACTGCAAGCACCTTAGGGACTCTTCACTCGGAATATTCTACTACCTACATAGGCATATGTGATAATTGTTTTTATACCAATGTTCTTTTTATTTGCGTATATAAGTACGAAAGAATGTGGGTATAATAAGCATGTACTTTTTGAAATGAACTATATAAAATTAATTAACTAGTTAATTCCTATATGCTAATTTGTTTATTAGGAATAGTAGCGAGTCGTTAAATTTGTGATAAAATAGCAGGCGCGGCAATAAATTATGCTTATTTTTCGTTTATGTCAAGCGAAAATAAATAATTAACAATTATCTATGCATGACCTAAATTACGTATTGTAAGTTTACCCCGAGAAAAATCCCCTTGATTTTAAATATCCTTTAGAATAAACCACAACCTTTGATTAACCGATTTCACCCAGTCAGGTAAAAATTTCACTCCCTAATCGAGCAACGTGTAAATTTTCCCCCGCAGCTCCACGCCTAATCAACCCCGATTTCTCAGCGCGGCGCTCGAGAATTTCACGCCCAATTCATCATCCACCGCATAAAAAAAAATCATTTCCAGATCGTTCGGGAGATCACCATGATACCGCTCGCGATATTCCTCTTCTTCCTGGTGCAATCGTCCTTCGCCGACTTCGAGGACTCGTACGCGGAGCGGGGCTTCAACAGCGCCTACGCCGACGACCTGCGGGAGGCCGAGGACGGCGACCTGGACAAGCGGGACAATCACTTCATGCGATTCGGCAGGAACGACGGCGACTACAAGGCCAAGGAGTACTCCTACGAGGAGTACGACGACGCCGACGCCGACGCCGAGGTGAAGCGCTCGGGGAACCACCACGTCCGGTTCGGGCGGTCCGGGTCCAACGCGTTCATGCGCTTCGGCCGGAGCCAAGACAGGGGGCGAAATAAATCCATGTTCATGAGAATAGGTAAGAGGGTAAGAGGTTTTTCCAGCGCCTATTGATTGGTTACCGCGAATTCCCGGGATGACCATCATCGATATACCTTTCGATAAACGTTTTTAATGTCAATAAATTATTAGTATAAGAAACTGGTAGAAGAGTCCACTTAACTGGAGTGTTCATTATATCTTATACTCGGGGTCGTTATTCGATCATTACGCGGTAAAATAAGCCATTAAAAATATAAATTATATTTTTTTTTGCGTTTCGGACGCCCTCGAGATCGCCCCAAAGGTGACTTAATTGCTAATCAAATTGAATTAACTCGCGTTTAAGACCGGAGTTTTCTTTCTTTCTTTCCGGACGAAAGTTTGCGATCCTTTGAAAACGTGCTCGAGTATGAATAAATTGATGGAAGTTTAAAATATATTTGAAAATGTTTTTTTTATTGGAATTACCATAATTAAGGTCAGATGTGATGTCTCGAAAGACGTATTTTTCGTTGTGCAGGAGATTTCAGAGAATCAGCAACATTTGTGGGTGTTTTCTTAACAAGCTGTTAGTATATTTTCCGATTCCTGCGGTTGACAGTTTTCCTGTATCGAGCGGACTTTCTCCGGTTCTTCTCCGTGCACAATTAAAGCTAGTTACTAATTTACAATTAATTATATCATTACGAAACGCGAAGAATCGCAATTTACATTCCTCCGGGTTTATAATTCAAACCGGAACCGGAATCGCTCAAATGCTCTCCAACTAACCACTGTTTACACTGCATATTTAGTTATTCATCGTATTCCAGGTAGGAATTTCCAGGAGCAGGACGGTAAAATTCGCTCGAAACGATCCGCGCCGCCGAGTCCTGCCGATCCGGACTATCCCAAGCGCAAGGATCATTTCATGAGGTTCGGCAAGAGCCCTTCGTTCATGCGATACGGCAGGAATCCTGACCTGGGGATGGGATTCAACCGACCATTCGACCACGGCAAGATCGAACGTAAGCAGTTTTCTTATCTAATAGTCGTGGAGAAACTACAGTATTCTTCTTCCGAAAAATAATTACAAATCACCAAAGGATAATTGATTCATTAACCACTATTACTTTGTGGTTGATATAAAGGATTTCACGAAGCGTTGTATAGGCAACACAACATACATTAGCAGAAGTAGAGGAACTCCTGAAAACCGATAGATTTTTTTAAATTCTATATATTGTCATGTATTTTTCTTGTATATTCCTGCAGATTGTAATTTTTTTTTGTATTTTTTTTAGCTTTCCCGGATCATCTCTCGCAGGTGAACGGATGGGATCCGAAGGAGAACCAAATGTTGAGTTTGCTGTTGGCCAAATTGCTGGCGAGGAGGCAGGAGGCTGCGTCTGAAAACTCGTTGTAATGGAATTAATAAGGCTGTTTTTATTTCAAGGGAGGCCTAAACCTACTAAAAAATATCTATACGGTGTGGTGTCTATATAGAAATTAAATCCTAAACGGTGTTGTTTAAATTCGTTGAAATGTATCTCTAAAATATATTTTTCGGTCAACAGTAATGTGTTTATCCTAAATGATAATTGAGTGTTTGCTCTAACTTACTGTTAGATACGTGAAATTAGTTTTAATATTCGCTGAAAATTAATACCTACCTAATATTATATTTTTGGTGAAAAATAAAAAAATATTGTCTCGTTTCTCTACATTTTTTATACCTTCTAAATCTATGATCTATATAGATACTTCACTCAGAATACATTTTAACGGCTAATAAACTTATCTCTTGTCCTGTTATCTCCAATTTATACCCTCCCATGTGCCACGTTTCTCATTTTTGGTGGTATCTACAAAAATCCTTTCGTCTTAGATAAGACTTCTTCTAAATCGAACTGTTCCTTACTAGATGAATCATATTTCTAAAATTAATTGAATGTAGTTGTGCAGTCAATGGAAATTTGATTAAAATCGTTTTAAATATTGATTCATCTCGTAAACTTGTCCTAAATATATCAATGTCGATATTTTCATTGAAATTATCGCCATGTAGTTCAAGTCTTTGTAATGAATGTGTACCTATTAATTGTGTATTCATTTGTGGCTGGAAATCGTTTATCATAAATGTATATTTTATCGATATTATACATGTTGTAAATATTCTAATTGTTCCAAAATGCAAAAAATTAATCGAGAAATAATAAAGGGCATAAAAGTTGACGATAAACATTTTTGACTTACTCGTATTTTATTAGAAATTTTTACGAAGCCGAAGAAGATAAATACAATTTTAGAGTTAAGCAAATTTATTTGCTTTTTTTTCGTATTATGCTTTCCCATATACACAAACCTGTTAAAACTCGCAATGCAAACTAAATATTTAACTTTGTCAAACATTCTTTTTCAATTAACACATCCATTCATGAATTATTAATAGCAAATTCGATTTAATTCGACTGGTTTTCTGGTGCGTGGAACCAGATAAAAACAGAACCAACCACTAAATCCAACTTTCGCTTCACCCCCTGTAGAATTTCGCACGTTCAAAATGCACCTAATCAAACCTGTTTCTCTGTTTCTACACACTCGTTGATCACCATCTCCTCCAGCAGTATACCAGTGACCTTGTAATCCCCATTCGAAACAGCCTCTTACCAAGACTATATTCGCATTAGAACTTAATTGAAGCCAAATTTCCGTTTAGGCACTTCAAATTTGTACCATTACAAAACTGAAGAATAAGCTTAAGTGAATCGTTAAGCCGAAACTTGAGTCAAAGTTGCAGTGGATTATGACTTAAGACAATTACTTTTAAGACTTGGTATGTAGGTATACTGAGTAAATTTAGGTTCTGGTGGTATAGGAAGTTTGCGAATAGAGAATAAGAGAGACTTAAGTAATGATCTTAGGGTTATTATTCTGATGTAAATGGTCGGCGCGTTTGGCACGATTGCAATGCAACTTGCAAGTAAGACAATCAGACAATCACGTAAGTGTGCAGTGGGTAAAAAGCGGCTCTCGAGCCACGGCGACGACGTCTTGTTTTTCGTCTTTCACTTCTCGAAAAAGTAGGCCGCAGCTCGATCGCATCGACCGCGAGCATTGAGTGGTTGGCGAGCAGAGAGCGCGGTGGTCGCGCGCTGAATATCCTTATTTATTTATTTGTTTTCGTTGGTTTTTTTTCCTTCGTCGATCGGTCGCCCGATTTTTTGGATAATCGCGACAGGACATATCCAGGACGTTCGCGATACCGAACCGATATCGGGAGGCGATATCGAGCTGAGAAAATGGTGCTGTATACGAGGATCGCTGAAGCGGACGAAACGGTAGGTTTACTTAAGTGATTTGCTAGCTAATAGGCGAGTATTGTTCGGGTTTATTGTCGGGTTTTGAATTTATTGCACCTAACGGAACGTGTGTATTTGAAATAAATTATTAAATTAGGAGCACATTTTGCGCACTTTTGGGACTAACATACATGTTTAGCAGAATTCGATTTTTACCAATTTTTTAACGATTTTTACGAGCGAAACATGCTCATTATCTTCCTTCGAAAATATTCCAGTTCAAATATTTACAAGGGTTATCTGTTTGGAACCGATAGCGATTAATTATGAAATTCGTTTATAAAAAAGTTGATCAATATTTACAATTTAATTCGATGTTATGAATTTGCTTGCAGAAAAGATTGTTTCTGTTAATTATAATACCCCTACGCTTCCTATGCATCAGTAGATATAATTTATTTGATTAAATATAAACAGCGGTTCTTGAATATCCTTGTTTTATATTATAGAATGTTGCATTGCACGGTTTTTAAGTACTGGATTGACACTTTTAATGGAGTATGGAATTAACAACAAAACATAGAAAGTAATGAAAACTGAGAAAGTTATTACACACAACAAAACAAGTTGCACTTAGCATTGTATTCGATTTGTCGCTAAAAACCCATTTGATAGTTCTACTTTTAACTAATTTACCTTATTTTACGATTTAAAATGAAAGGGCCTGAAGTGTTAATTAATCTCCATAAAAAAACGGAAATTCTCTATTGTTGTTAGAGGTATAATATTTATTACCATACAATTATTTAAATTGCGGCATTATTTCTGATTCTAGGGAATTGGTGTTTATTTATAAACTTCCTGGTAAAATTTTCGCATAAAATCAATAGTTACTATTTATATTATTAAAGGAAATCGATTAATATTTGATTATACTTTGCAGCAATTTTAAATTTTAAACGTTACTAAAATAACAAATATTTTATACATATCTTCGTAGTCAATGTTTGAGTTTTTTTTTTTGTACTGAAAGATTTGAATTAACCCCTGTAGAATCAATTCATTCAGTTTACCGCAGCATTTGTTTGCAACATTTTTTCCTCTCATTAAACGTCCGGGATATGCGAAAAAACTTCGATGCTCGTTAATAAATAATTAAATCGGTACATAAATGTTTTTTATGCGATTACAAACGCACATTAGAATAGATCGTCGGAAAAACCTGTACCTACAGTGACATTATTTCAATCTTACGTAACGCGATTTTATAGATACCTGAACATTTGAATAAAAAACGATCACGGTTTAATTTAATTTAATTGTCGGGACGACTCGGCGCGTTTAATTATTGCCTTTTCGAAAATGCTGGGAGTAAATCATGCGTAAATTGTTGGAATTCATTGGTTAATCATCACTATAACATCACTTATCCACATACCTGTTGTAGACTTTTATAACATTAGAATAGTTTTTTTACAAGGATTATTGAAAAAGTTTTATACTATTATTTAAAAGCTAGACACTTATTTTTTTTTTGTTTCTAAAAAAATCTTTGTAAAAACCTTCTTAAAAACGTACAAATGAACCCTTAACAACTACCAAAATATCTTAATATCATTCGAAACAGCAACATTCTGAACCATACCTATACCTAATTAGAAATCAATAAATGTATTAATTTATTCTAATTAAACAATAGTCGTGAACTATATTTCTACTGATGCTAAAAATAGATCGATCCGCTAGTTTTTATTTCGTTTAGCTCCAGGAAATTTTCTTTGCGTTTTTTCCCAAAACGATGGTTCCGTTTTAGTTAAACAATACTAATTAGTTATTTATGCAAATTCGATTAGAGTTAAATTGTCGGGCGCACCTTCGCTGTGATAAATCGAATGAGAAAAAAATTGTAAACTACAAGTACCTATCATAATATCGAATCCTTGTCTTGAGTGGCTGGAAAATGCGCTACTAATAATTCTCGAGCAGTGACAAGATTCGCTATCGATTGTAGTTTAATCGATACATTCATTGAGAGTTCTTGATGTTGGTATTTTCCAGAAGTGTTAAGGTAAAAATTAAGTTTAACTAATTAAAATTAATATTTTGATAAATGTTCTACAAATTAAGAAAACACAAATTTATTTATCTTGAAATTCTTAATGTCGGGCCAATTAGTTTTTTTTTATTTCATGAATTAACTTTATTTACTAATAAAATCCAATTTAAACTAAATATGGTTTAAAGTTGGCGTGTTATTTTGGAATTTTTAATTGTTATTAGCGGTTATTGACACTGATTTCTACTCGTTAATACATTAATGTCACGTTCTCCAGCGGCTGATTTTTTTTAATAATTAATTTAATTGTTTAAAATATCGTACTTGCGCCAGCTTACTCATATATGAATTGTGTTTGTACTAAAAAAATCATTCCATTAATTACAATTTATTCATTCATTTAAATTTTACATGTTCTTGTAGTTGATAAGTTTACAAACGAAACAATTTCCATTCATAAACACACTCTAAATAGTTGTTGGATTGTTCATATGGGTTTACTATCAGGTTGACAGTCTTAATTAGCTTAATCAAGTCTACAATTAGATTGGTGTGACTCATTGATACCTGTTAATTTTGTTATAAACAATTAAATTTTACCATATATGCATCGGTTTCTTGATATCTGCGAGTATTTACATTTTACTCATTCATTCATGCATTTCGTTTCGTGAGCTAATTTGTGGTTACTCTGTGAAGATTTGCATATTCGGTAAGATTTTCCTGTTTCTGAATTAGTTTATTTATCTATTACTTAGCTAGTAATTGTTAATTTTTGTTGCTTTATAACTTGGTGTTTTATTAATGGTATTTTGGGAAGCAATTCTTCTAAAAGTGAGATGTAATTTGTCTTAATAATAAAAGGAAATTTATGAGTCAGCGCCTTTAATTGAAAAAAAAAATAATTGAAAATGTTGTAGAGGTGTGAGGGAAAATGTAGAGGTGGTATATAACCGTTATAGAGTGCACTTGAAATTCGCCAATTTTGTGTTGTAGAGTTTCTAAAAATAAATCAACGAAAACACGATTCAGATTCGATTTACCTTATTTAATAGCGTTTAATCGTCATAATATAGTAAGATAGCGTGTGGTAGGCATGCCATCAACAACATTCGTAAAATAAAAGTGGTACCTTCAAGGTCGTCCGGCTCGGTTTTCCCAAAATCATAGCGTAATCGCAGCTTTCTGCTGTTGTCGAGAAGAATGCTGTGCACGATTTATTTCCTTGATATTTTTGCCTATACAAATCTGCTGTGCCCACGCATTGTAATGGGAATGTTTCGACTAAATTCTTGATCGTATTCAACTCTTCCTGTTTTTTTTAATAGGGATATCCACGGGCGGCTGGTGTTTACAATTCTCAAGTGAATATGTACAATTTAAATCGAAGGTTGTTCTCGTAACGTAAAAATTGTAAGTAAATAACAGGACTTTCTAATTGACAAGCAGGAATGGATTTTAAACTGTCTAATTATGCCGTAACACAATTACAGTTCGATTCGAAGAAGTACGTTCCGTTATTTGTTAAAAAATTGCCAACTAAATTTAGAAGACCTTCGAATTATACCAAGTTTTATCAAAGACGAAATTTTCGCAATTGTATTTGTTGAGTTATTCGAATTATTTCCTGGCTGGCGGAACGAAAAGTAAAATTACAGTTAAGACCGGTCCGGCTTAAGGTAGGTCCTCCATCTCTTCTGCTAATAAACTCACTTTCTCTTCGAGTTCCTAGAAAATGACGCACTGAAATTCATTACGAAATAATTCGGTTAATACCCGGTGCCCGGTTGGATAATATAATTTAAGGAAGTGCTTACGTATCTTAACGAAAGCGAAAAATCCGATTATAATTGACAGTTTTCGCAAACTTACGTAGAAATAACGTTACGCTAAATGAACTGTATGAATACCTGAAAACACTAATTTCTCCCTACTTTACGTTATAACTTGCATTTAAATCTATCGAGTTATTATTCACCTACTTCAACATTTGGATATCATCGGATATCATTCGATATAATCATTTAAATAACGTAGCAAAATAAGAAACCAATCTAATCGGAAACGATTTATTTTTTAACCTACAACCAATCGGAATTGTAATTTAATTCACTAATAAGCGAACCGAATTAATTTTATTACCCATAGTTATTAATATACAGCCGAGATTTACGTAAAAAAGTACACAATAGATGACGTAATTGAAACTTCAAATAAAATTTCCTAGTAATCTAAGAGAGATAAACGCCTTAAGGATAGCAATGGAACGGATAAGGACGGTGATACTTCACGCAGCGGTGACAGATAGTTCAAAATCAAGGTAAAACGCAATGATCGAATATTGATAGGAATCTAGATAGATAGAGAGGGAGGTATTGTGGATTGTGTAGGATTAAAAAAAGATGGGTTCAGTCAATTCATGAAATCGGATCCGATCAGATTCGACGTGCGTTCGAGTGTGGTTCATTATTTGGTGTTTACTGATTAGGATGAACAAAGATAAAGGTACGAGGTTCTCGCAATAATTTGATTTTTAGATGCAATGAGTAATTAACTGGATTTTTTTCCAATCAAATTGAGACTTAATAGCAAAAATGGAATTCATTGTTGATAAGAAACATAAAATTAATATGTTTAATGTTATAACTCATTTAAAAAACCAATTATTCTTGTAACAACAAACTAAAACATGAGCTAAGTATGTGTTAACTATAAAAATTACACGGAATGTTCGTCGATTGTACGTCAGTTGATGGCAGTTCAATAAAAATATAGCATTTTAGGCTTGTTTGTTTTGTCGAAGAGAATTTTTTTTTGTTAATTTATATTGGCAAATTAATTTATTTCCATCGGTTATTAATACTTCAACGAGTTAAATATAGAACGTGAGAGTTGGTTCAGTCTAAATATTCCAGTTTAAACATGTGGCTCGGCGAACGTCATCTGTTTGACCAAATGTTAACCAAAAATTTATTTACATAAATAATTGAACCGAAAATTCACTTTTTTAACCGAGCCGCTCAACTTAGAATTTACCGATAACCGTTTTGTTGCAGATGCCTCAAACTGTCCCATCCGCAGGGTTCACTCCCCCGTGTGATTACAGCAACTTCGCGGACAATTTCGACTTGTCTCTGCTGCCCGGAGGGGATCCGCCCAATTCACCATCGACGCTGTTCTATTCGCAGTACGATAGCGAGAAACTCCCGCAGCAGCCCAAAATAGTGACTTCCTTCTATCCTTCGTCTCCCTCCGAGCAGGAAGCCGAATTGGAGCAACTCGCCCCCGATTTCCAAACTCTATTAGTAGCCAACGACGCTAAAAAATACTACGGGAACATCTACTTGGATGTACCCAGCCCCTACTCGCCCATATCCCAAGGGCTTTTATCTCCCAACGATCAGTTCACTTCATACAGAGATAATTTGTATCCCAGTTCCCCGGAACAATCTACTTATACACCATCGCCCGGCTCCGTCTACTCCACATCCCCATGCGGAGAAGACTACCTCCAAAATCAATACATTAAGAAGGAAAACTCCACTATCTCCAACTTCTCTCCATTCAACGTCAAAGAGGAATCCTTCCTGTTATCCACCGAACATTCGGACGTACTGAGCCTCTTCGATTCCGTCGAAATACAGAAACGCATCAAAGAGGAAACCGAGGAAGATTTCAGCGGCAGGACGCTTCGGGAATTACTGGAGAAAGACACGCAGGACGCCGGGCGGACGGTGCCCCAGCAGCCCGAGGACCATCGCTTGCTCAGGGAAGCCTTGAGAGACACCAGCTTCCAGAAGAAGTTCAACATCAAACCCATCGACTTCGGCTTCCTGGGCGGCGACGTGAAAATGGAGGAGCCCGAGCAGGACGATCTGATGAGGACCTGCAACGAGGAGATGGCCAAAGGGAGCATCGAACCCGTGCTGAATATGGCCATCGAGCAGATGAGGAAAGACGTCGATAACACGTGCGCTACTCTTGGAATTTCCGCAGGTAAGATCGATGTGGGTGTGAATGGGGATTTTTTTTAACCCTTATATTGTTTGAAACATCCGGTATTAGGCGTAGTTATTGCTTCGTTTACGAATTTTTAGTCGGCGCTAGATAAATCTCTTGGGGATTTATAATCGTAGGTGTGGTACCGATTCAAGGACGACGCCGTGCTCTGGTATGCCCAGTTTTTATTTATTGTCTTCGATTATCATGTTTGTAATAGCCATAAGCATTACTTAATGGGTGCGACATTACGAAAAAAATCGCTATTTATGGATCGTTGATTCCTTAAAGAGTCCTTAACAAAGCGCGTTTTGTAATTTCGCTTGTCGCTGGTGTAATCCAATTTTGCTGTGTTCGAAGAATTGCGGTACTGCACGCACTAATAACTTTACGATTGGTTAAAGAATCATCAAGGTAACGAGCGGTGGAGGTTTACAGTCGCGTTTAATTGCGTTTTTAAAGCGATCTTAAATATAGTATACTGGCACGTCATAATTTCATTAGCAGCAATTTTTATTGAGACTTTTTATTGAGAAATTTTCACGTAAATTCCTGCAAATGGAGCAACTTTTGTGAGAAAAACAGTACCTATACTAAGCGTACATTTGTCTCAATTTATAAAACGTAACCAATAACAACAACACAAACTCGATTTTAACAACTTTCTATGTAGCTGCTCCTAATCTAGATCGTGCGATAATTATCAGGTTATTAAAGAACAAATTATGAGCGTATAAAGGTATATACGAAATACGCACGAGGAGCCGCGTTGTATATTACCACAACACGCCTTAACCTTCGTGGTAGTACTATTTGTAAACATAGTACCCATTTACCAACACACTCCAAGTGATATTTCATGGCCGAATGTCCCTCGAATTTGAATCGAAAATCCAACACGTAATAACAATAACTGCGTAACAATAGAAGAATGAGTTATAATGAAACCGATTTCTTGGCATATATTTTAAATGAATCTTGCAGATCCATCACAATGGGATCCCACCAATGTGCTATCATGGATCAGATGGACATCCAGGCAATTCAGCCTTCCAGAACCTCTCTCCGATCAATGGGATATGGCCGGGTCGAGTTTAATCGCTCTGACCGAGGAAGACTTCACCAGCAGATCCCCGCAGGCAAGTTGTTAACTAATAATTAGATAAACCATTAAAAATAGATTTTTAAACTAAGTGAAATTAGCCAATAATGACATCACCTCTGCATTCGCTGCCGATCGAAAATTTTCTCACGGTTTGCGTTTATTATAATTTTTTAACGTACACCTTTTGAGTCACGATTTTCCAAAACCCATTGGTAATCGAGTTGGTTACAATTTTTTTTACTATTACTCATACGATTTTGTTGTGAAACCGTACGAAGAAGCTGGCAGAGATTTCGCAAACTTCGCAACAAGGTTACCTATTTATGTTATGAATGAATAAAGCCTAAGTGTTTCTAATAGAGATAAATCTGGTAGTCGTGACGGACAATTTGTGTTTCTTCCTTTCTTCTGCCACTATATGATAACGACAATTATCATAAATACATGTCGAAGGTCTGTTTAAGTATCATTTTAGGGTGCAGTGCTAGCATAGTATGTATGCAATATGTTAGAACAATTCAATAAGAAGGGATAAATAAGTGATTAAGGGTGATTCCTGCGGGTTGAGCATTATTAACACAGGAATGCATCGAGATTCGCGCGATATAATAATTGAAAAGTCAACCGAGCGCGACGTAAAATCGCATTCCTCGGCCATTTTTAATGGTCAAGTAGGTCGAACGAGAAAGACTTTCTCTTCTCTCGGACCGACGACGTTCTTCGTAAGCGGTAGAAAATATTGTTTCTCTTCTTCGCGTGTCCTCTCGAGAATTCGTCGTGAAGGACGCTCGACGACATTGCTGCTAGCGAAATAACGAAAAAAAAAACGCTCGATTTGAATTCGATTCGAGCTGCTCGTTTTTGTGTTCTAGAATGCGGGTTATTAATAATAAAAAATGATAATTATGCGTTAGCGCTAGCATGATAGCTTCGGTCGGAATAAACCTAATTAAATGTGGATTAAGCGCAGATGGAGCTGTATTTGTAACTTCAGGACATGCTGATTTCTCGCGGGGTTCGTTCTTGTGATTTTTCTTCATTTTCATTTGTATCACATGAAAACAGTATTTTCTATCATTCTTATTTGTTCTTCAATTACGTCAATTCTTCATTTTTCAAGTCTATTTCACTTTCTTCCAATTAATTTCATATTTCTGCAATCTAAAAACAGTCATGTTTAAAATCATTGCATAATTATAATCATTTCCTTTGGTGGAATGTATCTAATAATAATAATTAAGATGATCCTTTTTTATCTTATAGGGTGGAATGATTCTCCATGCTCAGTTAGAAATATGGAAAGCAGCGTATTCGGAGGAAGATCTTGGAATCCAATGGCGCCCAGAAACGACATCGAGCAATGCTTCAAGCGGCGATTTATCAGATGGTAATTTCCTAATTTATCCATTATCAACTAATTTATAATCGATACTTCATCGAAAATACCTACATATGTGGTTCTATCATTCCTTTACTATTTATCTCCAGATACACTGTATTAATCAACGTTAGATTTCTTTGTTTACCGTGACATTTATAAAGCTTTTAATTCGCCTTACGTATAAATTTTTCTAATCTAATATAAAATATGCAGAACGATCAAGTTGTTAACCTTCATGGATTGTTATAACTCTAGTTATTATACAACTTTTCAACGCGGGCATTGTTAATTGCCTTCTTGTAGATAAAATGAAATTCGTATCGATACATAAAAGGTCGTTTCTTAATCTATTAAAAAATAATTAGATGTAAAAAGTAGAGTACCAGAAAGTTCATGGGAATCTAACTTTGTTAATTTGCATTGATTACAATCCCACAATATCATACATAGATGAATCGAGGATCTTTTAAGTAAATATAATTTTTTCTTTCAGACGAAGAGGAAGACGTGCCATGTCCAGCGGATCCAGCCAAACCCACCACATCCCGGTCCGGCAGCCACATCCACCTGTGGCAGTTCCTGAAAGAGCTGCTGGCGTCGCCGCAGGCGCACGGCTCCTGCATCCGATGGATCGACAGGACGCGGGGGATCTTCAAGATCGAGGACTCGGTGAAGGTGGCGCGATTGTGGGGCAAGCGCAAGAACCGGCCCGCGATGAACTACGACAAGCTGAGCAGGTCGATCAGGCAGTACTACAAGAAGGGCATCATGAAGAAGACCGAGCGTTCGCAGCGGCTCGTCTACCAATTCTGCCATCCGTATTGTTTGTGAATATCCTTTCGATGCATCTCACCGAAATCCTTCAACCTTGTACATAGCTTCTAGTGTACCAAAGTAACTGTGTAAAAAACGCGGCTGGAGATTTGGAGATTAATCGCGGTGCGGGGTATTAATACATTTTGTTTATTTTTTTGGGGGAACTTAACACATTTTGTTGTCAAAGTGTTGATGTAAGTTATATAGGGTATTACTATATAATGGCGCGCTAGTTAGGCGCGCTTGTAACTGACAGGAAGGTAATTTCCGAAGAACGTTTAATCGTAAGTTTGAAAATGTTTGCCGAATTTGAGCGATAGTCACTCGAGCGATGGAAAAATCGCGATCGAATCGAATTGCCTGGTGCTCGAATCGAATTATTTCGATTTTTGGAGCTCGGTATACTCGAAGGGCGATTTTGCTTTGCGACAGTGTTGCTCAATATTCGGTGATTTTGGTCCCATATATCTATGATATATTACGTAGTAAGTTCTGTGAACGACTATGAATAGTTTTTAGTAATCCGAGGCAATAAATAATATTATTTACTATAATAATATGTTTGTGTATATGATTTAATATGTATAGTATATTATTTAATTGCTAAGTAATACAATACTATAATAATGTAGTAAGTATGTATGAATTTTATTATATAAGTATTAATGTGAATGCGTGAGATAAAGCTATAAATTAATTATAATATTGTATAGGGAATTGTTTGCAAAATTGCGACAGTTTTACATTTACATCTAGCTTCTTTTTACAATACTCAAACACGTTTTTTGTTTATCTTTTTATAGAAGTAATATATAATTATAAACCTTTTATATTTGAATAAATTTTCTCAATAATTATTTACACATCTAGTAAATCTCTTGAATTTCCTCGAAAGTCTTTCCTTTCGTTTCCTCCACGAAGAAATAAACAAACGCCACGGATATCAAGCACAAGACAGCCAAGCTCAGAAAACACATACCGAGCCCGATCCTCTCCTCAACTTCGGCGAAGTAATTCACAATGACGAAAACCACATTCCAATAGATCGTCGATACGATCGACACCGAAACGCATTTCACCCTCCACGGCAGGATCTCCGACAGGATGACGAACGGGATCGGCCCGATCCCGACGAAGTAGCTGATCACGAACAAACTGAGCACGACCAGCGGCAGCAAGTGCAAGTGACCGATGTACCCGAAGTGGGCGAGCGTGCGATGCACGCCCAAAATCCCCAGCAGCACCGACATGGAGAAGGCCGATGTTATCAATAAAGTCCTCCTGCCGAACCGCTCCTCGTAGGTCAACACCAATATGCTGCTGAAGAACTGCACGATACCGACGATGACGCAGCAAACTGTCGAGTCGATTTCCGACTCGGTTAACTCGTAAATGGTCTCGTTGAACATCAGAATGGCGTTAATGCCGGTCAGTTGTTGGAATATCAACAAGCCCACCACTGAGGTGAAGACCTTTATGAACATTTTCTTCTTGATGAACTCCAACATGCTCGTTTGCGCTTGATCGGTTATGATTTTCTGTATGTTATCCAAATCGGTGTCTACGTTCTCGTCCGATCCCCTCAGGCGGATCATGGCCCGTTTGGCCAAATCGCGTTGGTTTTTGAACATGTAAAAATGGGCCGTCTCCTCGCCGAATATCGAAAACAGCGGGAAAAACACCGCGGGAAACGCCAGCAGAATCAAATTGTAACTGTCGATCGATATCATATTGCCGAGTACATACGAGAACAAACCACCAGAAGCCAGCATTATGCCTCCGATGGAGTTCAGCGTGGCTCGATTGTGCTTGTTCGATATCTCACCGGCGTAAATGGGAATCACCGAGAAAGTGCCGCCTATCGCCAAACCTAGGACGAACCTGGCAATCAGATAAGCTCTGACTGTTCTCCTGATGCTCATGTAGAAATAAGATAACAAATACGGCATGCCGATGGAGAGTATGGCGATCTTCCTGCCGAATTTGTCTGCTATGTGCGTGTAAAAATACGCGCTTATCGCCGCCCCCACTGTAGGAAGGCTGGTAATCGACGATAGGAAATCTTGTGACATGGCGCTGCCGTTCGTCACTCCGTTATTTTTTTCAATTGTCGTCGCCACCGGAGATATCCAAGTCACTGTGGCACCCATGCAGAAGAATAGGATGTTAGCTGGAACAAGGTTTAAAATGGATACAAAACACATAAATCTACATTTACGCAGTATCAAAAAAGTCACCTGTTATAGAAGAAATATATGGCAGGTTCACTTTTCGTCTGATTCGGTCCATTGATGCGCGTGCTGCGACTGCGAGCAAGGAAATAATGCAATTCCGTTGGAAGCTATTAATGTCGAGGCATCAATTAAGGGTGAGTAGTAAGCCTTTTATCCTTATTAAATCAACAATTCAATTTAGGAATTGAGTCGGAAAGGTAAGGAAGATGTATCAATTTCTGTAATTCCATACTATACGTGTAAATATAGCTGGAAATGTATGTATTGTTTTACTTAACGCTTTAATAACAATCATCATTAAAAAACAAATAACAAATTCATATATTAGATAGTAGGTAGATAATTCATAAATTCCTATAATTAAACTATATTCTACATAAACGTCTGAGTGTAGTGCTCTTCGGCGATTTTTTTTAACGCCGCCTCCATGGCTGGACTGGTTTCTCGCAACATCTTCGAAAAGCTTCCTTGGAAGTTATTCAGCAACAAATGCGGATGAGCGAATTCAACGGCCTTGCCGCCATCCATTACTAGCACTTTGTCAGAATCCATAATCGTATTCAGTCTATGTGCAATGGTAATTACAGTGCAAGTCTTGAAGTTTTTACGAATGGTTTTCTGGATTAAAACGTCAGTACTGGAAAAGTAAAAAAATAGTAAAAAAATAGACAGAAGAGAATAGGAGCTTACCTAGGGTCGACGTTGGCAGTAGCTTCATCTAAAACGAGTATTTTGTTGTTTCTAACTACAGCTCTAGCTAGGCAAAGTAACTGTCTTTGGCCAGTACTAAAGTTAGAACCGCTATCTGACACTTCCGAATCCAAGCTGGTAATCGATTGTTTAAGTTCAACCTAATAAAACAATTTGTTAAGCTAAAAAAGTAACATTTTTTTATACATACATTCTCCAACGCTTGCCATAAAACATCATCGCTAACCGAACTGAACGGATCCAAATTGTACCTCACAGTCGCCGAAAACAGCACCGGTTCTTGTGGAATTATCGATATTTTCGACCTAAGTTCCTTCAATTTCAGCGATTTGGTATCGACATCATCGATTATGATGCTGCCCTCGATTTCCGTTAACCTGAATAACGCTGCTATTAATGATGACTTGCCTGCACCTGTTCTACCAACTACTCCAACCTGAAATTATGCACTGATCAAGCTCATAGACTTATTGTTTGTAATAATATGTAAATAACTATTTGCTGAGAAGATTCTAAATATTTCCATTATAGATTACCTTTTGCCCCGGCTTAATTACCAAATTCAAATTCTTCAACACAGGCTGACTGGTGGGATCGTAGAACAAATAAACGTTCTTGAATTTTATCTCTCCATGCTCGGGCCAATAAGTGTTAATAGGCTTGTAGGTCTCCACCAAATCCTTCGATACTATTTGATCTTCAACTTCATCGTCCGTTTCCTTCTTTATGTTGGTGTATTGCAAAACCCTTTCGACGCTCACCATGTTATTGGTAACTTCGGCGGTTTGTCTCACTCCCATTTGTAACATTCCCGTGAGTATGAGGCATTGGGATAGCGTCAATCCCACCGTACCAGTAATTCCTTCAGCTAAAAGAACGAATGCAATAACAGTTTCAATAATAAAAAAAATGACATGATACTTACATGGTTCGAATATAAGGAATTGATACGCTACAAAAGCGATAAAAACGACGCTGAGGAAGTCCAAAATCCAACCGAAAATTTCGTTACAAGCGATGTACAAATACCAAGTGCCGGAATGTTGATCAAGAAGTGCATCGAACTCCTTAGTGATCATTTCTTCAGCTCTCGATGCTCTAATGGTCGTCATGCCATCCATGGTGGCGATTAAGTGGGAGAATATGGGCGCTCGATCTACCACGCAACATCATCAAAAAATTGTTTATATAAATGAAAAATAGTACTTACTGACACCTTCCAATCTCTTAACGTTTTGAGACGTTTTCAAATACATAAGTCGCAGGTAATAGAATGCAACTGTTAATACCAAAGCAGGAGCAATCATTGCTGGTACCTTTATGAATACGATCATAAGAATTCCTATTAATACCAGAAATATTTGGATAAAATCCATGTAAGCTTTCGGTAGTATCTCGTCTATTATCCCCATATCGTTGGAGAATCTGTTGAGTACTCTACCTAGAAGTTTTTTACATGAATATCAATTTATTTTGATTGGTTTTTAAATCAGTACCTGATGGATTCGTATCGAAAAACTTCATAGGAGCTTCCAGGACGTTGCCGAACATTTTGTGATGGAGATTCTTGCAGGAGTTCATAACGATCCGGGTGAAATTCAACGAACGTATTGGGGTTAATATCAGACCGGCGGCCATGAAAGATGAATAGATTATCATGTACAAGTTCTGAAGGTCGGTTTCTTCTTCGTCTTTCAGTGTACTATAAGTGTGTAGTGTTTGGTTAAAAGTGTTGTTGCCTAATAATTGAACGTTGTCGACGTCGTCTTTATTGAAAATTTCGGATTCGTGATTGACCCTGAAAATTAAGCACGTTGTGAAGGTTAATAGATTAAATAAGTGTGTGTGTTATTTACCAATATGTCAGCCATAAATCTCCGGCGTTACAAGACAATTGTGCCAGGATGAATAGAAATACCATTATGATAAATCCGATCAAAGTGGTTCCGTAGGCGAAGTATTGAATGTAAACGGAGTAGGGGATTGATCCGGATGCTATTTCCTCTAAATTTTCTTCTGGTCCAATTTCAGATACAGCAAGACTCTACAAAAATATTTTATTATTATCTACTACGATAAGTTTTTGGATTTCAAGCATACTTCTCTTTTCTCCAAATGTTTGTCTACAACTTTCTGTTTTTGCTGGGTTTCTTCCTCTTCGTCTGGTTGCAAGGAGCTTAGATAATCTTTAGAAAGTTCATTGTACGTTCCCATCTTCTTAATTTTTCCCTAAAAGTACAAAAATCAACACTATATCTAATTGTAAGTGGAGGTTACTCACATCTTCTAGGATGATAATCAAATCGGCCTCTTCCAGAAATTGCAGCTGGTGAGTTACCAAAATCGTCGTTTTCTCCTTCAAATAACCCTTAATGCACTTCTCGAACAAGTGCTTTCCGACTCTGGTATCCACCGCCGATAAGGGATCGTCCAATAAATATATATCCGCTTCAGCGTACACTGCCCTAGCTAAATTTATCCTAGCTCTTTGACCTCCACTCAATGATACTCCTCTTTCTTCTACCGTAGTTTTGTCGTCGAAAGGAAATTGCCTGAAGTCAGTTTCTAGCGCGCAAACATGCACCACTTCCTTATACCTGCCGATTAATTTATTATTTACCTCTGTTGATAAAGCTGTGGAAGAGACTTACTTCGATTTTATGTAAGGTCGACCAAATAATATATTATCACGAACACTGGAGAGGAACAACCACGGTTCCTGCGATGCGTAAGAAACAGTTCCATTTACTTCTAAAGTTCCGCAGCTTAACGGCAATTCCTTGAGGAGTAATTGAAGTAGTGATGTTTTGCCACTTCCAACGGTACCCACCTGCAAATCCAACCGTTAGACTACTCCACATAGATTAATTTTCAGTTAACTTACAACGCAACAAAGTTTCCCCGGACCCAACTGGAAGCTCACATCGCTGAGGGTGTCGCCGACCGAGCCGCACCATTTTCCCGAAGCTTTCTCCACGAAGATCTCGCCCGTCTTGTCGACGGGCTCGTCGATCGAATCGAAGTTCGGCCGGTTCTCTTCCAACAGCAGGAACTTTTCGATTCTCTTCACGGACACCACGGCTTCGGCGTATCCGGCCATGGCTAGCGGATAGCAGGCGCACATGTACAGTTGAAGGGAGTTGAACAGCTGCGCGCAGGCGAAAACCTTCTCGGCCGTCAGAACGTTTCCCAATAGAACGTAGCAGATTACTGAACAATACAGACCGAATCGTTCGGTGATGACAATCAAGGCCAAGGTGAATCCTTTTATCATTTGCGTTTGCCTGATTTTTTTCACTTCCTCGCTGAAAACAGAGTTGGTGAGGTGGTTTTAGATGAGAGTGTTGGTGGTGTAAATACCATCTGGATTGTTCGACGACTTTCGCAAAGTAATTTTCCCAAGCGTACATTTTGATTACTTTGATTCCGGATACGATTTCGTTCATTAGTTTTACTCTCAAGTCCGTTTTCTCTGCTATTTTCGACCGTAATCGGCCTTGCAATCTGGATAAGTAGCCTACAACAAAAAATGTAGCATTAAGTGGAATTCCACCTTGATAAAAGAATCGATTTTTATTTACCTTGCATCGGTATTCCTTCGATCATCAAAGCTACTGTTCCAGCTAGAGCGGCGATGCCGATGTTCTGGTACAAAATATAAAAACAAACAGCAGCTTGAAGGGGCATCACCCACACATAATGCAAATACTGAGAACAAATGTCTATGCGCTGTAAATCATTCGATAGCATGTTCACCAATTTTCCTGGAGGAGTTTTTGATAAAGACGCCTGGGATAGTTTTAATACCTTAAAGTAAGATCGGAATTGAAGAAATATGAATCCTTCTGGAATATACTATAGTCTTACTTTTCTATAAACTAGCGAAGATAAACCGACTCGAACTCTCATCCCGACTCTCTGGCTGTCGAGTTGGGCGTGATGATACGTTAGAGCGAAGAGGAAGGCCAATAATACTGTAGCTGAGGCCAATATCCATCCGGAATACTCCCCGAAAGTGTCGTATTTTTGTGTTTTATCGAAGAAGCGGATATACTCGGCCAGCACAACTGGTTGTAGAGACCTTAGGAATTAAAAAAAATACTTACCTATTGTTTGAAAACTTAGTTTAAGTACTTACTTTACGACGACCACTTGGAAACATATTATTATACCGGATAATGAGTACGCTTTAGCGTACGTTTTGAATATTACTTTCTTTAAACTGGGAATCTGCTCTTTTCTGGCTTCCAGTTCTTTATCCCATAATCTACAATAAATAAGAAGTAGTGAATTGTGTATTAGAACGTGGTAGTAATTTATGTTATTACCCTTTGAGTATAGGTACATGTGAATCAGCCTTATCGGGTTGTAAAATATCGTATATATCTGTAGGTTTAAGGTTATTTTTGTAGCCGAATTTGAAGAAAGGAAGCATCCAACTGGAATAAATACAATAAATTTTTATAGACACACTAAATAAAGAAGATTCTAGTAAAACTAATCATAACAACAAAGCATATTTATTCTGTAAAAATTACATTTGAAATAAAACAAGAAACTAGCAGGAATCTTCCTCGCTTATAAACCACATGAATATACCACGCATGAGCAGCATAAATATCACGAGACTTAGAACAAAAATCAGGAAACGAAGCTCCACTAAATACTGAACTTTACTAGCTGCATTACATATTGACTTCTCTTCGTTTCTTCCATCAAAAACTTCACTGGTACAAGCAGTTTCAAATAAATTTACTTTGTTCTCGGTTTCTTCGATTTTTATTTGGAACCCTCCGAATTGCATGATGGTCTATTCGAATCGAATAATCAAACTGGCAGGAATAATACAGTTTGCCTATCCATTAATTCGCTGAGCGTCATATAATTTTCGATAAAATGTTTGCAATATTTTACCTTAAAGCGTGATGTTGTTTTTATTAGCGATTCGTGGCGGTTATCGAAGTTATTGCCTATTAATTTGATTAATATATTGTTGGCATTTAGTCGATCTATTGATTAATTAGGCGTCGAAGTGGGAAGTGAAAAGGGCAGAGAAGAATTGTTGATGCTAACGAAGGTCAATTTAATCCGAGGGATCATCAATAATGGATTAAATTTATGTTAAAAAATAGCAGTGAAAAATACAGCATGAAAGTGAAACTATAAAGTGAATAAATTTCACTTTTAAACAATTTTGAACGTATTCGGATTGTTTGTGATTAGTCAGAACGTTTTTGTTTAAATTTTTGAAATTTGGGAAACACGTACAAAGCTTACAGCATGTAATTATATTAATTACAAGGTTTATGGACGTTAAAAATTAATATTTAATTAAAAATGCACATAGATAACTCGTAATAAATCAATTTTTATCGTAAAATATTCGAAATTTTTTCCAAGTATGTACTTGAGTCATTACCTTTGCCAGGAATCACAAAATAATTAATTATGTATGGGATTTTTATTTATAATGAACAGATAAATTACCCGTTTAAAAATGGTACTATTTGAAACTATTTAAGGTAGGAAAATGTTTCTGATAAACTCTTATTTTTAGAAAAACTAAATAAATGTGTTTCTCATTAAAACCTTTTCAGTTTTAAACTATAAGGAATCCTTATCAGTTACACACTATGTATTATATGATTAATATAGTCTTTAACGATATAGGTAAACAGGATAATCATATAAAATAGATGTTTACAACCGAAAATATTTTCCACGATGTATTTCAACCAATTGAATTGAATTTTTCAGCTTAGCAATCTTTACCTTATTAATTATAATTATACTTAAAATTCACTATCGGACAAATGCTTACAGTAAACCTAAATTGAAGATAAAATTCTCATTAGTATTACAGTATGGTTGACAAATTCTAATGTCTAGGTAAAAATTATTAAAATTCATAAATTTCAAGTACAAATTCATAATTATAATCCGGCTTGGTTGATTTCTTAATCTTAATAGAAAATAGAAAAACGATATGCAATAAAGTAAAATTTTGCTATACCAAAAATAAGAAAGTTCACCAATAAAATTTAATTAATAAATGAAATTGTTGTATAAAATTGTGTAATATTAATTAGAGGTATCTAATAATAAAATATAACAAATTTATTTTGTACTTACAAGAAGAAAAGTTTGGATATGAAATTGGCATTTTCTTGAGGAGAGCGTTTGTTGTGCTTGCTGCTGGAATCCATATTTTCCGCGTACCAGGAAAGCTTTCCTGCTGACGAAAATGGAACAGATAACGCAGCGCGAATATACGCACACGAATAGTTCCAAATAAGCTGGTCTGCTCGACAAATACCGAACACGATACTAATTTACTGTATAATTAAAAAGCTCATTTGTATAATGTTATTCTCTAAAACCTAAAATACCGGATGCCTTCGAAGAAAATAAAATCCGCACTAATTACCAACGACGAATGTTAAAGAATGGGCGATTTCAGGTTTAAATGAAAGTTATTTAACTTAACAAACTCAAAACAACTTTTAACGATTCGTCCAATTATAACTATTTTTAAGTGCTTGTTTAGATACTTCCTAAATATCGATTTTTTTCCTCATTTTGAAATTATTTTTAATTGACTTCTACGTTGGTAAACGATAACTGCAGTTTATTATACTTTATCGTGTAGGTATACGCAAAAAAGGATTATCTGTTATGCAGAAATTCGAATTTTTTTATCACCCATGGTGGAAACGTACCTATATTTGATAAATATATATTTTGCTCATTTCCATTCAATTAATTCACATTGTAATTATAAAAATACCAAGAATAACTCACTACATACATATGTAAGATTATAGTTAAGTACACAATTAAAGCGTAGTTAACTTGTAGCATCATATTTAATAAAGTTAATTACTCGGCTGCGCCATGTATCATTAATATTTACCCCTGTAATTACCGAATTTCTGAAGCACTTACAGAACGTCGTAAAAATAAATTAACTTAATGCATTGAATTTGTCAGTTTTGTATAGTATACACTTTTACTAAGCGAATTTGTAAGTAAATATTAAAAGAAGGTGTGTATGCCATTCTGCTAATTATTTCAGGATATTAGGCCAATGTTTTTTTTCTATCTACTTTAGTCGGCTGAGAAGATCGGTGGAGATCTAATAGTTCCTGAAACATGTTCTTGATTTAATGTAAGTTTGACCTAAAAAAATCGGTAATGTGGAGTTCAGGAAAATTTAAAGAATGTGAAAGTGCTTTTAAAACTTTTTACTTCAATTACTCGTTGGTTTTTCCCCAACTTTTTTCTAAGGAAAAACGTAGTTTAAGTTTAAAATTAACTTTATCTATTCAGCAGACAGTGATGGCAAAACAGAAAAAAAACAGCGATTATAATAATAATCGTTAAAAATAACCATACGTTAAAAATATAATAATTTACATTAAAATCAATTACTACATCAAATGAGAAATCAGTTATCCGTTTCAGTCAACTTACCGGCCTTTCAGTAAAATAAAAATATGGATAAATCAATACTAATCGACGGGAAAATAAACAGTAAAAAACTCATTTCGCGTTGAAACGGTCGGTTTAAAAATAATCCTTTCCTAAACGAATACCTCTTTCATTTCATATTATCTAAATTTAATAATGTGAATCTCAATCGATTGAAAAATAAATATTCAACATCTGGTTTTAATTCGGCGGGTTTTATTATACTCCAATGATCTTAGAAATTAATTGCATGCGGTCTAATCTCCTGAAATAATCACTTTGCTGAATTTCAGATTCAAAAATCAGTTATAAAACTTGCAACTGCACGTGAAAAATGCAGGCCAACATTTACACGCTCCTAAACTACGTCGGGGAATTCATATCGATAAATACCAGTAAGTCAATTGCAATTTTCTTGCGCCTCGAAATAAATTTTAACAAATTTTTAAGCCAATTTTAAACATGTGGAATATACGCCTCCTTTATGGAAGCAAATTTTTTGGTGTATTTTCTACAGTCTGATGGTGATAGTTGCAACCGGTGGCAATTTGATCGTCATATGGATTATATTAATGCACAAAAGAATGAGAACAGTCACGAATTATTTTTTACGTAAGTATTAAAAGTCTCTTTACAACAGTTAATTGTATTCGAGCATAATTGCTCGTTTAAATGCGCAATTATATGCAATTTGTCTGTTCGTAAACAGTCGGAACGCTTGTATTTTTGGGTAATTAACTCGCCAGGACAGTACCGCTTTATTTACTACTTCAATTTCACTGTTACTTTACAGTAAATCTCTCTATTGCGGACGCATTGGTGTCAACAATCAATGTAATATTCAATTTCATATACATGTTGTACTCCCATTGGCCATTCGGAATGATATATTGCAAGCTGGCCCAATTCGTGGCCACTTTGACAATATGCGCTTCGGTTCTTTCACTCATGGCAATCGCAGTTGATAGGTAAGTAGACCAATTTTAACTTCCTCGAACCAATACACTCTTGCGCTTCTATTCGTATTCCTATCATCCCCAGATACTTGGCTATAATAACGCCTCTCAAGCAAAGGATGAGCCAGAAATGTACCCTGATTGTAATAACGTGGACCTGGATATTGGGCGTGGTGGTGGCGTTGCCAAACCTTTGGTTTTTCCGCGCCGATAAAGTGTCGAGGAATTCGTGGAGGGTCAGCTGCTACATGCAATGGCCGGACGGCGACACCGGCAAGTCGAAGCTGGAATGCATGTAAACTAACTCATTGTGTAGGAATTTTTTTGATTCAATGAATTTGCGTTTCAGCTACAACTTCTCGGTGATGGTATTTACCTACGTAATACCGATTTCGGCTATGATATTCACTTACAGTCGAATAGCCGCGGTGTTGTGGGGATCCCAATGCATCGGAGAGAACACCGAGAGGCAAATGGAGATAATCAAAAGTAAAAGAAAAGTAGGTGAAAACTAGTTTCGTTATTGATACTTTTTCTGAACGATTCTTCTACAGGTGGTGAAGATGATGATGGTGGTTGTGACAATTTTCGCTATTTGTTGGCTTCCTTATCACTTTTACTTCCTCGTTGTATTCTATTTTCCGTCGGTTTCGATATCTAGCTACATTCAAGATTTGTATCTCTTCATCTATTGGCTGGCAATGAGCAATTCCATGTACAATCCCATTATTTACTGTTGGATGAACGCCAGGTGAGTTAACCTACATTTCGATCACTTTGCTTTTGAAACATGAACGTTATATGACGATATTCTTTCAGATTTCGATGTGGATTCTGTAGAGTTTTCTCGTTTCTGCCTTTCGTGAATTTCAATCCAGATTCAAGCGCGCGCAGTAGCTCCAAAAACACCGCAGGTTCGTTTTATGGATCAGATTTGTCTGCGACCAGGAGTATGCGAAAAAACACTTGATTCAAAACTAGAAAAATGTAACCTGTCATAGCAAATGTAATGTAGTAGTACCTAGATGTTGTCAAAAAGCGCTTGGATTTACTCCTATGCAAGTGTATTCTAGGAGAAAAGTGAATGTTGTTTTTAAAAAAAATGGAACGAACGCTAGTTATGTATCAAGCAAAAGACCAAATCAACCAAATATGATTAATTATTTTATGAATAAAATACATCTTCACATGATTCTTTTTCTTCTTCTGAACCGGCAAGAGTGTCTTCAACAATGTTGGGCAACGTCGAATTTATTTCACCGTTAGAATTAATCATATTCTGTTCAAACAGAAACTGTTCGAGGAATTTTCGAATAGTAGTATTAGTTTGTTCGCCGCTATCTTCTCCTTCTGTAAAATCGTTCTCTTTATTATTCATTTTGATGATTACTTTATCATTCGTGCTGATCGCTTTCAAATCGGCCATGAGTCGTTCAAACAATTCCTTATCTTCATCGCATTTCGATACAGCATCATCGGAAGTCGACGCCGCGTCCGCCTCGTGTAATTTAATTACAATCTTTCCGGGTCCCGTTTCGTTATCGTTTCCATCGATCGAACGAACGCTTTTCTTCTTCCAAGCGCCGTCCATGAATTTTTCCAGTATGGCTTTCACGTCGTTGTAGTAGAAAATTTGGGACACGTTGTACTGCAAGAAAACATCGTACATGACCGGCAGGAGGGTGGAATACTTCGACGAGCAGGGATTCACGTGAAACACGCTTCTACCGTTCAACGGTCGCGTTTCCCTGTAATTTTTCATCAAATTCATGCCCCTTTCATCGTACAATGTTCGAAGGCGTTCCAGCTAAGATAAATCGAAAAAGCAGTAGTAAAATATTCGAGAAATTAGTAGTGAAGCAATTAACCTGTTGCTCGGATATCCCGATGGGCCTGCGAGTGATCAACCACATGATGTAATGCAAGCAAGTAGTCGTACCGATGGTACCCCAATAGAGAAAATAATCGTCGACGAATTGCCTGAACAATCTCAGCACGCACATGTTCAAAAATCTTTTAGATGTACCCGCCGCAACGACGTCTCTTAGATATTCGATCAGTAACTGGAATCCAGGATTGTCTGCCTCCTGCAACTGGAAACTTAATAGTCAGTTTCATTCAGAAATTTTCATTAGCAGTGCTTACTTGAATAAGATAGGTGAGCGTGGCGCATCCATCGTGCTCTTTCAGGGCGGCTTCTTGGGTTAAATAACAACTTTTAAAAAACACTACATGCATTTCGGCGGGTTGTTTACTACCATCTATAGTGTGTTCGCTACCTTCTAAAGCTGTTTCGCCCCAGTGCAGGTGGAAATTGGAGAAGACGTACTTGGAGGTAAATGGCCCGCCGAAGATGTAAGGTCTTTCATCCTGCCACTTGGCGCTGTATATAACTAAATTTCTTATCCGGTTATTCGGGTGGTGATTGTGTAAAACTTACTGGTATGTCCTGTGTTAGTTAATTTGGTTTTCTTGGGTAGCACGTCGAAGTTCACCCACACCAAATCGGGGAGTTCCAACGGTATGGTGTAGGATAAATCGATGTCGATGGGGGAATCGAAGCAGCCCTGCATCGCGGGCAATTTTCTGAACCATTCTTGCTTTTCTTCGAACGAACAATTCGGCGGCGGTTGCCGTTCGAGCTGCTCTTCGTCCTCTTCTTCTTCCTCTACTTGCTCCTCCTCCACTTCCTTTTCGTCTTTGCTTTTTTTACCTGAAAAGCGATGCGCGTTAAATTCTAATTGATTCGATGTACCGTCTTCGTACCTTTTTTATCACTCATAATTTATTCAGTGGTGCGTGATAAGCGAGTATGTGCGAAATTAAAATTGTCAAATTTTACAATCAAATAGGCAACTATCAGTACACTAAAGAGTTTTATTAAGGTAGGAACGGATACAAGTTTTATAATTCGTATAATGTTTTATTGGAAGTTTAGAATAAAGAATGGAATAAATTCGATGTAATCTCATTCAGATATCCTAGTAAAGATAGGACATTTTTCAGTAATTTTATTAAAAATGGTTGCTTTTGGCTAGTATTGACTTTGCAAATGCCTCTGGCCTCCAAAGGTGTTCCGCTACCCATAGGATAGACCTTCTCTTCTGTACAAAGGCCTATGTACAAATACTTGTTAATTATCGATTTTGCATAGTAGTTCCAACTCTCGGAATGACTGCAACTATCCACAGTCTACAATAATAACAAACTACGCAGAATTAAGTCAGTTGGTATTTGAGCATAATTACCAAAAGAGTATCATGTTGACAGGCCGGTTGAGGGCTGACTCCGCCATTAGGATAAAAATCAACGTGACCTATGGCCTGTTGTATTCCAAAAATATTCGCATCCGTGTGGATACTATCTACGAAATCGGCGTCATTTCGATGTAAATGGGCTATATTGAATAATGGCCCAGCTGGATCCAAACCTAGAATACAAGTTATTTAAAAGCACTTCCATAATTAGTCGATGTAATTAGACCTGTAATTCTTTTGATGATTTTTCCATAAAATACTCTCAAACGTCTACCGGTGAACCCGGCCAAATGCGCTCCTAAACTATGACCTACGAAATGAATCATATTCTCTTTAAGTCCAATGTTATTTATCAAAAATGCCATAAATTTAGCGCAGAAATTCGCAACTCCTCCCATCGATAATACAGTGGCAGGATATAAAACGCTATCTAAAAATATCGAATTAGAAGTAACAGTTATTACATAGATAATTCAGGAATAAACCAACCTGCAACAGAACTCCAATCCACCGTAATGATATTATAATCTCCCACGATCAAGTAGTTGTCCTTTATCAAAATACACATAGGTGCCATTGCATTTTGCAAATACCCGTGAATTAGTACTTTAGTCTCTTTATTAGCATCGATCTGCGTTAAATCGTAATGCGATAAATCCACTCCGGCATCTCTAAACTCCCTGGAATACACGGAAATCAAACGGTGCTAAGTATAGTGAATGATTAAGAAACTTACCTTGTGTATAAAGTGAAGTAAACCTTGTGGTCGCCGAAATTGAACTTTTCGTTGTTGTCATCGGTATCGTCGCTACCATCGTCAAATCTGAACTTGAATCCGTCTTTTTCGGCTGTCTTTAGTTTTTGTTCGTTTTCGTTAAAATGAGTTAATTGCCTTCGAGTCTCGTTGTTGGTTGTCAAGGAAACCTTGTGCATATGACCAGTCATGTCCGGCAAGTACACATAATCAATTCCGAGTCTACCAGATTCCTCTGGTTTAACTGATAGTGGATGATCTGGAATGATATCAAAACGAAAGAAATTTTGAAGCTGTTGAAATATAAAACTTACGAAAGATTGTTAGAACAACGACGAGCCAAAACTTCAACATTGTCTCACTGAATTCTTTTAGGAAATTGTTCGAAACTATTATACGACTTTTCACGATTGAAATTTAAGTGAATTTTAATATAGCTGTAGATAATGGTAAGTTTCTAAATTCGTTATTTTAGTGTAGAAATAAACAAGCACCAGTAATTACTAATTTATAGGTAAAGTTGTAAAAAATCCCCAATAAATTAAAGTATGCATATGTTTTATTTGTTTTTATTGTTTTAAAATACTGGACAATTATCCATAATATTTATCATTCTTTTGAAGAGCAATTCTTCTCAAACTAACAAAGGTGATTTAATAAATAAATTGACTAATTTAATTTATATAAATTTATTACAATACAATGAAGATTTAGTTAACAGTGTCGTTGAAAATTTTAATGTCAAAGAAATTGAAAATCTTGGACACCAATTTATTAGAAAAGTGGAGAAGAGAAAACTCTTGCTTGAGATTCTTAAACCAAATCATAGCCTGATCTGTGTCTGTAGATAAAATGCAATTCCCTCGGGCTTCGATCGGAGTTCCCTTGCCCATCGGATACTGCTTGTCATCCGAACAATTAGCCGTGTAAAGGTGCTCATTAATTATAGTTTCCGAATATAATTTCCAGCTATTCGTGTGACTGCAAATATCTATTTCCTAAAATTCGTAAAGCGTTATTTCTCGAAAAACAATACTAGCGATTAACGAATCAATTAATCTTGCTTACAACTGGATTGATATTGTAGCAATCCGGTTGAGGACTGACGCCTCCATTCGGATAAAAATCCACGTGGCCTGTCGCTTTGTACAAGCCCAATATATGCCCATCGGTGTGGATAATGTCGACGAAATTGGCATCTTGTTGGTTCAAATTGACCTCTTCAAAGAGCGGAGCAGCCGGATCTAAACCTAAAACCAGTTATTTTGATATCCTCTGTAATATTACCTTTTGGTAGAGTTATTTTAAATGCAATAGTGTTAGCAATGTCTTGGCTACAGGAATATTCTCTACCTGAAATACGTTGGATCGTTTCCGAGTAAATGGCCCTCAGCCTTTTACCAGTAAACCCAGCCAAGTGGGCCCCCAGGCTGAAGCCTATGAAGTGCAATTGATTCTGTTTGACGCCTACGACTCTAATCAGATAGGCAACGAATTTTGCACAGTAATCGGCCACTTCCCCCAGAGACATCACCGCTTTCGTGTACAGATAAGTGCCTAAAAATTCAAATTAATCGAGATTATTAAAATGAAAAAAAATTGATAAAACCTGATAAATAACTCCAATCGACGACGATAATGTTGACATCAGAAACCTTCAGGTAACTATTCGTTATCACCAAATCGAAATCCGACGAACCGTTCTCCATGTAACCGTGAAATATAATTTTCGTGTCTCTTGTAATGTTGTATTCCTTAAAATCGAATGTTGTTAAATTGACTCCAGTTCCGATGCTGTCGTTTAATTCTCTGCAACAAAATTGAGTAGTATTGCGAATATATTACTGAATAATTAAATAAAATTGTATATTACCTACCTGGTGTATAAAATAAAGTGGACTTCGTTGCTGAAATTAAACGCATCGTTCATATCCTTTAACGCTGCCGATCGAAGGCGCCCGATTTTCTTGTGATCAGCGAATAGCTTTTCATTATTGTAAAATTCCTCTAATTTTACTTGCGTGTGATTGTCGTACTTCAGCGAAACGCGTCGAGTCTGCCCCTTCATATCGGGAAAATAGACGAAATCCACGCCTAATTTCGCTTGCTCTTTTTTGAATTTGTGCCCATCGTGTTTGTTAGAGGCCACACAACTGAAACAGACTAATAAAACTAGTTTGAAAATTGAATTGGAAAGTGTGAAAAACTTGTAATAATAACTATGTGAAATTTTTAAGGTAGGTAGTGTGTCGTAAACTCTCAAAATCAAAGGAATATTTTGTCGTTTTTGTTCGGAAGTAAAAAGAAATCTTCCCCATATCCCGGAAATTTGAGTTTTATTTCTGTTTCGAGATCTTGCAGGATACAAAGGGATATAGCCATAATTTCATAAAATGTTTAAGTTATAGAGGCAGGTAGATTGGTATTTTGATTATCAGATTTAGATAATGAAGTTATTTTATTTATTACAATTATTTGATTAGTTTATTAACTTGATCTTATATCATTTTATACCCAAGATATAAACATAGTTTTTCCCTTGAACTGATCAATAAATCAAATTACTGCTTGTGTATATTTAAGTAATTCAAATACACTAAATCAATAAACATATTTCTTTTTGAATTACAAACTAATTAAACGTTTATTAATTGTAAATAAAGTTACTAACGAAAACTTTACTCTAGGTAAGTAAAATACACCTGTTTTAATTTATGATAAGTTACACATTATCCATATGGAAAATTTTAATAATATTTTCAATTACAGTAAGATTTTTCAATTTTATATGCCAAATTTATTAAATTTTAAATGTTCATCGTATTAATTACTATTTATCTGGTATATTGACACAACCAATTTAACTATAGATATTAATCAATTTATTAATTAGAAGCTAAAGAAATAACAAGATAAAACCAGTTAATGTCAATTGAACAACTTATAGAAATGTTCCAATCAAATTTTAATCTGTAGTTAATAATTTAAGGCGTTTGAGATAATTTGGAAAATTGTTTATTTTGATTTATACACCCGCGCACATTCTCCAAAAAACCCACAACGCAAAAATACTATTTAAGAAAAACACCTATGCATAATATTTTTAGGACATTAAATGTTTGCTTTTCTACTATAATTTATGGTACAGGACAGTTATTTAATTACAATCGTATCTGTTGCAGTTATAAAACCCGTTTAAATTACCGAAAAACTTAAATTATCCTATTGTTAACTGCGCTTTAATTTCTTATCAACACCTTACGTAGGTGAGAAAATTAGCGTAATGTACCGTAAGGTACCTGTGGTATAAAAAAATAAATCAATCCAGCAATCAAGCAAAGCAATCCGAGAAACGTACGTAAAACGTAAACATTCACAATGAAGTGCCTACCTATTTAATTAATCCTAACAGCTTTAATTTGATATTAATTTATGTTAAAATTGATAAGACAATATAAGTTTGATAAACAATTTAAAAATGCCAGAGAGCAGATAAAACGATTCGGTCATCAAACTAACTGACTTATTCGATATTTGGTGCACGGTTGATGTAAGAACGAGGTGAAGGTTTCCGATTTGCTCATTGAAAGGGACGCTTTGCTTGTATCTACTTCTGTGCAATTTCCAGTTGATAATTAGTAGAAAATTATCGCTCAGTAAACGCGGACGGTTTCGCGATTAGCGCACCCACACCACAAATACGACAATATGCACCGAGATTACGAAGAAGACAACGTTTCGACAATCAAAATCGAACGACCGCTTTATGAAAACGATCAGCTACGACAGAATTTTCTCTATGAAAAACCCAGAGTGAACTGTAAGTACCAGAAAAACTAGCTTATAAATCAAATGATATATCAAAATAAATAAATATCTAATGTCAAATTTATTTTAAAATTACTTTAAAAATAAAGAAAAATTTTAGTAAAATTTTATTTTGAAAAATTTACTTTCAATATTTAGGAGTTTAAATTCTATTTTACATATGTAGGTACATTCTTACATACCTAATTACGGGCATTATATTCAACTAAAGTGCTGTTAATTATTTTTACTATAGCGATATGTGTAATTGGTTAGTATTTTTAGTTACAATTTATAAGCAAAACGTAAGTTAATTTATCTTCTTGACTCAGGTTGATTTTGAATCATAATTCTTCGTGTTGGTAATAAATTAACTTGAATTTTCCTTCACATTTCGATATAAATACATACGTGCCTGACCTTCTTTTCGCATGGACTTTATCATTGAAAACGGCGTTCGTAAAATTCTTCAACCTCCTATTCCTAACTAGGTATTAGCTAAGGTAATATTAATAATTCGTATCACATTCACTATTTCCAACTATTGTTCATAATAAAATATTAGTATCTTCATAAAAATAAAATTGGATAAATAAGATATGTTTCTTCCCGTTTTACAGACATATTTTTGTTTTGTATTGGCAATTTATGCAATAGAAAATGATTAGATATTAGATATTAAATCGTAGATATTAGATTTTTCGATTAATAATTGGTGAGATTTTTAATTTCCAAAACCACTTAAATGCGCTTATTTAATTATCGTTATTGAAATGAGCTAGTGTCAAAAACTTGTAGATTGTTTCTGTTAAAAAATGAATTTACACACGTTTCGAAATATAAATAAATATGTATAACTATTGTTTATAAAAATCTATATAAATTGATTCGATATTTATATAAACACCTAATATTATTTAATATTATTTTTTACTATTTATAACTTCCTTATTTTTACTCCTCAACGAAAAGTAAATTCTAAAAGTAAAAACCAGAAAGTAACTAATTATATTACTAAAGATTCTTTGTTATGTGTAGAGACTTTCTTGGTCTACTTAAAATTTTATCGATCAAGTGACTTAAGTGTTGCTCACACAGATTCCCACATGTAAACTCGAGAGAGATTACGATTAAAGCGATTGTAGCAAATAATCAACAATATCCCATTATGTTTTCTACGAGTAATTAAATAGAAATTTACATTTACAAGTAACTCAAGATGTACTTTTACTTTGCCCCCAACAATCGCATGGGCGAATTAATTTATCTGAATGATCGATCATATGATATTCAGCCACTGTAATTTTTTGCTTCAGATTTGAGACCGAACTATTGCAAACCGACGGAAATAAAATGCCAAAAAATTCTTTTGAACTCCATTCCTATATTCAATTGGCTCTTTCGGTACAACATCAAAAAGGACTTGCTGGCAGATGTAGTCGCTGGGATAACTCTAGCAATCATGAATATACCCCAAGGTAAATGATAATTTCTTCTATTTCATATTATGTTTGAATTAAGCTGGAAATAGAGTGGTTTACTTTAACTTTATAACGCTTTTAGTTATCACCTTCATCAACTCATCTACAACTAACAAGATGTATCGTTTTAATTAGCGAATATTACTTAATTGCATAATACTACTACTAAATTTGTTTAATTTTACGCTTACCCAATTTATGTATGTCATATAATTCACAAATGGTGATTGTTTCTTAACGAGCCACTCGAGATAATCTAAAAAATATATCTACTCGATTGTTTGTATACGTTACTAGGTTATCTATTGAAATCGTAGTATATGTAATTAATATATAGATTACAACATTTTATTGAAATCATTAGCAAAAAAATATCCACCGTGTTTTCTTATTCAAATCGCTGGGGTACCGATTTAATAATGCACAGGATAATTTTAAAGCATCATTTAAATATTTACAGGAATGGCGTATGGAATGCTGGCTAAAGTTCCTGCTGTAGTAGGAATGTATACAAGCTTTTTCCCGGTGATTATTTACATAATATTCGGAACATCTAGGCATAATTCTATGGGTAAGTGATATAGGAGGAATCAAAATTCTTCGAGGTACAATTATATCTTGCAGGAACGTTCGCTGTTATTTCTCTAATGGTGGGAAAGGTGGTACTGGAATACAGCGATCCTTCTTATTTGCCAGATAATATAGCCAACGAGACTGAGCCTGTTATACATACAGGTTATAGCCCCACTCAAGTGGCTAGTGCTTTAAGTTTTGTTATCGCTATAATACAGGTAATTTTGCTCAAGTTTTATTAACATTCTCCACGGTTTTTTCGAGTTTTCTTGCTCTTTTAAGGGTTGTATTTCGCAATATTGAATAATTCCGGATGTTGCAGCATCTGATAGGGATCAGCGACCTTGCTTTGGACTTGCTTAATTTAGAGCATTGTAATTTTCCTATTTTTAATCAATAAATATTTGCATACTTCCGATAAAAACCCATACGCTTTGTATAATATTATTTACACGAAAATGTATGCCAATTATTATTAAAAGTCAAATAATTGTATAAGACTTTGGCGCATAAAATAATGTTCATTATCGTTATAAATATATAACTTTTGTTTTCTTAACCGAATGCAGATTTTGCATATTTTCATGCGATAAATTTTCGAAAAAGATCGCAATTAAAACATAAACAAATACCGGTGCAAATTTGTACTAGTTTAGCGTATGTTTAATTTTTATCTAAATCGGTATTCCTTTAATTCCGTAAGTAATCCGTACCTATTTGTTTAATAATTTAGAATTGCTACCTTTCTTTGATTTATTGCGGGTTGCTTAATGCGATTAAGTTGGAAAATTCCTAAATATAATTACGAAATTGGGGAATATATTTCATAAAATCTTTTTTTATTTATCCATTCTAATTTCACTCTCAATGAAATATTCTAATGTTCCAATACCATCATTACTATCGTCTCTATCTTCGCCATTTTTAGAATTCTTGTTCTCTTCATTACTGTTATATTTATTTTCAGTTTTTGATGTTTATTTTGCGAATGGGCGCAGTCAGCGTACTGCTTTCTGATACATTAGTAAGCGGATTCACGACAGGAGCCGCCGTGCAGGTGCTGGTGTCCCAATTTAAAGATCTGCTGGGCATCAAATTGCCCGATCTCAAAGGCTATTTCGTCGCTATTAAGGTAACTAAACTGCGTGTAAATACGTTAGCTACTTAGCGACAAGTACAAGTTAAGTTTATCTTGAAATTCTCTTACAAACAGTTAAATGGCGTTAACAAGTAGTTAAATAAATAACGATGGTGTTCGGTGCGTTAATTAATCGCGTGCTGGAAGATAAACAGATAAAAACCGTTCGTTGTTATATTGTTTGTTTATTCGTTAATATCTGGAGAGCGCAATTTTCTCGGCGGCCACGTAAATCGATGGAAATGATGGAACTTTGATAAAATGCATGACGTTAATATTTAAGATCAAAACAAAGGTGCACTTATGTAATAATTTTTATATCCAAGTACAATGAGTTTTATCGTATTTATTTTTTTTAGATAGAAACATTTGATTGTTTGATAAAAAAAAGTCTTGTAATTTTTTTAGCGTTTTGTTGTTGGTATTGCCATCTAGTGGATAATTTTCTATTTCGCTTTCTAATCAGGTAGATTCCCATGTAATATCAAAGCAACAGGAGCAGTTACTTTCTTTGAGGGAATTAATTCAATTTATTTTCTTATATTTATATTTATTTTCTTATATTTTTTTACATTATTACAGACTATGCAAGCGATAATCGAAAATATAGAAAAGACCAATTTCGTTACATTGTCTATATCGGGCGTAGTAATTGGAATTTTAATTATAAACATGCAAATTTTGAAGGTAATTTTTCACATTATACACCATCGACAAAATAATGACCCAATTAATTTTAGCCTTTAGTAGCGAAAAAGTCATCGATTCCGATACCAATGGAGCTAATAGTAATAGTCGGAGCCACGATAATATCGAAGTATTGCGATCTTAAAGGAGTGTACGGAGTAAAAATTGTCGGCGACATTCCCACTGGGTAAATTCCAAAATAAATCTGGTATATTTCAGAAATTATTCGCGTTTTTCCTCCAGATTGCCGGACCCCCAAATGCCTCCCCCGGAACTCCTCTACAACGTAATAGTAGATGCAATAACGATAGCCATTGTTTCCTACAGTATATCCTATTCCATGGCAATGATATTTGCCCAGAAATGCAACTACGAAGTTAGCCCCAATCAAGAACTTTTAGCTATGGTAAGAAATTCGAAAATGCGCAATTGATAGCGTTATAATCCTGCAAATTTTCAGGGCGCAGGAAATATATTCGGCTCGTTTTTCTCCTGCTTGCCGATGTCAGCATCGTTAACCAGAACAATGCTGGTGTTCGTGGTAGGAGGAAAAACGCAACTGGTTTCTATAATTGGCTGCTTTTTGTTGCTGTTCGTGCTGCTTTGGTTGGGACCACTCTTCGAAATGGTACCGAAGGTATACTTCCATTTAAACACAATTTATGAACCACTCATAAACAAGAAATATTTTTTATCAGTGCATACTAGCGAGCATCATAGTGATTGCACTAAAGGGTCTTCTGATGCAAGTGAATGAGGTCCTGGCGTTCTGGAAGCTCAGCAAATTGGACGCTCTGGTTTGGGTCACGACCGCTCTTACTGTAGTCTTGGTTAGCATAGATATAGGATTACTAGTGGGTGTTGCGATGTCTTTAGCAACGATATTTTACTTCAGCTTCAAACCCAACACGTGCTTGCTGGGCTCCATACCCAGCACGGATTTGTATTTGGACAGCAAAAGATACAAAGGGGTAAGTAGATTGGTAATTTCGTGTGATGATTGCTGATGAAGAGTTCGATTTACAGTGCAGGGAAATTAAAGGTCTGAAAATCTTCCAATACGCCGGCGGTATTAACTTCGCCACCAGGAACATATTCAAACACGATTTGTTCTCGCTGATCGGCGTGGATCCCCAAAAGGAGATCATCAACAGGACGAAGCTGATAGACGAACAGGTAAAATATTTGTTCGGTTTAAGCTGCGAAATGTACTAACGCTCGATAAATTATTGCAGAGCAAATTGACTACTAATAAAGATAAAATTGACAAGTTGAAGAAGAAAGTCAACTATAAATTGAAGTGCGTGATCATGGATTTCTCTACTGTCAGCAGCGCCGATCCCTCGGGAATTAAAATGCTGAGTAGCGTTGTGGAGAGTTTCGAGAAAATTGACGTGCTGGTGTACATTGTAGGCTGCACTGGTAAGTAATTGCAAGATCTTGGAAATTGCTCCATGAGGAAGGTTAAAATTAATTTTCTTTGTAGATCCAGTATATAATTTAATGGACAAATGCGGACTCTTAACAGCGAAATCCGAATATTTAAGACTGTTTCCCAGTATACACGACGCAGTAAACTGTTACAGTAACATTTTTAACATATCACTCGAAAGAACTATTCACAAACTCAGCGTTATATCCATGTGATATTATTATGTAAATTATATTGTATAGATAGGTAATAAGTTATTTTATAATTAATAGATATTTATATCCTCACAACAGCAAGTGTTTGGAATTTTATTATTTAACACAAAGGTTGATTATTGCGAGGAGGATTTCTCGATGCGTACAATGTTACATCGAACAATACGATTATCGGTTTTCCCTGCGGGTTGGTAACCTTCGCTATTTTCTTATCGCATTTTTCCTCACTCCCACGCTCCCTTCGCGATGCTCAATCCGAATGTAACAAACCGAAAATTGGATAACCGCATATAAAGTAAATAAGTAATTTTTGATTCAACAATATCGAATACATCGAATTTAATAACACGGCATTTTTTTTATTCCACAAGTATTATCGTAATTATTCCGTAAACGACTGAGCGATGGTAATGAAATAATTTTTTTGCTTGTCTACGTGCACAAAAGAAAATTCAAAATCGATGAGCCTCGCATGCAACATCATCATAAACACTAATATACCTTAAGGGAATTATTACAAAAGAAACACGTCCAAACTTACCCAAGTTTACAGCACAAACAAACAAAATCCTCTTCAACGAATGTGTTACCTTCATTGGAAATTATACACCTGCATGTCAACACAGTGTACGAAAATTGTGCACATTCGAAATATTGATGGTTTTTATCTCTGTTACTCTCCTTACCACGGAGATAAACATCACGAGTTTCATCAATAAAATCAATTTATTATTTTACCTATTGTTGTTGAAAATAGGTAGGTAATAAAAAATAGTACAGACAGTAAAATATTTGCGCATGATGAGATTGATCTCGAAAACATAGTTTGCCAAATAGGAAATTCTAAGCAAACAAGCCAATTCGATTATTTATCGAAAATGTGGGATTTTATGATGCGTACAATGATATTAACATCGTATACCCTCACAGCCAATTTCTGTAAATTACTTTCCGATATATTTATATTGTAAATAAATGATTCATTTCGCTACTTGTTTTTTAATTTTTCTAAATCATTGAATTACAATGTTCTGCATATACTTCTCTATTTGCTCGTATTCGTCTAATCTCTAAACTTTTCTATCACCATTGTGGTTTTCCTCCGTACCTTAGCAAACAAGGCAATTCGATTACCGAAGGTGCGGGATTTTATGATGCGTACAATGGTATTACCATCGTATATCCTGAGAGACGCTGCACAAATCGACGCCGCGGCGATACACCGATCGCCCCGACGCTGAATAATGAAACGTAAGGGGACGACAGTAGCGCGACGCGAATAGAAACGGTCCGGGGGTTGTTTCACCCCCGGGTGCTCGTCGTCCACCCTCCGTAAAGCCGGGTTAATTATCGGATCCCTATTTACTGACAAAAGAGATTCGTCGTTAGCGCGAATTGTTGAATAAACTCACCTCTTTTTTTTGTTTTAACGTGTAATTAACGGAGCTGTTAAAGCATCAGCTCTGTTTTTGTATTTTGTACTGTTTATGAACATTTTACAGATAAATCATAAATGAATTAATTATTATAAATTATAGATTTCGAGTAAAAATTTGCAACGCACAACACCTTTTTTTTATTAATAACATTTGTAGAGATTCTTCCCGTGAATCTTCCGTGATTGTTCCTAGTGAAATTTTGGCAGGGTTCGAATTCCCGGTTAAAATTCGAAAGCGCCTACGCCAATGGAAAAAACAAAACTCCACAATGGTCGGAGGGTGAACGTCTCTCCCTTTTTCCGACTACCGACGTCCGACGACGCCGACGTCGTTTCGTCGGGACTCGTTCAGTTCGTCCATTACGGTCGTTGGTCGGTGGCGAAATTTCGCTTCAGGTGGAAATTAAAACGATGTTGTGAGGGCTGCTGGTGGTTTGTTTTTTCTTCGGGTAACTCGCGATGATGTCTTGAGGTGGAATTGACTCGACATGTTCGGCAAAAGTTTCCTGTCTCTGTTGAATATTTGGCTGGGGGGAGCCGTGTTTCCAGGTAATCGCAATTTGAGGTTATTTTTTTAATTATTTATTTTGATTGTGTTTTTTCTTTTAGCGAGTGAGTGTGCGTATTTTTTATGCGATAGAAAAATTAGAAATTGTGTAGTGGGATTTTTCTTAATTTAAACTAACCTTTAGCATATTTCTAACAATAGATAATAAAACTATTCGTAGGATACCAATATTCAATAGTTAATTGAACAATTTTAAAAACTAATAAAAGTAGGTGATGTACCTGTTAATTCGTTTTGTATCAAAAAATTATATAAACTTACAGATGAAAACTCGAAGTTCGAAATTTGACCCGAAGGTATTTTCCTTAAGTTTCTTGATAAACTGTAAGTAAGAGGTATTGATCTTGAATCCTGTCACGTAATTCGAGTGATTATATAGTATGACCGTGTTCACGAAACTAGAGACTAGGAATTTACCTGTATAACATTTGGAGTTTAGAGGTTTCGGCACGAAACCGATATTAAACATACAGGGTGTCCTAAAGTCATTCAGCAATATTCTTACGACATGTTTTATTCCCCAAAGTATATAAGAAATTTTTTGTATAAAAATAAAACATTTGACCTTCTTATAGTATTGCTTTAACCTATGTAAATGTGACATTAAGAGCGTACCTGCACTAGCATGTGGGTTTTACATTTACATCAATGTAAATAGCATTTCGCGAATCCTTAGAATCCTTTTGAAGGATAAATATTAATATTCAATAACCTTTCGAAAATAGGCAAAATATGAATATTGTATTTACAAGAAATTGAGTTACAAAAATATCTTAAACGTTAACAGTATTCGTTAAACTCGTTAACGCCTGGCGGTATATTGTATAATGTAATTATATTGTAAAATGTATATATAGATAACTTATTATAATACTACTATAATACTAAGTTACTATAGATAACTTATAAAATATATTAAAAACTGTATTTCAAATACAGTTCAATTTTATGGTACGCTCTTAATGTGTTTTCGTCACAATAAAATTCCTCGTAGCGCTTAGTTTGTTCGACTTACAGTAAAATAAATAAAATAAACTATTATTAATAGGAACAAAAATATGGTCTAATCCTACGGTAAGAACCTAGGATTAAAGAGATCTTACCATGCAATAAACAACCGATCGCAATACCCTAACTCAACAAACTCACACAATAACAGTACAATTTCAAGTGAAAATCGGTAATACAATTACTCTGATTGGCGTACAAATTCAACCTGCTAACGCTCCCGATCACCTCGAACTTATCCCGCCTCTCGTCCGACCCGACGGTGGCCTCGAAAAGCCCTCCACCAGGCATCGTGTAGAACGTGATCAAATAATTGGTCGACGTCTCCGTTTTCTGGATGGCCGGATTCCAGATCAGCTTAGCGTCGGTGACTTTATCCAGCGCCAATCTCGCGCACTGCGCGTACCCCTTCAGCTGGCCGTTGATGTGGAAGACGGCTCGCTTCGCCACCTCCACCACCTTCATGGGATCGACGTCGACGAAGTGGGTGCAGGTGCACCAGTGCTCGGCGATTCCGGCGTCCGAGCACGTCCTGGTCTCGCCGATCGGCCTGAACAAGCTGATGCCTCTGCTAGGCGGCCTGTTCAAATCCCTTGCGAGTTGCGGCGGATCCGCCAGGTCCATCAGAGTTTCGTGCAGATCGAACGGCGTGGTCAATCTCATCGAGTTCAAGAGTAAATTGTTGTAGGCCGAAGGGTACTTGTTGCGAAACGATTGCGGTAGTAGGAGATTGAGGAAGGGCAGCCGTTCCTCCATTCTGCCTTGGTAGGTTTCCCTGATGCTGCCCCATCTCATTCCGTGGTCGCTCATGAATATTAACGCGGTGTTGTCTAAATGTTTTCCTTCCGCTAGGGTTTTGAAGAGTCTGAGGAAGTCGGCGTCGCCCTGACGCGGCATGTTTAGGAGGTCGTGGGATATTCCCACCTCCCAGAAGAATCCGAAATAGGGTAAATTGTTGGCGTCCATGGTTTTCGCGAAATTTATCGTGTAATCTATGAAATCCTTGTATACGTGCCTGCCGCCTTCGCAGAATATTACATTCAGATGCCTGGAGTTGCCGATGACTTTTTCGCTGTACCTGTTGAAATAATTGTAAGCGTAATCGGTGGGTTGTTTGATGAATCCCATTCTCTGGTAATTGAACAGACCCATCCAGGAGGAATCTTCCGCGTAAGCGGTCAGGAAGCCTTTTTCCTTGTACGAGTTCCATAAGAACGTGCAATTGTCGAAATAATCGGTATTATTCGGCCAGCAACTTTTGCCCAACTCGCTTTCGGACAAGCCGGTTAAAACCGGAATCAAATTCGGAAAAGTATTGTCGCCTACTTTGTTGTAACCCAGCAACTCCACGATCTCGAGCCCTTTCAGATACTCCAAAGTAAGCGGCAACTGTCTGTATAAATTCATCCTTGATATACTGTCGATACCGAACACGAGAACGTTGAGTCTATCCGGATTTTCCTCCGGAGTCGTTTTATTCTTTAGCGGAACGAAAGCGAACGTGTCTTGGTAGATTTTCTTCTCCTCGTAGAAGCAATTCACTTTAACGAATTCTTCTTGGATGTGCGCAACTTCATCGAAATAGTAGCAGTAATTGTTCAGAACAATGTTATTGTCGTAATCACCTTCATATGGTTGGAACCTATTGAATGGCCTATAGCAACATTCCAACGAATATACTTGGGTGATGTTGTACTTTTCCAAAGAGGACTTAATGAGATATATGGAGGTTAAATTCGAAGCGAAAAGCGGCGGTATTCCGTTATTGCACACCGGCAGAGACTCGTTATTTATGAACTCTTTGATGGCGCGGTCGAACGGCTTTATGAGGGGTATTTTACATCCTGGTGTGGATATGGTAAAATTATCCGATAACATGGACTTCAACTGGTGGCTGGTGTACGAGGCATCTCGAAATTTCGGTGGTTCCTTAACAATTTTTGGTTCCTTAACTCTAACAACGAATGTGAACATGTCGCTGAAGTAAAGCGACATTCCAATAAGGAACACTAGAGAACAATAGAGTAGGAATAGTATTCTTCCTCGATTCACACCCATTTTTAATCTGCAAAATATAACATTATGTAATTGAAATAATTTTCTGTTTACCAGTGTCGACATTTTTCTACGTAATATGAAGGCATCTTTGTCAGTGTCAATTTAATAATAAAAAGATAATTAATAAATTTTTTAAACGTCAAAATATATTTTTGTATTGTAGGTATCGTCTTATTTCTGTTCTATCTGTTTTATCTTCTAATCGACAAGATTATTTCATAATACACCTTTTATATCTGGTAATTAAACGTCAAAATTATTTTTAGAAAAATTGAAAAATTTGAATATATTTTAGGTGCTACTTAATAAATTATTACAGTATTGAAATAATTTCTACATTATTTAAACGAGTGGAATTAAAAGTGTTACAGAAAATTTTAACGGAAGCTTTTTTTAATATTATTTCTTTCAATTATTTTTATTATTATATTCTTTGTTATAAGCCCATATTTATAAAAATTAAGCATTTACTTTGAAGTAAAAGGTAGAAGTAAAAGATAAGAAAATAACCTTAAAAAAACTTATACAAAGATTTTAAAAGCAAAAAACTTTTTGTTTTAAAGCAACAGTAGGGTCTTTGAAGCAAAACCTCTCTTCCTTCACTTCTTCTTTTTATGCATGTACCTTGAAGCAATTCCTTCATTTTTTGAAGCAAAGGGTTGTGCTTCTTTTTATAACTACGGCCTATTGATTAAACTCGATAATCTGAAATTTTGAGCAACCCAAAGTTGTTTAATTTAATTAATTTTAGCTGTAAACAATATTTCAATTGTTATAATTATCTAGCAATAATTTAAAACGAATTTATTTGAAATTTATTACTCACTTCTTTCAATAATCCTTCGGATGTCTTATTGATACGATGCTCACAAGTGCCCATCACTTTAATATTTATGACAAAATATTTTACCTGCGTTGTATATATTATCAATAGATAACATTATCTTCTTTTCAGTTGTTATTTTGGTACGATAATACGCATAATACGAAAAAAAAAAATTTACCAAGTTTTTAACTGTCTAAATGCTCCATAACTAACAATTACATCGTTAAATATTTTGCTACAGCTTGGCAAATCCACAGTTTTCCTTCCGGTACATTTTGTGATGATCAAAAATGAATTTAAGATTTTACAGTATGAAGAAACAGTATGAAGAAAATTGTGTTTGAGAAGTAATGTATTAAAATCATAAATTGAAAACATGTTTTACATTGAATGTTATCTATTTTCTGTTAATCACCTCTATACACATTTCAGTGCTAATAATAACACATTCAAGCAATAAGATAGTATTTTACCACCTATTTTCAATTCAAAACTCTATATCAATATCGAGTAATCGAGAGCTAATTAAAATAATGAAGTATTCAAATTACTCGAATGGGTGTTTTCGCTTTATTAAATTCGTCACTCTAATTACCCATCTTTCAGTACCAGAATCCCTGGACTGGAACACTGGACGTGTTACAAACCACAAAATAATACATCCTTTTCCTGTTAGTTCAGTTCTGTGACCGGCACATTCGATCGCACTTCTTCAAAAGACAATTTTAATATACCGAATAAATGATCAGTGGTTGTTTCTTAGTGAAATTATTTATTCTTTCAACTTGTATATTAATATGTATATTTACGTTTCGTGCAACTGAATAATGTTTGTTTCCAGGCGTGGATATTCCGGGTATACATCTCTCGCTGCCGTTGGTCCATGTGGCTTTGAGCGGGGATTTGCAGGTGCAAATAATCGCATCGGCTTTTCCACCGTTGCTTATGCAACTCTCCAGGCTGGAAGGAAACGTCGTGAAACCTCTCACCACCTTTCCCATTTACCCCAAAGCCAGCGGAATATCCAGTAATGTCACAGCGAAGATACCGTGCGGATACTTCTCCAGGGAAGGATTGTACTATATCGTCGTCAAAAAGCAACCTATAGGTATATAAAAAAAAATGAGCTAGTTATTATATAGAAATTTGCTTAACGATTGTGTGTGTAGAAGCGTTTTAAATTGGGCTGTGCCCCATTTGAGCGATGAGTATAGTAGATTTCAATTGAAATTCGGATAAATGGCTCGTAATAAATAGTCGGAGATAAACATAATTTAAAGCTAATCTTCCGTGCATTATATATTACCCTCCTATTCCAACTGGAAAGCGACCGTATCGAATTTTCGGTAGAATGAAAAACGGGGACACAAATAGGAGCATCGCTCTCACGTTATGATAAATAACCCGTTATCATTTCCGAATACGATCAGTTAGTTTTCTCCGTGATGTATTTCACGTTGTATCTAACTTTGTAATTCTTTATACCAGGATGGAAAAATTCCACCTATTATGATCCCGAGGAAGATTCATTGACGAGCCGCAGTTTGGACGTGCGATGGCCCGAAGCGAAATTGTCCATAAGCACGGAGAATTTAGAGACATATCCAGATCATCCGGTGGAGGTGACGTTGGAGTATCCGGAGGTAAAGTGCCTTCCGGAGGAGGAAAACGACGCCGAAAGTTCCATACCGGAGTTTTCTTTGGCTTTGTACTTTTGCGGGGACTCTGTTGCCACTTGTAAAACCTATTCAGACCAAAATTTAACTCAGGTAATTCAACCTCAAGCGCCAGAAATGTTTGCATTCATTCATTCCCCGCTTTCAGATGGTGTATTCCGAAAAAATCCGCGGTTTTCCAAACATCCGCATGTTCACACTGAACTGCCATTTATTCGGATTAGCCGGCTACTACGCCGTGTTTTTGAAACCCGCCAGTTCCTCGATAGATCTTTCTTACACGCCGGCTTATATCAAGGTAAAAACACCTCGATCGATAGTACTTTTCGCTTGACTCAATGCTACCACTCAGGCTAATTGGAGCGACCAATTCGTCTTCAACGTCCACGCCACCAGCATATTCCCCTGCGACGTCCACAGCGGCGGTATACCGGTACTGTTCGAGTACCCGTCGTGCATCAGAGATGTGGGCGATAAGATAAGGCTCTACGCGAAGTTGAGGGCCAACGTGGCCAGTCTGGATCCACCCACGACTTTGGAGTACGTTGCCGAGCAGAGAGTGGTGAGAGGACAGCACAGCGTCTACTTCGAATGCGATTTGTTCACGGAACGGTACGTGGAGTACTGCTTCGTGTACGTCAGTCAAGCGATTACTGGTACAATGACGAACATCAGGATGGACTGCGTGCCGACTTTGCCGGTTACTGGTAGGTTTTTAAACGATATCAAAGCGTTTGTTGTATGACGGGAATGTTATTGCAGATCAAGAGAGCGGCGGTTGGGGACCTTGGAGTCAGTGGACACCGTGTACGAGTACTTGCTTCGGTGGGGTTAGAAGTCGTTATCGCTTCTGCGATTCACCTCCACCTAGATACGGAGCGAAATTTTGCGAGGTGAGCCCTTTAGGAACCTTTCTCTCAGCGTAACTACATGCTTTAAGAACACCAGTTTTATCAGTGTAAGTGCGTTTTATCCACCGTGTGAACAAATTGTTAAATCAATACAGCGATTTCTATGGTAACGTGACAAATCTGATGTGTCCGTTTTCGTCGAGCATCTTCGAAGAATCTAACAATTCCTGATAACCATGGGTAAAGGCAAGAAAGCGAAGAAAGAGCTCGATCCGAACGTCCTGAGCGAAGTGGACAAAACCTTCTACGAGCTGCAAATCACCGATTTGAACAAGAAATTGGCCCGGCTCAGATCGCTCAACGAAGAGCTCCTGGTGAAATCCGAACAACTTGCCGCGGAGAAAGATAAATTGGACGAGGACAGGAACGATGTGATAGCTTTCCTCAAAAAGAGTTTGTCGGAGAAATCCGATCAAATACTGGAACTCGAGGATAGGATAGAGGCCTTGGAGGCGATCAGACAATCGATCACTAAAGTATACGAGGAGAAAATCACCACGTTGAATTTCGAGTACAAACATATGCGCGAACAACTCATATCCGAAATCAAATTATGCGAAGGTACTGAATATTCTTTACTACTATTTTTTCAGCTAATTTTTCCACTTCATCGTCTGCTTAATTATTCTTATTCTTCAATTTCCTCTACTACTCCGTTTAGATAAAATTGTTGGTATATTTTTTGTTTAAGGAAAATTAAACTCTCTCGACGAGTTCAAGTCGCAACGGGACGACTTGATGAAAAAGTACGAGGCTCAGGAAATAGCGATAGCGGAGCAGGAGGAGCGACACAAAAGGGAGATGGGCGAGTTCGAGAGGAAATTCATATTAAGCAAAGATCAGTTGAAGAAAGACATGGGTCACAAGTTATTGGAATTGTCGACGCAATTCCAAGATGCAACAGAACTGAGAATCGCGGCTACCACTCATAGAGTAATCAGGGAAAACATCGCCGTTAATAACGAATTGGATATTCTTTTGAACAATCAACAGCGGCTGTTTAACGAAAACATGGTCTTCAAAGATAGAGACAGTTTCTTGAGGAACAGCAATGAATTGTTGCTGAAAGAAAACAAAATCACTTTGGCTAAAGTTAGAGTACAGAAGAAACTAATAGAGTACTTAGCTGACGATCATCATCACATGTCCCACATGTTAAAAAAATACAAAGCCTACGAAAACGAAGCGCTAGCCAGTCGAAATGAAATTAAATCGTTGAACACGAAAATATTCAACTTGAACCTTACCAAGAGAATTCTGGAGCAGAATTTGCACAACGCCAGATGCGACCGAACAATCATTAAAACCGATTTCCTGCACTTGCAGGAAGAAAACGCCAGACTAATGGAAATCATGCTAGAAGCCGTTAGCACCATCAGAGAGTCCTTGGTGGTGAGACAATCCACCGACAGTACCACACCAGTCAAAGCGGGCAAACGAGAAAACGTACTGAACTACCTTTTGGTGTTACTCAACAAATCCAAGGAAAAAACGGAACGCCTACCGTCCCTGGACTCCGTGTCTCTATTCGAAGCAACCTACGCCAAAGGCGATCTGGGCTTCGTGCCCAAGATAGTGGAGCTCCGATCCCACTCCCCCATCAGACGACACATGGACACCCAGACCGGCGCCAGCTTCGAGGAGTACGTCGAAACCGGCGAGATAGCCAAGCAGGAGGCCCAATACGTCTGCTACGACGAGGAGACCGAGGACTTCTACGGCTACCAACAGGACCTGGAAGCAGAGCTCGTCGTCGACGAGGTCCCTCGCAAGAGCGTTCTCTTCTTCGAAGAACAAGAAATGGTCGGCGAGGAATCCGAAGAGGTGCCGGTCGTCCTCGAAGAAGAAGAAGTAGTCAAATACAAACCCAGCAAAGGTGGATCCGAATTCACCGAAGGAGCGGCCAGCGAGTTACCCCTAGACGAAGATCTTGAAGGCGAGTTCATAATCGGCGATGAAGAACATGAGGATGGTGAAGAAGCATAGATTCATGTTCATTTGTAGTTTTTTTATTCGTATTAAAATTATTAGTCGCGATGTAATAGTTTTATTCAATAAGAACCCACTGCGTCTGTTATTTTCTTCGCTATTGGGAGTTACTAATTGGATTTTCAACTTGCAGGGTCCAGCGATCGAGTCTGAGAAATGCGGAAAAGAGTTCACCACCAGCTGGAACTGCTTCTACGGCGAGAGCTTGAGTTTAATCAAAGACATGGTCGCCGAACTGCCGGATGTTCGAGCAGAGGTGGGTTCTTACTGCAGGTGCGGGTGCGTGGTGCACGTGGGAGCGGCAAAACCGAGCAGATTGCTGGCGACTTCGTCCCAAAGCTGCCCGGGCAGGAATTTCTGGCTGATTCAAGTAAGTTTTAATACCTTAGTGAACGAGTTGTCACGAAATAACGGTGTTTTTCCAGGCCGATGCTGACTCGTTGATTGAATTTCGGGTGCTGCAGTTTCGTCTGGAGTGTCGTACGCAGTCACTTAAAATACGAGACGGGAATGCTTTGTCTTCTAATTTGTTGGCGCTTTTATCCAGCACGTCTGATGCTGTTTCTCTGTCAATAAACTCTACTGGTCCGAATATGCTGCTCGAATTCTTTTCAATGAACATCGAGGATGCAACGACGATATGCGGAGGAGGTTTCTTAGCACAGGCTCGACAAATTAGTAAGTTTTTTTTCTAGTGCGAGCACAATTGACAAATTTTGATATTTATGTTTTTTTTATAGAAGTATCTAGTGTGAACGTTACAGCTGTACCAATTGCCCATAACATGGGAATAATTCCTATAGTAATTTTAAAATTAACTGCCGTTCATATCGCAGCAATATTTTTTCTTAGCGGTTTACTACTAGCTACCATCATACTTGGTATTCAATACATATTCCGATACAGGAAATACCAAATCGCCGATGGCGATGATCGAGATTCGCTCTCCAATGGTTCCGGTAAGTACACTGCTGGTAACTAACTATGCAAATGAGCCTTTTATGTTGCATTGCAGGTGTTAATATTCCTTTAGCCAATCGGGTATCTTCTAGCGTCACTTTGCTATCAGAAGTGATATCTCTCACCAAATTCCGACCTCATTTGATAAAGAGAAACAAACACGAACGTCTACGAGAATCGGTGGATTGCGATACTCTTAAAGCCGAGGAAGCCACTTTAGCGTAAGTTGATTCAGTAGAAAAAGTTGAGGAGTGAGTAATACGAACGTTTGCAGGAAAGAAGAGTCATCTAGCATTTGCAGTACGACGACGATTACGCAAGACGAGATCCGATCGGTTTCCAAAACGAACGAAAAATCCGAAGACGTCGATACTTCTAACAGCACTTTGAGAAGATCTCTGACCGACGATAGCGACAAGGACAAAACCGATGAAAAAAGCACGTGTACAACACCCGTTGATGCATCGCCGGATTCGAGAAGACCCAGCTTGATCAGCAACGCCACGCTGACCAATGTGAGCTTGTTAACAAAAATTCACTCTACAAGTGATCCGGTGAAGTATTTTCTTTTTATCTAGAAGTTGTTAATCACCAGCACGGTTTTTGGGGCACTTCTATTTGTCTTCTATAAATTTACATAACTTACCGTTGGTTGATTTGGAACACAACGCACATTCGTTTGGCACCTACCATTATTTTCACTTCGTTTCTATCATAAAAGATGATCTTATTGTGATCGCTTTGCAGGGTTGTTATTCGTCCGGGAATTCCATGGTAAATCAAGCGACTATCAAAAGCACGTCTGTAAAGGAGACGAAAGAGAAGAAAAACCGCGAGAAACTCCTCGCCGGACCTACTGGATCCGATTTTTCCATATCAGTACACGACAGCGATTTGGAAATGGATTATTACGACTACAACGTTGTAAACGCAGGAGCTGCTCCGGGCTCATACTTAGGTTAGGTTTCTAACAATCCAATTTTAAGATTTGGGAATATCTTGCGTTTTCCTACAGGCATGGATCCGGCTTTTCTGGTGTGGATTCCACCGTTAGACGACGACGGAGAAATTTTATCCAGCTACGAACACAGCGAGTACCACGAAATGGCGACGGTGAGGGAGTACGCGGATCCGGGCAGCAACCAGGAATCGCCGGAGGTGGAGGTGTTGCTTCCGACTTCGCGGAAACCCAAAGGGAAATCGTTGGATGCCAACGAAATCGACAACAAGTACATATCGGAGAAGCAGCCGTTGGTGCATAAGAGAATCGACGATTCGGATCTGGACGGTTTGGCGAAGAAGCTGCGGGAATCGCGGAAGTACATCAGAGAGGATATGGAGAAGGAGACCGAAGTGGAGAAGTGCTTGGACTTGGGCAACGTCGATAACATTAAATTCGTCGATGACGAGGACGCGGCCGATTTTTCCGGTAATCAGTGCAATACGGATTTGGCATATCACGATTCGAATGCGAAATCTTCTAGTTAAGACTGAGTTAGAAACAAGGGCATTTATAATAGATACTACAAAAATATTTATATACTAGTTATTGTTTTGTAGGAATCACGACGCGATGAAGATATTATAACTTATTTACTAGGAAAATACAACTCTTCCATATTGTTAAATTGTTTAGAAATCGTATTATTTGGTTTTATACATACTTATTGACTATTTGTAGTAAATGGGTTTAAAAAATAATAGGATTTCTGAAAATGAGATTGGAAAATTTGCGACGTATGTGTCTTGAGAAATAACACTTCCATGAGTAAAACAACGTTCAGGGGAAAGGTTTTATATCATTGATGGTATCATTGTAGTGTTTATTTTCTGAGAAGTAGTAGAAAAGAAATATATAATTATTCTCTAACGATTTACACGGAATATATGATTGAAATTTACATGATATATTTTGAGGGTATATTTGCACGCACTGAATTCGCCTTTTAGTAGCAAATTGTAGGTAAAAAGTTTATTTATAAGAAAGCTATTTTAGCGCAATTATTGAGATGCGATAATTCATATAGCAATCAACAATTGCACTAAAAATAGCTGGTAAAAAAGTGCAATGATCTTACCTACGGCCTTGTTTCCTTATTTAATTTCATTTAAATTATATGTACGTTTAATAATATGTGTATCACATAAATATTATATTTCATAGAGTACTTTTTACGAGTAAAATATTGATTAATTTAGCATTTTGCGTTTTATTTGAAAACCAATTCAGAATCTTCTACAATTTTATTTTTAATTGATCTACTATAATAATTGAGTTGTGGATCTTAATTATTTCTTGATATACAAGGTGTTTTTTAATAACATGCTGCACGGGAAACGTGAAACTTTCACACTACATAATGCTTAAAGAAAGTAAGTAAAATGTAAAATAAACTAATCTGAGCCGTTTGGGAATGGAATTTAAGAATAGAATGGTGAACAGACCAATGCGTTCTGTAAAAATAGCATTCTAGTTACATATTTTCTAACTAGATGGCTTTCTGGGGAGCTTTCCAAAAGCGCCTGGATTGAATAGAAACATTTAGAAAAAATACATTACTGAATTACCGCATAATTTGCTATTTCATAACAATTCCTTCAAAAAGAAAATTAGTTTGTCGAAACAGGTTAAATAAAATATTAGTAGTATAAGTATTTTTGAAATTTAATGAATGAAATACCCAGTGTTATCGGGATAAATAAATTAGAACGATTTATAAATTAGAAGTTTTGAGAGAAAGTACGAGTAGATTAATCAATTGAATGGATAGTTACAAAAAAATTCGTAATATTTTTAGTATAGAGAGGAAGAATATAAAAATAGGTATAATAGAAAAGTCGGGGGAAAGCGGAAAGCACGCCGCTGTATTGCGTAGTGTGGGTGTGAGTACAGGGCGTCGGACGCAGGCGTCAACTGTGTTGCACAGCATCGAGCGAATGTGCGTTTGTGGTGGACGCGCTCGTCGCTGAAAGAACACACGGCCGGTCTGTCAAACGCGAACATCCCTCTATTTTTCCCCAAATTGGAGTGCATCGACAACGCGAATCAATCGCACTTGCACCGACTAGAAGCCGTCGTCGCCGCGAAATGTGTACGCCCCGGTGCTAGTTTACGCTCGATCGGAGCCGCGGACGTGAGAGGGTTGTGCGGTGGGTGGTTGTATTTTCGACAGAGGGGTGGAAGTCCAGCCGGCGCGACGTTTTGTAAGGAGGGAACCTGCAGGATGGGGTGCACTTCTTCGGCGGAAGAGCGGGCAGCCCTGGCCAGGAGCAAGCAGATCGAGAAGAATCTGAAAGAGGATGGGATTCAGGCGGCCAAGGACATCAAGCTGCTCCTGTTGGGTGAGTAGGGCGGGGGTTCGATATTTCGATAAGTCGTCTGGGTGCGGACCGACGGGCTCATGCGCACCAAACGACCTCCTGGCAACCCTTTTTCGTAAAGCGAAATTTGTCCAAACTACACCCCTAAAATGCGATTATCAATATACGCAAAAATCCTCGCCACAGAACGTTTCTATTTAACATATCATACGTACAGTTCCCCAACCGCAAACTAATCAATTTAAACGAGACGGTCGGACTGATGGAAGGGAATTATACCCTAGATATAAGTTCCATTTTAAATTAACCGCTACAACACAAAGCGAATTTTAGCTATCCTCGCATCCATTTTAATTTTAAATACTCTAATCAATTAATTCAACCATCAAGCTACATTAAAACAATCAACATTTAATCGACAAATTATGAGGTATTAGGTCACAGGTGGGCTTCAATAAAATAACGTAAGATGGTGGAAATTTCAGCGATTCATTTCCACCTGTCGATGGAATATTACTCAACATTATCTAATAATACTCGAGAGTGCTGTTAGGTAACCGTAAGTTTTCGGAGTTGAAGGGCTCGCTCGTACAAAACCGATTTAGGGGCGGTTTTGTGCGGACTCGATTGAAAACTGGGTCGATTGAACGCTTTAAAATGTACAGGAAGCCGAAAATTCGAATGCAAATATAATTTTGCTATAATGATGTGCGCGTTTGTGTTTTACCATTGCATATTTTAAAAAATGTGTTTACGACAACCAAATATGTCGAACACGCTACTTAATCAGTAAGGAAGATACCTAGAATTGTTTTTTATAGATTTGTAAATTTGTACATACACAATTAAAATAAACTTGGTAAAATACATAAAGTGAAAGTAGTTCTATCAGCATCAACATAATTCGACATTTTCCATAAAAAAAAGATACAGTTCCACAAGCTCTAGCGTACATTTGTCCCGCCTCAGAAATCGAAATGTTTTCTATATAAAACGCAAATATACTGAACATCGATCATCCAGGGCGGTTTTATCGGAAAAACGTTGGGAACACAAATCCAATTACTTTCTTAACTGTTCGAGGGCTCGTTGAAGCGAAATTGTTAATTCCGATTCCTCGAAAGCCGGGGAATAATTTACGAGGCCCTCGTTGAATAATAAACGAGCGAGCAACTACAAGTTGCAAACTAGAAGTTTCGAGTTATAAGTCGGACCTTTCGCTACTCGAAAATATATCGAGTAATAGCCGGCGAAATGCTTCTTATTTTTTCGTTTTGAATTAAAAACGAACCGTGCAAAATGTACTCGATTCGTGATCCTTCCACGAACCAATGAAACTATGATTAGCTTTTTTCGAGAGTTCTGTTGTAATTTTTTTTCAAAAAGTCTCAGTTTCATATTGCATATTTGTTTCACTTCTCTGCTACATCTGCCTTGTTTTATGGACCATTTTTTTAACCCACAGATTTCTCCATCATCCTGTCTACACATGTTTATTTCTTTTTCTTACATTCAATTCTTTGCCACAACCACATTGACTACAGTATTAATAATATTATTAAATAAAGAGTTTACTGGGCTTGATCAACTTAGACCCAAGGCAACTATTGGTATCTGATAGAAATGAGTATAAACATGAAAGGAGCTTAAATTTTTGTATCTACAACACGAAAGCTTGTTCGAGGACCCTCCTCGATTCGAGACGAGCCGGGCATACTACCAAACCAGATGTTTTCGAGTAGGTACCGAGAAATGTAACCAGTTGCGGCAACGCAGCGTGGATGCCCCACCATAATGTAGTCCATTATTTCCATTCCCAAAGCAAACACCACATGCGAATTGATCGTACTGTACTGTACGGTATCGTTTCGGATCGAAGGCTCCGAGGGTTAGAATAAAAGCGTAGAGGTACACATACAATTCGAATGCGTCGTGTCGTCGAAAAGCGGAATTTTTATTTTAATGGAGCGACGCGTTCTAATCTCGACAGATCCGTAAATAGTTAGTTGTTTTCGTTAGCGGTGTCACCGGACGTGTTCGATAAGTTTCCGCGGCGATTTGTGCGTATGTTTACCGACCGAATGTATTGCTGTTCAGTGAGAAAGTGAGTGTTATCAGCCGGCATTGATCGCTCGTTGAAAAAAAAAATTTGGGCTTGGCCGTTGGACTGCCAATTTAGGTACTAATAGACGATAATAGAAATCGATTCGATCGATAAATCGCATCCCAATGTCGCGCTTGTCGTCGTTATTATTAAATTCATAGCGGATTTTTCGGGGGGTAACGCCCACTAGAGTGTTCCGCTACCTACCGCACTATTTTACAAACGTTCGGTATCGAATAGAGAGAAAATGTTGCCAAATATTCGAGCTTTTAACCATTTCGTTGTAGAAATCGAGTTTTGCATTGGAACGACACGTAATTGCATCCTTAATGATGTCATAATTGTCTGAGTATTGGTAGGTCAAGATCGATCCTCGCTAATTGTTATAATTATCTTGCATTGACCAGATATTAATCGATGGAAATATCCGAAAAGTTAAGCAAATAATAAACAATGTCTAATCTGATTAAATTAAATCTTCTAACTAATTAAAATCTTCCAACAGATCATCAATAATCACGATTCTGGAGATTCCTATTTACTTCATTTATGCAAATTTATATTCAAATATTAGTATACAATTCACCATTTTTTCCTACAGCAATTATAATCTAATTGTAATGAAACTAACATAATATCTATTATTTCCTTTTACGTATTTGATTCATATAATGAATAATCATTCCTAGGTAATTACTACTTTTTAATTCTACAAAGAAATCGAAACAACCACAGAATGATTTTACATGTAAAACTACTAATACAAAAATCATTTTTTTATTCTTTCAACATCCACTAACATAACGTAATTTCTAATAAGTCATCTTTATCGGTTTATCTACTCCAAAATACACATTATTGTAATTAAACTACATACCGATACGTGTATACCGACGTTACTTACTAATTGATTAATCGCGCAAACAAACTCGATGTTTGGACATTAGTGTAATGAAAAGAAGGATATTAAAACTTATCAAGCGCCACGACAAAGGTCATCGAAGATGTTCGTTTATTAAAACAATAAAATGTAACACACGAGTGTTGCTTTAATTAATTTTCGCTGCTTTTAGCGGCAAAAGAGTTAATTGGATTGTTGTATATACAGAGAAGAACTGCAAAGGAAAAGGCGTAATGTCGTTGATTAAAGGAATGTAATTTGAATAGGTAATAGGAAGAAGTTCTCTCCTAAAGTGTGTTGAAAAATCATTTGCACAACTTAGTAAATTGAGTCTTTTAACCTACTTTAATGAGGTTAAAATGCAATAATTTATTAAAGTATCAACGAACGAGGAAAGAAGGGATGTTGTTTCCTTTGAAAAGTTTCAACCAATACTCAATAATTTGGAACATTTAAGAGGAATACATTGTAGCCAAGTGTTGAAAATTTCCTACAACTACAGAAAAAATTAATGTTCATTGTGATAATAAGTATTCCTTTAAAAACGATAACCTTGATTATTACACTACCTAAATAATATGCACCTATTTTAAACTATGATTAACACGAATATTTTAACGTTATGCATATACGCTCGCGTACACTTGTTATTAATCCTTATCAAAATTATTTTATTTTTTACCTATATGAAAACTACCTAATTTATTATCCTTTAGCATGCCACTAGTCAACATCGAAAATAGAAAAGTAAAGTAATTAAAGTGCGGGTGGTGACATTGGGACGCGATTCGAATTCGAACGATACACCGACCGCGGTAAAAACGAGACAGTTCTTTCCAGAAAATCGCGGTTCTAGATCCAGCGAAGCGAGCCGGGTAGATTTTTCCTGTCGTTCGGTCGGATAAAAAGCCTCAAGACGTCGTGGATAGAGGATTGTGCCATGGGGTGCACGGTGTCGGCAGAGGAAAGGGCCGCCATAGCCAGGACGAAACAGATCGATGAGACTCTCAAAGAGGAAAAACAGAGATCCCGAAGGGACGTTAAACTTCTCCTTTTAGGTACACTTTCGTGCTTTTCTTTATACTAACTCTAATCGAACGCAGCGTCTCGTACATATTGATTCGCAAACCCGCGGGATTTGTCGGAGATATCTGGTTTGGATCCACTCTTTAGGGTCCGCATTTTATTATCTAATTGTAAGATTTTATGACAATATGATACTTCGAAGGAGATTCAAGCTTTATTAACCTAACCGTACTGTACCAGTAATTTTAAACACACACCAGCTTTGCTAATTACATGACACAGTTAAAAACCCTGATATTTTTAAAAAAACCTGTATTTCCAATATGAAAGACTCACATTGTATTCTAATTTTATTGCATTCATTAATTTTATGAGTTCTTACGTCGAGGAAGTAAAGAGTAATAAATTTTTTTGTAAGAATTTACTCTCCTTAATGTAACAGCGCGGCGATTAAAATAATTACTCCATTGGGCAAGCACACACAAATCATTCGTATACTATACATATAATGTTAAAAAATTTCATAGGGAATTGTTGGGTAAAAGTTAAATTTTGTAATTAATATAATCTCTTAATACTGATAATCTCGTTAAAAACGGTTTCTGTTAAATACTGCCGTTACCATTGCAATGATTATAGAATATGGCTTTACTAAAGCATTGCCTGAAACAAACAAAACCTCAACAAGATAAGATAATGCACTAAAGAGCGCCTTCTAGGAACTTAGAAATCTTTCTAACAACGTTGTCAGTTTTAATTCTTATAAAACACTAGTTTATTTAGACCAATTTCTACTTGTGCTGTCGACGTTTAGGTGTGAAGTAGGACTTTCTGATTCACGGAATAATAATTAAATTAGTGAGACTGGAATATGTGTGTGATTTATTCAATCTGGTTTACACCGTTTAACACAAACGCCGTTCTAATAGTAAAGCCAGATAAGATAAAGCAGCTACCTATGTTTGCGAAAACGAAATTAAATAGCTATCGATTAGGCGATTCCGGTGACACCTTTTTATTCCCGCGATAACAGTATATTTTAGTCGATTATGGAGATGCCAGTCGATTATGAATCATTTATGCGCTTTAATAAATCATTTTTCTTGCCGCTCGTCCCGGCGATTAAAACCATTACGTCGTGGTCGAATGCCAAAACGTCACGAATCGTCGTTGGAAAGTCGCTCGGCCATGTTTGAATTACATAATTACAACGTAAGACGAAATTAGCATAAAATATAGTATTTCTGTGCGGTCGGATGGTTATCTGTGGATACGCCGATTGGCGAAAAAAGGAACTTAACATGAAACGCGAATATGTATAGAATTGAAATCGATAAATTAGCAGATCGAAAACGAGGGTTCCCCATACAAAGCTGTCGTTTATTGCGCTCTAACTTCGAAATAGACCACTTATTTTGACGGTATCTTATAAACCCCACAGCTGTAAACGTGATAATATTAAATACATTTATTATTAGGGTTTATTATGTATACACACTAAATACCTTGTGAACAATATTAGTGCTTTTTATACGCTTGTTAATTGTATCAACCTATGATAGTATATAACATCGAGAAGAACCGGATCGATGGCATAAATATAGGGATGAATTAAAGGAAAACTCGGGAGCGTTTGTTTCCTGACAAATAAAATATTCAAAATGCCGAGTATCGTCTGTTTTCTGCTATTATAAAATAGCTGACCCAGCCTACACAATCGATTGTGCATTGTCACAAAACTTGCGGTTTAGAATGGCACATACACGTTGGGTTTCCACCCAGGAAATTACATGTTCGCATTTCAATTAGCGAACTGTCGCCCAAGTGCATATTGGCTTCGATCGGAAATATGCAAAATTAGAGCCTCATGCAAAAAAAAATCTTTAGTTCTCACTTAATTGCAATAAACCAGATTTTTAATGAACGTTTGATGGGACACTGCAGTGATTTCAATATTACTAAATATTCCCCTGATTTACGGTACAATTAACAAACGAAACCATCCTATTCTTAATTAATAAAATTTGTTGAATTTAACTCGCGTCTGTTCCGATCGGTGTTGGCGTAGAAGACGAAATCGAATTTGTATATTTATGTAAAAAGCCAACGTTTTGCGTCATAGTTATATTTTACTACTTGTAAATTAGAACGGTTCATATTAAAATTAAAGATCGAAAATTAAGCGAAGCGGTTCGCTATTCGTCTCTCGCTGGCATTGATTTACCTACAACCGGATCGTAAAGCCGGAATTCGATTCTAAATTAGTTCGTGTGTGAACTATAAAGAGTTAAAAATATGAAGTTTTCCTTACGCTAGGGTCAAGGATTAACGTAATCTTTGCTAAGGTTAGCTGGAATTCCATCCTCCTGTAGGGGTCACGGTAATTTGCAGGATGCCAAGATTGGCCTATTACGAGTTTAGGTATGATCAGAAAGAGAGAAAATATACTTGTTAAGAATGATAACATTGTAATAAAACGTCTACTTGAAACATATTGATTTTAAGTGGAATTTCACTTAAGTCGAGTGTTTGCCAATTCATGTAATTTATGTAAGAGTTTTCCAGAAAAACGAACCGGTTTTTCTGGCTTTCGTTCGAAATTTCAAATAACGATTTCTTAACGAAATTTCGTTTCCCGGGAGGAGTGTACAATTTAGTGATGGATATCTTTTATGTACGAAGGTCATAGGAAATTAGCGGTTTATTTATCAGAGAAAAAGGTATGTGAGCCTACTTCAATTCATATACAGTGGTATAAAGTTCGTTAAGTCAGAGAAGCTAATTTAAAATAATCATTTAATTTGTATGAATGCTTGTTATATATTTTTTTTTCTTTAATTCAAGTAAAACAAGTTTGCGATTATTTCACTAGTTAGTTTAATTATTATGTTCAACGTTTTATTTTAAAATTTGTACTTACCTAAACAATTTATATTTAGTACATCTTACTGCAAAATTGCTCATTTAATCAATTTATTTTTCCGTTTGCAGTAGAAATCCTGTAGGAAGTGTTGCCAATTTAATTGCCACTTAAATATTATCAATAATGCGAATTAATTTTTAAATTGTTATTGACTGGTATTAGAGAACCCTAGTGTTGTAAATACACTCTCTATCTATCTCTATTTTATAAAATGTTCTAAGCAACAAATTCGATAGAACACGCCAATGTTCCGTACAGAGTACAAACCTTGCGTACACATTATTAAATCTTTGAAAGGCAAGGGTCGAGTGAGAGTTCAATTAATAAATTCTACCTTAATTCGAGCAAATTTAGTTTGACCCTATTAATCTACTTCGACGGCAGGAATAACGGCGTAAACACAACTTTTTTTCATACGATCGTATTGTTTGTCGAGAATCTCGATTAATTCCCGATCGGTCTCCGCCATTCAATCTCTATTAATTTTAAATGACGTAGGAAATGCTTTCGTTATCCCATGGTGATTCGAAAGCAATGTTTAATTGATATCGTCTGGTACTGCCGAGTGTTTTTTTTTTCGAAAATATCGTGAACACTTAATCGGATTCACAACGTGTGTGGAGTGAAATGGAACAGATTTCGTGCATGTTTCCTCCACAATGTAAAATACTTTCGTTGCGCAAGACTATGTAGCTTCCGAGTTACCCTCGTATAATGTGGAGGATTAAGTTGTTGATAATTCGAGGCGTTTAATGACGCCTATAAAATTTACAGAACTAATTATCCTTGCCAAAAACTTCAGAGCGCTAACCGCATTTTTTAACACTTTCGTCAATACTCTATAGAACACAGTAGAGATATTATTAAGGGTATTACAATTTTTTTTTATACGAAAGTGAAACAATTTTTAGATCCGTTGACATATGGTATGCTCATAATTTATTCACGATTTGTTTGTTGTATTAAACCGACCGCAGTGGAACTGTCGCGCTGTTTCCTTGTTTTCCAACCGGTTGTTATTTCTGTTACGTACAAAATCAATATCGCCGATAATTATAATTCAACGAAAATTACGTTATCTATTTTTATCAACGCCTGGAATGAAGTGCGTGCCGCTTTTATATTTAGTTACATCGGACAAAAAGGAACTAACCACTTAATTCATACGAAGCGCGCTTTCTATAAAAGCGCCGCGAATTATTCTATTCTGGACGAAACGCAAGGCCGTTCTACAGCCTTAAGAAGATTCGTCCTAAGTACTGTCAATTCCAGTGATTTAATTATTTCGCATTTTTGTTACAGGTGCCGGAGAATCGGGGAAGAGCACGATAGTAAAACAAATGAAGTAAGTGTTTAAAACCGATTGAACGAACAAAAGAGAAATTTCATAAGCGATCTGCGTGAAAGTTACCGATGGGAATCCCCTTAAGTATTTTTCCCCCGGTTGGGGAAATCTATCCGTCGTTCCGTTTTCGAGTTTTTCGCCGACTTTTCTTCTTTCTATAGTATACGGTTATTGATTAGAAACAGAAGCGTCGCGACGCGCGGCGTTAGATACACGAATTACCGATTACGTCACAGCCTCCGAGGATCTCCTTTGGCGCGGAAAATTTGTAAACTACTCGGAGAATATTGTCGTCGAAACGAAGCGAAAAGAGCGAAATTGTTTGGTGATTAATTTAATGGGCGCGGCATCTTCACCAATTACACTTTATTTTTTTACTCTAATATGCCACAAAATTAATCAATTGTCTGTAACAATTCAAGTTACTGGATTAACGATAGGCGGATTGGCTCCATCCAGACGTGACATCCATAGAATTTTGTTGGGAATAAATCGGGTGCTATATATAAATTTGAGCTGGTGAGAGAATCCGCCCCAATCCGAGCTCATTTGTAGATAAATTGGTTGTTAACTCGCTTGGTTTATTTTCCAGAATTATCCACGAAAGTGGCTTCACCCCAGAGGACCATAAGCAATATCGGCCGGTGGTCTACAGCAATACGATACAATCCTTGGTAGCTATTTTACGGTCAATGCCAAATCTCGGAATTAGTTACGGGAATAACGAGAGAGAAGTAAGTACATCTAATCACGAATGAGTCACTTAATACATTTATTTTACTTTATATATTTACTCCAATTCGCCGCAAATGTTGATGTAAATATTACAGCGAAAAATCTAAACCCATTGCGACAAAAGAAGCGGGTTTTTTTTTTCGAGCATTCTAATCGATTCTCGAGTTTTACGGATTATTTCGACGAGTTTCTCGGAATTGTAAATCACATCGTTTCCCATTTAATCATACACGGAATGATATGCACGCTGCTAGTTAATTATGCAAATCGAAACCCGATGAATGATTCAAGCTTTGCGCTCCAATAAATGAAGTTTGGAATATTTTCAGTACCTAAATGACCAAAAATATACCTACCCGTTGAAATTCTCGCGGGATGATATCATTCTTCGCATGGAGTTAGATTGATCCCCGGAGCTCGCTTTCTAGTCTCTATCTTCGCCTAAATCTTACAGAATCTAACGGTTGTTTTTAAATTCAGATTGACGGCAAAATGGTGTTCGACGTGATCCAGAGGATGGAGGACACGGAACCGTTCTCAGAAGAACTCTTAGCGGCAATGAAAAGATTATGGACTGATTCGGGAGTGCAGGAGTGCTTCGGCCGTTCCAACGAGTACCAGCTCAACGATTCCGCGAAATAGTAAGTGAATACGGTCGATGTTCGCCCGGTTTCCATTCCCGCAAATTGCCCCAAATTACAGCGGCTTGTTGAATGGCCGCCTCGTTCGTAAACATCTTTAAGTTTCCTCCTGAAAGAAGCTGATTTGAATTACCGCAAATCAACAGAAATAGCGGGCAATTTCAACTAAATTGGTTCGATAATTAAATCCTTTTCATGCACGCTGATTATATTATTTTATCCACTCCTACACACTATTTCCTATCGACGATGTTTGTTGTGTTTTGTTAACATTTTCGTTTTGTTTGTAGTTTCTTAGATGATTTAGATCGGCTGGGAGCGAAGGATTATCAACCAACAGAACAAGACATATTAAGAACAAGAGTGAAAACTACGGGTATAGTCGAAGTACACTTCTCATTTAAAAACCTCAATTTCAAGTAAGTTTCAAGAAATTCGATACGAAATTCGCTGGACTAAGACGGTCCGTTGCATGAGAGAGCTCCTTCAAGGAGAAATTCTTTTATTGGATAACCAGGTGAATAAAAAAATCGACCGTTTTTGGTTTTTAGATTATTCGACGTCGGTGGGCAGCGGTCGGAGAGGAAAAAATGGATACACTGTTTCGAGGACGTGACTGCGATCATATTTTGTGTAGCTATGAGTGAATACGATCAGGTCCTGCACGAAGACGAGACGACAGTAAGCAAACAAACATCCTTCGTAAGGAAAATATCGCTTACGATTCTCTTACTTTTCCAGAACCGCATGCAAGAGAGCTTAAAACTATTCGACTCGATCTGTAATAACAAATGGTTCACCGACACATCCATCATTCTCTTCCTAAACAAAAAGGACCTGTTCGAGGACAAAATTAGGAAATCGCCTTTAACGATATGTTTTCCCGAATACGCAGGTGGGTATTTTCGTCATTTCTCCGACGGATTATCGCGATGAACACATTGTTTTCGTACCTCCGACGGTATTCCGGGCATTTTTATAGTCGCTCCGACTGATTTATGTCGCCTAACTTTCACCGGCAACAAATATTTTTCTATTTTTGCACCGACGTGAATAAGTTTCTAATATTATAATGTACCGAATATTTCACTGTACAAAACTTGTTGGAGTTATGCAAAGATTTTTAAACGTGTAGTTTGCTCATGCAAACCTTATTGGCTTTACTCCGTTCGCTATCAGGAGACTCTAATACACCACTTGAGACTTTGTGCGGTGACCTTTTGTAATTCCAAATAAAGTGGCTTGAACTCGGTGTTCAACTGTAATTTTTACAGTTTTTCATAGCGAACGGAGCATGGAACATTACCTGTGTTTAGAGCACTGTCGTATACTTCTAAGGGCTGGAACGTAGGTCGAAAAAGTATCCCGTTATTTGAAGAAGAAACAGGGTTCCCAAAATGGCCGCTAGGAGGCGATGTTAAGGATCGCGGTTTTTTGCGTACGAACATAAAATTATTATATAGAATTAGCATTAAGATAAAAAATAGTTACAAAATATCAAAATATACCTAAATCAGCGATGATTTTGTTGTTAACATCATGCCTTACGTATCTTCGGTTAATGAATTTCTCCATTTTCTCGTCGACATGTCAAAAAATAATTTTTGAAGTTTTGACAGCTCGAACTGTCGTTTCACAACAACCGCGATTTTTATGTAGCGCGACGCTGATTGGCTGAGATTGGTTGATCATCCGATCGTTCGCCACGGTGCTTCGAAAAAGTGAAGCTTAAAAAGTCCTCAAATAACGGGACACATTCTCTAATGCATAAGCATAGGGAGATGCCAGACCTTAGAAATATAGGACCGTGGGTTAATGTATTTCTCCATTTTCTCCTCGAAACGTCAAAAAATAATTTTTGAAGTTTGACAGCTCGAACTGTCGTTTCACAACAACCGCGATTTACATGTAGCGCGATGCTGATTGGCTGATAAGTCTTCATTTAATTGTTGCGATTGTTGGTGAGTTAATATGGTTTTGGTTTGTTCGATAGGTGCGCAAGAATACGGCGAAGCAGCGGCGTACATTCAAGCGCAATTCGAAGCGAAAAATAAATCGACAACCAAAGAAATCTACTGCCACATGACGTGCGCCACCGATACGCATAACATCCAATTCGTATTCGACGCCGTCACCGACGTCATCATAGCGAACAACCTGCGCAACTGCGGCCTCTACTAAGCACACCCCCGTTCGATTAATATGTTTTGTTCTCGCAGTGACAAGGCGATACGCACCAGTATGTATGTTTATGTTTTTTTTTTATTTTTTGTTCGTTCTTTTTGATTGATTGCATTGTCGCTTCGGCGACGCCTCGGCGTCTCCAGGATTCGTTTGAACGGCGGACATCTTGAGGTAAGCTGATGGAACTGTACCAAAGTCGAGTGAGATCTTGAAAATTGTGTTCTTCTTTTGTTCTTATTATTATTATTTGTTTCGTTTAAAAAGGATTTATTATTAGATTGTAAATGAAAAAAAAAAGTCGATAAGTAGCTTTGCGCTTGATTATGGAAGGCGTGGTTCGTTTGAACTGCCGAAGATGAACGTCAGATGGCTATTATTAATGTTTTTTATCGATGATGAATGCACAATATGTTGAAAATACGCGCACACATTAACCGCTGAATTTGTCAACGTGTACAAATTACAAAATACACAGTTAAACGCCACTTATATCTTCTCAAAATATACATTGCATTTTAAATGAATTAATCGTTATTGTTTTGTGTAAATGATTCGTGCCATTTGAAAAAGAGATTGAAGTTGTTCATGTGTACTAATTATTATTTTTTTTTCCTCTAAGTTATTTGTTTTTTCATTAAGGTTTAAGAATATTTTTCTAAGTCTAAGTAATGTTATTTATGATTATATAATTTTATTATGAAGAAAATTAACTTTATTCAAATATTAGGTTTTAGTTACCAAATATTTTTTACAAATAATTACCTCTACTTACATGTGTATACACCAGAACCAAAAAAAAAATACTAATACTTTCAGCTCAAATTAGATACATATATAATTCCCTTTTTGTAAAACGTTTCGAAAATGCAATCGAGTAATATACAGGAAGTTTCAAAGACACAAAAAAGAGCGTACAATTGATATCTCAACACAATTTTCGTGAGTCAATTTATCTTTTATAGTTGATCTATTGCAGCTCCTCCGTTACGTCATCGTTTATGTTTATCAGGGTAGGCGTTATATCAAAAAACTAATTAGTCAAATTAAAATTAGTCCGTATGCAAATGCAACCGATGCTCGAGCACGTGACGTTATTGGAAACCAACTGGGCAAATCAACTATAGAAAATAGTCAATACATTCAATATGTTGTTAACAATTGCTCAACTTGTACCAGTGGTAACTCTAATTATTACCATTCTACATAATAATATATCACTAGTCTGTAAGGGATGTTTAGAAGTTGAAGTTAAATTCTTGAATTTCCAAACGCGTATTCGAAGATTATTCGGATCGAATGAGATTTTTTATTAGTTTTTGAAAACTCTCCGTCAGCGACAAAAAATGAAAATGGGAAAATTCCTGTATGTTTACTTATTCGTTTTCACATGGCTTTTGAAAAATTCAAATATATTTTTATCCGTAATTCGTTCTAATTGTATTGCCTACTTGTGCATTATTATTTTTTTATACTGTATAATAACAACAGTTAGAGGTCGTACCAATTTATTATACAGTATGGAAGACATACGTTCGGAAATTAAGAACAACCAAAAAAAGGACATTTATTAATAGAGATATAAACTATACATTTAATGTGTACATAAAAATATATGGCGCTTTTCAGTAAAAAAAAATAAGTAGCTTCAGTACCATTTCGTAGAATAGTCTTATGTATTTTCGTTTTGTTAACGTATTTATTTTTAAACATGCATTTTATAAGTGATACATTCCTAAAGCAACGTATTTTGTATCTCTCCATCTCCATTTTTTATCCATGAAACAATAAATCCAAACAATTCATTGGTATACAATCATCCATATTAGCTGAAAATGTACTTGACATCGTACAACCCAACGGAAATTAACGATGAATATTTCTAAAAAAAACAAACTATACCTACTGTGTAAAATGCAAGAACAGTCTTCTCTTTAATACAATTGAACCCTTAAAAAATTCATGTTAATTTCCTCGTAAAATACGTCAAGTCTGTTATTGTGTATAAATAAAAAATAGATTTGTAAGTATTTAATGTTTGGTAGAATATTGACTATCAAGTCTATTGATTTTTCTAGTCAAGTTTATTTTCTAATTGTAACTTTGGCATTATAACATTTTGTAATTTATTTCGAGAAAAATAAAAATTAAAAAAAATTGAAAACACATTTGTTATTTTAATGCCAGAATATTTTAGAAGTCTCTCTGAAATACACGGACGTACGTCGCATATATAAGAGACCAAAAGTGTATTTCGCATCTAATACAGATAGGAAAATGTAGTCCAAAGTGGACAAAATATATAAGTTTTTATAGTCGGATATCATTTAACTAACTTCTCCAAAAACGGCATCCTAGAGCAAATCGCAATACGCCTATAAACACTTTAGTATAATCTCTATTGTAATTTCGAATTTTTGAATTGGCCTACAATTAATTCAAAAAAAAATTAATATAAGGGATGTCGTTTTTGTACGCTTAATAATCTTAAATGAATGTTATTTTAATTACATCTAATGTATATTTTTATTTACCGTAAATATTCTCTAAATCACAAATTTAATCAACGAGATTCGCTTAATTGCACTCGCAATTAAGAGGATAGTGCAATGGAAATCTGCAACAATTTTAAGTTATTTCAGGTAAGAGAATGTTAAGCTATTTCAGGCGCGAATTTGATAAAAGTTTATTCGAAAGTACGATTCACAAAAATTCCTCAGAATCTTATTATGAACTGTTATCAAAATTTCGACGTTTTTGCACGCAAAATGTTCTTTGAATGTTCTTTTTGTCACTATTGCAACTATCTGAAATATTGTTGTCGGTTTAATGAACTATCCGCATCTCGTTGGTATGCATGTTTTCCAAAAATGTGTTCCTCAATTGCGTTATTTTTTTTTTCTATCACATACGCTGAAACAATTAACTTTGCTCATGTAATGGAATATTTAAGACCATTCAGCTCGATTTTCGTTTACCTTAAACGGCTGTACAAGCGAAAAAATTGTATTGTTGAGTAGTTAGTACATCAAATGAATAATATAATATGATAAATATGGGTAAGTTGTAAGAAAATCTACGACTCTAACAATTAAATGTTTCTTAATTGTTATTTAATTTGCACAATTTATGAGACAAATATTCCTAATAAGTCACTCTGTTTTAATCATTTGAATTGTACAAATTGCATTCGACTCTTTTTTATACTTACCCGTAGGGACCACAGAGCATACGATTTTGATTTATTTTTTCTTACAATTTACTTATTATTACTATTCATGCATGTGCATTGACCTGTTACACTATATTATTATAAGTCGGTTGAATTTAAGGGATTTGCGCTAGTTAGCATGAATGGATTTTTTCAAATATCAGTAATGTAACTTTCAGAAAACAGAGATCATTGTTACTCTCATTGTATGTTTGTTTCTTTGTGATGTGAATATGATAAATAAATTTTACCCATTTCGAACATTGTTTTTTTTATTTACGATCTTATTGAATTTATAATCTATTGTTCTTGTTCGCTCCAGATTTGTGTGATTTTTCTAATATTAACAATGGGAAATACAAAAATGCTTCGATAAACACAAGAATTCTTCTTTTTCTATTGAATATCTTTTGATAACACCAGTAAGTTGTTATGAAAATGAATAGTAGATGGCGCTGTAGACAAAATTAAAAAATTCTATTTTTTCTGTTCAATTGGCGATTCAATATAAGCGATACGCCCTCTGGTGGCAGAAAATAGAACGCTTCTAACAGGTATTGCACCATTGTTTTGGTTTTGCGCCCATTACGTTCGTTCTGTTTTTGATTTGTTTTCTCTCGTGTTTGTCTTTATTGTCGGTTTCGTCGCTTTTATAAATCTGTTTTTTTCAAGAACGAATAGTATTAGTCATGACAAAATTAAAGAGTGATCTTTCTTATGTAACGTTGTCAGTATTGTTTGCTATTTCCCCCGAATTATGTAAAAAATATATTTTTGAAATGTTGCCTATATTAAGTGAAGCATTAAAGCCCTGTATAAGGTTCCCCGATTCTTCGGAAATTAAAAGAAACATGCCCCTATGTTTTAATCAATTTGAGGATGTAAGGGTGATTCTGGATTGTACAGAAATAAATGTCCAAACGCCAAAATGCATTTGCTGTAGAATAAAATTTTATTTACATTATAAGTCGAGTACAACAATTAAGTTTATGACCGGTGTATCTCCTGGGGGAATAATAACGTACGTAAGCGAAGCGTACGGTGGAAGGGCATCTGATAAGGCCATTTTTAAGCAAAGCGATATAATCTAAATATAATATAAAGTATTACTAATTTATCAAATCCCATATTAGCAGATACTAGATTCATGTAAAATAACTCAAAAAACCCCTAAAACCACATGGCGATACTTGAAGAATAATTTCTGATAAAAAAAATGTAACAGCTCTCGATCTAAAAAAATAATTTATCAAAATTAGTTGTAATATTATATAGAATTAATACTTTACCATTATTGGAGTAATACTAAACAGAACAAGCGATGTGAAGCGTTTTATGAAAATCCCTTGTCGATACCCGAAGAATAATTTCTGGTAGAAAAAAAATGTAACAGCTCTTGATCTGAATAAAATATTTTATCAAAATTAGTTGTAATATTATATAGAATTAATACTTTACCATTAAGTAATACTAAATGGAACAAACGATGTGAAGCATTTTTTCTCCGGATATTTGATGAGGTTCTCCATTAAGTGCGCTAGTTTGTAGACACAAAGCACAGATTTTAATAAGATCAGAAGTCACCAAATTAAATTTTCCACATAAAATTATGTGTCCTGCATTTAAAACTTCTTCGCCCTTTACCACACATCTTGAAGTAACTGTCCCTTCAATGTACGCCATGTAGTCGATTATACTTAATCGAGCCATTTTTCTAAAAATGAAAGATTATAAATTAAAAAAAATAGATTATTAATAAATAGAATAAATAAAAGTATAATTTTTAAGTCATTGAGTAATTTGAATACACCATATTTCATAATTTAATTGAAAGAAACGACAAAAAATATATAACCAAACATAATACAATCTTACATACAAATCAGATTGCTTACCAGATTTTGAATTGACAGTAAATTTAACAACTTAAAAACTACTTAAACTGAAATAAATTGTCTTTTAATATAAAAATTGTTCGGAAGAAATTAAGTTATAACACTAAAAAATCACTTTCAAATTCACAATTCGCACGTTAAAACAAATAACAACAAACGAATGAATGCCTGTTACGAAGGTTCCGTTTTTTGCCACGATGGCGCTGCAATCTTAAATTCAGATGCCAATTCTATTTATAAGAATTTTGCAAATAAAATTCTTCTTTTTTAAGTCTTTAACTGACTCGACTAAAGCTGTATATAGCAACCCAAAAACACCCTTCAAAAAGTTTAAGACAGAGGAATAAATGGATAGTGTTTGACTTCTTGCTAAAATTACAATTGATTTTTCAAAATTCCCATTTTCATGATTATTTCCATAGAGAAAGATCCTTTTATTTTGTCTATGTACGAAACAAACCTACCCCGAATAACCCAATAACCGAGACCAGTGTCAAGAACTCCGGAAGAAGAAACGTCAAAATAAATTACATCACAAACGTCAACCATCATTACACTATCGAAAATTTTAAATTTAATAATGGTTTTAGGCACAAAGTTGCGAGCAGTTTGCTGAATTAAAATGTCTCGATTATTCCTGATTTACGGCGAATTGTGCGCGACGCATCCATGGGAAGTGATCGTGGCCGTTTTAACTTTCACCGTATGTTTTCTAACGATGGACAAGCAACCTGCAAGTAAACCATTCCTTTCGCCAACAGCAGGATGCAGCAACTGCAACGAAGATCACTTCATAGCGGCCGATGTGATAGTAATGACGATAATACGGTGTTTAGCGATACTTTACAGCTATCACCAATTCAGAAATCTACAAAAACTCGGCTCGAAATACATACTAGGCTTCGCTGGAATGTTCGTGGTGTTTTCAAGCTTCGTATTCATCTCAGCCGTACTGAATATACTCCACATAGAATTGGTGGATTTAAAAGACGCCCTGTTCTTTTTCCTGTTGCTCATCGACCTGTCGAAAGCTGCCAAACTAGCGCAATACGCTTTGCTGTCGTCTAATCAAATCCAAGTCCACCAGAACATAGCGAGAGGAGTAGCTACGTTGGGACCGACTATAACGTTAGATACAATCGTAGAGACTCTCGTGATAGGCGTCGGAACGTTATCGGGCGTACAACGATTGGAAATGTTGTCCTACTTCGCTTGTCTCTCCGTTCTAGTCAATTACGTAATACTACTAACGTTTTACCCGGCCTGTCTTTCGCTGATGTTAAACCTAAGCAAAATAACGGATTGCTATAAAGAAGAACAAGGCGATGTCAACAACATGCTGGTAGAAGAAAAGGACAAGTCCAATCCTGCCGTGCAACGTGTGAAAATGATCATGTCCATCGGATTGGCGCTCGTCCACATCCACAGCCGTTGGACGATGTCCGTGGAGGAGCTGAACGAAACCGGCAACAAGACCACGGTACGATGCACCGAAACCAGCTCGGTGTACGGTTACCTATTGAAACAGTTCGTTTTGAGCGCCGATCACATCGTGATTTTAATCCTGCTGATCACTTTGATCGTGAAATTCGTGTATTTCGAAAGCAAAGACGACTTCGACGGTGCATCGATCGTGCAAGAGAGGAGGAGAAGCGTCCAGAGGCAGAAGAGAACGTACTCGACCAGCGTGGAAATACAAACGGACGAACAACCGGATAACACTCCGGAACAAACGACTTACGAAGAACGCACCGACAGCAACAGAAACCTGCAGGAATGCCTGCAATTTCTACGAACCGACAGGGCCAACGAGCTCTCCGACGACGAAATAATCACGTTGGTCGACACCAAACACGTGCCCGCCTACAATTTGGAGAAATCGATCGATAACCCGCAGCGGGGCGTCAAAATCCGAAGGAAAATCCTCCAAAACGCCTTGAACAACCGACATATCCTCAACGATTTACCGTACGAGAACTACGACTACACCAAAGTGATGGGCGCTTGTTGCGAAAACGTCTTGGGCTACATTCCCGTACCGATCGGAGTAGCTGGGCCCCTTCGGCTCGACGACGAGCTCTACTACATTCCCATGGCCACCACCGAAGGTTGTTTAGTAGCCAGCACGAATAGAGGTATGGATTTCGATCTCCGCGCATCACAAATTAGAGTCTTATTTGAGTGTTTTTTTTAGGTTGTAGGGCGATCGAACGGAGCGGAATCACCAGTAGAATAATCGCCGATCGGATGACGAGAGCGCCGGTGCTCCGATTCGGCTCGATCGTCAGGGCCACCGAAGCTATAGCTTGGATAAAAAAGAGCGGGAATTTCGACAAATTGAAAGTTTCGTTCGATTCGACGAGCAGATTCGCCAAGTTGCAGAACGTCTCCACTCACATAGCCGGTCGATACGTGTTTATCAGGTACATAATTCGATTCCGATAGGTTTTTTTTGCTAATTCAATATTCATCGTAGGTTCATAGCGGAGACCGGCGACGCGATGGGGATGAATATGATCTCGAAAGGAACCGAAAACGCTTTGAAAACGATGAAGGAATCTTTTCCGGACATGGAGGTGTTGAGTTTGAGCGGGAACGTTTGCACCGATAAAAAACCGGCCGCCATCAATTGGATCGAAGGCAGAGGGAAATCAGTAGCGTGCGAATGCGTTTTATCTTCTAAAGTAGTTTCGACAGTATTAAAAACCACAACGGCTGCTTTAGTCGATTTGAACATATCCAAGAACTTCATTGGTTCCGCCGTAGCGGGAAGCATAGGTATTTAAATTCGTCTACAACGGAATTTCGTGTTAAATAATTCGGTAATACATTCCAGGCGGTTTTAACGCTCAAGCTGCCAACATAGTCACCGCCATATTCATAGCTACAGGTCAGGACGCGGCCCAGAACATATCGAGCAGCAATTGCCTGACCATCATGGAGCCGTGGGGCGAAACCGGCGAGGACTTGTACATATCCTGCACGATGCCCTCGATAGAAATAGGCACCATCGGCGGGGGTACGGTGCTCCCCGCGCAGGCGGCCTGTCTCAAAATGCTCGGCGTGCAAGGGCCGAACGCGCGGAATCCCGGCGAGAACGCCAAGAAATTGGCGACGATCGTTTGCGGGGCCGTCTTGGCCGGGGAGCTGTCTCTGATGGCCGCCTTGGCTGCCGGCCATTTGGTCAGGAGCCATTTGAGATATAATCGATCGTACTCGAGTAGTTTCGATTCGAGCATTACGTGTTGCGGTTCGAGGAATGATTAGATGTGATATATATTTGAATTTATTAAATTATGTATATTTATTTTAGGGATGAGTATTGTATGCGGGTTTTTTTTTATTCCAATTCCAAAATTTGGTTGTTTTTGTAAAAAAAATCTAGTGTAACTGAATACTCGTAAAGTACGAGTGCTTGAATGGAATTAATGTGTCAACAGGTGTCAACTGTCACTGGCCGAATAGCCCCAGCAGGTTAGGCCTCAAAATAGAAGAAGTTATTATTGTCAATGTCAACAAAAACAAGATTGGGTGCTTTCTTTTTTAGTTTGTGACGTTTGCTAAAAAAAACTAAAAAAATAGTTTATGTTTCCGTTAGTTTGATGTGAATTACGTTTATTTAATTAACTAAGTTATGTTTAGGTGTAGTGGTTTAATTTTTTACTAAAATCTCGGTGAGTACCAATTCATACGAGTTGTTAAAAAATGGTAGAAGGCGGGGTTAGTAAACCGTAAAAAGCAATAATCACCTTTATTTTTAAATAATACTTCAATTCCCGATCGATTTTTGGAGTTATTTTGATTCCATTAACGTTCTACAATCGTATATTTTTCGTATCCAATATAAAATGTGTTGTGCCAAATACTCCGCATACCATTAACTACTTTTATTCACAAATGAATTATTCAAAGAAAAAAAAACCTACTAAAAATAAGTTTCGTTAATATTCCACCACGATGACTCGCATTTATGCAATTACATTCGTTTCTTAATCACAAAATATATTTATCTAAAAATCGCCTTACAAATAAATGCCTTTAAAAAACCATTCCAGGCGGATTTAAATAGAACATGGAGGATTACGCGTTGGACCCCTACGAGCAACAACTACTAAAAGTCTTCAACAGCCACGACCGAGACAACTGCGGCAGCCTGGACTCCGCAGGACTAACCCAGCTCTGCCAAACCCTGCAGCTCGAAGAGCACGGCACCAGCCTGGTCAAGTGCCTCCTGCAGGACAAACGCCACCGCGTCAACTTCGCCGACTTCAAAGACGCCCTCCTCGCCCTGCTCGGCAACATGCAACAAACCACCAAAACCGCCACCGACGAGAAATCCTCCCCGGAGCGCGAGGTCTCCCCCAAGTTCGTCTACGGCTCCAAGAAGTACGGCCGGCGGTCTCGTCCCCGCCTCGAACCCCCCGCCAACGAACACGACCCGCCCGACAAACCCCCGCAAACCTGCAACGTGCAACGGTCCAACTCCAACGCCGAGGTCTCGTCCAAGAAGCGCAAGACCAACTACAGGCTGCAACGGTGCGCCTCGCTGCCCGCCGGCGACGAGCCCGCCGACGATCCGGAGCTCGTCTGCACCGAGGAGATGCTGCGCGAGGCCTGGAAGAAGCTGGCCGTCGGCCAGGACGGCCATTTGAACCAGACCGAATTGATATTGGTCTGCGACGCCATCGGGTTGCGCCGGCTCGCCGAAGGCGTCATCAGACAGCTGTCGGACAAGCTGGCGCTCAATCGCGACCACAAGATCAGCTTCCAGGAGCTGTTGAACATCCTTCGACAAGACGATACTTGGTACGAGGTGCTCAATCGACCGTCGATCGACGAGACCGGTTCCGTGCCGAGTTCCGGCGACGGATTGTTTCCCGATTCTCGGACGTTCCATTTGGTCACGCTCGGACCGGACGGGAACGGTACCATCACCGCCGACAGTCTCATAGAAATGTGGGAATCCGTCGGGATACATTCGCCCAAGGAGCTGCTGCACGAGCTGGGCTTCGATTGCAGACGTATCAATATACTGGATCTGGCCGATGTGCTCGACAAGCAAATCAAAGGTATCAACGAAGTGACCAGGAGTAAATACCAAAGTCCGCAAGTCGCTCTATTACAGGTACTGTAATCTGGACGATTCTAAATTATTCTAGACAGTTACAAATTATTCTGGATAGTTTTAATTCGTTCGGAAGCGTTCTAAAGCATTCTAGACGTTTCACAATCATTTTAGACAGTTGTATATCTTTCTAGACAGTTGTAAATCATTCTAGGCACTTGTAAATCCTTCTGGACAGTTGTAAATCATTCTAGACACTTGTAAATCATTCTGGACAGTTGTAACCAATCATTCTAGACCGCTCTAAATGTTCCTCGACAATTCTGATTCGATAAAATCGCTCGATTTCAGGCGAGTTTGGCTCTCTACCAGTCCGAGATCAAAACGTTCAAGAACCTGCTGGAGCAAATGCACGTCGAGCGCGAGAAGCTCAAATGTCACGTGACGGAAGCCAACAACAGGGCCACCCTATTGGCCCAAGAGGTCGACGACAACCATTCGAGAATGGAGCAGAACACCGTGAATCAAGTGAAATTGTTGGAGCAACGCCACGCCGACATCGTCAAAGAACTGACGGCGCAATTCGCCAAAGACAAGGATCAATCGGTGCAGGCGAATCGGTCGCTCGAAGAGAAGATCTCGACGTTGGAAGTGGAAGTGGGCAAGCTGAAGAACGATCTGTCGGTGGCCGGGAAGTACTCGTTGAATTTGGAGAAGGACAATCGGAGCCTTTCGATGAAAATCGACGAATTGGAACGGGACAAGGACCGGCTGTCGGGCCGCATCGAAACGTTGGAGGGCGAGACGCAGAAGTCCTGCGAGATGGAGCGGCGCGAGAACGATTTGCTGTTGGGCAAATTGGCCTCGTTGCGCACGGAAAACGACCAATTGAAGGACAAAAACGACGAGATGGCGTCCGAAATCGAAAGTCTCTCCAATCAGGTACGGAATCGTTTCGTTTCGTGACTAATACAAACCGAAAAATGCGAAAATACGTTTCGATTTAATTTTTTTGTTGTTTTTTTTAGGTGGCTAGCATGCGCACTAAAGTGTCGAGTACGCCGGCGAAAATCAATTCGTTGGATCAATCGATGGACGAGAACATATCGATCATATGCGAGGGCGTCGGCGTCGGCGTCGGCGCCAAGCGTCGCAACCAGTACTCGCCTTCTAAGGAGAACCATCTGTTCGGTATCGGTGAGTTTGTTTTTCTATTTTTTTTTTAACGTTTGCTGAACTTGTAAGGTTAAGAATTTACGGTGAATTGCGTATTGGTACCTCAAAAAATATAGGTTAATTTATAGTAGAGTAGAGTAGATTCAGAGTAACGTTGATCAGAGTAGATTACAGTAGAATAGATTCAGGGTAGTGTAGATTCAGAGTAACGTAGATCAGAGTAGAGTCGAATAGATTCAGGGTAGTGTAGATCAGAGTACAGTAGAGTAGATTGTCAAAAATTACGAATCGTAGAAACATTTTCATCTCTTTAGTTCGTTGTTAGTATTCTATTTCTTTGATTCTTTAATGGTACTCGGAATACCATTGTAGCTAAATCCAGGTAAAGAGTGTTTGTTGTGGATTAAAGTTCAATTCAATTCCACCTCCTTTTCTAACCAGTATCAGTTGAGAAAATTTGAATAGCGAACGTTTATTGTTGGTGAATAAATCTCCGGGTTTATTATGAGATTGGTAATTAGCATACAGTCGAAAGAAGGAGAAAACGAACGAACCAAGGCCGGCGGATTCGTACGAAGAAGACCTGCTTTAACTGATATAAGAAAAGTATATTGTAGTTTGAATCGAATTGTCGCGTTTAATTTGGTATTCCCAGTTGTTCGTTTCGAATTAAATTACGAAAGTATGGATGTTTTGTGCGGAAAACCGTTCGTTTGGTGCGATTCCATAACGTTACAAGGTATTTTATTGTCTATTTTAATCGTTAATACGTGTATATGGGTGTTTGGAACCTTGAGATTAGTAACCTATTCGTTTTATAGGTACGAGTTATTTTTTTGTTTAGTTTATTACACGTATTTATTATATTGTAATTCTGGGCCTGCATTCAGTGTTGAATACAGTCAAACGTTTGACATATTTGACAGTTGATGTTCTCTTTAGTTCTGTAAATGATGAGTTGTTCTATAAATTTATATCGCGATATAAATCGCGGTTGTTGTGAAATGACAGTTCGAGCTGTCAAAACTTGAAAAATTATTTTTTGACATTTCGAGGAGACTAAATCATCGTTGATTTAGGTATATTTTTATACTTTATATCTATTTTTAGTTTGAATAAAACCTTTTTTTAATGCTAATACTATATAATTCCAGACCTTAGAAATATAGAACCGTGTTGGAAATGTACTCTTTTGTACTTGAAATAAAAGTTTAAAATAAAAAGGTCTCAACAGTGTGTTTATAATACAATAATATAATAGTATTCAACAACACCGGTTAATTTTAACAAAACACGACCCCGTTTCGATTCTTGCAATATTTTTGTCAGCGTTCCAGAATCGGAATGCTCGGCGTTCAATTAACCTGATTCGTTTCTCTCTCTCTGACACACACACACACACACCGTCATTTTTCCTCTATATTATTTGTTGTTATTCGAGCTCGGATATTTTTCCATTAGGAATCGCGCTCGAACAAATATTATTCCGACGATAGAGGCTCTGATAAGTTTTGTTCTTGTGCCGCAGATAAGAGCCCGCGATTGGGCAAGATCAGGAAGTACGGGACGCGATCGGAGGCCGTCGAGGGGCCTTTTACGTCGAGCGAGAGCGGCTTCGACGGCGAAGGGGATTATTTGGATTCCTCGTCGTCGGTATCGACCAACGACAACGACGAATTGGTCCGGTTGCAGTCGAAGGTGGCCTTTTTGGAGCAGATACTCAAACAGAACGGCGTTCCGCTGCCGCAAAGCTACGAGGTTAGTACCTCAGATTGAGCGTTAATTATTTCGAGCTTATATTTCGATTAGAAGGTTGATATTTATGCGTAATTTATCAGACGATGATCGGTTGAATGAGACCGTATTAAACGTTAATTGAGTGTTGATGTGTTATCAATCAACCACGGGTACCTGATAATGGACAATTAATGGTCCATCATCAACAATTTCGGTTGCAGGAATAATAATTATCCGTTAAACGTTCATCTTTGTGATGAAAAATCTATTGGCGATTATTCAACAGTCAATTTGACAATTGACGTAAAAATTTGACGTTACGTTAAATAAGAGAATATTAATGTTACGTCAGTATTATGTTTCGTTTATTTCATCTTTTCTTCATTTTAATCCCTTAATTATCTCGGTTTTATCCTTATTATGAGGCATGAAGCAGGCCTTCAGACGTATCTCACGGTACACTCTTCAAGCGACCTGTAATAATACACAGAACCTGGCTGTATGTCATTAGACAATAGGCCAAAGGAGGAGGAGAAGAAGATGAAGATCCTTATTATGACTTATCAAGAGTTTAATTTTGTTTCGTGCAACCGAGTATATTTTTGATTATTTTCTCTATTAACCGGTTGAAAATGTAACTTTTAACGGACAGGATTAAATTAAAATAATTCATACAATTATCGCACACATACATAATATATTAACTATTGTTTGATTTCGTAATAATTCGCCTAATAAGATTAGTTCCGCGAGATTTTCTGGTAAATTATGCAATTAATTTTATCCTTTGCGAATGATAAAAGTGAGTTTCGTAACAGCATGTGAATGTGCTTGTTTTTAGTTGTTTTTTTTTTTGTTAGAAATATTGTAATTAGTGATTTTTTTTCAATATGAACTAAATGCATTGTTAATATATTTAAATGGAATGGTTGCACTACGAGCTCTGTATAATTCAAAACGCTTTTTATCCTTGAGATTTTTGTTGTGGAGAAGTTTTAGCAGGTTCTCTCTTAAAAAAAATTGTGATGACTTATCAGTATTATTATTGAGTTATGTATTTTTTTTATATTTCAAGCTCGAGTGCTATCAGTCTGAAGCTTCTCCATTTAGATTTTACTTTAAGTTTAACGCGCTTATACACCTACTATTGTTAGCACTTGATTTTTTCCTAAAAATAAACGACATCAACGAACCGAGTGTTTTATTTTATTCGCTATAATATGGAGAAGCTTCCGGCGGAGAATAAACCGCACCCCGAATAAAGCGAGGTTTGTTTTAGAAATCGAACACGAACGCCCACTACCTGACCGGCCGGATCAGTGACCTGGAGAGGCTGATCAGAAACGTGAAAGAAGCGATGCGGGCGCTGATCGACAGCGACGATCTCGACCGCGACCGGCTCAGAAAATTCGGCGAGAAACTCGACAGGACCCTGTTAGGCGATTGCCCGCCCGATTCGATCACCGTCGAATCCCAAACGGACCCCTTCGAGCACTTCGAAGCCAAAGCGAACGAGCTCGAAACGGAGAACAGATCACTGGCCGGCAAATGCGCCGACTTGGAGAGCTGCGTGGAACTGCTCAAAAACGAGTACGAAAAGTGCGAAGACTACTGGCAGAACTTGGTGGACGAGGAGCGGCAGATGTACGAGGCCGAGCAGAAGGTCAACAGCGACAAACTGGCCGAGCTGATACTGAAGATGCAGGACTACGAGGAGCAGTACGCCGAGAAGGACGCCCGCCTGCCGGCGATCGAGGAGCGGTACAATTTGGAGAAGCAGTTCACCGATTTGGAGGAGGAGTTCGAATCGTACAGGGAGCGCAGCGAGACGATTCTGTCGCAGAAGGACGACGAAATTCGATTGCTCAAAGAGAAACTGACCGAATTGGCGTTGAGGCAACGCAACGACGTGGCGGTACAAGCTCAAACCGATTCGGAATCGGAGCGGGTGTACAAGAAAATGCAGAACCTCTCGTGTTATTTGATCGAAAACACCGATCGGTACCCGGAGGATATGCAAACTCGACAACAACAACAACAAAACGTTTGGAATCCGGATTGGCAGGAATCGGCCAAATCGCTGCCGGTCAATTTCGAATTGTACAATTCGACGGGGGCCCCTTCGACGTCTTGCAGCACCGCCAGCTTGGATCAGCCCTCGTCGCCGGGCACGCCGTGTCGACCGAAGAGGACGAAGAAATACAACAAAACCATCTACAAGAAAACCGAACAGGGCCACACGGAAGCGAAATCCGCCGAAGCCGTCGAACAGAAGATCCTCATTCCGTTGAAATCGTTCCACAGCCTGAGCGCCCGACGGAACTTCCTCGAGCAGCGCGTGCGCCACCTGCAGTTCTGCCTGCAACAGCAGAAGATGTGCAACGAACAAACGCTGCAACGTAAGTACAATATATGCTATACAATATACAGTTTTTGTATCGAATATTTGCGGTATTTGGCAGGTTTTTGGCACCAATTCAACGGCGAGCGCGTCGATCTGCACGCGAAGCTGCGCTACCTGCAGGAGAAGCTCGACCAGCAGGTGTCGATCAGTCGCGAGCAGCTGGACAAACTGGAAAAGACTGATATGCTGGTGAAGGATCTCTACGTGGAGAATTCCTATCTGATAGCGAGCGTGCAGAGATTGGAGCAGCGTTGCCACATTTTGTCGCAGTGCAACAATCCGAGTTCGGTGTAGGTGGAATATGGCGGAAACGTTTCCAGTGAATGTTATCTTTAACGTATTATTTATTTTACTGTATATATTTCTCGTGTAACTGAGGTACAAAAGTTTTTAAACTGGTCGCTTTTGATTGTGTTTTCAATCGAACAAATTTGGTTGTTGCCTTATTGACGTTTGACAACAGGATATTTTATATTGACAGATAAGAATTGTTGATTTTAGCGAATTTTTGTGATTTGACACAAACTTTGACAGTTTGTTATATTTCAAATGAGTGCTAGATTGTCGAAATTGATTGATTAAAAGTCAAATATTTATATAATCTAACTAAACACATTTGTTGAGTTGAGGTCGTCGTGTTCTTTTTTAATTTATTTTTAACCTGTTAATTCGCATTGTAACGCTAGTTTTTAGTTAAATTATACGAATAAGTCACCGAAGGTTTGCCCTAATATAGTACATGTTATTTTTTTCTTAGATTTTATCGCATATCAAGAGGCATCTATTTTAATTGTAATATCGATTTAATGTGAGCTAATCAAATTTCAAATAATCTTGCTATTTTTATATACGAGCAGTTCCTATGCTATATTTTTTCCATCGATGTACTTAGTATGTTTTAAGCCTCGAATTAATATGTATATTACTAACTCAGGGTAGTTTAAATTTATATTTCTTGCAGTTAAATTAGTCTTGTTATAATTGCCATAGAGTGTACATATTATTAAACTTTAATAGAGTTTATATACTACTTTAAAAGCTTGTAACAAATAATGCGCCTCATATTTACTTCTTTCAACGATTATGTACATTCACTATTGCTTGGGCTAGTTTGTGTATTTGTTAAAAACATTGCCATTTTTGAAATTAAAATGGTATTTGTTGCACCTGATTCAAGAATGTCTGCTCTAGATGTTTGTCGAGAGTGAGGTTGTTTTCGATTTACTGGGAAATTAGCATTAAGCCGGTATTATTATTATTAACGAAATTGTGCCTCTACTATTTATTATTAAACGTTTATTATCCAAAGAACTGTAAGATATTGTTAAATGATTTTGAACAAAGTGTCATATTAATGAAAAAGTAAGTGAATAAAAAAAACCGATAAATACTTTGAGTTTTTATTAAAAGGATCCTTCCTAATTATGTATAAACAAAAAGCTTAAAAAAATCCTCAGTTATATTTACACGAACAATATGCTCAATGATTAATTTACCAAATTATTTTCACTAGGTACAATTCGCGCGGGGAGTATTTTTAAACGAGTTAATGATTATAATTTGGCTCATTATTTTACACATTTGCGAATTACAAATACATCCCGTTTACCAAGAAATCCGCGTCGTGAGCGTACGCTTTACCGCCTTTCCTCATCCTCCTTCGCACCACTTTCAATCTACATCCGATAAACACCGCCATTACAAACGTTATTATCAAACCTGCAAAATACCCAATAAGTAAGAAGAAATTACAGCAGATGTAGTTAGAGAAAATTACCTAAAGATACCGATAGTACCGCTCCTTTCTGCGTTTGCGCCACGCCGTCCTCCAAATCATCGGCCCCGCTGTATTTGTAAGCTATCACGTCAGGATATTGTTCTTCATCGTGGCGTTGTCGTTGCTCCGCCGGCGATTTGTTGTTCGATCGGGTACTTCCCATGTGCTCCATGTTGTGTTTGGAGTGCTTCAAATCGTGGGCCAGCTGGTCTTGTACGTGCTTGGGATTCGTACCCTCTATACAATCCGCCTTTAATTACTGATACATCGATTAGACGAGTACTCACCGTCGGTTTTGATGATCGGCGGTTGTTGTTGTAGTACTTGTTGCTGTTGTTCCCTTCCCGGTGTGAATTTGTATTCGATTTTTTGACCTCTGTTGTCTTTGATGTTAGTCGATTCGGCGTATACACCTTCTGTTGATAATGTAAATAGTATTATTCGCGTTGTTGCAGGTTGCAGCGAATCGAAGGGTTACCTGACGGCCAGTTGTCCGGTTGCACCGGTTGCACGTAGCCGTTTTCCGGATAGTAATTGGCCATTTTGGGATACGAAGCGACGGATTGGCTGAAAACAACGCGTCGAAAATGTCTTTTTAACACGTAATACGAAAAATAAAAGAAGCGAAGTATTTGTTTTGTGTAATCGAAATTCGACCTATTATACGTCTTGTGCGATTTGCGAGGAGAATCAGAAAAAAAACAATCAGAAAGAAAGAAAGCTATCCAATCCAAGCGAGGTATATACAAAACAGATTTTTTTTTCAACGAGTTTACTCGATATACAAATTCCTAAACATAGTGTACATCCGAAAGGGGGGTGATTCCTTGGCTTATTTTATAACCTTAATAACCTTTTCGGATGTACACGATGTTTAGGAACACCCTGTATATGCAGCCCCCGTGTACAAGTACTTTATACAGATTCGAATGTTTTGCAGCTAAACTAAACTCTAGAAAGCCTCTCGTTTCGTCTACACGAATTTGCCCCATCGAAAAAATTCCACCGGCAAAACATGGCACCCTTTTTCGAAGGTACAAATGTACAAAAAAAACACAGAAAAAGAAAAGAATCTACAGTTTTTGGATAGCCGTCTCACCCTCCGATGCTTGAAAGTCCGAGGGCGCGGTGCAAATACCGCATCGCTCCCTTGTGATTATTATTATTATACCTTATCTCTGGTCCATCGGGCATTTGATAACCAGACTCTTTGTGATTGAATATGCGACTCTTATCTGCAAACAGAAATGAGAATTTTTAGCAACGATCTTATAGGGTATTATCTAAAGATACCCTATACAGAGTGTTCCTAAACATCGTGTACATCCGAAAGGGGGTAATCCGAAATATCTCAAAAAGTGCAGGAGCCACTAAGAAAAAAACCAAAGAAAATCTTGAAATTTCAACACCCTGTAGATCGATAACGAAGCGTTAGCGGACCCACGTTAATATGAACTTTTAGTCACAAAATAAGCCAAGGAATCGCCCCCTTTCGGATGTACACGATGTTTAGGAACACCTTGTATACAGGGTGGCCCAGAACTCACGCCCACCCGGGAAATGCCTTATGGAAACGACAATGGAGATGCCGAAACTGCAGTCGAACTGCACTTTGCTCGTTTCCATAAGGCATTTCCGTAAGGCATTTAAGGCGTAATTGCGCAGTATAAAATACAAAAGAAAAGTGACCGTCGAACCGATTAAATCAAGGCCAAAAACGAGCATTTATACTCACCGACGTACTGAGCAATCTGCGGGGGCAATTGATTCGATTGACGCCCCAACCAATTGGGTTGACCCTGCGCCGGCAATTGCGCCACGTACGGTTGCAGGACCGGATTTTCGTAAGGTAATCTGCAATAAAGGAATTTGTACCAAAATAAACGTGAGGATTTTTGGGGCGCTTACCTCGAATTCATATTATCACTTGCAGGCCTTAGAAAATTCGCGTCCGGTCTCAGAGCGGTCAATTGCCCGTTATCGCCTACTAATTGCTGTTGTTGTTGCTGTTGGTACAATCCCTGCGGATTGGCGTTGATCGGTTTCACCTGAAGAAAAAGAGTTTATATTTTTATTTGCGATGGAAATTCGCGGGAGGATTGAGGGATCCCACAGATCAACGCGATTCCGCGATTCCGCAGCGGAACTTTCACAGCGCCACTTTCATAGGTACCAAATTCCGCAGCGGCAGCGGAAAAACCAATGCAAGCAGCGTTTCGAAAATAGAACGCTGCGTTTTCGCTACTATTGCGAAACTACCGCTGCTGGTCCAAATATATTCATAAGCCGCCGTGTCTAAGGTTTCGCTGCGGAATCGCAGCGGCAGCGATAGTTTCGCGTTGGTCTGTGGGATCCGTTTTTATTTAGCGATGGAAATTCGCGGGCGGATTTTAGGCGTCCTACGCGCGTGGGGTTTTCGAGATAGTCGTAAGAATCGTGCATGATGCACGCAAAACGGCTATTTCCGAAATTAAACAATAAAAAAAAGCACCGAGCGGCGGGAGGAAATCGTTGATTAAGGGAATTCGAGCGAAGGCGGGCGCGCGATTCTTCGGAGCCGCGCGAATTCCGTAATTTTTAACAGTCAGTGTGGTTTTTGGAAGGTTTCCGCGCGAACGCCGAATTAAAAGCGAATCATGCGGACGATCGGTGCGATTTTGTGCTTCCTCGTCGTTCGTTCTTTGGCCGATAGTAAGTATTGAAAGAAAAAAAAACCGAGTAGAATTTGTGTACAAAGTTGAGGGTATATGCTAATAATACGGTGGTTTTTAAGTTTAAGCCAGTTTGGATTGCATTCCTTTGAAGTTAAAGGCCGTCGGAGTAGAGCACTTCGATTTAAATGAACCGAAAATGGGTATAAAATAGGGAGTTTTGCATAAGAATTAACACAAGTAACTTTTAAGTTGGTTGCATTACTATGAAGCTAAGAGGCCAATTTTATATTCAAAACTTTAAAACTACAAACTTGGTTTGAATACCTGCGAGCTTAAAGGCCTTTAAGCTAATATCCTCTAATTTAAATGGATCAAAATGGACCCATTTTGTATAACTAAAAACTTAGTTAGAATTCCTGCAAAGTTACAGGCCATTAAACTAGCATCCTCTAATTCTTATGGACCAAAAATGGGTCATTTTGCATAAATATATATATTTAGTTTTCATTCTTGCGAAGTTAAAAACCATTAAACTAGCATCCTCTAACCATTTAAATAGACCAAAATGGACGAAAACCCAGATAGAACTAACACCCTCCAACTTAGTACTTCCACATAGTAGCAATCTTAAAAACACCAAACACCATTTTAACCACATTTCCTCCACTCAAAACACAGAAGAAATGATCCCGCTGGAAGCGCCCGACAATCTCACGTTCGTCGCCTTCGACGACAAAGACGCCCTGGTCGAATGGGACCCCGTCGATCCGACGACGGTGCGCGGCACCTTCAAGGGCTACCTCGTCCGCATTTGGAACCACGTGTGGAGCCAGGTCTACGCCGTACCGCCGGGCGTCACGCGCACCGCCGTCCAATTCTACCCGTATTCGAAAAATTTCATCACCGTCGCCGTGAGAAACGACAAATACGTCGGACCGCGCAGCAACGCCGTCAGCTTCGACGCCCCGCAAACCGGTAATACGCCCCTGTATATTTACTTCTATCGACGCTCGATTGGCTTCTGTTGAGTCTACATCGACTGCTACTGATTTCTAGAGACACTAGATTGGCTTTTAATGTGTCTACATTGGCGTCTATCGACTTCTACTGAGGCTAGATTGACTTCTTTTGAAGCTACATTGACTTCTATTGACTTCTACTGGCACTAGATTGGCTTCTATTGAGTCTATATTGACGTCTACTGACTTCTATTGACTTATATGGACTTCTACTGACTGTCATCGACTTTTACTGGCACTAAATTGACTAGATTGGCTTCTATTGAGTCTACATCGACTGCTACTGACTTCTACTGGCACTAGATTGACTTTTAATGTGTCCACATTGACGTCTACTGACTTCTATTGACTTATATGGACTATTACCGACTTTCATTGACTTCTACTGGCACTAGATTGGCTTCCATTGAGTCTACTTTAACGTCTACATTAACTACTTAATAGGTCTATGGTCTACATTGACATATATTGACGTCTACTGACTTCTATCGACTCTAATATTGCCTCTTTTACGAAATATACCACGCAAAACCGTTTCATATTCGTATATACATTTGCAGAGCCGAACATGCCGTTCCTGTTCGAATTCTACCAATTGGGCGGCTCGTCGGTGTTGTTGCAATGGAACAAACCGACGCAGCCCAACGGCGTCCTGTTGGGCTACAACGTCTACTGCAGCGAGATGAACGGCGACGAGCCGGACGCCAAATCCACCATCAGGTATTTCGTATCGGGCGCCGACAATTACCAGGCGAAGCTCACCGGCCTGAAGGCGGGCCTCAGGTATTTCGTCGAAATCGGTGCGGTCAATTGCGCCGGAGAAAGCGAACGGTAACCATTCTTTTTCTTCTTTATATTCCACTTCTTCCTCTTCATCTCATCTCACAGCTATGCTTTTTGTGTAGCAAAACGATCGAAATCGAGCTGGAGAACCACCAGGCCTTCGCCCCGTCGATGCCGACGTTCAAATACAAAATCGACTATAACATCACCGATTTGAGGCGCTCGATCAAAGACGAATGCCACAAACAGACGCCCAAGTACGACGCCGCCGACGTCGCCGTCGAGACGCCCGACGAGTTCTACGTGCAGGGCGAGGACGGCGCCGCCTCCACCACCACCTCCACCCCCAACGATTGGATACGCGTCAACACCCAATGCCTGGTCAACGCGCTGATCAAATGGATACCGGACGTGGACAACAATCCGGGCGAGCATTTCTACGTGAAATACAGGATCAGGGGCGATAAGGAGTTCCTCAAGGCGGGGCCCGAACTCGAAGAGGACTATTTGCTCTTAGAGAACTTCAACGGGTGCGTCAACTACGAGATCGTTTTGGTGGCCGTCGACGGGGAGTTCGAGACCGAAAGCGAGATGCAGGAAACGCCGGCCGTTATGTTTATGTAAATTTGGTGTGTTTGTTTTTTTTGTTTTTTTTTTGTTTTGTCGCGATAAGGAATAAAATTTCGTACGAATATAATTGACCGTTGTTTGCTTGATGTAAATACCCCTTGATCACAATCAGACCAGAACAGAACAGAGTAGATGCAGAGCGGCAGAAGAGCGGCAGATATTGGAGCGTTATTCTAAAATCTATGTAGCATTCTGAATGATTATGGAGCATTCTAAACGGTTCTAGACAGTTTTAAACGATTCTGAGGCGTTCCAGATTCTTCTAAAAAGTTTCTAATTGATCCAGCGCGAGAACTTTCCGTCCTACACCCTTTCACCTTCTTCCCTTCTTAAAATTCTACTACAATCACATGAAACTCCTCAAAAATATCAAGCTACATTTAATAAGGTATATTATAAGATTACAAGAGGTGGAAATAGTTTGGAAATAGTTGGAAGATGTTGGAATATACAATATACTTACGTTGTTGTATCGGATCAAGGGCTGCACGGGCAACGATGGGGGCGCGGTGGTGAGGACGGAGGAGGATGACTCGGGACAGCCCAATTCGGGGCCCTCGTCGCTGCCGTCGGCGCATTGGGGTATCCCGTCGCAGGCGTTGTAAATGGCTATGCACTCGCCGGTCGAGCGGCACTCGAATTGGAACCGGGTACATTTGGAATCTGGACGAAAACAAAATTAATTCGATGATTGCAATCTTTATTTCAAAACAGTTGCTCCGTGAGCGGTGGGCCTTACTGTACATTGCCGAAGTTGCAAAATAGTTGCAAGATCAACTGGTTTACAACTGGATTTCAATTTAGTTTAGTCCGTAACCAATTTGCAACTAATATTAAACTTCTGCACGCACACGGATGCGACTATTATGAAACATTTTCAATCAGTTGCCATAGTAATTTATCGAATGTCGAATGAATCACACCAGAAATTGGCAAGAATTTAAAGCAACTTGAAACTGAAACGCAACTGCGACCGCGGGAAATGGTCGGGTACAACTGGTTTAAGACTCATTGCAAACTAGTTTTATTTGAATCGACTTGTGTGCGATTCCACACTACTGTACATTGCCGAAGTTGCAAAATAGTTGCATGATCAACTGGTTTACAATTTTTATTTCAAAACAGTTGCTTAAGTGAGCGATCGGCCGTAGTGTAGATAGAGATGTGGACATTTTTTTAATGTATTAATGTGTAGAGAGAACGATTAAATTTCGATCTGGTTGGTGATAGAAACAAGCTCGTTTATAAGATATGAGAGAAGAAAGTTCATATAATTACGAAGTGTAGTTTAAAAGCGACAATAGGAATTTCAACGGCGATGAATCCCATTGTCTATATTCCTACCGAACCGGCGACAATTTCTTTCGTTTCTTTCACAATTTTTGCGTAGCGAGCGCGTTCGAGTCGTCGAGATTTTGCGCTCCGTTCCGTCCGAAATAGTCGCGTTTTTTTTCAGTTTTTTCGATAAAATTTTCGAGTTTTTTTCGGTGCGACATGTCGAGGTCCAAGCGATTGCTGAACGGGTTTTTCAATAGACCCGACGATCGATCGGTAAGTTCGAATTTTCAATGTTTTCTCGTCTTGATAAATTATTTCCTTCGAATATTTCGAGAAATATTCTGCGATTTATTATTACTTTTCCATCAGTACCAACAACCCGGCTTTAGAAAGCAATTAAACGGTCTCAATTAACGCTAATTTATTGTAAATTTTCGAGCAATTAAAAACCATATATTTCCTAATAAACCAGAAGCATTGTTCGTTCTAATGGACTCGGTCGATTCGGTTTCCCAACCAGTTTTTCGAACGTCTAATTAGCCGGGAATTCTCTTTAATACAATTACATAAACGAAAGTTATATATCAATCGAGAATAATTATTTCTGTTAATTGCGTAAAGGAATAAAAAAATTACGAAACGCGGCCCGTTCTCTCTAATAATATGTAACGGCGCGAATTTCTTTTATTGTATATTCAGTGTAAATTATTGTTTTAATAAAAAAACACTTTCTATCGTTTATTATAAACGAGCGAATTTTACCTTCTTCTCCTGGTTTTTTGTTGTTGTTGTTGTTATTGTTGTTGACTGGTATAATCTCCCTCACGTGCTGTGGGGTCGTTGTTGTTGTTATTGCAGGAGTTGTACGAATTATTTGTTGTACAGGAGCTTCGGGCTCTGAATCCGATTTCCTGCAAAATACAATAAAATTATAAATAATAATTTTAATAACCAGTTAGCTACAAAGAAACCACATGCACTCGAAGAGACAGAGCTTCTTGATGTAGTAATTAAATATAATTTAATTGTTTTTGTGACATTCTCACATGGCAAATTTTGTCTTTTTTCTGGAGCGTTCTAAATGGTTTTAGACAGTTCTAAATCAAAGGATTTCGATTAGGCAACTGTATCTGCAACATTTACCTGAGCTTCGTCAAGTCCTGCTCGTGCTTGGTGAGCTTTATTTGGCTCTCCAAATCGGGAGGGTGTCTATTTATCGATAGTATGGCGCTCGAATAGTTCACATGATGCGTGAATTTGCACTTGAAATCCTCCGGCGGGCCGCAATGGAACAAATAACAACTACCAGCGTTCTGGAAAGATAACAATAACGATTAACTCATTTACAGAGTGTTAAAGCTTCTCCTACACTACTAGAATTTGAAGGGAATGAATATAGTTAAGGGACGCTGTTTTAGAACTTATATTAGGTCAATTTAGCTTATCTCATCAGCTCGTTTTAAGTACTATAATGTGCAGGGTTTTAGAAAACTATAACTATCTGTACTACTATAGGATTAGAGCCAGTTTGACTGATGTGATTAGTGCCACCCTGTATATATGTAATATGTATAATCCGGTTACCTTTTCCTCGAAGACGAAGACATCGCAATCGTCGGTTTCGCAGCAGAGGTGCAGGCATTCCTCCCTGGAGCCGAGATCCATCTCGTTGAGGTACTTGGCGCCCATGTTTTGGGAGTCCTGCGTCCTGATGATCTTGTCCTTGTGCACGTTGAATTTGCCGATGCAGGTGGGCAGATCGAGGTCGGCCCGTTTCGGGCGTTCGCAGCCGATCGTTATCAGCATAGAGGCGATCAGAAGGGCGATTCGTTTGGGATAAGGCGCCATGGTGTTTCGCTGTTTCGGGGGTACCTACTGGAGGAAAATGGAAAATGTTATATCAGCTGGGACGTGTTTCGGTTCGGGGGCGATCGATAGCGCGCGGATCATGCGCTTTGGAGGGGCCTCGTGGTAGGATGGATAAGCGGAAAATTCGAATGCGGTTCGGGAAATTTTTCCAACGGATTTATTTTGAAATGCCGATGCGCGATGCAATGGGAATTTGTTGGTACGTAGTTCACGTGTAATAATCTAATTAACTTTACATACAAAAGTTAAGTAAATCAGCGGGTATAATGATTCATCGTTTCTAAGAAAATTCCAACGCAAAACCGACAAGGTATGAGATAATTGTTTTGCTGTTACTCACGGAGGTTGTTCCGTTCCCTCGGGGTGTTTGAACTTGCTCTTCGTTTACTCATTTCGTCGGCAATTAGTCGATGCGACTGAACATACATTAAATATTTTGCTATTTTACAAAATGTTGCAAAATTTTTATCAACCATTTCGAAATATGTCAACTACATGTCAACCGTCAATTCTTTTAACGGCATATAAAGTGACAGATAAAGAAAATATAATTCAAATTATTAAATTAAATTAAATTATTAAATGGTAGTTTTTCGTATGAACAAATAATTTTTTTAAACATTTTTCCACCGTAATAAATACCTACTTGCTACGCCTTTGTGCAAAGTGGGCCACGCACGGCAACGTTGTCGGTTGGTCGCAATTTTCCGCATACTTGATAACATTCCGGGACGCGAATCGTGCGATTCTTGTGACATTTGACGTTTCATTCGAATATTTCACATAACTTGGCGAAATTAGCCCGCTCGATTAATCGATTGGATAACGCGTGTATTTGCATATCGATTATAATCTGAAAAAAAAGTCTGGCGTGATTTGAGTAGCGGCAATGTGGCACAGCCGCCGATCGGGCGAGCGAGCGAAAATAAAAACGAGCGCAGTTGAACTTGAACGCAGGCGTGCGGCGTTTGTACCGAATTCTCTCCCGAGTTTGCTCCCATCGAATATCGAACTCCGGCGGTCCCCGTGCTAGTGGACGGCGTAAAAAAGAGTTGTTATTTCGGGCGGTGGTTTGGTTACGCGATTTACCAGGATCGTGCCCTCATCTCACGTTTCGTCTACGCCTAAAGCGAGTAAGTTTCTTCCTCGTTTTCGTCAAAATCTCACCGAATGTGGGTTTTATAGCTTCCCGTGCTGGTTGTTTACTTGATTAATCTTTAATCGGCTTTTGTTCTCGACGCCGACTTGATAATCGAATTAATCTGCTATCCACGTAAATATTGGTTTAATGTTACATGTAGATATACGAATTGAACGTTAAATTAAGCGGAATCGTGGAGGAATTTGCTTAACCGACAAAATGAGATGTGTGAATCGAAGTCGCCGGGTCAAACTCCTTGTTTATAAATCGTTAAATATCTTATGGAATAGCCAATGAGCTCTTCGATTCCACTTCATCAGATAATGACATGTTAACAACTCGAGAATATCGAGTCCTATTGAATTTCGTATCAATCACAATCATTTACAAACAGAAGGAATTCGAATTTGTTTACTTTAATTAATTTAAGGTTTGAGGATTCTTTTTGTAACGTGTGAAGTTAGGTACGGGTTTCGCACAGCCCTTGACTGACTAGATTACATCGAAGTAATCTTTTTAAGTGTACGTGATCGTAAATGCATTAAAATTGCGATAAAATGTTTACATCGGCTATTTTTAAATTTCGATTCACGTAAAACCAGTTAGTTTCGGTTTAAAACAGTTTAAAATTACATCATTTATCTTCTCAATGTCAATTTGACGTATCCTGTCAAATACGTCAAATCCGTTTGGTCTTTTTGTATGATGGTGGGCGGACCGATCGCTCACTCCGAATTCTCGCTTCTTTACTTATCATACTTTTAATCCACGTGCTGTGAAATTTTAAACGGTCCATAGAAGCAAATCGTACGATGTTGGATGATGATACGAATCTCGTCCTAGATTTTTACACCGGTACTTTTTTCCTTTTACAACGTTCGCTTATGGTAAAAAGAGATGCCTGTATTTAAAATAACAGTTCGAGATTAAATTATAATTGCTCGGCGCGAATAAATGTAAATCAGGTCGTTTGTGTACAATGGAAATCCTCTCGCAAAGTGCAACGGTCTCTCGGTTTTATTAATTGCGGGAAAAATGAGGCATTTCGAAAACAAACATTGTGAAATTTTTTAATTTCCCGCCCATCGACCTTTAAATTGATAACGATCGCATTAAAATTGATTGATTACCGTCGTTTTCTAATTTATCAGATAAATACGTGGAGATGTACAAGTCAAAAACGGGTCAATTATCGACTGTAATACACGAGATTTATTATATAATTGTGATATTATACCGAACAAACACCGCGCAAGAACGAATAGATTATTTAAATCGTGTTTTATCACGTAATTTATATATAAACAGCCTTCATGGTTATTTGTTTTAAGAATTCCTCGGCGTTTTTAATGCCGGATAACGCTGTGTTGTAAACAGGAAGGACTTGGACTTTCGAAAAAAAAAACTGATGTCATCCTATAAAGATATCTTCAATACAAAACCGTATCGAACCAGTTATCTAAAATAGTTCAAATTTCAGAGTTTTTAGAACACAAATTGTCTGTAATTAATTACTCGAGCATTGTATATAAGATTAGCGTTTAAAGATGTCGTCGAGACTCTTACTGGATTTTTATTCATTCGAATTTTTTTTATCGGTTTATAGTACAGCTGTTGGGAAGTACATGGAAGCAACGAAAGATATATGCGTTTGTTGTAGCTAAAATTAAACCTGGATATCGGTTGGGAATTTATGAGAAATTTCGGGGAGTTTAGGACCTTCCCAATGCTAATTTATTTCCTCCAAACATTATACATCTTAAGCTTTGTCGATTGCCGATTTAGACCCCCAAAATTGGTAAATTATATTGTTATTTAAACTCCCCAAAAATCCCTTTTTAATTGAAAGAATAACGCCGTGGCTTCTGATTTGACCAGTTAGATCTTGCTTCGGCATTTCTCTGGGTTTTGGCGAGTCTAATTTCCAACAGTCCCTCCAAAATTCGAGCTCTTTCAGCCCGCAAAACGTCTCGTTTCGAGTAAATAACCATCCGATTCGTCCATCGAAGGGTTATTAGACTTCGAAAGTGTTAACGACCCGTCTAGCGGCGTCGCGACGCACGGCGTCGTCCCTGCACGGTTTTCCATTACGCGTTTTCTGCTCCCCCATTATCACCCTTCGGCGTTTTCTCCGCATTTTTTTTTCGGCGGCGCTCGAGCGTCGGGTTTTTCTCTCCGCCGGAAAATCAATAGAGCAACAAACTCGGCGAGCGTCTCGTTAGCGCTTAACGGATTATTAAAATGCAGATTTTTTTTTATTTGCGCGGTCTGTTTAATTTGGGCGTAAATGGGGCGTAATTCGTTCTAATAAAGTTTTTTTTTTTTTCGTTTATATTGAATATTTTAGCGTTTTGGTTGTTTGTGGGTCAGTTGATTCGATTTCGATTACGAAGGGGATAAGGGAATCGATTTATCGAATGTTCTGGAACTCGTTTTCACGAAATATCGCGTGTTTTCGTGGTTCTTTATACGTAAAATCGTTTGCCTCTATAATAAGTGCGTAATTTGCAGCTTTACTTGCGAATAAGAAATGTGACAACATCGCAATATTAGTTAAACGATGGCTGTTATTAATCGACCAATCACATTAGAAGCGGCGTTTGACATTTCTAACTGTCATTGTTTATATAGTCGAATTTAAATAAACGTTAAGAAATTGATATAATTAAGTGTAAATAATACTTTATAAGAACAAAATGTGAGGCAAATAGAAAATATTTTAACTAAAAAGTTGTTATTCGACCAATCCAAGCCTAAAAAGTAAGTATCCCAGGTAGCTCGATTATTTGGTGATTGAACGCCGGCGTGAAGTTGGCAACAATCCTTCATCCAAGATTTTGTGCCATTTCCGTAACATTGTTTTAAAAAAAATCTTATAATCGACAAAAAGTCATCATTCGATCAATCTTGCTCCAAAAAATACATAATTATTCCATGTAACTTAATTATTTAATTTATTATTTAACACCGGCTTGAAGTTAGCAACATTCCTCCAGCAAAAATTAAGTACAATTTTTGTAGCACTGCTTTAAAAAATCTTATAATAATCGACAAAAAGCCATCACACGACCAATCAAGCCCCCAAAAATACACCCACATTCCACGTAACATAATTATTTAATTCATTATTAAATTAAACACCGGCGTGAAGTTAGCAACTTTCCTCCAGCAAATGTTTCATACCACTCTGTAACGGCTGGTTTCTCTTACAGCACCGTCCCTCCGCAGCGGCAGCAGCACCACCAGCAGCAGGAGCACCGGCTTGGGAGATGGAGTGCGGCGTAACGGGGCCCGCATTCGCCAACGGCACCGCCGCCGCCGGCGCGGTGGGCGGCATGCGATCGGAGCGCTCGCCCGCCAAGACGGGCCTGCACGTCAACTTCAAGGAGAAGGGCGAGATCAAGGAGCGCCGCGAAAAGTTCCTGACGGCCAAATACGGGCACCACCAGATGAGCCTCATCAGGAAGCGGCTGGCCGTCGAGATGTGGCTCTACGAGGAGCTGAAGAAGTTGTACGAGACCAAAAACGCCGTGAGTGCGATATTTTATACCCACTTTTTTTTTCTTTCTTTTTGTTATACAAACCGCTTCCCCAATCGGTGTCCCAAATACCGAAACCACCTCTAAATCCTCTGATGATCGAGTTTTAGCGATTAGTCATCGTTTTTTGCGATCGCAACATTGGGCATTTCTATGAGTTGAACAAGGAAAGGTTGATAAAATGACAGTTGACAGTTGTGAAAAGTTGCAATGACATGACATGATAGGCACATTTTGCAATGAAAAATGGAGCAATCTGTATAAATCTTAATTCGTAAAATTCTTCCACATATCGCGGAGAAATTGTTATGCAGGATGAGCGTCTGATTTTACGGTCGGCGTCGCTTTCGCATAAATTGCGCTGATGCTGATATTATGTGTGTTTTATTTATTTTTTTTTTTTCTCGAACTGAATATTCAACGAGATCGGTATCAACGAAAGGAAAAAAACGGGCGTGAGGAAGTCGAGGAAAAAGATCTAATCTCGGTAAAAAATTGAAATGTAAACGCGGAATTTCCTCGCAGTTCAAAATTTCTCTAGTGCCAGTGATTCTGGAACGTTCTAAATCGTTCTGAATCATTTTGGAGCATTCTAAATGGTTCTAGAGCGTTCTCTAAATGATTCTAGGCAGTTCTAAATGGTTATAGAACGTTCTAAACGATTCTAAACAATTTTGAATGGTTCTGAAGCGTCCTAAATGATTCTAAACTAGATAATGGAATGCATTCCATTATAAATTCTAAACTTGACCGATACGAATAGCATTTGTTATGCAATTTGTACATCTAATTTCCTCGGTAAAACCGTAGGTATATAGTTTCTCTCTGAATATATTCGATTTAACAGGATTAATCTGGTAACTAACTCGTTTCCGTCATAATTTCCACTGATTTTTTCGCCCACGCTCTTCCCTCTCTAGCGCGAACCGGTGCGAATTTCGAGCGCATCTGCATTACCGGATCGCGGTAAAAATAAACGAGAAACACGCCGGCGATTTGCCAACTTACTTATTTATTTCATCCCGAACAAATTCTCTTTTTTTTTGTTGTTACGAATGCAGGAAGTCGAGCTTATCGAAAACGAAAGCGCTAGGAAGACTCGCAAATGGGAAAGATAGTTGATTTGTATTTTTCTCGACCAAATATCGATGCTAGTGTATTGTGTATCACCCTGTAGGTGTTTAACGGAAGCGGGCGATCGTATTGAATAGATTAACCAATTAGATTCCTAATCTTTTTGTTCTAAATTTAATTTATTTTTAGAACCGGGAAGTCACCTGTCACGACGAATCACAAAGAAATGTCCCCCTATTTTTAGACATTCTTCCATTCATAGAATTTCTAATAAACGAATCGTTTTAAAGAGTTTTTTTTATTTACCACAGTAAAGCTACCATTAACTCGACCAATTGGTGGTAGTTTGTTGACCTTTCGCATCGACTATAACCGAGTCGATTATACAGGGTGTTTCATACACCAAATTCGATCTATTTCAATTGAATTTTTTTCGCAAAACTCCTCTTTAACTTCTCAGAAATGCAAATTTAAGTTTGCCATTTTATATGTATGTACTTACAGGGCGATTAACTTACTTAATACAATTCGCTCGGAGTAATTATTGCGATTCGAAGCCGAAAATGAGGCAAAAAAACAAACGGAGAAAAGTTTCCAGTACGTTTAGCAACCTCTGGAACGTATCGGACGGGTCACCTGAGCTCTCTAGATTCTAGATAAACGGTGATTCATTCTCGAAACCTTTTCTTTGTTTCAGAAACAAGTAGAAGCTGTAAATAATGATGAAGTCGAAGTCGACATAGACGAGCTACTAGATATGGAAAGCGACGACGAACGGCGGAGGCATTTACAGGTTCGTCGACGATTTTCCACCGTTTAAACGCTTAAATTGATTCCATTTTTTTGTATTTTTTTTACAGAATTTACTCATAAGCGCGAAGGGTTCCCAAAGTGATATAAAAGTAAGTTTCCAGTCGCTGAATTCGCATTGATCTTACGCTGATGTAATTTTTTGTTGTTGCAGAAATTCATTAACGAATTGCTAGATAAGGCGAAGACTCTTTAAATTAAATCAAGTGCCAAAAAATGAAGTGGATGAGACGCGGATTAGCCTAAAAAATCGCACTTATTTTTCGTTAGTTTGTTTACATCGATGTTAATCGGATAGGTATCGCTCCCATTTGTCGAGAACAACGTTTTTTAAGCTAGAACCAGCCAGATTAGAGGATCAGATAAGATTTGAATGTACATTATCTAAATTACAGAGTATACAGAAAGCTTTTAAGTGCACAATATGTATGTTATTTTTTTGTTTGTTTGTTTCATGTCGTAATGCCAGTATTAGAAGAAAAATAATGTATTTTCGAATTTTTGTTAGTGTTGTAAAACTTTGGCCAGTTTGTGCCGATGTTAGATTTACGTTTTCTATATTTTTTTTTAGAATTTTTAGTAGTACTTTATTTATATTATTGAAGAAAAAAAAGTGGTTGCAACTAGTCCCTAATTGAATTCAGAATGTATAATAGTTAGGAATCATATCATGACTGCCTTTTTTTTTAAATGATCGTATTGTTGTAATTGTGAACAAATTACAAATTATATATTTTAACAAGCACGATGAAATATGTTTCAAAATAGAAGACGTAGTTAGAGATTTTTTTTATTTCTAATTCGTCACCACGCAATATATTCGATAGAAACATTAAAATAGTTGTAATTTGTTCTTCAACCATTATATGCATTCGTTAAATCCTTGTTGCTTCGATGTCGAGTACCTTTTAACATAGTACTGTAAATATTTTATTGTTGAATTTGTCATATCAATGCTCAAAAATTTGTTATTATCGTAAATGTGAGCTTCCTTCGTATAGTTTGCATGTTTCAAGCTTCACTTCTAAATTTTAATCGAAACGTGTAATCAATTTTGAAATGAACGTTCCTTCTGGAATAGAGTCTCAATCGAATATTTGGGGAGAACAAATTTGTGATTAGAAATTCTCACTTCATTTTAATGTAATTCGAGATTTATTTTTTCATTTGTGATCTCATTTGTACCCTCATGTAATGTAATAGCTTTGTAAGCGGCAACGATTAAATTGTAACTACAGGGTGTCTCATAAGAATTGTACTGCAGTGATGAGACACCCTGTGTTATGTAAGTATTGCATTGTAATTCTGAGTATCGTCATTACATACAATATTTAATTGGAACTAATCATCTGAAGAAAAGAATGGAAATGACGATGCACAATGAATAAAAATCACTTATTTAGTGACGAAATTGTATAAGACTTTTTCAAATAAAATAGAAGTGATACAAATGTTTCTACTTTACCAAGATTCTTAAAAGGTCACAGGACAAGTTATACAAGTCGAATTAAATTATGTAATTAATTTATTAATTAACAAAAAAAATTGTGAAGACCTCGGCGACATCACAATAAATTCCGCAAATTAAAAAACAAGTAATCACAACAATCGAATAAAAATCTAATTGAAAAAAAAAAACCCTACTAATTTGCCAAATGCATGAAGAATTTAACGAGAAACCCTTTATTAAAAATTACTTACAGTCACTGCATTACGACTAAGACTATATTCAACTTCAGCTCTTCTGCAACGGGGGCGGCATCAAGGGAGGCGGAACGCCCCCCGACATGGCCGAATTCGGCCCCAACAGCAGCTGTTTCTGTTGGTTCTTCTGCATTTCTTCCATTTGCGCCCTTTCTACTTCGAACACCACAGGAGCGAACAGTATAACTGACGTGCTCACGAACACCCATATCGCACTCCTCGAAAAACCGTACAAGTTCTTTACCCCGGCTTTCGTGCAACTGGCAGCGCTCCACGAAAGGTTCCTCAAAGACTCCGGGAACATTTCCGTCAAACCCCACAGTCTCTCCGATAGCGTTTCATCGGGCTGGAACAAGTAAATGCAATGTAAAGCTAAGCCTTAACCCCTAAGGATTCCAAGTAGGTTAACATAACCTATGCATGTTAAAATTAGGTGAAATTTAATGGGGCGTTTCGTTACCTCATCTTCTACGTCGTCTTCGATTTCGAGGCGTTTTTTATCGATGTCGTCCGGTTCGAAGGAAGATCCGTCTTGAGATTCCATCCCGCTGTCTCTATCGTTTTCTTCCACTGGTGCCATAAGAATATGGCGAAATTGTTGTATTAGTAATTCTAATAACCTTTGGCGAGCTTAAATTCTAATATTTCTCATTTAATTTACTAGAATATTAATTTAAATATTCGGGCTCGTGCAGTGCCTTCTTAGCTGAAATGTGAAGTTGACAGTTGACGTTATTGACATTTGAAAATAGGTTAAATGTTTAGTACAAAAAAGAAGAAGTAGGCCTATTATTTGTAAAGTAAAACGTCATAAATTAACTGATGACTTAATAAGGCTAAGGCGTTATTTTGATAGTTAAAAAAATCTAGAAGAATTTTTGGATATGTTTTGTTGACCTATTTTTAGAAAAATTTCGCACCACCGAAAAAAATGTTATCGCGATTAGGATTAATTTATAATAATGCGAGGCAATTCAAGCCGAATACGACTAGTCAAATCGTAGCAAGAAGTTCGATATCCAATAAACATGGAGTTTTACATCAAGTACCCCACCGGACATCGCTGGGCATCCTGAAAGTACTGGTCACCGTTACAACGGGCCTACTTATCGGAGCAGCAATCAGCAAGAACATAGCCAATTTCCTAGAAGAAAACGATTTGTTTGTGCCCTCTGATGATGATGACGACGACGATTAGCTTGCGATATTAATACTAAATGTACCTCAACGATCGAATACCTATAATTTTTTTGTGATTACCTACTTCTCGTTTAAATTGTGAATCTTTACGAAATAAAGCTTTAACTAGTTGAAATGTAAACGGGTAATTTTTTTACCCCGCATCAAAGGGTTTCAGGATAGTAAAAATTGTTATTTAAAATCATTTATATTGTAAAAAGTAATACGGTCAGTCGGTCGATTTAAACAGCTTGTAAAATTCATACCACAGCACGTTAAATAAATTTTACGATAAAAATAAACCAATCGACAATTAGATAAAGCGATAAGTACGTAAAAAATTTCCAAATTTATGTAACGAAAAAAAAAAAATTATTTACTCTGGCGGTTTCTTATGGTCGCCCCAGCCGTGGAAGCACTTGGTAAATCTCCTCGATTCCTTATTCTTTAGAGTTAGGAACAATTTTCTCGGTCGCTCGGGTTGCTTGACTCTCGTATGTTGGATATAAACCTACAAAAACAATTATTAAATCATCATGTACTCAATAATTCGCATTGTAATTACTTGTGCAGATTTCAGGGCCAGCTTGATTTCGACTTCGCTGCATCTCGCCCCCAACCACAAAAACACCTGTTCCCCATTATCCAATATCATAATATCATCATCGGCGAGATCGTCCTGGCAAAAATCGGAACACTTCTCCGACACGATGAAATACCCCTTTTCGTTGGAACATCTAAACAACCTGGTGTATTCCATGAAATTCGCGTCCTGTTCGTACGGTTTCTTCCCGCCCAATCCGTACCAAAAGAAATTATCCGGTTCTTCGCCTTCCGATAGAACCTGCAAAGTCACCCAAGGACTGTTGAACATTTCCTCGGCGATTTCCTGCACTAATCTCGCCTCGTCGGCGTCCGCCTTCGAACCTATCCACACGTAAACGATACCGGAATCTTCCTCTTGCTCGAACGGAACGTTAAGAATATAACTAAAAAATTATGATCAGTAATTTTATAGTATTACCGGTAAATTACCTACCAAAAAGCGGAGTTCAACAACGAAGCGTCCGGCTTGATCTGCACCAATCGAGTGTACAAAGCGCTACCGTTCGACCTCAAATGATAGAACTCCACGGGCCTCTTCTCGCCTCTATTCCTCTTGCCCTGTTTAATGATAAATTTCCGTTTGAAGTGCGCCATGAATTTCATGTTCTCCTGCTGCTGGTAGGTCCGCAACACCTCGAGCTTATCCTGGAACAGCATCTTGAATTTCTTCTGCAACGTAAACGTGAACGTCAACCAGCCCATGTTGCCGGCGTGCCTGCCCTGCCAGAAGTAGCACACCCATTGGAAATCGTCCCCGTCCGATTCGGTTTCACCTTCATCCGCATCGTCCCAATACCGGCACAAGAAAACGTAGCAATCCTGCGAATGGAACGTGCCCAATTCCTCTTCGGGCAGCCGCACGAACTTCCTGCCCTCCAACACGAACGCCTCCATCGCCTCCAAGTCCTCGTTCCACTCCTCCATCAGCTGTTGCGCCTCCGCTAGAGGCATCGAGGGCTGGCGGGGCGTGAATAGAGCGGTGAGATCGGCTTTGGTTTCTTGCTCTTTGGCCCATTTGAGCAAATCCGCGCCGGTTTTCTTCACCGATTCGGCCGTTCGGGTGAAATCGACCGCTATCACCTCGTCCCAGCCGGCGAATTTCGATTTGAATATCTGCGATTCGGTGCCTTCGCGCACGCGCGAAACGCGCGCGTGCGCCGGCCTGTCGATCATGTTGAACAGTTCCTCGGAGAGTTTCACGGCCGCCGCGTTCACCAATCTGGTCGATTTCTTGCCGATCCTACGATTATTTAATGATTATCGATGCGTAAATGTTGATTGTAAAACGCACCAAACGAAGACGTCCAAGTAGCAATCGAGCATGTAAACGTTTTTGCTCATCAACACGTCGTGGACCAATTTGCCGTGGGGCAATTCGACTTGGGGCAATTCCAAATAGCCCATGCCCAATTGGACTTGGTACAAGCGAGGTTGGGTCGGAGCGAATTCGGAATCGACGTGTTCCTGCGAATAGAATTACATAAACGCTCGCTACTACTAATAAATAAACGTTACTTCGATGGATTGTTCGGGCGGTAGGCCCGATTCTCGTCCCAAAAGCGTCCAAAATTCGTTGGTTTCGTTGCCGGCCGTTTCGGTGATGATTTCCGCCTTGTTTTTCCGCTCGTTCTTGTTGATTTTCTCGCACATCAATCGCGATTTGGACTTCAACGTGTTTTTCGCTTTCTTGCCGTTCCACACGAATATCTTCAAACCGGCGTCTAATACGAACACATACCTAGGATCTAAAGAATCCACCGATATACGGACGGGTTCCAAATGAATCGACGGTCCGGCCGGATGGATTCTGTACAGCCTCGTTTCGAAATTCTACGGAGAAAATACGGCGCTACAATCGTAGATGTGGCGTAATACGAATCGCTTTTACCATATCTTCGACCGTGTAGAAACCGCTGCAGGTCCTTCCGCCTTCGATGTAGGTGATTTGCGCATCGAACAAGCCCAGAAACTCCTCGGATTCGTCGCCCTGTTCCTCGCGAATCGTCCGACATTGGGCGCCCAGGAAGTTCCGCAAATTTACGGCGTGAATGGCCGAACACGCTTTTTTATCCAACTGGAAAACAACTCTATATAGTTGGGAGGAGTTGCTTATCCGCTTATACGAATTTGGGCGTTACAGCTTTATAGTATTAGTGAAGCTTTTTTACAACGCAATTACAGCTTACCGAAGCTTTCCCGCCTATCCAGAAATAAATCTCCCAAGAGGGCGACTGGTTCTCGTCGAACGACGTCTTCAACACCATGTAACAATCGCCCTCGTAGAATTTCCCGTAGGCCACCTCGTCGATGCGATTCGGCAGGAAATTCTCGATCTCCCATATGGTGAGCCCCGGCAATTGGCCCGTGTCCTCTTCGAAGAACTCCGAATAGTCCAGCGGCGGCTTCTCCAACGACTCGTCCCAACGTTTTTGTCTAAAACAAAAACATTTAGAAAACCGACGATTTATGAATATTACTCTACTCACTTGGGCAGTTCGTTGCTATACTCCTCTTGCGCGTTCCTGTTCTTCTCCTTCGCTATGTCCTTCATACCTTTCAAAATTTTGGCTTGATCCTGATCGGCCTCCTCGTGATCTCTGCGGCCCTTTCTCAACCTCAATTTCCTAGCGACTGGATCTTTGCTGGGATCTACGAATCGATTGTATTTATCGGTTATAATAGAACGAAAAATATGTTATCCGCGTTAGCGCGAATGCCCCATCGGTGATTCATCGCGAATTCGATTAGCGTCAGATTGGAAAATGAATCGATGCAAACAAAACAGCCGTGAGCAATTCGCGGCGATATTATTGCACAAACAAGCGCCCGAAAAAAAAACGAATTAAATAAAAATACCGACTTTGAACGGGCGCCGGCGCTGGTACTTGGGCCCCGGCCAGTCTCAGTTGGTTCTGCAGCGAGAAATCGATGTTGTAGAATTCGATGCCGGCGCCCTTGGTGGCCTCGACGGGCTTCGGCGGCATTATCAGGTCCGGATTGTTCCTCAAATCCAAGTTGACTAGATCGGTGAGAAGGTGCACGGCGTCCGGTAGGGTAATCAGACGATTCGAGCTCAAATTGAGCTTCTTCAAAGAGCCGCATCTGGAATTTAGAGAGCGTGATTTTAATGGGAAAATAACGCGGGGAATCGGGTACCTGCAAAGCCCTTCGGGTATCATTTCTATGCGATTATTGGCGGCCGAAAACAACTCCAAACTGCTCAGTTTTCCGATACCCGATGGAATGCCCTCAAAGTCCAATTTGTTATCGTTGATGTACAAGCGCCTCAATGCGGCTAGTTTACAAAGGGAGGCGGGAAGGCTGCTTATTCGATTGTGCGATAAATTCAACGTTTCCAATTTTTGCCACATTTCGATCGCTACAAATACAAAAATTCCAACCAAACCGTCCGATTAATAATTCGTCATTTACCAGTCGATAATTCGGTGATTTCGTTTTCGCTCAAATTCAACCGCTTCAGATTAACCAACGAGTACAAGGCATCGGGCACTTTGGGCAAATTGTTCTGAGCCAAGTCCACATCGGACAAGTTCATTAAACTCTCCAAATTACTAGGGAAATTGTTCAGATTTCTCTGAGTGTTTCGCATGTGTAGAGTCTCTAAATTCAACAGCGAGGGCAATTGCCTCAGTTGGAACAGCCCCATCGGATTGTTGTTCAAAATAAACGTCTGCAAATTCGCCAATCTTCTCGTCTGAGGCGGCAGAGTTTCCAAATTGTTGTTGCTCAAATCGAGAAATAACAAGTCCGTTAGATTGATGAACAGCGAGTTCGGAATCGACTCGATACTAAAACGAAATATACACGAAAATTATTAAGAACCGCAGGTGTTTAATAATCTTACTAATTGTGGCTCAAATTTAACACCAACAGCGATTTGGCCTTGTCCAATCCCTCGGGCACCTCTTTCAAATTGTTGTGGCTGAAGTCCAACGTGCTCAGCTCCTCGGAGTCGAACAGCTCCGGCGGAATGCCGGACGATTTGATGTTGTTGTGCCTCAAATTCAACGTTCGCAGGCAATTCAATTCGGTCAATTCGCCGTACAACTTCTCCAGCAGGTTTCTGGTCAACGATAGGTGCTCCAGCTTCGAGAGGCTGCCCATTTCGCCGGGGATTTCGCTAATATTCGTCCGGTCCAGCTTCAACCATTGCAAGCCCGTCATCGAATTAACGGCCTCCGGGAATTTGTCGCCCTGAAAGTTTATTTTGCGATAAATGGGTTATTAATTGTGGTAGTGCTTACGCTGAAGTCGTTTCTGGTGAAATCGACGCCTCTCACGAAAGGCAACACGCCCGTATTAGCCATGTTTTCGGGTGTTGTTGTTGTCGTTGAAGTAATAAATGTTGTTAAAAATTAATTAAATAAATATTTTCGTACATTTGGGTTTTTTTAAGTAACGTCACTGTCATATGTCATATGTCATGTCTTCTTGCTGAATTAGGGCCTTTTGCTTGTCGGGCACCTATTGAACGTATTCAGCCAATCGGAGTGACAGACGGAGCAAATGCATATGGAGTCGAGAAAAAGTCAAATCAAATCAAAAAAATCAGTCGATTGTCAAACGTTGTGTTAGCGTGTGGTGTGTGTCGTTTCAGTGCCAGAAATATCGCATGATATTCAAGAATATCCCTCCGGAAAAGAATTAAAGCAACGGTGAATGAGGTCCGAAGATTTTCAACAATCTAATTCCATTTAATTGCGAGGTAAGCTCACTTGATTTATTCGTTTCTTACTAAACATTTTCCTTTCTAAAATCCTGAATTTCATCCATTTCTCCCGTTCTGTAAACGCGATTAGATGATTTAAATGCGCTGTTATTTACGCTAAAATCCTCCATTTAAACGCAATTGCCTCATTTACTCCTTCCTGCATAGGAAACATCTAAATCTAAAAATAAAGAAATCTCGCCGTTTTCTTTTTATAATCGAGTGAAATTTCGAACGATTCTTTTAATAACACGCTCGCAACTAGCAAGAAATCCTCCGTAAATACTCCCTTATTACCCGAGTTAATTGAACAATTACGTTTCAAAATGTTTTGTACAATATCTGATTAATTCATCGGGCTCGTCTGTTTTGTAAACAGCGTATGTGTGCATTTCATTAATTTTATTATGCGGGTCAAAATGTAATTTATGCGACATTAGATAAAGAGAATTTCTCGCCAGTTGCGAGTGGAATACGAAAAAAAACCATTATTCAAAATATCGAGTAGGCTTGACTATGTTAGTTCGTTTGACTATACAGTAAGAGGCCGATTTTGGATGAAAATTATTTTTCGAAAACTTGGTTGTTTGTACGAGCACGAAAGGGCCACAATGAGTTAATTATTTAAAAGAAATTATTATAAAATGTTGCAAATTTCGATGCAAATATGTTTTTTTTTTTCAATAAGATAATCTCAATGAAGATACACCGAGAAAGGTCATGTGTAATTTTTTAACGAACCGTTATCGAAGAAATAACAGTAAATCAATATTTAACGAACTCATTTTGTATAGGAAAAAGGTTAGATTTAGTGCAAATGATCGTTAATTTGTTGTTAAATAGGAATTCTGTTAAAAAAATACCCGTACAATTGAAAAATAAATCGATTGCTGTATGTTAAAATATTTGAAAAATAGAAATTGTACATATTTATACCTCTTGCTCCATTTCCGATTGTAACATGGTCATTTCTATGAGTGGAACAAAGAAAGATTATTAAAATGACAGCTGGCAGAGTGAAAAGTTGCAATGACACAAATCAGTCACTCTTTCCTTTTCCTTTGTAATTGTCTAATGGAAGTTGTCTTTATCGCACACATAACCGATGTTGCGATCAAAAATGGAGCAACCTGTATGGGAAAAAATAGATTTGTTTGAATAAAATAATTCCAAAATTGCAATTAATCTTCACAATATAGTCGACGAGTATTTTTTAATGCTTAATATTATTATTTTTTTGTTCCATTGTTTATCATTATCACCGTAACGAATATCGATGAATTTTCATTTAAATTATTTACGGATTATTCAGGTAAATTGAGAATTTCGCCTTATTTTCGTTTGGATATTCCAAAATGGGGAAACAGGTAAGGAAAAAAAACTTTAAATAGTATTAATTAAAATTATTAAACGCACCCTGTATGTTGTATTTATACAGGTGGATGCAAAATAGTTCGTATAACGGGTGCAACAAAGACAACTTCCATTAGATTCGTATAAAGCAATAAAGACAGAGTGATAAAATTGTATTGTAAGATTGCAACTTTCTCACTTTGACAACTGTTATTTTAATAATCTTTCTCTGTTTAACTCGTAGCATTGGCCATATTGCATACAAATTGCGAGTTTATATACAGGACGAATCCGAAATTTGCCAATTTCAAATTCTCCTCTCGCGAAAGGGCAACGGAGAATACGAGAATGAAAAAACGAGAATAAAATAACTCGAATTAAATCGCATATCGAGACGGCTTTTTCTCCCGATCGGACTTCATTAAAAATGCCCGACTCGTCCTCTCAAATGGGATTTTAAAACTAGCAACATTTCGAATCGTCTTTGTTCTCTGTATTAACTCGATTTATCGAAATGTTTTTTTTTTATTACCTTTTAATATTTTTTTTTTCAACGGATTAATTCAATTCGCCGGCCTTTTACTTGTCGGTTTTCACACTGTGCTTCATTCGCGATTGCAACATGGGCATTTCTACGAGTTGAACAAAGAAAGATTGCTAAAATGACAGTTGTCAAAGTGACAAGTTGCAATGACACAAATGTCACTCTTTTTTTTTAATGTCTAATTGAAGTTTTCTTTGTTGCACCCATAGCCTACGTTGCAATCAATCCGTATATGAGTTGAATATTCGCCCTTTCATCCCCCACAATTCGACCATTTCCTTTACCTTTTATACGAGAAAAGCACCGAAATCCTGCTGCACTTGTCTTTTAATTCGCCGGCCTTTTACTCGTCGGTTTTCAACTAATACAAAAACGTCCTTTTGCAGCCGAACAAACCAGCCACATCTTCAACAACAACAATAACAGTAAGCCATGAGGAGTTGAAGGCGCAGCCGGCGATGCAGCTGAAGCGCCCCTTTCGCTCGGCGGGCGTGAGAAAAGCCCTGGGACTGTTCGCGGGCGTATTGATCGTCTATTTTCTCATCGATACGTTCGTCTACGGTCTACAGACGGCTGAGGATCTGTCCGATCGAGGCGGCGGCGTCGCGACGTCGTCGTTGCGACGCCGCGGGGGGAACGGCTACGAGTACGACAGGCGGATGCCGTTGATTTTCATCGGCGGGGTTCCCCGATCGGGTACGACGTTGATGAGGGCCATGTTGGACGCCCATCCGGATATTAGGTGAGGTGGGATTCTATTTTGTGGTGTTGGTTCATAATATATAGAGTATAGATTCAATGAAGAGCACAGTTAGAGTAGTGTAGATTCGTAATATGGAGTAGAGTAAAGTGTGGAGTAGATTCCGAATACATTTAGAGCTGGATCAGAGTAGATTCGGCGTAGGTTCGGTGTAGTGTAGAGTAGAGTAGAGTAGATTCAATGAAGAGCAGATTCAGAGTAGATGAGAGTGGATCAGAGTAGATTCGGCGTAGGTTCGGTGTAGTGTAGAGTAGAGTAGATTCAATGAAGAGCAGATTCAGAGTGGATTCGGAATAGATTTATAGTAAAATAGAGCAGAGTAGAACGTAGAGTAGATTCTAAATACATTGAGAGCTGTAGACTATAGAGTAGATTCAGAGCACGTTCAGAGTAAAATCCGAGTAGGTTCAGAGCAGGTTCTGACAGATTTGAGTAGTCGGGTGTTTGATTTATCTAATTTACGATTTATACAATTTGTAAAAAAAAATTTGTCGTACAAAATATATGAAAACTGAACGCATAATTGGCAGATTGGTTTTGTTTAGTTTAAAAGATAACAATAATGTTATCTTTATTTATAATATGTACATTATATTGATAAAAATACGGAAATTATTACATAGTAGTTAAAAAAATGCAACACAGGATGTGTTAGATAAAATATTTGCATAAATGTTACGAATATTTCCGCTTTGATTTACCTAAAATCGTTCTAAATTAATTCTTTTAATAATTAAATTAATTTTAGTTTTATATGGGAGAAAAAAAAATGTAGCTTATAATGAACATTTTGGGAAAATAATTTATAATGGGGATAGCGGATTTGGCAAAGCCGTCTGCATGTAATCCGTCGCGCTTTTGGTTCAAATCCCGGCGGATCCACAATTATTTTTTTAATAATTTTTATTGTTTAGATTATTTTTAACGCATTAAATCTTAGTTAATCGACTAAAAAAATTGATTTTTTTTATCGGTAGATGCGGCCAGGAGACGCGCGTAATTCCTCGCCTCCTCCAGATGCGCTTCCATTGGATGAAATCCGAGAAGGAATCGTTGAGATTAGAGCAGGCCGGTATCACCAAGGCCGTCTTGGATTCGGCAATCGCGGCGTTCGCTTTGGAAATTATCGCCAAGCACGGAGAGCCTGCTCCGAGGCTCTGCAACAAGGATCCTCTTACTATTAAGGTGTGCGGTTAGGATTGAATTATTTTTCGAAAAAGGGTTTTTATGTTGGATGCTTAGATCATATGTCATATGTCATATATCATATGTTATGAAGCAGATGTCAAATGTCATAGTGTCAATGCCAGTGCGAGAAAAGGACGCATCAACATTGCCGAATGTCTAATAGCTTTTTATTGTTCGATCAGATGGGCACGTACGTGATCGATCTCTTCCCCAACGCCAAATTCATATTTATGGTGAGAGACGGCAGGGCGACGGTGCATTCGATCATCTCCCGCAAGGTCACCATCACCGGCTTCGATTTGTCCAGTTACAGGCAATGCCTGAAGAAATGGAACGTCGCCGTCGAGGCCATGAACAATCAATGCAACGAATTGGGACCCAAAAAGTAACCGAAACCTTTCCTCTCTTTCTTATACACATCTTGCAACACGGTTTTCTATTAGTCGAACAGAGGAAAGATTGATAAAATGACAGTTGACAGTTGTGAAAAGTCGCAATGACAGTAATGACGCAAATGTCACTCTTTCTTTTTATGTTGCAATGAAAAAAAATGGAGCGATCTGGTATATGTTTCTCTAACATATTGTGGTTATTTTTTTTTTTTTTAGATGTCTAATAGTTCCCTACGAGCAGCTGGTGTTGCATCCGAGAGAATGGATGCGAAAGGTCCTGGATTATCTGGACGTGCCGTGGAATGAGTCGGTGCTCCATCACGAAGATTACATAAATAAAGGGATCGAATTGAGCAAGTACGTTCCCTTCTTCATCCTCTGCTCATTCAAATATCTCAAAAATTTGGCCATTTTTCAAAATTTCCTATTTTTTGAAATCTGTAGGGAATTGTTTCTTCTATAAAATGATACAATTTTCCTTTTTCTATCTCAACTAGTACTCGAGATAATCCAGATTTTCTTATAAAATAGCATAAGAAATTTAATAGTTTCATGACAAAAAAATCGAAATATCTCAAAAATCCGGCCATTTTCGAAAATTTCCTATTCTTTGAAACCTGTAGGGAATTGTTTCTTCTATAAAATGATGCAATTTTCATTTTCCTACCTCAACTAGTACTCGAGATAATCCAGATTTTCTTATAAAATTACATAAATAAAGGGATCGAATTGAGCCAGTACGTTCCCTCCTTCATCTTCCTACCCCCTTCTTCTTCCCCAAGAAGTCGAATTCGATATTTTTATCTAAATTTTTTTCTGTTATATACAGGGTGGAACGTTCGAGCGATCAAGTGATAAAACCGGTGAATTTGGAGGCCCTGTCGAAATGGGTGGGTAAAATACCCGATGAAGTCGTTCGCGACATGGCCGATATCGCGCCGATGCTCTCCGTTTTGGGTACTTAATAACTAATTAATTTATTTAATTATTAATTAATTATGTAATTTGTATTGTTTTTAGGATACGATCCGTACGCGAATCCGCCGAAATACGGCAGGCCCGATGCGGAGGTGGCCGTGAAAACGAAAGAAATCGAATTGAACAAGAAGGCGTGGGAGGAGAAAGCCAAAGAAATGCTGTGGCAGGATCAATCGCTGTTCGACGATAACAATGCGAATAACAAATTGGGCGATCCCAGCGATTCGCCCAACAGTATTACTTGACAAATTTCGATTTGTTTTATATTTATACGTTTGTATTATTGAATAGTTAATCGATGTGTTTGTTTTTCGGAGCGCGTGGACCATTTTTTATTCGACTGAAATTGATAAATTTATTGATTCATATGGGAAATATTATGAATTTTTTTGGCGTGTGTATGTGTGTGTGTGTGTGTAATTGTTTATAATTTGAATTATGGAAATTTGTACGGTTAAGATCGAGCAAAAATTCACCATAATAACTAGTTAAATATAGGTAAAAGCTAATTTGTTTGCGATGATATGGCAACATCTATGAGTTGAACAAAGAAAGATTCTTATTAAAAGAACTGTGAGTTCACAGAATCACTCAGAACTCTGTACAATTATTTAGAACTCTCCAGAATCGCTTAGAACTGTCGACAATCATTTAGAACACTCCAGAATTGCTTAGAACTGTCGAGAATCGTTTAGAACCCTCCAGAAATATTTAGAACTCTCCAGAATCGCTTAGAACTGTCCATAAATTATCTTTGTTGCATTCCTATAGCCCATATTGCAAACAAATTTCGCATCTACCTGTATATTTTTTAATTTAAAACCATTACACAATTACTAAACGTTGATAATATTTATTTTCGCGAAATTATAGTGATTTTTTGCTGGTCTTGTGTCATACCCGGGCCATTATTAGTGATAAAATATTTAATTTCTAACCGATTTCCATAATTTCGAATTTGTTTTAATCTCGACTTCTTTTTTTTAATAATTTAATTAAAAATACGGGTGTTTTATTACGGTTCAATTAAAAAAAATGCGTTTATATTAAACGTGTAAGTACGGAACATTTGAAATTAATATACATACATATTTATATACTTATATCAATGGAAAAACAATCACGAATTTACGAATTATATAGAGGAAAATTATGTATAAATTTATTTAAACAATTAGAATTATAGAGAAATTTCGAATGGTACTTAAATGAAAAGCGGAAAATGTGATAAAGTGACCCGTATGTAATGAGAAATATTTAATTTTTTTGATAAGTTTCAAATATTTATAACTTTTAACAATATAAAAAGCCACTGAATTGTGTTTGAATAGTAATTTATGTAATAAAATATTTTGAAAATGAAAAATAAATAAAAAAAAAACAAAAAAAAACCCGTCCGGAAAATTCTCATTTTTCCCGAAATTATTTCATTAAATATTAAATTTTTTAATTTGATTAAAAATTATTACGTAAATTACTATTATTTTTATAAAAATAATTTGGGATGCTCGTTGAATCTTCATTTTTTGAATGTTATCAGTCTTCATTGTAAAAATATAAAAAATAATATATAATTTAGTTAATAAAACTCGTTTTTTACTTCATAAAATACAGAGTAAGATAAAGTAGAGTATTACATAAATATAACCAAGATAGTCAAAAATTTGACAAAAAAAATCACATTTTATAAAATCTGTTAAACCAAAAAAAAAACGTACAAATTTCAAATCGTCTTCTTATCTTCTACCATCAACATTTCCTCGGCGTTTTCTCCATTTTCCACCGTCTCCTTTCCCTCGGCCTCGCCGTCTGCGCCATCAGTAAGAGGCCGCGGAACCTTCGACTGCTCATCGGGCTTTCCCAGGTAACCGGGAAACCAAAAACAAGCGTGAACGAGTTTCAGCAAAACGTACGCGAAAAAGGCCAATGCGACGTATTCGCACGAGGAAAAGGCCATTTTCCACACGTCTACGCCTACTTTCTGTGTACGCATTTTCCGCGTAAATGACTAAAAATCGACTCGTCGCCGTGCCAACGGGGAAATTGACACAAATCAACCAAAAAAATGATCGATTGTTTAATGTGTACACGAATCGATATGTAAGTAATTTTTTTTAATGTTGTTATACGAGGTGCGTTCGATAATTAACTATTCTCACCTTGTTACCTTCCTCGTAGAATTTCCTGAGGAATTCCCCGATGTCTTCGACTTCTTCCACGCATCCTATGCTATTTTCGCGCTGTCTCTTTTCGATGTCTTCCTGCATCCGCCTCAGGCCCTCTTCGATGACGTGCAAATTGTTGCGGAAATTCCTCCGGCCTTTTACGAACATGCTCCACAGCCAGAAGCCCATGAACACGCAGACGGTCAGCCATATGGAAAACCCCACGCTCATCAGGCTTTCCTCCTTGTTTTCCCCGTTGTTTTCTTGCATTTTAGTAGTTTCTTATCACCATTTTCTAACACTCGCTAGTGAATGTATATGTTTTTTTGTCTGTTAACTGTTAGGAATCGAGGAAAGTTTTTATGGAGTAGCGATTGGTTTTAAATGAGAAATTAAACTAGCCGGGGTTTTTTAGAAATATATCAACTACCCCACTTTTCCTGTAGTATTTTCGAACGGGACACGTCAAAAGTATCGATGTTCGTACAAATATTTAATGGAAATTGTCGGGTTAGTTGGGGAAATAACGAGGGCAGTTCGATATATAAATGCATAATTTATTATTTTACTGCAGTATGTACAACACTTGTATCTTTTTCTTAACAATACATCTTCTTTGCAATCATTCAGTTTTAACGTAAAATAATATCGATTAATTCTAATAGGAACAATAATAATAATTATAAATATAATAAATAAAAAGTGGAATAGTTCGCATTAAGTATAGTATTCATGGAATATTATGATGAATGGTAGAATTCGGATAATGTTCGTAAATGCATGTTTAAAACATCTTCGGTTTCTTTAGTAAATTTATCAATGAAAATTGATCGTTCTGATCCTCTTTTTGCGAAACGTCCGACGATTCTCAACTGAAACGAGACGAATTTTGTAATTTTTTGGGAAATTTGGGGTTTTTTGGAACTTTTGGTTTGAGTATTGTTTTTCGAATAAAATCCGTTTTTTTGTGTCGAGTAGTTTTCGAGATATTTGAGGTTTTTTATAGGGTTTAGAGTTTTTAGTATTAGAGGTTTTAGGATAAAAAATCGAAATATCTCAAAAATTTGGTCATTTCTGAAAATTTCCTATTCTTTGAAACTTGCAGGGAATTGTTTCTTCTATAAAATGATCACATTTTCTCCACAGAGAACCATTTTCCAAAAAACCTACCACATCTCCTATATCCAATCTATCACAATCCGGCACGAAACCTCTAATTCCTCTAAAAGACGGCACCGTAGAAAAATCCACTCCCAACGAAACCGGTCTCTCGTCATCACCATCGATCGTCCGTTTAATTCGAACACCCTGTACCAATTTCGAATGGTACTTCTTCGATATTATACACCTAATAGACTCCCTTTCATCGTCGCTCACTTGAACAAAATTTAAAGCAATTTAATTAGTCCAAAATTATTTCCACGAAATCGCAGTAGGCAAGACGAAAAATTTTCCTAGTAGGTCATGCAAATTGTAATTAAAACCGCAAATCAATTTACCGTGGAAAAAATGACACTTGTCGCTCTCTCCGATTTCCACAATCCTCCCTATTATAAAAACTCTGGTAAAAGGGACGGTTTTGTATAAGAAATAATTCAATTCGCTGGTAGCTTCGTATAAATCTCTAATAAAAAACGGAACGCATCTGTGATAATCCAAGTCTTTTCGCTTTAACGAATCCACTTCGTCTGGATCGTTTATCGTGCAAATAAATCCTGAAAAAAATAGAAGATATTAATGGAAATTAATTCGTTTTGTATTTATATTTACCTTCTTCGTTTGGTTCATTATTTTCTGGTATTTCGCTACTCCTTCCTTCCGCAGGATCCTCTTCCGAACTAGTTTTTGAATGCAACGTTTCAACTGAAAAAAATTAAACGATTTTAATCGATTTAATGGTAGAATCGAATGCAATTTTCTATATTCACCTTCTTCGTCTGTTTCATTATTTTGTGATATTTTCCTACTCGTTTCTTCCATTTGATCATCCTTTGGGCTAGTTTTTGAATTCATCGTTTCGACTGGAGCATAAAAAAGTAATCGATTTAATGGTAGAATCGAATGCAATTTTCTATATTCACCTTCTTCGTCTGTTTCATTATTTTGTGATATTTTCCTACTCGTTTCTTCCATTTGTTCATCCTTTGGGCTAGTTTTTGAATCCAACGTTTCGACTGGAGCATAAAAAAAATCGAGCGATTGTAATCGATTTTATCGTTGAATGGATTGCAATTGTATACTTTTTAATATCGGTTGATCCGCCACGTTGCCAGATAGAACGTTTTTCGATCTCGTTGCGCCTTCATTTGTCAGCTGGAACATTCGAGAGACGGTTTCTGGAAAGGAGAAAAGCATTCATGTAGACTCTATGATGTTATCGATGTATTCCGGATAACTTGCTTTTTATATCGGGGGTAGCTCCATCTGGATTCAAAGACCAATCGTCGGTGTCCGGCCCGTCTAGTAGGCGGCTGAACAACGCTGAAAAATATTGTTTATTGTTTAAAAAGTATCTGAAATCTTAATATTGTAATACTATAAGAATTACTTACCGTTCCTTTCGGAATCGCTATCTTCTTCTTCTTCTTCTTCTTCTTCTTCTACTCGATTAATCATTTTGAATAAACGAATAATCGCTAACTAAAATGCATTGAAAAACTCACATCGCTCGCGTATAAATAAATTTTTGTTTTGAAAAAAGTAAGGTTATGTTGTGTTCTACTTCTTCTTCTTCTTTTCTATTTTGGGCTTTATCTTTTAGGATAATTCACCCAGATGTATCGGGAGGAAGTGCTTTCTTCTTGCTCTAAGCAATTAAACACTTCCAATAGTTTTTCTTGAATATTGAATTTTATTTATCTTGGAGTTATGTTGTGTTTTGTTCGAAATCGCAAAATACTGACAGAATAGCCTAAGCAGTTTAGGCCTCAAGGCGAAGAAATCGTAAATTGACAGAAAACTGTATTTAAAATAGCCGCTAGGGGGCTAAAAAACCGACGCCATTTTATGTCCAAATCGAAAAGTTAAATAAAAAAAATATTCCTGAGAAGTATTTAGGAAGTTATTTACAAGTCTAGGGAAGTTCAAGGGAGTCCTGTGATATCCGGGAAAGTCCGGGAAATTATAAAAAATCTCGAAAAAGTTTTATTACCAATAAACCTCTCTTAGCTTTACAACAATTTTTTTCACTATTTCGTATGCAATAATTACCGAACTGCCGCTTACCGTGAATAAAAAAATATTACAAACCCACGCAGGAAATACAAATTATAGAAACTAACGTAATTTTCAGGCGGGATTTTAACGACTTGTGAAATCGATAAGCTGTTGAAATATTAACAAAGGTGAGCGTTAAATCGCCTTCAAACTAGCCACAACAATAAAACTAGGCCTGCTCGATTTGCTGCTCATTTGCGATAGTTTTACAGTAAATATCCAAATTATTATGGGAATCAGCGCGAGCATGGGGAAAATCTGCGATTCGGGGAAACGCCGCTCGGAAAAGCGCGGGTAAGTCGATTTTTTCTCGTGCAATTTTCGCCTTTAAACGACGAAAATAAATTAATTGCAGCGCGTGTTTTGAAAGTGTTCACGCAGATTTTATCAAGTGTGCACGACCAAAATTATTAAAAATCTCGTACGATTTATTATATAAATAAATACGAAACGTTTGCGAAATCAGTTCGAATCCGAGTGTCCGGTGTATCGGCGACAAAACGTGATTGATAATTGAGAAAATTAAAGTAAAAGAGATATAATATGAGTTCGACGATATACGAATATTTTTCCGGATTCGTACCTAGTAAAAGGTCAGTTGTTAGTATATTGCATTATTTTGCACTCTACGCTTTTTGTAATTACGTATATTTAATTGTTCGAAAAACAGGTATTTAAATTGTAATTGCTTTTACATAACGTGGTATTATTAATTTTTTACAATATTATTATCACAAAACGTTAATAATTTACTTCTGAATTTGACGTTCCATGAAAAATTTCGAATTTGACATTTGATTAACAAAATGGCACTGCTTTGCCTACTAGAAAAAAATAATGCAATCTGATTGAAAAAACGCCGGTTTCGTTTAGAAACTCAACCTAAAACCAATCCAATTCGAGCCAAGGTAATCAAAATCATTTTCTACCGAGTTTATGTTTATTACAACGAAAGTAACCGATTTCGAAACATTCTACTCTAATTATCTAATCACCTTGCGCGCTGTTGCCACATCGACCTTCCACCATATCTAATCTCAAACCGCATTCAATCAATTTTATTCGCGATAATTAGGCGACTTCACCACATTTTCATCCTCTACCAACATCCGAGTACCCCCAAACCGCAGCCAACAAAAATAATCGAATCCAGGGAAAATTCCACCCAACCGGCAACGCTGCTCGATGACGTACAACTAATAATACATACCTATCAGCTGATCACAGCATACAGAGCGTCCCAAAAACACCAACAAAATCGATACGATTCGCAATTTCCTTTCCACTCTTTAGAGGGGACACCCTGTATATAGTACATTGCGCGTAACTGGATAAATTGAACAGCTTCATAGGAAATACCCAGCAGTAATATCGAGTCTGTCGTTGCTTGCAGTAACGCCGAGCCAGATCGATTGCCAAATTCGCCAGGAGAACCGAATCCAAATCCAGGAAAAAATATGGATAGAGATCGAGTAGGCATGTGGGGAAGCGGGGACTCCTCCGTGGTGCCCGGAACCGTCTCCGGATTGGACAGATTGAGATTGCCCGGTGTAAATAAGGTACTTTTATTTATTATTTATTTTTTCTATGTATATTTCATGCTTGTATAAATGTAATACAAGGACGAAAGAGTGAATGGAATCGATTGAATGTTATGAGGCGGAGAAGGGTCGTAATATTAATGATTAATTTGTATATATCGTGGACTGTTCCTATTCTCCCTGAGTTGTTCTAGATCATTATGGACAGTTCTGATTCTTCCTGAATGATTCTAAATGGTCCAAAAGCATCCTAAATGGTTCTGGACAGTTCTGATTCTCCCGGAAGTGTTCTGTATCGTTCTGAACAGTTCTGAACTAGAAATGCATATTAAATGCATACTAAATATAGGAGTTCTTGGGAATTTTCACTAGTACTCTTTGCACTCTTTGTCCTTGCAATTTATCTCCTTATATTGTGTACGTTTGTGTAATTAGCGTTTTCTATGAAACGAAAAATGTTTTGTCTTGTTTAGGTGCTCGATATTGATACGGTAAATAAATTCTTTTTTCGTTTCGCCGTGTCATCGTGTATTTGTAAGGAAATTAAGTATTTTTGTGTCTAGCATTTATGCAAATTTAACATTTACTGCATAATATGTAAAAACAAATAGCCCATTATGTACTACATCAGTAATAATTATTTAATTACATAATTTTAGATATGATTTTTTGTATCCTCTCTGCGGTAGTGTAAACAAAACCTTTTAGATTACACACAAACAAAACCTTTAAACCTTATCCCGATATTTGTTTTGTACAAAAGCGAAATATTATTCCGAAATTGACCTTGCACATTCGTGATTTTCGTCTTTCAAACGTCCATTAAATTTAAAACAGATATATAATTAAAAATAATCTACAGATATTCACCTATATTTCGCAACATCGTGACGTCACGTCTCCGATTATTGCGAGAGAGCTGTACCTAATGTACTCGAAAGGAAATGGTTGTAAATATGAAATTGGAGCGAGTGAATTGAATTGTGTACGAGTATTGAAAAGTTCAAAGGGCTATTTTTCGAATTAAATTATAAAATTAACGCTTGTCTTTCTAATGACTTTCAATATCGCGGCGAAAATAAATATTTATGTCGAGTGTGTAAATATAAACAATGCATATAATATATACAGGGCGTTTCGAAATAGATTAAATATTAATGAACCTATTGGTTATTGGAAATATCAGGTTACAGAAGGATGATTGTATTTAATTGAATACAATTGGTAATATAATATCGAATAGTCGATAAAATAATCTAAAAATTCCCGTAATTTACTATCATTATAAATTTATTTTACTAGCTTTAAATTCGTTTAAATAGAATTTTACGAGCATTATTTTTTTCAAATTTATTCTTAGCTTTTGTTAAACGTTTTCCAGTACAAGTACTTACCTCTAATCTGATAAGTTAAAAAATGTAAATTCCCAGTAATTAGGTAACTAATAATCTAACGTTTATTTAATATTATATTTAGTGTGTTTTGATCACCTTTGATTCCAATTAAGATATCGATTTTTATGTAATTCGCCTGATTATTTCCGTACATTTTTTTCCTATATTTAAATATCTCATATTCCCAACCTAATCGAATAAAATCCTCGAACAACCACACTAGATCTCCCCCAAAATTCCCCCAAATTCCCGGCCGAACAGCCAACTAACTTCCTAGAGGAATAACAAGATCTATTAATTCTTCTTTTCGTAGGGCCTGGCCTTCTCCTTCGAAGAACGCCAGAAACTCGGCATCCACGGCCTACTGCCGCCCGTCGTCAAAACCCAACAACAACAGATCGAACATTGCAAGATGTGCCTCGACAGGCTCGACGACAACCTCAACAAATACCTCTATTTAATGGGACTACTAGTAAGTATTCGTGAAGTACAGATCAAAAAAATCGATTTCTTCTTCTTTTTTTATTCGTACATACGAGTGGCCTTGTTCTATGCATTTCCCTCTACAGGATCGCAACGAGAAATTGTTCTACGCCTTCGTACGCCGATACGTGCACGACATCATGCCGCTGGTGTACACTCCCGTAGTAGGCCTGGCCTGCCAGAACTTCGGGCTGGTGTACCGAAGACCCCGAGGCCTCTACGTCACCGTCTACGACAAAGGACACGTCTACGACGTCCTCAAAAACTGGCAAGTACACAATCGAATCCACCCGTATAGATCTTCTTAACCGATTACCCGACGAATTCCAGGCCGGAACCGGACGTGCGCGTCATCGTAGTGACCGACGGCGAGCGCATCCTCGGCCTCGGCGATCAAGGCGCCTGCGGCATGGGAATCCCCGTGGGGAAACTATCGCTCTACGTGGCCCTAGCGGGCATCAAACCCCACCAATGTCTACCCATCACCATCGACGTGGGCACCAACAACGAGCGACACCTCGCCGATCCGCTGTACATCGGGCTGCGGCAGCGACGAGTAAGAGGCCAGCAGTACGACGAACTCATCGACGAGTTCATGGAGGCGGTGGTGAGGCGTTTCGGCCAAAACACCCTCATACAATTCGAGGATTTCGGCAACCAGAACGCCTTCAGGCTGTTGGAGAAGTACCGGAACGATTATTGCACGTTCAACGACGATATACAAGGCACCGCCAGCGTGGCTGTAGCTGGATTACTCGCCTCGTTGAGGATCACCAAAACCAAACTATCGGATCACGTGATGGTGTTCCAAGGAGCCGGCGAAGCTAATTTAGGTATAGCCGAATTGTGCACGATGGCGATGATGGCGGAGGGTAGTAGCTCGGAGGAGGCCAGGGGGAAGATCTTCATGGTGGATTCCAAAGGATAGGCCCGAAGGCGGGGTGACGGGGCACAAGTTGCACTACGCGCACCGGCGCGCCCCCATCAAGACGCTGGCGGAGGTGGTGAAGACGGTGAAGCCGTCGATTTTGATCGGGGCCGCCGCCGTCGGGGGCGCTTTCACCGAGGAGATACTGCGGGAGATGGGCAGGAACAACGACAGGCCGGTGATATTCGCTTTGAGCAATCCGACGGACAAGGCCGAGTGCACCGCCGAGCAGGCTTACGGGGCTACTGATGTAATTATGCGAGGGATGATTGGAATGTGATTTGTTTAATTGGGTTGATTTTGCTTTGTACAGGGTAGGGCGATCTTCGCCAGCGGCAGTCCCTTCGATCCGGTGATGTTGAATGGTAAAAAACACGTGACCGGGCAGGGGAATAACGCTTATATATTCCCGGGGGTCGGTTTGGCGGCCATTTGTGCTGGGATTAAGAATATTGGCGAGGATCATTTCCTTATGGCGGCCGAAGTGAGTTCAGTTTTTCTATTTTTCTACACCTTGTTCCATTTCCGATTGCAACATGGTCATTTCTATGAGTGTAATAGAAAAAGATTAATAAAATGACAGCTGTCAGAGTGAAAAGTTACAATGACACAAATGTCACTCTTTCCTTTTACTTTATAAGTGTCTAATTGCACTCATAATCTATATAACCTATGTTGCGATCAAAAATGGAGCAACCTGTATATATTTTTTCATTTATTAAATTCATTTACTTTTCCCCTGTATTTGGGGCAGATGTAGAAGCGAGTGCTGGGACTTTGCTCGTATCTAGGTCTGGTCAAATCGCGAATAAATTGAATATATACGGCCAATATTTGTTTCGTCTATAGTTTAATCTGTATTATTTTGCCTGATTGTATGTTTTTAAATTTAGAAACTTGAACTTTTAATTATATTATTGCGATGTCTCGTTATCATCACTTAGGTTATATAATATATTTTACAACAAAAGATAAGATGCGATTTTATAGGTCAAGTTCTTTGGATCCAACGTATAAGATATATCCGGGTAGTTCTGATTCGTCCTTAATCATTTTACATGATCCTGAACCGCCCTAAATGGTCCTGGACAGTTCTAAATTGTTCTAAAACAGTTATAATTCGTTTAGAAGCAACACGAAATAGTCCCGAACAGTTCTGTTTCTACATTTTGCATTCTATTTCATTATTTGTACTTACCGGTTGTCCCAAAATATACTCGTTTTATATCGAATTAATAATCTTTTCTTTTTCTTCAGGCCTTGGCTAATCTCGTGTCCGAAGAAGACTTGGAAAGCGGAAGCATTTACCCGCCTCTCGACCAAATCGTGAACTGTTCGATAAAAATCGCGTCGAAAATCGTGGAGTACAGTTATAGGAAAGGTATTTTTGCGAATAATTTGCCTTGGAATAGGTTAATTAAGCGTGGTTTTGTTGCAGGAAACGCTTCAGTGATGCCGGAGCCCCGCGACAAAGAAGCCTTCGTTAAAGAGCAAATGTACAATACGGATTACACGTCCGCTTTCCCCGCGGAATACTCCATTCCTAAACTCTAAGTAAGATAACCGTTTTGAAATAAATATTATATATCTCTTGTTAAATGTAACGTTATTGAAAATTAAATATTTCCCGTTTTATAAATTTTACGTCGTTTTATTTTGGGCTGAATAACCGAGTAAGTTAAGGCAAGCCAATTTCGGAACGCACCCTTTTAAAATTATTAATAAACAAAAACGAAGAAGAAACGTCACTGTCACCTGTCAATTATGATGTAATCTAATCCAAAATCCGACGATTGAACGGTTCGTGCCAAGCCAATTCGTTTCGGGGGTGTTTGGTGATCGCCGTGGTGGAAAGTTGGAAGTGATTTCCCGCAGGAGGAGCTCCGCCCGTTGCATGTCATCGCTCTGAGGCCCCGCAAACATGCTGTCTCTCATATCGCGCACTTTATTGTGAGTAATAATTCCCCGAATTCCCAGTATGCTGGTCGGGTTTTTCGGTTTACGTTCTATCGATTTTCTCCCGGACTAAAAATACATTTTCTTTTCGAATTTTGAGCGACAGAATATAAATAGTGTTGGCTAGATAATAAATTGATGAATCGAGAAGAGCGCTACTTGTTTGTAATAATTTAAATACCCTTTATGATGAATGGAGAAAAAAATTTGTGTTATAGGAAACACTCGCAATTTATTATTGTTAAATGGAAAAATACTAAGTAAAATTTATTGTATCACTAACAACATTTTTCTATACTTTTAAAATGCAAAAATATCACCCTATGTTAGTAAAAGTACATAAGAAAGTTATAGTTTGTTTAAATTGAAAGTTCATAAAAGTGCTTTAATAACTATCGATGAATAATATAATTTCATTGGAATGTCCTTGTTCTATTCCACGGTCAGTTTACAATCCTTTATTCAGAAGGTGAAGGATTTTATTCTCTATACAATTTCTATTTTTATATAAAGCTTCTTAGTAGTTATAGACCTACAAAAAAAAGTTTTTATTCAAACAAACGACGCACTTTCATTATTTGCATGTTAAATATAACATTATATAATTTGTGCTTTGTTATTTAGGCTCTGCGACAAACAGAACAAGCCTTATCATTCATTCAATTCGTTTAATAAAAAAATAAAAAAATATGAGAAAATCGTTGATATTTTATCTCGAGTATTCCACAAAAACGGATGTAAATGTATTTCGCTTCAATTAATCCTTGGAATTCACGTTAATTAACATAATTATCGTGTCTCTAAACTCTCTAAACACGTTGAATATTTCGTTAAATTTTTTATTCGCTGTTTTCTGGATTAATTTAGATGTTTACATAACGAATTTTCAATGGAAATACCACGTATTGGTAGCCAGCCAATTGTACCCAGAACGCTCGAGATAAGCCGAGTTATAATTTAAATTTATCTATTGTTACCACCGATAGACTATCTAATGATATTTAATATCTATTATAACTACCTATTCTTTTTCAAAAATAAAAAATAAACCACACTTTATTACCTAAGCAAAAATGTATTTTATTACTATTAATACAATAGGCAAGTAAAGAGGACAATTTAGTCACATTTTTACCATCAATACAACAATTCCAAAGTATTACGATTAAATACAGTAATTATTTGCAGATCTAGATCGGTAACGACCGGTCAGAAGGCCCTGCTGTTGGAGTCCCTCAAGCACCCGAACGCGGACGATCAACAAACGAGGACATTCGTCGGAGACGTCATCTCCCCGGGCCAGCTGATGGGCATCGAACATCTCAGAGACCCCCGCTTGAACAAAGTAACTCGCCCACATCGCGTCTAATTTATATTTTTTAATTGGTTATCTTTATAGGGTTTGGGCTTCACGTTGGAGGAGCGCCAAGCGTTGGGCATCCACGGCCTCCAGCCGGCCCGCTTCAAAACGCAAGAGCAACAGTTAGAGCTCTGCCGCATGTCGATCGAGCGCTACCAGGAGGACCTCAACAAATACATCTACCTCACCGAGTTGCAGGACCGCAACGAGAAACTGTTCTTTCGGCTGCTGTCGGAGAACATCGAACGGTTCATGCCGATCGTGTACACGCCCACCGTCGGGCTGGCCTGCCAGAAATTCGGGCTGATCTATCGCAGGCCGCGCGGCCTCTTCATCACCATCAACGACATCGGGCACGTCTACGACGTGATCAAAAACTGGCCGGAGCCCAACGTCAAGGCCATCGTGGTGACCGACGGCGAGAGGATCTTGGGCTTGGGCGATTTGGGCGCCTGCGGCATGGGCATACCCGTCGGGAAGTTGGCTTTGTATACGGCTTTGGCCGGTATCAAACCGCACGAGTGTCTGCCCATCGTGTTGGACGTTGGAACTAATAATCAAGTACGTGTGAGATTTGGTTTAATTGAAAATAGTTTTTTTTTTTACTTGGGATGGAAGAAAAACGTACCGTATATCAATTTTTTCGATGAAAAAAACACCCTGTATGTCAAATTAAATGTCAACGGAAATGACAACTTTGACAGTTCGAAGTTTGTTCATCGCCGCTGTCATTAGTGTGGGTTTTTTTTAATAATTTGATCGTTTTTCGTTTTTTTTAAATATAAATGACGAAGAAGCATATATTTCTGCGAATTATTGCAATCTCTTTTATTCTCCTCCATTAATTGTCTAAATAACGGAAAAGTTTCTCATTTCGGTGTAGTTCCGTTTAAACCAAACGAACGCGCAACGTCCGTCAAACAATTCATTTCAAATATCTGTCAAAAATTTAACTTTTTAATTTCGATTTAGAGGCCACAAACTAATTCATCTAACAAAAAGAGGTCGATTTTCGTAATCGGCGAATATTTTTACGCCCCCCTATGTACCTCCGTATACCCCAAAAAAAGATTTTAAATCTCGCCGATCCCAACTCGATTCCATCTAATCTAGTGCGTTCAAAACGTTACAGAACCTCCTCGAAGATCCCCTCTACGTGGGCCTCCGCCAAAAACGTTGCACCGGCAAGCTCTACGACGACTTCGTCGACGAATTCATGGAGGCGGTGGTGACGCGCTACGGCCAAAACACCCTCATACAATTCGAGGATTTCGGCAACCACAACGCCTTCCGTTTTCTCGACAAGTACCGCGGCGAGTACTGCACGTTCAACGACGACATCCAGGGCACCGCCAGCGTGGCCGTCTCCGGCCTGTTGGCCTCGAAGCGATTGACCAATAAGAAATTGAGCGACAACAAGTTCCTGTTTTTGGGGGCCGGCGAGGCGGCCATCGGCATCGCCGATTTGACGGTGAAAGCGTTGGAGAACGAGGGGCTGTCGTTGGAGGAGGCGCGCGATCGCATCTGGATGGTCGACATCGACGGGCTGTTGGCCGTCGATCGGCCCGAAGGCAATCTCGAAGGGCACAAGAAGTTCTACGCCAAGAATCACGCGCCCATCAAGAATTTCGCGGCGATCGTCAACGAGATCAAACCGTCCGTGTTGATCGGTGAGAGGTTTTGCTAGCGTTTCGAGACTGTTAGGAATTGGTTTAGGACCGATTCGGAAATGTCCAGGATGATTTAGAACGCTTCCGAACGAAGTAGAATTGTCTAGAACATTTTAGAATCGTCTAGAATCGTTTAGATTGCTTCGGGGGCTATTCAGAATGGCCGAGAACAATTTAGAAATGTCCAAGATGATTTAGAGCGCTTCCGAACGAAGTAGAATTGTCTAGAACATTTTAGAATCGTCTAGAATCGTTTAGATTGCTTCGGGGGCGATTCAGAATGGCCGAGAACAATTTAGAAATGTCCAGGATGATTTAGAATCATATAAAACTATCCCAAAATCAACTATTTAAATTACCTGTTGAAAAAACTAATCTATAGAAAGAAAAATCTTCCCCACAATACCATTCTTTCCTTTACCTTCCCGTATAACACTGGTATAATTTATCTTTGTCGCACCTCATAATTTGCACTTGTACCTCTATGTATTTATTTATTTGTTTATTTTTTTCAGGAGCCTCCGCGGCTGCCGGAGCGTTTACGCCCGAAGTGCTCAAATCGATGGCCCAATTCAACGAGAGGCCGATCGTTTTCGCGCTGAGTAACCCCACCAGCAAGGCCGAATGTACCGCAGAACAAGCCTACACACACACAGAAGTATATACACTGTGCTTCATTCGCGATTGCAACATTGGGCATTTCTATGAGTTGAACAAAGAAAGATTAATTAACAGTTGTCAGAATGAAAAGTTGCAATGACAAATAACACAAATGTCACTCTTTCTTTTCCGTCTTTGTTGCACCCATAGCCCATGTTGCGATGAAAAATGGAGCAATCTGTATAACGTAGCTTCGATATACAGGACGTTATTAAATTCATTCTCGTTAAATTTCTGTCGTAGGGCAAGGTGATATTCGCGAGCGGTTCCCCGTTCGGTAAAGTGGAGTACGGAGGGAATACTTTCTATCCGGGCCAAGGAAATAACGCTTACATATTCCCCGGCGTGGCTTTGGGCGTTTTATTGGCCGGCATTCATCACATTAACGAGCAAATATTCCTGATCGCGTCGGAAACCATCGCGGAGAACGTGTCGGAGGAGGATTTGAAAAAGGGCAGTTTGTACCCGCCGATTTCGGCCATCGTGGAATGCTCCAAGCAGATAGCCGTGAAGATATTGAATTACGCTTACGACGAACGTGAGTCTTTAATTATAAATAACTTTATTCGCTTTATAGGTGATGTTATAGTTTGAATACATCGATGGCCGCCGGCTGAATGATACCTTAGTTAGAGACCATCTGTCATCTGTCAGATTCAAACTACAACACTACCGTTGATTGTAATGTTATTATTATTATTGTATTATTTTGTTAGGTATCGCTTCGGTGTATCCGAAACCGAAGGATATGAGAAAGTACATTGAAAGCCATCAGTTTAATTACAATTACGAGCCGTCGTTGCCGCAAAGTTGGCCTTGGCCGAATCCGCCTTACATCAAAACGAGACCGATGGAGCCCGTCAAGTTGAAAGCGTAATGTGCTTTTTGTTTTTCTGAATATAGAATTAGATAAATTATTAACGTTGTTTAACGATTTTCTTTTTTTCTCGGTTTTTTTTTATTGTATAAATTTGTTGTTTAATTTTTATTTATTGTATAGCGATGTAAATACGGAGTATCCCGGTATTAAAAACGAATGGGATTCGTGTGAATTCCCCGAATCAAATTCAAGTTATTAGGTTTGTTCTAAATGAAGTTGTAACAAACTGATTGTTTGTAAAGTATTAAATTTGTATTATTTTTTTGTTTTGTTTAACCAATAGTTAATCAATCTAGTCTAATGATAAATTTAATTAATCATCGAGATGTCTGTAAGACATGATAATTGAACAATTTTTAATTAATTGTGATAGTGCGCTCCAAAAAAAATTACATTATTATTAATTTCCAAAATTTGTAATTGCGTATATCAAATTGATCGTATGGCAATACGAATTAATCCGCGTACTAGTTATTAAGTATTGAATTGTTAATTTTTAAATATTTTTATTACTATATAAACGGTGAAATAATAATGTGTGTGCAATTGAATAAAATAATTGACCGATGTAATAAACCTATATAATGTTGGATTACAAATTACTGGTGTCTTTTAATGTAGCCTTTTATCCCTTTAGATTCGATTTTTAAAAAAATTCATTTGATTTATCTCTCGAGTTTTTGTTACCGAATTTCAGTTTGATACAATGAAAATAAGTATAATTTTATGACATGCAAATTACAATTATCCTTAATTTTGGGACATAATATGAATCGCATCCGATAGACTGAACCTTCCTCTATGCAATGAAGAATTTTTTTGAAAATCTACAAGTATAACGAAATTGCCAGTATTTGAAGGTAAACATTTTTTTTACTTTTTTCTCTAACGAACGAACACCAAAATCCTTCATTATCTAACTGAAGGTAATAGAAACATAATTTGGAAATGAAATCCTTTATATTTTTTGAGATTTGAATCCTCCAAAGTCTCGATTTAAAAAAAAAAAAATTGATAACAACAGTAATGGTGGTTGCATACGGTCAAATATCTAGGAGCAAGAAATTTGGCAACCCTGCGAAAACATGCTGAAGTTAGCCACGCATTGACATTGACAGTTTTGACGTTTCGCCCGAAAGTAAAATAGACAAGCTAAAATGTAACAATGGTGTCCGGGAAACAGGAAAAACGAAAACTACCCTCGAAAGAAATGGTATTCGAAATTAACGACGAAGACGTTTCACCAGACAATTCCGATAACGAATGCAAAGAGACGGACGCCAAACATTTCAGATCGGACCCTAAATTCGTCGAAACCGTTGTAAATGCGATTTCTAACCTAGAAAACGACAACAAAACAGACCCATCAAATTCGCATGTAAACGCTGTTAACCAGGAAAATAATGTTACTACAGTTGTACAAGACGACACTATCTTAATTTTAGATTGTATAGACGGCGAGAAATCCCAAAATTTAGTCGAAACAAGCCTAATCGTTCTGGACGAAACTGGAAATGAAAATGGCGAAATCGAACCATCCTACGAAGAAGGCGAACTCTCCGTAAGCGTAAACATCTCAAACCAATGCCTCCCCGACGAACGAACCATCGAAATAAAATTCTCCTCCAACGATCTAAGCGAAACCTACAAAACCAAATTCCTAAACTTCTTCAAATCCTTCACGGAACTCAGCGTACTCAAAGACGACCAATCCTCGCTCGTCCTAAAGCAAACCCACCCTTCGGATAGCCCTTTCGAAACCTCCTCCACGCCGGACAAATCCAAAAAGAAGAAAAAGAAAACCGCCAAAAAGGAGAAAGCCTGCTTCGTGTTGGACACGAACCCCTCGCAAGACGAGACCCCCAACAGCGCCTACACCAAATACATGAGCAAATTCCACATAGACCTCGACAAAGAGGAGGACCCCAAGGCGCCCGGGCAAGTCTGCTTCAACTGCGAGGGCGGCCACTGCCTCAGGGACTGCCCCCTGCCCAAGAACTTCACCAAAATCCACTCGATGCGGCAGAAATTCAAAAAAGACAAACAAGTCTCGTGAGTACCGCACATACCGAAACCTCCAGCAACATTTAACTCCCATTTTTCAGCCGGGTACCATCTGGAAGAGGACCAGAAATTCGCCCATCTAACGCCCGGAGTGATCTCCGACAGGCTCCGGGAGGCGTTGGGCATCGACAAGAACCAACTGCCGCCTTACATATACCAAATGCGCATGCTCGGCTATCCGCCCGGCTGGCTGGAAGAGGCCAAATTCGTCTACTCCAATTTGGCCATGTTCGATCCGGACGGGAAGTCCCTCAGGCTGGAGAACCGCCGGAAACAGCGGAATTTGGATTCGACCAAAGTCATCGAGTATCCGGGTTTCAACGTGCCCATGACGGACGATTGCATCGATGTATGGTGCATTTAAAATAATTATTATGTTATTATTAATTGTGTTTATTTAGGAGTACAAGCAGTACAGGGTACCGCCTTATTCCGAGCAATACAACAAGGCGGCCATGATCGAGTATTTCGAAAACGAATTTTCCAAACAACAGGACGATTTCGAGGTGCAGGATATGGATATCGATAACGATGAGGATAAGTGTAATGAAACATCTAATAGGGTGAGTGATGGTTGTAATAGATAAATGCAAATAACGGTTAATAATGGAGGTATCTCAAAGGTTTTCAAAGGATTCTAGAGATATGATTTCTCGGTAAAATTGCCGGTCTAGAATGTTTGTTAAAACCTTAGATCATATACAGGTTGCTTCATGTTTGATTGCAATAAATATGGGTGCGATAAAGACAACTTCCATTAGACACTTACAAAGAAAAAGGAAAGATTGACTGATTTGTGTCATTGCAACTTTTCACTCTGACAACTGTTATTTTATTAATCTTTCTTTGTTCCACTCATAGAAATGACCATATTGCAATAGGAAATGGAGCAAACGATATATGATCTGTTAAAACGCCTAATAACTGTCTAATTTCCTGTACAGGCGGAGGCCATCAGGGAAGCCGACAAGAACGTCCCGTCGCCGTCGCTGGTGGACTTGGAAGCGCAAAAACGCAACCTTTTGGCCGCCCTGGAGGACTCTTCGGCGTTGAAATCGGACGAAAACGCCGGCGAATTGCAAGACCTCTCCGAATCTTCAACTGCGAACAAAACCTTCGAAAGCGGTGGAGGAGAAGAAGAAGAAGAAACGTCGACTGCAAACAAAACCTTCGGAGGAGAAGAAGAAGAAAAGCGTTCGAGAAACGTGCTGAAGAGCACATTCGGAACGCCGATTTTGAAGAGCGGTTCGCCGTATTCGCGACTGCCTGATGCCGATAATTTCACGAAGGACGTGAGTCCTGTGATTAATTTCGAGAATCTGCCGAATTCGACGGGGAAGTACGAGAAGATGTCGGGGTTGTTGCAGAAGGTGAGAGAGACGTTGAAGAAACCGGCGGAAGTTGAAGAGGAGACGACGTGATGGCGCGACATTTTTTATTTGCCAGTACAAATGATTTTTTTTATTACGTGTATATGTATAGAATTTAATGATGAAATTTATAAAAGGTGAATCGTATTTTATTGTAATTCGAAATTCGAAAAATAAAAGTGATTATTTGATAAGTTTTCGGCGTTTGTTTGTTTATCGGAGGAGAAAAAATTGAGTAATAAAATAAACTTTATTTCAAAGATTCATCCAGGACTTTCCCCAGAAGTACCTCTCGATATAATAAATATCTCCCGATACTGGACTTCCTAGCATATTCTCCTTGCCTAATATCCGAAATTAATCAGAGATCGACGAAAACTTGTGCTCAATTCTCGAATTAAAACGTGAATTTAAAATTTTGTATTAGGAGAACAGAATGTGCGAGGAGGTTTACTTATGACGCTTATTAATCGCGCTCCTGTTCGATTACAAATACGTACAAAGGCAACCATTTAATCAAATTTCGGTAATTCTGGTTGCCTATCTATTGTATTAGTAAAGCGCGAGTAATAAGTATCAGGAGTAAACCTCTTCACACATTCTGCTCTCCTATTCATATTATATCTCAAAATTAAGTAAAAATTGAGATTTGTACACCGAAAAATCGGGCTTATTTTCATTGCTGCCAACTGAAATTGGGTTACCAAATCTCAACGCCCCTCTTAAGCCGGAAAATACACGATAAATAAGTCTAAAATAAAAAGGCATTTGGAATCGTGCAAACGAAATAATCATTTTAAAATACTCTTATGAAAAAATAGTTTATAGTTAGTGCAATCGTTTAGTAACTTATTTTTTTTCTGCGAAACAATTATAATAAATTTAAAATATACATATCCCTATATTTATACATAATAATATATCAAGATTACTAGATTGCTAAAGTATATATATATATATTTTTATTGAAATAGTTCACCGTTAACCCGAGTGTAAACTACATATTTTTTTAAACTTCCAGATCGAAGGCGGATATTTTGTTATTCCGATGACGAACTCTGACCCGGCGGAGGACCTCCCGAATTCTACAAAAAAAAACAAACAATTCAGATACATTTATCCATATTCAGCCATTTTTTAAAATCGTAAATACAAGTTTAATTTGACAGATTTACATTGGTTGTTATGGAGTAACTAAGGAGATTCTTTCAAATTGACAGATTTACATTGTTGTTATGGAGTAACTAAGAGCATTGTTTAGTTTACATTAAAATCAGCGTTAAAAAGAATAATAGAGGTAAATTTGGAATAGAATGGCTGAATGATTGAGTAAATAATTAGAGACTTACGTTACGATTGTTGTCGGGCTTGGCGTTTATTTGGCTATCCTGAGGCCTCGGACGAAAGTAATACAAAAACAATGCGGTGACTAGAGCGAGAGTCAGAAAGAGAAAATGATCGGGATTGCTTTGATTCGGTCCTCCGGTACCTAAAAAATTCGTATAAAAAAAACATTAATACGAAAAACAAACAATAATAAAATGGTATGTATTTAATCGAACAATACATATGCAAATATTTAAAATAATATACGATTAAATTGGTACATTAACTCTTTAACAATACTAATTAATTTTTAGAGGAATTTTGAAAAAATATTTCTACGACATACTCGAAAAAAAAACAAAACAACTAAATAAGTCCATAATAAGTGATAAAATTTGACCTTCCCTACATCCATTAGTTTTGTAAAAAGGAAGTTTAGCATTGATAACATACCAATTATCTAAAGATAGGCATTTTAAAATGCAAAAAACCAATTAGAATTATTTAATAATTATTCAATATACTTCTTACTTACCATCATCAAGACATTCATTGTCAGTGCAATAAGACTGCGTATTTCTCAACTAAAACAACAATTAAATAGAAAAAAATCATCTTCCGGAGTATCCGATGATAAACGTACCACATTTAACAGCCTTCTCATGGACAATTCGTTATTCCACTGTTCCCAGAATATTTCGCAAAGATCGAATCCTTCTTTACTCATGTTTATGCCACAACTATAACTAATTATACCACATTAGTCGAGCAATATGTTGAGCGATAAAAACCGATACTCACCTTTTGGAAAGCCAACGGGAGATTTGTAAATATCACAGCTAAATTATCGAAAAACGAAAACCAAGAAATACTTTCCGTTGGGATTTAAAAGGATCCCATTTAGATTACGTTGTTTATTTATATTTTCGCCCGATCGTATGCTCCTGTGGCTGAAATGACAACACCACCAGTGACAGCTGTCATTAAATAGGAGCGACGTTGCCGCGTCGGCGAATTTACTCTCGCGTCATCTCTCTCTGACGCGTTCGATTTCGATCCGTTTTTCGGAGGGTGTAACGCGCACGTGGCAACAGCGCGACTGAAAAATCGCGTATGTGGATGCCTTTTACTTGGATGGTTTTGATTGGTTATGAAGTCATGCTGATAAAAAATTTAATTAATTTATATAATTGAATAGGTTATTATTAATTGTTTGGTATTAACGATTATAAAAAAGCGAAAAAGCGTTGGTGTTTAGATTTGCATCGTGGTTTTTAAACTTTTTGACTAACATGTCAAATTTGACAGTTAATGCTTGTTAATATTCTGAGAAAAAGAGAAGAAGAGAAAAAGGGCGAAAAGGAAATCATCCCTATCCTGAAGCGGCAGTTTCGAAATTAGTTAAATTGTGTGTAAATTGGTGTTTAAAAAATGAAAAAAGGATAGATGTTTGTGACGCAAATCTGGAACAAATATGTTTGGTTTTTCGATTTTTTTTTGATGAACATGAAAATGTAATTAGTTCACTAATATACCTAATAAGCAAATACACTTCATATACCAGACTTAAACCAGAAATCGATATGTTGTGTTATAGTTATAAAGCAGGAATGTATTTGATTTTTTTTGCCTTAATTATTACATAAAATGATGATTTTAACGTAAACTAAACAATGCCCTTAGTTCTAATATTAGTCTCCCCTACAACCATCTCTCGATAACGAACGGAGTATAATTAGAGGCCTTCAACATGTCGGGTATTCAAGAGCACAAAAACGCATCGAATGAAATAAAATACAGAGCTCCTACCCTGGATAATTACCCACGCACAAACTCTCCAGATTACAACAACAAACTAAACAAATTCGCGACAGATCCCATCCAACAGCGATCATGGGCAGTTCATTTTTGCTCTTCGAAATCTACCTCGATTTTCCGGCGCACCTTCGAGAATTTCCCTCGTCGATGGCGCTCTCGCAACCCGCGGGAGATCCGGGGAAACCCTCGAAAAACACGCTGGGTATAACCTATTTTACCAATGAGGTATAATTAACAATGAGGTTAATTAGTTTGTGGAAATATTTCGCAGATGTGGTCTTGTACTCGGTAATCACGACGGTTATTTCCGCTTTCGGGGTATTCACCAACGCCCTCTCGTTGATTGTGCTGCGTAGGAAGGAGCTGAACTGGTCAGTTTACACTTATCTAACAGGTAGAAATTTTAGTTATCGAGATTAATAAGGCGATTTTCTTGATATATTTAATGTTATTACAGTTCTAGCGGCGGCGGATTTGGCTATTTCGATTATGTTTCTATTAGGCGGACTAGCCAGAGGGACATTTTGTTCGACCAGTTTGTTCGCCTACGACACCTCCATAGGCCTACCGGTCGCCGGAACGATAAACTCCATGGCGGTTTTAGCGACAGTAGGAGTCACTATAGGTATACAATAAACGCTCTAAAATATAATTGCGATGCAATAGTTAATTGTAGATCGCGTGTTTTACCTTTGGAACCCGTCCAGATGCGGCAGACCGAAGTTTTGCGATCGAAAGGTAGCGAGAAAATCGATGATTGTGGGATTAATCGCGTGCATCGCGATAAATTCGCCCTATTGTTTCATATTCGAGCGAAACGCGCGCGGCGATTTGATCGTCTCCGAGTTTTTTCGATCCAGGTAAATATTACTTTCCGACCGCCCCTCGTAGCATCGCAACGCACTCGTTCGCTTCCGCTTTATATACACTTATTAGAATTTCGAAATTAGGCAGCCTAATTGGCGCGATCGGTAAACGCTTCTGGTATTGAATCGACACGTTGTTAGTTCGTGGGTTCGAGCCCACCCGACGCCGATCCGATTTTTTTCTTCCAGAAATTACATCTACTTCAACTGGTTCATGTTATTCCTGCTAACCATTATACCGGGCGTCGTTTTGATATCGGGCAACTTTTTCCTGCTAACCGCCCTGCAGAAAGCGAGACGCCTCAGCGCGAAGTGCTGCAGCACCGGGAAAAAACTAAATGCAAAGGTAAAAAAAAAAACCAATGCAAATCGACAAAAATTCTCCGAGCGTATCTACGAGGGTCGTTCGAATGTTACAGGAGCACACCGCCATGACTGCGACCCTCGTATGCGTGATAACGCTCTTCGTCCTCACCGAGATACCGGCGAATTTGCTGTCGAGGACCAGGGCCGTAACGTTGATATTCATCGGGGGCTACATGGACGCCGATTCGGAGCTGTTGGAGGCGACGAGGGCGGTTTGCACCCTGCTGGGCGCCCTCAACGCCACCGTAAACTTCCTCTTGTATTACCTGTTTTGTCCGCCATTTTGCAGGGCGCTGCGCGCCACTTTCGCTTCGAACAGAAACGTCCAAATCAATGTGATTGTGTTGAGTGATCACTACAGGAAAATTTTGCGGTCTTTATTCGAAAAAAACCACCGCGGAAATGCTAGTACTAGCGTTGTTCGTGCTACTACGGAGCCGGAATATTTAACTGTGTCTTTGTAGGTAATAAAAAATTTGGTGTATTTTATCGATTTCCTTTAAACAAAAAAATACCTCTAGCTACTCGTGGGGTTGGTACCGGTGTATCGATCGGTCCCTATCCCGAATCTGGCGCTTCAAATAAGCGAATTTGTACAGATGGAATATCAAATAGTTCCCGTGATCCAGCGTTAAATCCATCGGAGTTCTTCCTACGAAAAAACCAAACAACAACTAAAACCAATAACTGGAATCCAATCGCTCTGGGGGGCAATTACCAGTGGCGTCCCGGACGAATAGATCCCGTTCGACGTTGTTCAATTTGATGAGGTATTCGGCCAAAGGCAGGTAGCCCGTGATGGCGGCGTAATGGAGGCAATTCCGGTTTTCTATGGGGTGGACTTGATGGTGGTCCATGCCGTTCGATATGAGCAGTTTGAACATGTTCAGTTGCTTGTAGGTGTGGCAAATGAAGGCGCATTCTGGAAGTTCAATGATGTGTTCTGTTAAAAATCTAGTTAATAAACCTAAGAGGACCATGATGTGTGAATCTTGTGTTAATATAAGCTGGAGGACTGTTAGGAAATCGATGTTCAAGCGATCTGGAGTCGAGCAGAAGTGTTAAAAATGCAAGAAAACTGCATGTTAAGGACCCAAGAAAGTATTAAAGCACTTAAAAGAAGCATCAAGAACCTATTATGAGTAAAAAAAAAACTGCATATTAATGACCCAAGAAACTATTAAAGCATTTAAAAGAGGCATTAACAATCCAAGAAGGCTACATATTAATGATCCAAGTAACTAATAAAGCATTCAAAAGAATCATCAAGAACTCATTAAGAATCCAAGAAAACTACACATAATGAACCTGGAAACTGGAAAACTATTAGGCATTTAAAAGAAACATCAAAAACTTATTAAGAATCCAAGAAAACTACACATGAAGAACATGGAAAACTATTAAGTAATCAAAAGAATCATCAAAAACTCATTAAGAATCCAAGAAAACTACACACAATTAACCTGGAAAACTTTTAAGCAATCCAAAGAATCATCAAGATCTCATTAAGAATGCAAGAAAACTAGACATAATGAACCTGGAAACTGGAAAAGCCTTAAGCGATTAAAAGAATCATCAAAAACTTATTAAGAATCCAAGAAAACTACACATAACAAACCCATTAAAAGCAATCAAAAGAAGCACCAAGAACCCATTAAAAACCCCAAGAAACCTACATACTAAGCACCCAAAAACACAACCAAACACTCAAATCACACACCAAAACCCCCATTACAAAACCAAAAAACACCCCCCCAGGTTACCCAAAAGCAAGGGGAACTGCTTCCTGCCGGCCTCCGAGCTGGCCCCCTTCAACATCAAGTACTTAGCTATGGATATGGAGGGAACATCGAGCACGGCAACCGCCAACGGGGTCATATCGAAGACGTTGGCGCAATTGACGTCCGCCTCGGCCTCCACCAGGTCCACCACCAGGCCCATGTTGCCCGCGAAGCAGGCGTAGTGCAAGGCCGTGTAGCCGTCCTTGTCCTGGGCGTCCGGATCGGCGCCGGCCCTGAGCAGCAGATGGGCGATTTCCCTGCAATTTCCTGCTCGGGTGATGGGTGGAAGAGCTGGGGAGAGTTGTGGGTTGGGTACCCTTGGAGGCGACCGCCAGCGGGGTGAGTTCCAGGTCGTTTTTCAGGTTGAGGTCGGTGGTGGGGCGGTTGAGCAGCAGGTCGAGCATCTTGTAGTCGCATTTGTCGCTGGAGACGTGGAGGGCGGCGTCGCCGTCTTCGATGAGGAGGTTGGGGTCGACGCCCAGGTCGAGGCATTCGGTCATTTGGGGGATGTTGCTTTGGATGACTGCTTGGATGAATTTTTGGTTGAGGAGCGGGAGGGGCGGGGTGGAGTGGGGGGAGGGGGGGGAGGTGTAGAAGTCGAAAATTTTCATTTTTTTTTATAATTTTTGTGGGCGGCTTCTTCGGGGGTTGTGGGTTTTTTTTTTGGAAATTCGACGTTTTGGTGTGTCAAATTTTGATGGGTAATTCGTGGGGAAAAAAGAAGATTTTGTTGTTTAAATTTTTGGCCTGTTACTCTACCTTACTACAGAGACTATATTGTGGTGGGGTAGTCGAAAATTTTCATTTTTTTTCGGGGGGTTGTGGTTTTTTTAGAAATTCGACGTTTTGGTGTGTCAAATTTTGATGTGTAATTCGTGGGGAAAAAGAAGATTTTGTTGTTTGAAATTTTTGGCCTGTTACTCTACTTTACTTCAGAGAATATATTTACGTGTGTGTTTAATTAATTATGAATGAATCATCGCCTACTATAATAATGCTACATATCCGGTAAATCGAGAGAGAATTAAAGCAATTTCATGGAATTATATAAAACAGTTATTTTTTTTCATACGATGCAAATTGTAATTTCCCATTGACAATATACTTTAAGAAATTATGTTATTAGATTCATCCTTGATGAATAAAGTGAACATTTAAAAATGGATTTCAATGCTAAAGTAAATAGAAGACGACCCAGCCCGCGATTTGTCATTCATACAAATATCGGAATTATGCAAAAATATGCACAAAATGCATTTCTATAATTATGCTAAAATGTATTCGAAAATAGGCGAAAACAAACCCCCGAAATGATACAAAAATACCCTTCAAAATTATGTAATAATATTCACTGCATTTATGCAAATTATTTTCTAAAAATATGCAAAAATACCCTTCAAAATTATGCTAAAAACACCCTAAACTTATGCAAAAATACCATTAAAATTAAACCAAAATGCACCCTCCAAAAATATACAAAAATACCCATAAAAATTATGCAAAAAACACCTAAAATTTATACAAAAATGCCACCAAAATTAAACCAAAACGCACCCTCCAAAAACATACAAAAATACCCACAAACATCATGCAAAAAACACCCCAAATTTATGCAAAAAACCATCACCAAAACCCCCTCAATCCAACAATCCTATCCACCCTCATCACCTCCACCATTCACCACACAAACTTCCAATCCACCACACTCCCCACCACCGCCCCTCATCGAACCATTTCCCACGTGCTCCGCCAACAAACAAACACCCAAACAAAACCCAGTACCACTCAGTCTCACTCAGTACCCAGCGGAACTCCCGCCAATACACCACACCATGTGCGACATCAGCGCCAAAAGAAAACCCCTGGTGGTGATAGTGCTAATCACCTGGTGTTCAACCGCCCCGGGGGCGGCCCAGCAATACAGCCTCCCCCCCGCGTTCGTGCCGAACCCCGGCTCCACCGCGCGCCCCTTCCCCCCGGGGGGCTTCTCCACGTCGACGGGCCACCCGGGGGGCTTCGCCTACGACCCCAACGACCCCCGCAACGACTACGACCAGAGCGCCGGGCAGAGGCCCGGGGATTTACCGCCGGAGTTCGTGCCGAAGGGGGCGCGAGTGAACCCCGGGGGGTTCGAGGGGGCCGGCGGGGCGTTCGGGGGGTTCGAGGAGGATTCGTTCAGGAAGAGGAATCGATTGGAGGGCGATGTGAGGGGGTTGTTGCAGTCGCTGGACGTGCAGGCGTCGCAGATGTGCACCAATAACGTGGCTGCCCAGTGGAATTTCGAGACTAACATTAATCAGGCTACTCAGTTGGATGCTGTGAGTTGGTTTGATTTTTTTTTTTTTTTTTTTTTTTTTTTTTTTTTTTTTTTTTTTTTTTTTTTTTTTTTTTTTTTTTTTTTTTTTTTAATGTGTTTTAAAAGTGCTTTTTTTGGTTTTAAAAGAGTGTTTTATGTAGGGGGTTTTATAATGGCGGGATAATATTTTAAAGGGGGTGATTCTTGGAGAATTTTTAAGAAAAACCCTTCATACGAAAATACAGGGTGTCCCAATGAAAAGTACATCAGAAAATGCATCTTGATTCGTTGAAGAAGTGTGCGAAATTTCATAAAGATATCTACAAAAGTGTCACAGTTATTACAAAAATTTGATTTTTTTGGTGGATTTTTTTGTAAGGGTTGTTTTGGGATTTTTGATGGGTTTTAAAAGTGCTTTTTTTTGGTTTTAAAAGAGTTTTAAAGTATTTTATGTAGGGGGTTTTATAACGGCGTGATAATATTTTAAAGGGGGTGATTCTTGGACAGTTTTTAAGAAAAACCCTTCATACGAAAATACAGGGTGTCCCAATGAAAAGTAGCCCCTTTAGACGCCACTGTTGAAAATAACAAAATTATTTGTACATCAGAAAATGCATCTTGATTCGTTGAAGAAGTGTGCAAAATTTCATAAAGATATCTACACAGTTATTACAAAAAATTGATTTTTTTTCTTAAAACTTTAACACCATATATCTCAAAAGTTAAGAAGTTTAAGACAAAGGTTCATATGAAAAAAAAAATGGTTTCAGAAATCACATCCTTAAATATTAGCATGTCATTTTGGAACACCCTGTATAGGAAGATTTCTTGCGATTTTTTTTATTTGTATATTTTCACACTTTCAAACTTAATTTTTTTGAAATTTTTGGATGACTTTGGAAGCTCATGTGTGAAATAATTACTTGCAAAATAAATAAGCGAATCTAATTCCATTATACATGACCGTTTCGTTTACACTTTTCATGGCCTCCCAACAATTCAGGCATTATTTTGGTAACGAAATTTTCACCATTGACCGTTATTTTTTTAACCTTATCCATTAGAAGAAAAAAATCTTACCCAATAAACGATTTCTTAATAGACAATAGAAATTATATCGCGGCTATATTTCGGTTACAAGTTGTCAATTCGACCGCCATCTGTCACCTGTCAGCTGTCATAGTTATGCCGAATAGTCTCAGCTGTTGAGGTCTAAAAAAGAGAACTTTATCATTTGTCACCTGTCACCAAATCTATAAAATCGTCCTGTACTATACGGGGAATATAGAAAATAATAAAAGAACCTTTCATTTTATCACATTTTACGATCGTCTATCTAATACCATTTAATTAAGAAACGTTAGCAACAAGTGAAATTGTTCTATCAGAAAATATAGTTAGGAAGTCGTCTTGTGGGAAATTCTCCAACATTTACCGCACGGAATTCTCGCCATTGTTCATTAAAATTATACCTCTCGCTTTTATGATGCATAATGATTATACAAAACTCACCTGTTTTATACAGGATCGAACAAAAAGGAACCAAGAAACTTCATTATTAACTGTCAATTTGATTCCATTGCTACATTCATCAGGGTAGTCAATGTCAAATGTCAATTTTAAGTAACGTAAAGTCACAGCTTATACTAGATTCGATATACTTCAAATCTACATTACAAACTATAACTGTCAATCTTATTTGACGTATTTGTCAAAGTCACAGCTAGACTATTAAAATGATCAAAATCTACTTAATTTATTCAAATAATATTATTTTTTTTCCATTCTGTAAGTATATGTATAACCGCACGTAACCTAACAATAGACTCGAAGATTGCATTCAATTAACTTATCAATATTCCCGCGATTAAATTCCGAGTTCCTCGATAAGGTTTAACGTTATTTTTTTACGTAAAATAACGATAACCTACCAACGGTTAAGCAGATAATAGGGCGACGGCCTACTTGATTATTTTTACCACCTGGTTTCAAATAAACTTTTGCTTTTGTTTCTCGATTGTACATTAGGCAATGCCTGCTAGATTTTAACAGAAAACATTGTCCTTTTAAGTGCTTTATGTAACATTTCAAGAACATATACCGCGTCATTTACATATATACGTTATTTTTACTACAAAAAAATTAATAAAAACTCCAACAAAAGCTGTGACGTCACGAGATACACTCTTGATTGAAGTTGTGAGTTGTGACGTCATCGGAGGAATGTGGAGAAGAAGAAGAAGAAGAAAAAATGGCGGTTTTATAACGATCTTATCGCATGCCATCAATTCCATCAGAAATGTGGGACACTTCTGAAATTACATTACATGATTTCAATAATTATGACATTATTATAAGAAAACCTCGTGAGGAAAATAAATTTATTTAGAAAATAAAAAAAAAATGCGACCTTGTTACGCGTACGTAAGTGCGCCTATTAAATGGCGTGCTCTATTATTTTGTCATCTACGAGGGAAGGTCGAAAAGTCGTTTCGAAATTGTAGCAAAACATTCGAAGAATATACCTACTAGATTAGAGATATTTATAAAGTGTTTTAATTGCGAACGTTACAATATTATAGTATGTATTAATACTATTTACTACTATTACAATTATTAATTAATCACGTAACATAATCATTTTAATTCTTGTAAAACAAGTGAAATATTTCGAAAAAAACAATCCAAGTCTCATATTCCTGCCTTCGTTTGTAAACGTATAAATTCCATGGAAATTAATTAACGAATACTAGGAAAATAAGAAAAATATTATACATCTTTAATTACCAGAGGCGCTCCTTCGTCAGCTGATCCTTTTTTTTTCTAATTTTTATTTATTCTTCTCTCGATTGAATCGATTAGTTTTCTCGTCGAGATGACCACGATTATGCAAATAATTTACATACAAAATTACGTAATATTCAGTAGGTATAAAAAATAATAAATTCTCGGGATACACATCAGGGCGGGGAAACAACACATCAATGAATAATCGTTTTACTTGCATCGTAATTCTTCGAATTTACAATTAATCCAATCATTTTAAATAACAAAGTAACTGTGAAGTTATTTTTCGCCAAACCCATCTCTAGTGCAATGCAATTTCCCCTATCCAAATCGGCTCTATCAACATACATTAGAGGTGGATGATTCGATATAAAAGTCACAGTTACTTAAAGAAATAGCTTTGAAAATTCCATCCAGTAGAGTTCCAAATGATTCTAGAGAGTTCTAATTCGTTCTGCACAGTTCTAAATCATTTTGGAGATCTCTAAATTATTCTGCACAGTTCTAAAACATTCTGGATAGTTCTAAACGGGTCCTGAAGCGATCCAAATAATTCCGAATGGTTCTAAAATTGTTCTAAAGAGTATTAATTCGATTTATCTATTTATGTATGATGTACAGGATAACCTAATTATCGAGGAAGTAATAAGACTTACTGTAAATTGCGCCGCATGTCCTAAAACGAGCCTAAATTATTCCGAACCAAGCGCAATTTATCATCGAATTAGGGTTGGTTATCCTTGGATGAATCAAGATGTAATTATTTAAAAATAAAACGTTATATACCCGGTTATTAGTATGTCTTGTATGTACTTATTAATTGTTATTATTCATTGTTAATTTCGGTAAATTATTAGTCACCTAATCTGGCTAATTTTTCGTAAAATAATAGTCGAAATAAATCTAATTGCGATTGCGACATAAGGTATAATAAATGAATTAATTGCGGGTAATTTATTAGAATAAAAAACCTCAAATAGTTGTCGCTGATTACAGCACGAACAAAGGCCAAGTGCGATTGTAAAAGAGTTGAAAAAAAATTAAAAAGAAACTCCTTGACTTTGGCGAAAAGTTCACACACTTAATTATTACCAAAAAGTTTGTTATTTTTTTCTGTATAATAAAAATATATTTTTTTAATATCACATATGCATTGAAACCATCGGAAAACAATGGTTGTGCAACCTTATGGGAGTGACCATGGTCTATTCTCGGTTATATATATGGGGTCATAGGTCCACCTTGTTTACAGCCATCATTCGCGATCACATACCCAGAACATGTTTATTATTAATTATTTTATTAATTTAACCGCAACTATTATGTACAGGGTGGTCCTCTAAGAATGGCTCTCGGCCATATGTTGGTGTAGTGCACCAAAAATTACCCATTTTCTTGATTTTTTTAGGTTTACTTTTTAGGTTTACTAGGTTTACTAGGTTTACTAGGTTTACTAGGTTTAATAGGTTTAATAGGTTTATACTAGGTCTACTAGGTTTATACTAGGTTTATACTAGGTTTATACTAGGTTTACTAGGTTTATACTAGGTTTATACTAGGTTTATACTAGGTTTATACTAGGTTTATACTAGGTTTATACTAGGTTTACTACGTTTACTAGGTTTACCCGTGTAAACTGCCAAATACCCAAGAAACATGGGTGTAGGGTGTAGGGTATGGAAGGTTTCTTAGGTTTCTCTTAGGTTCATGTCGAGCTACAAGAAACCTATTTGGCAGTTTACCCGAGTAAACCTAGGTTTAATCTAACTGTACCCTTAACGAAAATAATTTCTAGATAAACGCCCAGCAATTCTACGCCGAATTCCAACATGGCGTGTGGGATTTACTGAACAACCTGGGCAACATCAACAGCCTAGATCCTCAAACCTACAGGCAAATCCGCTACTACTCCGTCATCGGCCCTTCGGCCCTTCCACCAGAAGACCTGGACAGGGTAAGACCATAAAATTATACACCTTGCTCCATTTCCGATTGCAATATGGCCGTTTCTATGAGTTGGACAAAGAAAGATTATTAAAGTAACAGTGGGTTAGAGTGAAAAGTTGTAAATGTCCAATTGAAGTTGTCTTTGTTGCACCCATAGCTTATGTTGCAATGAAAAATGGAGCAATGTGTATGACCAAAATTCACGCCAATTCATCTTCAAAAAATTCTACAATTTATTGTTCAATAAATTCCAGTACAACAGACTGATCAACGACATGCTGGCCATCTACAACACCGCCTCCATATGCGCCCACAACGATCCGTTCCACTGCGGGCTGCGCCTGCAACCCGACCTGGTGAAGATCATGGCGAAGAGCCGGAACTGGGAGGAACTCCAGCACGTCTGGACCGAATGGCGCAGGAATTCCGGACAGAAGATGAAGGACACCTTCGAGCAGATGACGGTGCTCTCCAACAAAGCAGCCAGATCTAACAGTAAGTCGCTCTCCAAAAGGTCCTGGTGGGGTTTTTTGCGAAAAAGTCCCCAACAGGGGCCTCTTTTGGCCTCCAGTAGGTCCTGGTGCACTGTCTTAAGTTCCTTACCTTCGCTTTTAAGTCTCCACCAGGTCCATATAACCTTCTTTAAGGTCCTAACGTTTACGTTTTAGCCTCCAGCAGGTCCTTATGTTCACTTTTAAGCCTCCACCAGGTCCACATAACCTTCTTTAAGCTCCTAACGTTCACGTTTTAGCCTCCAGTAGGACCTTACGTTCACTTTTAAGCCTCCGCCAGGTCCTTCCTTTCGCTTTCAAGCCTCCCCCAGGTGCCTCATTTACTCGTTTCCCTGCAGATTTCACCGATACCTCGGACTATTGGAGTTTCCCGTTCGAATCGCCGGCGCTGATGCTGGACCTGGAGGACGCCTGGGAGGAGATCAAGCCGCTCTACGAGCAACTGCAGGCGTACGTGAGACGGCGGCTGCGCGAGTACTACGGCCCGGAGCGGATCAGCAGACAGGCGCCCCTGCCGGCCCACGTGCTGGGCAACATGTGGGCCCAATCCTGGACCAACATCTTCGACATCACGCAGCCCTATCCGGGCCAGAACTTCCTCGACGTTACTCCGGAGATGATCAAACAGGTGATTGCTCGGTGTTGATACTGTTGGACCTTGTTCTGGTGCAGGTAAATTCTGGATAGAATGATTTGTTTTGGTGTCGTTTTGTAGGGGTATTCTCCGCCGGATTTGTTCAGATTAGCAGAAGATTTCTTCGTGTCTTTGAACATGAGCGTGCTGCCGTTGGATTTCTGGCAGGGTTCGGTGCTGCAGGAACCTCTGGATAGGATCGTACTGTGCCAGCCGTCCGCTTGGGATTTTTGCAACAGGAGAGATTTTAGGTAAGATGGTTTGTTGCTGAGGCTTGTTTGTTGCAAGAGGCTTCATTTTTGAACTTTGCTGGTCGATTTCCAGGATAAAAATGTGCACGAACGTGAACATGAAGGACCTGATAACGGCCCATCACGAAATGGCGCACATTTACTACTTCATGATGTACAAAAACCTGCCAAAAGTGTTCAGAGACGGAGCCAATCCCGGTAAGTAAATTCCCTTAACATCAAACCTAAAACTGGAATAGCAAAAGGCCACCCACTGGGTGATGATTTCTTGATTCTAATAAATGGCTGTATTCCAGCGTTCCACGAGGCCATCGGCGAAGCCATCGGGTTATCCGTGGGTACTCCCAGGCATTTACAAGCCTTGGGGCTGGTGCAGAAATCCATCGATCAGTTGGCCGTGGACATCAATTTCCTCTATTCCAGCGCTCTGGATAAGCTCGCTTTTCTCCCGTTCGCCTTCGTCCTGGACAAGTGGCGGTACGACGTCTTCAGCGGAGCCGTCAAAAAGGAGGAATACAACTGCCATTGGTGGCTGTTGAGGTGAGCTAGTACTATGTAACACCTAGTAAAAGGCCGTTAACCAGCAAGAAGGTTTGATGTAAATGCGATTTGTTTTGTAGCGAGAAGTACCAAGGAATCAAACCGCCTGTGTTGAGGTCCGAGATTGATTTCGATCCAGGTGCAAAGTACCACATTCCTGCCAATATACCCTACTTAAGGTAAGTTTGCATAATTTTTTATTAACATTAAACTCTTTGTGACATCATAAAGAGTACCAAGAGCTGAATAGTCGCGGTAGAAGAGGCCGGAATATTTCGAAATAAAGAAGAACGATAGTACTAATCATAAATACTTTTTAATATACAAAATACAATTTAATAACAAACAAAAAAATATAATAAATCACAAGGCAACGTACAGTAATACTGACAAGAAACAGTACCGCTTCAATTTCTGTTTTTTTAAACTATAATGAAACGTACACGGGATAGTACTAATGGTAGTACTAATGGTACCCGTGCCCGGCGAGATCGCCGCCCCCGAAATCGTGACCGCCCAAATCGTGACCGCCCCCGTAGGACTCCTCGTGACCGCCGTACTCGTGGTGCTCCTCCTTAATGGGGATGTGTACCGGTACTTTAACGGGTACCGGAACGGGTCGTTCGACGATATGCGGTACTTTCTTCTCCACCGTGTAGGGTACCGGATTGAAGATGGGGATCTTCACGGGGTACGGTACGGGTTTCTCGACGGGATAGGGTACTTTCCTCTCGACCGGGTACGGGGCCGGTACGGGTACTTTGACGGGGTACGGTTCGGGTTTCTCTACGGGGTAGGGCACCGGCCTGTCGTAGGGTACTTTGACCGGAACCGGTACCGGTTTGAATACGGGGTAGGGGATTTTCTTCTCGACTGGTACCGGTACGGGTTTGGGCACGTGGACGGGGTACGGTCTGTCGACGTGAACTTTCACGGGGTAGGGTACTATTTTTTCGACGGGGTAGGGTTTGGGGACGTGGACCGGTACTTTCACCGGGTAGGGTACTTCCTTTTCGACGGGATAGGGTTGGGGTACTGGGACTTTGTAGGGTACGTGGACGTCCTTGTAGACCGGGTAGGGTTGCGGTACCAAAACTTTGACTGGGTACGGTTTGTCGACGTGTACTTTGACTGGGTACGGTACTGTTTTCTCGACTGGATAGGGTTTGTGAACCGGTACGGTTACCTTGACTGGTACCTTCACTGGGACGTGTATCTGTAAAAATAAAAAAAAATCGAGCGTTAGGTAGTACTTTTAGAGTACCTTTAAAACACAATTATGTACCTTCTTCTCAACTGGGTATGGCTGAGGGTACGGAACTTTAACGGGTACTGGAATCTGTTTCTCTACCGGAACATGTACTTCCTTGGTCACCGGATAGGGTTGCGGTACTTTCTTCACGATTGTCACCGTTTTTTCGTGATGATGACCGCCGTCATAACCACCACCTAAAACATATATACGATTTATCAAACAAATTATAGAAATTATAAACACAATGAGGTTCTTTCCAATAATAGTACTGAATTTTTTCTGCTAATTTTGCTCATATTTATCGCAGTAAAATTCAGCCAATTTCGTTGGATCGACTTAAAATATAGATGGATGTTGAACGATAATTGTTATAATAATAATAATAATGAGGTATGATGATTGTGTTAGAGAAAAAGTATTGTTTGTGTAAAAGTACCTTGGTGTAATGGTTGCCAGTCAGGTTGAGACCAATGCGCTAAAGAGAGAGAATAATTATAGTTCTATTCCATAATTCTTATGTTCCAATGCATTCGAGTATTTTTTTTATAATATTTTTTTATAGATTATGTATTTATACATGTCTCTAATCTCTAGAGCTAGAGGGAAATATTTTTGTGTGAGTTTGTGTGTACGAAATTTATTCGTTGACCTACTTATAGAAGGAATATAAAGCATTATAGATAAAAAAAATAAAACATAAAAATAATCTCGAGAACAATGAAAACCCTTCAACTAAATCGATTATTAATAAATCGATTACGATGTAAATATAACGATTAAAATGATAATGAATCCGCTCGAGAACGAATTATGTTAATTGCGATTTATTTAATAGGGCGATTTTTATTAGATTTTTTTTTGTAATATATTCAATATTTATAGTACCTTGCTGGTGAACGGGCCAAGCAGGCGCTGACCAATAAGCTACAGGAGAAACAGAGAATAAAATAGAAAAGAGAAATAGTGTGGTAATAATTACTCGCAATTTCCTCTAATAATTCGCGAATTTGTATAATATTATACAGGGTGTTTATTAATTGTATGCCGATACTTCAGGATGTGAATAATTGGATGATTTTAAGAAGAAAAGTTTATATGAATTTGTGTCCTAAAACTCTTAGTTTTCAAACAACAGGGTGCTAAAATTTTAGAAAAAAAAATAATTTTTCTATCATAATTTTCTTATTACGGCAGATATTTTTATGAAATTTCGAACTTGGACGGCACTGGTAATAGTAGAAAATTAATTTTTATCGCCCCAAAAAAATGTTTCCATGCATGGTGGTCGCCTATCAAATTTTAACAAAATATCAAAAGCAGTCTCAAAATGAACTTGGGAAAAAATGGTTTTGGTTTTTATTTTTTTTTTCGCGAAAATGGTGCGTCGTACGAAAATAAGTCTTCCGATCGAATTTGCTACAAAATTAATGAGGATTTTAAAAATAATTTTAGTTTTTAGAAAAAGCAGTGGTGTACCATTTTTTTACCAACATATTTACTTCAAACCCCGTACGGACGTCACTGGTGAAAATTTAAAAAAATCTTACAGCTCAAAAAATGCCCCTTTATAATTAAAAAGTGTATACAAAATTTCTTAAAAATAACTGGAGTAATAAGAAAATTATGATAGAAAAGTTAAATTTTTTTTTCTAAAATTTTAACATCCTGTACCTCGAAAACTAAGAGATTTATGACACACATTGATATAAACTTTTCTTCTTAAAATCATCCAAATATTCACATCCCGAAGTATCCAGTAGTATTCAATTAATTAACATCCTATAGAGTAAATACTCCGTTCGTTATCAGGTCCTCAAATTCCGAACGGACTATAAAAACGAATCCTCCTTCTCCTCCTCTATAACTATAATCAATTCAATGTTGTGTGTCTGTGTGTGTGTATTTACCTCCTAAATCGTGACCGCCACCATAATCGCCGCCCCCGTAATCGCCGCCTCCGTAGTCGCCGCCCCCGCCGAAACCGTGATCGCCGCCTCCATACCCCAGGTCCAGACCCCGCTTTTCTTTGGTCTGGGACTCCGCTGGTTTCGCTTCGGCCGACGATGATGATTTTTCGTTAGTTCCTTCGGCGCCCGCCAACATTAGCAGTGCGCAAAACGCCGAAACACCCTGTATATATATAAATAAATATATGAATATGTATCGAAGAAATGAATTTTTGGAAATGGGAGATGGTAGAGAGAGCTGTATTTGGGACTTTGGGAAGTCGCTGTATTGGGAGATGTTTCGAAATTTGAGACTTTAGGATGAGACTTTAGGAAGGCACTGTATGAGACTTTAGGATGAGACTTTAGGAAGGCACTGTATGAGACTTTAGGATGAGACTTTAGGAAGGCACTGTATGAGACTTTAGGATGAGACTTTAGGAAGGCACTGTATGAGAATTTGTGAATCGGTGTGTGGTAAATTTCAAGCAAGATTCATCGCTAGTTTCATCGAAATGTTGATCAAAATTTGGTAGTTTTTGAAATCACTAGATGGATTAGACTACGGGAGGTCACTGTATGATATATACAGAGTGATTGATGAAAATGATACGGATGGGTTACGTGATTTGTGCCAGTGAAAGCGTTACGTGGAAGACGCGTACGTGAGGAAACGCGTTTCCGATTTATTTTATTTTTTTTATAACGCCGAGGAGAAAGGAAGAAAAAATGTTGTTGCTTGCATAATATATTTCATTTTTTATGGAGTGGAATTAGTCTCACGAATATGGTAAGATTTTGCGCATTTTTAGAGCATTTTTAGCCCATTTTAAGCGCATATTTAGTCAATTTTTAGCGCATTTTTAGCCCATTTTTAGAGCATTGTTAAGGCATTTTTAACGCATTTTCAGCGCATTTTTAGCCATTTTTTAGAGCATTTTTAACGCATTTTTATCGCATCTTTAGCGCACTTTTAAAGCACAATTAGCGCATATATAACAAATTTCGAACATCATTTATTTTACTCTCTAAAAATCAACCAATCAATAAGCCTACCAACAACCATTCCACAGCTTTATTATTACAGAAAAACAGCTGTATACTCTTTTTAGCCGAACTAATCGGAGACACCCCGTATGTACAGAGAGAAATCCATTTTTTTTTCGAATGCATATAAACGCACTTAGCGTAACTGCATAATAAATGTAAATGTACCCACTCGTATAGTCATTAGCAAGATGTTCTAATTTCACTTTCGCGATTGCTCATGCGGTACAAAAAAAATATAGAAACATTCTTTAACGATGCAATTTTGTATACGGGCTGACCGTATGTCGTATATACGGGGGGCGTTGAAAATGTTACGCGGAAATTGTATTGAGCTGTTTAAGTTGTTTCATTTTTTAGCCCATTTTTAAGGCATTTTTAAAGCATTTTTAGCCCATTTTTAAGGCATTTTAAGAGCATTTTTAGCTCATTTTTAAAGCATTTTTAACTCATTTTTAGTCCATTTTTAAGGCATTTTAAAGCATTTTTTGCTCTTTTTCAGAGCATTTTCAGTCCATTTTAAAGCATTTTTGGCTCATTTTTATCCCATTTTTAAGGCATTTTTAAAGCATTTTTTGCACTTTTTCAGAGCATTTTTAGTCCATTTTTAGAGCATTTTTAAAGCATTTTTAGCGCATTTTTAGTCTATTTTTAGCCCATTTTTAGCGCTAAATTATAAAAATTAATTTTCTACTATTATCAGTGACGTTCAGTTAAAGTTACTTTTACCCATGAAAGTTTTACTCATTAAGTTACTTTTACTGAGGTAAATTCTACTCAATTTTTACCCTCTTAGTTTGGCTTATCTAAAATATTTTTCACTGAGCGAATTTCACTCACAAACAATGAAAAGTTTTGCTCAATAAGTAACTTTTACTGAGGTAAAAAATTAATTTTTTTTGGCTATAATTTTACTCGCTCAATTTTAATCACCAAAGCAATTTTCACTAAGTTTCACCAAGAAATTTTCACTGGTGAACTTCACCCGACAAGTAACTTTTACTGGGTAAATTTTCCTCATTATGTAACTTTTACCGCGTTAAATTTTACCCTATACAGTTTTCGCTTACACTGACACACTGATACATATACAGTGCGTCCCAAAAAAAACACACTGTATATCAATTAAATATCGCGTCACCCCCGTAACAATCGGCGCACTTTACACTGAGAAAAAAACTCGATATCTTACCAGGAGCTTCATTTCTCTCGATTTTCTTCGTACCGCAGCGAACTGTCTGTGCAAGCAAATCGTCGAGATGGAAGTCTTTATAGTAGCGGTACTTTCGCCGGTCGCGCTCCCCCTTTATTACGCCATCGAGTACCCTTTTCCTAGTACCGTCCGAGTACCGGGTAATTGGGTAACGTCAAAATGTATAGCGCTCGTTTGCCGGAGCAATTAGTTCTAGTCTAGGAATTTTTGAAGGAAAATTTCGATTTTTTATATTTCCAATTTTATCGAATTGGTACTACCTATGATGAGATAGTTGGATGACAGCTGGTATGTATATCTAAATGGGATAGTTGACTAAGATAGTTGGGAATGGATTTCTGCGAGATAATGTACACATAATATGTCCCATTATTTTTAGCCCATTTTTAAAGCATTTTTGGCCCATTTTTTAGAGCATTTTTAATGCATTTTAGCCCATTTTCAGAGCATTGTTAAAACATTTTTAACGCATTTTTAAAGCATTTTTAGCTCATTTTTAGCCCATTTTTAAGGCATTTTTAGCCCATTTTTTAGAGCATTTTTAACGCATTTTTAGCCCATTTTCAGATCATTGTTAAAGCATTTTAATGCATTTTTAATGCATTTTAGCTCATTTTTAGCCCATTTTAAAGCATTTTTAAAGTATTTTTAGCGCTTTTTGGGCCAATTTTTAGCCCTTTTTCAGAGCATTTATAGCGCATTTTTTAGTGAGACAGTTACATAAGATAGTTGACTGAGATAGTTGACAGAATTGGTTAAATATCTAACCGAGATAATTGACTAAGATAGTTGGGAATAGATTTCTACAAGATAATACCCACATAATATTCCCAAGTACTACCCAAATTGTAACCAATATGAAAAATTTGTAAAATTTGGGGCGCACTGTATGTATCGAATTGTCCAAAAAGCGATACAATTAATCGATAATTAAATTTGCAAATTTATTTACGAGGCAAATACCGAAATGTATGTCATTATCGACTTGTTTACAAAATAATCTAGGAAGCCTAAACGCCATTTTTTACGTAATAACATCCGTTGTTAGAAAGTAACTCGAATACATTTTTTTTTGTAAATAAATAATTGAGACGAAATTCGCTCATTTAATTCGAATTTAATTACTTTTAATTATTCGGAATAACCGGAATCGAAACCAATTAAAACCTCCAATTTTACTATCGATAAAATCGAAGCGGCTTTTTTCGAATATACAGGGAGTCGGAATATACGAGGTGCGATTATTATTTTTGTGATCATTTCTACGCCACTGGTCTGGCAAAAACGTTAGAAATAAATTCAAAATACCATCTAATATGTAATATAATGTTAGGTGAAAGCTTGTCTTGCATCGGATATTCGATAAATAATAAAATAACTCGAGTAAAACTGCTGTAATTACGACGATTATTTGCATGTACCCTGTATATATGGAACGAGTAGTTATTTTACCGGTTTGTCTTCAGGTGGTATTATAAATGTTAGAAAACATATTAGTTTGTCGATTGATTAAGATCGATACAAATTGAACACCTCCGGCGAATCTTTCATTCGATTTGTTTTGCAATTTAACAAGAAAATTATGATAGAAAAGTTATTTTTTTTCTAAAATTTTATCACCCTGTAGCTGGAAAACTAAAAGGTTTAGGACATACATTGATATAAACTTTTCCTCTTAAAATCATCCAAATATTCACATCCTGAATTATCAGCATTCAAATAATTAACACCCTATATATCGAAAATTTTCATAAAACATTTTTGCATACATGAAACTCTTTAAAATATTAATTACTCTAAAAAATTGATTAATTACTTCTACTATTTTAAAATTTTATCGAATTTTCGATTGCAAAAAACATCAACTTATATTTCTCGTTTTCTTCGGAAAAATGTTTGCAAAATCCTCACCAAACAATAATAGTAATAATAACGTATAAAAAAAAGTAATAAATAATAAAATAATAAAATCTAATATAATGATTAAAACTAATATAATTATTGTTTAAAGTAACTCGACCATTGCAATTTCACAGCCTACTAATTCCGTACTGTTGTAAAAAAATAACGAATGAAATCTGGCGGCATTAAAAGTGCGAAATTTTATATATCTAATTAAAATCTTTAATATGTCAATTAAAACGAAAATTTCGCTAGAAAACGAACGGAATTGCCAAATAATAAATTATTTTACAAGTCGATTGGTGAAATTGCCTTTTTTCAATGGGATTTTGAAGTTCCTTTTCCGCGTCAAAAGCAATTATTATTAAATTAATTGGTGTATCGATTCCTTCGGCATGCGTATTTAAAAAAAATCCCGAAAAAGAATAAATTTTCAAGTTAATTTTGCGCGCTGAATTAGCTGGATTTTGTATCAATTAATTTGGGACATCCGGTACATCTGGTTTTCATTGTACAGTATGATCCAAATAAGGTAAGTAGTAGATTGTAGATGACTTTAATATACCCTGCATTTGAGCGAGTTAATATATTATATATAGTGTGTCCCAAATTATGAAAGTTATAGGTGACTCTAAAATGACCAGAATTTGATTAATTTCGTATCAAATTTATTGCGAAAATTAAGAAATTTAAACAGGATTTAAAAACGCCTTTAATTGTATCGAAATTGTATAAATTTTATCGCCCATTTTGGGCTACACTGGGAATCGACAATACGGGTTTTCATTGTACAATTTAGTATACAGTGTGTCCCAAGTAAAGTGAGTTAAATATAATATCAAAACGTCCCGAATTGGATCGATTTTTGCTTCGATTTCACAGCGATTTTCGGTGCACCCGGTAGATTGTGAAACCGCGTAAATTATTTTCCGTATATTTAAAAGTAGTACCATCGCGATGATGATGAAACGAAACGATTCCGTCTGACCGCTCATCGTATGGCGTACGTAAAAGTACTTTTTTTACTCACTCCTTACATAGCAAATACGGTGGATTTAGAATATTTATAGGAAGTTGATAGGAAAAAAAAATGAAAGTACTGCCTATCTACCTACATTATGTAGTTTAATTGCTTTAATAGTTCCTTTTAATTCGGTTATGAAACTCTCGCTATATTAATTCTATCACTTCTTTCGTGTTACTTACTAAACTAAGTAAGCCAGAAATTAGAATAATTTTCATTTTTTTTTCGTTCGGTACGTCCTAACTTTCTTCAAAAATCGATCCAATTAGGGGCATTTTGATATTGTCTATAACTCACTTTACTTGGGACACACTGTATAATAAATTGTCTAATGAATATCTAATGTAACGGGTGTCTCAAAATTGCAGATACCGTCGCTATACAAAAGCGAATTTATTTTAGGACACACTGTATGTTAAATTGTTCAATAAAACTCCTATGTAACAAGTGTCCCATAATCGCTGTAAAATTCAGTTTATTTTGGGACACAGTGTATGTAAAATCGTTCAACGAAAACCCAATGTAACGGCTGTCTCAAAATTGCAGATACAATCGCTATAAAATTTACTTTATTTTGGTACACACTGTATATGTTAAATCGTTCAATAAAACTCCAATGTACCGGGTGTCCCAAAATTACCCGTAAAATTCCGAAATTTATTCGGCTCTCCCTGTATTTCGAATTATAATTCCGATTCGAACGAAATGGAATTTCGAATTCACAGCGTTCTCTAGCGATGGCTTTTCAAAATCGCGCTCTGTAATTAACAGTTAAAAATAATAGAAAAAGCAAAATTATTCCGCTGTAACGGTAGCAAAATAACGTCGAAATTCGCCGACAGATGGCGTCGTCGGTACTATTTTAAATTCGTTACGAAAACTTGGAAATTGTAGTGATAAAAATTACCGGTAGATTCGAACTATTCTCGCTTTAACAAGTACCAAGTACCCCGGCGCATTTTGCATTAGGAAATTGTCATTTCGAGTAGGCGTCGAACGGATATTTAAATGAAACAAAATTGCTCTTTATGCAAATTTCAAACGATATAATTGACCTTCTTTGTTCTCTGGATAAAATAAATTTTTTCTGCATACAAAATAACAGAACACCTATAGGCATTATAGCATTGGTACTGTTACAAGTACTTTTGCAAGTGAAAGCCTCGAAGAGTTATTTAGCGTTTGTGAAATTTGGAATAATGGAATAATTTATAAATGGGAACCATTATGAAACCAGTTTTTCCCCAAAATAATTTTATTTGTATACGAAATTGTTGTTTTTAATTTATTACGTATTTCTGAAATAAGTTCGCCTGCTTTTACATAGCCTACTTAAAGCATTTTTAGAGCATTTTTAGCGCATTTAAATTTGACAAATAAATGTCAGAGCCAAGAAACCTTAGCAACAAAATGGCGCTTAACTGTCATTTTGAAAGTTTCAACTGTCATTTTTACGTCAAAAAATAGTATTTTTACTCCAACATAAACACCCCAAATTGCGCGACAAAAGCTCACCATTCAAAAGTTAAAGGGGGGAGGCGACGGACTTTTGGTCCTCACTGTATACATTGAAATTCCGCGTTTAATTCCTTCAAATAAAACGTATTATGTAGTCACATGTATACACGTAATTATCCTCGCATCGTGCATACTTATTATCTTTATACAGGAAATATTAAGTGTCTTACATTATGCCGTATTACGTATTGTTTGGTAAATAATTTCGAACGGATTCGTAATTAGCGATTGCGAAATTTAGAAAATGAAAGAACGAAATAGAAAAAAAAAATAGAAGAAGGAGAATTCGAGCCGGATCTCTAACCGACATTTATATATCTTAATCTCGTTATGAGAAAAAAAATGTAGATATGTTTATTGAAATAGGATATTTCATTCATTAAAACGTGTCATTGGAATACTTCGATTCGCTTCGTTGATTTTCGTTTACCTTTTCTTGATTAATTCGATTCGTGTATTCGTATTACGCAAATCAAATATAATCACGTGACCAGATGACTTTAAGATAGTCACTGTATAATAATTAAGTCGGTATATAGACTTTAGGAAGTCACTGTAGAATGAGAATTCTGTGATAACTTGAGGAAGTCACTGTATAAGAATTAATTCGGCAAAGACTTTAGGAAGTCACTGTATAATAATTAATTCTTTATACACTTTAGGAAGTCACTGTATAATAAATTTACTCTAAAACGGCGAACAAATAAAACCAAACAACTTTTTTTATAAAAAATATAACAGATTTTATTTACGAACAGGTAACTCAGTTGCAAGAGACAGAAAAAAAATATATAAATAGAATTTTTTTACAACGTACATCGCTAGGTACTCGAACTGGGTACTACCACTAACTACACCGGGTACCATCCTATTTGTGCCCGTAACTCTCGTACCCCCCGTACCCGCTGTACCCGCCGTACCCGCCGTCGTAGTGGGAGTGATGGTGGGACTCCACCGGTACCGCCACCGGTACTTTAACTGGATAGGGTACCGGCCGTTCCACCGGCACCGCCACCGGCTTCTCGATAGCGACGGGTACCGGCCTGTCGACCGGGATCTTCACGGCGTACGGTACCGGTCGTTCCACCGGGTACGGCACCGGTCTGTCCACCGGGTACGGAGCCGGTACCGGTACTTTAACCGCCACAGGGTACGGCCTTTCGACGGGCACCCCGACCGGCCTGTCGACCAGTACTTTCACCGGGTACGGAACGGGTTTCTCGACGGGTACCGGTACGTTTTTGATGACGTGCACCGGGTACGGTTGCGGTACGTGCACCGGGTACGGCCTGTCGACCGGTACTTTAACGGGATATGGTACTTCCTTCACTACCGGGTAGGGTTGCGGAACGTGAACGGGTACTTTGACTGGTACGTGAATGTGCTTCTCCACCGGGTACGGTTGCGGTACCGGTACTTTAACGGGGTACGGTATATGTTTTTCGACTGGGTACGGTTGCGGTACCAACACTTTGACGGGGTAAGGTCTGTCTACATGTACCTTGTACGGTACGTGTACGATCTTCTCGACGGGGTAAGGTTGTGGTACCGGTACCGGTACTTTAACTGGTACTTTCACCGGTACGTGTATGTGTTTCTCGACGGGGTACGGTTGCGGTACCAGCACCTTAACGGGGTAAGGTACGTGCTTGGTGACCGGGTACGGTATGTGTTTTTCGACTGGGTAAGGTACCGGTACTCCCTTCAATAGAGTAACGGTTCTCTCGACGTGGGTGTTGTGTCCCAAGTCGATGGCGCCCAAACCCACCGAGTACCCGCCGTCGATGCCGTACCCGCCCTGTCCCACGTGGTACCCGTTGTCGAAGTCGCCGCCATAGCCGTACCCGAGGCTCAACAGACCTCTTTTCGATTGCTTCTTGTCCGCATCGGGGGATTTGGTCTTCTCCTTGGCCTCGACCGTTACGGCCACTGCAGCAAGGACTAAGATCGATAGCGTTAACTGGAATCGAGAAATTTGTATCGATTATAATCGATTCTGGTGTTATAGTGTACAGGTTGCTCGATTTTTGATTGCAATATAGGTTATATGGGTGCGATAAAGACAACAAAGGAAAAAAGAAAGAGTGACATTTGTGTCATTGCAACTTTTTCACTTTGACAGCTGTCATTTTATTAATCTTTCTTTGTTCCACTCATAGAAATGACCATATTGGAATCGGAAATGGAGCAAGGTGTATATTTTATAAAATTGTTAGTCAATTCTGGTTAATCTACTTTCCTATTACAAGATTCTTTTTTTAAGAGAACCTTGTTCTCGAAATTAAATGCAAAATGGTCTTAACCGTGGTATAAATATTTTTTTTATTAAATAATATGTTCGCAAGTAAACTGATGAATAATAATATAATTGTAAAGACATTGAATAATCATTGATTATTGACCCATATTAATACGGAGTGTATAGAAATTAATTGCATAGGAAAATTGCTTCATATTCATTAATATTACGTGAGTATTTTTTTTAATTACATATCTAGCATTGAATAAGAAATTATCTATGAAAAAATATCGGTGTATTATTAGGTAAATTTTTGATTTATTTGCTTGGTGATTTGTGTTATTGAAATTTTACATTCACTATAATCAAATAGTAAATTAAATTGTTAATTTGTAATTTAATAATTAAAAAAAAAACGAATTTGTTAAAGGGATTAGAGTAAACTATTTGATTTAACAAATTAAAAAAATTAATTCGAATAGGAATTATTGATAATAAAAAAATACTAAAAATTATTTAATTTAACAAAAATTCAAACAAAACCGAATTTAACCAGAAATTACTGATAAAAAAACCAAACAAAAAAATATTAAAACTTCAAAAATTATTAAATTTAACAAAAATTCAAACAAACCCGAATTTAACCAGAAATCACCGATAAAAAAAACCAAACAAAATAAAATTAAAACTGGAAAAATTATTTAATTTAACAAAAATTCAAACAAACCCGAATTAACCCAAAAATTACCGATAAAAAAACCAAACAAAATCAAATTAAAACTCCGCAAAAATTATTAAATTTTACAAAAATTTGAATACTAATAAAAATCACAAAAAATCCCCGAATAATTCGACTAGAAAAAAATCGCACAAAATAAATCCACAACGAACCACCACGAATGACTACCAAAAAAAAAAAAAATGCATCACTAAATAAACCACTGCTAATCACTATAAATCGTAGGGAAGAGTGGGACACACTCACCAAAATTCTCATCTCTTGATCGGTGCGTCTTTCGTGCGAATTTACCACGAACTGGATGCCTTTTGGAATTCCTCAATCACATTTATACCTCTTCGCCGCTTTCCTCGAGTTCTTGTGCAAAGTGCGAGGCCCCCCGCGCCCCCCGGGGGCCCCCCGGCCCGCCGAGAGATCGTAAAAATTGGTTCGAATGTCGAGTTTGTGTGTGTATTATGTATATTATATTATAAGAGTGTGTGTGTGTTGATGCATTGTTGGGAAAGTGATTTTTTGGAAGGTTGTGATCTAATATGCGAAAGATTTATTTTTTTTATTGATGGTTTGTTTGGAATTCACTTGAGGATTCTCGATTAATTGGTGGTTGCAAAATTGTGTTTGAGTGTTTAACCAGTTGGTTAAAAATGAGTAAAATTGTAAAAAATAGTACAAAATTAGGTTCTAATGGGTAATAGTAAAATTAGTTAAAATAGAGGAAGAAACTATGAAGAGAATATAATAAAAAAATATTAAAAAAAACTAAAAAATGACAAGAAATTCGAGATCGAGAAGAAAGAGTAAAAATTTAATAAAGTAGGGAGAATGGGGCGAAATTGGTTAAAAATAAGTAGGATTGTAAAAAGGTTTAGGTTTTAATGAAAAACAAATCAAAATTAGTAAACAAGTAAAATATAGTTTAAATAAAGAAAGAAAAATAACTAAAAAATAATCATAAAATAAAAAATTAACGAATAATTTTTAATAAAAAAATAGTAAAAAATTCGTTAAAACAAGTAAAATAAAATTTCCAAAAAAAACATCAAATTTCTCAATTTTTTTGGCTCTCTCAGTACATACAATTCATTACTCAATTTCTATGTCACTGGCAAATATACAAGGTCTTCTTAAATAGGTAGATATTTTACAGAATCAAATCTAAATATGTTTTAAGATATTAAAGATATTTAAGACATCTTGAAAACTGTGCATGTTTGTAGAAACTATTTATCATACTTTTTAACAAAGAATCACCCCGTAAAACTATTTAATTTGCAACATTTAGCAACAATAAATTACCGAACAAAAGGAAAATAAACAAGTCGCGAGAACTTTTCGAGTTTCCTCGTATATACGCAACAGTCTCGAATCACTCGAGCGAAAAACGCCTTATTTACATGCGATATAAATGACATCCCGTGCATATATATTTTAAATCGAAAAAGAGAAACGCGAAATCCAATAATGTTGATTTATTATATCACTCTTTATATATTTTACTATACATATAATGTCATCGCAAATCCCATATAAAGAGATAAATCCGATATGTGAGAAATATACAATTAAATCGTAGAAGGCGTTGATTAAATCCATTAAAAGAGAGTTTAAAAATACAGGATGTATTCCGAAGGAAACGAGCTTTTATAGAACCCACTTTTATATAAACTTTTAGTCACAAAATATCCCAAAATGAATCACCCCCTTTTAGATGTACACGATATTTAGGAACACCTTGTATAATAACAAATCGTTTGAATAACACATACAGATTTATTATCGAATTAAGGCGTTAATTAATAAAGGAACCGAAAAAGCTTAACGTATTCCGAAGGAAACGATGTCGAATCGTTTTCCTGAAAGAAAATCGAGGAACTAGCATTGTTATATCTCTCTCTCAAAAAAAAAAAACGTAAATAAATTATGAAGAAGAAAAAAATAGAATGGAAAGTATCCGTTTAGAGTATTAAATTTTCCTTTCCGAGAATTGTAAAAGAGATTTTATTACGAACGCTCCGTTACGTAACCAGAACATTTAACCGGCCGATGACGAGTAGTCATATGGCAAACGACCCGTTCGAGTGGATATTCCGCGTAACGCGCGTTTGATAAGACTCCTAGGTAAATAACAAGTACTTGTATAAGGCCCACCGCCCGCGGAACGACTGTTTTGAAACATAAATTGCAAACCAGTTGCTCTTGCAACTGTTTTGCAACCCAAATGAAACTAGTTTGCAATGAGTCATAAACCCGTTTTAGGCCCAACGCTCACGGAGCAACTGTTTTGAAACAAAAAATTGCAAACCAGTTGATCTTGCAACTATTTTGCAAGATCAACTAGATCAACTTGCAACTGGTTTGCAATTTTTTGTTTCAAAACAGTTGCTCCGTGAGCGTTGGGCCTAAGTGTATAATAATAAAAAAGGAGGAGACGAATAATATTATTATATATGTAAGTAATGTATCGAAATAATAAATTCTTGGCATGAAAGTGTTCCGGCCTTAAACTTGTTTATTATGTTGTTATTATACATATATACACTGAAAAAATTTTGGTACATAATATCAATGAACACCATGTTTTCAACTTGTTTTCATTAGCTCAATAAAATAATACATTAATCCAATAAATTTTGATTCATTAGTTAATGATTTCATTTATTAACTCAATGTTTCTTGAAACATTAATTATTAATGTAAAATTTCATTAACTCAATAACAATTTTTATTAATTCAATGAAATTTAATCATTAATATAATAACCTAGTACATTAAAAGCGAATATTTCAGTTAATGTATTCGATACATTAAATCAAAGTAACTTGTACATTAATATAACGAATTGTTCATTCTTTTAATGAAATTTAATTATTGAACCAAAAACATTAATACATTAGTTCGATAAACCACAATTGTCATTTTTTATGTTGCCCGTACATTGATTCAACAAATTGAGTACATAAATCCTATGTTCGAGTTCATTGAGCCAATGAACGCATATACATCATTAGTTCGATAAAACACATTCGGCATTTTTAATGTTGCCCGTACATTGATTCAACAAATCTAATACATAAATTCTATGTTCGAGTTCATTGAGACAATGAATGCATATACATTGGTTCGATAAACCACATTCGCAATTTTTTATGTAGCCCGTACATTGATTCAACAAACTGGATACGTAAATTCTTGTCTCGAGTTCATTGAGTTAATGAACACTTTTCATTAAGTCAATGAATATCAGTTTGGATTTTGGCAATACACACTAGAGTGCAAATCTATGCCGTTCTATTCTATTAGAAAAAAAGAAATAGATAGAGACGCTTTCGAAAATCGCGTTGACCGTTAATTATCCCTCTTTCTCTCCTGTTATTTCGTGTTGAAGCGTTGAACTGGAAGTGTTCTGTTTAGTTAATTTCGTTTTCGTTTTGTATTATAAGAAGGAAGAAAATTGAAGCGCTGTTGTTTTAAGAGGTAAGCATTTTTTAATTCGGTACACTATAGGTTAATACTTATACATTTTATTTCTAGGATTTAATTTTAAACACAAACGTAAAGCCTAAGGGAGATATAAGTGCAACAACTTCAAGATTCATACAAAATGTGTGTAAGTTTTTATGGTTTTTACTACAACTCATTAAATTATTGGATATATTAAATTTTTAGGCCCCAAAGACATTTGTGAAACGTGCATAAGACTTCTGAAGTTTGAAAATTTATCATCGGAAGAGTTCGACGTATGCAGCATGTATTGGAACTTCGCTTGAGTGACATAAAAAACGCACAAAAATTCAGATGATAAAATGAACTTATTACAAACGACCATCTGGATATATCTTGGTGAGTACCTTCAATAGTATACCTACCTATACACCGTGCTTCATTCGCGATTGCAACATGAGCATTTCTATGAGTTGAACAAAGAAATATTAGTAAAATAACAGTTGTCAGAGTGAAAAGTTGCAATGACATATTATCATACTGTTTCTTTTTCCTTTACAAGTGTCTAATTGAAGTTATCTTTGTTGCACCCATAGCCTATGTTGCAATGAACAATGGAGCAATCTATATACTTACTGGATATGTAGATAGGAATTTACAGTCTACTATATTAACCCATAATTTTTTTTAGATAGATATGGATTTCGCCCCAGCGTATGATGCAAAGAATTTTATGGAATAATTCGAAAATAATTCTTCGAAGATTGACCAGTTTCTTCAAGCAATAATACAAAAAATGTAAATTCGTTAATTTAATAAATCAAATTCATTAATTCAATGTTCTGCGTTCATTAATTCAAAAGCTAAAAATCCTTAATTCAATAAAAGAAATTCATTAAACCAAGATCTAAGTTTCATTGATTCTATGAAAGCATTTCATTGAATCAATGTACTACATTTATTAGAAAAAATCTAAAATTTGTTGAATCAGTGTACACCGTTCATTAAACCAATGTAAAATATTACATTGAATTAATGTACTTCTTTATTGGGTCAGCAACTTTAATTCATCGAAACAATGATTTTCATTTCATCATATCAACGAATTATACATCACTAAATGTACCTCTTCATCGCTTAATGAACAAACGTTCATTGATTTAATGAAATCGTTTATTGGACGACTTTTAATGTAAAAATTTCTTGGATTAATGTATTTTTTCATTATCTGCACGTACTTTTTTGGTTCAGTGTACGACATACGACGGATCGCGATATGGCGAAATTGGCCTTTTGCTTCTACGTTATTCGCTCGCAAATCGCCTCGAAAGACATCGCGTTTGTTTCGACACAATCTCATCGTTATCCTACTTAATTTACGTTCTAATTGTTTCGAATTATTCTCTCCAAATCCACCAAATATTTCATTATAATCATCGCATTTTTTCACATTTTTTGCACAATTTTCTTTCCTAATGAGGCCCATCTCATCCCTCATCCCTCATCCCTCATCCCTCATCCCTCATCCCTCATCCCTCATCCCTCATCCCTCATCCCTCATCCCTCATCCCTCATCCCTCATCCCTCATCCCTCATCCCTCATCCCTCATCCCTCATCCCTCATCCCTCATCCCTCATCCCTCATCCCTCATCCCTCATCCCTCATCCCTCATTATCCCTTATTATTTTGTTGGTTTTCTCTCATCTCTCCTAACTCTCATTTCTCATCTCTTCTAACTCTCATCTCTCCTACGTCTCATTTTTCCTAACTCTCATCTGATCTCTCCTAATTTTCATTTCTCATCTCTTTTAACTCTCATCTCTGAACTCTCATTTCTCATCTCCCCTAACTTTCGTCTCTCCTAACTCTCATCTCTCATCATTCATCTCTCCTAACTCTCATTTCTCATGTTTCATCTCTCTTCCCTTATAATCTCTCTCTCTTCCCTACTATCTACATTTTTTTGTCTAATCCTGATTTTTGTTGCCCACACAGATATTTCGTGAGTACGATCCTGCAATTCCAAATCCACCGATCGTTGTGCACAGCCGCAGGACAGTACCGGCCCAATGACCCTTCGCACAGGTTGCACGATTGCGACATTTACAGGAGCAAGGAGGCTGGGAAAATTCTCACGTAAGTCTTTGATCGATCAATTTATAATTTGACAAGATGAGTATACCTATAATACTTGAAGTATGAATGGAATATGAGATAAGACTAGATTTAAGATAGGACTTGATGGTTAAGAGAGAAGATTTTTGAGTCAGGATCTGGAATTTTTTCTTCGTTTGAAGTGAATTTATAGATTGAATATGGAATTGAACAGGTCGTGTGTAAAGTAAAATATAGGTAAGGTAATCTTACACCTAAATCAGGGCAAACCTTGATTCCGTTCACTCGGTATAATATAATCCATCGATTGTTTTCGCTTTTCTCGGATTGGTTTAGGAAAAACCTTGACTTGACACTCCTTGGAGTAATTTTTTTTTATTTTTTGTAATTTTTAATTTCCTTGAGGAAAACCTGGCGGTGTCCTGATGAGGATTTTTTTATTCGAAACGTTTGCAGTCACGAATTCGCGTTTCGTAAAAGATTAAGGTCTCGAGAAACGAGAAAAATCGCTTTACAAGGATCGATAATTGAGGAGAAATTTTTAATATCGATTTTCTGCAATCGATTAAAAAGGATTTACGGCCTTCTGTTTCGTTTGTATTCGGTCATTTCCGGTCCGGTTACGGCGAAAATTTTAATTATACTGAATAAATTTGTTTGTAAGAAATCCAATTACCTTGCTCGAACAAAGAAATGCGTAATTAATCGATACATATCGATATCCTTTTGAAGTTATCGTTTCTTCAAAAACTGTATTAAGTAAGTTTTAAGTAGAATAACTTATCGATGGCCTTCGCTCGAAATTCGTACGAATCGATTAACGAGAAGGATATAAATATTATTATTATCTGCATTTCTTATTATTGTTAATACAATCGATTAATCGCTCGATTTATTGTTCATAAAATATGGGAGTCTTCAACTTTCACACGTTTCGTGGAAGAATCGAAACTACTAAGTACTGTTCTTTTTTTTTCTCTCGATTATTAATCGAGTTGCGAAAAGTGTATAAAGTGATGTAATGACTTCCATTGTGAATGAGAAATTGATGAGAATTCGAGAATCATTTAAATATTTTTGTTTCGAGTGGAATTTATCGGTAAAATTTATCTTGTTGTTTATTTCTCATCTCTTCTAACTTTCAGCTCTCCTAGGTCTCGTTTTTCCTAACTCTCATCTGATCTCTTCTAATTTTCATCTCTCATCTCTCCTAACTCTCATTTCTCATCTCTTCTAACTCTCATCTCTCATAGGTATTATTTTTTCTAACTCTCATCTGATCCCTCCTAATTTTCATTTCTCATCTCTCATAACTCTCATCTTTCATCTCTCATAACTCTCATCATCCATCTTTCATCTCTCATAACTCTCATCTTTCATGTCTCATAACTCTCTTCTTTCATCTTTCATCTCTCATAACTTTCATCTCTCATCTCTCATTTTTGGGATCTCTCTCTCTCTCTCTCTCGTCCATTGGGATTCGGAATAGAATAAACATCAGTTCGAGCGGTATCTCTCACGACCATCGATTCGAAAATCGTTTTATAAGAGCGGCTTGAATTACGTAAGGTTTTTGCAAAACGAAGGAAAAAAAAATAATAGTACAAAAAGAGCATGTATATTGCTGTTGCACATGCACATGCACATACGGAATATACACTGCTCCACAAAAGTTAAGGAAGTTTACAAATATTTGAGATTAATTTAAAAGGTGCAGGTTTTTTGATCGCCAAATTTAGTATGCGTTGTAGAGGTAGGAACAAAAAATGCACTACAGGTATGAGAGAAAACATTTAATTTTGAATTTTTGAAAATTTGGCGATCGAAAAGTTTGTAACTTTTAAAATAATCGCAAAACTTTTGCGGAGCAGTTTATATACAAAGCGATTTCGATTTCCTTGCGGTAGAATTGGAAATATATCGACGGGGCTCGGCAAAGAAAGAACGAAGTAGGAGAATAAAAAAATACAGGATGTCCCAATGGACAATGAAAAGTAGCCCATTTACTGAGCTTATCATTTTTAAACATAAAAACATGCGGTTTTCTCAAATATGTTTTATTTTATAATAAGTTTTGTTACATTGTTATTATAGAAATTATGCATCACTAATCTGTGTCACTGTATAACAAAAAGTTATAGCAAAATAAAATATATCACATGTTTTTATGATTAGGCGTTTCATAAATTATTAGCTCACTAAATTGGCTACTTTTCATTGGGACACCCTGTATATATATAATCGGTTCGCGATCGATATTTCCTGTATTTATATGTTTAATTTTCTATTCCGCGCACGGCGGGTTTGGTTATTTTTTTTTATTCGTTTCGAAACGGGATTCGAATAGCGTTTCAATTAGATGAATTTAGATGGACTAGATGTTTGTGTTTGTAAATGTATCGCTTTCACTTTCGATTTTTTTTTTCTTTCTTCGCCAATTAATCGATTGTTGTCGCGATTTTTTTATTGTGGAAAAACTGGGCAAAATAAATTAGTAAAAGAGTGGTAGTATTTTGGTATTTGTGTTGGAATAGTAATAGTAGAAGTAGAGTAGTAAAAGAGGAGTATAAGGGTAGTTAAAGAGCAGTATTAGAGTAGTAAAAGAGCAGTATTAGAGTAGTAAAAAAGCAGTATTAAAGTAGTAAAAAATCAATATTAGAGTAGTATAAAAGAAGTATTAAAGTAGTAAAGAAGCAGTATTAGAGTAGTATAAAAGAAGTATTAGAGTAGTAAGTATTTTTTAGAAAAGCATTGGATTAAAATTGTAGTGTATTAGAGTAGTATAAAAAGAATTTCTCTCTATTTAACCTAATTAATTACACAACTAAATTTTGTATACACGATTAAATAAAACATATGTAACGTTTTAGCGCAATAACTAAATTCAGTTCGTTATTTTCATAACGAAAAATAAACCAATTTTTTTCCATGAGAAATTCCCGCCATTTTCGACACGTCCATTTAAAAAAAAAAAAAAAACACCAAACAATCGCTCTCGCCGATCGCAATTAACCGAAGGTTAAGTTACCAACGATCTTTCGATATACATACAACATTATTTATTTATGCTGCAGATATATCTCAATTCCGTCCGTTATGTGGAAATCGAACGGTTAATTTTCGAATGAAAATACCGCAATTATGAGTCGATTAACTCTATATACTTTTTTATAGAGCTTAATAGGAAAATTCTCGGGATTATTCAGGCCAAAAGAATTTTACAGTAGATATATTTTTATAATATATTTCTTCTATTTATGTATACTTTATTAAGTAGTATTAGAGTAGAATTAAAGAAGAGTAGAATCTGGGTAGCATTGGTGCAGTATAAGAGTAGTATTGGAGTAGTATTGAGACAGTATAGGAGCAGTATTGGAGTACAATATTTTGGAAAAGCTTGTAGATATCTAGTACCTATACGAAATGAAGAAATTTATGTGAATTATTTAATTGAATATAAATGATTTGATTTCAGTCAGATAATGGAAAAAGGTTCATCGCAGCCTTGGAGAGATGTGCTGTTTCAAGCGACAGGCGAAAGTAGATTAGATGGAAGAGCTTTGAGGGAATATTTCGCACCGTTAGAGGAATGGCTGAGGGATGAAAATTTAAGGACAGGTAAAATATATTTAACACTCGATAAATTTCGAAAAACTTATTTTTTTTTTAATTTATTTCAGGCGAATTTATCGGCTGGTTATACGACGGAGATTACTGCAAACAAAGCATAGAAACGGCCGGTTTGCAAGTATACGGAGGATTTTATAACCGATCGGTTAAATATAACCTATCGTTAGACGTTCTGTTGGGATTGGCGATGGTTTGGGTTATGCATAGGCTATTTTACTTGTAAATTATTTCAACTAATTAAGTGACCATATAGCATAGTGTAATAGTGTAAATGTTATTTAAACTATAATTTTGTTAACTTCTTTTAAACATAAGATCAATTAATTAGTATTTAGTTATTATAGAAATGCAATATATTTACGGTATGACGTCATGACGTTTCGAAAAATTGCAGTTCTGTGACGTCATCGCCGCGTTAATTTGACCATACTATACACGTAATTACAAGACGAATTATTTTTTAACTTTTTCGACTGATAATTTTGTTACGTATTTTATATCATTTTCTGTATTTTTTTTAATTAGTAGATATATTTGTAAAATATTTTAGTTGTGATATTTTCTTTATAATATAGCTAGTGTAGACCAATGAAGATGGCAAAAAAAAATTGTACATAATACTCCGAATAAACAACTTTTAACTCCACCGTGGATTTTTTTTTAATTTCAAAGGATTAGTTCCATAAGGATTTATATTTATATAGAAATTGTGCAAAAGATTCGAAATTCGATATAGTGTATTGAAATTAAATCCATTACGCAATTAATTGCGAAATTAAACGATTACATATCGAATTATTAAAAGTGATAAAAAAATCGACCAGTTTTCTAATAAATTCTCGTTAATAAAATGTAATAAATTAAGTAGGCATATCCTTCCGAATCAATCTAGTCGGCTGGTCAGTCCCCCCTAGTAAATATACCAATTGTCTTATTTAAATTCAAAAATTCAAGTGTACTATTCCTTACTATATTTTATTTGTTTTATAATCTCTCGCCCAATTGTATCTCGTAACCTCGATATTTTTTATACGAGGGATGCCAAAAAAATGCACACAATATATTTATAATCTTATTATTATAGCTGGTATGAGAAAGAACAAAGAGAGGTTATTAAAAACGAACAGTGGTTAGAATGAGAAAGTTGCAATGATGTCGTATAGTATCATTCTATCTTTTTCCTTTATAATGAGACTATAATGTTGTCTTTGTTGCACCCGCAGGCGCCGTATTGCGTATAAATTTGTTGCACTTACTACATTCTAATTCAATTATTCAAATATTTACAAATTTTATACAACCTTGATGTTATTATATGGCTCTTTTGATTACTCTTTTGAAGATCAGATTGTATCGATAAAAATTATGTTTCTGGGTTAATTAGAAATCGATAGTCGTAAATTTTCGGATTTGTATATTCGAATGGAAAAATTCGTTTTTAATAAAATAATCATTTCGCCATATTTTATATAGTGAAGCTGTTTTCTCCGAAACCCCCATCATCTTTTCTTTCTGTTTTAATTAATTTTTATCTAATTTAACGTCCAATTTAAGCCTACTATATGTATGTCTGTACTTAATAAAAATAATAGAGCTCTTAATAACGAAAACGCATGACCCTCTGGTCGGATGGAGGCGGCCATGCAATTGAACTCTTTCATTTGTTTGCTCGCGGTTCAGCCAACTCGATTTTTTTTTTGTTTTTGTGCGTTTTTTTTTCGGATTAAATCGCGATTTTTTCCGTCATTTTAACGGCCTACTCGACGGCGACATGTCGTGTTTTTTCGAAAACTGGTGTCGTTTGGTGAAATAATGTCCGTTAGAAATAATAAGGTAACGCTTGTTTTACTCGAATAAATTATGTAAGTAATTACTGAATTAATTTTTTGGAGATTAAGAAATAATAATTGCAAGTAATAAGCAGGAATATTGAGTCGGTGTAACGAGTCCTCGGTAGTATAGTGGTCAGTATCCCCGCCTGTCACGCGGGAGACCGGGGTTCGATTCCCCGCCGGGGAGGCCCTTTTTTTCCTCAAATTCTCCAAATTTTCACTTTTCCAGCACGCGAAAATGTGGAAAACCTTCCAGTTTTTCCTGTTCTTCAAAATAAACTTCACTTTCGCCAAGCTGGCCGGCGATCACGTTTGCCTGACGGAAGAAACGTGAGTATGTAACAAGTTAGCGAGTCACCCTGTATAATTGCCGAGTTTTTTAGGTACCCTGTAAACGTTACAGAGTGGTACGAAAAAAATGCCACGGTGAGGAACTACCGATGGTGCTACAACGTACCGCCGAGGTGCTCTTATTACACTTTGAAGCGAATTAACGATACCAGAATCGTTGTAAGTATTATATGCAATTTTTTTTGTCCACCCTGTATAATCGTATTTTTTTTTCTTCTATTTGCGAAATATGCGATATGATTTCGGGGAATTAATTACGCGAATATTGGGCAAAAAAGTCGATTTTTTTCAGCGTAATTATAATTAATTGATTAATTAGAATTCGCTCGAGTGCAGTTGAGAAATTGTTTCAAGGGTAATCAAAACGTTTGTCAACATCACCAGGATGTTGATCAAACTCCGTTTAATATGCGTTTTTTTTTTTCGCCTATTTAATAATATAAAAAATTAATTCGAATTTCCTCGTTTTTTTCCCAATAAAAAATCCAATTAAATTAATTTTTCTATTAAAACGCCCACCGGTAAACGAAGCGCGAATTTTTCGACCTTTCACTAATTCGAAATACAAAATTATTTCGAAAATAACATCGGGGGAAACACCAGAAGCTCATTCATAGCCTACTATACATTTAACAATAGATAAAACAATACCGAAAAAAAGAAGAATTAATGACCCCATTTTGCGTCTAGTTTCATAAACAGAAACGTTTTAGTAATGAAAGAGAACATTAAATAATAACTCGAACAGATGTTATGGCATCCATTTAATTATCTACAAAGAGCGCGTTTTGTTTTATTAGGTTGGTATCTATAGAAAAATTCGAAAAAGCAATTATTGAACTATTTTGAACCGCTCCTAATTCTACGCAACACCTTTTAAATTATAAATTAATCGACAATATTAAAGTGTGTTCCTTAAAAATCGATTGGGCAATGATGATAATTATATACAGGATGTACCAAACATAAAGGAATTCAAATCGACACCTATTTAGAAATCGACTTTTCTATTTTACTACATCCTTAGTAGGCTGCGGAAAGAGTTTATTTCGACAGATGTCATTCGAATTTTTATTCCACGGCCAACTATCTGTCGATGGAACTTTTCGAAGACGCCCTGTATATTAGATACAAACAATAATAAATGGTCTTTTTAACGATTGATGAGAGGACAAACGTAACGATTTTGTAACGAGAGATATCGGAATATAACATAGAACTATAAATCTATTTAATTATCATCGATTTCGTGCATATACAAGGCGAATAAAAAAAATATATTAATTACCGGTCATTTTAAATTTCGAAAAAAATTCGTTTAATTAACGGAAAGGCGAGGCGTACGCGATACTATACAGGGTGATGCAATATACAATATATTATTAAACAAATGTTCTTTTAGTAGTAGAAAAATCAACACCCTGTATAGTAAATAAACTATTTCGCATGCCTGACGATTCGAGCACTTTTTTGCGAGCTAAATATTTTGAAAATTACGAGGGCTTTACAAAAAATACCAGTAAATAATTTTTTGCATATATACACGATTTTCGGAATCACCCTGTATTTTAACACGCTAATCGCATAAATTTCGCTCGACATTCCTCTTAACAGAGCAAAATCGAACTATTTCGATTACATAACGGAACGTTACAAATTGTAAATAAACACTATAAACATTAAAGGAAATGTTTGTAAAGTAAAGCCCGGTTTACTCTCGGTTAAATTTAACAAAAAAGGATTTTTCTTTACCTTACCCAAATTTTCTTTAATCTTTAATCATTTAATTTTCCGCGAAAGTCGAATCGATACACATAATCGATTATTAATCGAGATGTGGTTATTAATCGCGAGCGCAAGAACGGCCGTCTAGATTCTCTAAATTGTTAATTTCCTGTGCTAGTTACAAAAATTGATACGATTACGCGCCATTTATTATACCGGGTGAATCCGAAAATTAATTGTATTTTATAACCCGTTCGATTTTTGGTGTAATTAAATATTTTCCAGGAGAAAAACGAAACGATTACGGTGGAAAAATGCTGCCCGGGTTTCCTGGAAAAGGAAAACCACTGCGTATCCTCGTGTCCTTTATGCAAAAATGGCGTCTGCGAAAATGGCATTTGCAATTGCTTGCCAGGATACAAAGGACATTCCTGCGAACTGGGTACGTTATTTCGAACCACCCTGTATAGGTTTTAGTAGATGAAAAATTTTCGATTCTCGTATAATTTTATTATTATATCTATCATTGTTGTTTGTATTTATTCATTCACCTTCGGGCGCACCTGTGCAGAAAATGGCGGATCGTTACTTTTACTATTTTACTATTTAACTGTTATTGCAAATGAAGGGAGTTTCAAAACGTATCGGTAATTATATTCGTATTAAATGCAAAACTGTATAATGTACTTGGATTTAAATTTGCCTAGCAGGTGTGCATATTGTTCTAATTTCGTTAATTCTAATCTAAATTTGATCGTTTATAATATATATTTTTTTGTCGATTTTTTTCGATTATTTTTGGTGTAGTATTAAGGTCAAATTACCTTTCTAAATTTAACACATTGAATCGTTTGTAAGCACAATTTTTTTTAATCCTCATTCCATTAAACTAACCATAACCTTCGCAATTTGTCTACACAAAAAAATCCTCAAATCTAACGAAATCCTGACAACATTTTGGCAACACCGCGAACCTCCACAAATTCCACTAAAACAATTTCTTCGTTCAATACAGATTGTCCCAGGGGCGAATGGGGCCCGAATTGCTCGAGATCCTGCAATTGTCCCAACGAATGCGACCCGAAAACCGGAATTTGTTCAGAACAAACCACCAAAAATCCACCCATCATCACCACACAAACATCCCCCGGAACCACAATCAAAGAGGAACCAACAAGGGAACCTACTATCATAGAGGAACAAACCAGAACAACCACAAAACCTCCCTTATTCACAACAATAGAACAACTACACAGTACAACTACAAAATCTCCTGTTACAACAATCGAAGAGGAACAAATTGGGACAACTGCGAAATCTTCTAGTACCACAAGCAAAGAGGAACAACTTAGAATAACTGCAAAATCTTCTAGTACCACAAGCAAAGAGGAACAACTTAGAACAACTGGAAAATCTTCAAGTACCACAAGCTACGAAGAACAAATTAGAACAACAACATCATCGGGTAGTACTGTAAAAGAGGAACAAACGAAGAAAAATCTTGGGCCGATCGTGACCAAACAGGGCCTACTTATACCCGTGGAAATCCAATACGAGCTCAAGCAGAAACCCACGACCTACTCGACTGTGCGAGATAAAAACTTTCTGGAAATGTCGAACGAGGAATATTCGAACCGGCAAATGTCGATGAATAACAATTTTCCCGCCGACGAATTCGCCCTATTCGGCATCACCGTGTTGCTCGCTCTGATGCTCATCGTCGCCGTGTTGACCGGCAATTTTCTGAGAAAGAGGAAAAAGAAGAATTTTTCGCAGAACGGAAAGCGCCACCTGTCGGCGTTTTCCGCTAGTATATTTCACTCGCCTTTACCGGGTACGTATGTAGTTGTTCATATTAATCGAGTAATTTGTGTGTTTTAAAATAATTTCGGTGTGACGTCACGAAGGAGTTTCGTTGAATCTACTATATTATAAAATTAATTACCCGTTTCGTGGTATTTATAACACGTTCGAATGTAGACTAACAACGACTCCGTGGCGCAACGGTAGCGCGTCTGACTCCAGATCAGAAGGTTGCGTGTTCAAATCACGTCGGGGTCAATTTTTTTTTTCTACCACAAAAAATTATTTTTTCGATTCGAATTAGTCGCGAATACTTTTTTATATTAACATTAAATTTTAATACGCCTAATTAATAGGTTATGTTGATTTCAGATCCGCCGGTGACGGAGAATCCGCTGTATATGAATCCCGTGAAATGTCAAGGCGACAAAGATTTGCCCGCATTCGAAACGAGAATAATTTGCAACGTTAATAACACGCCGAACGGTGAGTAAATTCAATTCAACTAGAAATTTGAATATATTTACCAACATCGAGTGATTGAGCAAAACGTGTTATTATCATCTATTAAGTATCCTATTGATTGGCGAAACGCGATTTAATTACATACAGGGTGTTAATTGATAGTATGTAGTGTATTTTCGAGCTGATTTTAAGTCGATGAGACCCTCTATATCGTTCCCTATAAATTTTTATACAATTTAAATTATGTGCATTTTCTTGTATGATTTTGTGTAATCTGTATTGCCTACCCAATAAATTTCAGGGGTCTATTAATAACTATAGTGGTTAGAGCGAATTGCACCCTGTATACAAGCACAAAATAATTTCTACTTACCCCAGATGTTATTAGAGCGTGCTACTGCAGCTAATTCTAATAAAATCCAATGAATTGGTTTCGAAATAGACGTCCAAGAAACATCGATAGATAAAGCTAAAAGCTCATTCGTTCTAAAAAGACAATGACGTCACGAGCCGGTCCGTTGCGACGTTGCCGGGTTGTAATCGAAATCCTGTATGTGACAGATACATTTAATTTAACTTTATATTCATCAGGAGCTCCACAGCTAATTTTGCGTTTAATTCCAGCCGTTGAAATCGAGTACGATCATCCCCCTTCGATCGTAAACGTCAAACGCGCCCCGTTGGCTGATGCAGCTAATATGACGAGGCCAGTGGATGATCGTTCGATAATCGAACCGGTGTACGATGAAATTCCGCAGAAGGACGATGTCCAGCAGGATAATTCTACATTAGATATTTATATAAACACTTGCGGGAGAACAAAGTTTTGAGTACAATTTTTGGGTAGTTTTTTTCTTCTTTTCTTAGTGTATCTGTATCCGATTTTAACTGGGATGAATTAATCGTAATTTCACTCGTTAATGTCGATATAAAACACGCGATATTTCCATCACAAACGGAGAAATTGCAAATCGAAACACAACTGTCAGTTGATGACGTTTGACGTTAAATTTCTAACGAGTGCGAGCGAGACGGGTTTATCGCGAAGTTAGCCACGAATGTTTAATTTGAATAAAAAGAAACATGTAATAAGCATCTACAGACCTATAGAAATAGCTAAAGACGTACACATGTCATTTTTATTAGCATTTAAATGAGTTTTATTTGTTGGTTAGCATTTTAACGAGATTCATTTTTTGCACTTTTCCCGACTGTGTTTGCGGAAACGCCGCCATTATTTTCACCACAGTCGGTACTTTAAACGAGGCAATAGTACCGGCGCAGAACTCCTTGACATCCTCCACCGTCAATTGTTTGTTATCCTTCGTCCTTAGACATGCGCAGACTTCCTCTCCTAACCTTTCGTGCGGCAAACCGACCACCTGTAGAAAAAAAAAATTAGTACTACTTTTCGATGTGTTCTGGTGTATTATTCGAGTACTTGCGCTTCGATGACGTCGGGATGCGTGTCGAGGAGATCTTCGATCTCCCTGGGATAAATATTCTCGCCGCCCCTGATGATCATGTCCTTCAATCTGCTCACGATTTCGGCGTAGCCATCTTGATTCAACAAAGCCAAATCCCTGTTCGATTCGCTTCAATAGAAACTGCTCTAGGTGGTAACGAAGGTGGTACTCACCCGGTGTGGAACCAACCGTTGTCCTCCTTCACCTCTTTGGTCTTCGCCTCGTCGCCGTAGTAGCTCAAAAACAACGAGTACCCCCGTACGCAGAGCTCGCCCACGGTACCTCTGGGTACTATCCGATTCGCACCGTCGACGATTTTCGCTTCGAGGTGCTCCTGCAGGTAGCCCACGGTTCTCGTGCATTGGTACTTATCGTCGCCGTCCAGCGATTGGAAGGTACTACCGGAACTCTCCGTCAAACCGTAGATAGACTTCGATGATAACAATAATTCGCTTTTAGATTGGATATTTAAAGGGTAGATTCGTGCGTACCTTTACTTCGCGTACTTGCAGTACCTCTTTCATGGATTCGAATAGATTGGGAGTACAAATTGCGCCGCCGCTCACTGCGATTTCCAGTTGTAATTTCTCCCGTTTCTGTTTCTGGAGATTCACCAAGTCCACGTACATCGTCGGAGTACCGTACACCACTGTACATCTGAAGATACACGAATGGTAGTACCGGAATGGGAAGTACCGTTGGTGGTACTTACGCGTGTTGTTTGATGGCGTTTAAATTCTTTTGGGGATCGTAGGCGTCTGTGGGTAGTACTACGGTGGTACCGTGATTTAGGGCGCCTATTAGGCCGATGACGGAACCATAGGCGTGGAATAGGGGATTTTGTATGCATAATGTGTGATGTTTTTGATTCAATCGGTTGCGTTTTCCTATGAAATAACCGTTGTTGACGATGCTGAAGTGCGACACGATCGGCGCTTTCGAGAAACCAGTAGTACCCTGAAAGTACTCTATCGTTAAATAGTTTTTCTACAGATTGCTCCATTTTTCATTGCAACATAGGCTATGGGTGCAACAAAGACAACTTCAATTGAACACTTATGAAGGAAAAGAAAAGAGTGACATTTGTGTCATTGCAACTTTTCACTTTGACAGCTGTCATTTTAATAGTCTTTCTTTGTTCCACTCATAGAAATGACCAGTGTATATACTGAAAAGGTGAATAGAAATGGTGAACCAGTATCGAACAATTCGTTAATAAAAATTCGAAATATTCAAATAAGTATGATATAAGTACTTAAATCGAAGCTTACCGAGGTGAATTGTATACAACAAGGATCATCTGCTCTGATCAAATCCTGTTCCTTTTTGATTGTTGAAGTGCACTTCGATGTAGCGGAGTCCAGTACTTCGTTAAATGTATGAGAAGAAGCGCTAAAAATAAATTAAACACAAACTCGGCCATTTTGACTTATTTTTATAATCTGTCAATGTCAACAAAAGTTCAATGACAGTCCATAAGCCAACTCGATATGGATACATCATATGGCATAGACAAAATAAAAATCTTTCATTCTCTATGTTATATGGTAAAATATCTAACTAACCAAGTTTTACCATCGCCAATAACGATCAGCTTCCGTAAAGTCGGCACGCTTCGACAATTTCCGGCCGTTTCCGGCCAAATTTTCCGCACGATTTCGACGAAATTCTGCCTCCTCAGGCTCTCCTCGCGGTAAATCAAGGCGCTCACATCGGCCTTCTTCAACGAATACTCCAATTCCTTCTGCAGATAGAACGGATTCACCGGCACCTGATGGAAACCAATCATTTCATTCCTTATATACTAACTATTTGTAGTAAAAGAAAAGTAGAATCAAGAAGTAGCTATTAGACATTTGGCAATGTTGATGCGTCCTTTTCTGGCACTATGACATTTGACATTTGCTTCATAACTGTCATGGCGTCGTACATAACACTGAGGTAAGCAACAAGCATCTTAAAATAGTTTTCAAACATGAATATTTAAATTTGCCGCTAACTACATACGTCAAAATTGTCAAAGGCTCCAAGACAAAGACACACCGTTAGAAACTAGCGAGTGTCAAACAAGGACGGGTCATACAAGTCATTATTTCACAAATACCCCGTATAATAATCTTTGAAATTACCATAACGAATCCCCCGCGGGCGCATGCCATGAACGTGAGGTACCATTCTGCCATATTGGGCGCCCACAGGGCGATTTTATCGCCGGGGCGCAGGCCGAGCCTGCGCAGACCGCCCGCCAGCCGATCGGCGCGATCGAGCAGCTCTCGGAACGTCAAAGTGACGTTTTGGTGACAGCTGATGACAGCCGATGAGGTTCCGTGTTCCGTGGCGGTGCGTTCGAGCAATCGCCCGACGGTAAGAGGCCGCAACGGTTCCGTGCCGATGTTGTGGACGTAGCTCAGTTGGCTGTGCTTCCTGATTATCCTGGGGTTAGAATAAAGCTCTGTATTTCGAAGGTTCGGACATTTCCTGTGCTTATGCGTTAGAGAATGTGTTATTTGAGGAGTTTTTGAGCTTGAGGAGCAACTTATTTTAGCCAATCAGCGTCGCGCTACGTATAAATCGCGGTTGTTGTGAAATGACAGTTCGAGCTGTCAAAACTTCAGAAATTATTATTTGACATTTCGAAGAGAAAATGGAGGATTAACATTAACCGAAGATATCATCGCTGATTTAAGTGTATTTGTATATTTTGTATCGATTTTTAGTTTGAATGAAATGTATAAATAAAATATCCAGACCTTAGAAATATAGGACCGTGGGTTAGGATAACCAAAGGGTTATGTTATTCGATTGTATATACAGTATGGTAGATTTATTTTTAGTATAACTTACTGATAAAGTATAGTTTTGTTTCCTATTAGACGTTTCATCACTGATGGTGCACATTAAACTAGTACATAAACTAAGTACTTATACACTAATACAAGGTAATTAAAATTTACTATTGTTTTTTTTTGTAGTAGGTAATTATTATTTAAATTACTTTCATTGTTACTATTTCTGGTTTGATTTAGGCCTGTTGGAAATAAAACCGATAGATTTTGAACGTTTAGAATTCATTATGATGGTTATCGAAATACTATTTTCGAAATTCCATTATCATAAATTAAAAATTTATATACTCCGATTGATAAGAATATGCTATTGCAATCAATTATGTTATAAAAGTAGTTCGAAAGTTCAAATTTTATGCAATTGCATTTAATTGCCTATTAGTAACTGATTTAATATTGTTATACTGGATCGATAATTAACTTTTTAACAGAGGAAAAATAAAATGTAGGAATAATATGATACGCCACTGATTTTTTTTTAATTTTTACCCTAATTCAGTACAAAATTCCAACCGGATACGCCACTGGAACTTCACAAACGATCATCACAACTTTTTGCGCCCTTTTTTTTCGCCCTTTTCGATCGAATTTCCTTCGATATTCATTCGCATTTTCGCTACCAGTTTCCGATTAAATACACCATGAGTAGGGTACCCAACATTGTCTACCACTTCGGGCGGTTCATGCCCCAAAGCAACCCCCCCGAAAGGGCCGACGAGGCCAAGGAAACCCCCAAGGGCTCCCCAGCGAAGCCACAGGACACCAAAAGCAAAGGGGCCAAAAAGAAAACCGATAACAAAGAAATGGGGGCAATCAAAGAGGAGGATGAAATTGAGGTAAGTGTTTAGTACCATTTAGTAGTAAATTTATTAAATTTTCTACTATTTTTAAACGTTTATCAGTAGTTTTTATTAGTTGTATATTCAATTTCTTTTACTGTTTATTGTTTCTTCTTACAAATCCTTTATCTGATTAATAATATTACCTACCAATTTTGATTCATTGCACGCTATAATGTCGTGCAATTAGCTTATTTTGTCGTGCATTATCCCGTCCTCGTTTCGCGCGAAAAGTGAAAATTTTAGCGCTTTTTTCCCTTTTTTTTGTCCCTCAAAGCGATATGGCAACAGCGCCGCGACGTCGCTTTGGCCCCGCGGCGTCGCGACGGAGGAAAAGCGGCGCTTTTCCAGCGATGTTTCGCGTCGAAGTGCACAGCTGATGGTTTGTTTTGGTTTTTGGCTCGGGAAAATCGTGTTTTCTTTGAGGAAATCTAGTGAGTGCTTGTTTTTTCATTTTTAAGTTTTTAGGGTGTCTGTGTGTCTGTGTCGTGGAATCGATTTGGTGGGATTTTTTTTGTGTGTTATTGGGGTTAATTTTGTCGTGGGTTTCCCTATTTTTTGTCGTTCTGCAGGTGGTGATTGTTTGGATTTTATTTGGTTTGTAGTGGAACATTTAATTGCCCCACTCGCCCCGTTTATTTTGCATAACCAATTTTTCAATTTTATGTAAACGAATTTGTTGTATTTACGCTGAAATTTTTAATTATTTACCCACATTTAATTGCCCTACTCGTACTAATTACATGTTCAATCCATACATCTCCATTTTTTGCAAATTTTTATGTACAAAATTCGCTTAATTATTTCGAATTTTAATACCCAATTATCTACAATAATTAAGGCAAGATTTTTCGTACAAAAATTTCGTATTTTCCAAGAAACCACAAAAACTTGGCAACATCGCCGCAACCAGACAATTTCCACGAAGCGCCATCTTTGATAACTCGCACGAACTACCCATTGATTTTAAAACCATCGAATGTTTTCTTCGCCGAATGTTCGAAAATAAATCATAGATGGCCGAGGAAATTAATACAGAATTTCAAAATTTTTTCAAAGAACCTTCAGAAAAAGATTTCCCAATAATAACGCAACGTTTCGGTTCGATAACGAACCATCCTCAGGGCTACGAAATGAACGAAAGAAACCCACACTAACTAGATTGAAATGGGCGCTGAATAAACATTAATGAATAATTAATGATCGGGAATCATGCGAGAGCGATTTTCCTTTTCGGTGAAAGAAAAATCCAGTTTTCCTTGAGCCAGCAAATCGGCCGCATTTCGGCCATTAACCGTCCGTGTTTTGTTTCCAAGGTAACGCGATTTCTCGTGTTCGAAATATACACAAGTATTTATTATCAGCGTTATTATCTATTTAAAACAATTTGAGTATTATACAATTGTCGATTGTACTGAAATGGTAAAACCGGGCTAATTTATGGAAATTGTTTGCGTTTAAATCACGAAATTCGTTTCGAAATTTTATATACAGGGCGTTGCGAAAATTTGCCCGAGAAACGAATTAATTTTTCTTCTTTTTTAAGGGAAATTCTAATTTCACCGCCTACTTTTTATTACGCAATTTTTTTGAGTTTTTTTATTCCAGGTGATAACGATATTTTATTTATATTACATAATAATATATCGAGTGTAAATTAAATTAGGATAATTGGACTAATTATTTTAATGGCGCATTTATCGTTATTTTAATGTCACGAATAGCTCGATAAAAATTCGAAAAAAAAAATTACTGGAAATTTCAATGCAAATTCACGAGTATTATTTAAATAATAGGCTAATTGTTAAAGTTATTTAGATTATCTAATTAAATTAAGAACTAATTACTCTAAAGTAAGAGGCCACGGGAGTTTAAAACAAATCCAACAAAAAAATCTCACTACCTGTGTATAGTGACATTTGACATTACCCTCATCAAGTTACCCGTTACCCAAAAAATATATAGGTAATCATTAATTCATTTATCTAACTATCTAATAATGCTTTTTTATGTATCCACACACTCTAGATAAGGATATTTTACAATTGACTCTCTCGTACTTGTACGAAGTGTCCTCTTATCGGGAATTACTAAAATGTTTTTAAACAGCGAATTTGTAGTTCAATCACGTTGGCCGCGAGTGATCCTTTTTGGGTAAATATGTATATTATATACAAGTAAAATTGTGCGAGATTCCTTATTGTCATTTCGTGTGTGGAGCAATTAGAACATAATTCGGTAAGTTTCTGTTGATTTTAAATTAATTTTTTTGTACGTTTGTTTAGAATTATTCGCGTTGATTGAAAGTGTCAACGAATTGTTTGACAGTGACAGTTGTTAAAAAGGTGGCTAGATTTAGGCCGAATAGCCTTGTTAAATAAGGCCTGAAATGGGTTAGAAGAATATTGATTGTGGCTGGAAGAAGAAAAAAAAATGGAAAGTTTCGCATTGACTTTAATCAAATGAAAACCTTAGAAAAAAAGGACGCTAAATTAATCAATCGATTGACTCGGAAAGGCGACTAATAATTGTTTCTCTATATTTTCCATTGTTTCCATGGCCGCCTCGGCGCTTTCTCATCTCTAATTGTTATGAACGTTTCTATTAGGTAATCGAAAAATATTTTTCCTAAATAATATAATCAAGGTCTAATTAACCGGCTAATTAGCTATTTAACTAACGTTAATTGTTTGATGTATTGTTAAATACCATCATTAGGTGTTTCCTTTTCAACGAAAAAACTTTTTTAATAAATTTTTAATTCACTGGTTTTCTATTTTGAGCGAATTCGACATTTTTATACAGGGTGAATCGATTTAAAACGAGCTATATACTCGTATCACCCTGTATATTTTATGATTGACAAGTCTCGAGACATAATCTCGAACGATTATTAGAAATTATTTCGACGAGAACTTTCGTTTGTGCTCATTTCATCGCGAAATATACAGGGTGTTCCTTTTTAAATTGCATTGAAAATTTCACCTGAAGTGTAGAATTTCTAACAAGCGAAATATGCTATTATTTGTTACAAAACATATACAGGGTGATCGCATTTTAAGAATTGCAGTTTCCGAGACGCTCTATTTAGATTACCCTGTATAAAAATTAAGTTAATTACATCACAGTCGGCCGACTGGTGGGCTGAATGGCCGCGTAATCGATGGCCTAAGGGTTTTCCATTTCCGGCAGCCATTTTGTGTGAATATTGCGAATATTACATTTACTTTTCACATGTTCTCGTTTCGGTGAGTTCTTTTTTTTTGTTAATGTTTTTTTTGTTCTTTTGTTCATTTTTTTGTCCTCGTTTTTATCCTGTTCGTGTCTCTCTCAGTGTGTTGTTTGTTAATAAGCAGTTCAGGGTGGATTATAAGGCACCCTGTACATACAGGGTGGACCAATGTAGAGACTATTTTTTAATAATTTTTTTTTCTGTATTATTCGCCTTTAATTTACGAATATTAATCAATGAGAATTCTGTATTATTCGCCATTGTTTTCCGAATATTATTCAATGAGAAATGCTCGTTATTTTCCATTCATAATCTCATTTTATTTACCTGTTTTTCTCCTATTACATATATTATAAAATGCCCATTTTTTTTATTGCGGCAATTATACTTATGCATAGACGAATTTAATTGGATACATTGTTAGTATTCCGACTGTTTATTCAATTTAAATATTTTCGATATTTATAGCAATTCGGTCACGAAGACGCAAACAAATTAGAAAAAATTACTCTTTACATAATAGAAAATATTCCCTTATCAATTCGGCGTAATTTCAAGAGAGAGAATATTCGACTAGGGCACTGATTTATTTATTAATTCCCCCCTTTTATATTGCCCAAGGTCTAGTGACTTCCTGTCACGATACATCTCTATTATTTACTATAATCATGGGCAGCTCAATCGCTCATTCAAATTGGAGCTGTCTAGTTGGCTGTGGTAACGGAAAAAATTCACAGCCTACTTCGATCGAATTCGAAAAAAGGCATTTACGAAATCGCGATGAAATAAAATTGCACTAAACTCTTAATAAAAGATAAACCGTAAATGAAATCGGCCCATTAAAGTTTTCTTGACCTTTCGTCGATACATATTTAATACGATATAAAATGAATTATGTATTTATAATGTGACGTACAAGGACGACGATTATTTTGTAAGAGCGTTCGTGCAATCGATTTTTAATCGAAAGATCATCGAAATTATCGAGTTCTGATACATATTAATGACTCTCGAGTTGATAATTGGCTCTTTTGAACACACAATTGACTCCCTTTTAGTTCCTAATTTACGAATGTACGATAAAAAAAATTGCGCGAAAGCGCTAATATACAGGGTGTCTCAAATTACAACTGAAAAAAATCTGCGAATTAGTTTCTATCAAATAGAATCGATTAGATATTTTCGTATAGAAAATCTCACTTTTTCTCTCGACTTTCTACCGCGAATTTGCTTCGATTTGATATCGATTAGTAATCGATCTTCGACCTGAGAGTCTTTTTATCTTATCGTAATCGGTTTGTAGAGTTTCCACGAGAATGCTGCCCGTTGTATCCTAATCTATCCGGTTAATAAACGATAAAATAATATAATAATTGTCGCAATTAGTCCGGATGACGTCCCGTGTCATTGTTTGGTATAAATATACGAGGTTTGTTGTTATACAGGCGTAATTTCTATCGGTTATTCTCCGGTAACGGATGGTTTGTGGTTGTTGCGTGTTTTAGACAATTTCAGTATTTGAGATAATATAATTATTGGTGAGTTTTTTTTTATTTTATTATTTTTTTTATTGAAAATTTCAAGCGAAAAAAATGAGGATTTTTCGGTAAAAAGATTAATTGTAAGAGCGTTGGTGCAATTCGATGTTACCGATGTTTGTTTGAAATTTTTTTGGAAAGTTCGTTTCGAATTATTGTAGAAAATATTTTCTATATCAATATTAATGTTTTGAAAAGAATCTAAATAAAAATTAACTTGAAAACTATCAAAAAAAAACTGGCAATTACAACTAACAAAAGATTAAATATCGAGCAATTGGCGCAATTTTAACAAACGAACTAATTCCATAAATTGTTGGGATATTTTCTATTTAAATTATTAGACATCAAAACAACCGCAAAATTTCCTCGTAATTCGCTTGCAAAACGGATTTCCCGCGAAAAACAATCGTTCCTTTTTATTTATTTATTCCGCAGTTCCTTTCTGAGAAATATTTGTCAACAAAAAACCATAAATTTTCCTTGTTTTTCCTCAGCATTTCTCCGCTATCGCGATATGTAATTATAAAAACTAATTATACACAGTATTATTATGTACTAACATTCTTCCTTTAAATAATATAACTTTTTCGAATAATTTGTCAGACGGTAAACAAATATTTGTTTGCTAAAATGTTCAAAATTTCGGTTTTATTTGAATAGCCAATTTACTAATCGATTTATGAATGAATTACCATCGATACTGAACGTGAAATCGATTGAGCAAATTTCTGTTTGCTTTACGTGTGGAAATTTTCCTCTAAAATCATTTTAATTATGTTGTTTGTCTATCTAATGATACAGACATTTATTTTTAACATTATCGCATTTAATGCGATCGCTTAAATTCGGTTGCAAATCGATTTTTCGATCAGTTTTTGAGAAAATTCTCTCTCATTAATTCATCAGTGCAACATTCCAAATTCGAAGAAATTATACACTAAATGGTTAGTTCTATTATTTGATTCTTTTTAATTTTAATTACAGTTTAATTATTACTTAATATAATTAATTTTACAACTAAACACTTGCATTTAGAATAATTTAAACTAACAATTACACAACGATTTTATTTTCAACTTCCAACAATTAACTTGATAAAATTATAAACGTTCGATTTATTTACAAAAATCTCATTTTTACTACAATCGATAAGCCGGCTTGACTAATTACATTATATTTATATTATCTATTGTATTATTTTATCTGACGATTTGTTAATTTATTGATGTCAAAGCGGATTTATTACCGTTAAATACACACCAAATACTACAAATACAATGAAGAAAGAATTTATTCAGAACAAATTTATTATAAAGGATGTCCCAACTTCTAATCCATCACTCTACTTATACAGGGCGTCTTATCTTATTGCTCTATTAGGTACTCTACAAATACACAAAAAATATGTCTCATTTTATACTCTATTGTATCACTCTACTTACACAGGTTGTCCTAACTATTTTGTATACTTCTTTAAGCATTTAATTTTCTCAAACCGATCTCGGTAATTAATCATCCTGCGCCGCTTTCCCCACAACTTCCAACAGGTTGTTTCCTGTATAGGTTTAAATCCGAATTCGATCGAGCTATCCGTGGAATCCAACGGCCTCTAGATCTCCCATCCTAAAAATAAAATGCGTGTTTGTGTTTATAAGTGCGTGCAATGTTGCCAGATTCTTTGTACTAATTTTCTTTGATTAAACCTCGAAAAGGTCTCTTCGTATTTCTGCACTAATGTAAATCATTATGATGGATAGTTTATTAAGAAAAGTAGAAAAATGCGGATGAAATTGACTTGAGATAAATTACGAAATAACGACAATTTCTTAACTTAGACAAAAAATTTTCATGTTTCAGAGGTTTTTTGTAAAACATTCTACTTTTCTTCAGTATCTCTCATAATTCCGCATATCGAAGAAAATTCTGCATATCTGGCAACGTTGCTACCGTGGAGTTCCATCTATCCCGCTCTCTCCCACTTGTTCCACGTATATACATCGGGGTTATAAACACAACGCCAGTTTAGTTCATGTTTCGAAGTAACAAATATAAGATCGATCTGTTTTATGTGTGTGTGTTTATTAATTTCCGATGAAATTAATAAGGACTTGTAATAAATGAAGTAAAGTAAGTGTTTAATGTGGAATTGAGTGGGATTTGTCTATGAAAATGGGATTGGTTTTTGTTTTGATGAGAACAATAGAGTATTTTGAGTGGTGTTTTTATTTATTTTTTTTTTTTTCGAAAATCTATTCATCCTTTTAGTGTTAGGGGATTTATATAACCCAACTGAACCTCCCAAAAGCAATTGCAATAGAACAATATTTGAGAGTAAAGAGTAAATAATATTGAACTTGTTTACACCAGAAGTTTATTTATAAATTCTAATACCCGAAACGCTAACAAAGATAACTTCCTCTTATCGAAAGTAGGCGAAATCGAATAAAAAAAATATACAGTGAGGACCAAAAGTTGGTACTTTTGGCCCTCACTGTATACACGAAAATATCTGTTACTAATCAACGATTATTTCGCGTTATTTTCCTCCAGTCCGCCATGCCCAAAATGCTAGAAAGTTCACCGAACGCGGCTCTGGATAAGTCCCTGATACAGCACTATCTCACCCTGCCCATTCCAGACGGGAAATGCCAGGCCACCTACATCTGGATAGATGGATCCGGAGAGAACGTCAGAAGCAAAACCAGGACGTTGGATTTCGTTCCTAACGAACCATCAGGTACAAACGCCATTTTATTATTTTATTACTCCATCAGTCTTATCGAGACTCGAATAATTTACCGCGAAAAATATTGAAAAAAAAAAACCACTCGAAATTCAATCACGCATCGAACACGTGCCGTCTAGATTCGTCCCATTGTTCCGAGCGTGTACGATGCACTCGATAGAACTTGGAACAGGTTCAAAGTTTTCTCTGTTGGGTTTTTTTTTATTCGCTCGGCCGTGAAATTGCGAAAAATGAATGACTCGGGATCAATGAAACTCGCCATTTGGCCAAATCCTGATACTACATTTGTCATAATTAGTACAAAAGTATGATTTATTTGGATTAATCACGTTGGTTGTTTTTGTAATAGATTTGGCGACTTTAAAAAGTCACTGTATAATGGTGATTCTATAAGCTGTATGCTTATTTTTAACGGGTGTTAATTCGCGACTATGAAGAGTTACTGTATAATGACAATTCTTTAAGCAGTATTTTTAAAGGGTGTTAAAATTTACTCGACATTTTGACTCAAATATCTGTGTTTGGATTTTATTTTTTATTATTATTATTGATTATTGGATTATTACAAACGAAATGGACAAAGGAATTTAACAAGAATGTCTAAAATTCAAAAGGAGAAATACATTTACTTGTTAGAAGATAATAAATTTCTCGTAGAAACATCTACAGGTAGTTCTAGAATTGCTTCTTTAAACGTGCGTTATAATTTAACATTTTGCTTGTAGAATTACCGTTAATATATCTTTAGAAAAGCACTGTATATGTCTTTTAAAAGGCACTTTAGAAGTCTTTTGAAAGGCACTTTATAAGTCTTTTAAAAGGTACTTTATAAGTCTTTCAAAAGGCGCTTTATAAGTGTTTTAAAAGACACAGTATATGTCTTTTAAAAGGCACGTTAGAAGCCTTTTAAAAGGCACTGTATACGTCTTTCAAAAGGCATTATAAGTGTTTTAAAAGGCATTTTATAAGTCTTTTAGAAGGCACTTTATAAGTCTTTTAAAAGGCACTTTAGAAGTCTTTTAAAAAGCACAGTATATGTCTTTTAAAAGGCACTTTATAAGTCTTTTAAAAGGCAGTTTATTAGTCTTTTAAAAGGCACTTTAGAAGTCTTTTAAAAATCACAGTATATATCTTTTAAAAGGCACTTTAGAAGTCTTTTAAAAAGCACAGTATATGTCTTTTAAAAGGCACTTTAGAAGTCTTTTAAAACGGCACTTTAGAAGTCTTTTAAAAGGCACTTTATAAGTCTTTTAAAAATCACAGTATATATCTTTTAAAAGGCACTTTAGAAGTCTTTTAAAAAGCACAGTATATGTCTTTTAAAAGGCACTTTAGAAGTCTTTTAAAACGGCACTTTAGAAGTCTTTTAAAAGGCACTTTATAAGTCTTTTAAAAATCACAGTATATATCTTTTAAAAGGCACTTTAGAAGTCTTTTAAAAAGCACAGTATATGTCTTTTAAAAGGCACTTTATAAGTCTTTTAAAAGGCACTGTATATGACTTTTAAAAGGCACTATACATGTCATTAAGAAGCCACTTCATATACCTTCAAGAAACCACTGTATAAGACTTCAAAAACCCACCGCATAACCGAAATTTCTCCCCCCGCAGAACTACCCATATGGAACTTCGACGGTAGCTCGACCAACCAAGCCGAAGGCAGCAACTCCGACGTGTTCCTCTACCCCGTCGCCGTCTACAAGGACCCCTTCCTCAGGGCCAACAACAAGCTCGTCCTCTGCGACACCTACAAGTTCAACAAGAAACCGACGGCCACCAACAGGCGCTTCACCTGCGTGCAGGCCATGGAGGCGGCCAAAGACCACCGGCCCTGGTTCGGCATCGAGCAGGAGTACACGCTGCTCGACATGGACCTGCGGCCGCTCGGCTGGCCGAAGAACGGCTTCCCGGGGCCCCAGGGGCCCTATTATTGCGGCGTCGGCGCCAACAAGGTCTACGCCAGGGACATCGTCGAGGCGCACTACAGGTGCTGTTTGTACGCCGGCATCAACATCAGCGGCACCAACGCCGAGGTCATGCCCGCCCAGGTGGGTACCTGTAGGTTTAATTAGGTCGACTGGTTTGGTTCTTTTCGTGGTCTAGGCGGTTATTGAGGACCTGGTGGAGGTATAGATGAAGGTCTAGGTGATTTTCGAGGACCTGGTGGAGGTCTAGATGAAGGTCTAGGTGATTTTCGAGGACCTGGTGGAGGTTAAGATGAAGGTCTAGGTGGTTATTGAGGACCTGGTGGAGGTATAGATGAAGGTCTAGGTGATTTTCGAGGACCTGGTGGAGGTCTAGGTAGTTTCAAATGATCTGGTGGAGGTCTAGATGAAGGTCTAGGTGATTTTTAAGGACCTGGTGGATGTCTAGGTAGTTTCAAATGACCTGGTGGAGGTTTAGATGAAGGTCTAGGTGATTTTTAAAGACCTGGTGGAGGTCTAGGTAGTTTCAAATGATCTGGTGGAGGTCTAGGTGATTTTTAAGGACCTGTTGGAGGTTTAGATGAAGGTCTAGGTGATTTTCGAGGACCTGGTGGAGGTATAGATGAAGGTCTAGGTGATTTTCGAGGACCTGGTGGAGGTTTAGATGAAGGTCTAGGTGATTTTTGAGGACCTGGTGGAGGTCTAGGTAGTTTCAAATGATCTGGTGGAGGTCTAGATGAAGGTCTAGGTGATCATTATGGACCTGGTGGAGGTCTAGGTAGTTTCAAATGATCTGGTGGAGGTCTAGATGAAGGTCTAGGTGGATTCAAATGATCTGGTGAAGGTCTAGGTGATTTTTAAGGACCTGGTGGATGTCTAGGTAGTTTCAAATGACCTGGTGGAGGTTTAGATGAAGGTCTAGGTGATTTTTAAAGACCTGGTGGAGGTCTAGGTAGTTTCAAATGATCTGGTGGAGGTCTAGGTGATTTTTAAGGACCTGTTGGAGGTTTAGATGAAGGTCTAGGTGATTTTTGAGGATCTCGTGGAGGTCTAGATGAAGGTCTGGGTGAATTCGAATGATCTGCTGAAGGTCTAGGTGATTTTTGAGTACCTGGTGGAGGTCTAGATGGATTCGAATGATCTGGTGAGGGTGTAGGTGATTTTTGAGGACTTCGTGGAGGTTTAAGTAGTTTCAAATGACCTGGTGGAGGTCTACTAGGTGATTTCGGAGAACCTAATGAAGGTCTATGAATTAAGGAAGATTAAGGATGAACGAACTTTCAGTCATTTTGGACATTGTTAGGAATAATTTCGAAAATTTTCATTAAATATCATTTGTGTACTGTTCATTCAACTATATCGCCCGATTTATTGCTTATATGTTAAACACATCAAATCACCCGAAATTTATCGATAAATTGCTTACTTATTATTGTAAACATCTAAATGGGTCAAGCGAGATAAAAATTACTATTTCGACAACCGATTTCTTTTCGAGATATACGCTCGAATTAACGTAATTTTCGACGCATTCTCCGACGTATTTCGAAAAATCCATACATAATTTTTTTTCTATTATTTTTTATTTTTTCGATTCGATTTTAGTGGGAATTCCAAGTGGGCCCGTGCGAGGGCATCTCCATAGGCGACCAACTGTGGGTCTCCAGGTACCTTTTGCATCGAGTCGCCGAAGATTACGGCGTCATCGTCACCTTCGATCCCAAACCGATGGAGGGCGATTGGAACGGGGCCGGAGCCCACACTAATTTCTCCACTAAAATTATGAGAGAAGACAACGGCATCGTGTAAGTACCCATTTTAGTATAAATAGCTTTTTTTCGTATAAACAGCTTTTTCGAGGACTTTAAGTTGCGTACGATGGTACGCGATGTAAACAAACAACGCGAACTGTCAAAAGTTTGACGTTTGTGACGTTTCGTTAATAGAGTTGGGTTTTGTGGTGTAGAGGTGTCGGAACTGGTGTTACAAAATAAGCGTTATTTTTTCAGTTATTACACGACGGTAATCTTATCTAATAAATTTTATTTTCCGACGCATATTATTCGAGTGGTATTTTGCATTTATCGCGTGGAAAAAAAATAGTATGAAATCGGGAATCTGCCAACTCCATCATGCATTTATCACGCGATAAATATCTGCTAAATCACGCTTTTGTGCTACACAGGTAACAATGCTCGGCGTGTTTTAATTGCGATTTTTATTATTTGCTTTTCGCTTTTGAATTAATCCAGCAATAAACAAAAAACATTCTTCGAATTTAATTGCCGTTGAAATTTTATCAAAAAAATAGGATTTTTACTTAGCTAAACTATCGTGTTAGTAAAACATTTAACAAGGTTGAAATAATGACCTTATCTTAAGGTTAAAGCGAGCGTCCTTATCCCCAAGATAACCTCAATATAACTATCACACATTATTACTATTCAACAGGTAAATTTATGTAAAGTAATAACGAACAATTACGTTTCCGAATAAGGGAGAAAAAAAGGTGGAATTATCCAAATTCGCATCGTGTAATTTGAAATCAGATAACCTTGAGTTCCGTTAAAATAACTAGTGATAGGTAAATATTTATTCGAATGTCTGATTTTTTATTCAGCGGATAACCAGTTCGAACTGGATACGGAAATTTCGTACAATTAACATACACGATTTGCACGTGTAAATATTCCGCAAATTACTTTATTAATAGATTAGATTATTTGTGTATAATTCTTGTATAATTGCACTTGCAGTTTTAGATTTCTCGAACCGTAAAAAAATATATATATTGTCACGAAAGCCCAATTTAAAACAGCACAGGAAACGAGCCCATTTAAATCGTTAATAGGTCGAATAAATTGTGGACTTCCTCATTAAAAATTGATCTATTTGCGGCGGTAATTAATTCATTTTATTCGTTAAATTTTCAGCTATTTTGCTGTTCAGCTTCATAAACGAAATCCTCTTCGATACCCCAAAAAAACTGTTATTTAGTTATTAGTTATTGGTTATTAGATATTTAATTTTTCGTTTGTTTGCAGCGAAATCGAAAAGGCCATCGACAAATTGAGCAGGAACCATCTCAGGCACATCCAAGCCTACGATCCCAAAGGAGGAAAGGACAACGAGCGCCGTCTGACGGGCAAACACGAAACTTCCTCGATCCATGACTTCAGCGCCGGTTCGTATTATTATATTCCCAATTAAAGTAGGGAGAAAATATAAGTCGGATAAAAGTAGAGAAAAAACAGTTTAATAAAAGTGGAGAGAAAATAAGTAGAATAATACTAGAGAAGAAAACAGTTTAATTAAAGTAGGGAGAAAATAAGTCGAATAAAAGTAGAGAGAAAACAGTTTAATAAAAGTAGAGAGAAAATAAGTCGAATAATAATAGGGAAGACAGTATTTTAAAGACTTTTTTTAACAGTTTAATAAAAGTAGGGAGAAAATGGGTCCAAAAAAAAGTAGAGTGAAAACAGTCTAATAAAAGTAGAGAGAAAAATAAGTCGAATAATAATAGGGAAGACAGTATTTTAAAGACTTTTTTTAAGTTTAATAAAAGTAGGGAGAAAATAAGTCTAGTAAAAGTATAGAGAAAACAGTCTAATAAAAGTAGAGAGAAAAATAAGTCGAATAATAATAGGGAAGACAGTATTTTAAAGACTTTTTTTAAGTTTAATAAAAGTAGGGAGAAAATAAGTCCAAAAAAATTAGAGTGAAAACAGTCTAATAAAAGTAGAGAGAAAATAAGTCGAATAATAATAGGGAAGACAGTATTTTAACGACTTTAAAGACTTTTTTTAACAGTTTAATTAAAGTAGGGAGAAAATAAGTCTAGTAAAAGTAGAGAGAAAACCGTCGAATAAAAGCAGAGAGAAAATAAGTCGAATAATAGGGAAGAAAACAGTTTAATTAAAGTAGGTGGAAAAAAGTAGGGCGAAAATTAACGGTGTAACAAAAAGAAAATAGCGATAAAACGAACGGAAAGTGGGATAAAACTAATGCATATAATATTTAATATAAACAGGAGTAGCCAATCGCGGCGCCAGCGTGAGAATTCCCCGGGGATGCGCCGAAGAGAAAAAGGGTTACCTGGAGGACAGGCGACCGGCCTCGAATTGCGATCCTTACGCCGTCACCGAGGCTATTGTCAGGACCTGCATCCTCAACGAATAGGACCCCCCAAAACATTTCTATTCTAACGAAACGGGGGATCGATATTTTTAGCACAATTTTACAATTTGTATTATATACTCTTTACACGTGTTTTATAAATGTATGTTTATTGTATAAAGCGGAACAAACCATTTATCGTTTTGAACTTATTATTATTTTGGTTTTTGTTTTTTTTTTCGAAATTGTTTCGTTCCATTTCTTTTCGTTTATTTTTTTTTAAATTAATTAATGTTAGTTGTATAGCCGTCGAATTGTACCTAAAAGATGGTGTTCACACAAAAAAAATCACTATAAAGTTATTATATTGCTACTTTGTATATGTAATGAAATAAATATTAAATATTACATCATTTAGAATACTATTATTTTTATTTTATAATAAATACTAAGCTTGAACACTCAATTATAAAATGTTAAAAAAAATGTAGAAAATTCGAAATGAAAAAAACAAACTTTGTAATAAAACTATGCATAAAATATCTTTTTAAATATCGAACAATTTGTATATAAAATTACGATGTGTAAAGATTCATAAAAAATTGATTTTCAATGTAGATTCTTCTTATAAAAAAACCTTCTATTCAAAAATTCAAGCAAAAGCTTTAAAGTTTCTTTCACAACATTGACCTAAACCTAATAATAAACTCGATTCAAAAATAACGCAATGAATTAGAAAATACAAAATTTGTCGATTAGAAAACTATCAATAAACGACCGCCCAAAACGGGCGATTTTGAACAATTCTCCGTTCCAAAATTGTTCAAACCTTAGATCATATACACCTTGCTCCATTTCCGATTGCAACATGGTCATTTCTATGAGTGGAACAAAGAAAGATTAATAAAATGACAGCTGTCAAAGTGAAAAGTTGCAATGACACAAATGTCACTCTTTCCTCTTCCTTTGTAAGTGTCTAATGGAAGTTGTCTTTATCGCACCTGTATATGATCTAAGGTTCAAACCCGGTACTATTTGGCCCGCCCGAAACCGGGTGGTACTTAGAAGTCTCCTCTCCACGTCAGCAGCGAATCCAGCAGGAAAACGGCGCCATTAATGATCGCCAAAGAGGCCTTCGCCAAGCCGTAGTCCCGCCATTCGGACTTGCCAAAATCGTCGTACACTTTGATGTTTAAGGCCCCGGAGGCGACGAAAAGAGCGCAGCCCACCAACGAGAAGAATATGTCGATTCTCTTGTTGAACGGGGTGCTCATCAAGTAGCCTGCAAATTACGATTTTTTTTTTAATTTTGCGATTTTTGGGACTTTAAGTTGCGTACGATGATACCAGGGTCCTGTATTTCTAATTTACTAAGGTCTAATAAGACATTTTCTAATGCATAAGCATAAGAAAAATTCCAGACATTAGAAATATAGGGCCGTGTTGTAAACAATGAACGCAAATTGTCAAGTTTGACATTAGTGACGTTTCGTTAATAGAGTTGGGAATTGGTTGTTGTAGTGTAGAGGTGTCGGAACTGAAGTTACAAAATAAGCGTTATTTTTTAAATTTCCTGTTAAAATCGAAATGAGGAAAAATAAAATGGTTTTTACCTGCGAATCCACCGACCAGAATGATGACGTATCCACCGAAAGTAGCTGAAGATAACGTATCGGTGTCGATATCGTTCGTTCTGCTTTTGTAATGTAAACCAATGCAAGTGACAGCTATGGCCTAAAAATACAAGAAAAAACTATTAAAAAAAACCTACTAAGCTGCGAGATTAAGTAAACATGTAGAGTAAAGTAAAGTAGATAGAGTAGAGTAGATTAGTGTAGAGTAGTGCAGAGTAGTCTAGAAAGCAGAGACAAATTCGTATTATTTAATTCTTTTTAAGTATACAAACAATACTATATTCTTTTTGTTGTTGTTTTTAATCAATGAAAGTGTAAGAAATTAAAGTAATTGAAAATCAACAATGTTGAATGCTTATTCATAGCGACCCTGACCCTCCTACCAGTATTAGGTCATGCATATAATTTCCTCGGAATTTGAATTATCACAGCTAAATTTAGTAATGATTTTTTAATACTACAATCATTACGTTGTTTCCACTATTTATTTTTAGAAATGCGTAAAAAGTCCCTATTAATCAAATTATATGCTGTTTTAATTTTTTTTTGATCAAACGATTCATTTGGTTATGTCATCTATTAGTTTAGATATTTTTAGATAATTAAACTGGGCATAGCTCACATTTTTTCACATGTAAAAAACTGTAGATAATTAAATGAAAACGCCCATTAAAATGGTTCAAAAGACCAGCTGAACTTAGAGATAAATGAACATTTTCTGTTACAAACAGTAAAAGAAAACATTACGAGTGCGATAAGTAATTACACTTGTTTATGTCGAGGAAGTTATTATAAAATTCAAGGAAAGTTATTGTTACCTTTTAACTTTCGGTTAGAAAAAAACCAGGTCAATTTTTCGTCGATTATAAACAAACTCTGGTGTAGTAAATAAGATTCTCGACATTTTCGAATATGATACAGATAAAATTGGATTCAAGGTTTTGCTGGTAAAACGAAATGGAAATAAAAGTTTAAACATCGAATTACTCATCGCGATATATTTCGATTCTTATCCAACATCTAAACATACATTTGATCTCATCGATCGTAAAATGGAATTTCTTATTCTTGTTATCGCTTTTTTGTGGATTCGTGACTGAAATTTTTAAGTTAAAAGCGTTTCTTTTGTGCGGTTTTATACGAAAGTCCTAATTTATTTGATACATTTTAGTATTTCAATGGGTTTATCGTAGGATATCCTCTGCTTTGATGATTAATAATGAATAATTCATGTCATTTTCTAAAACATCCTGTATATTCAAACGGAAGGAAGTAAAAGAGTCGGTAATAGGAAAGGTGTTCCTTCGAGTGTGAATTTTAGTAAATATACAGGGTGGCTTTAAAAAGATAGTAACAAATAATTTTCTAACAACATCTTCAGTGTGCCAGGAGAATATAAAATAAAATTCTAGAATAAACAGGAAGCAAAAGCAATAATTATGTAAATGTTATTCTCGCATTAAACCATTTGTACACCAATTTAAACGCACAATGTATCTATCACATTTATAAATAGACCAAACTGGTACTTTAACCCGTCACTAAAAGCATTTTCTTTAAAAAAAAAAAAAGAAACAAGGAGTACATTGAAAGAAAAACATAGTACGTTCTACAGGGTGGCCCATAAACCGTAGTTCCTTTCGAAAATGTATAAAATAATTGTAAAAATTCACTGTTGAAATGAATAGACCCGCCCTGTAGAAAATGATCTTTAAGAAATAAAAAGAAACGAAGCGTCAAAAGCAGGCGCGAAGGACAAAGAAGGGCATATACAAACTGGTTGAAATGGAATCGATACTTAGTAGAAACTTTAAAAACGCAATTTCATCGTGACCCAAATACTAAAATACTTTTAATAATACTACATCTGCATATTAATAAAAGCAATACTAATAAAGAAAACATTATGTATCGTTTCGATTAATTAATAAACAAACAATAAAAAAATCTCACCAATTCCAAAAATTTGATGATAGACAATCGACTGATGGCCATTTCGTTGGATTTTTCGAACAACACGAGAGCGAAACAAATCGGGGAAAAAATTCACCGCGATACTCGAACGACGTTTAGCCCAAAACTGGAAGCGTTTCGAAGAAGAAGCGCCACTCTATATCAATCGGACGAGATGGAAATGGAAATGGAAATTTCAAGGTGCAGGAGATTCCTACGCTTACGCTCTACGCCCTACAAACGCACTACGATTCGATTTGATTCACAGCGAGTGTTTACTCGACTTTTTCTGTTTTCGTGTGGAAGCGCAGGTGCGTAGATAAGCCGGCTTTAGTCGGGATTTTACGATTTTAGGTGGAGAAAATCGATTAATTTTACTAGTTTGCATTGATAAAAACCAATAAATTCGATCAATAAGCCGCCCCCCACCCCTAATTCCCGCTGCAAGGTGAGCGTAACGTGACTAACCTGTATGACTATAATATGACATGATGTCATCGTTATTAATGAGACCTGTTGATGTAATAAACCGTGAGCGAGTTACAGATAGGGAGTTATAATAACAAGGTGTCTGTGGATTCGTTTAAAATTATTCTCGACCGCCAAGTTTATTCGTAATAATAACACACCTGGTGGGCATTTTATTTGTGTAAATTAGAAACAACTTTAGTCCAGTTTTTTTTTCGTAATATCCTGCAGGACTTTAAGTTGCGTACGATGATACATCGATGCGGAATATACACAAAACGTCAACGATGATGTTTGTGACATTTCATTAATAGAGTTGGGAGTCTGTTTGTCTACTATAGAGGTGTTGTAACGAACGTTACAAAATAAGCGTTATTTTTTCCTACTCTTCCTTTTTTCTACTTTTCAATTCAAACCATGATACAAATATACAAGGTATGATTGAAAGCGTTCACAATTCGGTTCGCTTTGCGCAATATATCGTATCTTATTGTATCATGAATTCAAACCTATCAAAAAACATTATTTTTATTGAATCAAATTACCAGTTACACAACACAAAATAGAAAATAACCTAATTCATAATCCTAAAACCTACAATTCCTCGTGCTACATTTCCACCTAATCTACGCCACTTCCTCCACTTGCATCATCCCCTCATCCAACTTATTCTCATCATCCTCATCCTCTCCCATCCCCTGCTCATCATCATCATCCTCGCTCCGATAGTTATTCTCCTCATCGACCACCTCCCCTTCCGCACCCATCGATTCCTCTTCGTTCTCGTTAACATTCTCCTGTTCACCGGCGTGCTGCGAATTCATGTGATCCTTCAAAGCGAACGCCCTCGCGTAAGTAGCCCCGCACAACCAACAATCGAACTTCAAATTGTTCTCCCTCTCGTGCGTCTCCATGTGGGCCCTCACCGCGTACAACGAAGCAAACGGCCGATTGCACTTGGTGCAACTGAACGGCTTCACGTGGCTGTTCTTGTGCCCCGCCAATTGCACGCTCGTCTTGAACGCCTTCGGGCAATAGGGGCACTTGTAGGCCCTCACATCGGAGTGTATAAGCAAATGGTGGTTGTAGACGCTGTGCGATTTGAACCGTTTACCGCAGTGAGAGCACTCGTACGGTCTGGATCCCGAATGAGTGCGCATGTGCAAGGTGAGACAGTAACTCACGCGGAACGCCTTGCCGCAGATCTGGCACACGTGGGGCTTCTCCCCCGTGTGGATCCGCTCGTGCTTCACCTTCTCGCAGGGCCTCGAGAACCTCCGACCGCAATACTGGCACTCGTACGATCGTTTATGACAATGATTGTTAACATGTACATTCAACGAATTGTGTGTAGTAAAAGGTTTCTTGCAATAGGAACACACGAACTTTTTGGTGTTCGTGTGGGCTTTCGTGTGCATCTCGAGGTTCTCTTTCGTGAGGAATTTCCTGTTACAAGTGGCGCAATAGAAGTTATCTTCATCGGTGTGTGATTTCATGTGGACCTCTTCGTATTCGATGTCGTAGGTGTTGTTGCATATGTGACAGACGAACATTTGGCGCGCTTGGGCGTCCGGTTGGGCGCTCACGGGCGACTCGATCGGTTTGTTCTTGAGCGGTTCGTGCATGCGTTTGTGCAACCGGAGGCTCTTGAACGACGGGAACATGGTGTTGCAGACGTCGCACGTGTGAGGCCCCAGCGTGATGATCTTGTTCGGGGAATCCTTGGAGGTTTTCACGTGGGTTTTGAGATGGGCGACGAGCGATTGGTGGTTTTGGAAGGAGGCCGAGCAGTGGACGCACTTGTTGCGTTTCACCGAGTTCTTGGTGATGTTGCACGTGTGTTTGACGTAGTGCTCGATTTTGGGGAATTGCAGGTAGCATTTGGGGCACTGGTGGATTTGTACGATGGAACTTCGGTCGACGATTTCGGCGGCTTCTTCTTCGGTGATTTTCTTCACGACGCCGAATTCTTGGATGGCGTAGTTCTCGGTGATGGGGGGCGTGAGGAACGGGATGGGTTTCTTCGATTTGTTCGAATTGCTTTCGTATAGAGTCTGTTCGTGTTCGAGTAGCTGTTGCTCTTCTTCGGCTTGGTCTAATTGATCGTTGTCGATCGGTTCGTTGGATATCTCGAAAGTTTCTTCTTCTTCTTCATCTTCTTCTTCCTTCGAATTGTTCCCTAAGTCGGATTCGACGGAAACTTGCTGCTCGTTGTCCCCATCTTCAGTCTCCTGCAATACAAAATCAATAAATATATTCCCATGTTAACCAGTAACTTATTCATACCAAAAGAACTTCCTCTCCTGCATGGAACTTATCCAAATGGTCTTCGATGGAGCTGAATTGGATATTACACATAACACACATGTAAGTTACTTTCTCTTCTTCAGGTTGCACCTTCTTCTGGTTTTCTAATCGTTCTTCCAAAACAGCCGTTACGGTGCATTCTTCTTCTTGTTCGTTACTTTCGCCGTTTTCTTGTACGCTACCATTTTCTTGAGATAGTATTTCGTGTTTGATGGAAGTTTCGCAAGGAGTCTCCAAATGGTCGACGAAATTGTAGACGCTCTCGAATCGGGTGTCGCAGGTTTCGCACACTAGATTGTTCAATATGTCTATGATGTGTTCCTTTAAGGATTCCCGGGAGGAGAAGGATTCGTTGCAGCAGAGGGGGCACGGTAGCGCGTCTGTACCCATCGTATTCGATGCTTTAATACATCTAAATGCGGTCGTTGATCATTCGGATTTTAGATGGTTGATTTAAAAATTATTTACGGGTATTCTTCTTCGTGTTATTTTCAAGCGACTCGAATTATAACTCACTTAACACCATTAAATTTATTACAAATTACGACCGCTTGACGTGTTAGTGACAAGTGACATTGACAGTGGTGACGTTAATGTGCTTGGTTTTTTTTTCAAGGTGGAAGAAAATGATAAGGTATGACAATGAAAAGATATTTGCGAAATTTAACTTGCGTTTTGCTATTATAGCAGATAATGAGAGGAGCGTTTGAATTTTTGAGAAGGATTTGTTTGGAATGTATGAAAAAGAGGATGTTTTTATAGCAGTGACGTCAGATTTTGAAATTGGAAAGACAACCTGTCCATTTAATATACTTGGTTCTGTATTTTATGTTGCCTATATCTGACAGGCAAAGACCGATGTATGTCATACGAAATATTTTTTTGTATACAAGTTTTATAATAATTTTTAATTAAAAAAGATTTATAACTATAAATTGTGACTTATGTATTTCTCTCGATACCTATTCTACATCTAACCTATATTCAGACACTGACATATCGAATTGACAGTTTATTCCGTTAACTAGATGAACTTTTACAATTGTTTTCAAACATGAACATTTTAATTTCATTACCATTATTTCTATTCGTTGGCTCTGTAAAGCTCGAAATCGAGGCTCCGTCTAAGCGATTAAACGCTCTCGTGATTCTCGGTAAGCCACTTTCGAAAGGTCCGATTAATTTACAAATTCATAATTCCACATTGTAGCCGATGATGGAGGTTTCGAAATGGGAACTTACAGAAATAAAATATGCCAAACGCCCAATTTGGACAACCTAGCAAAAAACAGTTTGATTTTCAACAAAGCCTTCACGTCGGTAAGCAGTTGCTCGCCTAGGTAAATAAAATTTCGTTAATTACAAGCCAAAATTTACTTAAAATCATTTCTAGTCGAGCGGCCTTGTTAACCGGAATGCCCAGCCACCAGAACGGCATTTACGGTTTACATCAAGGCGTGCACCATTTCGATTCCTTCCAAGACGTTAAAAGCATATCTAAAATTTTGAAGGAAAATGGAATTCGAACAGGCAAGTATCCATTAACCTCTAATTTATCTTACGATCGAATAAAATTCCAGGTATCATCGGAAAGAAACACGTCGGTCCGGACAACGTATATCCCTTCGATTACTCCCAAACCGAAGAAAACAACTCGATACTGCAAGTAGGCCGTAACATCACCCACATAAAACTGTTAACGAGGGAATTCCTAAACACCACAAAGTGAGTGAACAGAATAGGCGAATTTCACGCGAATTTCAAGGCCTTTTTTTCTCTATGTGGCCTTCCACGATCCGCACCGTTGCGGCCACACCAATCCCGAATACGGAGAGTTCTGCCAACGATTCGGAAACGGAGAACCCGGCATGGGTTCCATACCGGACTGGCAACCGATCATCTATCAACCGGATGAACTAGAACTGCCCTATTACTTGCCCAATACTTGGGAAACCAGGCTGGATGTGGCTGCGCAATACACCACAATGTCCAGGCTAGATCAAGGTGGAACATTCGTAGGGTGAAATCCAGCGAATTAAAGTATCGTTTTAATCCGTAGGTGTTGGCCTCGTCATTGAAGAACTGAAAGCGTCCGGCCATTTCGACGATACTCTCGTGGTATTTTCGAGCGATAACGGAATCCCGTTTCCCGCCGGTAGGACGAATTTGTACGATTCCGGAGCGGCGGAGCCCTTGTTTGTGTCGTCGCCGTTGCACGAGGAGCGCAAGGGGCAAATCACCAATTCGTTGGCTAGTTTGTTAGACATTGTACCAACTTTGCTCGATTGGTACGGGATTAAATACGATGCTTCGATTGAAAGTAACGAGGTGGATTCGGTTTTGACGGGGAAAAGTTTACTGCCGCTTTTGGAGAAAGGTAAAGAGATATACAGGGTGTCACGAAATTATTTTTTTTCCATTGCGGGATTTTAGAACCCAGTGATAAATCGAAGGAGATAGTGTTCGGCAGCCACAACTTGCACGAGATCACCATGTATTATCCGATGAGAATGGCCCGGACTCAAAGATACAAATTGATTCACAATTTGAATTACTACTCGCCGTTTCCGATCGATCAGGATTTATATTTATCCCCTACGTTTCAAGTGAGTGGCTTTTTTAAACTGGAACAATATTGATATTACTTCTGAATTTTCAGGACATTTTAAACAACACGAAAACCCGACGAAACACTTTCTGGTATAAAACGCTCGCAGAGTATTATAAGAGGCCCGAATGGGAGTTGTACGATTTGAAATACGATCCCGAGGAATTGAATAACATCGTTAAAAAGAATAGTTCGCAGGAGATATTTAAAGTACTAAAGGATAGGATAACTGAATGGCAAAAGGCCACGAACGATCCCTGGATATGTTCTCCTCACGGAGTTTTGGAGAACGTTGGAAGGTTTAAGGATAATCCGCAATGTTTGGGTCTGGATAATGTGTGGTAAATGCTGGTTTTATTTACCAAAATTATCTATATTTGTATACATTAGTTGTAGTAGTTTTTGATTGAAAACCTAATATTAAATTATTCATTTATAAAATAAAATTACTTTAAAAATATTCGTTAATTAATCAGAAAAACGAAGTAAATTCGGTAAAATTTGGTTACCGTCCGATAGAAAAAAAAAACTGAAAAATGTCTGCTTTCAAACACTTGTAATTTCGTTATTTTTGCATAGATCGGTAAAAAAAACCTTTATGACCTACAGGAAGGTTCACTCTATAAGATGCGATTTATATTATATCTCAAAATAGTCAAAATTAAGTAAAAATTGAGATTTGAACACCGAAAATTCGGGTTTATTTTCATTTTCATTGCTGCCAACTGAAATTGGGTTACCAAATCTCAAGGCCCCTCTTAACCAAAAAGTTTGACTTTGACATTTCGTTGTCATTTTCTGTAAACATTTCCAATTTTACAACTAAGAAATGAGTATTTTATTATTAAATAAATTATGTCGAACATGTTTAACAGAAAAAGATCCAACAGAATTAAGATCGTTGTACGACAGCGAACTAAAAAAGGAGCTGGATGATATTGCATCTATAAAAGTACATACAAATTTTCGTGTATTTTGATTTTTTGTTTAATAACTGTTTTTACCTTTAGATCGAAGAACACGATGGTCTTCCTTCAGGAATTTGCAATGACTGCCATTACACATTAAACGTAGCAATAAATTTCAAAAAGCAATGCTTAAATTCGGAGCACCGTCTACGCAATGTTTTATGTTCCGAACTAACAGAAAATAAACCGCTAACCAATATAAATGAGATAGATAACGATTTAGTACAGAAACAAACACAAAATCCACAAACTTCAGAAATTAAACACGAAACTATTAAACAAGAAGGTATAGGTAATAGCGTAATAAAATATAATCCAAAACCATCAGACCGAAATACGCTTATGCAGCATTTCGAATGCCCCCAATGCAACAAAAAATTCAAACTCGAAAGCGTCTTCAAATCTCACATGATCAAGCACGGAGAAGCCTTAAAATGCGAAGTATGCAATCAAGAATTCAACGGTAAGAAACGCCCCGCAACTCATTCAACAGCTCACCATTTTCAATTATAGCCCTAAAACAGTACAAGGAACACATGAAATCGGCGCATCCCACCTACCGCCCCCACAAGTGCAATAATTGTGATAAATCTTTCAGCACTTCGGAGAATCTTGCGAAGCATGCTCGTACGCACGGGGGAGAACGAAAGCACTTGTGTACTGTGTGCGGTAAACGATTCTTCGAGCCAAATCATCTACTGGTAGGTGCATATTTTACATTTATTTCCACAAAACGATAATTATATACTCGACAGGTCCACTCTAGAGTTCACACGGGCGAGAAGCCGCTCAGTTGTAAAGTCTGCGGGAAAATGTTCAGCAACGCCCACGGACTTTTAGTGCACAATAAAATCCACACGGGCGAAAAGAACCACGAGTGTAACGTTTGCGGTAAGGTTTCGGCGTAACGGCGAAAAACCATTGGCTTTTCGGTTGGTTTTAGGGCGGAAATTTACCCATTCGTACGTGTTAAAATCGCACAAACGAGTCCACACGGGCGAGAAGCCCTACAAGTGCGACAAGTGCGAGGCATCTTTTAAATCGTCCTCGTATTTGAAGATCCACACTAGAATGCACAACCAAGAAAAACCCTACAAATGCGACGAATGCTCCAAAGTAAATCGAATAAACCATCGAAAACACACTTTCTTATTTACATTTTCCAGAGTTTCGTGTGCAAGACCGGCCTTAATTCGCACAAACAATTCCACACAGGCCTAAAACTATTCCAATGTGCAACGTGCGGCAAAACGTTCCGGAGATTAGCAGACCTACAGCCTCACATAAGAAGCCACACTGGTAAAATTCAAGACATTTTAGGCATCATTTTAATGCATCGTTCGCGTTTCAGGGGAGAGACCTTACGCTTGCAACGAATGCGGCAAACATTTTGTAACCGCCAGTAACCTCGCGTCCCACAAACGCACGCATCTGGGCATTAAAAATTTCATTTGCTCGACCTGCGGGAAAGCCTTCGGCGATTCGCGCACGTTGAAGAGCCATTACAGGACTCACACGGGAGAGAAGCCCTACACTTGCACCATATGCGGCAACAGTTACTCCCAATCCGGGCAGTTGTCCGTTCACAAGAGGATCCACAATCCTTTCAAGCACAAAAGCAGCGGCGGCGATCAACAGATTGTTGTTAATACGGATTAATAAATTTGTGCAAACACTAAATCGATCTGAACTAATTCGATTGACTACTAATACTACTTTACTGTTTCGTTTTGAGAAATGGTATTTACAATTTTATGCGATTAGGGAATTTCAGGTACCTAGCTTAGTTACATCATTACATTTCTTTCGGCGTTATTCTTACTTCTTTCCGCTTTAAAATATTCGAATCTATTCCTTAGGTTCTGAAACAAACACGATGTTTAGAATTGATTAACAAATAATAGTTCGCAAGAATCTGAGGGAGGAAAGGAAAAAAAAGTACAAACAATTTGATTATTTAATAATCGCGACTCAACAACATGTATATAAAACTTTACAACTAAAAAAAATTACTAGTTGTTTTGAAGCTTATCAACCTAACTACTAAAATAATACAGAGGATGAAAGTACTTGAAAAAGCTAGTACTTTCATTTTCACTGGTTTGTGTAGCACCATTGGTATCGGAGGAATCATCAAAATTACCTTGATCCTGTTCGTCCTCATTGGATTCCCCTTTTGCATGTTGAATGAGCATCTTCTTAGCTTCTCTAAAGACACTGCAGTAGTCCAACGACTCGCCTTCCTCTTGCCTGTTAAACACCACCTTCATTTTCTCGCACGCCTTACTTTTACCTTCAGACTTGCAATACTTCTTGTAATTCCTAGTCGCTTCCCTCAGCTTGTCCAGAAAATCCGGCATGGCGCGAGTGGTCGCCCAAGTGGTTACCGATCCCGGTATATTAACCCCCGGGTTATCGTAGTACGTTAGAACGAATTCCAAACCGGGCTTATTTAAATCAGTGTAAGGCCTGATGACCATGCACGAGAAATAATCCTCTATTCGGTACTTGTCGGCGTACTTGGGAAAGTTCGGATGCACCGTACTTTTGCTCATAATGTAGAGAACCTTCTTCGATTCGTCTATTAAGTAGCGCCTGTTGAACACGTAATCCCTGTTAACGAACAGCCTCTGGAAATGGAAGCGCGTGAGCGTTGTTTTAGAGTAAATTAGAGCGGACTTACGGGCCACAGCATTTCCCAATAGATTATATCGCTGTTGGTGAGTTCCTCGGATTCGCCTTGTTTGAGTTGCACGGCCGTGGTGTCCCATTTCCTCCTGTAATCGATATCGACTTGAACGTTTAGAAAATCTTCGGCCGACACGTCGTTGTAGGTTCCGAACATTTTGTATTCGTAGTGCCCCGAGCCCGATGCGTGTGGCCTCCTCCATATAACTAAATCGGTTTTTTCCACGAAAGGCACCCAGTTGTCGTAGGTTTTGCTGGAAGGCACGGCCGCCTTGCCGCATTTGCACATCGAGTCCTTGTCTTTGTCCTTTTTAGTGGGATCGCAGGCTAGGCAGATGGTGTTCTCCTTCAGGGTGTTTATGTAATCGAATTGGTTTTCGTTCTTTTTGATTTCGTCGATGGAAATTCTGTGTTGGTCCCAGTTGTAGACGGCGGCGGAGGCCAAGGCGACGCCTCTGCCGCGTTTCGTGATGTTCTGCTTTAGTTTTCTGATGAATTCTTTGAGGGCTCTTTCCTCCCACCACTTCGAGTATAGGGAAAACATTTGCTGGCACCTGGAACACGAGCGATTTTAGTTTGCTATTAGCCCGTCGAGGTTGGATTTTACCTTCTCAACCGTTGAGCGAATACGCACTCACAATGATATGCCCATACCTTTAAGACGTTCGTTCTGTGGGTTTTCGGAGCAACCGGTCTGGCCAGCAACACCTTGAACAACTGGCCCCTTTTTAATATCTCGTGGAACTTTCTGCTGGCGTTCAGGAAGTCTCTGAAACCGACGTTCGGGCGAATCAACTTTTGCGCTAGGACCTTCTGAAATTCCCCGTTGGTTATCGCGTTTTTGAGGTTAGAATTGGCTGGCTGGAATAATTCACTGAATCTTCGGGGAAACATCACTCGCAAAACCGGCTAAATGAACGATTCGCTTCGATATATCCGGCTGAAATTAAATAAAACTTGCGTGAGTTTAAAATTGATGGTGAATTACTGAAATTTTGACAGCCATGCTTCGCGAAAACGTTGGGCGAGTTCGATAATTTTCCGCGAGTTTACGTATTTACTATCAACAACAACTGCAACAACACATTTCGAAAGTAAATAAAGTGCGGAAAGTACCAACTATGTATATTTAGCTCGACTAGATTAGATCACATGTAATTGAAGGATATGCGTTGTGTTCCATTCTGGATGATTGTTGATTGTTTTGTTGATTGGATCAGATCCTTTTGGAACATTTCGTATCACACGAACGTCTTGTGTGTACAAAAATATATTTATCTATAAAAAACAAGTATTTTTAAACGTTATCAGTGGATAAATATTGAATATTCTACTGTAACGATCGATTTTGCATTTTGCAATTACTCAACCTAATTAAAAATATTTTTTTATGAACCAATTAACAGGTCTTTATGTTGCCATTGATTTTTAGTATTTCCCGAATATTGTCAGGTATTATGCAAGAAGAAAAAAATATATTCTTTTACAAATTACAAATATAATTAGAGACAAAAATAATCCGAGACACCATCTCTATATTAAATTTAATTTGACATTGACATTAATGACATAATATTTCAAATATCAGGGTTAGAGATGGAACGGAGTTGTTCCAATAACGTGTTACTAGTAACAGGATCCAAAGATCAAGTAGGTACTTGATATCAATTTATCTAATATCAAACACTTGAAGTTTTGATAAACGCAGTTTTTTGGTTTTTATTTACACTTGGCAACGTACGGGAGATATGTAACAAAAATAGCATACATGTTTTACGAAGGTCGAGTAAATAATAGTTGAAATTTTAACGAACGCATCAGTGAAGTAATAAATTGTAAAATTTAATCACAGTGATCGACTCAACATATTTCAAATTGTAAATTGTGAAAAATTATTTATGGTATGTTATGTTGTTTACCCAACTATTTTTATTATGTACCATCATTTTCAGATAGAGCGCACAACATGTTTTCAAAGAACATAAAAACGTTTACATTTCTCTTTAGTTCAAGCACAAAGTCAGCGCGCTGTTGCGAGCGGGACTTTATTAGAAAAATGTCTCTTTCACCGAATAAAGACGGTAATTCATATTACAGTGCTATTAAAATTAATTAACTTTCACCAAAACAATTTTTAGAACGACCAAAAATCACACCACTGAAAGAATCCCGTCGTTTTATGATCGACTGTTTGAAAGCCGTCGGTGCTCAACAAAAACACGCCGAAATCGTAGCCGATAATCTACTAGAAGCCGATCACAGAGGGCACTACAGTCACGGAATGAACAGACTGGGTAGGCTTCCAACTGGCGTCCTTTTCCGTGTCCTAAATATCGTTTCATTGCAGAAAACTACATAAACGACGTCGAAAAGGGCTTTTCCGTCGCCAACGCCACACCAACAATCGAGAAAGAGACCACAGCTACAGCTGTAGTTAACGCAAACAACGGATTCGGCGCTGTAAGCGGACAATTCTGCATGGACTTGGCCATAAAGAAGGCAGAAGAAGCCGGAATCGGTATCGTTACATCTCACAGTAAGTTACACCAACAATCCCTCCTCTATACCTTCACTACTCGCAACAAATCTAGCAACAATGACTTTGAATTTTGACCAAATTTCCAAAATTGACAATCGTCAAGTTTCACATCCAATCGGGGCAAATTGATTCGGTAATTGGAAATGTCGCTGAAGGTGTTCAAAGACATAGAGCCGGTCAGCGATTTGAAACCGCTGAAAGCCATAATACTCGGACCTCCGGCTTCGGGAAAGACGAAATTATCCGAGAGGCTTTGCAGGCGATATGGCGCCCATTACGTGAACGTCAAGACGATGATCCAGGACACGCTAGAAGGACTGGAGGAGAGCATAGAGAGGGCGAAACAGGAAATGGAGGCCATCCAAATGCAGAAAGCGAAAGCCCAGGCGGGCGAAGGCGCCGAAGAGGAGGAAGAGGAGATCGAAGGCTTCGCCGTTAACAATCTAATCATCGAAGACTGCCAGCAGCAAATCGACGTGATCAACGAGGCGATGGCGGTCAGTCAAAAACTCTCGGACGATATGGTTTGCAATCTCACGAGGAACTTCCTATCGAGCAGCCTTTGCCAAACCAGAGGCTACGTCTTGGACGGGTTTCCGAAGACAGTGAAACAAGCCACGCTGCTGTTCGGTTCGAAATTCGGGAAAATCGAAGAGCGCATCGAAGAAACGATGAAGGAAGAGGACGAGGAAACCAGCGCGGAAGGACTCGAAGTCGTACCTACCACCGACGCGATTATATCGCAAAGTTACAATCTCATAGTCAATCCGGATTTCATCATCAATCTCGAAGCCACCGACGATTTCCTCTGCGAGCGAGTGATGAACCTGCCGCAAAAATTGGTGTTCGGCACTCATTTCGACGAGGTGAGCATGCTCAGAAGGTTAGCGGAATACCACGAGAACAACCAACTGGACCAATCGGTTTTGAAGTACTTCGACGACAGCGAAATGAATCCGATAGTCATAAATCTGGTCGACGCGGAGACGAACGAAGAGCTAAGCATCGACGATGTATTTCGAATGGTTTGCGATATATTCGGCGAGCCGATTCCGGGCTTCGGGTTGTCGAAGGAAGAGGACGAGGCCATCAGGAAGCTGGAAATCGAACAGCAGCGGCTCATGGAGGAGGAGGTGCGCCTCGAGCGGCAATTGGTAGAGAAGAAAGCCAAGCAGGAGTACGAGGACAAGATGGAGAAATGGAGCGAAACGCTGGAGAAGCTCCAGCTGGAGGAAGAGAAAGTTTACGCGGCCCAAAGCGAACCGTTGCGGTTCTACTTGATGAAATACGTGTTTCCCACGCTGTCCAAAGGTTTGGTCGAAGTCGCCAAGATCAAGCCCGAGGATCCCATCGATTTTTTGGCGGAGTATCTGTTCAAAGAAAATCCCGAAGGGCGAATGTTCGATCCGTCTTACACGCGCGAAGGGGAGAAAATTTTGCAGCAATACGAAGAGGAGGTCAAAACTCTCAGCGAAAATAATTCGGAGTTCATATAAGCGTTTCGAGTTTTATATTTTACTTTCAATAAAGTGTTATCGATCGAACGAGATTATTGTTTTTTTTATAGACGCAAACCATTATGGTATCGCTGGAATTTACTGCCTGCAAGCATTGAAGAAAGGTTTGATAGGGTTCTCGTGCACTAATACTTCACCATTGATGGTTCCAACTAGAGCAAAGAAAGTAAGCGCTACGATTTTCACCAGTGCAAAGAAGTTTATTAAAGTTTTTTTAGGCAGCATTAGGAACCAATCCAATCGCCTTAGGTGTACCAGGGCTACAAGGCGATGATTTTCTATTAGATTTCGCCACTACCGCAGTCGCAGTGGGCAAAGTAAGATCATTTAATGAATGCACTTACAATTAACTCTACTCAATAATTCGATAGATAGAAATCCAACAAAGAAAACACCAGCCAATCCCCGAAGGTTGGGCTTTAAACGAAAACGGGCGAGTTGAAACCGATTCCACCAAAGCATTCGCAGCTTCACGCCTATTACCTCTAGGCGGCGTTGAAAAAACCTCTGGTTATAAAGGTTACGGTTTGGGAATGCTCGTCGAGATATTCTGCGGGATTTTATCGGGTAAATACTTGTACACTAGTCGCAGTTTCATGCACTGTGTAAAAATTCTAAGGTTCCAGTTACGGCCCGAACATTCGCAGCTGGACGAATCCCAACGCCAAAGCGAATTTGGGACACTGCTTCATGGCTTTGGATCCCAAAGCGTTCGCGGAGGGAGTGGAAGAGAGGATGAGCGATTTGATGAATACTATTCGAAACATGGAACCTGTACGTGTGTTACATTCCGCTGTAATTTTGAAGTGATTTGATGGATGTTTCAGGTCGATCCGAGTTTACCTGTGTTAGTGCACGGTGATGCCGAGCGAAACCACATGGAGAAGGTGCAAAAACTAGGAGGATTGAGCTATGTGTACAATCAACACGAAACCAACAAGCGTTTGGCTGAAAGATTGAACGTTGCTCCCATGCAAAGCATTTAAATATACCAATTTTATTATTTTATACTGTTAATAACATTTTTATTCTAACTCTATTTATTATTTTTTATACCTTTAACCTTTAACTTCAAATACTTCGATTAGTTTGATTAATTGTCAAAGTAAATAGTTGTGTACGTAATTTTCGATTGACGAGCGGTGATCAAAATGCTAGTGAACAACCAAAAAAAATTCAAGTTATTCTTAAAGTCCTGGCCTTCCCACAGCAAGGTCTCTCACAGAAATTTCTCCAGAAAACCTATTTTATGGACCAAAGGTACAACAAACTCCTTCAACCAGTTGCCAATACAATCACACCTTTATAGACAAACCAAAGCTCGTTACCACGATGAAAGAATCCCGTCGCTTCATGGTGGATTGCTTGAAGGCTTTAGGAACCAAGCAGGAATACGCAGAAACGGTCGCCGAGAATTTACTAGAGGCCGACTATCGCGGGCACTACAGCCACGGAATGAACAGATTAGGTTGATATTTCCCATTCGTGCGCTAATCTATTTAAATCGTTAATTGTTATCATCGAGGTCGATACATAAACGAAGTGCAGAAAGGTCTGGCTTGCCCAAACGCTGACCCAGTAGTGGAAATCGACCATCCAGCCGCAGCAGTAGTGAACGGTAACAACGGATTCGGCGCGGTAGTTGGAAAATTCAGCATGAATATAGCGATCGAGAAAGCAAAAAATATCGGACTAGGAATAGTCGTGAGCCGCAGTAAATAGAATAATCGTTGTTATTAAAAAAACCAACCTCACAGAGTCACCATTTTAGATTCAAATCACTACGGTATAGCAGGCATGTACGCCCTTCAAGCCATCAAAAAGGACCTCATAGGATTTTCTTGTACGAACACTTCACCTTTGATGGTTCCAACTCGCGCTAAACAAGTATTATACCGACTTTATCTTGCGATTTCATTATATGTTTAGTTTGTAGTCTGCTCTAGGAACCAATCCCATATCTCTAGGCGTGGCAGGAATCGATGATGACTCGTTTATGCTGGATTACGCTACTACAGCTGTAGCCATTGGCAAGGTGTTGCAATTTTTCTATAACAATGGGTTCGTGTGGTTTGATTATCCCGTTGATTGCAGTTGGAAATTCAAAGACGCAAAGGTTTACCTCTACCCAAAGGTTGGGCGTTGAACGAAGAAGGAAAAACGGAAACTGACCCGGTTAAGGCCATTAAGGCTGTCAGACTTCTGCCTTTGGGGGGCGAGGAGCGCACCGGCGGGCCCAAAGGGTTCGGTTTAGGGATGCTTGTAGAAATATTTTGCGGCATACTTTCAGGTAATATAAGAGCCATGTTGAGCAATCAGGTGGAGTGATTGCTGGGTTTTCTGAAGGTGGCGATTACGGCCCGACTATTCGACCGTGGAACAATCCCAAATCTCCAGCCAATTTGAGCCATTGCTTTATGGCAATAAATCCTTGCGGTTTTACTTCGGGAGTCGAATTACGAATGAGCAAATTAATGAATATGATAAGGGATATGGAGCCCGTGAGCATATTTAGAATCGAATGCTGTTCGAAAATTCAATAATACTGCGAGTTTCGTTTGTAGGCTAATCCGAAATTGCCGGTACTTGTTCATGGCGATGTCGAAAGGAATCATATGAAGAAAGTTGCCAAAGATGGAGGTCTTCTGTATGTTAAAAACCAGCATGACACCAATGAGAAATTAGCGAAAACGTTGAAAGTATCTCCGATGAAATCCAAACCACTGGGTTAACGATTGTGTTTGTTATAATAAAGGCCAGTTCAATATACTCTTTTTAATTTCTATTCCTCTAATTTATTTTATCTTGACATGCACTTGGCTTTGAACTAACTCAGTTTTTGACAGGCAGTTGCAATTGCAATTCGGCAATAAAATGTCAGTTACATTTTGAAAATTGTTTGTTCAGTCCCTTCTGCAAAAATCATTAGAAAATTATGTAATAATTAATTTCCGAAATTGTTAGTGATGTTTCCTCAAAAGTTATCGTTACTTAACCGTCCATTGTACACCAGATTCTTCGTTTCATCGAGAAGATGTTTCATTACATTTGCTCCATTAAGGGAAAAAGGTAATTGCCGATTGATTTGAAGTTGGTTTTTGTCGAATCCTCATACCGAATTTTCAGAAAAACCGAAAATAACTAAATTAGAAGAGGCCCATCGATTTATAATAGACTGCTTCGTGGCTGTGGGAACCACCGAAAAACATGCTGAGATAATGGCCGATAACTTAACAGAGGCTGATTTGAGAGGACACTACAGTCATGGAATGAATAGATTAGGTTATAAAATAAAACGGAAAAAAATTACACAAAATTAACCAATCGCATTTATAGAAATGTATTTAAACGAAATTGATAAAGGCCTAATCGACGCCAACGCGAAGCCGCAGATCGAAAAAGAATCCCCAAGTACAGCTGTAGTCAATGGAAATAATGGTTTGGGCGCTGTCAATGGAAATTACTGCATGAATCTCGCCATAAAAAAAGCATCCAAAACCGGAGCAGCATTAGTCGTTTGCAGAAGTACCTAATTAGATTTATTACTTCTTAAGAATGATCAATTCTGTTATTTTAGATTCGAACCATTACGGCATCGCTGCAATATACTGCCTTAGGGCAATTAGAAAAGGGTTCCTAGGGTTTTCTTGTACGAATACATCACCTTTAATGGTACCCACTAGAGCCAAAAACGTACCAAGCTAGTTTATTTAACAACCACTTTATTTAATGGTTAATTATTTACAGGCTGCTCTAGGAACGAACCCAATCGCTATAGGCGTACCCGGCGAAGACAAAAGCGACTATTTTCTTTTAGATTTCGCTAGCACAAACGTTGCAATCGGAAAGATAGAGCTCATGGGCAGGAAAGGCGGGAAAATCCCCAAAGGTTGGGCGTTGAACGAACAGGGACAAGTCGAAACTGATCCGCACAAAGCGTTCAAAGCGAGCAGATTGCTGCCGTTGGGCGGCGAAGAGAAAGACGGCGGTTACAAAGGCTACGGTTTGGGAATGCTGGTGGAAATATTCTGCGGCATCTTATCAGGTACAAGGTAATAACGCGCCGCAGAAATTCCATTTCTGGTTGCACGTTTGAATTTTAGGCTCGGCCTACGGCCCGACGATCCGCCCTTGGGGGAATCCCACGGTCGTAGCGAACTTGGGGCATTGTTTCCTCGTCGTGAATCCCCGTATGTTCACGCCCGGCGTGAAAAAACGCATGAGCCATCTAATGAACTTAATTCGAAAGATGGAGCCTGTAAGCTGGTTCGATGAGTTTTCGTATGGTGAGGTTATTGATGGTGGTGGATTTTTTTATAGGCAGACCCGAAACGGCCGGTTATGGTACACGGAGATTTCGAAAGGGTTCACATGATGCAGGTGAGCAAGGACGGAGGCGTGAGGTACGTGAAAAACCAACACGATGCTAATAAAAAATTAGCCGAAAGATTAGACGTTGAACCGATGCAGTCTTTTATAAAAGACGGTAAATGTTAAAGAACTCATTGGAAACATGGTTTAACATTGTTATATTAAAAAATATAAATTCAGGGATGATGATTGTAGTTTAATTTCGGATTAATTTCTTTACTTTATAATCATTATCAACTGTAGGTTTTTTTTTCTTCTTAAATCAGAGGTTCATTAAAATATTATGGTGGTAATTTTAAATTTCCTTTATTTGGTGTACCTATTCGTAATAATAAACAGTTTTTGTACTTATAAAAATATTTGTGTATAAATTTCTAAAGGTATTAAATAAATAAAATTAACCTAGTGCGTATCGAGTACAATCGTTATAAATTATTACTACAGTTGTTTTATAAAAACATCTTGTAGTCCTAAATAAAATATGTACAAGTAGAAATTAAATTAACAACCGTTCGAATGAAAATATTGGCGGTTCATAAATAACATACGCAGTTTTATTTTTATCGGTCAATATAAATGGACTAGATCAAACGAAATATACAACTTCTAATACTGTAAAAAACTTACAATATATCCAAAACCGTCCGCCATCGCCTTACAAACTCACCTACAAAAACGACACAATTTCAACCACAACTGAATTCAAATGATCACGCTGGTCGCGTCCTTGTTTTTCACGTCCAACAACGTCGTCGTCGACGACGACACTTTAGAAATATCGCTATTACTGTATACGAAATTATGTACCAATCTGATGGTATAAAATGCCCCGGCGGTGCCCAGCATGGCTCCTGCCAGCACGTCCCACCAATGGTGCCTTCTATCGGTGATCCTCGTCAGAGAACACAACAACGACCACGTGAAACAAATCGATATCATGAAGGGCTTCAACAGTCTACCCGTGTGGGTAGTCGACAGTCTTGTTTGTATCACATACTGAAAAAAATGTTTTTATAGCAACTTTGATGGAACACTTCACCACAGTCCAAGACGTGGAGTATGTAGGAATGATACAAAAAAAATGGATACTTACAGCGGAGAAAATGCCGGTGAACCAGGAGACGGACGCGTGTCCGGAGGGAAACGACCTGGACGAATCGGTGAGGAAATACCGGCTGTATTTGGGATTGGTGCACCTGAAGGTGCTCATAAACTCTCCCGCGCGGCAAGCGAGCGCGTTGTCCGGCTGGCAGACGTCGAGGAAGTGCGGCCGGTGCTCGCCGATGATGATCTTGGCGACTTCGGTGAGCAGCAGCACCAGCACGCAGCCGATGGTGCACTCTTTGTAGTAGAACCAGATCAGGCCGAAGTCGATGTTTTTGTAGGAACGCCTGGATAGGACGTCGGCCAGCAGGAGCATTATGAACGGTAACGTGAGGCATCCTACGCCTAGCATAAGCGGCGATACGATTTCACCATTGTACTTGAAGGATAATTGAGGATCCTCGCAATAGTAGCCTTGCTGGTTGCCTGGTATATAACCGAATTCCAATAACACCAACAACGATAGAACTGAAACGGAAACACACTTGTTACTCTAACAGACTAATTAATCATACGATCCGCTTAAAAGCTAGATTTTGTAATTAACTTACAAAATTCACTTACACACGTAAATTCGGTTGATCCTCATAAGGAATGCCACTTTTCTAACGAAAGGCTGAAGTTAAGAAAAAATTCGTTGTTAAAATTCAACTCGATCATTTGCCGTCCGGTGTTGGATTGCGTGACAGTTACATGATAAGTGATATATTGTGCTCAATGTGAATTGCATGGTGACATCCGAGCGTTGAACTGCCCCTTTACAACGATTGAGGACGTTTCTTCCATCGAATTTCGCGAGCGAGAAAAAATTTCTGGACAACCAAATCGTACTAAAATGGCAGATTTATAATACGCGACGTTTAGGCGGTGGAAATTTAAAAAAATTGGTTGATTAACGTCAAAAATTGTGTCCAGAAATTTGATTTTTATTGTTATAAATCGTTTGGGTATAAAAGGAGGTAGTAATTCGTAATACAATTGGGATTTTACAGAGTAAATTCAATAAAAAAGTTGTGTGGGAACAAAAAAAAAGATAATTTTAATTAATTAAAAATGTATCTAAACGTAACGAACGTTCAAGGTAATTAAATGTAAGCACAGGTAAATATTAATAAAACAAACACGATAAAATTTTACCTTTAAAACATTTAGCACGATCAATTAGGTACAAAAATAAGTAATGATTTAAGCGAATAAATTGCTTTAATTTTTGTGTTCTAATTTAATACATACAGCTCAAGCGGGTACTTAACGCACGTTACGACGACGCAACACCGTAAATATTCTTATCAAACAACAAAAAAACGTTATCGGAGAGAATTAAATTTCTCGATACAAAAAATTTCAATGTCAAGCATTAGAAAACCGCGAGCGCTCCCAATTAGCCTTGATCGATGCGAATAAATGGAGAAACGACCGCAAAGGGAGAAATCGAAGGAAGAAACCGGAAAGCCGAAATTCAACCACGATTGCGAATTACACTTACCGATGATAATGAGGAAGGAATTGAGGACGACAGGCAGAGTGAACCTCCTGCGTAATCTGAACCGCGATCGCTCCGTCGAAGGCGATTTATCGGAAACTGTTGACTGTTGCGTATTGACTACGTTGACCCGAACTGTCGGCGAGCTCGTCCGCTCAGATGGCGCTGTCGTCACGTTCACCATAGCTTTGTTATCCTGGAAACAACGAAAACACATTCAGGAAACCAGGAGCTAGAAATCTCCGCGAAATCGGAGTTACTTGGGAGTCATAATTATTTTGCAATGTGAAGAGCAATTCGCATTGCAAAATGACCATCAGGATGTTGTGAAACATCTGGTGGTGCCTTGATTGTATTAATAGAGAATTAAATTTCTTGTCTCTTACATCTTGTACAAGCTTCCAAATTTATTCCACAAAAATGAAAAAAACTGTATTGCAAAATGTGTAATGCCCAATGTTCTGGTTAATACAACTATACTAATTATCCTTATCGTAACTATGGGTTTTCTATGTGGGTAATAATTTAAGTAAAAGTAGGTATGGTATTTAAAAATTTGGAAATGTTTTAAAATATCTTACCGTGTTGTTTTCGAATATATCGCACGAAACATACACAAAGAGAGTAATTTATTGAGTATATTTTATTGGGTAAGAAAAAAATCATCTGATAAGATAAACTTAATGGAATCAATAAGAAATTTTACATTAATATTTCGCCAATTAGTAAACATGACGCTAAATTATATCTAATAATTCAATTGTTTAAAATTAAACCAGAATAATATACACAAAAATATGTTCTTTCTTGTCGCAATTACAGACAATTATTCACAATTTGTGCGTAAGTACAATATAGATAAAAATCGAATTAGTCACTATTTGTTTAAATATTATATATCCGCAATCAATTTGAATCATTCCTTTTTAATTGTATCCTCGGCACTTACTATTAATGTCTGGTCTTCTTTCACGTTTTCGTTTTCATCAATTTCTGCGTCGATTTCTTTCATTTCCAATGACATTTTCACAAAAACTATGACATTTATCTGCTACTTATTACAGATTATTCGAAACTGTGTTTAAACCAGTTCTAATCTTATCGAATCTTATGTAGTTTAAAAAAAGCATAAATACTTGCTCATTGAAACAATTCCAACAATACTATTTGTAAAAAAAGGTAGGTCAAGTATTTGAAAAATCTTATTAAAAAAAGTTTCATTTTCGTTTAATTCGCTGAAGAGGAAGTATGCCATATTTCCTATTAATAAATTTGATGTTACCACTATTATAAAACAAAAATATTTAAGAACACAGAAAATATCCAAAGTATGTACATACACAAATATCTTAATATGTTATTAAATTATACGATTAGTTTTAAAATCAATAATTATCTAATCAATTTAAATATTTAATCGTCGATTATATCCCAATAATAACACGTTAAATTAAATATCTGTAATTGAATGCTACGAACCGTTTGAGTGGTATCCAAATTTTTCATTTTGTTATCCATAACTTCAGCGGATTGTATCCATTTAAAACGAAAGCACAGTCACGAATCCGAACAATTCCTACATGAAATCCAACGCACAAATGGCCAATTAGCAACTGTATTATAGTTGTTAAACGGAGGATGTATACATTTAAACTCTTTACGAAGGGTTTAAATATAAAATTATTTGTTTGGTATATTCGATTCGATTTGGTTACCGGTTTGGTAATGCTATAAATATCAATAAAATGCTCTTTATTCTTCCGGTGTGAATGCGTTCGTTTAGGCGATAAAATCGGCTAGTTAATAGAAATAGTAAATAGTTCGAAACTGTTTTGTTTCTATACAAACATACACCCGAAATCGATAGTTTCTACCAAAAGATAAAGCTGATGGAACTTACCGATTTCTCTTTATCCAGAAAAAATTCGTTCAATTTCGCGTAATGATGGGGATGGTTGATTTTTAAGGAATTTCTCAAGATGTTCTCCATTACTACGATCTCACTGTCTTCGCTTCGATAATGCGTATAAATTGGGATTTGTGTTTGCAAGAGCGATAAAAGGCGATTTCTCTTATCGCTCTTCCTCTGATGCGGTCGATTTCAGCGGTCAACATTACTAATGGAAAATAATTTTTCGCAAACGGGAATTGCTTTCGACTTCGAAATTCTTTTTAACCGATCTTATGCAATTGCAGTACGTACGCAGTAAATTACAATTTCCCTATCAGATATTCAGAATGCTCTTGCAACACTCTTATTCAATAAGAATAGCAATATCTAGATGTAAAATAATTTATGCTATTTTAGATTTTATTTATGGTTACTTTGAGGAATGTGTCTAATTTTACATTCAAACTATTTTCGATTATGGTATGGAAAATGGATTTTCGTGATGTTTTTTTATCAGTAAATTTTAATTTTTCAAATTATGAATACCAGTTTTGTTAAGCACGTTTTGTTTAACATGTTTTTAATGTTCCAATGACAGAACATATTAATATTAAATATCCGTAGATAAGTTAGAAGCATTTTAAATGAGCACAACCAAAATGTTAATAAGTATAAATTATGTATCTACATAGGTTTTTCCACAGGGTAGAATAATTAGATTATAATTTGCGCAGTGCATAATTATTGAATTTAATTAAAAAAAGGATTTACCACAAATACGATTATTATGCATATTACAAAAAAACGGATTAAATTAAGTTGAAATAACCGTTAAATCTGACGCAATAGGAGCATAAAATTTAAATAACCAAAATACGTAAACTCCTACTAAAATTCCTGCGATATAACAGTCTACAGAAACGAAATTTTCATTTATAAAAACTGCAATGTTAGCTCATATAGTAAAACAATCAAGATTATAAACAGGACAACTCATGACACTTAATTAAGTGAATGCAGAAAAACTACAACATAATACAAACAGAATCGACCTTCAGAACACACCAGGAATTTAATTCCTTATAGTCATCTGGTTTACGTGTAACAAATCTCGAATTTCTGCGAATAATCTTATTCATTTCGAGTACAGGTGAATCCGTTTAGTTTAGTTTCAGGAATCGAATTTTAAAAATCCTGATTCACGGTGTATGAATACGAATTATAATTTTATCTCATACAATACCAACGAAATAATCTCCAGGTAATTACCGTTGTTTAATTACGTACACAAAATTCCAGTACAAAAACAATCATTACAAACACATTAAATAGTCTTAAAAAAATTCGTCAACAACCGGCGATTGTAAATTTAACAAACAAAGTAATGGTTAAATAATGCGTTATTAAACCGTTGAAAATGTGCACCTGCCCATTCGACTCGCTTAATCACGAAAAGTAATTTCTTTTGTCTATTGAACTGTCGAGTTCACATCCTGTCCTGATGGTCGCAATGTCGCCTAGTAGGCATAGACTTCAAATAACAATAAATTCATGAATCATATCGCTATTGCACAAAACAATCCGCTTCTTGTACTGTTACTAATCTCAATCGCTAGGTTACTTCGAACGAGACACTGGCAGATCGGTCATTAACAACAATTAACGTGATTCGATGTGCACCGAAAGATGGAGCGGTAAGATGATCCTTCACAGGTCAATTAGACCGGTAATTAAACTAATCGAACTTTAAAGAAATATTGAAATTTATTTTACTGTTAGATTTGTAATAGTTTAGGCGGATATTTAATTAAACTTCAACCTTTAAAAATCAATTCGATTAGCATATTCACGGAGCGAATTCGCTCATTGCAAACAAGTTTTGTAATATGAAGACACGAAGAGGTGAAATTACCTTGGTAATATTTCAGGTAAATGAGTTCCAGCAGGTAGAACGAGTGCCTAACATTTCGGTTTGTTCAACGGTTTAAAAATAAATTATTTAGCAAAAGAAATTCCTTTTTGCAAACGGGGCCATCGAACTTCTTGATTTTAAGTTAAAAGGCATGAATCGACAATTATTTTTACAGTTATTCATACGTAAGGAATAAATTTTAATACATTTACGACAATTTCGGCTTCTATATCATTTACTCGCCCATCCAGCAAATCTGATAAATATAAAACAATTCCATACAGGGTTAATTAGGTACATAAGGAAGCTATATTTATTCAGACGAGGTAATTAAGTTCTCGATAACTTAGCTAGATTTAGAAACTCTATGTGTTCATTATATCGCTCAAATTACGTCTGTAAACCCCCTAACAATGAAAGTTTGTTGTTTCTTGTGGGAAACGGATATGCACTTATGCATTAAGTAATTATAGAGAAGCTAACGCGTCCAAGTGTAAACGGACACCGCGTTAATGATCAATAAAAAACTCTTTTAGTCTTTTATAATAACTTCAGTATGAATAATATGTTGATAGTTAGTGCAGTATATGAAGAGATCGCAAGATCTTTGCGGTGAAGTATAAACAACTAACGAATAAAAAAAAAGCTACTTACATAATACAAGTCCGGCCTGTTCTGATAGAATCCCGAATTGTGATAACCATTATTCATTTTCGTCCGTTTGATCACCGCGAACCAACTACAAGCAGGTAGTACCAAAACACATACAGTAGTCGACGCGAAACCGAAAGCTAAACAGAAACAGCCAGTAAGTACATAAACGTGTGGAAATTCAAACGGATCGAGTCATCGATTCGAAGGTAGCGCAGCGAATGACTCATTATATCGAAACGGAAAGGAAACGATCCGCGGAATCCGGACCGGTATGCACGCTCAAGAGACCCGGAGGAATGCAAGACGAGACTTTCTTCTCGGTCCCCGTCGGGGCTCGATCGACAGCACTGGAGTCGAGATCGACTCGAATTGAAGCTCGACGGAGCGCTTTCTTCGCGACACGCCGGTTTTAAGTACATTTAAGTGGCGACCGGTCATTTCGGATTGTCTCAAAACGCTGATTACACCCGACGCAAGTGGCTCGATTACGGTCGTTTTGTGCTTTTAAAGCTTTTAGTTATCTCGATGGGCGATGAAATTTTTCGAGTACCCGCTTTACTGGTAATTGCTCGAATTGTTCCTGCGTTGTTGGTGGTCTCTTAGGGATTGTTTGTGAAACACTTGATTTCTATTCGTATAGAAAAAAATATTGAATCACTACGAAGCTTCGAAATGTAACAACATTCGAGCAATGTGATTCAAGATAGAAATAAAAAATGTTTTGTACTGTTATTTGTGGTTCATTAAAATTCTCTTGCTGAATTGTTGAAACCATGTGGTATACCCACGTGTAATTCAATTTGAAAACATGCAAATTACTTTAAATTAACTAACACAATATACCGCAGTATATCAAATAATAATAACCACAAGAAACCCTTTTTAGAGCCGCCTGTGTTTAGATTTCGGGATTGTTTCAAGTGCCTTTTGAGCGGCAGATGGCACGTGAAGGGTTCTTTGTTGGGGCTTTGTACATGTGTTTGGATGGACTCGGTTTTTTTTTTTAAATTTTTTTTGCGGTATTAAATCTCTCGTAGGGCGCAAGACGTTCGTCATAATAAAAATAGCTCGCGTCTAATAAATTTAAATTTGATCGGCCCGTTAATTTATAGGGAGCGTTGAGATGTTGTATACTACATAAAAAGTTTTTCGAAGCTCGCATGTCAGGACAGTCAATTAGTCTTAATCAATTCCGAACCCTCGTCGAGATAATTATTATAACAATTGGTTACAGTTGAATGTAATTAACATAACAGACTCTTTTACTGGGGTGGTAGATTGTGTAATTAAATTACCAGCATAAAAGCCATCTGGAATAACGCTGTTAATTCATTCTTCTCCTTTAGCGCCATTAAATACTTACAATGAATAGAAAGGAATGGAGTAAACAAAAAAAATATATTTATTTTACAAATAACTGGTAAAAATGATACAATTCGAAATCAAATACGCAATATTACTGAATTATTACAACAACTAATCAATTAAACGTTATGAAAATAATATCGAAGAAACAAAGTCAAGATCACAATTTCCATGGTTCATCTAACCATAAGAGACAATCCATAGTGACATATTGGAACACCGAATTAAACTATAAGATTTAATCCTAATAAATTTCGACTAATTTTATTGTTTACACTGTACTAGTAATTTTCGAAATAAGTACATACAGTAAAAATCCAAGTCTCTTTCTACTATATCTACTTCATTACCCGACCATAAAGTGGACACCAAAGAAGCCTTTCCAACAAAAACCACATTAATAATATTCAGTTAAACATATTTAGTAATATTCCTATAGTTGAATCAATGTTACTTCACCGTTACTTCATCACAATAGATAAATCTTTAGAGGAGTTTATTTTGTGTATACTCTGCAAAATTACGCGTATAAAGATAAAATTTACTTGTATATGGTGTGAGTTTTGCTGGAAAGTTTTAATAAAAGGCTGATTGAACTCAACAACGCTCAGTTACTCTTATGATAATGGCACGAGATGGCAGTGTTGCTCGGCCTATGATATGAATAATGAATAACTAAATTGATATACAAGGCATTTGGAAATCATCCAATTAATTAACGTCTTTGATGTAAGTATATCTCATATGAATAGAAACATACATATCTTTTTCATTATTAATAATAATTATTAAATTTTTACCTTAATTACGGGCTTTTTACAAAATAGGCATTAAATTATGGTAACCCAAATGCAACTCTTGCGTACATGATATGAAATAGCCTTTGTGGAATGTTTCTTTTATACTATGCGAAAAGATTTATTTACTCTTACTCGTAATACTCGAAAATTATTATTAAATTCATCAAAAGTTGCAAATGGTACTTATTGAATATACACACAGACTTTCGCAATAATAAATTACACATCTGCGGCCCTAGAAATGTTATTAATTTACAAATTGCTAAACATATTAAAGTTTACAAAAACATGGTAGCCGCTTATTGTGAACGTGATATAGTAATTCGTGAAGGATAGAATATTGAAAGAGTAAACAGCACTCGACGCTATCCTGGCATAATGTCGCCCACACTCTACTTATTTGTACTGCATATTAAATTGAATCCAAAAACCATTTTATTTACATTCACTTCTAATTACTTCGAACCTATTTTAAATTCCTCTAATAATTCGTTTTAACTATAACTAAGAGTGTTATCTAGGATCTTGTAGGACTGTAGGAAAATTAATTTGGGCCCTTTACCAGTCTAATCAGTAGAGTATTTGCGTGTAAACTATTACATTACTTAGCATGTAATGTAATTTAATCTAATTAAAGTGAAATTATTGTGTTTTCTAAGGACTTTATGCCAAGATCGACGCCGTAAAAAACAATTTTCGGATTCATACAGCATCCTTAAAAGTTATCTCACACGTGACGATTAAATAGATAATCTAACAAACAGGCTCACTTTACTTTAAGAAATTCTTCCAATGAGATAGAGGGAGTTGGATAGCAGGGAGTTGAAAGTTACTTTTTTTTTGCATATTAACACAACCTATCTATTAAGTAATAGTTTAACAATTATGCCCCATTCCATAATTATTGTCGTATCTAATTTTGACGGAGAAAACAACCAACAACTTTACTCGTAGATCTACCACTAGACACATCCATTAGTTCGTTATACCTATTAGTTTATTTATTATAATAGTAGATAAGTATATTAATTTAACGGCAGTGTTTTCAGTTGTTCGGAAAATCGGTCGTACCGATTTTTTCTTTTCTATTTACCGACGAATTGTTCGTGCTTTTATTGCTGAGATCACCGGAGTACCTATTGCGATTTAAAGTCACTCAGTTGTTGCTAACAATGAACTGGAAAGCTCGGCTTCCTCCAAACAGTCTTCTTCGATGGAAAGGCTCAGCTCCGCCTGCAACAAAAATCACCGCTTAATTTATTATCGAGCAGAAATAAAAATCATCACCTCTTGTTTGAGCTTCTCCAACAACCGTCTTTTATCCATTCGAAGGCGATCCACTTCTTCCGATTGTTGGGCGCTTCTTATACCGGATATTTCCAGCAGAGCTAGATGGGCGTCTTTTTCACTTATGGCCGATTCCAAAGCTTCCCGTCTATACAGTACGAAATTGATATATCCACCAAACAACCTGTTATAATCGATACTTACTTCATGTGCGCCAGTTCCTTCAAATTCCTCTTTCTTTCGCCTATAAGTTGAGCAAATTTCGATTCTAACGTTGTCATTCGCGAGACGTAGGGCTTGCACGAGTGACATCGCAGCGCTTGTGCAGATTGCAACGACATCAACCTCTGTTCTAACTTGTATACCTTCAAATCGACGATTTTAATACAACAAATAATCACCAATAAAGCGCTTACTTTTTGCAGTATCTGTTGCCTCTTTTTCTCCTCCTGCACGAGCACCAGTTCCCTTTCGGTGGACAATTTGATGCTCTCCCTGAGGGCGCATTCGAGGTCCCTGATCCTTCGGTTCTTCTCGCCGTCGAATCCATCGTTGTCGATGAACTCGTCGGGTTCCTTTTCGGCGGAGAACCGGCTCTCCAATTCGATCTTCATCTGATCGGTGGTGTTGCGGGCGTTGCGCCGCAACTCCGCGATGATGTCCTCTTGACGCTTGAGGGCGGCCTCCAGGAGGCGTTTCTCCTTTGACTCTTCGAAGGACCTCAACGTCGACTCGGCGTTGCCGTCCTTGGTATCCTAATTTTTCAAGCAACGAAACAGTACAAGACATAGCTTTGACGAGGTACACTCATGCGAATATAACGGGGAAATAATCTGGAGCGGATAAGTAGTGGGGAATGGGGCAGGATTGAGGGGCGACGTGGCGAGATTAGAAAAAGCTTTTCAAGAAACCAGCAGGACCAGCCTATACATACGTATTCCGGTTAGCAGGGAAAGAAAATACCGTTTTGTTAGTTAAATAGTTTCGATAATAACGGATTGTTATTTGCTATTAACGATAAAAGTGGTCGAAAATTACCTCTTGTTGTTGTGCTTGTTGTTGACTCTTCAATTTTGCCTGTGCATTTTTGAGCGCCCTGTAAAAAAAATTAATCAATAACTAATCGATTTCAGACGTGAATAACTGACTGTTGTAATTCGGCGATTTGCTTCTCTTTCATGTTCTGTTCCTCTTGGCTCATTTGGACTAATTGGAGCAATCTTTCCATTTCGGTGGCGGACCGTTTGGCTTCTTCTTGTGCTTGTTCCATCTTCTTTTCGGCTTCGGACAGTTTCTTGTTCAGATCTCCCATGGCGGCGGCGTTTCCACCGGCCTAACAAACACAAACTCCATAACACATCGCCTCGAAAACGAGCAAACAAACCCACCTTTTGTAACGAGTTTTGTAATTGGTCCAGTTGTTGTTTCTGTTTCTGTAATTGCTTTTCCAATTCGACTAGAGCTCTTTCCTTTTCCTCCACCTGCCTGCTCTTGTTTTCTACGATTCTGCGCTGCTCCTCGAATTGCCTTCGAGCCTCCTCTATCTTCTTCTTTTCGTCGTCCAGGTGCTTCCTCTGCGCGCTCAAATCTTCGCTTGGTTTTTGAGCACCTGCAGCGGTCGCCTTTTTGTGGGCTTCTTGCAATTCCAACTATAATTGAATAAATATTTAATAACATTTACACATAAAACTAGTTAGAAAATTGAGGTTAATTAGTAAATTATAGAGACAATTAAAATAAAATAAATAAAATTGTACCAAAAAATTTATTTATTAATAATGAACCTTCAAATAAATCTACCTGGTTTTTCTCCAGTTCTTGTACAAGCATCTCGAGTTGCGCTTGCAACCTTTCTTTTTCCTTCATGGAATTCTTAACATCCGCGTGGGATTTTTCTAGTTCTTTCCTCAACCTCGCCACTTCTTTGTCGTCCTGCGGCGGCGGTTGGATGCCCCTCTCTTTCTGGTACTGCGCCATTTGCTGCAGCTGTTGCTGCAGTTGCTTCTCCATCACTTGGATTCGCTTCTGCAGATCCTGCGCGGTTTTCTCCGCCTGGTCCGCCCGGTCGGTCTCCTGCTGGACGACCTTCCTCCATTGCTCCAACTCCGAGTCGCCGCGCGCGCCCGACTCCTGCAGGAGCTTCTCCGCCTTGTCCGCCCGCTGTCGGTGGGTGTCCCTCTCCTTGTGCGCGGCCTGCAGCTGTTGCTGCAGCTTCGCTATCTCCTTATCCCTGTTCTCTATGACGTCCTTGGTGCCTCGTTCGACGTCCTGCGTGATTTTCTTCTGCTCGCCCCTGAGCCGCGCCACTTCGGCCTTTTGCTTCTCCAACTCCGACTCGCTGTGGTTCAATTCTTGCTGGAAGTTCATCAGCATGTCTTGGGATTTTTCCAGTTGCATGATCAGCTGGTCGCGTTCCATCGTGAGTTGCTTAATGTCGGCTTCGTATTTGATGATTTGCTTTTCGATGGATTCGCCTTGGCGGCCTTGCTTGTCGAGCATCGCGGCCATTTTCTCCCTCTCCCTGGACACTTGGGCGAGTTCTTGCTGCAGTTTGACTATCGTTTCTTGCGATCTGTGGTCTATCGTCCGGCGTTGCGTGTCCATTCCGCTTCTGATTTGCTGCACCTCGGCGCGAAGGACGTCTCTCTCCTGCTCCATGGTCTTCCAATCTAGCTTATCCCTTTCGATTCGTTCGTGCATTCTGGCCAGTTCGTTCGCCATGCGCTCGAATTCGATCTTGGTGGCTTCGTTGGTTTGCAAGGCGTTGGCCAGGTGCTGTTGGGATTTTTCGAGCTCCTGCGCCAGCCTGCCCGCCTCCAATTCGGTGGCGTCGCGAGCCGCGATCGCCTTCTCCAATTTCTCCTTCAGTCTTTCGATTTCCAATCGTTCGTCGTTTCGCAGCTTATCGGCGGCCAGCGTTTGCCTTCTGTCCGCTTGGGCCACTTCCATTCGCAGTTTTTCGTTGTCCTTCTCCCACTTGTCCGATTGCAATTTGAGTTTCTCGTATCGGTCGCGCAGTTTCTCGCACTCGATGACGGCGCGCTCCAATTCGTGCCGTTGTTTCTCCTGGTTACCGGTGACTTTGGCCACTTCTTGCCTGGCCAAATCCAGCTGTATGCTGACCTCGTGCAACTTGGTTTCGAGCTGTTGGTTGTTGGCCAGCGACCTCTGCAGCTCGTCCCTGGCTCTCTCCAGCTCGACGCTTCGTTCCTTCTCCTGTTCGTAGGAGAATTTGCCTCTGGTGCTCTCCAGATGGGCGAGCTCCTTCCTGGACCTGTCCAGATCGCCGAGGGTTTTGTCCAAGCGCTCTCGCAGCCTGTCGATTTCGGCGCGCAGTCGATCGCTGTCGTCTCTGGATCGATCTTCGCGATCGTACTTGGAGAATCGCTCCCGTCCGGGGGCGGCGGTTTCGCGCAGGGCGTCGTACTCGGCGATGATCTTCCTGAATTCCACCTGCAGCTTGTCGTGCTTGTCGCGCGCCTTCTCCGCCTCGACCTGCAGCCGGGCGCACTCCTCTTGGGACTTTTCGTAGCTCGCCTGCAGCTTGCCCAATTGGCCGTGGGTGCGTTCGATTTCGTACTGCATGCGTTCGTTGTCGCCGTGCAATTTCTCCTTTTCGCTTTGCAGCCGTCGCATCTCCGCCTGCGCCTTCTCGTATCTGTCGCGCACCATTTCGATGTCGATGTTGAGCCGTTCGAGTTCTTCCTTGGATTTTTCTTCCAATTCCTTCGATCTGGAAAAGATGGTTGAGTAATTGATGTATTGGCGATTGGATAGAGGATAGAATTACCTTCCCAGTTGCATGGCGACTCTGTCGTACATTTCTTGGGTTCTGGCCATTTCGTCTTGGAGCTTTCGTTGGTCTTCTCGCATTTTCACCGATTGGATTTGCTGTTTTTCTAACTCTATTTCGAGTCGGTCTTTTTCGGCTTGGACGGTATCCAGTTTGTTTTGTATTCTGTAAACGTCGCCTTGGGATCTACAAAAATTTCAAACCAATTATCTACTGGAATTGGCTAGCTAGAATAGAATCTCACCTATCATACTTTTCGATTAGTTTATCAAACTCTTTGTGCACGTTATCTCTTTCGTCCATGACTTTCTGCGACGTGTATATGGCTTTGTCCAATTTTTCTTTGAGTAATTCGATTTCGGAAATGGCGTCGTCTCGTTCGATTTGGAGTTTCTGCTGGTTGGTGTGGGCCTTCTCCCATCTGTCTTTGAGAACGTCTAATTCGGTCTCGATGTCGGCCCTCTCTCTTTGTACTTTGGAGATTTGCGTTAATTGCATTTCCACTCTTTCTTTGAGCTTCTCGCATTCGTCTTGGAAGCTGTCGCGTTCGATTTGAAGCCGCGACATGGTCGACTGGAATTGGTTTGTTAGAGCAGGTTTAGATTGGGAGATTGAGCGGTACTTACTTGACTTTTATCGACTTTATCTCTCAGCCGATCTGCCTCTACTTGAGCCGATTCTTTTTCTTTCTGCAGACGAGCAGACTGGCCGAGAACCTTGTCCAATTGCGATTGGATGTTCTCTAAGTCGTATAACACTTTTTCTTTCTCCAGTTGTATCTGTAGGTGAGGTGAAGTGTATGTAAGATGGGTACGGAAAAGAAGTATGTTAAAACACTTACCCTTCTGGTCTCGCCAAGTGACTTGTCGAGTTTTTCTTGGAGCTTGTCGACCTCCGTCTGTGCCTTGTCTAGAGCGTTCTGTAGTTTGTCTTGTTGTAGTTGAGCCTTTCCCAAGGTCGCCGACGTACGCTCCAATTCTTCGCGAGCCTTCTCCAATTCCGCGTAAGCTCGATCTTTGTCCGCATGCAATTTCGCCGCGTTGGATTGCGCTCTCTCGAATTCCTCCCGCAGACTCTCCTGCTCTTGATGAGAGTTTTCCAGTCGGGCCTTGAGGCGGTATACTTCCCCCTGGGACTTTTCCAGTTTTTCCTGCAGAGCCTTCGCTTCCTGCCGGGCTCGTTCGCTGTCGGCCTGCGTCACCCGCAGCTCCGCCTGGCATCGCCTCAAATCCGATGAAGATTTGTCGGCGCGCTCTTGCATGCTGTAATTGCCAAACGATCGATTGCTAAAATTGAATCACCAATTCGCAGTCCATTCGATGGGACAAAAATTGGATAAAAATTAGCTGCGGACGATACGATTTGAAATCCAGTTATTCCTTAATCGAGTTACTACATTGTTGGTGAGGCGAATTGGTTGGAATATTGACTAAATAAAGAGAAATAGTTTAATTACCGATCGAGTTCATGCGAGCTGCTAAAAGTGACCCGTCCGAAGCTGCTGCTAGTGGTGGTGGTGGTCTGTGCTCGTTCGAGTTCGCTTCTAAGGCGTTCGTTTTCCAGTTCCAATCGGGTCAATCGTTGCCTGGCCGCCTCCCAATCGGCGCCGCTCCTTCCCACCTCGACGGCGGCCTTGTCCAGCTCAGCCTTGGATTTGCCCAACTCCGATTGCGAACTCTCCAACTTCGTTTCCAAGCGATCTCTGTCGTTTTGTGCTCTGCGAAACGACGCGCTTAGCACGATGCTACGAGCAAATCGATTTACTTACCTTTCTAATCTAGCTGTGAGCTTTTCGACTTCGCTATTAAGTGCGTGTATTTTCATCTTGTACTCGGCTATTTCTCGTTCGTGCAGCTCGCGTTCTTCGTGCTTCTCCTGCTCGGCGCGATCGCGCTGCTCGCGCAGCTGGTTCATTTGCTTCTCCTTGTCGCCGATGGCTTCTTCGAGCGTCGAAAGGGCTCCCTCCGAGGAGCAATGGTGCGCCTGCATCGCCGAAAGCCTCGCCCTGGCCATGTCCACTTGGTTGTCCTTCTCCTTCAGAAGATCCTCCAGGTTCTCCACCTAAATCATTCACATTATTTATCGTTTTATAGCTAGTTAGTTTAGTGTAGTTAGTAATGTAGTTAGTAAATTTTATATTGGAGTTAGTAAAGTTGTTAGTTGAATCGTACGTTATACAAATACTTACTGAATATATGTATTTTTTTAACAACGCGAATTGAATCAACTACTAAAGCACTAATACACGTTTTCTTATATAAACTTGTATGTTTTCCTATCGGGGGCGATTCTGTTTACTCTAATAACAAACCGAATTGGTCATAAAATATTAGCAATAAATACGAGCAGCAGGAGGCTCTTATTTGTAGATAAACATAGAGAAAGTTGGTTAGATTCAGTTGGTGATAAATGGGAAACTTACTTTTCTTTGTAGAACGTTGATTTTCCTATCTTTGATGTCCATGTGCTCTCTCATTTCGGCCATTTCGGCGCCGGCTCTGGCGCGCTCCTGCTGGAATTGCTGCGCCTTCTTCTCAGCGTAGCGATTCTTCTCCTCCAATCGCTGCCTGAGCTCCTCGACGTCGGTTTGCAGCATGTTGTAGTGCTCCTCTTTGGCGCAGAGCGACTCCTTGAGCACGGCGATGTGCCGCTGGTAGTCCTGGTGTTGTTCCTCGAGCGTCTTCATCTTGGCGCCCATGGCGAGGATCTCCTGGTCCCTGCGTTGGATCTCCACGCGGAATTCGTCGAGCTGCACAGACGAGCAGTAGCATGCACTATCCATGCGGGGTAAAAGCGACAGTGAGGTGGTAAAACTGAACTTAAGCGGCCATAGAGTCTTTGTACCTAGTTACATTCTGATAACTGATCCATCTTTCCCGATTTGCACGTCGTTCAACAGAAAACTTACTTGGCGCTTGATAGGCGGCGGTGCCAAGGCGGCGGCGGGTGCAGGATGTGGCGTCAACCGTTCGACCTCGCTCTCTAGCAGCCTGATCTCGCGCTCGAGGGTCGCTATGCGAGCATCCTTCGTGTCGAGCAGTACTTTCACCGTGCTACTAGAGGGCGAGGGTACCAGCTCCAGCTGCGTTTGTAGCGTACGCAAAGTTTCGTTTGCCGCTTGCAACTCCTGCAGAGGGAATGAAGAGGAGCTTGTCAGATGGGCTCGGCTGCCGGCCGTTCAACGCTTTACCACCACCATCGATATATATTTGACACATTACCAAGATTGCCAGGCCGAATCGAACGCGCCAACCTTTAACTAAACCACTCGGCTGCCTACCAATACCTACCTAAATATTATCCTAAGCCTTTTTCTTTATTAGTTAATTTATCTTGTAGAAGCATATAGTGTAGGTTTCCTGGTTTGGTAACAAGCTTCATGTCAAAAATCAATGCTTCAAAAACGCTTTTATCGATTCGAGAATATTTTATAAAACTGTTCCAAAATTAGATGAAGGTCGTGTGATTGTCACAATCGAATATGCAAACTGGACTATTTAGGTGTATACGAGCATGCAAGTACAAGCGTTTGGTGATTATATTTTACCTAAATCTTCAATGGAATCATTGATTTATATTGGATTGATTTTATGAGAGCAGTTTGGTCGTAAAATTGCTATTAAATTTTACCATCCTGGTGAGTTATAATGGCAACATATTCTTTCGATTAGTATATTTATGTGGATAAATTCATTCTAACCAACAACCATATTCTATACTAAGATGATACAGTGAAACTAAAAACTACTGGATGTTTTGGTGTTAAATGATGGCGATTCGATTCGGCGAATTAGCGAGATTTTCGTGGTTAGATACGACAACTATATGTACAAAATGACGACACCGAACATGCTTAATGAGTAGTTTTTTTGGGGGAGAGTGAAGCGTAACCAGATAGGAATCTGAATTGCGCTGACTCTGCGGTGGAATCTTGATCATGTGCCAGATGATATGAAACATTAACCACGGCCACACATACTCTCATATATACTTCTACGATCGCCGCGTCCTCGAATTATTTCACGCCGGAAGCGGAGAAAGAAAGCGGATAAACACAATCTGTATTATCAATTTGAGCTTGGCCGAGAAAAATGTCGCTTCGAGGACGCTTCGAATACGCAAAGGATTTTATTATTTATAAATAAGCACCTGCTTTTGAGCCATAGCTTGCATTTGTTGGAACATCTGTCTTTCCTCCTCTTTACCTGGAACAGACCCAACACCCAAAGCATTAGTCCTAGCACGAGCTGCCCGAATGGATTTCCTACCATTCATCCCTTCACCCATCACGATGATGCAAACATTTAAAACTTAGAGCGGATTTTTGGGAAGAGATGAACGCCCAAAATCCACTCACGAACTCTAACATCGTTACTAATTAGAGTGCATCATCTAAACACCGTTGTGCTAATATAGAAAATTCATTTAAAAAAGGGTGTTGTTATCAGATAGCCCTTTCTGGCTTTGTAACTATGCCTTCGATAACTCGTTTACGTTTCCTCTATGTTACCGCCATCGCCGTCAAATGCACAGAGTGTTGCCAATTCGCGCTGACACGAAATTTATAACAGCGTGTTCAATTTTGGTATTGGTACTATTTCTCGCAACAGCCGATGTTCGAGCGAAATTGGAACAACCCGTACATCAACCACATTATTAAAAACAACTCGTAAAAAATAGAACACCAAAAAGTGAAGAGATGTGCAGGGAGAAAAGCGAAAAAACCTGGGGGACTATGTAAGTAGGAAAGATTCCACTTACCCATGCCTTTGTTTTGAAGCATCTCCAGCAACTTTTTTATGCTCTCGTCGCGCGCTTGCAGCGTTTGCTTTTGCGTTTCTATCCTAAGCTCCAGCTCCTGCTCCAACAACAATATTATTAGCAATAAAATTTCTGGTTAATTCCTGAATTAACTGGATCAATAGCGAAACGCTTGCCTTGATAGTATCCCGCAGTATGGCGATTTCTCTGGTGAGATGTTCGTTTTCCTGATACATGGCTTCCATTTGCTGTTGAACTTCGATGCTGGGTCCTCGCATTCGCATTCGTAATTCTTCCTCTAATTGACGTACTAGCATCGCTTGTTTCTGTAAAACAATACGAAAGTTTGAAGCTTCGAAGCGAATAGGAGACGGGTAATTAAGTTCAAACTTTATTTAACCAACTAAGCACCTAGTAAACGCTTCATCTATCCGCCTCGGGGATTTATTTTGAACAAACATGGTGATTAAATCGGGCGGTAAACCCGACGAGGTTTGGTTCATTTTTCATTTTCGTGAAATCGGCGCTCTTTCCGCTATACATTTTTGTTTGCACCCCTACGAATCGATCGGTAAATTTCCCTTTAGTCACGCGTACCCTTTCTCGTTCTTTTTTATTTTTATACGAGCCTATTTTCCGTTGGAAAAAGAGTCCCGCGAGGTCGAGCGACTTCGGAAATCCAATAACACTCGGCCGGTAATTTTCCAACTATCAGGAGACGTGAATGGAAAAATCGCCGCTATTTTTCTAGGCTAATTTCCCATTCGATTGGTATTCGATTTCGAATCGAAATTAATACGCAAAGCCCTTTATTTGTGCACAAACGAATCGATAATATCTAGGATGTATTAGGGAAATTAATGGAATAAGTTTGTGTTGTGTAGGTTCTATCCTCGTCGAACTTCCCGAGCCACTACTGTTCGTGAAAAATGCTTTATAGGTAATTAGGGAAGAGCGTTGGTTTTGTTGGTATTTATCTCATAGAACGTCGGAAAATAAAATTCGACGAGCAAGGGAATGGGGGAGAATTCCTGATCGATAGTCGACATTGAAAGCTCGCCCTCGGGCTGCTGCTGTTTGTTAACGATATCGCCCGATAATATCTGGGTCGCCGATGAGAAGTGTTGTCTTTTACAGCCAAGATATTTGCCGTAGATTATTCGAAATCGCTTCGATTACGCCGAAGGTTTTTAATTAAAATCCTACAATGGCCACCTTTTCCTAATGAACGCTTGTATTGTTAGAGTAACATTCAATGGAACAACTAAAGCAAAAGTCGGGCGAGTAGGAATAGCAACTGATAACCAACATTGCCGGGAAGAATGATTCGAGCAAATTGATATTCCTGCTTATTAATTCGTTTACGAGAGCTTTTTTAAAGCTGCGCATTAAAATTTTACGATTAAAGGCGCGCTGGTGTAGGAATGTTCGAACGTTATTAAACCACATAATAGGGTCGTTAAGGAGAACTCTGGATTTATTGGAACACGTCTTAACTCGCAATTTTTTAAGAAAGCTTTTTTAAGAATGCCCGAATGCAGCGCTCCTAACTTTAAGCGGCTGGTTTTCGTACTAATCATTGTATTGTCGGTAACAATCAGTCCAGTTGATCGGGCGTATTTATAGAGTTTAAAAGAACGTCTATTTCGATTCGATAAATTTTTTAAGCGAGCTTTTACACAATCCCTTCGTCGCGCGACGTCGCGATCAATATTCGGCGAGGTTCGACGACCCCGTGCCCTAATTCCTGCCGTCCTGAGTGCGTTTCGCTCTCCATTCTTAAGACAATCTTATTTCGAGCCGCTGTTTGTCTTGCCTTCGGTCCGACGGTAAATTACTAATGCTACTAATGAATCGAATTGCTGCAACGGGAGCACCTTTCCAATTGCTCCAAAGTCTCATGTTGTCGTGGATTAGGGTTCGTTTTACCCGCTGGTACATCTGTATACTCCATGCCCTGATTAATCAATAGTTGCTATTGAATGTAACTCGCGGAATTCGTTATGATAGCGCTGCATCGAGCCCGTGGTTTATTATTTTCATTAAACCGCGTTCCAATTTCGCGGGATCCGATGCTGGACTGGAAAATTTACTGCTGACGTGCTACATGGAACGACCGCATGTTTATTTATCCCGAGGGACTGTTTCTAATGGATGTTTCGGTCAGTAATGATTAACGTTTTTAAAGGATCCGGCCCGCGTGAATTAATCACATAGTGTGTCGATAACATTATGATGGGTTTGTATAGCATTGGGTCAAATTTGTAACTAGGAAAGCTGGAGAAGTCGGACGAAGATGATGAATGGCTCAATAAAATTATGTTCAGATGTTCTGTAGCGTATTTCCAATAATTATTCCAATATTACTTCGTCTAATTTTACTGGAATATTTGTCGAAACGGAAGCAAAATAACGTATTTGCTCTCATTTACGACCTTTGATCGTAAACCCGAATCGTGACGTTGTTGGAAAAAAGAGCTAAAAGCATTTTCTCATCGTCTGCTCATTTTATGAAACCGATAGATACATAAATAACCCCCTTTGTGTGTACACAAGGAAATCTCGATATACAGCTTACGCTGTCTTTGCATTGCCAGCTGTTTACACAACAGTACACTCATTGAATACATCGGGGATTTCTCAGAAAATCCACTAATCGCACATACCTAGCTGTATAAAATTTCCTTCGAACATTATTAGAGTCCAACTAACCTGGTTTTCGTTGCTCAACAATTTGAGCTGATCGTTGATTAGACTGTACTTGGCGGATTCCTCCTTGCGCAGGGCTCTCTCCTTCTTCAGCTCCGGGCTCCAGAAGGTCTTGATCGAGTGCATCGACGATCCCAGTTTCTGGTTGGTCAGCTCGAGTTCCTTCTTCAAATTGGCGAGGTCGCGCTGCAGATCGGAGTTCTGGTGCTGCAGCTCGCCGATGAAGGGCTGATGGGAGGTGGGCGATTGCCTGGCCGATCTGGAGAGGAAACTGCGTTGAATTTTAGTGAATTTAGACGCAGAAGGATTCGTTGGAGTTTACCTCGAACTGTACGGTTCATCGTCGTAGTACAAGCCTCTGTCGAGCGATCGGTCTCTTCGATCTCTTATCGGTAGAAATTCTCGTTCGTGCTCCATCGTCGGTCCTCTGTCTAACGATTGGTATCTAACGGACATTGGGTTGGAGGGCCTGAAATAACAAAGCGAGAATTTGAACAAGTCCCTGCCGGTCGATCAAAACGAATTTGTGTACATTTCCTACGCTTAAAAATAGATTCAGTTTATTTGAATTACATATGTATACCATACACCAGCTATTTTAATTACAGCATTTCAACTGCGACCTTGAAGTTTAATCTGGCGATTCTTAAAATTATTGTAATGTGGTAAATTGCAGGGGTTGGTTTTTGAAGCAGCTAGGCATTTGCTACTGGAGCTTTCCTGAACAACGCGTAACTAAAAAATAACTCAATAATGGCGTGATAATTTTTTTATCGGGATTTGTTTGTCGGTGGGCGTTTGTAAAGCCCGTTCGACGGGCGAGCGAAATGAATCGGAATATAAACCGAACACGTTTCGGCCGGATTTACTGCCTGAAAATCGCCGGTGACACGCGAAGCTTTCCTGCTTATTGTTTTCGAATGTGTTTTCCGAGCGATCGCTTTTTTTGCGCGCTCGAAGTAGATTGGAATGGACTCGGGCAAATACGAAAAAAAGGTAAATTAGATTGGAATCGAGTGGTGTTTGTTGGACACTAGAGTGGAACTACCATTTAATTACGGTAAGTTAATTAGTTCATCACAAACTTGATCATTTGTATCCCATCATTGGTTGGTAAATAGTAGGAAAACTGAAGGAATGGAATGGAAAGTACTTTCCATTTTACATTGAATTATAGTTAGTAGTTTTTCATTGGATTAATTCTTGGCTACACGCCCGAAATTGCTGTCGTGTTGAGTGTGTTTGTCATCAATTTTTCACGCAGACAAATTATGTTCGCATCTTAAAATACTAACCCATCTTCGTCTTAATCACATCTTTAAATACTCTACTAATAAATTTAACAAGTAATAGAGGAAATAATTTTCCGTCCTGTATAAAAAGCTATTAGAGAAGAGAAATAAATAGGACGAGCAGGACAATTTGAATTCATTAGTCATTGGTAAAAGCTCTTTGAACTACTGATACAATTAAGAGATACTCGTGATTCATTTTGATCAATAAATAAACATTGATATTTGTATCCGTTATTAGTGAGATCATGGAGAAATCGCAAATTGATTCCGATCCAACCAATGAAATGTTATTGATTAGTAAAGTTAACCAGTACTTGCTATTTCAAAGCGAATTTACCAATTAATCATTGATTGTTGTGAAATTACTCCTTTCGAGATTAATTACTCCAATTCAGTATTTTCTATTTACATCGAATGAATCAATTACATTAAAAATTCATGTTATTTCTTCTTATTACTTACACAGCAACTCTTAAATCAACGATATTAGTAAATAGACTACATTTCATCGTTTTAAATTCCAGACTCCATTCAATTGCGAGTATGCTCTTAAAATATCACGGTAAACATGCAGTTGTCTGGCGTGTAAACATAAAGAAAATCAACTATTTTCGAACGAAATGAACGCACAAAGTTCACCTTAAAACGCCGCTGTCCGTTCGTCGTCCGCTGAAATTGATTTAAATTAATAATCATACACCATGCGAATTTATTCATGCAGCAGGAATAGCCGAAAAATTAGGTCAGGAGTCGCGTTTCAATGGATTTGAAGATTGTTGTGTACAAAAACTTCATTTTAACGAACCTAGCCATGTGAGGTATCTTCATTTCGAGTTTCCTCCTTTAAATTAATGCTAGATATTATAACATAATGCAGGAATTCGTGTTTCACATCAAGTTATGTCGTACAGCGAGATGCTGGTGTATAGTTACGATTTTAACACGTTCCTGCAGTTTGTATTGTGTTGAGCATTAAAGCGGATTTTACTGCTGCAGCAACGATCACATTTCTTGGGCGATTTCCACTATCGGGGATTTACCCATTAGCTGGCTACTTAACAGCGAGCTGGAAAGTTTTTTCGCGTTCGTTAGTTAATATCGGAGGAGTATCGGATCTGCTACGGCTTGACATTTGCAGCCTGACCTATATTTATAATAAATTATCGACGGCGTGTGGAAAATCGGAAACGAACAAGAGGCTTTTTAGGAGAAAGTTTGTAGCATTATTATTTCGCGAAGTAGCTCCGAGTTTTCGGTCGAAAGAGTGATGCGAATTGTACCTGGTAGCGCTCCTGGAGCGATGGTGTCCCGGTCCAACCGTCATAGGCCTTCCGCGTTCCTCCAACATAGGACTCCCTAGGTCGTCCTCCCTGTAGTACGGCGAGTGGTGGTAGCCGGCGGTGTAGCCGTGCTCCGGCGAATTGTTGCCCGATCGCGTCTGCCGCAGCGGCTTCCGACCCAACGGGCTGCCGCCGGGGTAGGCCCGGCTGGGGGATCGGTCGACCGTGGGCAACCTCACGCCTCGCGGCGACCGCGTGCCCCCCACGTACGCGTCGCGGGACATTTCATGGCATTTTTCGAAACGGCGATGCGGGTTCGGGTCGGTGTTTTCGCTCAGGACGTTTTCATCGTCGACGGCTATCGCACACTCGGGGACGCACAGCAGAAGATGTCCGACGCTACTCGACGGCTGATCGCGCCTCACTCTCGGTCGCTCTTCGCTCTCTGTACTGGCCGGACTGATCAATGAAACGGGTGTAGTGTGTGGATGCGCGCGCGTCCACGCGCTACACCTACGCTAAAGACGCAGGGGCGGCGCGAGCCGACGGGATTTCATCGTTTTTCGCCCGAGAATTCGTTGCAACTATTTTGCAACTGTTTTGCAACTATTTTGCAACTGTTTTGCAACTATTTTGCAACATCGGCAATGTACAGTAGTGTGGAATCGCACACAAGTGGATTCAATTGAAACTAGTTTGCAACGAGTCATAAAGTTGCGAGTTGCTTTAAATTCTTGCCAATTTCTGGTGTGTTTCATTCGATATTCGATAAATTACTATGGCAATTGATTGAAACTGTTTTATAATAGTCGCATCCGTGTGCGTGCAGAAGTTTAATAATAGTTGTAAACTGGTTACAGACTAAACTAAATTGAAATCTATATTTCAACACAGTTGCTCCGTGAGCGGGCCTTAATCTTAAATTCCGGTTCTATTGATTATTATTAAAGAAAAGTTAATTGGAAGATTACGTGATGCTGATAAACATATCAAAGTAAGTTTCTCTACATAAAATAATAAGGGTAAAATTATTCCGTTTTTTTTATTTATATCTACAAAGTAGAGGTGAAAGAAATGGAAGCCAGTGGTCAAAATTAGCTATATTTTTTTCACTTTTGGGATAATTTTAATTGATTCTAAAATTACTTCCTGCCACTTTGCCGCCCTCGGTCAATTCGTTTTATCAAACGCAAGGCTGTATTTCGTTTAATAATTAAATTAGGCGCTTTAAAATAGCGGATAGATGCAAAGTTTTGAGGTCGTGTAATTAAAAACTTTGAATTTTCGGTGGTTTTTAAATTGCCGTTTCCCCTAATGTAATTAGAAATAGGCTAGTTGGGGGAGATTTATGTGTTCCAATTTTGCGGTAAAAATTAACATCGAGTTAATTAGTGGAAAATTTAAACGGGGAACTAAATTCGCGTTTTTGGGTTTTATCGTTTGGAGTGATAAAAGGGTTTAGGTAGGCGCTCATAGAATATTTATCTCTATTCTCTTCCTATTTTATCGTATTCACTGATATCCAGTCATATCTACCAAAAAGGGGGATTTAATTTTTGTTATTAACGAAAAAATCATGATTTTTTTTATTCCTTTTGCAACATTCTCTATCGTTAATTTAACTAATAAAAATAATTTTGAAATTGTTACTAATAAATAAATAGTTGATCTAAGTTTCTTGAAACAAACAATATGTAACTTTTCTGAACTTTTCAATAATCAAGTTTCTCTATATTGCAAGTTTTAAAATTGTCTCCAGTTAAAAATAGATTGTTCCTTTGAAATCCCATTAACTTTCAACGATGTACAAAAGGTGGCGTTGTATGCATTACATAAAATTATCCTTCGTAAATGGTCCTTCGTTTCAGACGGACTTCAAATTTTTATTTCACGAAATTCAGTGGACGCTTCAGTTTCTCTACGAATTGCAATAATTTTTTTTCTAGATGATTAGCAAGATTGATTTTCCTGCTTATTAACTGCATTAAATAAAACCAAACCGGCATCTTAAATCGATTTTAATTAAAAATTATCCAGCAATTATTACAAAGCATTATAATTATGGTTAACCTAGTTTACAATAATAAATTACTTATACGCTAATTAATTATCTAATAAGAAGTACGTAGGTATTCGATAGATAATGCATTAATAACTGTCGTTAAATCACAAGTAATTATGCCTACAGCGGATTTGAAATGAAGAAATCTCTTACGGGAGGTGTGTCGTACTTACTCTCCTAGGCCAATAAAAGTTACTTTTGCACAGTGTAGGTAATGGTAAGTACCTACTGAATAATAAACCTATTAAAAAGGAATTATTAACGGCCTGTCAATGAAGGCTCTACAAAAAAAAAAGGACGATACGTAAGTTTACTAAGGGTCATTGTTCAGTTAAAGGTTGCTTAAGAAATAAAACAGCAAATTTTCACCACTAGAAAGACTGATGAGGAATAAGCTATTGTTTTTTATTTTAATTAGTGGTGCTCCGCAGAACATGTTAGAATATTGTCATGACAAAATTATACTATGCAAACAGAAAAATATGATTTTATGTTACAAACTACTTAGAGAAAAAAAAAACTAAATCGTGAGGAATGTACCTAATTTTTGGATTTAAAATATTAGATACCATAACGGTAAATCGAGGGTATTCCGGAGCAAAATTCAATGCATATTTTCAATAACATCTCAACAAATCAAAAAATCTTGCACCGGAATACATAAATCCCACTTACAGCGCGACCTAAAAGTATCACATTTTCCTATCGTCTTATCCATCCATCCGCATTCGATTCGAAACTACAAACAATTTTTTAAACCAACAACTCCCGTCCTCAGTCTCAAAATCGCACCGCAACCGATCCGATTTCCCTATTTACACGTGTATTCCTCAGTTCTCTCGCTGCACGTATCACACTCCACAGTACAACACCAATGGAACTTGCACCTGCACTGGAACGTCTTGGTGTATTGGTGAGTGTTGTAGCCCCTACCGCAGCACATCAAATCGCAACCATCGGTACCTTCAAAGAAACGATTTAGCCAAAAAATTTAGGTACAATAATCGATAGTAAATACCTCTGGAAGTCCTGTTGCATTGCCTTCCGACGGTGCCCAGCGACCCGGCGGCCAGGTCGCGCTCGCAGTAGTTGGGCGACATCTGCAAGAACACCAGCTCCGACATCTTTGGCATCTTCTTGACGGGCACCTTGCCCTTGGTGAGCACCAGGTGCTGGCGGCGCAGCCGGCGCGGCGCGTCGAGGCCGCGGGGCGCGTGCTGCGCCGAGCTCGACGCCACCGGCCGCGCGCGGTAGTACTTCTTCATGAGGGCGTCGCCGATTTGGCGGAACGTCGGCAACGTCTTCCAGCAGGTCTTCATCGTACAGCTGCCCGACACGCCGTGGCATTTGCACTCGATGACGAGATTCGTTTTTACCGCCTGAAAGGGACAATTTTTAGTGGTGAGGAAAAGTTGTAGTTGAAGAAACTTTGTTCAGTTTCTTTGGGGATAATATGTAATTAATGTTTGCAATATATACTGAGTGACAAAAGTAAAAGAACACCAAAAAATAGTTGTTGAAATTTAACCATTTAGTCTAGTTACATGTATAAGAGAAAAATAAACAAATGATTAAAATTAATTCATCAAATTAACAACAAAACTTAAAAAAAAATAATAATGTGTTGCACCACCGTGGTACTGTACACACTCTCTACAGTTTGAATGAAAAATAAAATTTGCTTCTTGGTGTTCTTTTACTTTTGTCACTCAGTATATTTATTAGCATCATCTTGTATATTACCATATTTATGTTGATGTCTTTGCTTAAAGGTTTTTTATATGCATTTATATTAGACAATTAGCCAATTTTCAACAAAATGTCAACACTCTATAATTTACTTTGATAATAAATTCTCTGCTTATTCGTACCATATTATTATCTCATTTTCCAATGCGTCTCTAAAACCGTTTGATTATACAAATCAAACATCGTTACATACTTCAGAAACGGCTCTTATTATAAGTTATTTCGTTCGATGGTAGCCCGAAGAGGTCTGCGAAATATTTCGCAGGTATATATTTACACCAGCCAATTTGCCGATTCCCTATATTAAAAAAAACCACGCGCGCCCGAGGCGAAGCCGCCGATCGTTTGCTACCCGGACTCACCTTCCTTCCGGCCTTGTTGTTGTGCAAATTCATCAGGCTCCTGGCGTCGCCCTCGAGCTCCCGCGCGTCGAGGAAGCGCCGGGCGAAGCGCACCCCGTAGTTGACGTCGACGCTGCACCCGCCCCACTTCCAGCCCGACGGCGTCGGCTCCCGCTTGGGCCCCGGATCGCAGCCGCAGGCCGACACGTTGCCGCGGGCGCAGGCCGCCGTCACGGCGTAGGCGACGCCGGCGCTGCTGATGGCGTACGTGAACGCCGCCTCCCTCGAACCTGCCGCCAAATCACAACTACATTATTAATTTCCTCGCAATTTTACCTGGATAATTATAAGGATCCCACGATTCCGCTGCGGTTCCGCAGCGGTTCCGCAGCGGTTCCGCAGCGGTTCCGCAGCGGTTCCGCAGCGATTCCGCAGCGGAACCTTAGACACGGCGGCTTATGAAGGGGTAGTTTCGCAATAGTAGCGAAAACGCAGCGTTCTATTTTCGAAACACTGCTTGCGCTGTTTTTTTTCCGCTGCCGCTGCGGAATTTGGTACCTACGAAAATAGCAGTTGTCGAAAAATTAATCGAGTTTGTGAAAAAGTATCCAATTATTTACGATTTAAGTGATGAAGACCTATTAAAAATTATTAAAATAAATATCCTACTATTATTATGCTTGCCTATATGTTGCTAATCAACATACTCCTAATAACGTAGTTATTTTTATCTAATTTCTTCCTCTTCAGCTAAACCAAGTAGCAGTAAAACTTCTTCTTCAGACAAACTCATTGAATTGTATGAATTGCAAATATATAACTAATTACACACACGCTCCAATATGTCACTAAAAATCGCTAACTAACAATCGGAAAATTTCGCAGCAGTGCGAATAGTACCAATCCGCTGGCGGAATTTTCGCCGCGAAAGTTTCGCGGCGGAAAAGTTTCGCGTTGTTCTGTGGGATCCTATAACCTCTATACTACACATACATCTTCATAATGTATTCACCATAAATTCTGTACTTTATTACACGTCTGGGATTAAGTGGGATAACAAGATAATGCCCGATTTGATGTTTACCATTCTAATAATTCACCCATCTCGGGTATACCGATACGTCAGGATTAGACCGTAGAAATTTTCATGGTCTTGATATTGATAAATCTCCTCCATCGGCTCGAAGGTCTTTCGCTTGAAAAATCTCGGGCTTCGCCTCCAAGGCGGCGATTCCTATTTTTTTTAAGTCCCTCCGAATCGGCTACTGGTTTCGAAAAAATTAGTTCTAGCACGATTAGCCGGTGTCGACTGTTAGTTTCGGTGATTTTTTAGGCGATTTCATTTGTCGAGGAATCCAAATGATAAATACAGGCATTAATAACGACGTTGGTGTTAAAGAATTTTAGAAGTAAAATCCCCGACGCCAAGTAGCGAAAAATAAATTCGATTCGAACGATAAAGCGCGTCGTAAACATTATGTCGAGACGTTTAAAACGGCTTTCTGGTGTTTATAATGATGATAAAACGGCTTTCGTTTTTCCGCAAAATTCTAACGAGGGCGTCAGATTGATGTAACGCTCAAACGGAGGTTTAGAATTTCAAAAACCCACAATCGGCTATCGGAGGATTTATTATCGACGTTTCCAACCACCTACTTGTATTTTTAATGTCTTTATCGCACCCGATTAAACAAAAATCGCTAACCAAACCGAAGGAATAATATAAGTACGGTGAGCGTGTGAATCCCAGGAGTAAAAAAGACTAGTTCCCTATTAAAAAAATCCGTTTATTTCACAAAACTTGTTACCAACATACCAGTTTTATTCAAACGAAACGTAATAAGTTTTCCCTTAACAACCGAAAGCCACGTTTCGAGTAATCGCCTTTGTACAAATGTGAATTATTTATTCACTTGTAACCATCAGAAATTCAAAAAACGTCCGGCCGGAACGCCTTGTTTGGCGAAATTAACGATGAAGACCTGACGGTAGCGAACGGGCTCTTATCTAGCATCAGTTAATCATGTTGTTAGGAGATGCCGCGGCCCACGCGGCACTCGAAATGTAAAATTGTCTATGTAATGATATTTGTAATAGTTTAAATTAGGCTCCCGCTTGTCGAGGCTCGCCCGATTTTCCCGGAAACTTTGTTATACATGCATGATGTCTTGCGTGTTCTATCTATCACAACACACATTCTACGCTAGTCACAATTAAAGCTACCTGTTTTTCAGCAATCCGATCGATAATATCCGTTATTTTATGGGTGATATGTATTCTTTTATGATATAAAATAAGAAACGAGAAGCGAACACACATTCGCGTACATTCATTATTCGTATGGAAACAAGTTGTAATAACACACCGGCCGAGTTCTCGGTCACGTAATAAAAATAAAATTCTCAATTAATGAGGATATAGAGATTTATTGCATTTACCGTCGTAAATAATGGTAGCTGCGAATGGTAAATTCACCCACACCGGTCATTCGTAATAAGCAATAAAGGATAATTAATTAATACTGCTATTTAATTTACGATCGATGGGCATACACAACTATATATATATAAAAAAAAGTTGAGTTAATTTATCATGATGGGCCTCTTCTGAATCAGATTGGGCGAGCTTTGTAACGCAACAAAACGGGGTTTTATGAATCGGCATTATCTATTGCCGGGTGGATAATTCGATCGGAGATGAAAATGGAGAGTTAGGGGGGCGGCCGAAAAATGTGGGAAGGTGAGAAAACGTGAGCGAAGATCGTGATGGGTAAATGTGGGTATATAAAGTCACGCAATGGTGGATTAATTGGCGATCTTCGTGTTGTTTGACTGACGCCGTGTGTACCGTGGGAGGCGCCGATCATTAGTAATGCTTGATTTATTTCAGTTTTGATTAGCGATAAGTATCGGAGCGGTAACGATTATGCGATTAAACTCGAGATGAAACTACACGAAGGATAGCTAAACTGTAACAAATGCGAGCTGGTATGATGAAATGAAGATCTAGAATAGGTATAGAAATCGAGTTTCTGTTGTGTACCTATACATTGTTGTTAATTTCGTTTGCATTTAATATTCAGAACTGGATTGCTTATAGCGAATGTTCAATTAAAATTCTCGTTTCTCGTTTTACGCAAACGTTCGACAAGTAATATTTAAAGCTTATCTAAATTCGCAGTCGCTACAACATTTATTTATTTACCGTAAAATAAGCGAAGAACGCCGATTTAGATAAGCGGAATAAATCTTCCCCGTAGGCTCGATTGATACATTAACATTCGCCGAGTACCAGCGAGTATTTATCGGATTATGCTTTAGTTATTGTTCGCAATATAAAATAATATCGGATGAACCAGGAAGCGACTGGTAGAACGCAGAATTGGTCATAAAGAATATGTGTATAGCTAGAGGGTGGGATTAATTTTACTGTCGATTTCATCTGTAGGTTAGAAATTTTCGAACAGTACAATTCGAGAAACTTTCGGGCTTTCTCATGAACTTATACAGCTGATTTTCTGTCAATTAGGTTACCGAAATTTACGGCCCATCGGGGACAAAGAAACAATAGGAGACGGATTTTCGACTGAAATAAAAGCGACTTTGTTTCTTCGACGATCCTTCCGCGAAAAATCGCCGGCGATTCGCTGCTCCTCCCGAGCGCAAAATTATCGCGATATTGCCAGTTTTTTAAATCGATTTTAATTTACGATCGTAATCGACGATCCGCCCTTGTATTATACAAATCGCGCGTGGGAAGACAGAGGGATGTAAATGCCTCATGCGCCCAGATAATTATATTCCCGCCTTTGAAATTTACCGCCGCTTCGTGTCATTTTTATTGATTTCAACCAGCGACAATCACGCCTTTTGCTGCAGTATACAAAAAATCTTATCCAATTATTATAATATAATTCGAATCGAGCATTGAAATCGCCCATTATCTCGATACTGAATAAAAACCGATTAGCTGCACCGACGCCCTTTCATCACCGCCTGGAAGATATTGTTTTATTGCAAACCGATCATAATTTTATTTTTATACTTAATTAATTTAATTGCCCTATTGTTTTTAGTTTGATTTATTTGTTATACCGGCCTTTCTCACTTACTCCGCAACATAAAACACTTACAAATTTTATACCATTTGAAAATTTACAGGGATTATAGGGGTGGATAATAGCGGGGTGGGGCTTTTTTTGATTTTACGTTGGTGTATATCTTCGCGTTTAATTCGGGCGTAGGTGACAATGTGGCAAATAAATCCGCCTGTGCGTGTTATCCGAGACGAATGCAGGCAGTTTTTTTAAACGAACGCGATACGATTTCAACAGGAAATCGATTTTTGCCTCAGAGCGATCGATTTCCGATCGATTTTTATTCGCCGTGCACGAGGAAATTCGATCTACGCAAGTATAGACGCATAATACCCAGAGCTAATCAAGACTCACCTATTTAATTAAATGCTAATTAAATATTTAATAATGAGGTAGGTAAGTACCAGTCTGATAGCGATGCGTACGAATTATATTTGACTCTTTTATGTGGATGATTAATTAGCCATAAACGCTCTTTATCAGTTTAATTAATATTTCATACGAATTTTTACACTCGACTACTAGAGTTCTTCGATTGCTTTTAGCATAACATTAACCTCGATTTTAAAAAATCTCTGGGCGTAATTAAAGCTCGTTTTCGTTGTAATTTATTTCTGCTTTTAACGCTTTAGCACCTCGTTCGAAAATGTCGACGATTTTAAAGTAAAAAACAACGGCTTATCAATAAAAACGACACCTTAAAACCTAGTGAATTAGCTATACAAAGTGTTAATTTATCGTATACCTATTATTAATTCGTTTCGTATTATAATAAGAGTTTTGTTAAAGAAATTTTTGTACAGCCCTCGTTTGTAATTAAAGGCATTAATTACAGGCAACATTCGAGCTATTTGCGGTTTTTCACTTAACAAAAACCATTACAAAAATCGATTTAAATTTAATATTCAATCCTGTTAACCAATTTACCCATAGAATTTCATTAAAATTCTCAACCGAAGCGCTTGTCACGTATTAATTTATAAATAAATAAAAAACCCTCTCTTTAAAATAATAAGTATGCGTAAGAAAACTTGATATTATTCAACGGGGCACTCGATGCAAATTCGTGTTTAATTACTTATTTTCAATCTCTTCGTGTAATGAAGATTGATAAAGATCTCGCTAATGAGCTTAGTTGTTTCAATCACGATGCGCCGGCAGAAACCAGTCAGTTAGATTGCGTTCGAGTTTGTTTCTACTAGTGTCATTCAATTAGTAATAAAATCGGTTTTATATGTGAATTTACCTACCTGTATTAATTCCCATAGGTACGGCGATATAGCCGATATACTCGTCGTCCTTATTAGATACAGCATCTTATTTTAATTTCGATTAAATAAGCATGTAATGCATCAAAAAAAACAAACATATACGGATCGCGCGATAATAAATCACCGTCCGATAGCGATCCGCCTCCCATAATTCCTCTCCAACGAAAAACCAAAGACGGGAAACATGCGAAAAATGATAAGTGCCTAAATAAATCGTCCGAAAACGAGACATTAAGTCAGTCCGTTGGCAAATGCTCATAATGTTCGATGTCAGTTTGTGTTTACATCGATGTTATTTCGTCGCGGACAAGCGACGAGTGGGTGGCGCAAACACACCTGCGGAATCTACTACCAATGATCATCATAGAAGTCACCGGGATATGACCGAGACCGACGGCGACGTGGGCGCCTTCCCCAACCGCGGAGTGATCGATGTGGAGCCGCCAATCTCGCTTCATTAGGGTAAATGGTTTCGTACCGATTAATTTTTCAATTCGCGTGGAAAACTGTTGGAAACTCACCGACGATGACGACGTGGCCGAAGGAGGAGGGATTCTCGATGCCGGTGCAATTCCACCGGTGCTGCCTGAATTGGTATCTGCACTCGGCGGTGGCCATTCTGATGCCGTCCCCGACGGCTATCATGGCGTCGGGCGACTGCCTGCACATCTCCCGTTGCCGGTGTATCAATCCCGGACTGTTGGCACAAACGACCTCGGCACCGAAGTCGATCACGCCGATCACGCCGAATACTACCCTGCAACAATCACACAATATTCCCTAAAATAATCCTTGTCAAAGCGGTGATTGCAGTGCGAAAATATCCTATTGTATGATTTTAAAAAGCAGTAACTAGATATCTATTTGCATCGATTCGCACGCATTCGTTTTAACGAAACGTACTAAATAAAAAAAAAACCTTCAGCGAGTGTATACAAAAGCGATTTTCCCAGGTATAGAGATGCCATTCGGGCCTCGAAGACTTACGGCAACGACGCGAAAACGGGAATATCAATCGGAGCTTTTATTATTCTTCTTTGTGCAGTTGGTAGGCATGCCTTAATTGACATGAGATATCTGTTACTAATAAGACCGACAATTTCAAAGACCTCGCTGATTATCTTATTTATATTTCGACCGTTAAAACCGCCTACCCGTTTCGGCGAAGAAAATTTCCTGCGGTATAACGAGTAACAGTAAAAATATCAGCGCTTGATATTGAGCTTATACCGTCACAATCTAGTCTAATTGATACCCCACCACCAACCAATATCCATTCATTGTAATCCTCCAGACGTAAACTGACTGATCGAACTATATCTTATCCATTACTTTACTAACTATATTATTAACTTACAAAGCAAAGGAGTAATGAATACTTATTTGCTCATTATTAGTTTAGTATCAAGGAAAAAAACATGATGTCATCACATCGTAATTATCTATTTATTTACCAGGCCTGCAATTTGCGAATAACTTCTTGTCGACGTAAACAGCTATCTACTATCCGTTAGTATATTACTGATAGTATAATCTAAGTAAAATTCATTGCGATCAATTTTACTACAAGAAATACATGAGCATGTCTAATGGTGCATTTGCTTTTATTCCAGTTTGTACAGTTTTACCGGAGTTTCAATAGATAACGTTTAAATTTAACTAGTAGAAGAAATAAATAATACAAATCTCCCGGTTTCTATGAAGGATTATTTTATCAGATGCGAGGACGAGTGTGGGTTTTCCGTGTCGCCTCGCCGATCGTAAGTTGTAACATTTTGGTTTATTGCGCCTCCTTTCCACATATCGGCTACTGATTTTCATTTAGATAAAGGCGCGCAGGATGCGTTAACTGCTCATTCATTGAAATATGCTTTTTCAAAGTAAATAAAACGAAATGATTACCGGCTATTTATGTGCACAAATTCAACCCGCCTCCGGGCCCGATCAATTTTCCTCCGATAATTTTAATTGGAGGTTTAATTGCTCGTTACCGGCGCGCGTCCGTTTCTACGGGTGTTTGTCGAATTTATTCGATTTTCGGACGGTTTTAACGTTGAAATTGAATGATTTTACGTACTTCATTGTTCATTGGAGGTAGAGAAGATTATTTTTAGTTAGTTATGTGAGCGCATGTATCGACAAAAGGCGCTGTAATTTGCGTTGAAAATCAACCGGAATTTATCACGCCATTTATCAAAAGGAGGTCCCTTTTAGCTCGAAGGCGACACAATACTTTATAATTAAGTAATTAACATAACAAATAAGTAACTGCAATATTTATTATTGTCCATTTCCCTGCACCGTTTCTTACTTTTATATACATTCTGTCTGTATTAGCGAAATGAACAAAGAAAGTATCTAGGTCAAATTATTTATCGTTAAAAAAATATTAATACACTTAATAAGCGTTTACTCTGATAAATATTCCTCGTCGTAAATCAATTACATGCCACTTACACAATACCTTGTCTATTTGCGTATAGGTATAGAGGCGTGGACAATATAAATCCAATGCAAAATGGGTACCTCTTAATTGTTATAGATTTACATTAATTACGCAATATATCTTCCAATAGCGAGTCACCGTGTTACCGATGGGTGTCGACAATTTTTCTTATTCAACGGACAGCGTTAAAAGTTCGAGCTATTTCGCAATTACCGAGTACTTATAGGAGTTAAATTGCACGAATTTTTAGGGGGTTAGTTACATAGATGGTGTAAGCTCCCGTTACATCTGCATTGTGTTCCGTGCAGGGCAATTGTCTCGGGTTTGCGGCGTATTTTTCGGACGGTAGAAATTTGAAAATTGACTCAAAAGGGCTCGACAGGGAGCCCGGCCACGTCGACTTCGACAAAGAAGTGTCGATTTGTGGACGGTCCGATCCCTATACAGTGTTCAAAGACGCCGTATCGTCGGATCTGTTTCGACAAAAGGCATGAAAGGTGCCGGATTGTGCGGTCGGGCGATTATGCTCGAGTACTCGGAGGTGTCGGGGATTTTTACGATCGCCTTCGATTAGAAATAATTAGAAATAATTTTATGCGTTTTTGCCACCTGATTGGTAATTACCGAGCGGCGTAAATCAAACCGAACGAACCATATCTGTAAGGAATACACCGGCGATTTGAATAAATGGATTAATAATTCGATGCAGATTAACTCCATTAATTTCTGTTTGTGTCACTTTATAGTCGCGTAATTGATGCGAATGCCGCGCTTGTAAATAGTGGAAATAATAAATTACGCCGGCCTAACGAACTAATAGCGGTTTGATGAATGCGATATTTTTCCGAAATTTCTGTAATTTACCGACACTGTTGCAGGATGATGCATTAGTCCTTTATTCCAGCGCCCTCGCATACAGATATCGAAAAACTCACGAAACAAAACGATGCTTTGTAAATCGTAAATACAACTGTAACAAATGCGCTCTCTTTCTCCGTTGACAGACATTCTGGGTGGTCCAACATTAACCTTAACCCTTTCTCCATCATTTCCAAAACGAACCAATCCCAGAAGAATCACAGAATCACAACAGTTGTCAATTTGACAATAAATACAACCCGTTTCTAATAAACCTACAACTCTCTTTTGGTATTATACTAATAACTATTACCATACAATTAGACATGCTTAGCTGGAAGTTAACTATCGCAATAAATAATATTTATGCGGATAAAAATGGCGCACTTTTGCAACAATTTAACCGGGCATTGTTGGATTATTGTAAATAAATTTGAGGCGTGGGTAGGTTGTGCGCGCCGGAAAATTGGGTCGTATTTTTAAATCGATTATTTATGATCTTATCAATAGCGAATCGAAAAAAAATCGTCCGACATGAATCGTTCGCGTATTATGCTTGTATTGTCTGGAACAACCACGCATCGAATTGCGATTTTATATATTCATTTATTATTTATTACCCGTAATTAAATGTGCGCTTGTATTGTTTTTTCGCGATAAATCGGCATGAGGAAATCGGGCGAATTTTAATCGAAAGCATAACTAATTTATCATAAATTTTTCACCCTCTTTTACTACTCGAAATTGATCCAAATGGAAATCTCCGTATCGACTCTTCGCCAGCGCGGAATCGATTACCTTTGGAGCCTTTTTAATGCGCTCTCCGATCCGTCGTAAAAAGAATTCAACTTATATATCTATTCGAGAACTAAATAGGTACTAAATTTTATTAATGCTTAGATATGCTAATGGATCCAGCGCCGGATTCGCCCGAATTTTAACCTCTTCGGTCCCAAACTAAATTCATTTACACTCAAACGAAAATCCGTCTCTGCGGGAAACAAATGGAAACATTTCTTCGAGATTATAATAAGCAATTACACAGATCGGTATGCAGAGATGTATTTTTTATATAAAAATAAAGTAATGGCATTCTTACCGGTACATATGCTTATAAACTATAGACATTAAAGTGCCCCAAAACTCGTGTTATGTGAATATAATTTTAGATTAAAAGCGAGCACATTTGAATAAGTTATTCAAATCGCCGAAACCCTTTTAATTGTGACCAATGAATTGTGAACAACTCCAAAATATTATACCATACCTACACAGCAGGATATAGGAGGTGTTCACCTAAATGTCATGATAATAAATTCCAACCAGGAAAATACTTTATACTTCGTATAGCTAACCTTTATTGAGTATTTTTATCGCAATTAATTAATAAGTATAGTAAGTTTTTTTAACTGATTGGTTAGTAGATCATGTTCTAACGGTTAACTTATAATCGTTTGTCAACGTAATGATTAAAATTACAACGCATTGTGGAAGAGATGTGGAAGTAATTTACATAGTTATGTTACAACTTTACCACGAATATTAATCTTTAAATCTCATAAAGGAGTGTATTAATGTTAATCTGACCAAAAAAGATTAGACTTAATTATGTCGGTTAAACGATCAGATCGAATAAGGAGATTCTTATCCGACGATATAATAATAATTGGACGGGGAAAATGAGTCGAATTAAAATATATAAGGTAATTAAGGACGTCGTTAAATTTTTAAGTAATTCGTTGGGGTTTTTTTATTGGGTCGCAATTTAACGGGTGGGGACGTTAAGATGCGTTGATGTGTACATTCCCCGCGGTAACCAATAAATCGAATACTTGAAGATATATCCGTAAAGGCTCGATCACAATGCTCGATTTTTATTTTTAAGGGAATAAATATCGCCGTCATGTCGCATGAGAACCAGTTGTCGGGGCCCGAGCTGACTTTTTTGTTGGAGTTTCTTTGACATCCTCGAATATATATTCATTTTACGAAATGTATCGAGAGAAATGCTTCTATGGCCGTTGGCACGACATCCGCACGAAGAAAAAAACCGCGAAAGAATACGAATGAAGAAATCTGAAATCATTATAGGTGCTCGCAATTTATATGCCGAGTTCGATTTATTGAAACATTTTTCTCCATCGGCAGAATTTCCAACGCTATACGTTCGCAAACGAACTCGTTCTATAGATGCTCGTTTTTAATACGCTAAAGAATATACCTACTACATTCTTTCATATAAAACCATTTACACTCAAATATTATTAATAAAAGTAATCCTAATAAAAGCTGGTTAGGACGTGATATTATGATATTAAACTGTTGGGGAAGACATTTCGAACGGCTCGGAGTGCCAATGAAAATAAATGCAAACGACCTGCGGGGTGTACAATTAGCCTGGCATTTTAATGAACTTTTCAGGTATAAGAAAAAACGAGCCAGTTTTAGAAAATTGAATGCGCCTCCGGGCCGGCTATAAATCATAAAACGACGATGTCGAACAATGCGCTAAAGAAGCCATCTAGGCCGTTTTTACGGACGAAAATCGCGTCTCATTTGCGCTAAGGCTGCAAAAAGGTTCTCGCTTCTATTATATTATGATATGCAGTCGCGGGTGGTACTAATTTTTTTCGGAATTCGACGCGTTCCATCCTCTAACCTGTTTATTATAAATAACCGCAAAGGTCGCCAGTCGTGACCTTACTATTTACCGAAAATCATTGAATTTATATTACCTGTATGTTTCATTATTGCAGTTTTAGACGGGTAAAGATAAAGATGATTTAGCTCAAGTTAATAATAAATTTTCCAGCCTGTGATGCTTCACCCTTCGAAGGTACCCGCTTCTAATGTTAGTCTGTATAGGTACCTAATTTGGGGCGTATTTCTCGAATTGGCTCTCTACCTCGATATATCTGTCAAATAGGTTTGTCCTTTTTATGTTCTATTTCCTATCGAATCGATAAAGGTATCGATACAAGTAAGTGCTTAATGAGGTTTAACACCCTCGAGGAACATAAATTTGGGGTAAATGATGGTCGGGCACCAGCGAAAGACAATCGGCGTTTAAAAAAAAGTCGATTGTAAAATAATTAGAGAGGTATAAACAGCTTTGAAGCTTAAAATTTGAACAGGGATTTTGTATATAGTTTCTGTTCTGATGCATCGTTAAAGTCTCTTTGGGAACATTCGTATAGAACTTTACTGGCGGTAAAAATGTTTGGTGTGGTGGTTTGTAAATTGTGATATTAACAATATTTTGGAATTAAGTCGTAAAAGCGACCGGTGCTTTCACCCGGGGACGAAAAATGAATTTTTCCGGAATTTATTTCCATACGCCCGAGCGCGTCTAATTGGCCTGCCAAAGTGGCGATAATTTTTTAAGATTAAAAGCCGCATAAATTTTACGGTTTTCTACCAGATTTGGGTAGTTGATGATTATATTTGACTCTAACCGGACGTTTATGATTTCGTTATTATTTTTAATGCGGCAATAATAAGCCCGGAGTTATTATTTTTCGGCTGTATTTTGACACTTCGAATTTGCATATTTCGAAAAGGAATGCGAAATTAATATTTTTTTTACGTTCATTTTTCTTTTTTCGCCAACATTCATTTTAATAACCACCGACGGACAAGTACCCGATAATTACTCCAAAGATAAAACCAGTTACGATTTATCAATTAACAAACTAAGCCTTCGAGCGAAAAGAAAGTACCTACCTAAGTATATAGGTAGTGCCTATTTTCTACTGTTGTATACGAATGTCGCTGCTGATTTCAGAAAAACCGTTGAAATGTTAATTCGTATTTAATGGAATTTAATTTCTGTCGTATATCAAACGGGTGTTGCAAGATTGATTGGGAGTTGTATATCCACTTAAGCATCTTTTAAAAAACTTGTTCAAACTGTTTACAGCAAACGTATAGGTATAGGTAACTACATATTTGCAAAAAATAACAATTATTATTTTTAACATCTAAATATTATAGATCAAAAATTTGGATAAAAGATTAACTGCAAGTAACTACCTCACTACCTTATTCTCATTTTATTTCATTTATTGACATACATTTCTATCTTTTTCTCCGGGTGAACATATTTTGGAATTTTAGCTTTTTATTTTAGGGCAATTATCTGAGCTCGGTGGCAAAGTCACACCTCCGCCTGGTACTCGCTCGTGGGTCGTCCGTGTATCTAAGAGCGTTACTATCGAAGATAAGACTATTAAGAATATTTACGATATCGTTAAAAGCACTACCTGTTTAAAAGCTATAAGTAGAGTTGTTGCGCTTTTTCAACCGTCAGTTTCACCTAATTTTCTTCTTGTTATACCTAAGAGTACTCGGAGTATTGAGTGACTTCTCGAGAAATATCCATCGATATCGCATTATTAAAATAAACTGGCTCATTAATGATGGAATCTCATCGGTAGCTTTACACGGAATTCCTGGGTGAATTTCGAAAATAACCAAATTCCTGAAGTTACCCAAAATTTTCTAAAATCACTGAATTTATGGTATCATTTTTTATTTATTACAGCGGGTAATGCAGTAAATTCCTCGACTAGTTTTATCGAATAAGAATTATCGAAAGTTTTTTATAACGATTTTATGACTTTACGAAGTTGTAAATTTAATTAGATAGGTATCTATCGATTTCGTTGGTGTAGGTTTATTTTTAATTAATTACGAAAGTATGCAAATTCGTTTTTAATTAATATTAAAATCATCCGATCGGTCGGTGTCGCAACTGGTCAAATATCGTAAATCATAAATGGCTAATTTAATTGTTCGATTTTGATTGATCGATTCTTTTTCTCCTAAATACTGTGTGAATTTTCTATACAAAATTCGATTTTCCCACGGACTTTTTTCTCCATCTCTTAAAACTGTTTCAAAATATTCGCTCAATTCGACCGTGAAATCGTAAAATATTTACATAAAGTGAACTTAACGTCTCAATATCAATATCGAAATCTCGACCGGGCATTCAAGAAGTATTCATCGGATTAATACTCGACTTAAATCTTTTTAGGTACACAAATAGATTAAAGTGTTTATTTTACGAGTAGAAGTGTCGGCGATGCCGATAAGTACCGTTTCGATTATTTATAGTATTGATTTATGTTTTAATGGTTAGTTATCGAAAGTTTATGTTCTTATTAAATCCATTTATTTCGATCTCAAAAAAAAAACGTAGATTAGATAGATATACATTTTATGCAATAGTGTAATTTGCGATAAATTCGAACAAATATCTAATCCACTTGACAAGTATAATTTGACTTTAATGATAGTATTAAAGTAATGACTCGCTTGTTCCTATAATTGCAAAGAATATTTTCTCAATACCTTTATATCAATTCTATCAATAAATCTAATCATCATACTTACTAACTAAAAAAATAACCTTTTCTATACCAATGGGAAAATATATTTTTTTAATAAATGAATGGTTAATAAACTTTGTAGAAGAGAGAAAGTGAACGGGCTATTTGATCAAGAGTAATGATTTCCTTCTGGCTACAAAGTAACAAATACTTGTATCGTTAAATAGACAGTCATATGCAACTGTGGAACTGCTTTGTTGCAAGCGAATGTTAAATCAGGGTGAGGCACTTGAAGAAAGAAACGATATCATAAAATAAAGTTAAATAGTTAAGGAGTCAAATTATTCCTCAACAATTTCGATTCATCTTTGAGCAACACTTAACAGATTGTGGTTTAAAACAAACTTTACATAAAACTTATCCTTGTTAATAATTATAGATACATCTAATTTCAACAAACCTTCTGCCTAATAAATAAATACAGCAACCTATTTTATGTGATTCCTTCTGAGAAAAACCGATACCTCCAACGATTCATAATTATATTGATTAAAAAGTCGTTCCACTAAAAAACACAGACAGACGCACATTTATCAATCTTGATGAATGGAACAAAAAGCTCGCGTGTCGAAAAAATAGGTTGCGATCGTTTTCGAAACCTTGAAAAAAAAAATAAATTTTTTTTTAAACCTTTTATCGTTCGACGAGTTATTTTAATGGAGCATCACGAAATCCAATTAAAATATGCCTACCGATTGTTTTGTTCTAAATTCCTCGACATGTGGGTAGGACTCTTCTTAACATTCGTAAGGATATTTTGGATAATTCCCCATTTTTTTTCCTTTAAATTTGATTTGCGTCGCATGTCCTTAGCATCTGTATCTTTGAATGTACTTGCATCATTTTAATTGGAATAGTTAACACGTGCAGGACACACAAAGGACATGTCAATCTTTTTATTCAAATTAAAATCAACAATGTGAATAATAAAGTTCCGCATTTCAACGGCAGCGTTTTAAAAACCTAACGATTATTGAATAAATGACAGGAAAATCGTTTTGTTTGTTCGATTGTAGGTATTATTAATAATGAAAATCATTTTTAAGTCAGCTATAAATCAATAATAATCAACGGACATTGCAGGTGGGCGAGGTTATTTTCTAATTATTTATTGTAAAAGGATAATTACGAACAGTTTCCTACGACTTCGGCGTATTAAACGAATTTGAATTAATTCGAATTTAATAAATTTTCCCAGCAAAAGTTGCAATATTTAAATCAATAGAAAATTTTCGCGATTACATTTACGCCGTGCATGAGGCCAGTAAATCCAAGAAATTGGGATAGTTATCAATCTGTTTACAATATTGTCTAAATATTTACCTTTTACTTGATGTAATATTGAACAAACAATGAGATCGTTAAATATGTACACAATATTAAAGAGGCTTTAAAACAATTTATTTTTTATGAGTGGATGCGTCGGAAAATTTTCAAATTGAAGAAGAGTACACGTTCGGCTCGCGCCCTTGACCTTTTCGTACAAACGAAACTCGGAATTTCAATGTGGATGTTTTTTATTAGCGCAAATCCTCGACTGGCAGGCGTCGCACCACGTCAATTTGTCCTGCAACTCCCTGATCCTCGCATCGATCATCTCCAATTGGTCCAATTCGCAGCACAGGATGCACACCGCGTCCTCGAAGCTGCTCTGCAAGTTCACGTCCTTCACGCAATAGTTCAGCTCGAACAAGAAAATCGATTTTTCGATGTTCACCAAAGTCGCGTTGATCTCTTCGACGGCTTTGTACACTCCGCTCCTGATCGGATCTAGAGGTGCATCTCTGCAGGGACACGGGCACTTCTCAAACTCCCTGATCTTACTCTCGACGTCGAACAGCAAGTTGAAAATGTACTGGAGATTCGCATCGATGTGGTCCTGCAGGCAGCGCAGCTTGCCCAGCTTCACGTACATGGGAGCCAATTTTTCGTTGTACTGGCAGCACTTCAGGAATAGTTTCTTCGTTTCTGCTGTTTGGAGTTGGAAGACTTTCGCGCATTCGTCGGTATCGATGCTCCAATGCGATACTAGCGTTTCCAATTGGGCGAAGGTGAGCTTTCCTTCGGGGAGTTTACGGAAATTTGGATTCATTTCGTCGGGTGACGGGTTTATTTTGACATGTTCCAGTTTGTTTTATTGATTCTAGATGGAAAGATGGAGAATTTAGGGCTGAAATCGGTGCTATTGTAATAGTTATAAGCTTATAAGTATTGAAGGGACAATGTCATTAGTAAATGTGAAGAACTTGTGGAAGAATTTTTTAACAAGTAATAGAAAGCAGAGTAAAAAATATAAGAAGGTAATATAGGGATTTTTATTTAAAAATTCTATTATTTTATGCAGAAAAGTCGGTATAAAATTAATAACTGCATGATGACATATTTATTATAGTATTAACTCTGTCTATTTTATACGAATTCGAATCCTTGCAAGGACTCATCTTGGAAGCATTTTTATGGCATGATTAGTCCTCATTTTATTCGGTATTTTATTAGTTATATTCATAATTTTATTTTAAGGAAATCATAAATCTGTTTGATTTAACCACAAACTGTTGAGCATAGTTTTACTGAAGTTTTATTAAAAGAATGTTAAGTATTTAATAATCATATTACAAATCTTTTAAAACGTCTTGAACTGTAAAAAAACTAAATAATTTTCCAAGTAAACGGTGTTTGAAATAAAAGTTTTACCTGAACGTCCAGAGAGAAAAAATCCACACCAAAAGTGCCGTATTCCGGCTAAGGTACATGCTGATTTCTCAGCCAAAATCGTTTATTGTATTCACAAAACATCACTAAAAACGCGCCGATGAGCCTCCAGCGAACGATGAAACGGATTTTCCACTCAAGTCATTTCCCGTGAAAACCGAAACTCTTACCCTACGCGCTTCGTCAACCTGCGATATTCGACTGAAGACGTCGAGAAAGGCGCTCGAAATCCGCTCAAAACGCCATAAACCATTGTTTGAGGTGTCATTAACTCTTCTATCAACATTCTCCTACAACGCGACGGCTTTTTCCCTTCGTTTTCGAAAACGAAAAGCCTCGTTTTGTATTTCGCGCTGCGAACACGGCGCTCTCAGCGGTCGCCCGGATCGCTGATGGACCGATACTTGGTCAATGATGCTGCGTGTTTTGGTGTCAGTCTCACCTGCTTACCGTACCTTTGGATCTGGGCCAATCAACACTCGAGCAGCCCCTCCTCTCCCCCTAATATATGTCGCTGATAATTGTTACAACTCGGACTTATCCATTGCGATAACGGCAGTCGATCGAGCCGGGCGATGAGGGAGCCGGGACTCTTCCGACTGCTTTTTTTTTTATCGCCCGGCGTTCGGATCGTGTCGATGGGCGATAAATCGCCATTGTCTATCTGATTTTGACGCGAGTTATGTAAACTCGCGCTCACGTGAGCGCCTATCTGATCCTGGAAATGCCTTGGTATACATACAGTCCATCAGCGGATAATGTTTTTTGTTTTTTAGTGTCATTATTATCTATAATTTCGTCATTTTGTGGGCAAACAATTCGGTTATTAGGGATGAGTTGCTTGAACCTTTCATTCAAAACAATATAAATTTACATATGAATGTTCTTTTGAAGCTACAATAGATGCACAAGTGGTATTAGCGTTGTTTATATAAAAGATTCATGGTGATTATACGCCAATCTTCGCGGCGAAATGAAGTACTACAGCTTGTATGATTTATAACCTGGTAATAAATTACGCACAATTTATACATCTATTTTGTAATTACAGTGATATTTTACAGAAAAATGAGCAAAACGTTGCGATTCTTTCCCATTAAGTTGATAGATCTATTCAATAATGAGGTTCGATAACAAGGTTTTATGTTATGCTACTTTGTATTGAAAACTCGTAATCCTGCGCGTATTTATGGCCACAATTTTAATAAAAGACCACGAGAAAACACTTAAATGACTACTTAACCGATGGTCATGTTAATAATATTGATGGCACTAAATGATTAATTTCTATGGATATAATAAATTTATTATTTAGCATCTATTATATTCAATTTATTTTCGTAATTAGATTTTTAAACATAAAAAAATCTACATAATGGAAAATGGATTAATTTTGGGCAATGTTGCACTAAAGCCAATATACCCGACAGTTTACTTACCTAGACCTAATTCGAGCTTAATGCAAGTTCACAAACTAATTTCGTGATAAAGGAGTGCTACGTGGATTTTCTTAAGCGATTGTTTATCGAGCAAATATTTGATTGCATTGTTCGGTTGATAAACAAAGTGAATCGAATATTATGCAAGTTATCACTTTTTAACAATGTTGTAGGTAAGAAGGTGATAAATACCTAAATTTGTTAGCTATCGTGAATTAATTAGATGAAACTTTTTATTGTGTAAATCACAAGCAAAGTGCGTAATGGAAAAATATTGTAGGTAAGACCAGAAGGACACGATGTGAATTGGATCGGTTATAATAATAAAAAAAAATAATGAACGAGTGTACTTCCTATGGTCACAAAACAGCGGAACCACAGCCCATTTCCCTTCAGTCCGCCGAATTCCTTTTATCACTGAATAATAGTAATAGACATTCATTGATATTAATTCGCCCGGTACAGACAAATTAATTGATACATATCAAATTTTAACCTTGATGAATGCGAACGCTCTAATTGCACATTTTGTATACCCAAGTTTCTAAAAACTCCTGCTCTGCCATATATCTATAAGCGCGTTGAATGAAATGCACTGTCATAAAAACCGTAATATTTACACAAGCTATCACGAATACCTATTTGAAAATTGTATGTGCACTCGAGATTAAATCCATAAAAATCTTCCAGCAAGAAAAAGTAACTCTCTATTTAGCCAACCGACTCTGTTAATAACTTTTTTTCACTCCGACGTTGATTAGTCTTCGTTTTTACCAGGAATTTTAACGATTACTGTACGCACGAGTATTAAATTTAATTTAATTTTCACCGTCGAAACGACGTGCAAATTTTTTTTATCTTCCTCCAATTCATATAAATTAACAATGCAATGTACGTTGGTATCGATGCACTTTCGTGCTTTATCGTTTTAAATTCACTTATTTATTTATTTTGTTTAGACTAAATCGAATAAAGTGTTTCAAAATTACGATACATCTTCTCACGATTTAATTACAGGGTGTACTAAATGTTAGATAAATATTTATGTGTATGATTTATATTTAAAACCACCTCGGTTTCGATCAAATGATTTATCGAACATTTACATTTCTAATATACAAACTAGCAGGTGATAAATATCCAGGCGATTATTATCTCGAGATAGATAATTATTCGCTATTGCAAATAATATAAATTACAGTTGAATCCGCGATTTTCTAATTCGAAACGACTGAATGCATGTGTATATTTCATTCATTACGAATATACGGCGAGTCGTACTTATTGTAAATGATCATGATCGTCTCGGAGGAATTACCGTAAAATAAATTGCACGTGTTGTTTTCTTATTAGATTTACCCGAGCGGATGGATAAAAACTAATTGTCAATTAAAAGAACAATAAGTTAACGTCGAAGTGGAAAAACTAATGCATTTATAATTTTCTCAAACGAATGATGCAGGTGTCGTGGGTGTGTATTGATATCCTTATGAGGGTTTAGGTGTGTTTAACGGATATTTATAATAATTATGGATTTGTAGGTATATTCAAATTAATCACGAATGCATAATATTATTAGGAAAATATCATTATTTCTAGATAGTTTATTGCGGAAACAAGTAGGTAGGTACCGCACAGAAAAGGTATTATTTCTACGTCGTTTTTAGATACTCACCTCAACAACAATCTCATTTGCACCATTATCTCAACTGTTACACTTCGCACTCGTTACAAAAACCATTCGAGTTCCCTTACGACCGTCTTTTGGAGCGATTTTTTCCCATTTTCGACAATTTCCCGGCGCGATAAAACCCATAAAAGCCACTAATAAAAAACAGGTGCATCGCTTCTTCGCTACCGGCCGAAATTACACCTGATACTACCGTTTGATAATACCAAAACCAGGATGTTGCATAAGAGTAAAGTACGCAAGCTTATCAACCCCTTCTTTTAGAGGTATGCAGTGGCGTTTCGCCTGATTTCCGGAATATAAACTACACGTTATCGTTTTACTCAAAATTAACACACTTATAATCGGTTTAAAACTCGAACTTCTTAGAGGAGATTATAAGAATACCAAATTCAAGAGTTTCACGAGAGGTTCATAATAGATGGTATATGAAGGTAATTGGCGCAGTCAGTAGGATAAATTATTATAAAACCAAATCGTTATGTAAGTCGTTGCGCTACTGGGTTTTTGATCCGAATGTTGTCTTGCATTATCTCCATTAATCTTTCGTTAAACAAAGTAAATGGCGTTTTAATATCGGCGGAGTTTAGGAACAGCGCTCATTAGTCGCCGTTGATGGTCGCTTCCCGGTTTTTGCTCCGCGTATATGTAACGCGATCCGCATTACGGGCAGATACGATTCCGGGTTTTGAGTTTCATTTTCGCGTTTGTTCATCGATTACTCGTTAGCGTTAATTTTCGAATATTTTCGGCGAATAATAACGCGCCAGTTTAGAGGCGAGGTAATGGTAAAAACGGCTTCTCGGGTTGCACGCCGTGCGGAAAACCAAAAAGTCGGAGAAGTTTGATTCTACGCGGTACAATAGAATCGGATTACATTACGGGAATGTATTGTTAACAGTTATTTTTAAAGATCTCGGATGACGAATGGTCATTCATTGTATAAACTTGCTAATTTGTTAGGGGGTTCCAGCGAAATTCAATACGCGGCAGATGCGATATATTCAACTGAATTTAAATAAAATATTGCAGCTATAAATGTAAATTAAAATATTTATTGTTGCTTCAAAGAATCCAAAGGGATTATTTTTAGTTGGTTTTGTCCGTCGCTGTCTAATGTGACTCCGAATTCGTTCAGAACTTGCGAAGAAACTGTTCCCTCTCGTCGCATTCCTGATATTATCCTCTGATTTTCGATATTATTGTCGCACAAGTTTCTAATAGCTAATATGCACCATTGTATAATAACTGAATAAAACATAAGGAAATAATATGAAACTCACAATGCAATATGAATAAACTGGTTAAAAGGATACAAGGATTTTTCACGTCGATATTACAACAGTCTAAAATAACTGGAATAACTTCAGATTCTCGAGCCTGAAATACAAAAAAAACCAATACATTTGATTATGAATTATGTTTAATTGAAGCACTTACTAAATTTTGCATTAATGGGTTCTTCCAACATAAGTTACCTACTAATCTGATTAAATCGACTTTCAATCCAAACACAGGATTTTCCGAGTCTTCCGGAGTACATTCAGCAAGTTTTTGAATGGGTGTGAATAAACTGCCACTACATTTTCCTAATTTGTGGAAATTAATTAACAACGCCGATGCGTTGATTATAATATTTCTATTTTCTTGTAGGATACATAGATATTTATCACTGCTCGATAGACATGACAATATTTCGAGTAGAAGAGACACTTCTCGAATTTCTTCATTTGTTGTTAAATTATTAATTTTGAAAAATATTTTAGGACTATCTAAAAAGTCTATTATTATTATTTGTACAGCAGAAGTGGGTAAATTATACTCCATATCGGATATTTGCTGTGCTCTTATCGTTTCTAAGCTAATTAGTTTCTGGGATGTCTCTAAGTTATCATATAAGTTCCAAAATTCGTCAGTACTTATGCAATTTTCGATAAAAAACTGCACGAACTCACTCTGATTACTTTCACTGTGTAATTTAAACATGATATCAATCGTATCACTTTCTAATGGAACATGTAATGATATATTATACAAAAGAGCAGAACATTCGTAAATGTGAAGTCTCTCATTAACTAAGGTTTTCAAGATGGCTGAAAATTCTTCGTGAACTTTCTCCCCAACGTTTCGATTCGATGTAATTATGTTTATTAAAAACTGCAATATGATCTTCATCAGAATATTGTTCCGATCTATAGTATCGATAACACTTTTAGTTGTTTTTAGTATAGTAGTTTCGAAACAAATAAAATTTTGCGAACGTTCATTAATCGAGGAGTTTCTAAAACACCTGTAAAGTTCTATTAAAGCATTGTTTCGATCATCTGTTAATAGTTCCGTTGAATTGCAGATTATATTTAATTTGGTTTCTAAGTATTTGAATACATCTTCTTGTACGTCTAATCTAGAATATAAATATTAGAAATATTGTAAATATTTAGTTATCTTACTACTCACTTAATAATTCCATCTGTGCATCGTTCTATTTGAAAATGGTGTAAAATATTTCCTGTTACTTGCTCTGGAATAGCTGTTTTAAGTGTAATATATTTTACGTTATTTCTTATTGCACTTTGAAAAGGGCTACTTTCTTTGTCCATATTTATATTATAAATTTGAAAACCAAGTAAATTATCCAAATATTACTAGGTTAGTTACATCTTCTCTTTTTTGTATGACTTATAATAAAACAAAAACTGCCTTTTGCTTATTAGCTTAACAGGCATTTACATAAAAAAATTTGCTAAAATTATGAACTGTATTTAAAAAGTTTATCCTACAAAGCTATACTAAATCAAATAATTACATAATATAATCAAATATAAACTATCTTTATAAATCCTTCTTATGCTTCATATCGTCTATATAAAAGGCATCATGTCAAATGACACTAACGACAGTGACATACGCTTGACATTGACTTTAATGACATTAGTTACTTGCAATTTTTCGTTATTTGTAGCAAAACTTTAAATACATAAAATTAAATCAATTGAAATTATTTAATATCTCAGTGCGTTAATTTTAATTCCTCGAGGTCAGTAGAATCGATCCTCACTTAAACTAATTTACAATTCCATGGATATTTCGATATAAAATACAAAGCCGCCGTGTCACAGTTGTAACCTAAGCGCTTTTGATTTCAGGATGTTTCTAACGCGAAGCGAATACGACAGAGGTGTTAACACATTTTCGCCCGAAGGCAGATTATTTCAAGTGGAATATGCCATCGAAGCCATCAAATTGGGATCCACAGCTATCGGAATATGCACGAGCGAAGGGGTCGTGCTAGCAGTCGAAAAGCGTATTACTTCTCCTTTAATGGAGCCTACAACGATTGAAAAGATCGTAGAAGTAGACAAACACATCGGCTGTGCTGTTTCGGGGCTCATGGCAGATTCACGCACGATGATCGATAGGTAAAGTTAGGTATTTTATACCCCGTAGAATGTGTGTTTATTGTACTTTCTAATGTACAGGGCAAGAGTAGAATGCCAAAATCATTGGTTCGTTTACAATGAAAACATCACCATCGAATCGTGCGCTCAGGGAGTATCGAACCTAGCTATTCAATTCGGAGATTCCGATGATGATGGTGCTGCTATGTCGAGGCCATTCGGTGTGGCAATCTTGTTTGCTGGCATCGACGAAAAAGGGCCTCAACTTTACCACATGGATCCTTCAGGTATGCATTAATATTCCATACGAAATCGCTATTAATTTAGAAATTTTATTCCGCAGGTACATTTGTTCAGTTCGATGCGAAAGCTATAGGATCCGGTTCAGAGGGGGCGCAGCAGAGCTTGCAGGAAGTGTACCATCGCAGCATGACTCTAGAGGAGGCTACCACAGCGGCATTGACCATTCTCAAGCAGGTCATGGAGGAGAAATTGAACTCTTCCAATGTAGAAGTCATGACAATGACGCCAAAGGATATGTTCCACATGTTCACTAAGGAACAAGTGGAGGAGGTAATTACTAAATTATCTTAATTAGGGTTAAAGAATTGTAATTTAAGAGGCGCCTTTTTTTTCTTATCGAACATTTTAATAAAGACAGAAATATATGTATGGTTTTTTTGGCACTTTACCCTTAGTCCTTGTGCAATGTTGTACCGAATAAGTATACATAATAAGTAAGAATGGATATTAAATTTGGATTAGAAGCTTATAAGATTTATGTATGAAAAAATTGATAAAATGAAATCAAATATACGATTTCGTTTCAAGATTTTAAAGTAATACTGCTATTTAGGTATAGATGGCACCACTTGTTCGTTTTTCCCGCAGAACATACAAAATGAAATTTTTCTTCAACGTAATTTCTTATGCAATGTAGAAATTATTGTTGAATTAACAGAAATATGCGCAAACATGGAAAATATATAATTGTTACTCACATAATATTAAAACACAGTTTATATATCTTTATAATAAATGAGCTACTCAATTAAAACCCATATTTAAGTAAATTCAAAATCCAATTAACCATCGATATTATTTTCAAAACTGGTCTGTTTGACATAAAAATCCTTTTAACCGCAATTACCTATCTTATCAGCGATAATTATCATTAAAAATCGAATGTAGGTAGGCAAATTTAAAAAAAATATATATTCAAAAAATGCGCGAATGCAACTCAAAAAAATAATTAATTATACCATCATCCGGAGGTGTTGTTTTGATATTTCATTATATTAAATCTTCAACGTGTTTATTGTTATTCAGGGCCCTTGTCGAAATAATACCCACACAAACCATCTGTTTCCTGCTTCTGTTTCACCTCGAGACCCACATATATATAAATAAATGTAAAAAAGGAAGACCTCCAATTATCACTCGAAGACAAAAACAGCTCGCATCGGCTTATGAATCCATTTAATCGCGCTTAAATCATTACGGCCTGCTTAAAGGTTTCAATGAATGGTCGTCTCATTACCTGTACTTGATGGTTTTTAGTCGTTCGAGCAAATGTGCATTTTATTTATTGCGATTCCCATTAAAATATGGGGGAAAGTTGGTTATTTTACTACAAAATTCCCATTTTTTTGGACTATTTGTTCAGAAACCTTTACAGTGTGTTAAAAATTTCGTTTATGTACAATTAAAGAATGCCTTATTGAAATATGTTAATCACAGTACTAATAATAATTTTGTAGTTCATATTTGCAATATAAACATAGATATGTAGGTAGTTTTATTAATTTTCTTTATATTTCACGTTATTCGCTTCGTTTATGTCGCAAACGTTTAGCATACCCGGTTCTCCCCTATTACCTCGCGGATAAAAGAAAATATGAAGTAATTAAATGCAATTCGCCCTCATGCGTTTGAAATTTAATCGGCTTCTTTAACCTATTTTTAAAATAGCCAGACGTCTTGACCTTGTCGTTTCTCCGTTTTTTGCAATATTTGTCTGCCTCGACCACGCAATACCCCAACATGCGCACGCTTCGTTAATTAGTCGGAAAACCTGGACAATTGTAGACAATTAGTACCCTCAATTAACCGTATTGGATTTTTACAGGCGCTAAAAACCATGGAACGAATAGAACCTGAACACCAAAGGAGCAGTTTGGACGGTAGCCTTAGGAGAGTTCCCTTGAAATAAATCGATTTACTTGTTACTTTTCCAGTTAAATAAATCTTATTCAACGTTTAGTAAGTTTGTTTATACACACAACCGCCCCTCGTCAAAAACTCCCAGGCACATTAACACACAGTTAACACGACAAATCCTCCCGGCGTTAAACCTAGCGTAATAACCCTCCCTTCGAGCACGTGTAAACGCGCTGTAAACGAAGAAGAAAAAAACCCCATCTCTAATCTGAAATCAATCCGGGGGAAATATCCTTTTAGGACAAAAGTCACCGCAAATGCGGCGCGCTGATAGGACGGCTCCGGCTCTCTCGAGTGTACAAACGTTGACAAGAGGATGACAAGCGAAAGAGAGTCGAAAGGGTCGCGTGCTAGGGATTGACCTGTTGACGACGGACCGAAAAATGGAAGCGCTATCTTCGACGGGCAGCGAAGCCCCACCATGGGAATTCTCCAGGAGATATCTCATTCGGCCCCAGACCTACCACTCTCCTATTCTTACAACCGGAATTGAAATTTCTCGATATAAGATGGACTTAAGTTCATCCGAACGCTGCTTTTCAACCTTAATCAATCGCTTAAAGAGTATCTTTAATGTAACCAGAATGTTTAAACGATTGCTTTTTAAAAGAAGTTTCATTTTGATCCGCTTCAATCATATACTGGAGAAACCTAAATTTGTAGTACATAAAATAAGCATTTTTCGTTAAATAAGTAAAAGGTTTCGAATGACCGCTCCTAGTTTTGCAAATTTCCTTAAGTAGGTCGACAAACAATGCTCCCATTACTGGTAATAAATATGATAATAGATCCTGTGGTGTAACAACGCGGCGTTTCGTTCTAATACCTCGTTACATTAACGATCCTTTCATGCGCTAATTTAATTTTTTTTAAATTCGTACATTGGGGTCACGAAATGCCTCTCTAATAACTGCATCTCAATGTCGATCCGATCGAATCGAAATCCGGATTTACAGGGGAATTATTAATTGGATATTTAGCTCGTTTGATTACTAATTGACTCGAAGTTATAGAAGTAATGAAGTTGTTACGGGTGTCGAATAAATTTTAATTACGAAACCAATTTATGTGCATATGAGGGAGGATATTAATCCTGCATTAAAAACTCGCGTGGTGTCAGTGGGATCCTGAGTATCACCCTCATCATAATTCGTTGAATGGCGCATCGATCACCTGTGGGTTTTTTTGCGGAGTTTGTTAATTTACCAGTATGATGGGCGCCAATTACGATTTATCGAAGTGCTAATCGTGTCCTCTCATTTCAGTCGATTGCATGGACAAACGCGCTACTTAACTACACGCTGGACGTATATTAGAGCGCGATTACTTATGTTAAAAGCTCGTCGCGATGATTATTGAATTAATAAACCTGATTCCTCGACTTTTATTCGATCGAAGTTAAAGCCTAAGTACAGGTAATCTTGAAGAGGCAATGATCGTTTATTTAACCGAAGTAAACGCTTAACCCAGATGTTGCAAACTTATCATAATATATGTGCATGCAGGAAGAATTACACGACTTTCGCTCCTTTTAGTCTCCCGTTCGTACGCTGAGGTATTTATTAAAATGACAAATGGAAATATTTTACTCGGACACGATTCTCGCCACCTTTTATCGATAAATTAATTTAATCGGTAATAAATTGGGGAATTTAGCGCTTACATTAAGAGTAACATGTTCATTTTATTATTCAGTTGGTAATTGAGCTCATCAAATGAACCGCTCGCTTACAAAGAAATTGTACATCCACCGTACTTACCAGATACAACGCCCGTCGATTTTTGCTCGATTTATATTTAATTGATAGAACGAAAATTGGAAATGTATCATCGGAATTTTATAGGGGAATTCACAGTCGAATTGCTCCGTTGAAATGTGGAAGCCGCGACAAAAGCGCATATAACGATACCGATAAACGGTCTGACGGGTAGGCGATTTAAAAATAAACGCTGGCGCTTTCCAATTAACGCTCAAAAATGGAAAATCCTCCTAAACCATGCACCATTTCACTGAAACCAGAATGAAACTGTCACATCGAACAGTCGCCCAAGCGGAGGGATCGAAACGGAACGTCGCGACCGATCCGCATTTATTCGTTTGGACCGTTGTCGGGAATAAATTTCAATTTACGCGATGCGACGATAAGAATTGGGCGCCATCCCGGTGGCTTTTTATTCTTCGGCAGTGCCAATTATTCCGTTAGAGCCTCGGATGTTCATATTGATTTTTTATTATATTCTCAACCAACTTTGTATCTCCACAAATTATTATATTTACTACACAAACGTCTACTAAAATTATTCGATTTTCAAGTTGAGATACACGCTGTACATAAATTAAAAGATAAGAAACGCGAGGTGATCTGCTTAGAATTTTTATGAAATTTCTCGTGTAGCAAAAAATAACCTACATACCCACATACAATTTATTTAACGATTAACAATTCATTTCTTTTAAATCGACTATTAAAATTAGACACATCAAGTCTAAAACGATAATCCCATTGACAAATTGAACCTTGTTAGAGACATGTAACGTTTGCTTTTTTATGAATAAATTCGCGACAATTTTCGATTTCTTTTTGTTCTCGTACCCTTATAAAAGCGAGCATAATTTATCGCTCGACATTTTTCTAATTGACTATCACCACGAAACGTCCATCTGAAACTATCAATAATTACATGTCAGTTTCCTCGTACTTACCCGAGCCCTAAGGTATTCGTAATTCATAATGCGGGCCCTGGTCTTGTACTACGCTTAATAACGAAGATTTTTTTACCGTTTTTAATACGTTTAATATCTGATAATGTTTGCATTTGGTAATTGTTGTTCTATAATTAATTATTGTTGATATTTACTAAAACGGTTCATTATATTACCTGTACACCAATTTACATCTATTACATAGTTTGTATCAACAAAGTTATGCTACTACAATATGCAAAAAGTATAATAATGTAATAACTAGAACAGTTAGTTTATTACTTTTGTTTAAAGAGGGAGTAATTTAATTGCATTTGTCAAGAGTATGGAATATAATAGTGTGTTTAACTAGCCTTCTGGATAGTTAAAAATTTCGTGTAAAGCGTTAATAAAAATCGAGTAAATCATCCCCCGAGGTACATCCAATTTCCTCATCCCCTATTGTCAACGTGGACGTTGTGTACAAAAAACAATTTCGAAAAATACCTACAACAGAACAGAATGCGACCCGACGCGATGGCAATTACTCGCCGCATCTGCTTTGCATAATTTGTAAATGTACTTATAGGAGCCCGAAACGGCTCTTTCGCTTCGAACGCGGGCCCGATTTCGACCGAAAATTAAATTAATAAGGGATATATTCATTAGAGATACGAATCTGGAGGGTCGCAAACTAATGTTTAACCCACGTTGGGGCTCGCCTCTAATTTTAAAGCGGGCCCGATTTTTAATAACGGCTCAAGCATTGATGACATGTAGGAAGGATTGATAATTTTTTCACTATTATTTTTATTAGTAAATAATATGGGTTGTCTTTAAGAATAATGTTGATACCTCTACTCTTTGGTGCTAATTTTGGAACATAAGAAACGGTTTACGTAATACACTATGATCTACTTTTTCTAAGTGGAAGTAACTTTTAATTTTTTTTATCCTTGTATTATTAGATACTCTTTCTTCCTATCGTTGTAGATAGAAAGGCATTTCCTTATCCGCAAGGAATAATCGCATTCGTTCGTGTATTATTATCGTCAACAATAATTACATATTCCGCCGTATTGAAACCACACCTATTCGTTTATTTATTTAAACTACTATTTCGAAAATATACCGCAGAGTGTTTAATTCGAATTTCCTATCGAATATTCGCGTACCCACATATTAAAGCGTTAACGAGAATATTGTTAAAATCTAGTTAAGGCGACCATTTTTTCGCAAGGTGTGCTCACAAAAAAACCGCTCGCGAGGTAATCACCTTGATTAGAAAATATGGAAATTAAATTCCGTCGGGATCCTATAAAAATAAACCAAGATTTTTAATCGAAATTGTTTTAATCGAAACAACAACTATTGTCTTTTACCTCCTTTAATCCAATAATATAATCACCTCATTACACCATTATCAATAGATAAATTAGTATACATACTACAGCATTTATAATTTACAATACCTCATCGTCTAATCGATCTCTGGTAAACGAAGAGCGGTTGTTTGATGGAACCGCAGATAGGAGGCAGCACCTGGTGCCCGACCTTGTACAATTCGAGTTTCCTCTTCAGCCGTTGGTTCTCCTCGCGCAGCTCAATCACCTCCTCGGAGAGCCGTTTCCTCTTCTTCAGCACGTCCGAGTAGTAAGTGAGGCCGTAGCTGAGGCCTTTCCACACTTGATAGTAAGTGGACCGTTCGCCGTACCAATTCCTCACGTTCTCCCAGAACACCTTGATGTCTTCGTCTTTCAGCAAGCGGGAGACGGTGAGGCGTTTCTTCCTCAACCTTTCGCCTGTCGTGGGATGATTATGATAGTTTCGTACCGTTGGAAGTTGGTAACTTACCGTTGGTGGGTACGTATTCGGACGTGCCGGCGCAGTTTTCGAGGAAATCCAGCAGAGCTTTGATGACGTAAATGCTGCTGATGACGAGAGTGTGATCGAAGTGGAAGGATTGCTTATCGGCGAACGCGGCGAATTGGCTTCTCTTGATTTTGGACGATTTCCTTTGCGATACGTTGGCGTCCCTGTCGAATTTCGAGATGTCTACTAATTCAACTGATGGTTGGTAACATTCGTGAATGTCCACGTCGGATGTAACTACGTCAATCACCATGTCTTCTATGGATTCTCTGGTGTGGGTCGTTTTGTACATCGCTTCCATAAGGTGGACATATTCAAATGGCATTTCGAAATCTAAAACCATTTTTTATACATGCCACTTTTTGTATCTTAAAAATAATAAATAATACCTCCTCCAGAAGTAGCGAACGAGTACCGTTGCGATAAAATCTGCGACACGTTATCCTCGGCCATTTCCGGTTCCTTGGTACAATTCAAGCAGACAGTGTAAGGCAAAAAGAACTGAAACAACGCGGTCATATCTTCTTCCTTTCGGATATTCATCGATTGAAACACGTTCTCCAATCGCACCAAGCTGGTGTCCTGTCTGGATTGAGCCCCCGTGATCTCCTTCATCTTTTGCTCGGTGAGAAAGCCGGTCTTGTCCGACGTGATGACCAAGATTCTCTTCAGCAACGATTTGTTTATTTTCGGCGTCGCCGGTTCGTGGCTCAAATCGCCGATGGTCCGACGGATTTTGTCCTTCACGATGCCCAGCACGTTCATGGCGCTTTTGAAGCTCGGCAACGACGCCATCTCCAGCGACACGCCTTCCGCCCACTCCCACGGCAACGCCAGCTGCTGCTCGTAGAGGACCTTGTCGATGCGCGATATGTCGCGCAGCAGGTTCTTGGAATTCTTCATGCCCATGTTCCAAACCTCGTGGAACACCTTGTCGTTGCCCGTGGCGATGTTATCGGCCTTCAGCTCGATGTCCAGGATGTGCTGGTGCAGCGTCTTCAACTCGTCCTCGTATTTGTGGATGCGATCCTCCGTCGTGGTTTTGTAGGTATCGATGGTCTTCCTCAATGTGGATATGTCCTGCTGCAGCTGGGTGATCCTTCTCTTGCGATCGGCTCGTACGAATCGGTTTTCGACGAAGCGCGTCTCCAGTATCTGCAGGTTGTATTCGAATTGTTCGAAGCTCAACAGTATGGCTCCTTTTAGATTTTCCAATTCCTGTTGGCAGGTATTCGCGGCGGTGGAGAGCTCCTCTTTGATTAACCTGTAGTGCTCCTGGAACTCCTTCGAATTGTTTTCGAGGGCTTGGTTCAAGTTGTACATGAAATTTATGCGTTCGGTGGTGGCGTTGTCCAATTCTATTCTCATTTCGTTGTTTAGTTCGTTCCAATTGTCGTTTCTAAAGTTAATAAGAAAATAAGGGTATAAATTTGTAGTTGTATAAAATATGTAAATCGTACTTTTCTTGCATATAAGCATTGGTAGCATGAGTGAAAGTAGTCTGCACGATGGTGAATTGCACGTTGAATAACGTTCTCATAGAGGCGATGTAGTTTTCAACTTTTTTGAAGATGTACTGAATTTCGTCGGAGTTCTTCGCTTGAAACGAAACGTAGGCCTTCTCCGATTTGTTGATCTCCTCCTTCAGCATATTGATGGTAACATCTCTATGCGCCATCAGCGCATCGCATTCTTTCTTCAACGCGGTGATGGATTGGTGTATTTGAAGAGGATCGCCGAGCACCTGCAAATCGTCCCATTTCTGTACGATGGAATCGAAGTGGCTCTTCGCCTTGGCCGCGTCCGCCTCCAGTTTATCGATCCTCCTGTTGGCGTTGATGGTTTCCTCTTGCCTTCTGGCCACCTCGACCACGTTGTTGCGAATGTTCACGTCGAGCAGGTCCCGTTCCGCCGCTACCACGTGCTTACCGATCACATTGGCGGACTTTTCTTTTTGCAGCTCGTAAGCGGTTTTGGATTCGGCGACTTCCACGAATTCTTCGGCGTCCCTGGGTGGAAAATTCGTGAGTGTTTGTACGTTTGGTGTTGGTGAAGTTACCATTTTCCCTGTCTCCTTTGTATGCGCAACGCCCTGAAGAGTTTCCTCTGCTCCGGATCGTCCGAATTCAGATTAGGGCCTTCGGTTTTTTGCGGTTCATCGTCCGATGTATCCGACGGCTCGAGCGACAGGCCCATAGATAAAGCGAAAGACATACTTAAATCTTATTAAATATGCTTTGTTAATTCAATAGTTAAAGTTAATATGCATTTAACGCTATAAAATTGTATACGGTACAAACATAAATCTATGACATTTCAATTAAAAACTCGTTATAAGTGTCACAAATAGTTTTTATCACTAGTACTTGTTTGAAACTTTTTAGTTCAAAACTTGCTGATGATAGAAGATGTTCTTACTGATGAAGGTAAGGGAGTAATTGTGGAAGAATATCAGAGACGACCCGTATATGTATATAAATATATTTAATCAAACTATATCCGCTTGAAGCAATCGATAAATCCCTGAACAAAGTTCGAGTTCGTTCCTCGGGAAACATCCCCGACTGTCGCGACAAGAGACGGATAAGGGCGGTTCGGGTTTAATGAGTGATTTATCCGGCACAAAGAGCGTCTCTGGAGGCCTCTATCAGGCGCGTCCAGACGCCCGGAAGCGCCCGGCACGCCTACCAATTCGGGGATATATATATTAATAGCGCCGCTCCGTCGGCGATGCGGAGACTCCGTGAACCATGAATTAGAATCGGTTTCGCCGAGGCAAAAGGGCGAAACCGACGCCAAACATGATAGTCTCAAAAAAAAACAATTATAGTACTTATGGTACTTCCTTTAACAGACTTCAAACAGTACAAGAACGTTTGTTTTGTTACTGATGTAACTTAAGTGGTATACAAACGGTGCGAACAGGAATCTCGCAAGCGTGGTACCCGCTAGTACTGCTGCGGAATTTCGTTTTCTCGGCGGCTTTTAACGCGGTAGTCGGTACATACGGTTGGCGCAATCTGGTCTGCTCTCATTATTCGAGTGAAAGTACCGACGGAGATAATGATGAGGAGTAGTTGGTACCGCTCGGCGTCGCTCGTTCGGAACTAATTGTATGCAGTGATTTAATCATTCCGAACTGACATATGGCACCCGCGGTACCGGCGCTCGGCGTCGAATTCGAGCGGGTACTCGCTCGCACGAACGTGGAAAAAAAAGTCGTATATGAGATTTCGTTTCGTAATTCGTGAAATTATTATATTATAGGTACTACTTTCTCTCGTATATCGCCTAGTAGCGACTGGACTAATTGATTTAGTTAAGGTAACAGATGGTGTAATAGAGAAAATGCAATTTGATGTAGATTCTACCAGTAATATCTCGAATTGTTTCATCAATTTTCTGCTGTAAATAGCACTTAAATTTCTTATAATTTTTGCATCATCTATTGCGACTACTTCTTCGCATTTTACGAACATTTTCGAGTATCATAAACCTTTTTGCAATATCACTGATTGTGCAATGTTTTTCAATGATTAATCAACATAAGTGTGATGATTTTGTCCGTTCGAATGTATTTCATTTATCAGGCGTTACTCAACTTAATTAATAGACGCACAAATTTTGTAATATTCGATTTTTTATTGTACTTTTCATTCGACCCAATTTTTTTGAATTGGCCATTAGGTACACGTATGTTTCACAATGAATCGAATAAATTAATTACAATAATAAATTGAAATATTTTTTCTTTACATATCAGTAGGTATTGCTAGAAATTCATTTCCTTGTTAAAAATATAAAACGCATAACTATTAGAAATCATTTATTTAATAAAAAGTAGATAAATATACTAATTAACACAGTTTCTAAGTAATAATACTGTACGCTTCCTGGTTCTGAGGAAATTAAGATGTATATGTAGATAAAATGACGAAATGGAGTATTTCTTTTTTTCATACAACAGCGCATAACAAGCATGTGGCAATCTTTTAATAACAATTTTATAGAATCCAAAAGCTATATCTTATTCACATCAATCAAAAACAACGCTACTGAAATTATTATTAAATAGGTATTACCAAAGACTAGGAAATGTTTGTTTTATAATGCACTAACCAATATCAGCGGATGATTAATTTGAATAAAATATAGCGAAATATAACACAGTAGTACTATTTAGTGGTATCCGTGTCCACCGTAATCGCCGCCCCCGTAATCGTCTCCTCCGTAGGACTCTTCGTGGTGATGAGAAACGTGAACTGGAACCGCTACTGGTACTTTAACTGGGTATGGAACCGCTTTCTCTACTGGGTAAGGTACTTCTTTGATTACTGGGTAAGGTTTATCTACGTGCACCTGAAACGATAACAATTTTACAAATTTTCGGACAAGCGTTCTGGGATAATTAACATACCTTAACTGGTACTGGGTAGGGCTTCTCAACTTCGACTGGTACTTTCCTATCAACGGTGTAAGGTTGAGGAACCGGTACTTTGATGTGTACAGGCACAGGTTTCGGTACATGAACCGGGTAAGGTTTGTCGACGGGTACTTTGACTTCGTAAGGAACTGGTTTTTCGACTGGGTAAGGTACGTGTTTTTCTACTGTAACGGGGTAGGGTTTAGGAACATGTACGGTGTAAGGCCTGTCGACTGGTACTTTAACTTCGTACGGAACCTTCTTTTCGACGGTGTAAGGTTGCGGGTAGGGCACTTCGTATTTAACCGGGTACGGTACCTTCTTGTAGACGGTGTAAGGTTGCGGAACCGGTACCTTTACGGGCACTGGAATTTTCTTTTCTACAGTGTAGGGTTGCGGTACTGGTACTTTAACTTCGTACGGTCTCGGTACGGGCACCTTCACCTCGTACGGTACCTTCTTGATAACCTCGTAGGGTTGCGGAACGACCACGGGTACGTTGATGATTTCCTTAACCGGATACGGTACTTTCTTGTAGACATTGTAGGGTTGAGGAACGGGCACCTTAACCTCGTAAGGTACTTTCTTCTCTACCGTGTAGGGCACATGCTTGATGACCTCGTAAGGTGTTGGTATTTTCTTCTCCACTACCACTGTTTTGACGGTTTCGTGGTGATGATCGTGCCCGCCGTAATCCTGACCGCCGTAATTCTGACCGCCGTAATTCAGACCGCCGAAATCGTGACCGCCGAAATCGTATCCACCGCCGTGATCGCCCAGACCTAGCAGACCACGTTTATCCTGTTTCTTGCTCTCCTGCTTTACTTCCTTTTTTTCGGACTCTGCAGCTAGAGCGTAGCAACAGCAAACGGCGATGACAATCTTGAAAAAATAAAACATATATTTTTCTATTAATCGATTTTTAAATGTGTTGTAGAGTTAAAAGTTCAATTTAGGTGTTTTTAAGAATCTACTGAAAATGTATAAAAAAATATTGAGCACATAATTGTTTTAACATCTTTATCATCACTTTTTCTTTAATCAATGAACAAAAACACGAAATAGAAACTACAAAATCACTCGAATCATCCACTGATTAAATTTAAATCTAAAACCACTGCTAAAAACTTCTCAAAAAAAAATATAAAAAAAAATTAATATTCAAAACGTTAATCCATTCGAGCAAAATCACTAAACACCACCAAAATCGAACTAAATACACTTCTAAACCGCATGTGCTTGTCTTACCAAGGCCCTCATGATGGCTCGGAGAGAATTCGGAAGGCTTTGTGTGAGCATAATTCCTAGTTGTGGTTTATATATCTCCCATGAACATACTTTCTATCAAACAGTCATTCTACCACCTCGTTCGTATATTCCACTTCACTTCCATATCCTCTTCTTATGCAACGCCGTGAGCATCCAGCGTGGCGCGCGCTTCGTACAGAGGATTGTACAGAGTGTCCTTGAATATAACAAAAATTAAACCTAAAATTGGGTTAATTAAGTGTTGATTGATTTATTTAATGTTACTTACCTTACACTGTTTTATTAACTACTTGTTTACCTTCAATTGAAAGTTCATGTTGGTTCATTGGATTTCATGAAACTTAATGGATGTAAAAAAATATGTGTGAATGATTAAATTATTTTAATTGTAGTTATTAAAATGTGGGTTGTTTTCTTTGTAGTTCTGTGAAATTGTCTGAATTTTTATTGAATTTTCTCTCCATTTTTTGACAAAGTCTATAAATGTAGTATATTTTCTTGTTATTTCTTATAATTTCGACTTGTTCTTAGTGGTACATTTTACAAATTTATTCTTTATCTATTTCTTTTAACGTTCATCACAATTATCACAATTTTTTCCCTTAATTTCTGAATTTCCTCCCACTGGTTTTGTTGGAAAGCCTGCTTAAATTTTATCGACTTTCTCTCTACTTCTATTACCTAACATTTCCCATTTTCTCTCAACTTCATTAAATACTCTTTTTCATTATATTTCATTACTTATACTATTCCCAGCTTCATGCAATTACTTTAAGTGCTCAAAATTAACAGGAAAAACTCCTTAAAAATACATTTATTCCAGACGAATCCAATCCAATAATCATCTAAACGTACGGGATGGGTGATAGCAATTCGTGATAAATTTAAAAGAAATTTCGTTCGAGTTTATTCAATCCGTATCAAAATGGAACGCGCCATTCACCGACTTTGGCTGAAAAAGTAGGAAGCAGCATTTTTGTGCATACGAGGAACTGGTGAAATGCGTGCTTTATATATTTAATTATACGATTACGCGATGGCAAACGGCGATAACGCTGCTGTTTTGAGTAAATAGCCTCATTTCCTTATCGGGGTTTCGTCGAGCGCGATTTATCGGCCCTTCCACAAAGGGGAGGTTCGATTTGAAAATTTGGCGGAAACACTACAGAGGGAGCCGCATTAGAGCTTTGTTTTTGGTAATTTTCCTTGATAAAAATTGCAGCTTACCTTTCCTAAAAGCAAGTAGGTACTACTTTTTTTATGGTTGTGAACACACCTTCACGGTTGATGAAAATTTGAAAGTTAAAGTATTTGATGAGACCGTTACAAAACGTTGATAATAAAGAAATTTAATTGGATTATCGGCGTTTTCTATTCCTCTTTAAATTCGCGGGATTTTGGTATAATTTTCGCGAATCGTCGACAAAGTCCGATGCGAAATATTCCTTGACAAAAGTTATTTTAAATTCTTGAGCAAAATGAAGAGTTTATTGCAAAGGATGTCGATAAGTATCTTAATTGATTATTTGTAAGTTATAAAAGCGAAAATTGCTTAAAAAATTTACAATCGCATTATCCGTTTGACGAAAGCATCCTTTTAAAAACTAGTAGCGATTTGGACGATAAAGCAACGAATGATAATAAAATAAAACGATTTAAAATATAGCACATCAGAGGCGTTGCAAATTATATTTTTTACGTTATAAATTAATTCGACTAAATAGGTATAATCTAACTTAATAGATCTACCAATTTTATAGTAAACAACAAGAAAATTGCAACAGAGAATACGTATTAAGCAAGTAGGTTCAAACAAGGCTTCAATGACACCTTAATGTTCCTTTCTCTATTGCGATTTTCCATCGACAATATAACTTTCAATGTTAAGGCAATAACAATTTGAATAAATGAATGCTGATTTTTAAACATTGTTATTGTTCGACGGTGGTTCCCCGTTCGACGAACGTCCGTCGAATACGGTCCCGGCGTCGCCGTCGTAAAAACTTTTTATGTTTTCCCGAATAAGTCGCAGGTGTAAAATCGAAATAAAATTTAGTGGAAAAATGCGAGAGATACCAGATAACGACGTTCGATCCATCCCCGGGATGGGCCGGTTCAGGCGGATATGAAAAATGCCCGAATTTTATATATCGGGCAAACATTTACATTTCGCTTTCGCAGGTGTGCGATATTTCATCTTTTCGGGGGTTAAGTCGAAAACGAAACTCCGAAACAACCACTCCGCAAGGACAGGTGCCGCTCCTCTACCGAACAATTAACTCTAACACGATAATTTTCGGTTTACACCTATTGAACTTATCGTTAATAACGCTCCTTAGATATCGCTTTCTGCGCAATTTCGCAATTGGGCAGATTTTTTTCTTTATACCCCGAGGTTAGAACGACCATCGAGCCGCAATTTTACACTCTTTTCAGCCTGTTATTACTGAACACCTATCGTATAAGTTAGTAACTAGTACCCTTTGGCTACATTGATTGAAGTGTGATTGCCAACTGCCTATTTACCTGTTGCCTTAATACCACTACAACATGACAGTATTTTAATTTAAGTAAAATATCCCTCGTTTATCCTAAGGATGCATCATTTTATGTTAACCACCCTTATGATGCATAATATCATGTTTGTTAAATCGACTCTCTCACAACGAGAAGATGGTTCCTATTATACCAATTTTCTTTGCAATAAATTACCAATTAATCAATAAGCGAATACAATTCCTTTTGTATTGTATGAGAAAAGTGTATTACATTACATACATATTACATTACATCCATCTACCAGCAGATATTATTATTCCAGCGAATAATGGAGAGAGTGGCTCTGACTAGAAACTATAATTTTCGCGATGGTATTGGAAAAAATTTACTATCATATATTTTAACTTTCTCGATGTCGGATGAATTCGGAATCGTATACGCACAGTAAAAAAGCGACATGTTTACCAGATGTGGCATTAAAAATGTATTAAAATTCTGTCGAGTGCGTTGAAATTGCGCTATATAATTTCCTTTAGAACATTAAAAGAATTTTTTTTCGACGTTTTTTTTATCGGAATCATCGATCTCAAACCATCAACTTTACTGATAAATTATCTAATTTAAAATTATCCAACGCGAAACCGGCTGTGTAATTAACAAAATCGTGAATAATATTACTTTTAATAGGAAACAATTTCGAACTTTCCAACTAATAATTTAATTAGCAAATTTTGCAATATTCCAGTAATTTTCTTCAACATTTCATGATTATCTTAGCCACGTTTATTTCCCAAATATTCACCAAATATTTTACATTCCATTAAAAAAAACCATTTCATATAGCAGAGACCTAATGAACTGGAAATATAATTATTCACTACTGGCCTTTAAAATTGCGCAAACCAATCGAACGCTTTAAAAATATATCGAACAGAATTTTACGTAACCAGGAGATGCATACGTGATGATATAAATCTCTAACAAAAACGATCCGATTACCGCTAAATCCAGATTTGAATGTTAATTAAAAGAAAGTAAATGAGATGGAAGCGAGCGCGCAGAACGCAAAACGAATGTTACATACATATGTGGCTTCTTGTGCACTAAAAAAATATTGGAAGTTGCATAATTCAGTGAAGAAGAATGTTTAAAGTCGATGATAATTACACTAGTTTTAAATGAAATATGGGAAGTTAGATAGAAAAGGGCTAAAGAAACAGAGAGAATAATTGTAGCTATATAATTCGTTTTTTTGTGCACATTTTCATTCAATTACGGCACTGCTGCTATGTGTTTAATAGAGATTTTCTTCTTATTTTCCGAACAGAAAACTTTCTAATTTCCTAACACACCAAGTGTCGATTTAAAAGCTAAATTGAATCGCTCCATTCGGGTTATCTATAAAACGATACAATAAATTACCGAAGCGAAGTGTTAATTACGACGAATGAAAGTAAATCGATACCAAAATCTATACAGGAATTAAACGATTAATTTTTTTTTATTTTATTCCTATTTCTTTAAAGCACTATCTTCAAAGAAAAAAGAATAATTTTTTAACAATTATCTGATTAACAATAATCCGCAATATAACGAAATATCGGATGTTTATAACAAAAGATAATTTAGAAATAAATTAAGTTTAATGAGATTCGAGCGAGTATATTAAGTCGGATTGTTGCTCAATTCGGTTCTTAACGAGACCGGCTCGAGTCATTTCAATCTTGCGAAATCCGGCCAGTTAAATTGTTTAATAAACATTAAACCGAAACGAAAAGAGCGGTTTATTAGCAAAATACCCGTACAGGGTGGAGTGTTCGATGCTGAGCAGATAAATCTTCGCATCTTAATAGCAGCATCGGTCTGTTATAATACCTGTTATTGTTTTACAGGTAGAAAATCGTGTAATGTGAGCGCTACTGCGTGTTAGATCACCTGCTGTAATTATTTAGAGCCTTCTGAGATGACTAATGCCCTTTACCGTTAGAGAAGATTCTTTGTGAATAAAAAATCAAATCCGATTTAACACGCAACCTCTTCACTCTTACGTTAAATTAATTCGCTTTTTTTTCCAATACTCATAACGTTCCAGCGATGATAAATTATTAGAGTAAACGAGCGATTTCGCTCGGAATTAAACTAGATGTAACGTTGATATATTCATAACGATACTTTCAAGTTTCGCGTTTTTAGGATCTTAAAATGCGAACGCGACCATTAATTTTAAAAGCAGAACGAAAAATTTTAACTACCGACGGCAATTAATAAAAGTGAAATTTAATTTTATGCTTCGGGTCAAGTAAATCGGTAAACGGGATTTAAAATGTATATGATTTATGAATGTACTACAGAACTACATCATTGACGGTTATTTTCGATTTCGATTTCAATTAATGCAAAAAATTGTACGAATGAGAGATGTTTTAAATAAAATTTTCGTAAAAAATTGGAATCAAAAATGGTATATTCTCGTTTAGTAATTAATTAAGCACTCGCGTTAATTACGAGCAATTAATTGCGTTTATCTAGGTAAATGAAACGAATATAAAAAAAAAACAGTTTTACATAAGTTATTGTAATGGATTTCGAAACCGGCTATCAAAAACTGGGGCACACTTCGACAACTGTATTACCGACTCGAAGAGCCCCGGTTTAATTAAGGTAATAATTAAATTATACGCGGAAATGAGAACTTACATAATTTACCATTCGGACGACTAAGCAGACATGTTACAAGTAACCCTGTGAAATGGTAAAAAAAAATCCAAACCGCATTACTTGCGGGATAAAAATATTCAAAACCACCTACCGTAACTCGAGCATACGAGAGCAGCATAAAAGCGAATAATCGTATATCATAGTTGGGTGAAATTACTGAGACTTATTTAAACGCCATCAACAGATGCGGCGAGCGCAGGGTGGCCGTTCGACCGGAAAATATCGGCATACAATGTAATCAACCTGTTAATTATAAAGATCAATAGGGTGAGAGGGTAGTGATTCAACTCCGGGGGGTTTGTTTAGAGATGCACTTTTCGCTTTTTCTCTATGCGCCGGGTGATCAATATTGGATTTATAGATCGCAGGAGAGTTATATGACTCTCCCCAACCAGCTCGTTTCGATTGAACCGTCAGTTTATTAATACTAATTAACATTTAGGATTATTGCTGATGAAAGTCCAATAGTAAGTGTCGCTTAATATTCTCTCTTAAAGCGCCATAAAAAACGAATCAATTCGCATACACCCGGCCCCGGTTTATTAAAGAGTAGCAGTCCCAATATAGCCGGAATATCACTCGAATCTACCGGACTGTTATTAAGTACCGGTCCGGGGCGAACGCATTAAATCCGAATCCGCGAAAACTCTTCCTCCTCATATAATATCTGCATATAATTACGTTTATTGCGTTTTGATAACGCTCCGGCGCAATAAAAATTTTTTATCGCCCAACTCCTGGTTCGGCTTTTTTCGCCTACCTACAGCTGTGTTGATTAAACTTCTTAAATTATCGAAGCACCTCTGCAATCTCGAGACCTTCTGGCCTTGTGTAATTGCACCTTCCGTATCATCGCCTTTTTCATCATTAGCATCAACACCATAAACCTTGCTCATCTCAGAGGTGTTTGTTGTGTGCGATGTCTACTTGTCTGTTACTGTTCGACTCGTTGTTAGTGCTAACTGCGTATCTGTAATGGTGTAATGGGTAATGGGGTAGGAAAGGAGCATTCGGAAGCGATGGTGTATGACACCGTTAACAGTTTGCGGTCTCGGTGCGATGAACACTCCGTATTGCCCGACCTGTCGGCACCCATTAACACCGAATAATGAGTAATGTCGCTCGTGGGCTTTGTTGAATTTCGCTCTATTAAATCGCCAAATGTTAGTTCTATAATAATTTGAAATTTGAATGCAATCGTACGGTTTGAAGACGGAGTAGTGGGTAAATAAACGTCAAAAATAAATGAACGGTTTATGAAAAACAACTTAATTTTAGATTTTCTTTTCAATACACTTGTTATTTGGGCCGCAAATTAAACCATCGGCGCATATTCCTCGGAACGGTACGCCGATAAACGGCGAGTTGCAAGTATCTCCTTTATCTGAAAATGCAGCGACGATTTTATTTTATTCCTACTTGTTAATTGCACGTTTAAAACTCTTACTTAATTTCCTGTAGCATTCAGGACAGCATCCGCAGAAGCTTCCTTTTGGAACCAAAATTTGCGTGGAATTGCAATTAGCTTCTTCGCATTGTACACCAGTACAGTAGTTCGGAGTGCAAACGAAAAATGATGTCACATTCACGAAAATGCACGAAATTAACAGCGTAAATACGATTTTCTTCATATTTTTGTTTACAAGTATACTACAAAAGTAACTACAATTTCACAATATGTATGTATATCAAGTAGTGTTATTGAATAATTTACCAACAACAAAAGGTATGTTATTTATAATACAAATGAGAAGTGATAACGAATTGTATAGAGTGAACAAACTATGGAATGTAATGAATATTTATGGTTAAAATACTGAACTTGCTTATACTTGATCACTCGTTAACTGAACTGCCGGTTTTCGAAACTAATTTCAAAAACAAGTTAAGTAAAGTAAATATTTTTAACTCATTTTCTCCAATAATACACGCGCAGTATCTCGGTTATTGTAAGCGAGAGAATAAATTTTTATCACTCCAAAATGACTGCATTTGCAAACTGCACATATTTATTTAGATCATTTTTAACTTACATGGATAAGTTCAACATGACATTGACAACAGCTACACCAAATATTTTCGGACGTCTCGAATATTTGCCAAATATTCGAAAAACAACCAATTCCCGTATTTTTTACGACGACATCGCACATTTTTTATCTCGTCGATTGACGTTTCGGAGCTGTCGAGTCGCGCACGCCGCCGATAGGCGATAAGATAAGGGCCCCGGGCCGGAGCCCGAAAGGGCAGAATATCATTTTACGTTTTTTTTTTTTCGGAACTCTATCTCCTTTCTTAATCAACCCTAATTAAGTGGGCAGGGAGGCGGGTGCGAACTTGATGAGGACGTTAATGTATTTTCGTTGAGTTATTTCCCCGGCCTTACTCGCCCATCAACGATCGTTTCTATCATGAAGATGTTCATGATGATGATGTAGTTTTGTGTCCTTTGTAGAGATGTTTATAGTAATAGCGAAATTTAGAAAATACTTGGAATTTAGTACCCATACTTTATCCGTTATTCCTTACTGACAGACTTCTTGGCGTTGTTTTAAAGATCATTTCAATGCAGGATAAAGTAGATTAAAGTAGAGAGAAGAAGGTATAAAAGAGTAGAAAGTAAAGGTAGAGAGTAAAGAGTAGATGCATGGAGAGTAAGATTAATATTCAGGTAAATTCGGGGCAGAGTTCCAGTTCTACCAATTAATTATGAGATCAAAAACACACTATAATATGGACCGAGATTGTCGAATTCGAGAAAATCATCGTCCTCATCGCAATCATCGTTCGAAATAATTTATTTTCGCCGTACACGCGCCGCAATCAATTAGAACCGGCGCTCGGAATTCCAGGAGGGTTGGTCGTTTTTTTCTTCCTCTTCCCCGTGCAATTCCTCCGCGTGTATCGGTTTCCGTTTCGGGCGAGGTTAATTAATTTTTATGTCTTAACCGCGGCCGCGCCAAATTATAAAGGAGCATTTTCGCCGATTCGGACGTTGTAAAAACTATCGAAGGTACAAAGTGCCCGGGAAAAAAATGAACAGTTGACGTTTTGATTGCCGTTCGGGTTAAATTCCTAGAGAGGCTAATTGCGGATATTTTACGCACGCGACGGCGACGTTTTGTGTGCATACCTTCGGTACATCGAGATTGATTTTTATCGTCACCTGGCCCGGTGTCCGGTCGAGGGATGTTATACCTAAAATTGCTCTAACTACCTGATGGGATTCTTTACAACTAATTTTTTTGTGTGGATGTTAAAAGAGCAAGGTAATTACGAATTTTCTCACGCAACTAATCTAAATGTTTTGCTGGTAGAAGAGTTGAAGCGTTTGTGTGAAATTTTTGGATTCCATTACGTGTAAATAAAATCGTAATCGACTGTACAATTTAAAATCGATTCCGACCGCAAACGGAACGACCATCGAAAGCGCGCCCGGAGCTTTTTCGGCTACGCCTCCTTCGCGCCCTATCGGCCCTTCGCGGATCGAAAAAAGCGCGAACGGAACGAAGAAGCTCCGGCGTCCGGATCCGGACCGGCGCCCGTCGAGAGGGCGAAGCGGGCGCGTGCCACCCCGACAGCGCCCCTTCGCCCATTGGCCGGCCCCGCGACGAGGGGCGCCCCCTCATTGGCGGAGCTCCGCGTTTGGTAAAACGCGCCTTTTCGAGCGGGTTTCCGTCAGCAGTTGTTGCGATATTGAAAATACTGAACTGGAATTTATTATTGTTTATTTGTGCGATTGGAAAATCTTGTATTTAGGGGTTGGTTTGTGAGGTTTAAGGTATAAATAAACTGCTCCACAAAAGTTAAGGAAGTTCGAAAATATTGAGATTAATTTAAAAGTTGCAGGTTTTTTGATCGCTAAGTTTAGTATGAGTTGTAGAGATGTTAATAGTAGAGAGTTAATTTATAGAGATGTTAATAGTAATAGCAACATTTAGAAAATACTTGGAATTTAGTACCCATACTTTATCTGTTACTTATGACAAGATTCTTTACTGACAGACTTCTTGGCGTTGTTTTAAAGATCATTTCAATGCAGGATAAAGTAGATTAAAGTAGAGAGAAGAAGGTATAAAAGAGTAGAAAGTAAAGGTAGAGAGTAAAGAGTAGATGCATGGAGAGTAAGATTAATATTCAGAACTGGAATTTATTATTGTTTATTTGAGCGATTGGAAATTCTTGTATTTAGGGGTTGGTTTGTGAGGTTTAAGGTATAAATAAACTGCTCCACAAAAGTTAAGGAAGTTCGAAAATATTGAGATTAATTTAAAAGTTGCAGGTTTTTTGATCGCTAAGTTTAGTATGAGTTGTAGAGATGTTAATAGTAGAGAGTTAATTTATAGAGATGTTAATAGTAATAGCAACATTTAGAAAATACTTGGAATTTAGTACCCATACTTTATCTGTTACTTATGACAAGATTCTTTACTGACAGACTTCTTGGCGTTGTTTTAAAGATCATTTCAATGCAGGATAAAGTAGATTAAAGTAGAGAGAAGAAGGTATAAAAGAGTAGAAAGTAAAGGTAGAGAGTAAAGAGTAGATGCATGGAGAGTAAGATTAATATTCAGAACTGGAATTTATTATTGTTTATTTGTGCGATTGGAAAATCTTGTATTTAGGGGTTGGTTTGTGAGGTTTAAGGTATAAATAAACTGCTCCACAAAAGTTAAGGAAGTTCGAAAATATTGAGATTAATTTAAAAGTTGCAGGTTTTTTGATCGCTAAGTTTAGTATGAGTTGTAGAGGCATAGGCAGGGGCAAAAAATCCACTCGGATATGAGAGGAAACATTTAATTTCGCTTATTTGAAAATTTGGTGATCAAAAAGTCTGTAACTTTTAAAATAATCGCAAAATTTGCGAACTTCCTTAACTTTTGTGGGGCAGTTTAGTTGATGAAATTTATTTATTAAAGCTTTTTTTTTGAAGCCTTTAAGCATAGTGGATTAATTACCCAATTTTTCTTCATCAAGTATCTATTTTAATTGTATTTAATTTACGAATTCAATCGATAAACATTTTAAACAATAGTTCTCTTATTTTCAACTCTTGAGAAATTATGTCCTGTACTTATTCTATAACTCCCAAAATCCTTTGATTATACTGTAACTAAATTGATACATAAAGGAGCGTTATCTTACTTTCCATTATTAACAACAAGGATCAACTTCAAAGAATTCGTTATCATTAAAAAAATATACTCAAAAGTTTGCTGTATAGTATAGACTTGTACCATTTAAAACAACGGTTCTAAGTGTTAAACTACTGTCAATTAGTACCAGTATTTATGGAGGAAGTTCGGAGTGGCGTAAAGCGGAGTTTTTTCGGTTACTTAGAGGGAAAAATCGAGTACAATTCCGACGGTCCGGTCCCGTTTATAGGGGCAGGGCCCCGGAAAAGGGGCGGGTATGATGGCGCGACCCTCGCACGCACACGCTTCCAGCCGCTCCTCCGAATCGGAAGAAGAAGAAGACCGTTTTGGATTACCGTGGAGGTCGCAGCGGCCGCTGGTTGCGAGTGGTTATCCGTCGGCGCCCGCGAACCGTTCGTCCTGTACCGGGATCCTTCGTCCTGCTGCGAGAAGTCGCGGGGTTGCTGGCGTCCTGCACGCCGCCTCTATCGATCCGATGGTGTGATCTACTCTGTTGCTTTATTGGTGAGTACTCGCTTGGATTTATGGATTTAAGTATCTAGGTACTGTCGCTCGGTGTATTAGGTATGTTTTCTTAGCGGGCTTGTTGATGGGGAAAAGTTGTAGCTTCTTACGAAGGTTACCATTTTTTGAACAATAGCGATATTAGATCTAATGTATAGCAACGATTTTATATTTTTTTATACACTATACTGTTGATATGATGTACAATTTTAGGGGTTCTTTTCAATTCCTTGTTATGGTATAATATTATAAAATTATTCAAATTTATTAGATATACTTTTTTCAATATTAAATTACTTTTTTCTTTATAGTTTAATCATATTTATCTTTTGATTCAATAATTAATACAACGTGTAAAACCCTGTATATTGATATAAACTTTTCTTCTTAAAATTATCCAAATATTCACATCCTGAAGTATCGGCAATCAGTTAATTAATACCCTGTATAATTTTATAATGAACAAATTTGTTGTTACAAAATATAACTATGAAGCCTTTACAAAACTCATCTCCATTTTAATTCAGGAAGTTTCAGAAGTTTCACAAGAGACATTTTCCAGAAAATTTAATTCAATAAAAAGTAGATACTTCATGTGTAGCCAAAAACATGTAAGGTAGACTGGGGCAAATGTAAAAATGGGGTAAATGTAATATTTTTAGCTATTATGTTAATGGTTTTATTATTATGTTTATAGTTCTTTTGTGCAAAAAACTTTTTAATACCTCGATTCTTTAGTTTAGGAAGTTGTGAATTTAATGTGGTATCAGCATTTCAAATAAGAGAAAAAATAAAGCCACATTTTAGGATTTAATTTGAACTATTCAAATTTTACAACCGATTCGCCCCAGTCTACCTTATTTATTCCATTTAAAACAATTATTTCTCGATATTCCGAAGCTTTTGAAACTTATTCCGGAATAACAACTTTAAGAACATCCACTTTTTTCGCATCAATAATACACTCTATCGCAATCTCATTGCAATTACGTTGATTTGATGTAATCTCAAGGAGTCATTTCCATATTTCCGAAGCGGCGTATCTTCAGCAAATCCCCCGGTTTCGCCGTTTTATCAACCAATACATATTTATATCGACTAATCAAATACCCATCAATCATGCGATCAGTAGATCTCCTTACGACTTACCAGTTACAGAAAAGCCGTCGCATAAATAATTCAATTATTGAAATATCGTTACGGTCGCCTCTCGGGCTACTGGGTGGCTTCATTAAAACTCCGAGATCATTATTATCATATAACGACTTCGACGGCATACCGACGATCGGTTCACAGAAATAAATTATTAAAATTATTTTTAATAAAACGCGCTCATCTCAAGCTGTGATTAAATTATCTGTCGACGTTGTCTCGGCTAGTTTATCGTTAATTGAATTAATATACAAAAATATTCGTTTCTTTTTTTGGTACTTCTGCATGCCTTCCCGAATCATCGAATGCGGTAGATTAAAAAAATCGTTTAAATTGAATTAAAATCAACACGTTTAATTGTTTAACGAGTAGGCGTCGCCGGCCGTCAGTACGCAATAAATACGTGTGTTTATGTAGATTGGAAATCAATAATTCAAGATGTTAAGTGCGATATAAAATCGCGATGTCGTTTAAAAGCCGTAAATGCAGCCACCAAATTGTTATTTTCATTCTTCGAGGTCTCACCTGTTCCTTGAGCGGCATGCGATCATGTCTCGGGGCATCGGATCAGATGATTTAAGCGCCGAACTCGAGCGTAAATCAAATGGGATCTGATTAATGGCCGTTTCGAAATTAAAATATCGACTGTTTGCAGTAAAAATTGCATTGAAATGCCACCGATTTTTCGAAGGTCCGGAATAATAAAAGTACCGAAAACACTCGTATATCGATGTTGTTTTCACACGAAACGCGCACGAGGAAAGGACGAAAAAAAAAATTAGTAGTCGTAAAAAGCGTGACCGTAATTATACAGGTTGTTACGGTTAAGGGAGTTATGGCCTGTGTAAATTTAAATATTGATTACCCCTTATACTGAAAAATATGAAATTAATGTAAATCAAAATCACGAGCGCAACGTGTTCGACTGAAATTATTCAGGTTGTTAGTTCGCATTTGCATCCCCTATCACGCATTTTTCCAACCCCCATTCGTTCGGGCATCGAAGGCGATTTCGTATTCAAATTTTTACCACGGCGTAACCAGGCATAACATGTAAAAAGTTGTTCTTACAAATTTATCTATTTTCTTTGATTAGTGTATAATCGAGCACATTATATGGGAAAACTGGTGAGTAATTTCAATTAGTATTTATATACATTGATATTGACTATTTTATATATTTTAATTCTTATTTTTATTTTCAGATATTATTATTGCGTTTGGATTGAAAATGCCGCATACTGGTGAGTGCTTTAAGAGTTCTAATTAACAAATTTAAATCGTGTTAAAACGCTTTCAAAGCTCCAATTAAATAAACGAATTGTTTAGTCGGGACGAATTCCATAAAAGTAAATATAAGGGAAATATTTAGCCAATTAGGGGGGCTTCAGAAAAGATTTATGACAGATCTGTTTCGCGAAATACCTGGTATAAACAGGTAGTCGTCGAGATTATCGACAGCGATACCGGATGATGTTTATTTATTTTTTCCATGTAATTGGCATGTCAGCTCGTTTCCAATTATCGCAGGAAATTCAGATATTTTAAATTAGGAACAAAAACTGACCTATATTATCTATAATAAACTTAAAATTCGTTAGTACTTACACCAATAACTGAAGTTTAGCAGTAAAATGTTACCAACTGCTGCGCAATTATAACCAGTCGCCTAACATTGGCCGGTTAAGTTTTTATACTAAATAACATAAATATTGGTTGGAAAAATTGCAGGTGCATTATGTTGCATCGAAACGGTCAAAGTTGACTCTATTGTAAAATGCACTCCCGCGATGAATGAAAACACATACCACTATAAATTGAATAATGACTCAAAGTGTTTACTTACCCACATGGTTCTTAACCGTAATTATTACCATCACCTAGGTATCTGCTCGACGACGTTTCGTTGAAAAATATATAAAGACAATCAGGTTTTTATGCTGCCCAATAAAATATCTCATCGGTTGTTATATTATATTCATCTACCAGTAGGTAAACGATTTTTTTAAATTAAATACCACAATCTTTTTATTGATAATGCACATAAATAAACGAAACACATTATTTACGATGAAGCTTTAGTTTAAAGACATCAAAGACAGTACCAACAGAAATATAAAAAAAAACTATGGCGCTTTATTACATGCACCTAATGATTTATATTATAGTAGATGCGGGGCTCGTATTTCAAAATTTTACGGTATAATTGGAATAACTCCTGCGAAATGTCATCGTGGTATATTCGTTTTTTTAATTCCTACCTAACCAAAATCCACTCTTTCGAATTTCTTGGAGAACTGCGGCATTAGCGCGTCCTGGGGTTCACCAATTTAGTAATTATAGTGGCAACTGTAGTTTCCAATTTCAGCTAATTTCTACTACAGAAAAAAGATCTACATTAGGTGGTCGAAAGCGAGCAGGTGTATCGCTTTGTGTCACGCGAAATGTATTTTTTCGTTAGAAGAAAAACTGTTTTACATATTTATCGAAATTAATTTCGCGATTAAAACGCCGCAGCATTTGAACAATGGGAATTATTATCGGAAATCATGTAGGATTCGTTACCGGACGGTCAGGATATAAGCAACCCATATGTAATTATTTTAAAATCAAGCCTTCACCTGGCAATTCGTCGCTGACTTGCTAGATCAAAAGAGTGTCACTAGTATACCAATTAAACAGCTGAATAAAATCCATTTGTTGCTAATGCATTGATAATGATCCCTTTCTTTAATACACCCGTGTATTACTTACTAATGATTCGTTATTATTAATAAAACATCGCTTTTTCAATCCCGCAAAATTGTAAAATACCATCAGCATATATCCAACTTTATTTCTTCGAATCTCCTGCACATTCATAAAAAATTGCCAGATGGCGAGCTTTTTTTTGGATTAAGATGTTTAATTATTATAAAGTTCTTCGCGATATCCTGTTCTGTGATTGATACCAATAATATTCATCTTAAAAAAAATGGTTTTAATTCTTCAAAACGTCCATCATCGCATTCGCTCCGCTACAAAGCGACTTTAATTTGTTAATTAACGAAGACTTTACAACAACCTGTTTTCTTTCCTCCTCGGAATGGCTAATTAGCATCTAGACCGAAATTTTGTGTTAATTCGACTTAATCGATGCTCGCCACACTGGTTTCGAGGCGATACGATCGCTTCCTGTCGCTTTATTACCTACCACACAGCAAATAATCCGGTGACATAATCGCGTAATTCAAACAATAACTTAGTCTTGTTATTACCGAAGAGTCGGATGAAATGGAAGAGTATTTATTTTCGGTTTTGCTCGGTTGTAGGACAAGCGGGAGTCAACCAACTCGGAGGCGTCTTCGTCAACGGCCGTCCCCTGCCTGATTGCGTGAGACGAAGAATCGTGGAATTGGCTTTATTAGGAGTGAGACCTTGCGACATATCCAGGCAGCTTTTGGTGTCCCACGGGTGCGTTTCCAAGATTCTAACGAGATTCTACGAGACCGGATCGATCAGGCCCGGATCGATCGGAGGATCAAAGACAAAGGTAGTTAGAACGTTTGATTTATTAAAGCTAGTCTTCGTGTGACGTTTTCAACAGTTTTTTTTGTACGGATGTCGCTTGAGTGTAATTCCGCTGTAAGTGGTTAACTGACCGAGAAGAGTGATATCAATAGCAACAGGAGCACATGAAGCGCGGTGTTTGTAATGTCACAACCCTTGTTTTATCGAAAAGTTGCATCTAGAGGAGGCTTCCGTTCGCGCAGCGCCGGCTCCAATTTATTTACTCGTATACCAACACAAAAAAACGATTCGAGTTTTATTCAACTATAGATGCCGGTAGAAAAATACCGCCGGTGAATAAAACATGTATAGGTACCTAATTTGATTATTGGTTGGTGGGTCGCGCGAAGGATAACATGCAATAAAATTGGGCCCAAACCTGTATTTACTGCAACGTTTCCACATGTTCCAAATATAATTACACGAGACGAAATAACCGGGGACATCAACCATTACACGATGTCGACACGTTACATTTTCACATCGAGATCATGGAGATTAGTAATTTCGTTATCGGACATTCGACCATCGAGATACAAACAATCTAGGGTCGGTACGATCCGGAACTCTTCGGATTCGATCAGAAACGAATTTGTCATCGGGAAATCATTAGCCCGTTTCGAGCATACAAATTAAATTATCATCGCGGCACATTCGACGCTAATGATGATCAATAAACAAACAAAACTGCCACCGTTTTCGTGCCATTACCCATCCGGCAAGTATTCGTCTATCTTGCATGATTGATGATGTAGGTACACATCGCACGATACACGTATTTATTTTTTCCAGTAAACATCCACGCGGACAATATAGATGTTAACGCGATAGCAAAAGTACTTACGTGTAATGCCAGTTTGCGTGCCCGCTTATTATAATCTCCTAAACTGCGATGAACCGCCGAATTAGTGAATTACCACTCCAATTGAATCATTAAAACGACTGGACACCTATCTATAATAGTTCTGTTTATCATAGTTTCTGTTATCTGCAATATTTTTACAGACAATTCAGCATCGATTTCGAACTGTCCTTTGACCTCCAACAGTCTTCCTAACGCGATTAAAGATTTCGTTTTAACCCTTTACATCTTCTTGTCACACTTATAAAATCCTAACAATTAACAGTTCGTTTTAGTTACCAATTAATTTCACCCCTGGTGTTTGTTCGTTATAAATTTTATTTCCCCGTCGAGCTATTCCATATCGAACAAATTAACGGTTTCCTCCGAGGACAGGGCTCTATAAACGCTCGGCAAACAGAAAAAACGTTAATATAAACACAAATGGAACGCCGCACGTAATTACACCGCGTTCGGTGGATATATCGAGCTCGTGGAAACATTAAGATCATCTTTAGTTGATAATTATGTTTCATCCGTCGACACGCCATTTCACGACGACATTTTTTCCCGTCTTTATTAGAATACTACCTAAATAGCTTCTACCTTTTATTTGGCATTATTCCTAATCGATTTCCAGCAGGATTATAGGCGTTATGGAGTGCGTATGTTTCAGCAAGTGGCCACGCCGACGGTGGTGAAGAAGATCCTGCGGTTCAAGCAGGAGAATCCGGGAATGTTCGCGTGGGAAATAAGAGAGCAGCTGATATCCCAGCGAATTTGCGAGCCGCACAACATACCCTCGGTGAGTTCGGTAAATCGGATATTGAGGAACAGCGGAGTGTGGCCGGACGCTCCGGATATGCTGCACCATCGCGTGACGCATTCCTCCGGTAAAGTTGTCTCGATTTCGTCGAATGATTTTAGTATTTATTGGCGAGATGGTGCGTTTCAGATTCCATTCTCAGGGGTGATATGTACGCGAAGGCCGGCTCTCCGGCGACGACGCTTCCCTATTATCCGGAATCGTCTTTTATTCCTTCTAATCGATTCTCGTCGTTTCAACGCCAGCTACACATATCGACGTCTTCGCCGCTCGACGTCGCCCCATCGACTAATTGGTCGAATCTAATCGTCCCGTACCAGCCTTCGGGGAACAGAGAACGAGCCTCGGAGGATAAGAAACCCTCGGTTATAACGGAGATAGAGAAGAACGACGAGAAGAAGAAAAACCCTTACTCCATCGAGGAGTTGCTGAAGAAGCCCGTCCGGAGGAGTAAACCGATGAATATCGAATGCGTGGGAGTCCAACAGCCGTACGGGAGGTTAGTGAGCACGGATGATTCCAATAAGTGTTGCAGCGACAGCGAGAGTGATCAAGAACAGAACGTTAAAATTGAAGTAGTTTAGGATGTGGTGTCGTGATTGTAGACGTCTTTTCTGGTGGAATAAATGCGAGTAGTGTCCTATAAGACTTATTTCAGGAATATGAAGGATTCGACCTTACGAGAAAATTTCTATTACGCTTCGAATTGAACTCCTTTGGGGTCTTTTTAGATATTACATGATGATTTTTCTTGTAAGGTTTACACATTAAGTTATTAACTGTATAATTATGTTATAAGTTAAATTAGTGCGCTTATTTATTGTAACTTATTAACTTATTGCTTACCGTTTACTTATTATTACTGTTTCATGAATTATTTACATTTAATTATTAATACTCATATGTTGTGCTTTTTTTGGAAAGAAATTCATGAATCAGATAAAAATAGTGTAGAATAATACTTTAATTAATAAACCAAAGACTATTGTAATATTTAGGTATCATTTTTCTTTCATTTCGTGAAATGGAGCAAAATTAAATTCGTTTTATTAAAAAAAAAGCGTTTAAATTGAATAAAGTTTGTAATACTCTGTATATATTCTTTTAAATGTAAGTTGTATGTGAAATTTAGACTTTTTCTTTTAAACTAATTTAAGTAGCATAGAATTTGATTTGTTGGCTAGTAATAGTGAACTTACTTTATGTGAAATTGTTGAATAAAGATATACACCATTAAAATATCGAAATAATTCGTTTGATACACACCACTTTTTATTGTAAGTTACTTGTAGGTTATTCAGCCACATTTAAAAATATGACGTCTTTTATACAGTTTATTAATTTAAATAAAAAGAAGAATAATGTTACATAACCTCACTAAATAATAACAATCGAAGATCAATAAATAATTTAAACGTATTTATGTCTAATTAATTTGTTTAATAAGAAAATCCATCTATTGTAAAAGAATTTCTTATTGAATTTTAATATATTTTTGTAAGTATAACGCAAATCAAGTATGTAATATATGAGGGGTTCGTATGAGGTTAGTCAGGGGATTTTTGATTACCGCTCGAAAATCTCTTTTAGTTTATCATGGACGAGAAAAATAGAGCGAAATTCACTTACCCGACCGATCAACCGGTCGTAGCGTTAGAAGTGAAATCCTCATTCGAGAACTTAACGCAGCAAGAAAAGATGTACGCTCACAACATGTCGAAAGCCTGTTGGACCGGAGGCCTGATCACCCTGTTGCAAACCAGCCCGGAATCCGGACCGATCTTCGTTATTCTCCACAAATTATTCTACGCCCAAACGCCGGAGGTCTTTCAAAAAAACGCCCTCCAATTCGGCTTCACCATACTCGAAATCAAATCTCTGTTCGTGTACGCCGGCGCCTTGTTCACCAACAGCGGCAACTACAAGGTTGATTCTAACTCGACGATGAATCTACTCGTACACCGGCCTATTTTGTAGGGATTCGGGGACTTGAAGTTCATACCGGATCTGCCGCAGGAGCGCTTCGAAAAAATGTTACAGATGAGCCCCGCTTGGGCTAAGATAGAGCCGATTTGGAAGAAGTACAAAGACGCCGTCTATGACACCAGTTTAGGGAAACTGCGCCTCGACTTGTTCCCCGACGGGGTTACCACTTATTTCTCCAAGAATATCACTTACGAAGACATCGAATTGGTGCAGGAATGGATGGACGCGCAAGGAATGGATTATTACAATACGAGGCTCTTCAAAATTGTAACCAACACAAAGGTGTGGAGAAAAATTAGTACGAAACGTACAGGGTGATACTCAAGAATCACCCATTAAAATAAGTACATTGCATTAACAGCCCGTGTATGTACATGTAATTAATTTTAGGTGACTTACGAGGTTATGGTAGCATCGGAAGAACAAAAATTCAACGAAGCTATTCTCGAAACCGGCGAAACGATTAGAATTATTTACGGCGATTACTCTCCGATTATGGCGAAAATGATTAAACATCTGCAGCGAGCGGCGAAATATACTCGAAGCGAGCAACAAAACAGGATACTGGATAACTACATTACCTCGTTCAGAACGGGATCTCTAGAAGCCCACAAGTACGCCTCGAAGCTGTGGGTGCAAGACAAAAGCCCGCCCGTCGAAAGTTACATGGGTTTCATAGAATCCTACAGGTAAACCCGCCCTTTTTCCCCCAAACGAAATCATCATCGGGTACGTTGCAGAGACCCCGTGGGCCTACGAGGCGAATTCGAGGGTTTCGTGGCCATCGTCAACAAGGAAATGACCGTCAAATTCGCCACGCTCGTCTGTCGCGCCGAGAAACTCATCAAGCTGTTGCCGTGGAGCAGGGCCTTCGAGAAAGACAGTTTCAACAAGCCCGATTTCACCTCATTGGACGTGGTGACGTTCGCCGGTAGCGGCATACCGGCCGGCATAAACATACCGAATTGTAACCCCCCTTTTCGATAAACCGTTCGATATCGAATAACGATCGCCATTGGCGTTTGCAGATGAGGATGTCCGGAAAACCGAAGGCTTCAAAAATGTCTCGTTGGGGAACGTGATACCCGCCAGTTACCAGCAGACAGTTATACCGTTTCTCTGCGCCGCTGAAGCGAATTTGCTGCAGAAACTCCGAATCCCAGCGTTCGAATTACAAGTAAACTCACAGTAAAATCACCGCGAGTTAGTAGTTTCGATTGGTTAATTTTTTGTAGGTGGGTTTGCACGAGCTGCTCGGGCACGGGTCCGGTAAGATATTCAAACGCGAACGGGACGGTTCGTACAATTTCCCGCCGAATCTGATGGATCCGCTCACCGGGAAACCGTTGGAGACGTTCTACGATTACAACGATACCTACGAATCGAAGTTCGGCGGGCTGAGTTCCACGTACGACGAGTGCAGGGCCGAGGCCGTCGGGTTGTTGTTGAGCCTCGAGCCGGAGGTGTTGAGTATATTCGGTTTCGAAGGGGAGAAGGCGTCGGACGTGTCGTACGTGAATTGGTTGTCTTTGGTGTGGGCCGGTGTTAGTAAGTGTTTGGAGTTCTACGATACGGATAAAGGATGGTTTCAATCGCACGCTGAGGTTTGCTTACACGCTCAGTTTCATCGTATCGTTTATATCTAGCGTTTTTTTAGGCTCGTTTCGTGTTAACGAGAGTATTGGTGCAATCGGGCGTCGTCGTGATACAGCAACCTTCCGAAGACGATTTGATGATCAATTTGGATCGATACGCGATAGGCGGTGCTGGAAAATCGGCCATAGCGGAGTTCTTGTTGAAGCTGCAAGTGTACAAAGCGACGGGGAACTTGGAAAAGGCGACGGAATTGTACAATCATTTTGCGAAGGTCGAAGAACCGTGGTTGAGCTGGAGGGATATAATTTTAATGAACAAACAACCGAGGAAGATGTTCGTGCAAGTTAATACGCAGCAAATAGACAATACGGTTTTGGTGAAAACGTACCCTTCGACTATCGAAGGTTTGATCATGTCTTGGGTCGAAAGGTTTTCGAATCCATTGCCTATGCACGAGGCTATAATGGAACTTACGCTGGCGAACGAGCGTCATTTCGAAGAGGAAGAGTAATTTAAATAATATACGATTAAATTTTAAGTGAAGTTATCTTAGATCCGAAATTTTACATATTATTATTTTTTTTTCATAATTTAATTTACCCATAGAATGTAAATAAAAATCTCACAACAAATACTTTTTACATGTAACTGTAATATCTTTAATTAATGCAAGGAACATTGGTGGTTTTAAATACATAAAAAAATCACCAATTTTAAGTCATGTTTGTTGTAATTTGAATAATTACATTGAAAATAATTTATACAAATATTTACACACTAAATTCTGTACAAAAAATTTACAAAACGCAAATCATTTTTTTTTTATAAAAAATACAATATTTAATTTTATGTGGTAGGCCGTGCCCAAGTATAAATATATCCATCTTGGCACACAGTTATAATAGAATCAGGCCTAAAGACTAGAGCAGTTAACCTTTCATGAGCAATTTTTTTACAAACTAAAGGTTCGAGGTTCGGACATTCGTCTAATCTAGGGCAAGCCGGAGTACCAACTAATTGCAGTGGGTCAGGTCTTCTTTTCACTCTAGGCCTAGGAGGCACTAAATTATCCTCGGGCAGTTCCCAAAGGCAGATTTGCGTGTCGTGCCCGACCGATCCCAACCGATAGCAAGATTCCGCTTCCAAAAACCAGTCGAACGCCACAGCGGACACCCAAGAGCGATGGCCCTGCGCCCGGGCCACCACGCGCTTCTGTTCCATGGAATACACAGTAACTAAATCGTCTTCGCCGCCGACGGCTATCAGTTTACCATCGCACGACCACGCCACGCACAGTAACCCGCCGAAATACGACCTGGCGTGGCCCAAAAGTTCCATCGTGTCGTATTGGAATATTCTAAGCAAGCCATCTTGCGATACTACAGCTAATTGAGATCCATTAGGACTGAAAGCCAGCTCGTTAATGGCGGCGCCGGTTCCCAACAACCACCTGAATAGGGGATTTCTGGTGGATTTCGTTTTGCAGGTGTTCACGGAGAAACCCTCGCCGGCTTTGAACGGTTGATAGTGAGGGGCCGCCGAACCGCAAGGTAACTCTTCGTTATAAACGTAAAAATGTCCGGAAGCGTGCGCTGCTAGAAACAGTGATTTGCTGCCGGGGACCCATCGGAGGCAGGTAACTCTCGTTTTATCGATGAAACGTTCTTCGTTAAATAATTTACTCAATTCTTTTTTGATGGGATCGATCAACTGGATCTGTCCGGTGCTAAATCCTATCAAGAGGCTAACACTATCACTTTGGGCAGATGAAGTATTAAAATCATGGCAGGTTGGGTTTGTGCCTTTGTATACTTTCTTCTCCAGAGGTTTGCTCAAATCCGCCGCCTTTTTTATCCCCTTGTAAATGTAAACGTACAGTTCTCTGCCGTAATTAAAGCAAATTCTTTCACCCGCTTGATCAGGAAGGGAAACCAGAGACACTCTCACTTGAGGGGGAGTTTGACCTTGTGGTTGGTATCCCACTCGATTTGGACGAGAATATTCACTTAAAGTTAACAGTCGGTAGGTTCCTTCTCTCGTAACGAACTGCGTTTTAACGTCTCCAGGTTCACCGATCGTTCTTTCCAGAGTCCGTTCACCAGCTTCTAGTAGTGATTGATTGCATAAATTTTCTGGTCTAGCCATGATACCTATTCATTCATAGATATCTTGCTTTATGGGTCACATCGGAAATTTCGCGTTCGTCTTTCCATTTTCTCCTTCAAATCGATAATTTAAACATTGTACTTATTTCACTACTTTTAACTTATTTAATTATTAGATAAACGTCACTTTGTAAGGTTATAAACTTTGATTGTTCATTGTTCATTTTATCTTATGATAATCATTACTCGCTATCTTTTTCTAGATTTTCAACGATTCGATTACCATGTGACATTTTATGAGTGCCTAACTTCACGTTAATTAATTTTGTACTTGAAATGTTCAATATTTAATTATACAAAAAATTAGTTACTTACGCAAATTTAGTTCTAAGTTCTAAATTACTGATAAAAATGAATAATGATCTAATTTACAAAAAAATACCATGTGTTGTAATCGATTCTCCTAAAATCGATAGCTCCATTTGATGACATTTGTAATGACACATGTCAAATGTCACAAATATGTAATCATAACCTCATTTAAATCAGCAAAGTGTTGTCTTTATTTACATGCTGTTAATTTCAATTCAAGTTATCGTAAACTAAACTAAAATGGCAAACGCAAGTGATGACGATGAAAAGGTAACGGGTCCCGTGGAAAACGCCTGGGAATTGAAGATACCAGAGTTCAAACCCGAAGACAATCCTCATGGTTTATTGGAAGAGAGTTGCTTTGCAACGTTGTTTCCGCAATATAGGGAGCAATATTTGAGGCAAGTGTGGCCTTTGGTTAAGAAAACGTTAGGAGAACACCATATAAAAGCCGAATTGGACGTCGTGGAAGGCAGTATGACAGTGCGGACTACGAGACAAACTTGGGATCCTTATATCATCATCAAAGCCAGAGATATGATAAAACTAATGTCGAGAAGCGTGCCTTATGAACAAGCAAAACGCGTGTTAGAAGACGATACGGGTTGCGATATAATCAAAATAGGAAAAATCACGAGAAATAAAGAAAAATTCGTAAAACGGAGGCAACGATTAATAGGCCCCAACGGTTGCACTTTAAAATCAATCGAAATATTAACGAACTGCTACGTGCTCGTGCAAGGCCAAACCGTCGCCGCCTTAGGGCCTTACAAGGGCCTACAGCAAGTCAGAAAAATCGTGGAAGACACTATGAAAAACATCCACCCAATCTACAACATCAAAGCGCTCATGATAAAAAGAGAACTAGCGAAAGATCCGAAGCTCAAAAGCGAAAATTGGGAACGATTCTTGCCTAAATTCGTCAACAAAAACATCAGCAAACGCAAACAGCCCAAAAACAAGAAAGACAAGAAGCCCTACACGCCGTTTCCGCCTCAGCAACAAGAGAGCAAAGTCGACAAGGAACTGGCCTCCGGCGAGTATTTCCTCAACAAGAACCAAAAGAGCGTCAAAAAGCAGAAGGAGAAGGAAGAAAAACAAACCGAAGCGGCCAAACGGAGGGAAGAGAGAAGGAACCAAGCGTTCGTTCCTCCAGATGAACCGAGTACCTCGAAGAAGAGCTTTGCAGTGGCAGATAAAATCGATGTGGCTTCGCTTAAAGAAAAAATATCCAAAGCTAGAAAGGGCACTAAAATATTCAACAAGAAAAATAATTAAGTTTCTTTTGTACAGTTTGTTTAATTGGAGTTTGAGTAAAAAACCCCTTACAGTTATTAGTGTTTTATTCAATAAATCATAATAATATATAACTTATTTACAAATGATTAACATTGAATTTTTAAAATGATTTTGTTAAAAAAGACCAAATAAATCGAAATTGTACTTGAAACAAAAATCGGGTTTTTCATTATTTAAATTTACGCCTCGTTGCCTTACATAATACACAAAAAATGCGTAAATATTACATAACAAAACGATAACTTCACAACAATACGACCTCCTCTCTATGGTAAAATATATCACAATGTTCACCATTGGGATCACAAGAGGCAATTCGAAAAATGTACTTACAACCTTAAACTTATAAAGAAAACGCCATCGAGATTTGTTTTTACATTATTTCGCCTTACAAAATTAATTACAATAAAAATAAACGTTTTTTATTTTTAGCGACGCGTGACTCTACACCTATAGAAAACCTTTTACGACAATATCGAATCTATTCTCTTCTCAATCCATCTACAATCGATATAATTATATACCACTATATAACAATCTTAAATCTTTAATTAGACAGTGCAACTCCACATAATTACCGAATCTTCACGAGACCACCATCGAAATAAAATACCGACTCCGCCCAATCTTTCGATTCCAAGAAAATCCAGAATCCAGTAAAACTATCCTAAGTCCGGCGAGTGAACGAAACACCCCTAGACTCTAACACTAAATGTTGCATCCATCAACAAGAATAGGTCCATTCAAAATTAAATACTTACACTTTAAAATGAAAATGTTAGCGAGACCCGTAGACAAAAGAATCTTAATGTTGGAGTAAAGTGTGTAAAGAAATCGATGCAGGTGACACTAAATAACTCATAAATACAATTCGTATAGAGTTACTTGAAGGAACGAAGTCAAATCACCTCACAGCGATACGCAATTCATTTTTTTTATTAAAACATTACATTTTATTTCGCAAATAAACATTACAAATCCATTCCCTAACGTCTAAATTAACTTAATTACAACAAAACTTATGTACACAAAAAAAAACTTTTCGAAACAAACCTATTCCATTTTCGATAGATTACGCTGCCCTGCCCACGGGAATATGCACGCTTATTTACCGGCAAGTCGAGTTACAAACCACAACTAAATATACAAAATTTCGTACGCTAACTCTTAGATGTTTTACAACACTTTTATTAAATCGAATCGCTTCCTCGAGAGTTCGCATTTCACAACAACTCGAATCGGAACGAAATGCGCCCCCTCGGGGAGCGCCCCCCAACCCAATTACCGGTCTATTAAAAAAAATGCAATAAGGAAACGAAATTCGAGAAAAACGGCGTAAGTACCTGTTCATCTTGCGCGGTAGAGAGGTCGCTCTGTTCGGGCGCGTCCCCGGCGTCTTCTACAGGAATAAGCGTCGTTCGGGCGTCGATCACTGATCGAGTATGTCGACGAGAGAGGCGAAGGCACACGAACCGAGGCCCGAAGAGGACATCAAACGCACCAGTTCTTGGGCGTGGGCCATCGCCACTTCCAGGGGCGGCTTCCTCGGTTTGTTATTTGATTCTGTCGATTAGGAAATTTAGTAGGTTTTTAGCGAGGTTTTCGCCGTAGGTTTTTTTTACCTAAAATTGCGGAATTTAACGAGGCGCATACTGATTCCCTTTGCGTAGGTTCTAACTGCCAACCGACGGGGCTCGCCCATGGATTCGAATATGCTAATAAACTAAAGGCATCCTGAAACATTACGAGATAATAATTGGTTTATTAGACAATGTAGGTTCGTACCTCTAGCATTTTTTCGTTGATGTGATTACTATTTTTATCCGTTTTTAATCTTTGACTCATACTATATAATTCTCTGCCGAATTCTAGTATTCTTTCTACTGATTGTTTCGTCGTACTTTTGCGACACGGTACATCTACATCTGAAACAGAATTACTTCGTAAATTTTTAATCTTTAATGAAATATAAATCGAATAAAAATCCTTCAAGGTTAATACAAACAAACAAATACAGTAAGCGAAGTGTTAAACGAAACGGTACCTGGTGCATCTAAAAGCGAAGTAGCCAAGTCTGAAAAAGAAGGAGAAAATAAAGGAAACATCCTTCACATCCCCAGGATTTACCCGACAACGAGTAAACAGCGAAATAACGAATAAAAAAAAACCCCAAAACCTTACCCATATCTTCGTCGTCGTTATCACAGCAAGTAGCAAGAATCTCCGGCTTGTCCTCTATACTTCTAATGCTATTACTACCGTTTTGATATTTGTTTGTATTACTAGAGGAGTTTTTGCCGTTGGTGCACGAGTCGCCGTGGCCGTTGGGCAATTCGTCGGAGGCGTCGGTCTCCATTTCGCAGTCCTCGCTTTCGATCAGCGGCGTCTCGACGGGGCAGTTGTTACCGTTTCTGGCAGTGTTGTTTCTGTTCATGTCTTCGATCGATTGCTGAAAGATTGCACAACGTTTTAACCTGACACGTTCTACACACGAAAAATTCGTTTATCATTACTTCCGAAGGGTTTTTGGCTTTCGAGCACTTCGTCGATTGTATCACGGACGTTTCTAACGGCGGGCTGTTGGGCGAATAGCCGCCTATGCTCTTCTTGCGGCATATTTCGATATCCGAACCGTTCACCATTTCGACGAATTGACGGCATTTGAGCATGAACAATAAATTCTGATTGTTCTCCAACAGGCCGGGATACAATCGACTCGTTTTGTCGATGGCTTCGCCCATTCGACCGGCCAGCACGAGCTTCAAAATTTCTACAATAATACATTCATAAAAAAACATTGATAATCCATCGATTCGGTTAGGTTTCAAATCGTACTCTGTCTGTTTTTGATCGATCCTATGTCTTCGTTGAACGGTTGCTCCGTAATGTGAGCGAAAGCTTCTGCTGTATTGCAGTAACCGTGATGCACTAAATAGGTCGATACCATTCTAAAACAAATCATAAATTCAGTTCGATAAAATCGGATAATCGACCGATATAATTACTTGTTTAAAATGGCTTGCCATTCTCCTTGGCTCTCCGGCACGGGATAATCGTTTATTTCGATCCTCGTCCGAGACCTCAGCTCTCTCATCATGTCTTCGATATCGAATACGAACGGCTCCTGGCCGAAATTCGCGTCGACTACTTCACCGGGCGTTTGCAGACCCACGGTCGGATACAAATTAGGCTAAAAAAAATCCAATAAATAGTGCGAAAAGTGCGAATAAACGAAAAAAAACCCACCGGCAGGTCCCTGAAGGCGGTGCCCAGATGGTGCCCGTTCTTGGTGTAAAAGCAAGTGTTATCGATGAGATTGACGCCGCAACCGATCACGTCGCCGGTGGTGAAGGTCGGGCCGTAGGGCTGGCCGGTGCCCGACGAGCAAAACGAATGGCCGTCGTCGCCGTGGTAGCCGTACGATTGCTTGTCCCAGCCGGGCAGCCGGTTCATGTTCACCCCTTGGGCCGACAGGCCGATGCCCATGTACCCGTCGCGCCCTTTGCTCACGATCTTCACTTCGAAGTAGTAGAGGCCGCACGACGGCGGTATCGGATGGGTGGCCTGCACGCTGGCCGCGTCTCGGTGCGTCTTCCCGTGCCCTTTTCGAAACGATATTCGATTTAGTACAAGAAAGAAAATCGAAGATATTCGAAAAAATAACGGTTATTTTGTAACGGTCGTTACGGCGCCTCTATACCGAAATATCGAGTCCCACCTCTATTAAATTTCTGTCATTCGAAATGTCATTAATGTCAATTTTGATCGATTTATTTAAAACTTGACATTTCGCATTGTCAGTGCATAATGTTGTTAACGAATTATTCAACAGTAATTTAATTTACGCCAATTAACCAACAGAATTATAAAATTCGCGTTTACTATGATATTCCGATCCGTCAATTGCGCTCTATTCGAATTGCATCATCGCTTGAAAGCGTCTTTGGCGAACCGGAATAATTAAAATCGAACTAAAATAAATTGTATTCCAATCGAACGTTTGTTTAGTTACGAAAATAAAAAAATAAAAACGACGCGCTTTATTCGACCGGTAATTAGTTAATTATGCTGCAGGTACGGCGCGCGCGATGCGAAATCAAATTCCGGTTTGTTAAAACTCGGTGGGCTCGAAACATTACATTAAAGGATTACAAAATGTGGGAAACTTCGCCCATGGGCATGACTGGTGCACCTTCCATACCGATGGAACGGATGATTACGAGCGCTAGTAAAGATTATTAATGTTGTTAGAATCGTACATATTCGTTGGGTTTTTAAAGGGACGTTTCTAATTGAATTACGATCTATTTTAAGAGCTAAAAATGGAGGAATAGGAGATTTCTATTTAATAGGAAGTATGTGTGTACAATGTACGCACACGCACACGTGCGTCCTTGATTAATTCATATGTTTTCGTATTTCACTATTGGATAAAAAGCGAGTGTTTACAGCTTGTTTGATTCGCCTACGCATAATACGCATCATGCTGGAACATTATAAAAAAAATACGTTTGTTCTTTCGAATTTTTCATAAACGTTCGATCGCAACCGAAAATAGAATTAGACAAATAGACAATTTTCGAAATTACCCAGGAACCATGTACAACAACATTATTAATCGTTAGATATGTATTTAGCGAAAATTCTACGAAATCCGATGAATAATACCATCGAAATTGTGCGATTATTATCAGGCGAAAGTCCACAGGAAAGCTTATTGGAAACAATTTTTCCTTTTATACTCGCCTACCTAATTACAAACATGCAATTTGTGTGCAATTGTAATATTTTCTGTATCTAAAGATGCCAACGAAATAATCTCGATTTTATTTACGGCTGCTCTAAATAGCTTGTTTGATGATACCTATGCAGTTGAATCACTAGATATTCGTGGTTCGAATTAAATTCAAGATATTCGATAATAATTCGCTAAATTGCGATCGCTTATTTTAAATAATCTCGGGGTTAAAAATAACATCTAATTCAATTCGAAACAGCGCAGGTTTGGATCGTTCGAATGAGCATTTGAAACGCACAATGAATTGTTAATTAATTAAATTATTTCTTCAATAACGTTTTTAATATCCAGTAATTCGATTCGAGTATTGTCAATGCAATATATTGTGTGTTGCACTAAATAATGAATGGGTTAATTAGGATTCATTGAGTGGTCCTGTAAATACGTAAAAATAAATGGCTTATTGCAGATTGAGCAGCGAAAAAAATCAATAAAAACAAGCTGGTTGATAACGGCAATATCGAATTCTATTTACTTTGCACGTATTAAGTTTAATAAAAACGATATTCGGATTTTGAAACAATCAATTACTTCACCTTGAGCTGGCTTTTGCGCTAAGTCAAACGGCGATAATCTAACAGAGTTGGCATAATTAATTCGAAAATTGCATTTTTTATTTAACTGTCCCATTTTCGAATTTTACAAAAAAATCACATCTCCAATAAACACAACTCGATCAGATGAAAAATCCATGACAAGCGAAACGCATTAATCAGTCTCCAATAACAAAAAAAAAACAAGTATATTACAAATAAGACGCATTAAAAACATTTAATACGAATGTAAATTGTACAACGGTCAATCTTTCTGCGTTTTCCCTTATTGCCATATAATCAGCTGATTTCTTTGTTTGATCCGCAAGAAGTCGAATAAATATTTTTAGGTCGATGACATCCTACGGAACAACAGCACCACGCTCAATTGAACCCATTAGCGTTCTAATTTGGCAAATAATAACCCGCGAGCCCAGCCGCACAGCCCAAATACGAATCGAATCTCGCGACGAACTCACCTTTATAGTGCACACGCAAATTGTTTTGGGACAGCCCGATGTACGTGTATTTGTCTTTGGTGCTCCAGGCCCTCGGCAGCTGGGTCTTCTCCTCGTTCACGGCTGGATAGAGTTTTTTCAATCGATCCACCGCACTGTTTTGCATCTCGGATTGCGAATCCATCACACTTTGACCACTACATTCGTCCGCCATTTCTGGAAAACCCTTTCCTTTCGCCCCTCCAACTCGGAACGATAATCTCGTTGTCGCCAATGCGCAGGCCCGCCGCGACGACAGGTCTGGCAATCAGCTGATAGATGTCAGAACGGGAATCTTAGGCGATTTTTCGCGATGCGCGTTCGATTCGATCGATTCGGAATCGATTATTTCGTTGTTGCAACGAAATAATCATAGACAAAATAAAAGACATCTTTCTTTCTCTATGGTTTCGTATTTTGGGATAGTAGATGAAAGATGTAGAAATGTAGAAATTTTTCAACAAAAATCTGTAGTTCATTCGTAACGAGTAAAAAATGTTGTTAATTTTCATTGTTGCCAACTTAAATTTAAGTTACTAAAACTCAACGTGTCAAACAAAGACAAATTTATTGCACAAACATTTTGACATTTTATTATGAACATACACGAAGAGAAACGATACAATTAATTTACACTAAAAAAACAACAATATAAGTAAATAGTAATAAATTTCAATTAACAAGTATAACAACCCTACACGAAGTATCTATAACGGTACTTTCCTTGACAACAATTTACATTCAATCGACTTTTTTGCGAGAATCCGTCTCAAAGTACGATCTAAAATAACCCCCAGGTTTAACATCATCCAACACCTTTCCGCCATCCGCATCTTTCGATTTCGAATGGTAAGGATAGAAATTCCCCGGATAATAATAATTCCCGTAATTACGATAATAATAATCGGTACCAGGGTACAAAAACCTGTACCTATTGTACCTATCCAAGTTCAACCGGGTATCCGACGTTTCGATTTGCCTGGTCGTCATCATCGACCCGTCCTCGTCGATTTTCAACCACCATATCAAGAAAACCACGGCCCCCGAGACCATCAGAAGCACCAAACCCGGCACCAGGAAGTTCCTGTAGAACGGATTGCTCTTCAGGATCCGCAGGAACGTCGAGCAAGCCCCCAGGAGCTTCAGTACTATCAGAGGAACGTACCCGAAGGCGCCCATCTTGTAGAAAACCGCCAGTAAATTGTTGTTGTTGTTGTTATCATAACTTACTCCGTAATTATTGTTGTCGTTGTTGTTGTAATAGTAGGTTTTATCGTAAGTTACAGTGTCTACTAAACCTTCTAAACTGTCACCGAATAATTTGGCAAATATTTTGGGCATTATTGCGATGATTTTGTCCAAGGCTTTCACGATGATGTCGGAGAGGAGGTCGTTTTGCTGGGGAATTACCGGAGTTATAGGTACTAAAGGTTTCGGTATGAGGTTGTTATTGGTCCCGTAACCTTGGTTGTAATTCCCCGGTGGTTTGTAGGAATCCCCGGCTCTGGCGATGGGCGGTAGACCTGAAAATCCGGGCGTTTGTAATACATTAATTGGCTAATCAATCGGCTCACCTAACCGGGTCTTTAGCGCATTGATTTTCTTCACCACTTCGTCGTATTGGGCGGTTTGTTTGGTTTGTTTGGTTTCTTCGGGGATTTTGGTTTGGACCGGTTCGAGGTATTTCCTCATTTCTTCGGCCACATCGTCGATTTTCGCCGGTTGCGGTTTAATTTCCAACGATCTTCGGATTCTCGGCGGGTTTTGAGCGACCTGATTAGGCTCGTTTCCTTCGGTCAATTTGTTAATGATACCTGGAGTAATCGAGCAATTAGTTTCCTTATTTCATTACAATCACGCATATGTACCTTTCAAATCGCTAACTTCTTTTTCTAACACATTCAAAATCGGATTGTATCCGAACGTCCCGAGTTTCGCTTCGTTCTTCATGCTCTCGATAACCTTCGTCAAATCCGCTATTTGTTCTTTTATATCGCTCACAGCAGCACCTTCAAATCCACCAATAATTAACCCTTTAAACGCAACATTTCAAACCAACTTTACCTCTATCGATTGGTCCTTCTTCAGCGTTCCTTTCCGCTGGAGTTTCTCTGGGATCCTGCCCCTTAGTTTCCTCTTCAAGCGCAGGAGGCTCCGCGTAAGGGGGAGTCTCGAAGCTCTCGTAGCTCGGCTGGTAATAACCCTTGTTTGGGTTAACAGGGGGGTACATGAAAGGCGGGTAAAATGGGTTGTACATGCTCGGTAAATAGGAATAATCCAGTGGTGGTGTTACTGGTGGAATATTCTGCGGGTACCAAAATGGATTCCCAAACGGATACAAACCCTTCCTATCATCTACAAATTGTATAATGTACAGTGAAGGTAGTTATTATAGAGCTTATTTACCAGAAACGTGCGTCGATTCACCGATGGAGAGGATATTTTTGATGTCCTTTTTGGCTTGCATGTTTATAATTTCGTCCAGTTTCCTGCGCAAATCCACTATTTGATCGGTTGTAAGGGTAACCCCGGAGCCTTTGTAGTCCTCTTTACCACTCGGTATATCCACAACGTTCAACCCCGGACTCGGTTTGAGTTTGTTTATAGCCACTTCCAGCCGCTTCAATTCCTCTTCGATATCGTTATTAGCTTTACCTTCGGGTTTACTGGAAACGAACCAGTTGATAGACAAATTGGTTGATCGAATGATGTGATATACTTACTCGGAGAGTTTGTTTTGCTCGATGAGTTTCTTGAGGAACACCACGTCGTCTTCAGTGAAGCCTCTGGAAGTGGGTTTGCCTTGGTCACTTGGTGTATCTTTATTGTTATCTTTCTGGTCTAATTTCGTGAGGAATTCGGCGAGATCCGATTTCAAATCTCTAGTTTTAGGCTTGTCCGATTCATCGAGGAGGTCGGAGAGGCTGCTCGTTCGAGGTTGGGTGCCGTTGGGCTCCGATTTCGGCGCCCCCACGATACCATCTTCGTCTTTCTTCACGATTTTATCGATGAGTTTGTTCAAACGGGCCGTCTGCCGCTTCTGCTGGGCCAGCTCCACCTGCAGCGCCGCTTCCTGGACCTTCTGCTGCTCGAACACGGCCTTCGTTCGGTTCAAACGGGCCGATATCTCCTGCAAATCGTACTTTAAGTTCTCTAGTTTCTTGTAAGTGGGCAGCGCAGCGTCGGCGCCGCCTTCGTCGAGGTTATTGTTGATGTGCTCGAGGACTTTGAGCAGAACAGCCGGATCCGTTCCTGCTGGAATCCCACCGTTTCGGTCTAACATCGATAGAACGTCCTGCTGGTCGTTGACGATTCCCAGCAGCTGGTTCAATTGCGCTACTTCTCGCTGTATCTCCTCGATTTGTTGCTGTTCGAGGCGATCGGGGCGACAATTCGCGGGAGTGTCTCGTTTTTTCCTCGTATATTCGTCGCTTTTGCTGATTGTGTTGCTGCTGGAGTTTTCTTCGGGTTCCTGCTGGTAATCGACGTTGAAAACGCCGAGTTTTAGAGCCTCTTTGGCGACGTCTACGACGAAGTTCTCCACGTCTTCGCCGATTTCCCGGACGCCTTCGAGGGCTTCGCCGTCGATGGTGAAGCCCCCGGGGGTTTTCGCTGAAATGGTTGCGATGAATGCCAGGATGAAAAGCCGCATGGTTGGTGTGTAGTTTGGCTGGAAAATTCGTACTGATTCGGTGCGAGTTCGAAGGTATCCAATGACCCGGTTTGGTGGAATTTGCTGGGATGGCTTTTTATTTAGCAAACGTTTTAGTAAGCGGTTTTTAATTTTGCTTGTTAGTTGCTCAATGCCTGTATACAGGAGGATTCGATGTAGGCGATTAATTGGATTTATATGAAGGTGGCTGGGGAATTTTCCGACGCGTGTAGTTTGCATTCATTTGCATTTTCCATTAGTTAAATGAGTATTATTTTAGATTACCGGCCTTCCCGGTGTTGGTTTAACTAAACAGACCGTTTTGTTGGGTTCCAACGGAGCAAATCGAATTGAATGCATTTCTCTGCGGGAGAGTTCCAAATCGAATTCTATTTTTTTCTAACATTTTCACTCTGCGGTAAATACATACTTGTCAATTTTGACGTACAAGGCTAACTAAATTTGATTGATAATTGAATAATAAGAAATCAAAGTGTCAAATATTTACATTTTGTCGCTTTTGACAGCCAAGGCTAACTATACTTTTGACTGTTTAATTTGGAATAAAGGATAAAAGTGTCAAAATATTCATTGTAATTATATTGAGAGTGAGAAATCTCCAGAATTCGAATAACTATATAGAAATATGCCCATTTGTAACTTGTATACTTAATTTAATCCACCGTGTTTCCATGATGTCGTTCCGAAAACAAGAAATTGCGTATTCGACTATAAATATACGAATTTAATTTCCTGAATATTAATAAATCCTTTCCTCGGAACGTACTCGGAAAATCCAATAATTTTACCAGGACCGTAACGGCCCCAAAATCAATTCTATTAAACGTTTAATTATGTCAATTTCGATTAGTTAATTGACACAATTCCAATGCAAAGCGACTTGATTTTGCATATTTTATAATCGACGTCACAAAAGTGTTGTACGTATTATCTCGTGTAGGACTTTTATATCCGGGCAATCCAGCCACATTGGAAAATATTTTAAAGTATAAGGCCACTACTGGACTTTTCGTTACACTGTATACAACATGCTCAACGAACGCAAACGTTTGCCAGTGACATTTCCGAGATTTATCCTCGGCAGTCATGTAATTTAAAATGGATAAGCAGCTGAAAAACCAAAAATTTGCAATGTAAAAATTGTATGAGTGGAACAAAGAAAGATTATTAAAATGACAGTTGTCAAAGTGAAAAGTTGCAATGACACAAATGTCACTCTTTCTTTTACGTTTGTAAGTGTCTAATGGAAGTTGTCTTTATCGCACCCATGGCCTACGTTGCAATGAAAAATGGAGCAATCTGTATTAGAGTATAGGGTAAAACTAAATAGAATATGCAACACTCGTAATGACAATTTTTTCGTTTAAAGGACGAGCCATTGTCAATTTTATCAACTTTAAATTTGACAAATAAATGTCAGAACCAAGAAACCATAGCAACAATTAATTGACACATTTTATAGTACGTTCAAATTTAATTTTTAAATGTATCAATATGCTCGGGGGTTAAAACTAAATTGGAATTCACGTGAATACGCGTTATTAAAATATTTTCAAATTTGGGGGTTGACTTAAGAATGAAATTACCTTTAAAACGAGGTGTCACTTGATCCCCCTTTCCATAAGAAAAAAAGATTCAAAATGGCGCTTAACTGTCATTTAGAAAGTTTCAACCGTCATTTAAACCGCTCAAATTCACCGCTTCAACCCTCAAATTCCAACTATAAACAGCAGTTTTTAGATGATATAAGCTTCAACCCTCAAATTCCAACTATAAACAGAGCAGTTTTTCGACGCTACAGAACGCCATCTCGGCCAAGAGAGGGCGCTAGTCGCCCGGTAAAATCGCGAATCGCCGCCTCCCCGCCGTCGCGACGCGCACGTCAATAACAAGCCCGTATAGGGGTTGTGTATGTGCGTCGCGCTGGCCCCGACACGGAGCGTCCCGTCCGACTTTTTTTCCACGCATTTCCGAATTCCAAGGGCGGAAATATCCGTCGAGCACGGCCCCAGCGAGTTTCTACACCCCGGTGCGCGTCGTCCGCAGCGGGAGCGTCGCGACGGCCCCGCTTTTAAGTCGAACGATCGGACGAAATAGGGGTTGATTGTGGGTAGAGTGGTGTGGTGACAGATCCGCGTTTCCTGGTTCGAATTGGGGCGCTCGGTGGATCGCTGTTTGGAGCTTTATTTTAACTGGTGCTGGTGGATATTGTGTGTAGCTTTTCGAAGAGGATATATTGTATGTTTTTTCGTTGTTCGGGAATTTGAATTTTCGCCAGTCCGTGCGCCATTTTGCGCGAGGGTTTTTAGGCGTATACAGTTCGAGTTGATGTCGGTTTTGGGGTGGATTTTGTCGTCGGGTTATCGGCGTTGCGACGCAAAAGGACGCCAATCGACGTGTTATTAGAAGGTAAATGCTGGTTTGGCTTTGTAATGGAATAAATGTATCGATATTTTTTGTATATACAGATGGTTTTTGACATACATATAGTTTGTGTATGCGCGGTTTTATAAGTCTCTACTGTGTTTTTTAATTGCACGACTATCCTTATTCGAAAACATTCGTTTTGCATTCGCTACACTAATCGTATTTATTAAATAAAAAAACAATATCAATATTGTACTCATCTGTATATTATACAGGGTGATTGCAATTAATATTACGTACCAAAACTTCACATTCTATGCATCTTTCATTCCGTTTAATCTGACATCTTTATTGAAAAATATACTGCTCCACAAAAGTTAACGAAGTTCACAAATTAATTTAAATTTGCAGGTTTTTTGATCGCCAAATTTACTATTAATGGTAGAGGTAGGGGCAAGAAATCCACTCACTTATGAGAGAAAACATTTAATTTCGCATATTTGAAAATTTAGTGATCAAAAAGTCTGTAACATTTAAAATAATCGCAAAATTTGCGAACTTCCTTAATTAACTTTTGTGGAGCAGTTTATATTACACCCCTCGTATATTCGCCAGCTTTTTAATTGTTCTATTGTTATGATTACAATCGATATTAGGCGTTTTTGCGTAGAATTTAAAATTCCTCCGATTCTATTCATTTATTTTACATCGAGCACTTTGCTGGAAGAATTTAAAAACATGTTTTATCTTTAAATGTCACGAATTAAAATGATTACTAGAACCTAAACAATACAAAAATTAATTAATATATTATCAAGTTATTCAGATAGATAATAATCTTTCTTTTATACCCTATGGTGCATTACAGTTTGCAATGTTGTCATTTATGTGAGTTGAATAAAGAAAGATTATTAAAATAATCAGTTGGAGTGAGAAAGTTGCAATCTGACATTGTCACCCTTTCGTTTTCCTTCATAAAGAAAAGAAGTTGTCTTTGTCGCACCCATATTGCAAACTACAAGGAATCAATCTGTATAAAAAGTAGTACAGGATACTCAAAACTAAGTTGTTTGTGCTTAAAAATACTATAAAACCCGGGAAAATTCTAGTCGAAACCTCGAAACATCCATATTTCATTGTTAATCACCAATTATTTGCCATAAAATAGTTGGCCCTGAGTGTATATACAAGCTATCACAATCAAACGTCAAACGTCAGAAAAAAACGCTTAAAAACGCCGCATCCTAGATATCAATCGAGAAATTTGATTCCCCGCCATCGAAATTAATAACGCGATGTATCTTAAAACATCCGAGGCATCGTTCGCGCGAATCAATTTCCGAAACGACCGGCATTCCGCGTACACACGCACGGGAAAATTCCCGATTGAATTCGTATTGATTTTCGTCCGCATCGGAGACAAAATACATTCCTTATCTTCCGGCTGGCGGCAAGCCAAAACGGCGGAGTTGATTGTTTAGCTTTTTCCGCGCTTTTCCCCGGCTTTTCCTCCGCCAATTACCGCGTCCGATTCTTACCTTCTTCGGTCCGCGAAGATTTATCAAACGACTACAATCGGGAATCCATCGAATTGCCTGAAAGTATGTTTGGAAATGTGCGGTTTAATAGTAATTTTAGTGATTAATTTGCGAATTAATTATTTCAGATATTAAAAGGACGAAATGTGGTAGGCGAGGCTAGGGGGGTCAGCCCCCCTATCGACCTGGCGCCGCCATCACGGATCACAACGGCGACCGACACAGGTGAGTGTTTGTGCCCCATTTACCCCCATTGGTTTCCCCCCATCGTCCCTAAAAATTTTGGTGAACTTCCAAATTTCTACGCCGGTCTTTCGCCAGTTCACTTACATAGTTGTTTTGCAAGTGTTGCAATAATTAAACCTCCACTATTACATTTCGAGCTCGAGTAACTTGTACAGTAATACATTTCCCCCCTTTTCGGTTACTTACATGCAATTAAGCAAACGGGCGAAATTATATAAAGTTTAATTCGCTTTAAATGCCGTCAAGGCAACTTAGTTTCAATTAATCATCAGCTCGTTTGTGCAATTACTTCAACTATAACAGCTTTATTAAAGAATTTTCTTTAATAAACTTTTTTTTGAAAAAGTGTGACATTTTCTTGTTCAAAAGTACTTGCATAATGTTTAGAGGTTTTTATAGTATCACCCTGTATGTGATCTTTAAGTTTTTGGGGGTTACTATGAATTAAATCTACATAATTACAGCAAGTTCATAGCGCGTAGTTTTCCTCTCGTCGAACTTTCCCAATCAAATAACGAATTAAGATAACCGAAGTGAATTCATTTGCCTCTCCTGTATCATCTCCGGACTTCGGATTAGTTCGAAGCGACGGAAATAAACTAAAAAAAAAAAATAGAAAAAAAAACACTAGAAACTCCGGGAAAAGTTCGAATAACGTCCGCATTGTTCGCGAACGAAAACTCGCCAATTAATTAAGAAATTTTAAAGGGATAAAGGATTCGCCTTTGATAAGGGGCGCAATTATCGAGTTTATTATTATAGCTACAATCGGGGCTAACTTCTGGGTAATGTGCAACGCCTATTGCATTTGGAACCGGATAACAACCAAGTCAGAGGCACATAAACATTTTTTCATTGTAATATTCTACCCTGTAGTTGACCCAGAATCATTTAGAACGCTCCAAAATCATTTAGAACTGTCTAGAAATCATTTAAAAAGCTTCAGAAGTCAGAAGTATTTAAAACGCTCCAGAATCTGTCTTCAGAAAACTGTCTAGAACCATTTAGAACAGTCTAGAACTCATTTAAAATGCTTCAGAAGTCAGAAGTATTTAGAACGCTCCAGAATCTGTCTCCAGAATACTATCTAGAACCATTTAGAATGGTCCAAAATCGCGGAAACTTTCCAGGTATAAACGCTCCGAAAAGTGATGTATACCGTGGAATTTCGAAAGTTATCCGGGCCAAACTTCCCGGCGAGAAAGATCCAATTTTTTCGCAGCTTTCGATTCCGAGCAAATCCTCTCGAATTGTTCTTTTCCATCACTTCAGGTGGAAACGAGCGATGTATCCGTAAACAGATCGCGACCGGCCGAAAACTTTCCCGGGGAAATTGATAACCCGGATTATCCGCGAGGTTTTCGAATCTAATTGCGTTGGTGGGGAAAACGCGAAATGAAATTTTCGAAGCATGAAATGATGTAGTTTTAGTTGGGATGAACTCGCGGGGACTTCCCCGAATCCCTACACCGATATAAGAGGACTATTGTAATCGTGAATATATCAAAAAATATATTCTGGTATAATTGCGAGCTTTACCTCTCTACTGTAAAACCTCCATTTTCGCAATTATCGCGATATTAAAACCTGACGTGCGCTTCGGGGATATATTTATATACAGCGACGAATCTCTTCCTGTTCCTTGGGCGGAAATTTTATTAGCAAGAGGATGAAAGAGGCAAATGGAAATAATAAAAAAAAAACTCGCACAGAGTTAATAGATGCGCCATATATGGCGCACTTTTCTCAATAAAAAGTCGCGAATTTTAAATTTTAATCAGCTCTATTTATATTAAATACTTCATTGACCATTTAGTTAAGAAAAAGTCGTAATAAAATTCTCCAAAAAAACAAAATCTTTTAAATAAATAAAAATTTAACAAAAATGAAAGGTTTATAGGAAACGTCACTGTCATTCGAATTTTTCTTCTTTTTAGGGATAAATAAATTATATTTAGTATCAGTATGACTCGTTAAGAAGAGACCAGATTTTGACATTTACAATTGTCAAATTGACAGCAACTACAATAGCTCATGAGCAAGTGGAGAACCTCAAAATATGATAAAAACTTAAATGTTATTTTTTCGAATTGTCATTGGTTATTAGTATACAGGGTGTTATTTATTATTAGGGTTATTATTTATGGTATTTTTATTAATAATTCCATTAATAGTAGAGGTAAAATGATGAAATTTGGTACACATACTAAGCAAATAATATGCCTTACGGCACCATACAATCGGGTTAAAAAAGTTATCCAGGGGTGGGTCGTGGGATAATTCTAACTTAACTTTTTTATTATAACCTCGCTCCCAAAGTTTGTCCACTTATTTCAGAATGCACCGTCTATATGTTCGTTTTATTCGTTCGCAGATGTCCTGACAACGGGCCCAGGGCCACCAGAATGCCAACGGACGACGACTATGGCCGCAGCAGACATCAGACCACGTCGGCGCCGTACGGCGCCGGCGCCCAATGTCAATCGCCCGCTCGGGCCGCTCATTGTCCTGTGGGCTGCCCTCCTGGCGCCGACAAGCACCACCACCCGGACCCGCCCGGCTTCGCCGCCGATCGCCTGTTCGCCGCCGATCGCCCGCCCGCCGGCGACCGCTACCCGCCCGTCTCGGAGCGGTACCCGCTCGGCGACCGCCCCCCGACCGCCCTCGCCGCCGGCAAGGAGCCCGACCGGTACGCGGCGCGCTTCGATCGCTACCATTCGGACCGGTACCCGAGGACCGGCAAGGAACCCGACGGTGGCTACGCCGCCAAATCGCCGCCGAAGGACTGCAAGCAGGAGTTGTACCACGGGCGGTACGAGCGGTACGCAGGCGGAGGCGGCGGCGATCGCTTTCCTGCTATACCGTGTCCGGAGAGATTCGCGACGCAGGAGCGGCTCGAGCGGCCCGAGAAGATGCCTTTCTCTCAGGTGTCGTATTTGGAGCCTCCCTCGCCGGCGCCCGCTAGCGACAGGTACCTCCATATTTTACTACAACATATCTTCTACAAGACTCTATACGAGGGTAGGGTGGAAAGTTCTCCACCTGACCTTCATGGAAGACCGCGGTTTTTTGGTAGGGTGAAAAGTTCTCGACTTGCAGACCGCGGATGACAGCGATTTGTTGCATTATTCTTCTTATTAAATTAAAATCTTTAGTTCGAGAGAGTTCTAAAAGATTCTGGAACGGTCTGAATGACTAAAGCGTGTTCTAAATAGTTCTAAAACCATTTTCAACGCTTTGTAATCATTTAGAATTGTATATCTAAACCCATTTAGAACCCGTTTAGAACTCTCCATAACTATTTAAAACACTCTATAGTCATTTAGAACGTTCCATAGCCATGTAGAACGTTCCAGAATCATTTAGAATTGTCTAAAACCATTTACAAAGCTCCAAAGTCATTTAAAACTGTCTTGGAACGCTCCATAGTCATTTGGAACTGTACAGAATCATTTAGAACGCTTCATAATCATTTAGAACTGTCTATATAAACCCGTTTAGAATGCTCCATAACTATTTAGAACACTCTTTAGTCATTTAGAACGTTCTAGAATCTTTTAGAACGTTCCCGAACTGAAGATTTTAATTTAATAAGAAGAATATAGCAAAAAATCGCTGTCTGCAAGTCGAGAACTTTTCACCCTACCAAAAAATCGCGGTCTTCCACATGAAGGTCATGTCGAGAACTTTTCACCCTACCCTTGTAGGGCAGTACCCTCTTCTACCTATTCTATAAAGTACTATTTTTTGCACGAATTTTCATGGCGTTTCAGATTCTTCCCGCCGCCGCCGCTCTCGCCCGCCAACACTCCCAGTCCGGATTGTTTTTCGAACAACACGTTCCCGTCTCCGACGGCGACGGCGCCGCCTTCGGAGCGCTTCGTGCCGCCGCCGCCGCTCTCGCCCTCGCCCACGGAGGCGTACGAAAGGTACGACAAATTGCACCGCTACCAAGGGTACTCGTCGTCTCCGAACATCCCGTCGGCAGATCGATCGGCGCACAATAACGACACCAGGTCAGTAGTACTAGTACTAGTACTGGTATAATAAACGCAATAGAGGTACTATCGGATGTAAATTCGTGCGTTTGTTGCAGGTATAAAGAACGGTACGGCCACAATTACTCGGATAGATACCAGCAGCAGGGTAACCAGCAAAATTACCAAAACGATAAATATGTAACGAACGATGGTAGGTTTATAAACGACAGGTACGTACCGCCCAACGCTCATATGCCGGTAGAGCGGTACGTACCGCAACCTCAAGAACCGTACTTCGCGAATTACCAAAACTACGGCTACAAAACCTTCAACAACAGCGATCCTTACATGCGAAGAGATCTCGCCTTCCATTATCGACTGCCTATACCTTACAGCAACAACTACCAGAGGATCAGATTCACCGGTACGCCCGGCAGGTACTTACATACAATTCCCATACACCAATTGGATCTATACCCCGCTTTGTTTCGGTATATAGATTCAAGTGTTGCCAGTTCCAAGATGGCTACCAGATGTGCAAATCGAGCCCGGGCTCGAGCTCGAGCAGCTCGGTGACCAGCCAAAAGGAGGCGGCGTCGGCGTCGGCGTCGGCGTGCTCCAGCGACGTCCAGTGCCAAAGCTACCACGGCAACAAGGAGTACTTCCAGCAGGAGAAGGCCGTGCAGTGCGCCAAGGGCGCCTGCCGGCACGGCGTCTGCGCCAGCCCGTCGGTGGAGTACGTGGGGGCGTCGGGCGGGCGTCACGTCTGCGCGACGCCGCCGCCGCCCCCCAAAGGCGCCGGTGGCGCCGACGGCGGCGGCGCCTGCAACGAGAATTGCTATCCGAGGCGGTCGCAGAGTACTCTCACCGTTACCGTGTGGTAAGTTTCAACTTCCTGCTACTATTCTACTTCCTGTATCTTATAATAGTCTAGTCTGAATACTTTTTTTTTATGCAAAATATCATACAGTAAAGGGCCACGGGTTTTATATTGAAACTCTTTCAAACAACGTAAAAGGCCACCGAGTAGATAATTTTTTTATCCACATTCGTGTCAAGGCATCGCCTTTCTTTTTTCAACACTCGGTTTCGTCATTCGCTTTGTTCTTGTAGATTGTAGTTCTCTGAAGTTAGCTACAGTCAATAAATGACAGTTCAAGAAAATGGATTTTGGTTACAATTTGTTATAAAACTCGTTGAGAACATGTTAATTGTAGGTGATTTGTGTGAAGTTTAGAAGTTATGGATGTAGAGGAAGAAAATGTCGTGTTGGAGCCATTGTAAGTAAACGTTTTTAAATTAGTTGTACGCGGAATTGAGGTTATGTGATACATCCAAAACAAACGCCCCATTTATAAATAAATTCTAATTTTTTAAACTAACGAATGAATGACCTCACAAAAAAGTGTATTTAACAACAAAATGAGAATAATTTGCTTAAATACAAAATTCTGGCAAATTTTGCGCAACATCTCAATTTTGAAAAATTACAAAATTTCTTAGATAAAATAATGAATAAATTTTACACCTTGAATAATCTTTATATCACTACAACAAATTACCATATTTTATTTTTAAAGTATAACATGTAATTACATTTGGTGGTTTATAATGCGGATAAACCGGAATAACATTTTCCAGTAGGAGCTCAAGAAACTTCGTTTATTTTCATACACCGAATTGATTATTCGTAGTGCATCGAATATTCAATGTAGGTGTTGTAATTCGCCCGTTATTAATATTCAAATTAGCAAGGGATCGGATATAACCTAGTGTGACGCGCCGTAATATTATCTAAACAATTTCCTGATTACCTTCCATAATTTCCGAAAACAATGCTGCAACTTCCGAAACAACAACCGTTTCGGACTAATGCCCCGTTATATTCGAATACCCCCGGACTTTACGCTTCGTTATATTCGCCCCTAAATCATCGACACACTTTTGTCCGAATCCGCGGATTCGTTCGACTAGAAAAAATAAATAAAAGTAAAATAACGGCGCGCTGTTTTCGACCCAATTTTCCAGCCGCCCAACTTCCATTACCGGGATTAATGGCGAAAAGAGGCGAATAAGAACGTTTAATTGCCGTTACAGAAATAACTAAAATCCCTTTTACATACAGGGTGTTAATTAGGAGGAGAAATATGACAGAAATGTTATTTTTTTCCCAAAATTTTAGCACCCTGTAGCTCGAAAACTAAGAGGTTTAGAACATACAACTTTTCTTCTTAAAATCATCCAAATATTCACATCCTGAAGTATAAAGGGATTTTACTAGTTATTGGGGATATTCACATGGATTACCTAAGATATAGGAAAATAACTTAATGAATATTTTCCCGTAGCGCATTACATAGAAAGCGCTCCGACAAAACAAGGGTTTTAATAGGAAAAGCGGCCGTAAAATTCGTCCGGAACGGTTCGGGAAACATCGATCCGGAAAGTTTCCGATCCCGGAATAAGAAAAGCTATCCGTGGAGTTTCGCATTTCATTCAGGACGCTGAATACTCGCGTATATACACACGAAGTTTCCTTATAAGCGGAGGGGAGTCCTTTTTGGAAATCAATCCAAGAGATGCCTAAGTTAACCGAAACGTGTAACTTTGCGAAAGGGAGATATTTTCCTAATTCGGAATTCGACGCGGATGTATAAACTGCTTGCTTCCGTTTCCGTCGCTTTTTTTTTATTTCTCTCCGCGTTTAACAAACCGGGAAAGTAAGTGTGTACGTGTCGCGAAGTAACCGGAGTATTTCGACAAAGTTTCCTACCGTGCAACTTGCAATTTCCCTTCCCATTTCCACGGGTTTCGGTTTTAATCGTTACGTGATCGGTTAAAACTATACGCGGATTTGTTCTATAAGAAGTGGATTAGTCCCAGTAGCGTTTGAGTAAATATGGAATTTCGTCACAATTTTGACAAGAGTTTTATAAATATTTTGACGACAGTTTCATTACAATTTTATCAGCATTTTGACAAGAGTTTTATAAATATTTTGACGACAGTTACATCACTATTTCATCAGCATTTTGACAAGAGTTTTATAAATATTTTGTCGACAGTTTCATTACTATTTCATCGCCATTTTCACAAGAGTTTTATGAGTATTTAGACGACAGTTTCATCACAACTTCATCACCACTTTGATAAGAATTTCATCACTCTCTATATACGAGTTTCGTCTCACAATTATTTCAACTTTTTAATCCACTTCGCCTTATCGATTTCCGCATATATTTTTGCCTTTGCATTCGATTTAATCAACGGAAACCCCGCACTTTTCTCTATATTAAACTCATTACAGTGGAATCCTTCTATCGATCGAGGTAACATCTGAAATCGGAGAAAACGAGATATCCAAAGGAATCGTCGATATAATAATTACACGCTGGAGAAACTAATCATCTACATGTATTCGCAATGTTCAATGAACATCGCTGATTGCAACGAGCAATATGTAAACCATCTCTTCGCAGAGGATTTTCTCCGATCGAGGTATATCGGGGAAATTCCGCGCCGCGAGTTATTATTAGTTATTAGCAAAACGATTTGATATTTGATCGATTCGAATGCGCCGATAAGTCGCAACAATGATGCGAATTTAAACAGCTATTTGTTTGCATATTTGCTACATGTTGGAATTCCTTATCGATTAGACGGGGGGCATGCCTTGACATGCCCTACAAGCCCTTGTAGCACAGAACCGGATTCTCGACCCTTTTTTTTTCTCTCTACACCATCGTAAATCAACGGTCGCACATTTTTATCTAGATTCTAAACTTTAATGTCTACTGTGTACATCTTTTTTTATCATTTCCTTATCAAAAACTGAGTATAACTGAAGGGAAATTCGCGGGAACCGGTGCTGTAACCAGATTTTCGGAGAATGCCGGGGGTATTAACGTTTTAACCGGTAAAATATCGTTACATCTAAGTGACAAGGTATTTACATTGTATAACAGATCGTTTTACATGTTACAACAAATTCCCTTTGTTCGAATCGCTTGGTGGTTATTCCCATTTCTTTTGGTTACTTCAAGTTTGTCGGGGGACCTAAAGAAATAGTAATTACCGAGGAATGATCGTGTTTAGGTACGGTAATTTAGTAATCGTTCGAATGCGCGGAAATGGAATTATTAGGTTTGAAGAGCGCCGGCCCTTTTCTCTTCGGTTTTTCGGTTGCGAAATCGGTCGCCCGAAGGGCCGCGCGCTGTTGAAAAAAATTCAATATAAACGGATTCGAAGGAATTCCCGTCGAGCTTCGCATCTTCCCGAAATAAGGTATACCTAATTCCCGTTATTTCCGACGACTATTCCGCCGTGTTTACATTTCTATTTCGTTTCTTTTTTCTTCCTTTCATTTCGCCGTTCTGTCGTCGCTCGCGCGCCCCCGGGCCCTTTCGCTATAACAAAACCAACGAATTCCGGTTTTAATGTTGGAAAAAATGAGTTTTTTTTTTATTGATAAATCTCCAATCATCGCATCAGTCGGCGTCTATTATTGCTGAATAAAGAAGATAATATGACCTATAAAATGAGAGGTTTTTTTTTTCGAACTTCTCCATCATAAAAATGTTGTTTTTAATCCCGGAATTTAATAAATGCGAACGAGTTTTCTTTGCGACCCAGTTACCGGTGAGTTATTTGGACGGACGATTTATCTCTTCGGCTCCGGGAATGATCGGAAACAATTAATTGTTTCGTGTGTACACAGAACGCGATTCCTGAGGCTCGAACCGCCGATATCGAATTTAAAGGATCCCACAGACCGACGCGAAACTTTCGCTGCCGCTGCGGCGGCGATTTCGCAGCGATTCCGCAGCGATTTCGCAGTGGAAAAGTTTCGCGTTGGTCTGTGGGATCCTTTAAATCGACGGGAAAATATAACGAATTATAGTATACGGTGGAGAATGCGATTTAGGCGAATTATGTAGTTTTAGCGACGTCGATGCGCGTCGCTCGCGAAAACGATAAAATGCAATTTTCCATCGGCGACAATCCAATTTGCCCCGCGAGAGAGGAGCGAAAAAAAAAGGAAACGGAAAAGCGCCTCGAAAAAGATCGATCAAACTTTATAAAGTGGTTCAATTTCGATAGACGCGTCGCAGGTACCTAATAGGTAAGAATGGCAATCCTTTTATACAGGGCAACTTTACATGATGTGGTATTTTTGTGGTTATTTTTTTTCCCAAAATTTTACCACCCTGTAGCTCGAAAACTAAGAGGTTTAGGACACACATTGATATAAACTTTTCTTCTTAAAATCATCCAAATATTCACATCCTGAAGTATCGGCACTCAATTATATAACACCCTGTACAGGGTGGTGTAAAAGTAATGTAATTTGTCATCAGATTTAGCGTGAAACGAGATTATTATACATTATACAGGACGTTTAATTGTCCCGTGTTGAAGTATATAGAAAATTCGTCGATTTGGCGCCGGATCGAATTAATCAGTCGATTTTAATTACGGTAAATGTTGAGTAATTTGTAGATGATGTCAAGTCGAAATCCCTCTCCGTTTCGGCGTGATAATTAGTGAATGTCACTGTAGTGAATCAATCGAATTTACGCGTCGCATTCGAAATTCTACAACGTTATTAAACGAACCTCCGAGCACTTACACATCGACGATAGATACTAAATTACGATCACAATTATGCTTGAGATATACCGGGTGTCTCCTGAAAGGTTCCCCTTGTATTGGTATACGATAAATCGCCCTGTATATCTTGTTATAAACGAAATCCGTCGGACTAAAATCGGGCGAAACTCGCTCCAGATAGTGCCTAGTTAACCGGAGCATATCGATCGATATACCGTCAAAATTTCAGGCAAGTTTGGGAATCTTCTAATGACTGTTGAGAACTGATTAGTTTTTGGATCGTTAAACGCCCGAAGGGGACGGGCGTTTGTGTGTGTGTTTTCTTGCCATCGACCACCCCCGATGTACATTAACCTTATTTCGACCCTAATAGCGGTCGAATTAACGGCCCTGTTGAATAAAACTCCGGGTTATCTATGGACTGGAAGCGCTCGAAATTAGAGGCGAATTTACAAATGTTAAAAAAAATCACACAAACGCCCACCTTTTAGTACCTACAGTGGAAATGTTCTTATCTAATCGATATTAGAGGTGGACGCGATTCGATAAATGACAGAATAACGATTTATTAAAAAAATAAATAAAAGTATAGGATCGTAGTAAGCGACATAAAATTCCATATTGACATTAAGAGACTCCCATAAAAATAGTAACGGACGATAAAACAGCGAAACAGTTTGTTATTTTTTTTTTTATTCGCGAGACTGATTATCGATTTTATTCTCATACAAAAAAAAAGTTGACTGCAGAAACGCACTCGAATTTCCCTCCCCGCGGACAGTATGAGGAAAATATGATAACCCCGATCGAAAAAGGGGGCACAAAAAGGAGTCGAATTTAATTTTCGCCGTTCGTCTTTGTGCGAGTTTCTTCAGACGAAACAAAACGAGCATCGTCCCCGCGAAATCGCTTTGGAAGTTACAAAATGAAAGTGGAAGTTTCCCGCCCGATGGGAATCCCGAAATTCGAAGCCGTCGAATCTCGGTTTTTGGAAGACCGTTTTAGAGGCATCGGGTTAGAGAAATCGACCCCCGTTCCAGTTCAGTTTGCTAAATAGACGCGCAATTAACGTTGGCCCCCCGAAAGAAAAACGAGAGGGCGTCGCAGTTTTGATTTTCCGGATCGACTGCTCTATGCAGGTTAATTTTTTGAGGATCGGGAATTTTCGAAAATCTATTTCCATCAATTTATTTATTCCATATTTGTATCTCGAATCTACTCTACTATACACTACTCTACACTACTCTATTCTAGTCTAAACTACTCTATTTTACTTTACACTATTCTACTCTACTCTACACAATTGCTTTTTTAAACTATGCCAAAAAATCATCAATTTCTTTCAAAGTTTGCAATGAATTCAAATAATTCCCTTTTCTACCTAAAATATTCTTGCGCCCAGATCTCCTATAGAATTAAAATACCCTTTAAAGATCTAGGGCAATAAATAATATATTTCTAGTTGTATTAATAGTATTCCTTTAATTATTAATTCTCCCGAATCATTCAGAATTCTCTAGAATCATTCAGAACCCTCATGGTTATTCTAGAACTGTCTACAACCATTTAGAACGCTCCAAAGTTGTTCAGAACTATTTAAAATCATTCAGAACTCTCCCGAATCATTCAGAATTCTCTAGAATCATTCAGAACCCTCGTGGTTATTCCGGAACTTTCTCTCTCTCGCCGTCTCCCGGGCGCTCCCGATTCCCAGACGTTCCATTAAATAACCGGATGAAATTATTCCGTGTGTCCCTAATTAAATGCACCTACCCACTATCGCGAACGTTCGAACGCCAGTCGATTATACTAACAGATCGGGGGCGCCCTCGCTCAGGTGGCAAACGGAAAGGTCTGAAAGGGTCTAATGAATATCCAGAGCGGATTTTTTTCCTTTTCCATTCCCCCGTTTCGTTCGAGCTGATGCCCGGAACGGAGTCGCCCGGGCGGAAAATAACGCGAAAACAATCTGTCTGGTAGATTTAAAATCGCGTTTTGTCGCAGGAGAGGCGCCCCGCAGGCGGCGAATCCCGCCGCCCAAACGCCCAAACACCAGGAACGGGCGCTGACGCCGCCCGCCCCCAAGCCGGTCCAGCGCCCTGCGACGCCCTCGGCCCAGCCGGAGCCCCCGCAGAAACAGGAATCGGGCGATTACGCGGAGAACGCGCCCGTCAAATCGCCCCAAATGGGCGGCTCGCCGCCCGTCCGGACGCCCGTCCACCAGCGGGCGGTGTCGATGCCCGTCGCGACGCCCGCCGACCGGCCCCGGCCCGCCGCCCACCAGCAACAATCCAGGTGAGACTGGACAACAATCCGATGGGCTGATTTCGTTAATGTTGATGTTCTTTGTGGTTTTTGCAGGCCGGTGAATTATTCGCAGAGCGAGAGGATTCCGAACAGGGAGAGGCCGGCTTTGAACAGGACGTTGAGCAGAAAGGAGATGATTAAGAAGTACATTAGAAAGGAGACGGCGAATTTCTTCGGCGTCGACGAGGACAACGAGAACGAACAGCAACTCAGGTGGTTGGATAGACGGAAAAGGATGGCTTGCAGGTGGGTTTTTTTTGTTATCCAAGAAAAACGCCACGACCTGGCGTCACTTAAACAGCTCAATTTACTATTAACCACATTCTATCGTAGAACGATGGGACCCCTGAAAGAGGAGTACTGCACGCCGAGCATCAGCCGTTTCTCGCAATCCCACCGTCGTACGCTCTCCGAAATGGCGCAGTCCGCGCAATCCGCCCACGTCGGTTCCGGTCAATTGACCACCGAACGACCGGACGTGTTGCCCGGACCGTCCGATCTACCGGACGCCGGCGTTTCGCCGCCGGAGGCGGTCCGCAGCGAACCGTCCATCAGGCGAAAGGATTCCGTGGCGAGGATGACGTGGGACGGGCTGTCCTACGTCGTAACGGTGAGCGAAAAATTTGCTAATAACTATAATTCGTCGTGCGTTTGTATGAATCTAGTAGGTGTAGTTGAGAGAAGAAGAAGTCTACTTGTAGTCGGATCTCTTCTACTCCATCCATCGTATATTAGTATATCAATCCAGTAGGAGTAATTGAGAGCAGAAGATTCTCAATAATCGGATATCTCTTCTCATCCATCCTTCGTACATTTCTACCAATCCAGTAGTAGTAATTGAGAGCAGAAGAGTCTACATATAATCGGATCTCTCCTCCATCCATCGTATATTAATATATCAATCCATTAGTAGTAGTTAAAGAGCAGAAGAGTCTCCATATACTCGCATATCTTCTCCCCCATCTTGCACATCTTAATACTCTCTTTACTTATTAGAAACATCCCAGGCTACATTCCCTTTAATAATTCGTTGTTTTTTTTTTATCCAGACGTTGACGAGGAACCGGCCTCGACCGAGATCCCAATCGTCCCACTGGTCTCGAAGCTATCCCCCCGATACTCCAAGCGCTGCCTCATCGCCCGAAGAGCAATCGTTCTTCGAGAAACCGGTCGCGCCCGCCTCGCCTCGCGCCCCCGAAGGCGGCGGCGATACCATCGACAAGGCGGAGGCGGCGGCGTTGCCGCCCTACAGGTAAACCCCGTCGATGAACTATACTTCATCCATTTGGAGTAACCAAAAGAAGGTTAGACGCTGGATCATCAAAAGTAAACAGACAAAAGTAAAAGAACACCACGAAATAGTTGTTGAAATTTAACTTTATTTATTCTAGTTACATGTATAAGAGAAAATTAAAATTAATTCATCAAATTAACAACGAAACTTAAAAACAAATTAATAATGTGTTGCACCACCGTGGTGCTGTAGGCACACACTCTCTACAGTTTGAATGAAAAATAAAATTTGCTTCTTGGTGTTCTTTTACTTTTGTCACTCAGTATATAAAACAGCCTCCTTACGCTGACCAATCACTGGGTTGATCCAGCGTCTGAACTTGTTTTTAGTTACTCCATTGCTTGTATGAATGAAGTATAGAAGTAAAGAAAACTTGAAATCGTGGAATAGAACCTGGTGAAATGTTTGTTTGTTTATTTATTGTAGGGAGCGGGAGAGAGTGAGGTACGCGGACGTGCCGAGCAACGCCGGATGGAGAATAGATCAGCACGAGGTGATTTTGAGGCACGGCGAGCGCCGTTCGAACGGTGCGAGAGGATCGAGGATACCGACGAGCACGTTGGACAGGGTGTTGGACAATTCCGATCGGAGACAGTACGGCATGGGATGGGTGGGACGGATGTTCGGGTGAGTAGGAATTTATAATGTGGTATCAGCATTTCTAATAAGAGAAAAAAATAAAGCCACATTTTAGTATTCAATTTGAACTATTCAAATTTTACTACCGATTCGCCCACCACAGTCTACCTTAATACTTTTGTACTACTTGCAATATATTGTGAAAATGCTCTTACGTTTGGAACGAATTTTCCAGGCACTCGTTCAGGAAATCTGTCACTCAAGACGCGAAAGTTCGCGAGCAATTAGACGATATGGAGGACCACCGGCCGATGTTCACCTATTGGGTGACCACCGTGCAGATATTGGTGTTGTTTATTTCGATCGTTTGTTACGGTATTGGGCCCTACGGGATCGATTTACAATCGCGTTCCGGTCAAGTGTTGGTTACCAGTTTGTCCTTGCAGCAGGTCGATTACATGGAACCCGCCAATTTTTGGTACGTTTTTAGTTAAAACAGGGCTTTCGTTGATTAATGCAATGTACTTATTGTAATTGGGGGGTGATTCTTGAGTCAATTTTGAGTCGAAATGTTCATATAAACATTAGGTAGCTCAAAGTATAACTAGGTATTTATTGTTTAGTTGTTTAGTTGGTATTTAGTTATAGTTTTTCTTTCCTTCTTGTTAAGTAATTACATTTTAATGTGTCTGTGGGAGTATAATGAACAAATAAATAAAATAAATAAATAAAGGTATTTCCTCCGAAGCTCGGTTTTCGATACACCTACAGTGTTATATTTTTATTATGATAATTATGAAAAACCGTTTGCGATCCTACATTATTGAAGTAGATATTTAGTTAGTAGATAGATCGATAGATAGATAGATTTAGTAAATAGAGCTTCTAACGACATACCTTTATATGAACTTTTTCGACTCGAAATTAATCACCCGTTAAAATAACTACATTGCATTGATTAATAAACGGAATGATTCGTGGATTTGTTTTTAATGGAGGTTTTTTTTGGACAGGCTGGGTCCGAGGGCGGCCGATTTGATCCATTTAGGGGCGAAGTTCGCGCCTTGCATGAGGCTGGACGATAAAATTAAGAAGGAAATCGATAAGATACAGGCGAAGGAAAGAGAAACGGCGTGTTGCATCAGAAACGATGATTCCGGTTGCGTGCAATCGTCGCAAGCCGATTGTTCTGTAAGTATATGCATTACTTAAATTGTTCTGTATCGATTTATCAATGCTCAAATAAATCATTTACCAATTAGATTACTATAAAGATGCAAATGCGCATTGATGAATCTACTACCATGAACCTTTTAAGATGAGATCGGAATAACTAAACAGTATTATTTATAATGTACAGGCTGTTAATTCATTGAAATGTACTTATATTAATCGTTCAAATTGACTTGTTAAAAGACATACTACTGTAAGTTATTCGGAAACTAATTGGAGGTTCATAATACGAGCATCGAATTAATTTATTTTTGAAAATTTCATCGCTTATTCAGTTGAGAGGATTACGTCCGACTGTAAGTATAATATCTCGTGTTCCGAGCCGATATTAATGTGTAGTAGATTAGAAAATTTTTGTCTGGTTTTTTTTATTTTTATCATAAGTTCTAAATTCAATTTATTCGAACATTTGTCCATTTGGAATCGATCCAATACAAATATTATTACCGCATATTCCGCATGCTCGGTCAATTAAACGGGAACTAATCTCGATAATGCCTTCTAATTAGCGAATTAAATCATTCATATTTAATTGTTCGTCTTAGGGCCGATTTCACAATGGAGTTTTTTTTTTTTAATTTGGCTTTCGGATAAAGCGTTCTTTAACCTTGTTCCTATTGTCTGGTGTTTTTATAATAAAGGTAAAAAGGTTCGTTTAGGAGAAAGGTCGCTTTAATGATATTTCAAGCTAACCTGAAAAGTGGTATAATTCAACTAATATTGGATTATTTCGAAAAATTTATATAAGATTTATTAAAGGATCCTTTAAATTTGAAATTCATATTCGTAATAAGTATAATTTTGTGCGCAGAAAACGATATCGACGTGGAAAAAATGGAAGATGGGAGATTCCGGACCCGGAGGGAGAATATCGGGTTCGGTGTGCGGATTGGATCCGAAGTGAGTATACAAATTTCCTGTTACAAACATATAAATGCTTATTTTTTTATTATTCTAGACGGTTCTAATTTATTCAGAAGTGTTCTCGACCATTCTAGGCAATTCGGCAATCGTTCTAGACCGCTCCGAACGGTTCTCGACTACTCTAGATCGTTCTGATTAGTTCCACACAGTTCAAATTCCTTTAAACTACTGATGTAATCTAATTGATTCTGAAGAGTAACAAATTGTTCTAGATAGTTCTAATTCATTCTAAATGATTCCCAGCCATTCAGATTGATCCTGAAGCAATCTAAAAAGATTCTGGCGAGTCCCAAATTGTTCCAATTCATTCTGGACAGTTCTAAATGAGTATCGACAATTCTGATGAACACCAAATCGTTCTAAGATAGTTCTAATTCATTCTAAATGATTCTCGGCCATTCTGATTGGTCCTGAAGCAATCTAAAACCATTTTGGAGTGTTCCAAATTGTTCTAGATGGTTCTAATTCATTCTAAATGATTCTCGGTCATTCTGATTGGTCCTGAAGCAATCTAAAACCATTCTGGAGTGGTTCAAATTGTTCTAGATGGTTCTAATTAGTTCCAATTCATTCGGGCCGGTTCTAATCGATTCTCGGCCACTCCTGGAGTGTTCCAAATTGTTCTAGATGGTTCTAATTCATTCTAAATCATTCTCGACCATTCCGATTGGTCCTGAAGCAATCTAAAACTATTCTGGCGAGTCCCAAATTGTTCTAATTCATTCTGGACAGCTCTTATCGATTCTCCACCATTCCCATTGGTCCTGAAGCAATCTAATTGATCCTGGCGAGTTCCAAATCGTTCCAATTCATTCTGGACAGTTCTAACCGATGTCTATACCGTTCCTTTTTCAGGTTCTGCGACGCGCCGGCCAGCGTGCACCCGTACGAATGGCCCGACGACATCACCAAATGGCCCATCTGTCGCAAGACCAACACCCAATTCTCGGTGCAAAAGAACGGCAACGCGCCGCGCGACAAACTCGCCGAGCACATGGTGTGCGAGGTGATCGGCCACCCTTGTTGCATCGGCATCCACGGCCAATGCAAGATCACCACCAAGGAGTACTGCGACTTCGTCCGGGGCGCCTTCCACGAGGAGGCTTCGCTCTGTTCGCAGGTAAAAGGATATCCGTTTTTCGTTGGACTATTTGGTGATTTTTAGTCGTTTCCGCGCAGTTGAAAATGTCCCTAGTGTCGATGTTAATACTCCCATTTGATTTGGGGAATTTTAGGTCGCGCAGTTGAACTTCCGAAGCGATGTTAGTGTTAAAATTCTGCTCTTTTATGTTGACAGGTTATGTTTAGAATTTGTTGTTTTTTCGCTACTTTTTATGCGATTTTTCGCATTTTTCTTGCAATTCGTGCAAGTTTACGAGTAGGTTTTGTGTTTTCCGTTCGTTTTAGAGAGTTTTTCGTGCGATTTTCGGTTTGTTTTTCGACCTATTTCGATAGAGAATGAGATGGTAGAAAGGAAGAAGACTATTGGAATAATTAACCTAATCGTAAAAAATCACATAATGTTCTATTAAATCAATGCTCGCAAGCTCACATCTCCTCCTGATCTACTTTTTCACGTTTAAATCCTACTATTTAAGACTCTTTTTAATTTGTAAACAACGAAAGTAAACACAACCTTAAATTAAACATATCTGTCACATCAAGGATATCAATTACAACCCGGCAACGTTGCAACATGTCGGCTTGTGACGTCATTGCCATAGCCAACGCGAATGTCCTTTATCGCTCTCTAATAATCGAACGTTGCAGGTGTCTTGTTTGAACGACGTCTGCGGTATGATTCCGTTCTATTTCCCCGACGCGCCCGATCAATTCTACAGGCTGTGGACGTCGCTGTTCCTGCACGCCGGCGTCCTGCAGTTGCTCATCACCGTGCTGATCCAGTACTTTCTGATGCGCGATTTGGAGAAGCTTACAGGCAGCTTGCGAATCGGTATCGTTTATATCGGTTCCGGCGTCGCCGGTAATCTGGCCAGCGCCATTTTCGTGCCCTATCGAGCTGACGTAAGCGGCCTCTTTCCTCTATACACGCTAGCTACTAAATGTATTGTTTTTTACAGGTGGGACCGTCCGGATCGCAGTTCGGTTTGCTGGCCTGTCTGATCGTAGAAGTCCTGAACGCTTGGCCGATGCTGAAGCATCCGAATCAGGCGTTGTGCAAGCTGTTGTCGATCACGTTGGTGTTGTTCGCCGTCGGGTTGTTGCCTTGGGTCGATAATTACGCGCATCTGTTCGGTTTCGCGTTCGGTTTTCTTCTCTCCTACGCCTTCCTACCGTTCGTATCGTTCGGCAAGTACGACAGGCACAAAAAGGTCTTTTTGATTTGGGTGTGTTTGGCTGTCGCTTGGGTGCTGTTCATACTGCTGGTGCTCCTCTTCTATATCATACCGGTGTACGATTGCGAGGTGTGCTCGTACTTTAATTGTTTGCCCGTGACTAGGGATTTTTGCGCGTCGCAGAATATTAATTTCAAACGGGAGGAGCCTATAGTATGACGAAAGAGCATACGGTTTATGACCGTATGTTTGGTTTCGTGGGTTTCGGTGCGCAAAGGGCAAGGTTTCGAATGATTCGATGGTTGTTTTTCATTTTGGAATGTACGATAATATCGTTACTGTCATTAAAAAATATATATAGGGTGTTGGTTAATTGAATGCCGATACTTCAGGATGTGAATATTTGATTGATTTTAGGAAGAAAAGTTTATATTAATGTGTGTCCTAAACCTCTTAGTTTTCGAGCTACGGGGTGTTAAAATTATAGAAAAAAAATAACTTTTCTGTCATAATTTTCTTATTACTCCAGTTATTTTTGAGAAATTTTGAGAAAACACTTTTTTTTAGAGATAAAAATTAATTCTACTATAAAAATATCTGCCGTAAAAAGAAAATTATGATAGAAAAGTTACTTTTTTTTCCCAAAATTTTAACACCCTGTAGCTCGAAAACTAAGAGGTTTAGGACATACATTGATATAAACTTTTCTTCTTAAAATCATCCAAATATTCACATTCTGAAGTATTGGGACTCAATTAATTAACACCCTGTATGTGATGAGCTGTCGCTGTGATGGAATCATGTTTGGTATATCATTCGAAACTGTTGCCGAGTCGCGTTTTATTTTAATTTGTCGTTTTATTTATAAATATAAATATCCCTTTTTATTGCTCAATAAATATTTTTTTTTGTTTTATTTATTAATTATTTTTTTTTGATTCGTCGTCCTTTCATCCTGTATATGTAGTGGTTGCGTAAAGTCGAATGATAAAAAGTGGACAAGAAGAAGGTTCTTTTCGATATATAAACTATGTGGTTCATTTCGGTTTGTTATTGGACGTGTGAATTTGTTTTCGGATAAAAAAACGACTTTTAAAAATATGTGATAAAAGACTATATCGCGGTATAATGTACGTTTTAAGACACATCTTATTTTGATATTTGAATAATATGCAATGAATATTTGTTTTGGTTGGCAACGAAGAATATATGCTACAATGAACTTTTTTGCTGTTGGTCGCTTAGTTTAAAATACCCCCCGACAGGACTAATAATTCTATAGCTTTGAAACCGTTTTTTCGAGGTCTACCCGGGTCTACAATAAAACGCCCGGGTCGATTGTTATTTCTTCAAAAAACCTATGTATATTAATATCGTATACATTCCGTAATCTTATTAATTTCTATGTGTTACGATTAAAATATAAATAAAAAAAAATTATCAAAAAATATTTTCATGACATAGATAATCTGTATAAATCAGCATGAGTGAAAAAATCCAGAACAGGAGTAATGTATATAATATATGATAATATAAAACAGTATGGTATGTACGTGTTTTTCATTTAGGTGTGGAAAAATTGATTTTTGTAAAATTGTGACAAAATTATTATTCATTTCCCCGAAAAGTTATACGTTTATCTACATGCATAAAATCGACTATTGTTTCTTATTTATTCGTCGAAACTACAAAAAAAAAGTTCGTTTTCTATTAATATTTCCCTTCGAATGAGGCGGACTAGCTCCAATAAACAAGTATATACAGGGGCCTAAATTTTATTTTCTCGACATTATTCGAATAAACACATCCGCTTTTTTTTCATTTCGAAACGTTGTCAAAAACTCTCGAAATGTTAATAGACCAAAAACGACTTTTGCTTCGAGACGAAACATACCTAAGATGTATATTATAATGTAACAAAAAAAATACACGTACGTCTATCAACGTTTCTCGTCATAACCCATGCAACAATAAAAAAAACAATATTAAAATTTATTTATTATACCCGTTAGCGGTCGAATCGAATTATCGCGTGTATGACGAGAAATTAAAATCTCCGACGTCGAATTTATATGTAATATTATGACTGAAAATTCGTTTGAATTTCCCAATTTCGTTTCGACAAAAAATAAATTGTACATTTACATTGTAATATTATAACATCAGGTGTTACCACTAAGACCAAGCCTTAACATTATGATAATGTAATAAAATACTTCTGCACATAATGTTTGTTTCGTTTCTATTATTACCGCCTCCACATTTCTAGGCAGTTCTACACGATTCTAGACTGTTCTAAACGATTTTAGAGAGTTCAAAATATGGTTCTGAAGTTCCCTAGTTTATCCTGGACTAGGACTATTTTAAAATATAACTTTCTTTTTCTATGGAAATACCCGTTCTCTGTTCTTCTGTTTTCTATCGTCAAAGGTTCATCCAAACTAATAATTGAGCGAATACCTCAAGAATAAAAGGCCACGAGTTCTTAAACATTGACAATTGACAGTCGCAAATGTCAAATTTTAGATACTCTAAACGTCAAGTGTCACCGTATCGTTTGCGACCAAAGTGCCCCGTTTTAGGGTTAGTATTCATCTTATTTTATATATTTTTAATTCATTTTATCCGATTCCATTCCGACATTACGTAATTTAAGCGAAGACGCACCGTTTGGAGTACTCCAATCGACATTTTGCTCGGTATTTATCACACATAGACCTCGCGAAATAAGCACGGACGTACTTTCGCGTTACCGTGTCGATTTTAACATCTACAGAAAGTATTTTTAGACCGTTCGGTTTGTTCTTTTCGACGTTGTTAAATATAGGAAGATTCCAGACGATTCTATTACTTGCTAGAACGATCATTCTAATGCGTTGGAAGTTTCTATAACATTAAGTAAATTTTGTGTGTTTGCAGGATAGACATGTCTTTTCCCAGGTCACCGTATGTAAGTTAAAAATTCGAAACGAATGCGAATTACTAACTGTTAACAGAGTGATTGATTTTATTTTTAGCTCATTGCGCTGGTTTGACTTAATTTTATTGAACGAGTTCCTCTTTCTATTCGTTCTATTAAATGGTTTTTTTTGCTTTTAGACCGGCTTTCCCTTCGATGAGGAAACCCCCGAAGAGTTCCCTTTCAATTCTCCGACGACCAGAGGCGCCAATTTACAATCTACGCTTGACGACATAGCCAGAAGACATCCGAAAATCGCCGAGCATTTGACCAACTTCAACAGCCCTCGAACGGATCGTTCGAGATTCCCCTTCGATAGAGACTTCGATCGATACTCCAGACAATTCTACGAACATCCCGAGGACCTTTTGCAGTCCAGGGAATTCCAAAGAAACCCCAGAAGTTTCTACGAACATCCGGAGGATCATTCGCAGGCCCGAGAGCAACACAACACCCATCCCGAACAGCCGAAAGGCTCCTCTGATATCCCCGAAACCCGCCCGGAGCAGTCACCCGGTCAAACCTCCAATCTCCAGCAAAGCGACTCGTTCGATTCGACCCGACGACCTCTCGGTGTCGATGAGAGGAGCCCCAGGTGTTCGTCAGCGCCGCCAGGGGGCGATATCAATATCGATCGGGAACTGAAGGAACCTCCGGGAAACATGGCCCGCGAGCAAGGGAAGCCCGTGGAAAGGATCATTCCGATTCTATTGGAAGGAAGCGAAGAGCCCATTGTGCCTAAGACTAGCGGGTCATCCAGACAGGAGCCCCCGCAGGCGTCGAATCGTAGAGGTAAAAACCCCGTTGCTTCGAAATGTACGGTAATAAAAGTAATGCATCGTTTGATTGTCTGAATTCAGGTTTCGATGAAGACCAGCCGGATCACGCCGGCGCATCCTCCAAGCAGAACGTAAGTTCCGGGGCTCGAGTACCCGTGCAACAGGACGTTTTAGAGGAGCACGAACAGCCCAAATTGGAGCAATCCGAACCGCCCGGGGTCCCTTTGTCGCCCATCGAGCAAATCCAGGCGATTAAACGAGACGTTTCCGAGCTACTGGACGACGTGGAAAAATTCTCGGGAGCCACCAAAGACAAGAGATATTTGTATTTGGACGAGATGCTGACGAGGAATTTGCTGAAATTGGACGATATCGATACCCAGGGCAGGGAGAACGTGCGAGCGTGCAGGAAAGAGGCCATAAAGTGCATCCAGGGGGCCATTTGCCTGCTGGAGAACAAAGTGAAATGCGGAGAATCCGGCAAATCCGGTCAATGCGGGAACGTCGATGAATCCTCGCAGACCGCCGATTGTGCTGGTTGTGCCACGGACGAGGCCGGTTCGGAGACTAGGGCGGTTTTAGTGAGTGACGATGCGGAGAAGATGGAAAATAGGGCGGTTTTAGTGAGTGATAAGGCGGAGACGTCCGATGCGAATAAGGAAACGAGGGCTGTGTTGGTGGACGGGCCTCAAGACGAGGCCCCCGTTGATTCCAAAGGAGTCAATCCAGCTGTCGGAAAGGTTCAGGAAACGGATGATAAGAAGGAGAATAAAGGAAAATAGCAGGTTCGTGTTGTACATATATATTCGCACGCTAAATGATTTTTATTTTTACCGAATGTAATGAATCGGTTTAGAACCATTTCTTTAGCCATTTCTGTACGATTCCGGGATTATATCGGTATTTGTATATTCACACGCTAAACGCTTTTGTATTGAATTAACGGAGTTATACAAACGGTTTTCGCGAGACTGAATTGGCCTTTTCCTAGGTTAAACAAGTTTTGAAGTTACACGAACGGCATTCGCGACGCTACATCGGCCTTTTCCTAGATTGAACTACGGACAAGTGTCGCAGTCCAGAGTTAAACGAATGACGTTCGTGTGACTGAATGGCCTTTTACTAGGTTAAACAAATTTTGTAGTTTTTCTGTATTTTTTTTTTGTTATTTTAACGTTTTTTTTAACACCTTACTGGCAATGTAAATATTTTATTTAGGTTCAAGCACATTGACTGTGATTGTTTAGTACTTCTCTTTCGTGTTTTTTTTTTAATTTCTTTTTTGTTGCCTTTGTATATAATAATTAGGGTGAGATTTATTTTTTTTTCGAACTATTGTAATTAACTGTTAATTAAAGATGATTTTTTCCCTAAGTTTTTGTTGGTAAATAGATTAGGGTATATAGGTAAATTGAGCTATAAAAAAACCTTAACAGAATCGAAAATTAGGTTTAAAAATAATAGTATATTTTATTTTAAAGATGTATAATATATAAATTTGAATAAACAATTTAGGAAAAAATAACAAAATTTCAAATTTCACAACAAAACAATAAAAACCGGGGGATAATTAATTATAAATATCGAGAGATTTATAATTATATTAAACTCACCTCTCGAATAAATTATTATAGATCTCTTCTGGTTATTGTTAGTTTCTTTTAATCGCTTCAATGATCTAGTATTCTCATGTTGCCAGAGACGATTTTGTTTTCCAAAATGGCGCCCGCAGGTATGTCGATTCTGTCACCGTGATTTGCGATTATAATTACTGTACCCTAAAAAAAAAAAAGAAATAAAACCCTCAACGACACACCAGAAATAAAAACTCTCGAATGTACTAACCCTCAAAGACACCCCTTTCCCGAACGTCACGTCCCCGGACACCGTCAAATGGTCCAGCTCCAGGATGTCCGGAATGGCGGCGAACCTCTCCAAGAACGCCTTGACTTTGGCGAAATGCTTGTCGCCCAATTTGACCAGCGGCGTCGTCGGGAACATCCTCTGCGGGGACATCGTCAACGAGCCGTTTTTCAGCGAGTACAAGTTGCTCATCACCAGGAACAGATCGGAGGTTTTCTTCACCGGCAAAAATCTGCTCCTCGGCACGTTGATGCCGATGCCGCCTTCGAACGTTTTCATGGCCGCCCCCACGGCCGTCTCCAATTGAATGACGTTCTGGCCGTTGTCCAAGGATTTGTTGTTCACTATGATTTCCATGCTGAGCAGCCCTTCGTTCAGGACTCGGTCGATGGCTGGAAAACGAGTCGTATTAGAGGCCGAAGGAGGTTCGAACGGTGTGTATATTTACCGTCTAATTTGGCCCAAAGGTTGTTTGTATTGAAAAACTTGAAGGTTTTCACCGATTTAAATTCGTCCACGTGGTCTTTGGGTACTTGCGCTATTTCTAATAATCTCAATTTCCCTTCGTATTGAATAAGAGTACCACCCTAAAGATATAAACGAATTAATACACGATCGTTCTGTATATATCGTCGCATTGCTCACTAACTTTAACATCGGCTCTGGTCTTATCGGTGACTTCCATGACGAATTCGTGCTGGCCTTTTTCGTGGTCGGGATTCAGCAACAGATTGAGTATGTTCAAATCCACGGTGGCGCCTAAATTGTCGATGTTCGATACGAAACAGTAATCGCGGCCTTCTTTGATGAACCTATCCAGCAACCCGGAGTTTTTGAAGCTGTTGTAAAAGTCTCCGTGACCTGCGCGGAAAAGACATTCAAATTACTGTATTTTTAGAAGAAAAAAAAAAACCTATTTTCGTTTAATTACCAGGAGGATACCAGGCCTCGGTGTTGCCGCCGACTTTGGCGTCCTTGGCGATCGGCAATAGAGAGTCCCTGTTTATCCTGGGATAGCAGGATTGGTTAAACGTGAGAATTTCTACTTGCAGATTCCTGTATTTCCTTATTATCTTCTCGGTATCTTCGTCGGTGTTGAAGGAATTCATCAATACCAATGGCACGTTCACTTTGTACGTTCTGTTCAAATTCTACAAGAGAGAACAAATTCGATCAGTTATTTGTGATGATTTTTATAGAAAACTGTTGCGTTCGTTTTTTGCACTCGACAGCAAAGTAAAAGGCCATTGAACAATGAAAATCTGTCAATTGAAATAATCTCCTTAGTTACTCCATAACAACCGATAAAGACAGCTTCCATTAGACACTTATAAAGAAAAAAAGAAAGAGTGACATTTGTGTGATTGCAATTTGTCACTCTGACAACTGTCATTTTATCAATCTTTCTTTGTTCCACTCATAGAAATGGCCATATTGCAATCGGAAATGGAGCAAGGTGTTTAATACTCTATTTACCTCGATTTGTTGCACAGTTAGATCGAGAAAGGTGAGGTTATTTCGCACGGTTATCACCGACTTGGGTCCATGGCAACCCATCGAAGTCCCCAAACCGCCGTTCAATTTCACCACCACCAGTTTATCGAGCATCTGGTGCACCAAATCGGCCGTAGGTTTCTGCAACGTTTCGTAACTTCTAACGGCATCTTCGGGCAGCCTTTCGATCCTCTCCCACTCGACTGTCCGCATGAAATAGAACAAAAAAACGACTCTATAAAAGTGCCACGTTCTTTGATCCCCTTATTAGGCTCACCCGAGGGGCCGGTCTCCTTCAGGAAGCGGGTAAACAGCCCGACGAAGCCCTGGAACTCCTTGCGCATGGTGGCCGATTTGCCCGACTCGTCGGTTTGCAGGATTTTGTCCAATTCGTTTTGCAGGCGATTCAGGGCGTCCCTTTTCGTCGCCTCGATGAATTGGCTGGAATCGCTGGAGCAGCGACTGTGCCCGCGCACCTGCGGGATCAATCGCGATTATTAATAATAAAACTGGATCGCCCTGTAAGTGATGTCGAGTAAAAAATAAAACTAGATAGTGGATATTCATATTGCGCAGTTTCTTTTGTTGTAATAGTGTTCTTTTAATGTTTTATTATTTTTTTTTAAAATAAGTTCTACGCAAATTCGTCTAATTAGATGAAGTTCGACCGATGATCAGCAAAATCGAATGACCTTGATTTATCAGAGTAATTTCGAAATTTTATCAAGTTACCATAGATAAAATTAATTGTTTATTTATAAATGTAGTGGAAATTATTCGTTTTTCGGAGTATTATCGGATTTTTATTGTAATTAAGCGGGAATTTGGAACAAGAACGAATTTAATTATATTTTACCCATTTCCATCTAATTTCATTTGATCTCGACTAGCACAATTCAAAATAGAATCACCCTGTATACATCATTTCGCGCAAAACCCGATTTTCTACTCTTGAAAACATCCAAAAAAATCCCTCCAATTTTAGAGATTCTTTAAAATACATACCCTTTCAAGTAAATCCATATTTAATTGTACACAAACAAACAAAACTAGCAAAAAAAAATCCTACTGAACAGCGCGCGTACTCGAATTGAAGGCCCGTTAGCGACTGATAAATTTAACCTATTGATAAGAAAATCATAAACTGAGTTTTTCCTTATCAGCCGGAGGGACGAGAGAAAAAATTTTTCAAAACATCGCTAATAAAAGTACTCGGATAATATTAAACTCCGGCGAGAATCTTGAAATAATTACACACTCAATATACAGGGTGAGCCGTGCAAAAACAAACTTTAAACGTTTAATTAGTTGGCTGTGGTAAGGATCCATGGACAAAAAAACATTGACAAATCGCATGTGCTTTGACACTTGTTTAAATTTTTTGGTCACGGCTAATGAATATCTATGTATATGGTTATAAATAATTAAAGTGTAGAATTTGCCTTGAAAAATTTTCTGATTTGTCATATAACCTTTACATAAGTCGGAGATGAATTGTTTTATTTGAATGAGCACTCGTTTCTCTATTAAGTCTACAGAAACTGCTTACCGAGTGATCGATTTTTAAAGGATTTCGCCAGGGTTTCTGGATAAGCGGGAATCGGTGAGGGGGCAAAATGGGGAGTAAAAAATTCCATTTCTTCGATCGAACTTAAAGAAAAAAAAATTACTAAAAAATTACAAGCATTTATTAGGCGTATAACAAATTATACTTTAAGCTTTAAAATCACTAAAGTGCTGTTTCATTGTTTAAAAGCAATTAAATAATAAATTTACTAAATTAAATCTATTACTAACTAACTAACTTCCAATTCAAACGTATTGAAGGATTGAAAATATAGTAAAGGTGAGTCAATTAATTCTTATAAAATAAGCAAAACATTAGCGAACAATTCGTAGTAAATAATATTAATAGAATGCGAAAATCTCGAAGGTTATTCAAAGGTCGTTCCATTATCACATCGCATAGATAACCTCAAAATTACATTGCACAAACAAAGCGACAATCGATAAATTAAACCGTACTTACCTTTTTATCGTTATCGTCGTCTACGCGCAACATATCGCGAAGTTATTACGAAACTTTAACGGCGATTAACTTGTTTTTAGTTCAATTTCGATGAACTTGAAAATTCTTTAACGCGAACTTCACGGACCTAACTTCACGCTTGACCGCCAGATTAAAAAAAAAGCTGCAGTGTTTGCGAACACGGTAAAAGTAATAGTTTAATTCTAATAAAAACTGAATTAATTGTGCCCATCGAATTTAATCTTAATTGTAATTTAAGATTAGATATTGTTGTAGACACTTGTCTTGTAGACGAACCGTGACTGTTTCCAATCGGGCATTCAGATCATACTTAAAAAAAAGAAGAAACATAAGGTTATGTTGACATATTTATATGATATTTTCAAATCCTTCAAACTATTTATTTACGAATTAATTTCTTAAATACCTCCTCTAATTAAGCATAATTAAGTCACATTACTTCTTACCTTCGAAAACGCAATGTTTAAACAGTTTTAAATTCCAGTTCGAACAAAAAACATGTCCGGCCGTTTTCCCTATTTCGCCAAAGGTCAAGTCACCAAAGGCTTCGGCAGGGGCTCCAAGAAATTGGGCTGCCCCACCGCTAATCTGCCCCCCGAAGTGGTGAACGAATTACCCGATGACTTCGGCACGGGAGTTTACTACGGATTGGCCCGAGTGGCCGGGGACAAAGTTCGAAAAATGGTGATGAGCATCGGATGGAATCCCTACTTCAAAAACGAAAAGAAATCCATGGAGGTGCATATAATGCACAAATTCGATGAGGATTTCTACGGGAAGGAGCTGAAAATCGCTATATTGGGGTACATCAGGCCGGAGAGGAACTTCGATTCCATGGATTCCTTGATAGAAGCCATTAGAAATGATATAAAAGAAGCTGAAGAGAAGCTGGAGGAAGAACGGAACAAGGTCTTCGTAAACCATCGGTTTTTTTAGCATTATTCTGTAGGTAGGAAATAAATTTTTATCTAAATGAGTAAAAAATATATCGTATTCATCGTATCAACAACATTAGAACTAAATTATATTATTATACACAATTACATCTATTTTAAGTGGCTACTGGATCATTTTCAAATTAAGTTCCTTCAACAAAAAGCACCCCAGTTCCTTGATAACGACCTCTTTAAGCGAAGCACTCGTTAAAACCAAAGTGGCCAATTGCAAGTAATCTTCAGGTTTAATATTAGCTAACGCTCTAGATAAACAATCCGTTAATTTCTCTTTCTGTGCGTGACTCAAATCCTCCCTGAGAACATCTACCAAGGATTTGAAATTGTTCCTCGAGAGCCAAGCCGAGGCTATCGATGCCACACTGCCACCTTAAATAATGCGTTCGCTAAGCATAAGCAATAATAAATGTGAAGATCGGATGATCTTACCTATGGCTACTCCTATGGGGCCGCTCAGTAGGCCGCCAGCTAGGGCTCCGCAACCTCCTATAAAACCACATTTTAGAGACTCGCTTACGGTCACGCGAAGATTCTCTTGCGCGGCTAGCGTTTCGCACATTTCCATTATTGCATTATTGTTTAACATAATTCACTAGTTTTTAACTATTTAATCGCGACAAATTAATAAGAACTGCGATAAAAACCATAATAAATCTAACAGTTTGAAGTTTGTACGGGAATTTAACCTGAATTGTCACCTGTCAGTTGGTGGCCTCGTCTGTTGATTAAGCTCGGCCATTTTCAGCCCTTTCTTTAAAAGAAACATTCGTACAAATTTTTAGTTTTCGATTAATTAGAAAAGAATCTAAAGCTAAAGTAGCAGGCTAATTGCAATTGATAATACTACGTTCTAACATTTTTTCTTTTTAGTTGTAGTTCTTCTTTTTGCTTCTAAGACGTCAAAGTCAAATGTCAAACAAATTTGGTGTTTGTCTGTGAGTAAATCGTAAATGCATGTTTGTGTTAACTATTTCAAATAATTTTGAATAACAAAAGCAAAGTTAATAACATTTAGCCACCATGGCGGATGCTGCGGCTCGGCAGCTTCAATACGAATACAAAGCGGTAAGTTTTTACATAATACTCGCAATACAGTTTTTAAGGTTATGTTTTTATACGTTCCCTTAACGTTTTACGAACACATCGAATTATCATGTTACAACGTACATTATATGATTTTAGAATTCGAATCTCGTTCTTCAAGCCGACAATCGACTTATCGAACGAAGAAGTCGAGATGAAGCCACCGGAGAAGTTATGTCCCTTGTGGGTAAACTTATCGGTACTAAAATGGGAGACAGGGCGCAAAGAACTCGACCGGGTAAAGCCGAAGAACGCAAAGCCAAGTAAGTACTCTAATATACAACCTCTAAATAACGTTATACTAAATTTGTTATTTTGCAGACGGCAAAAAAGAGATGAAGCCCAGTACGATTTCGCACGAATGAAAGGCGCCACTTTGTTATCAGAAGGAGTCGATGAAATGGTGGGCATCATATACAGACCAAAAACTCAGGAAACTAGACAAACTTACGAAGTATTGCTGAGTTTCTTGCAAGAAGCCCTCGGCGATCAACCCCGCGATATCCTTTGCGGTGCCGCCGATGAGGTCCTGCAAGTACTGAAGAACGATCGATTAAAAGAAAGGGAGAAGAAAAAAGAAACTGAATTGTTACTAGGTAAACGACTAACTAATTGTTTCGAATTAATTTTTTTACACTAGTTATAATTTCTAGGTCCCATAGCAGAAGAACGATTCGCTTTGCTCGTGAATTTGGGTAAAAAGATTACAGATTTCGGTAACGAGGAAAGCAAAGTTGGTACCGGAGAGGAGAACATCGACGAACAATATGGCATCAATGTACAATTCGAAGAGTCCGAAGAAGAAGACGATGAAGATATGTACGGAGAAGTCAGGGAAGAAATGGACGATGAAGAAGGCGAAGAAGCTAAAGAAGATGGTGCTATACACGCCGAAAATGTAAGTCTTTACAACACTGTAGTAATAAGCGTGTTAATCGTTAATTTTCAGCTGGGAGGTGTCGATGAGGCTAAAAAGGAGAAACCTTTACATCCTTTAGATATCGATGCGTATTGGCTGCAAAGAAAGTTATCGAAGATATACGACGATGCTATGGTATCGCAAGCAAAGGCCGGGGAAGTACTGAACTTTCTCAAAGACGCCAGCGACGATAGAGAATGCGAAAATCAACTGGTACTATTACTCGGTTACGACTGCTTCGATTTCATCAAACAGCTAAAAAAACACCGACAAATGAGTGAGTCAATCGCCAATTTCATCGCGCATCACATCGACTAATTCAATAACGTTTTCAGTTTTGTATTGCACGTTATTGGCGAAGTCCCAAAGCGAAAACGAACGGCAAAAACTCAAAGATAAAATGTCGGAGGATCCGTCTTTGAGCAGGATTTTGAAACTGCTCGAAACCGGTCGAGGCGACGACGACGACGGCGACAACAACGAATCATCGTCGCGACATCGTCGCGGTAAACACGAAAGCGACATTTTGGATTTGGCCAGCACACAAGTGACCGGATCCAGGCACGTTGTAGATTTCGAAGATATGGTTTTCTCCCAAGGATCGCATTTCATGGCGAATAAACGTTGTCAACTACCCGACGGATCGTTTAGGAAACAAAGAAAAGGTAAATTACCGATATCTCAATAACACATACTAATTTAATATGTTTTTATGCAGGTTACGAAGAAGTCCACGTGCCCGCTCTAAAGCAAAAACCGTTCGGCGACAACGAAAAACTCATTGCGGTAGATCAATTGCCCAAATACGCCCAACCGGTCTTCGACGGTTTCAAATCCCTCAACAGGATACAAAGCAAACTGTGCAAATCCGCTTTGGAATCGGACGAGAATTTGCTGCTTTGCGCTCCGACCGGTGCCGGTAAGACCAACGTGGCGCTCCTCTGTATGATGAGAGAAATCGGCAAGCACATAAACGCCGACGGCACCATAAACGCCGACGATTTCAAGATCATCTACGTGGCCCCCATGCGATCGCTCGTACAAGAAATGGTCGGTAACTTCGGCAAAAGATTGGCCAGCTACAACATCACCGTATCTGAGTTAACCGGCGACCACCAGCTGACCAGGGAACAAATACAGGCCACCCAAGTGATCGTTTGCACGCCGGAAAAGTGGGACATCATAACGAGAAAAGGCGGCGAGAAAACGTTCACGTCTCTAGTACGCCTTATCATCATCGACGAAATCCACTTGTTGCACGACGAACGGGGCCCCGTGTTGGAAGCTTTGGTCGCCAGGACGATTCGCATGATCGAATCGACTCAAGAGGACGTCAGGCTGGTGGGATTGTCGGCCACGTTGCCGAATTACCAGGACGTGGCGGCTTTCCTGCGAGTCAAACAGGACACTGGTCTGTTCCACTTCGACAACAGCTTCCGTCCCGTCGCTTTGGAACAACAATACATCGGCGTTACGGAGAAGAAGGCGCTCAAGCGGTTCCAAGTGATGAACGAAATCGTCTACGAAAAAACGATGGAGCACGCCGGTAAGAATCAGGTGTTGATATTCGTGCACTCGAGAAAGGAGACGGGAAAAACGGCGAGGGCCATCAGGGATATGTGCTTGGAGAAGGACACTCTCGGGCAGTTTTTGAGAGAGGGTTCCGCGTCCATGGAGGTTCTCAGGACGGAAGCCGAGCAAGTTAAAAACCAAGAATTGAAGGATTTGTTACCGTACGGGTTCGCCATACATCACGCCGGTATGACCAGAGTGGATAGGACGTTAGTCGAAGATTTATTCGCCGACAGGCATATACAAGTAAGCTATTAACTAATAACTTGCAGATGTATGTAATAATAATTCGTTTACTTTGCAGGTTCTCGTATCAACAGCCACTTTAGCTTGGGGTGTGAATTTACCGGCGCACACAGTCATCATAAAAGGCACCCAAATTTACAATCCGGAAAAAGGCAGATGGGTGGAATTGGGCGCTTTGGACGTTCTGCAAATGTTGGGTAGAGCCGGTCGACCGCAATACGACACGAAAGGCGAAGGGATATTGATAACGAACCACAGCGAACTTCAATATTACCTGTCGTTGTTGAATCAACAGTTGCCCATCGAATCGCAGATGGTGTCGAAGCTACCCGACATGCTCAACGCCGAAATCGTCCTGGGCACCATTCAGAACATGCGAGACGCCGTCACATGGCTGGGCTACACTTACTTGTACATAAGAATGCTTCGGCAACCCACTCTGTATGGTATATCCCACGATGCTTTGAAGCACGATCAACTTTTAGAGCAACACCGGGCGGATTTGATCCACACGGCGGCCATGTTGTTGGACAAGAGCGGTCTGATCAAATACGAGCGGAAAACGGGGCAATTCCAAGTGACCGAAATCGGCCGGATCGCCTCGCATTACTACTGCACCCACGAAACCATGCAAACCTACAATCAATTATTGAAACCCATGTTGAGCGAGATCGAGCTGTTTAGAGTGTTCTCCCTATCCGGCGAATTCAGGAACATCACGGTGCGCGAGGAGGAGAAACTCGAGCTGCAGAAACTCATGGAAAGAGTTCCGATACCGATCAAGGAGAGCATCGAAGAGCCCAGCGCTAAGGTCAACATTCTCCTGCAGGCCTACATTTCCCAGTTGAAATTGGAAGGTTTCGCTCTCATGTCCGATATGGTTTACGTCACCCAATCCGCGTGCAGGCTGATGAGAGCCATTTTCGAGATCGTCCTGCACAGAGGTTGGGCCCAATTGGCCGATAAATCTCTAGCCCTTTGCAAGATGATCGATAAGAGAATGTGGCAGTCGATGTCGCCGTTGAGGCAATTCAGGAAGATGCCCGAGGAAATCGTCAAGAAAATCGAAAAGAAGAACTTTCCATGGGAAAGGTGAGTTTTGTATTGTTGATATATTATGGGTATTAATAATAACGTTGTAGGTTGTACGATTTGGGTCCGAACGAAATCGGCGAATTAGTACGAGTACCGAAATTGGGTAAAACCATTTACAAATACGTCCATCAATTTCCGAAGCTCGAACTATCCACGCACATCCAACCGATAACGAGATCCATGCTGAAAGTCGAGCTGACGATCACGCCCGATTTCCAATGGGAGGAGAAAGTCCACGGCGCCTCTGAAGGTTTCTGGATACTCGTCGAAGACGTCGACTCCGAGGTGATCTTGCACCACGAGTTCTTCCTGTTGAAGGCGAAGTACTGCCAGGACGAGCACTCGATCAAGTTCTTCGTGCCGGTGTTCGAGCCGCTGCCGCCGCAGTACTTCCTGCGGATCGTGTCCGATCGTTGGATCGGCGCCGAGACGCAGCTGCCCGTCTCGTTCAGGCACCTGATTTTGCCGGAGAAGAATTTCCCGCCGACGGAGTTGCTCGATTTGCAACCGTTGCCCGTCACGGCGCTCAGAAACGAGCAGTACGAATGCTTGTACGCCGATAAGTTTCCGCAATTCAATCCTATACAAACGCAAGTGAGTAGCGGTTGTTCGAATGTCGACGTTTGTTGTAATTTGGTTTTCGTAGGTGTTCAATTCCGTGTACAATGGGGACGATAATATTTTTATAGGAGCACCGACCGGTTCCGGTAAAACCACGATCGCCGAGTTTGCTATACTCAGATTGTTCGATAGGAATCCCGATGGTAGATGCGTGTATCTCGTTCCGAAAGATGCTTTAGCCGAGTTGATTTTCGCCGATTGGCACAATAAATTCGGGCAAACTTTAGGGAAGAAAGTGGTGTTATTGACCGGAGAAACCGGAACGGATTTGAAGTTACTAGCCAAAGGACAGGTAACTTCTATCGATTGCTTGTAAATAATTATATTAACGCTATTATTTAACAGGTGGTTATAACAACAGCGGAGAAATGGGACGTGTTATCGAGACGATGGAAACAAAGAAAGAACGTCCAAAATATAAATTTATTCATCGTGGACGAGTTACATTTGATCGGAGGCGAAGACGGGCCCGTTATCGAAGTAGTATGCTCCAGAATGAGGTAAATTCAATCCACCAATCTTCTACCTATCAATCGATTAAAAACGCGTTGTTTTTTTGTTAGATACATCTCGTCCCAAATCGAAAAACCCATCAGAATCATAGCCCTGAGCGCTTCGCTGGCCGATTACCGGGACATAGCCCAATGGTTGGGTTGCAACGCGAACGCCACCTTCAATTTCCATCCGAGCGTGCGACCGATAACGTTGGAATTGCACGTGCAAGGCGTCAACATCACCCACAACGCGTCGCGATTGATATCGATGGCGAAGCCCGTCTACAACGCCATCGTGCGGCACAGCCCCCACAAGCCGGCCATCGTGTTCGTGCCGACTAGGAAGCAGGCCCGGCTGACGGCCATCGATTTGTTGACGTACGCCGCCGCCGAGGGGCATCCCGATAAGTTTTTCCTCGCCGAAGAGGACGACATCAAGCCGTTTTTGGATAGAATGAGCGATAAAGTAACTAGCGTTTCGTTCGTTGCAACTTGCGCGATTAATTATTCGTTTTTATTTTAGACATTAAAGGAGACCCTGTCGCAAGGGGTGGCCTACATGCACGAAGGACTGTCGGCCAGCGATCTTCGATTGGTCGAGCAGCTGTTCGATTCCGGTGCCGTACAAGTGGCTGTGGTTACAAGGGATTTGTGTTGGGCCGTGAATATATTCAGTCATTTGGTGGTTATTATGGATACGCAGTACTACAACGGTAAAGTGCACGCCTACGAAGATTACCCCATAACGGACGTGCTGCAAATGGTGGGTAGGGCGAATAGACCTTCGGAGGACGACGATGCGAAGTGCGTGCTGATGTGCCAGAGTTCCAAGAAGGATTTCTTCAAGAAGTTCCTGAGCGATCCGTTGCCGGTAGAGGTGGGTATCATTTGAACTGTTACTTTAATACCTCGTTAAAAATCGATGTGATTTTTTCGCAGAGCCACTTGGATCACAGGCTTCACGATCATTTCAACGCGGAAATCGTAACGAAAACTATCGAAAACAAACAGGACGCCGTCGATTATTTGACGTGGACGTTCTTCTATCGTCGTCTGACGCAAAATCCGAACTACTACAATCTTCAGGGCGTCACCCATCGGCATTTATCCGACCATTTGTCGGAATTGGTCGAGACCACTCTGTCCGATTTGGAGCAATCCAAGTGTATCAGCATCGAAGACGAAATCGATTGCGTACCGTTGAATTTGGGAATGATTGCTGCCTATTATTACATCAATTACACTACTATAGGTGAGTTCCTATTGATGCATTATACGAAACGAACTTACATTAACGTTTGATTTATTTCAGAGTTGTTCAGTTTGTCGTTAAACAGCAAAACGAAGATTCGCGGATTACTGGAAATTATTTCGTCAGCGGCCGAATACGAAGACGTACCGGTACGGCATCGCGAAGACAACATACTGAGACAACTGGCGCAAAAACTACCGAACAAACTCACTTCTGCATCCGGCGGTCAGCCCAAATACAACGATCCCCACGTCAAGACCAATCTTCTACTGCAAGTAAGTTCTCGAATAGAGGTTTAATCGAGTTTCACGCGGTTGTATTTTCAGGCGCACCTGTGCAGACTACAACTGGGCGCCGAGCTCCAAGGCGACACCGAAGCGGTCCTGTCCAAAGCCATTCGCCTGATACAAGCCTGCGTCGACGTGTTGAGCTCGAACGGTTGGCTGTCGCCGGCCGTCGCGGCCATGGAACTGGCGCAAATGGTGACCCAGGCCATGTGGAGCAAGGATTCCTATCTGAAGCAACTGCCGCACTTCGTCGCCGACGTTATCAAAAGATGTACCGATAAAGTACGTTTATTCGACTGGTTACCGATGAAGATTCTAATGTATCGTGCGATTTTAGGGCGTCGAAACGGTGTTCGATATAATGGAATTGGAGGACGACGATCGTAGCAAGCTGCTTCAAATGACCGAGGCCCAAATGGCGGACGTGGCGAAGTTTTGCAATCGTTATCCCAACATCGAATTGAGCTACGAGGTCGTGGATAGGGATCAAATACATTCGGGTTCGTCCGTGCACGTTGCCGTTCAATTGGAGAGGGAAGATGAAGTTAGCGGGCCGGTCATAGCGCCTTTCTTCCCACAGGTACATTATACAATCACCAATCTAGTTCAATGTTTTACGATACGTTATTTCGCAGAAACGCGAGGAAGGTTGGTGGGTGGTTATCGGGGAGCCAAAGTCCAATTCGCTGCTGTCCATCAAGAGATTGACTCTTCAACAAAGGGCCAGAGTGAAATTGGATTTCGTAGCGCCTAGTCCGGGACACCACAACTACACTTTGTACTTCATGAGCGACGCGTATTTGGGCTGCGATCAGGAGTACAAGTTTTCCATCGAAGTTGGTGATTTCGAATCGAGCGGAAGCGAATCGGAATAAAGAAATATAATTACATAATAGATTTAAGGCGTATTGTTCATTAGGTGTTTTAGTACCGGAGAGGTAAATTGTAATAAAACTTTTATTCTCTAATTGATCTATAAATCAAACAAGTCTAAAATGTTAAAAATCGATCGCCTTTTTGATGCGATCGATGTTCTTGCTACCTGCAGACGACCTTAGGGAAGAGGCCGGTTTGGTTTCGGGCGCTGAACTCTCGGGGGCAACGTAACCTTGGGGCTTCGCGTTTTTCGATTTCTGCTTCAGGAATTCTTCGTAAATTTCTTCGGGAGATTTTCCCTTTACTATAGCGATGACGTGATGGCGGGCTATGCGCAATAATTTCTCCGTTACCCCCACGGAATCGTTTGCGGTCAATAAAAATAGCTGTCTGGTGAGGCGGCCCAAATTTAACGCTAAAGTCTTGAACTTGGGATGAGTAGGAAGCACGTTTTGAGATCGTAAGGCCTCGTAGATTGCCAATTGCAGTTTCTAAAATAAATACAACAATCAGTAACAGTTCGATTAAGTATTTTTCGAATCATTGCACCTTCTTATGAGTTATAGTCAGTTCTTTGATTTGTCTAGTTTGATGTAAACTCAAGTCACTTCTGGTTCTGGAAGACAACATTTTTGTACTCGAATCGTTTAATAGGGTACATTCTGATTGGGATTTGGGAAATTTCGACGGGACTTCTTCGTACGAATCGCTATCCATACGTTTCCTCTTCTTTTCCGTTCCGAAATCTAAACGTTTGACTGGCGATCGCTTGAAACCCAAATTTTTCAAAGGAGACCTTTTGCTGGGAGAGGAAAATAGGGCTCGCTTCGATTTTATTCTAGTATCCTCCGCAGATGTTGATGCTGCAGAAGTACCTGTAAAAAATAATTTTGTAGTTATTTGTGTTAAATTAAATGTGGTGTTTTTTACTTACTCGGTAAGCATTTATCGGGGCTGTGAAAGAGTGTTCGTTTCGCCGCTAAACTAACCGAATCGGAAGTTTTCTGCATTTCCCCAGCCATTTTTCTAAATCTCATCGCTAGTTTCTTCTTCGCCGAACTACTGGGTGTACGGGTTTTCGTTTTGGGGCTTTTCTTCGGAGTATTCTTCCTCGGCGTTTTCCTCGGGCTTTTTCTTCTATTCAACAAATCCATTTTCCTTTTAAAAAATATATATTTTCACTGTTTACACCAGCGCGTTTTAGTTTGCAACTTACTTAGCGTCCACCAAAATTTGCCTAGCCCTGGATCCTGCTAAAAAGGAACTGCCAGATTGTAAATTGCTGCTGGAAAAAGTGATTCTCCTCCTGGCCAAATGGCTGAGCCGCTTTCCCGGCGACTTGGAATTCCATTGCGATTTTGTGTTCCTGCGTTTCATCGGGCTGAGAGCGCTCATTTCGAAAACCGTGCACGACGAAAGCGTTTCTGCTCCGACGTACCTCTGGCCGTACTTCATGCAAAGCTCCTCGAATTCCTCCGAAGTTTTGTTGCGATTGTGGCTGTAAAATCAATTTAAATTACGATTGAGAAATGTACTGAATACTGACAAACTTACTATAAACCCAAAGCTCTGTGCTTCAGAACATCCGGAAAATCCATCTTCTTGGAATTCTCAGTCGATGAGCTTACGAGCAACGACTTGGAATTGTCTTCGGAAATATTTCCACCGGACGTGGAGCTATCCCAAAAGTATTTTTTGTTACTTTCGAGTTTGCTTAACATTTCGTCGATTGAAATTCTTATTGTCGTCACGCTGCGCGGGGGCAATACACCTTTCAAATGGTTCTGCGTCCTTTTCAAAATCGTCTCGTCTTTCTTCAGCAAATACCTTTCTTGCGGTATCAATTTCACGGGATCGATTTCTTCGAAGTACGTTTTATCGGGCGAATCTTCCGAAAACAGGTCCGGACTCAAGGCGGAATTGTTTGAATTGTAGGACTTTTCGGGCGTCGATAATATTACACTAGCATTTATCGTTTCCTCTCGGTCGTGCACATTATTTATCATACAGTTTAACGTTTCAGAAACTACTTTGTTTATGTTTTGATCGCTCGCACGTACGGAATCGGAGCTTTCCGAATTCGTCGCGTTACGCTCTCTTAATAAATTAGCATCACAATTTGCATTTTCAATGGGCTTAAATGACTCTGGGTTTAATTGCATTGTTTCATAAGAACTATTATTAATATTTTTTGGTGAAATAAGATTAGATCGTTCTTCGTCCTCTTCGTCGATATCGGCATTACAATTTACACATTTTAAACATGCATTTGTAACAATTCTCTCCGAATTTCCTTCGTCGCATCCATCTTGGGGATCGTTCGAGGCATCGTCCGGAACAGGAGATAAGCTCTTGTACTTCCTCTTCACAATATACGAATTCTCTTTATCGGACTTGGATAAAACTAAAGTCAACTTCTTCAGTGGATCACTAGTCGCGTAAGTGTTGGTAATATTGTTGAAAACAGGGTTTTTCACTAAACCGTTTTGATTTTGGGCTTGCATGTTGTCTAAGTAATCGGCTTCTACGGTTATTTGATTAGCATACGGAATTAAAGGGGAAACGTTGCTTTCCTCGGACGCGAATCCGAAGTAGTTCAATTCAGGGCTGCACTCCGATCCGGACGATGGGGACACGCGCGATGTCGAAGCGGATGAACTAAGAAGTGGCGAGTTGAAAACATTCGTTCCTTCGAAGATTTCCCTCTCGATTTCCTTTCTAATGTTAGGATTGTTGTAGGTTATGGGCATTTCTAGCAGAGCATTTTCGCTGATGTAAATAGGGTCGGAAACCAAACTCAATACATCACCATCCCGCACGAAATTATCCAAATTTGATTCGGACTTGTGTGAAATGTAGCCACTATCGTAGTCTAAATTGAACGCACAGGTTTTGTTATTTCGTAAATCTTCCACGCTCGCACAATTATCTGTATCATCCATAACTAAATTAATGCAATAATTTCTTTACTATTTTCGCCCGAGCCCACTGCATAACTGCGTATTGTCTGTGGTATAACTTTTTTTCCAGAAAACCCGCCAACGGTATGTAACCCACGTATTATGTTTACGAATTTAAATGTCAATGTCAATGTCAATTGTCGCCACTCTCGCTCTAGTTCTTTAGAATTAGTTCTACTTTTATGTTGGTACTCTCGAGATTCAGAATTATTGGCAAATGCACATTTTAATGGACAATAGAACGATTAAAAGCGTTGATAATGCAATAAAAATATCACTTCAATCATCCGCACTAAAACAAAATATTTTATTAATCATTCGATTATATTTCGAGTTACTGAAATAAAATAATCGATATATAAAAATTTGACGTAAGAAAGAAGACTTATGACGTATGTCACTTGTCATTCTTGTCAAAACATAACGCTTCACGCTTCTATTTTGTATGTTTTCCTCGCCATTTTTTCCAATAATTTCACATTTCTTTATCAAAATTTACCAATAAACCTGCTAATACAGTTCTCCTTAACCAGCTAACTAATACAAACCATGGTAAGTTCTCCCATTCTTCTACGAACGCTTTTCACATCTAATTTTCTTCGAAGAGTCGCGGCCGATCGGCTACCAGCACAAAGGTATTCGTCGGGAGTCTACCGCCCAGCGTAACCACCGACGACCTGAGGAAACTATTCGAACCGTACGGGGCCATCTCGGAATGCGACATCGCCAATCGATGCGGCTTCCTCCACTTGGAGGACCCCGATCTCGCCAACAGGGCCATATCCGAACTAAACGGCGTCGATTTCATGGGCGCCAAAATATCGGTCGAAAAGGGCCGCGTGAAGCCCCGCAGGGGCGCCCCCCGAGGCGGTAGAGATCGCGGCGGAGGCGCCGGTCCGTACTCCAGAGGTAAAAACCCAACTCCAAACGAAATAACCCCTATTATCGATTGCATTACAGGCGGAGGCGGCGAGTTCAGAGGCCGCAACGGCGGCTTCGGCCGGGACTTCGCCCCCTACCGAGGCGGTTACGAGCGACGCGGCGGCGGTTACGGCGGCGACCGAGGCGGTTACGACGAACGCAGGAATATACCGGTGACCGGTTACGACGACCGAAGGCCAGCGCCGGGGGCTTTCGATCGAAGAGGACCGGTCGGTTACGATCGCGGGGCTCCCCCGCCGCCTACCGGCTACGACGACAGACGGGACACTTACGGTGGAAGCGGAGCGGTCGGTTACGGAGCGGGAGGTTACGACAGAAGCGCCGAAGGTTACGATAGAGGGGCTCCCATGTACGATCGAAACGCCTACGATGATCGAAGACCTCCTATGGGCGGCGGTTACGATGATAGAAGAGGCGGAGGTGGCGATCTCTACAGTCGACGGGACGGTAGTGGTGTGATTAAAGGAGGGTAAATTGTTTTATGAAACACCTTAAGCGTGTAATTTTAACTTATAGATTTGTAATGTTTAGTTATGCTGCTCCGGCGAACGGTTACAGCAACGGTCCACCTTCGTATAACACCGGCGCAGTCGGAGACGGTTACGGAGTTCAAATGGGCGGTGGATACGGTACCGGCAACGGGGCCAACGGGAGCGGAAGTTACAGCGGTAACGCCACCGGAGGGTACAGTAGTAGCGGAGGTTATGTGGATAGTGTGCCAACGGGCGGTGGTTACGGGAGCGATATTAGCGGATACGGTGGAGCTTCGACGGTCGGTTATCAAGATCGCGGTTACGGGAGCGGGAACGTGGGCGAGCCGATGGGTTACGGAGATTCGTACGGGGCACCGCCCGCTGTGGCCCCTGTTGGAGGAAGGAGTGGATACGATTCGGCCTATCCTCCGTTACCGCAACAAAGGGGGTAAGGGATTTGTTTTTTTTTTTTGGAAATACTAGCGAGCGCCTTGTTTCGTTCATAAGCGTGACGTTTCATGATATTCTGGGTACATGTTGTCGGTTTGTTCGATTAATTCAATTTTTTTCTTCGTTTGATTGTAGTTTTGATGGCGGACCAGGCCCTAGAAGAGACGGACATCCGGGCCCACGATATTAAGGCATTTAAATTTAATCGCAAAATTTGATACCTAGTTAGGGATCTTTTTTTTTACTAGCGAAGTACGAAACAGTAGTAATTTTTGTGCGTGCTTATTTCTCATTCATAAAGCGTCTAAAATATCGCATATACATAAATAGTAGTAACGCAATATCGCGATTTTAATTTCAGTAATATTACTATAAGTGTTTAGTAAACAGTTGTTAGGTTTACGCCTTTTTTTTGAAAAGTTTTTTGAAATAAGATATTTATAAAATAATTGGTGTTTTTGTCTCGAACGCATTATTAGACTTTCGTTCCGCAATACTCGGAAATAAATATCCTGGATTAATCGATTTCGCACAATAAATCCTTGTCCTTCCAGACCGAAAATTACAGCTATGTATAATAAAAAAGATGCGGTTGTATACAGTTAAAATTGCGGCTCGACTCCGTTAAATTAGTAGTAAATACTCGCAACGCAAGGAATATTTTTGAAACCGAAAAGGCCTATCTCTGGGAGATTTTCATGCGGTCGATTCGTTGAGGTTTAATCGGCGATGTAACAACAATTTATTTTAGCCCAGGCGCTGTGCGATTGTCGATATTTGATCGCGTTAAATTTGCGCCGGAACATTTTCCTATACCGTTTAATAGCGTTTAGGAGTCCTAATAGCGACTGCACGGAGCACACGAAGCGCCCTTTCGAAACCTCTGCGTTTTGAGAAGATCGTTTTAGCGTTAATGAGATTTGCGAAGAACGAGTTTTTGCGCATTATGAGATAGTTAATTGAGCGCCATTACGATGTCCAAAAGGTTCTCTAAACGTTAAGATATTTTTCAGAGGTACGTTATTTGATTATTTATTTTGCAGGTATTTTTTACACGACTAGCTTTGATAATTTACTCGATATCTAATATTGATTTGTTAATTTTCTCAACCGAAATATTTTGGTATTTATTTAATAGGTGCATATTTTTTTTCGTCTATAAGTGTACATATTTTGCGTCCTATGCGTAGAACTTGATTATGAAATTATCATCACGCGGAATTCTACGATAGTAGGTAGATGAATCGGTATAGATTTAACTGTTAATGCGCTGAAATCTACAAATTGCGGCAGACTTACGCATTCTAGTCTATAAGAATCGCCGGGCGGGTCATTTGTACGCCTAAATATTTCGGTTGAACGAGTACATAAATTTTAAAACCTCCTAAAGGTAGTCTCATTCACGTACGTTACATTTACGTTGTACATTAAATTTTCGTTCGAGTACGACAACCGCTAATTCGATATTTATTCTTTTATTGTAGACTTGGTTGAATAACTGCAAATACCGAGGACTAACTGGGAAACTTTTATCAAAGAAATGTTCGCTCCATGTTTGATTGTAGTAAAAAAAACCGTCGCCTCGAAGATTACGATCTCGTGATATTGGAAAAGTAAGATTTTAATAAAATATTTATAACGCTACATTTTATTTATTTCTCGCTCTTTCTCCCTATACATTTCAGGATTCCCGTAACGTCACAAGAATCCTGTCATTTGATATGACTATTTCAAGCTTGTATCAGTTGGTAATTCTAATTTCTACGCCAGCAATTACTCATAACGAATTATTGAATCCTCGAATAGATAAGTCGAGGTATTTGGTTTGTTATCAATGCAGTTCGAACTCCTCCGAAATAACGCCTCTGTGTGATGCCGGCGTCTTCAAATTAACCAATCGTTTGGAGAAATTAACGATGTCGTTCCATTGTCCCCCGCGATGGGACAAGTACTGCTTCACCAGCTTCGTTTGCTCCAATCAAGGACATTGCTTAACAACAAGGGGCTGTTCGGGGGACGAAGACGTGGAAAACAACAAGATAAAATCCGGCTGCATTACATTCGGCGATTACAACGAAACCTGCTTCTGCAACACCAATTTATGCAATCATTCCGAGGCTATAAATAATGCGAACGCTAATTTCTACACCGCAATGTATCTGCTTTATAAATTCCTTATCGCCTATGCGTCGTTTTACTTTGAAAGTGATGGCATTCTCACCGGTACCGAATTTATCTAAATTCCGCAAAACAGGAAAGGCTGCGTTAACAACATCCTGCCGATTGATAAATCCTTGCTTAAAATTTTTTATCGGCCGTCGTTGGGCCAGTTTAAGATGGAGACGACGCTCGTATTGTCGATGGTTCTCGCCAGCGTGCAGGGCTTCAATTTCGATTTGGATTTTCCGATCGTCTTCAGGAACCCCGAGGCGAATGCGAAGGCCTATTTCGGTTACGCGGTCGCCATGTACCCCGGAAACGACCGAGGAGCCAGGCAATGGTGAGTACCGAGTGCGAAGCTTGTAATTTATTACAGTACAGTGTACTAGGATTAGAATCGGGGCTCCCAAGGCGAACGATTCCTCCTATCGGAAGACGCACGAGCCTGGTTTGGTGTACAATTGCGAGGTGATGGTGGATTGTAAGCCGATGTCGTTTCCTCATACCCCCCATTCAGGTAAACGGAATTGGAGATTTGGTGAAAATTGTAGAGTACATTCGACGGTAATAATTTTGTAGGTTTGATAGAAAGGTGGAGGAACGGTTGGATCGGTGCGACGATGGACGTGAGCTATTCAAACGAAAGATTTGCTGTAAATATTTCGATTTCAATTACGTCCGGTTTTCGTGTTATAATTTACGCGTATTTTAGGTGTGCGGTTTTCGACATTTCTTTGAAAAATATCGGGAATACTTGACGATGGGTGCTTGCTTTTACTCGTATCTAAACTCGACGAAGTTCCATCCGATTTGGCCTTTACTCGATCAAGGTAAGAAGTATTTCCGAAACGTTATATGTAGTTATAATGTAATATTTTCAGCTCGACTTACTACAACGTACGGTGACCAAGGCCTGTACTTGTACGGGCAGGGTCAAGCTGGGTTCTCGGCTCATTTTCCAGAGGTACTCTAAACATACTTTTTCTACTAAACATACAATTTCTACGTTATTTTAGGGAAGGGAAGAATTGCTATTAGGCGCACCCGGTATTTATAATTGGGCGGGTTCGCCTTTCAGAGTATCCGATGATAATTACAACGAACCGGACTCCAGCAGACGGAGAAGGGACGTGGAACTGTTCAAAAAAGTCGAGATCCCCAGCGCCTCCCCAGAAGATATTTACTCATTATTTGGTACATATGAATTTCCATAAATTTACAGTAAAAGTACATTATTTACTCGGGTATTTCACTATTGTAGGTTATTCCGTTACGTCCGGTCATTATTACGGACCTTCTACGTTATATTACGTTACCGCCAGTCCGAAAGCCGATCAATACAAAGGAAAGGTATTTATTAACAAACAACATAATTCACATCGTTTAATTATTTACTAACTCTATTCAAGGTAGTCGTATTTATTTTCAACGGTTCGAATCGTAAGATCGAAGAAAAGGAGTACAAAATCGGCGAACAATTCGGCGAATATTTCGGCGGTTCTCTCGTCACCGGGCGAATAAACGACGACAAATTCGACGATCTGCTGGTCGGTTCGCCTTATTACCCGGGAAAGACCTTCAACGAGGGTAAAGTTTACCTTTATTTGGGAGCAACAGTTAGTACAAATCCACAAAAAAAATACTCTTCCTATCGAGCCACTCGCTGTTATAATTTCAGGACAAATTAATCATGTCGACGGTTCTGACGAACGGCCAGAAAGGGTCCCAATTCGGAGCCGCCATCATGTACTTGGGCGACATAAACGGAGACGGTTTCGGCGGTAACTGAAACCACGTTAAATCTCGCGAAATATCTAATTTTTATAATATCAATCGCAGATGTTGCTGTCGGTGCTCCTTACGAAAACGGCCGCACCGGGTGCGTGTACATTTTCAAAGGAACCAACGAAGGATTGCAAACGAATCCCGTGCAAAAGATCATCGGTAAAGACATAATGCCCGATCTACTCGGTTTCGGCATCACAATCTCTAAAGCCGTCGATATGGATTACAACGGATATAAAGGTGAATCGCTACGCTTGAATAATCAGTCGCTTATCAATCAAGATCAAGAATGAGTTCACTAATTTACGTGCGCTTTAACTTGATTGATACCAGCTAATGCTGGACTCTGGTTCAAGCTAATTTATTCCTTTTGCATTGAAGATATATCGATCGGGGCGCACCTGTCCGACAGCGTGGTGTTCCTGAGGAGCAGGCCGTTGGTGGTGATCCGCTACATATTCAACACGGTGCCGGAGATTCTGTCGCAAGACGCTCGATCGTTCGTCGTGAATATTTGCTTCTCGTATCGCGGGTTTCGCGGCGATTCAGTAGGTTAGACGCCGCGCTAATTTTTTTCTTTTACATATTTATTCACCTACATTTACCGCTCTTTTTCAGCCCTAACGTACGCTTTGACGATGGAGCAACTGCTCGGCAGGGCGAACATCGGCGGTAACATCACCGAAACGCGAAACATCACGATTCGACAGCAATCGACTCATTGCCGCGAGATCAACGTTACGATAAAAGTAATCTAATTGAATGTAAAGAGTCGCCGAGTAATTATATTTCGAGAGCAATTTTAGGAGACGCCTAAGCCGGGTGTCAAAACCATCCCGCTCAAAGCTTCGGTTACTTACGCCTTAAATTACCCCGTCGGCGAGAAATCCGTAACGGTAGTTTCCGACAGATCTCGGGGCGTCGATAAATTGTGCGTCAGATGTCCTGTGTTAGACGAATACAGATCCAACATAACGTTTTACGAAACCGAAATACCGTTCAGTTTAGATTGCGGATCGGACAACGAGTGCCAATCGTTCCTCACCGTCGATTTGCAGTTTCCGGATTTGAGGTTTAATGGCTGCGAATTCTCACGTTTGACGTTTCTAATCGATCGTTTTTTGTAGCGATAACGTTTTCGTTGTGGGTTCGACGAACTATTTAAAACTGAAAGCGATCGTGGTGAACACCGACGAGAACGCCTATTCGACGAGATTGTTCCTGGAATTGCCCAAATCCATTTTTTTCACGGAGAGCAACACCGACAACGCCTCGCTGAAGGTGCAAGACGTCGCGAATCCGCTCAAGACGAACGAAACGGTAAATCCGACGAACGAAACGCCGGCGATTTATCTAAATTTCGTGCAATTTCCACAGAAAGTAATCGACTTGGAATTGGACGTGAGAAACGCCAACAAAGACTTCGACAGCGACCGTTTCGATATATTCGCGAAAGTCATCACGTCCAGCAACAATTCGAACGAAGACTCCGTCGTAACTACGCTGACATTAAAACGAGAAGCTGATATAACGATTTACGGGTAACCTGCATTTGAACTACTCGTTAATTGTTCACAAAAAAATATATATCGCATTCCAGAACCACCCAGCAAGAGAGCAACTTCTACGGCAACAGTTCGTACAACACGTCCAGCCTCCAGCACACGTTCAAAGTAAATTTTACCCACATTTTTAACTCGTTCAATACGCCGAGATGTACGTTTTTAGATCGAAAAATACGGCGTGAGCCCTTTGGAGAGATTGCTGGTCGAGATCCGAGTGCCGTTCGAGTACGAAAACCGAGCGTTTCTGAGCGCCTCCGACGTGGAGACCTACTTCGGCGGGCAGCCGTTCCCCTGCGACGTCGTCGGCGTCGTCCTGTCGAAACCGGCGGCCGCCGTCGACGTGGGCGAGGCCAGCCGGAGGCGTCGCGACGTCGAAGAGTTCTCGAACGGCACGGGCGACGGCCGAAACGCCGAGATCAGAATCAACGACGAGGAGGTGGCGATCTCGAACGGGACGTTGTATTTGAACTGCAGCAATCCGAGCGTAAAGTGCTTCGATGTTAGGTGCATCTTCGGGCCGTACGATAAAGAAAATACGCCGGCTTCGGTGCAAATCGATATGCTGGTGAACACTACGATGATAGCAGGTATGCATCGGTATCGCTCACGAATGATCTTGAGCTTCTTTACTGTTTGTACGAGTACTGGAAAAGGTAGCGAGAACTTTTTTTTTATTGTAGACATGGCTAAAAAGTTGGACATGGTGCTCATATCCTCTTACGGGAAAGTTTTCATCGAATCGCCTAAAAATTTCGAACAAAGCGGAAACCGGTAAATATTTAATAGGTAGTCGTTGTAATTTGTGAATAATTTGGAAACTTTTCAGCGCAGATTCTGTCACTATATCCTCGGTGTTTATAAATGATATCATGAAGCACGAACCAATCGCCTTGTGGATTATAATCCTAGCAGCCATTATAGGATTGCTCCTACTGTTGTTACTGATACTCATCTGCATAAAGGTAATATTCGTAATCGTAAACATCAAATGTCGAAGGCCAGCCCTTGTCACTTGACGAATCGCGATGTTATAGTACTCATGGAATTTGTGTTTTCAGATCGGATTCTTCAAGAGATCGAAGAAAGAGGAATTGGAACATTTAAAAGCAGCTGTAAGTATTCGCGAAAGTTTCGTTAAATCAAATGTACCCCAAGCGATCGAAATCGCCGGCGATACCGGTCAATTTGTCGACGATGTACCGTTCGCTTTTCCTCTCCATGAGGAACATCTTCTCGCGCTCGCCCTCCTCCATGTGGCCCGTCCAATCGGGTATTTCGTCCGGATCGGCCGCGAACAGCGGCACCGCGATCAGGCACATCATCAGGCCGTATTTCGAGAATTTCCGCATGTGTTCGGCGAAAGTGGCCGAGGCGAAGACGGCCGGATCGACGCCCGACGACGCCAGGCGTTCGACGAAGCTCGAGTGGTAGGCGTCGAGGAGGGCCGGGTAGTGGGCGTCGCGCAGCGCCTTTTCGGTGCAGGCGAATATGAAGTAGGAGACGTCGACGGCGGGCGAGGCGCACCTGCTCAATTGCCAATCGAGCAGGCACACTGCGGACGGGCGCGATTTGTCTTCCTGCAAAATGTATATTTATATAAATTCTATTATTTATTCTCTGGGATATATATAGATAGAGGTACATAGGGGGACGTACAAAGAATCGCTGATTACGAAAATCGACTTCTTTTCGCCAGCTAAATTCGTTTTTATTCGTAAATCGAAATTAAAAGTAAAATTTTTGACAGATTTATAAATAAAATGGCCGTTGCCCGTTCGTTTGGTTTAAACGGAACTACACCGAAATGAAAGACTTTTTGGTAACTTGAATTTCGTCGCTTTTAATGGACGAGAATAAAAGAAATTGCAATAAAAATATATATTTCTCGGTAATCTGTACTTACCAAAAACCGAGAAACGATCAAATTATTTTTAAAAAACCTTCACCTAATGACAGCGGCGATGAACAAACTTCGAACTGTCAAAGTTGTCATTTCCGTTGCTACGGGATACTTTGATATACAGGGTGTTTTACCTCGTATTTGAATAACATGTTGTTGATCCAGCAGTCGCCGTGGCAGAAAACTGCTACTCCCTTCGCGGCTTCTGCGGACAAATTTTCTAGTAAACCTTCCTGGGGGAATTTGATGAAGTCCTGTAGTTTGTTGATCAATGGTGCGTCGTCGGTTTCGTGTAGATTTTTAATAATTTTGTCAATAGGGCCTTTGATTGTTTGGCATAAGTTCGATAAACTGACGTTGTTGAAGTACATTTCTTTGGTATTGTCGGATAATTCTTTATAAACGTCGGGTTTTTTGTATTTGAGTGCTAGACCGAGAGCGTGAAATTGCCCGTACGCTTTTAATACTGCCAAACAATTGTCTAAATCTGCAATTGGAGAATTTTATGTTGTAATTAACAGCGATTTGAAACGTTAGGAGCGGTTTACCTAAGGTGGTTTTTCTGTTTTTTAAAACGTATCCGAGAGAAATCATGTCTTCGAAAATTAGATGTTCGTACGGAGATGTCTTGCTAGTCAGATAGCATCGTGGAACTGTGTAAGACACATCAACATCGGTTTCTTCTATTAATTTCGACAATTCAACGAAAACGCGTTCGTACATGTAGACTTCCCGTTCGTGTAATATGTCGATTTTGATGTAATCTCTGAATTCTTGCGACTGCGGCGCGCTTTTTATTATTAGATTCACCGTTTTTGTATCGCCCTTCTCGTCGGTTCCGCTAACTTTAACTTTCGTTATGATGCCTAAATAATTTTGCCCCTTATCGGAGCCTTTCGAATAATGCGTCGTGTAGTTTTCCAATTTCAAGCGGTGTAAGCATTCCTTAAGGTTGCTTAAGACCTCCTGAGGTAGAGACACATTTTCTTCCATATTCTGCGTATGAAAACCGAAAATCAATGCAAATTTTATTTTATCATGAGGCAAAACAGTATTTTTAGTTACTGCAGAATGATAAGTTGATGTTACGAAAATAATTATCTCTTCGCGCTTTTTAGTTTGCTCTGTATGTTAATTGATGTCCTACTTTTCCATATAAAAATTTACAAATGTTTTTGTACTACTTACCAATCCCTTCTGCACCAAACAACTTCTGTAATTGTTAGAACTAAATTGTCTTGATAAGAATATTATTTATCTATAAAATTCAGGCAATACGTAATGCCGTATCCTCTCGTAATTTTACAGAGAGATGTTAACGACCTCACCTCGATAAATGTCCTTCAAAAAACGCCGTGACAATTTCGTTTTATTGCGTCGCTTTCGTATTGATGTTGCTTCACGTTAAAGTAGTTGTTTCGGCTAATCAGTGTTTTATTTATCAGTTTTTATTTATTTATGTACGTGTGATACAGGGTGTAAAGGTAAATGCGCCTCGTATCGAAACGTACTCGAACGAGTTTAATCGTTGCATTATATTACATTTTATAAATTTTATTTTAGGCCGTCCGGGAGGATCAAGGGATGGAAATTGACCAAAACGTTATGAATGAAGAAGAGTTGGTAGATCAGGAAAAGAGAGATTTGGAACCGCCGTTGATAGAGGTGAATTATTCGAGTGAAGAATTATGTAATGTTAGATAGATGCTAAATTTGCATTCGAGGGATAAGAAGCAATGCTTTTTTGTATAGTAGAGTTTTTCTTATGCATAACATAAGTAGATTAAGTAGTAATTAATTTCTCTAACTAAAGGTGAAAAAACCGGGCCTTAGAATTAATGCATTAGAGTAGAGTGATAAAAAAATATAAGTTTTAAAATTTATTAGCAACAAATTTAAAAAACACCTTTGCGCAAAATTATAATTTTTAAATTTACAAAAATATCCATTCCATGACAATAAATATTTACAATAAGTCGAATAAATGATACAATTTATTCAAATTCACCACTTCCATAAAAATAATCATCCAATTTCAATTCAATAAAAAAAAAAATTAAAAAAAATCTCGGTAAATACGATGCTTCTCAAAGCATACAAAATGCTTTACGAAAACAAAGAAAGTCTTCCTTGCAAAAATATTTAATTTCTGCTCACAACAAATCCGCAATTGACGGTTCCTTGTCAAAAAACCCGATTATGTTACCAACTCATCAGCATCAGTCTCGATCTCGCTTTGTCAGAAATTCGAAAGCCAACCGCTGTTGCTCAAATATTTAACTATAGCTTCCTTCGTATCCGCCGAAGTTTCCGATTCTTGACTGATATTCTGATATTTCTCGGGAAACATGAGGTTATCCTTAAAACAAAAAAAATACATAAAAAAAATCTCTTATTAAAAAAAAAAACTATTTTACCTGTATTATTAACGACTTCATTGTTGTATAGTGCACAGGAAGAATTTTCAAATTGGCGCAAAGCTAAAACGAAATGCATTACTCGATATATTCGTTGTTAAATAAACATTTAGTTCGTACGTGTATTTCATTTTCCGATAGCAAATTCCCCATGGGATAGTATCGCAACGTTGCCGGATCGGATGGAACCTTATCCAAGCTCGAGCTGCTGCTGGAGGAGAAGCTGTTGGTGCCGCATTCGTCGTTTTGTCCCCACGTGGATTTTCTTTCGATGGAATCTGTGTCGCCCGCGCCGCTTTTTCTGATTAAAAAACGGAACGTAACCATCAGAATGCATATCAAAGCGACTAAAGAAGACCATCTACTAGTTAAATAAATAAATTTGCTTACCCGTTTTGGTAGTGGAACTCCCGAGGTACATAGCCACTGCTGCCCTAAGTGAAATGCAAACTGATACAATCTGTTTCTGTTAACATATGAAGTATTTCTGCTAAGTTTAGACTGCGTATGATACACCAAACCATGAGATGATATGACATGAAATAAACGAGACAGAAAAACATGGACTCCATTAGATTAGTTAATTTATAGTAAAAATTACATTAGATAGGTTCTGAACGATGGTTTCTTGATAATTGAATTAAAAAAAAAATAAGCGAGATATTCGACTTATTAAAGAAACTTACAGATTTGCTCTGGCGCAGTTGCTGCTGCCTTTCGTGTGCAATGTGCTGTTCGTAATGTATAATTTCGTCTTGCGTCGTTAGTCCGAGGCTTCTGTACTTCATCAATTCGGACAGTCTGTGTCTCAGCTCCTTTTCCCTTTCTAAACTTGCTATTAAACGTTCGTGTTCGCCCGATGAGAGGAATTGCGAAAAAGCGCGCATTTTCTCTCGCAATTCTCTACAAATAATACAAAAATAAATTCAACTCGTCTTGCCGAATAAATTTCCTTTTTACCTTTGCTCTTTATTGAATTGCGGGGTTTTATGCGGATCTTTTCTCACGTTGGCGTAATATTTGGCGACTAATTGGTAATCCCGAACGATTCTTTTCCTTCTCGCCCTCTCCCTTAGTCTTCTCGTATACATATCGACTCTAGCTAACTTCAAGGCGGTTTCCATTTCTGTACTTTCTTCCGGTTCTAACATCAATTCCGACACTAATTGCTCAGCTTCCATATCGTATTCCTAAAACGTAACTTACATTCGCAACGCGTTACTTCCCATTGGTCTCATTTACCCTTTCGTAATCGTCCCTATGCGGGTTATAGCCCAAAAGTCTAGTTTCTTCAAGAGTAATATCCAAAGGTGGTAATCTAGCGGTGACGCTAGGAGACAACGGGCCATCGTCTTCCGGTATATTCTCAACGAGAACGGGCTTGTTAGAAGATACATTCGCCAAAGTGGCTTTTCCTATGTTACCGTCTACATATCGCGAGATATATTCCTCCTTAACCTCTGCGAAAAGCTTATTGTTAGTACATTTACGAGGAATTATTGGAGATTTGTACCTTCTGGTGTTCGCGTCTCCACATATTCGCTTATCAACTCCCAATTACCGAAGCCGTGCAATTCCACAGCATCGAGCAGCTCTAAATGTTCTTTTCCCGTCCAAGCGCCCCTTCCGCCGAAAATAGTCGCAGCGCAATGGTCCACGAATCTGTATGAATGGTCATTTTGGTGGGGCCCAATTTCAGCGCCGACAGCGAAACACTGCAACAGATCACGCTTTAAATAAACGAACGTAATATTTTTGCTATTGTTTACCTGAAGGCACAGATCAATATCCTCGCATATGCAACATTTTATCCGTACGGTGTTTATTTCTTCTTGACAATACGTACATTTCACTTTGGTAAACAATTCTATCGAAAAAATATGAAGAAGAAATGAAATGTCAATATAGCATCACTTGTATACGTCAACTTACCAGTCATATTATTATTGAAATCAACTGTATAAACTGTATTTACATCACCACTTCAATACGTTATAAATTCGTTTGGTGTTGGTTTGCGATAAAAAGTCTGCGGAAAAGTTTCCAGCATACACAATCGAAAATATGATATAATTTTTTAACAAACGCTAACGACAAATGTCGACCATTTTTTTTATTAACGTCAACAAAGTCAACTGTCATGTTTGTCATTTTAATGTCTTCTACTTTCTCAATAAGTGCTAAGCAAATAAGGCATTCAGCCACTTTCGAATATGGCCATTATTAGAAGTTAGAATCAACCAAAACTACTTGTAATACACGTTAAATAACTCCTGAATAGGAAAATCCGAGCATCGGCACAAAGTAATGAAAGGGTTAAAAGAAGTAACATCATCCTGATTAAAATCTTAATAAAATTAATTGTCAAATATAGATATATAAATTACATAAAACATAAAATGAGTGCGGTAAAAATTTCACTCACTACCGTCAGATTCCGAATCGCTACTGACGACACGTTTTCTCCTTACGCTCCGTTTTTGTTTCTTTTTGGGGTTCTCTTTTTGCGTTTGTTTTTTGTGAGATCGGGGGGCGGCCGGAGGGGGCATGGAAACAGTGCTATCATCATTTACACCCAACGAGGCTGTAATCAGTTTCTCCAATTCCGCTGTGAGCGACTGGAATATTACGAGAATTATTGATAGAATTTGTAAAATGCACTTTCGAAATGTACCTTCAAATCCTGCTTACTACCGAATCCCCTGTTGCAATTCTGCATTATTTGCTTGAAATTGGAGTAAATCTCCTCGTCGCACAAGTAATTTTTATACATGGGAAACTCTTCGATGAGCCTCTTGAGAGTTTTCTCGTTGTACTTGATCAGACTTAGGCAGTAGGAAATGTGATTGTGCGCTTCCGAATCATCGGTAATTGGAAACTTCGAACAGAACCTGGTGATGATGTTCTCCTTGTATTTGTTGCTTTCGGTCAGATCAAACAATATCCTATAAATTAAAATTGCGTAAATATGTAGGAATAATTACAAAAAAAAACAATTACTTCATTGTACTTCTAACGGTTTTGCTATCGAATTTTTCCTGTGTGAAATAATCAAGTACGTCCGGTATAATGTTGCTTATATTTTTCAGTTTGTGCGATAATTTCAGGAAGAACGTGTGGCACATATCCCTTAAGGACTCGTCGCTGTCGTTAAACAACACGGCCATTTTCGGCAAGTGATTTTGCGCCCGAATCATGTCAGTTAAAATCAAATGGGACAACACGAAGAACGTCGCTCGGCGAATTTTCGGCAAGGGATCCGTCAAACTGAAGATCAAATATTATAGTCGATAACTTCGAACGTTAATTTAGAATCTTTTACCATTTGTACAATCGATTGATCCAAGGCTCGATCGAGTTCGGAAACCTCGAAAGCAAATCCGATGTAAAAACCAAAGCGTTTACTTTGACTTCGGGATAGGTGGTTTTCTCCAAAATGGTAAACCAAAGGCTCATTTGAGCGTCGCAAAATTTGTTAGACACGAGCATGTACCTAGAAACGAACACATTACTCGATTCGTTATCGATATTAATTATCGTCTCACCTCGCCAAAGCGGTTGTGGCTGCTTTTTGTAAGTCTTCGTTGTTGAATTTATCGGGTCTTTGGCAAATACTTAATATTAATGGCACTCCCATATTCAACGGGCCGGAACTCGGTAATGTTTCTAGTTTACCCAGCACGAAATCGGCGTCATCATCGTAGGCTTCGGCTCCTTCGATTTCATCCAACTTAAAATCAACACACTGTAATAATTTATAATTTAATAATACAACAAAAGAGTCTTACCGAGGTGTTTAAGGTTTTATTTATAAGTAAGGTTTTTCGTTTGTTAACGTTCTTGTTATTTTTGGGTTGTTTTGCGTTCAAAATCTTCAATTCCTTATAAACAACATCGTTCATAAATTCCAATTCTCTTACAGCCACGTAACCGAACATTTGACAAATCCTAATCAAAAAATACGTCGGTATCGTGGAATTCTCCTCTCCAAGTCTTTTGTTGTACTCGTTAATCGTGGCTTCTATTAAATCGTAGGAGAACTTCGAAGGCTTCTTGCTTAACTGGGAATTTTGAAAATCAAAAATTACATTTCCAGCTATTCCTATTACATTTATTCACCTTGTAGACGAAGTCTAATCCGCTGAAGAGCGCCTCGCAATAGAAACCGACGGGCGTCGACACTAAATCCGTCAAAATCGATAACAAATCGCTAAAACATTTCTCTTTGCACGTGATTTTAAACGGCGGCTTGTTGCTCGCAATGTCGATCTTCTCGTAGGCGTTAGCCAAGAAATCGCAACAAACCGATAGGAATTTAAGGTTTTTACGACCTCTGCGAAATACATTATTAATTGTAATTCATAATATCGTATAAAACTTCCAATACAAACCTTTCACCGAACGCCACGGTCGACACTAAATTAATATTCTTCCTTATAATGGCTTTGGAACCGTGCGAAGCCATTCTCAACAGATCGGTGGCGACGATTTCGTCGTCTTCGTCTAATTTCACCTGCCTCGTAAAGATATGCCACAATCGTTCTATACAAGCATTATCTAAAACACCCTGCGACACCCACATGGATATTATTTTCTCGATATTAATCTCCTCCACGACCGGAATCGACTTCACCAAACGAACGAGACAATCCACAACGATGGTAACGTGATCGCTAAAATAAAATCGTACCAACAGTCGAATTAATCTCGATAAATGCGAGTATAACTTACGAAATATTTTCCGTATTAGTAATCAGGTAGATGTTTTTCAAGCAATTCAGAGCGGCGACTTTTCGTTCTTGTTCGTTCCGTTGCATCAACTTCAATATCGCTGGAAAATCAAATAAATTTACCTATAAATTCGCATTTCGTTGTGATTGAACGAACTCACCGCAAATGCCCTCCGAGCTTCTGTCGATGTTGAATTTGTTCAGCACGGCGAAAAACTCCAGGGCTTCGTGCATGTCGCTGGCTGAGGTGGTTTCGAGCAATTGCACCATCCTATCGATGGATCGATCGATTAAACTGAGAAATTCGAAACAGTTCGTCAGGAAATCCACCCGGGCGGTCAGAGAAGCCAGTCGATTTTGATCGTCTTCCGATATGTTGTCGAAACGGTTGTTTTGGAATTGCTCGACCAGATCGGTGAAATTGAAAAATGTCATGTGGAACGCCCGCATGTACATTTCGAACGTACTAATACCTTCGTTTTCCCTAAAAAAACATGTTTTTTTTATTAATCACGAATTGATTGATGATTATCGCGCTTACATGCAACTCTTTACGACGGTATTACTGCTAATGACGGCGCTCATTAACAGGAAAGCTTCTTTAAACTGCCCGGATATTAAATATTTCCTTATCGTTTCTCTGCATTCATCCTCTGGAAGGCGACATTGCTCTTCTATTTCTTCAGGTATATCTCCGTCTTCATCTGAAAAACGAATTTAATACATCAAACAAACACATAAAGATGAACTCCCGTTAGTCTCATATAAGCGAGAAAGTAAGGGTGATATTGTAATTTTAATAATCTCGTTTTGTTGAAGTCGCAGAATTGACCATATTGCAAATACATTTTACATTTACCTTGAAAATCTGTTAATATTTGTTGCAATTCATTTTGAAGGGGCCCTACCACTTTATCCCAATTCGCCTGCAGCTCCGTTACTTCGTCGAGTTTGGCGTTACTCAATTGCGCTTGTAGTTCAGTCAGCTTTTTCTGGGTCTCCTCCAATTCGGCTTTCGTCGATGAAAGCGACAGCTTTAAATAAATACAGAGTGTTTCAAATATTACATACCTACGGTAGGCTTCGTTTAACAGCTCAAACGGTCCTCTTATGATAAAACGAAGCATTCGAAAATGTATTCTAACGAATGTTCTTAGTGTAAAATCGATTTTTACCTGAGCTCCGTACACGTTGAACGATAGAAAGGTAGTAACGCAATTTGCGGCGCATTTCCTGGCTATCGGTGAGGTATCGGTGAGATGTTCAACGGCCTTTTCCAGTACCGTACGTTGGAATTTCAAAGGAATGGCGTTCGCTTTTTGAAATCTAGCCAACTGCGAAAATACCTATCAAACAAAATTTTAAGTTACAGTTGATACTTATTCGATTGGATTAATCTCACTCTTCCTCGAACTAGTGCAGACTGGTCAGTGCAATGTTCCATGACGATATCGAATAGAGTGTCTCTTAGTTCTTTTTCGCGATCTTCCAAGTCGTGTTTCGTTAGAACGTTTAGAATGACTTCGAGCATCACCATTAGCACGGATATTCTTAGAGAATTAGACTGAAAATTAATCAATAAGCAATTCGTAAATTTTTATGTTTGCTTAAGGGCTTACGTCGAAAAACAAATATTTGTTCAAAGAAGTAACTTCGTCGCGCATGAGGTCTGGTAAAAGTGCTGCTAATGCGGTTAGAACGGCCGAGCAATTCCTCGAACCCTACGAATTAATTTATTTATAAAAAGAATTTATTAGATTGTTGTTTTTTTTTTTAATTTACCAGACTGTCCTGTGAATTGTCGGTCATCTGCCACTCGGTCAATTCCTTGACGAATTCGGACAATAAACTTTTGAAATTGAAATGTTTAACTAAATATTCGATCCCTTTGGGCACGCAAAGCGTCAAATGTTCATGCTGTTTGATCAAGCTGATCAATTTTATCATAAAAGTCGAGCCGTGATTGTAGTTCTGTATTAGATGGCCGAGAATGTTGAATATATCGTTGAACGTGTCCGATTGATTTTTGTCCTTGATCGAAGGATCTTTTAGAAATTCGTAGCACAGGTTCGAAATGGTAGATAAGAAACTCTGTTCGACCATTTTGTCTTCCCAAAAACATGATATTTCTTTCGTGATGATTTCGTAGAGTAATCCCAAAATCTTCGGTTTTTCCAAGGATATTTGTACGTCGTTGGACTTTTTTTTGCCTAAAACGAAACGCATTGAATGGGAAAGTTGATAAAATATTGAATCTACAACGTACCTCTTTTGCTTGGTTCCTTTTCTGCATCGGAACGTTGTTGGTTTTCAATAAATAGCACTGTTTCCGTAAATAAATAAATAATCATTTTTAGCACATTTAAAAATTTCGCTGTAATTTCTGGCGTTAAGCTATCCTTATCCTCCAGAAGAATTGATATTTCCTTGTTAAGTTGAGACACTCCTAAAAGAACCTAATGAAAAACTTGTTTATATTGAATCAATTCTAAGTACCTCGTAGTAGATCTTGATTTGCTTGATTTATGAGAATTCTGCTAATCAATTGTCCATTATGCAAAACAGAAAAGTATGTATCAAAAGAACTTAGAACGAACTCGGCTCCTTCGTTTGTTAGATTAAACTTACATCCTACAAAAAAGTTTTTAAAATAAACAAAACAGCGTTATCATAAGACTTACTTTTCAATTCTTCGGGTATTTCCTCTGGGGAGAGCACATTTCTAACGAAATAATATTCACTGTTACATTCTAGTAACTCTTCCTTGTTAGGTGGTATCATAAAAGTAAAAGGGACCATTTTTTTTTAATTTTTTAAACATGTAATCGCTCACAAACTATTTACCATTGAAAAAGTTGTTTGTGTGTCGTTTCGTAAGCATCTAAAATTTTAAATTGCTGTCAACTGTCACTGGCGCGGTTGTCGGTTAAGTAAACAGGTTAGCCAACTCAAATTATTCGATATCGAATGAGCAATCGATTATAATCGAACTACACTCAGAAGTTTATGTTCTATGTTTGACTTTGACATGTGTCAGTCGTCAATGTTGACGTTTAAATATTATTTTTAATTGTCAAAATCTGTCCGAAATGCAAAAGCGATTGATATTTTCTATTTTGAGTATCTAGGCGAATATAAATGAGAGTCGACTTCCGCATTGCGACGAAATTCAATTTATTTTTGTATTTCCATTTGCGAAAAGAATATATTTTTTAGACAGCGTATTTGGGAAACTGCGACCTCAGTAATATGGTAATAATGGAGAACTGTTGTTTGCCTGAAAATAGTTTTAACGAATTACTCCAAGAGATAGAGCGTTGCCATTTGAGCTTCTTAGAATTAGAGGAGAGTCGAGAAAAAATCGATAAAAGGAATAAACTAGAAGGTACGTTTTAAAAGTGTATTAACCGATTTACGAACTACATATTTTTTAGAATACATCCACGATTATTTGAGTGTGTCCGGGCACTATCACAAATTTACCTTTTACGAAACTCAACAAATACTACAGTACTCTGCTACTTATAAGAAAGACTTTAGTGCATATAAGGCAGCTTTGGGTTTCAATGCTATCCAGATGTACGCCGGAAACTTGCTCGCACAACCTTGGAGGAAAGAGTACAGAACATTGAAGGTTTATCATTAATGTATATTACTGATGTAGGGTTTAATTTAAGAATTTCGTAGACTTATTGTGGATTTTACAAACACCAAGTAGAAGCGAATTTATTAGGAGCCGATAAACTATTTATAGATATGGGCTATAGGTATTTGGGAGAAGGCCTGTTAGTTCTAGAAGGCCCAATTTGCCCGGACAGAGTAACAGCTGTTTCGAGGGATTGTCTCATAGCTTACGTTGAATGCCAGGTCGGTAAAAATAAAACAAATACAAACGAACATAAACTATAACATTGTAGATTTTAAAAGCGATATGGGAAGAAGTATACAAAACATTCAAAATATCCTGGTTGGAAGTCCTCGAATTTCGAACGAAATACATCTGTAGCCCCGAGGAATGTATCATTGCGTTAAAAAGTCAACACCACCATCGACAATACCAGGAGCACACAAGAAGCTTGTCTCAAGGCTCCCCGAATAACTACACCGTATCCGTTCCAATAGTCACGCCCGTCATGCCTATGAATCATTCATTTCCTCCTTCCCATCACCACCACCATCAAGTGGGGCTACCGTTGCAACAGGAATACGCCGTTGTGAACGGTTGCTGTTCAGGAAATTACGGCAATTACACGATACCATATTCGCAACCTGTTCTAAGACCGCCGGAATACTCGTACATCCCAATGGCGACGGTTCCTACGGCTAAATTAATCGAAATAGATTCGAATCGATCGCACGACACAGTAGATCATCCGAAACCTCCGGCGGAAAGAAGGCAAACCAAACGACCAACAGAAAACAACTACAATAATACCGTTAAAAACGGATTAGATGCGAACAAAGATTCCCAGTTGAAAGACTGGGAGTACGTTTACAACAGCCTGGAGAGCCAGGGTTACACGAAAGACTTGGGCGAAAGGGGCGATATATTGAGCCCCGATTCGTCGAAACAAACCGACGATTTCAAGACGATCAAACAGACTAATCTGGACGAAGCCGTTCGACAAACGTTCCACGACAGGCCTTTGAAAGTTAGCGATACTCCGAAGAAACCCCAGAAATCTCCCAACGACTGCAAAGCCGTTTCCAAAGATAAAGCCGCGTCCGAAAAAACGTTGGAGAAAGATAAATCGGCGAGGAAGAAGTTGTTGAGCAAGCTCACGAACGAAGGGAAACCCGGCAAGTGGGAGTGCAAGGCGTGCACGTTCATCAACGATACCAGCAAGGATATTTGCGAGATGTGCAGCAAAAGTAGGATTATCAAGGACGAGACTCCGATCGAAATCGGCGGGGCCGAATGCAGCCAATGTACTTTAGTTAATTCGAAAAATAACGATAAGTGCGAAGCGTGCGGTTTGAGTTTGGTTGGCTCTCCGACTTATATATAAAATTTTATTTTGTAAGCTTTTTCACTAGATTCCGCATCTTTGAGTAGACTGATTGTTGTTAATTTGTTGCTTAACTTAAGGGAATTGTCGAGAAACGTGCACCGCACCGGTAAGGGTAAAGGTTTTTTTTTATTAAAATACCAAACGGATATTTTTCTTTTTCTGTGTGTAAGTATTATAATTAAATCGAAAGTTTTATTGGAGATTTTTTACTTTTTTCAATACGCACATCTGGCACTTCTACTCCAAGTTTGTACATAAACACAAAAGTACTTGTAATGACGATTAAAACTGTGTGTTTTACATTGTGTTTATTGTTACATGTGGTATTTTTACAACCTTCTCTTCTCTAACATGCTCCAACCGATTGTAAAAGTGGATAGGTATTTAAATTGTTTAATTAATAGGTTTATATGTAATACCTATTTTGGATAATCGATTAGGTTCTTGTAAAATTTGAGAGTTTTTCAACCCACCTTTTGCTTTTATGGATAACATTTTAATATATTTTAAAGGGTTTTCCGAGCCGACCCGTAACTTCTTAAACATGTTTTGTTTGCGAAGTTGCGAATCGATTCGTTTACCACGAATCGCCCTGTATGTTGAACATATTGTGATTTATATGTACAGGTAGGTATGGAACAAACTGCGCTTCATTAAACTTGTACTAAACGCCTTTGTATCGTTGATTATTACCTACAACGTGGTTTTAATTGTGCTATATCGATATACCTACCTAGGTAGTACTTTAATATATTGTTTGTAAGTTTCATATTTTATTTATTTTGAAAATAAAACGACTAAATTCATTTCAATGAGTTTTTAATTATACTCCGTAAACAATACGACGAAAAATCGAATTATTATAAACCAATAGTACCAACTTTTTCATTAAATATTGTTATACCTTGCTCCATTTCCTATTGCAATATGGTCATTTCTATGAGTGTAACAAAGAAAGATTATTAAAATGACAGCTGTCAGAGTGAAAAGTTGTAACGACACAAATGTCACTCTTTCCTTTTCCTTTGTAAGTGTCTAATGGAAGTTGTTTGTATTGCAATCAAAAATGGAGCAACCTGTATACGATTGACACGCGGTTTACTGCTTATAATAGAATGTTTTATAAATCATCTCCTGATGACGAAAGAAGTATAATATGTCCGAGCGGTCTGTTACAAATCTATAAAGAAACCAAACCTGCAAGTAGCTAAATAATAGTTAATTAGAGTCGAGTTGACATGATTTCCGCCTTTCACCGATCGGTACGTTCGATGCGAAGACGCGTGCCCGAACTGCTAAATAAGCACCCATCGTATATCCATTCGCCGATGGTACATATTACAGGCATTTGATCAACGGCCCGGGATGGCAAACCGCCCATCGGGCTCATCTAGTGTGTCTTCGAACGGTAAAACGCTTCGAAATAATCATTTGACGTTTCCGGTTACAGTAACAATAAATTGAAGATTTACATTAAGTGCGATCAGGTACCGTTTCACGTAAACTACTATCGGAACTCTGTGCTCGTACGGGTTTGTCGCGACGTTTCTTCAATACTATAATTTTTTTACGATATTTAATAACATGCCGATTTCGCATCAATTCAGACCGCAACATGGTCGTTTCCATGAGTTGAACAAAGAAAGATTAATAAAATGACAGTTGTCAGAGTGAAAAGTTCACACAAATGTCACTCTTTCTTTTTCTTTTGTAAGTGTCTAATGGAAGTTTTCTTTATCGCATCACCTATGTTCCGATCTGGAATGAATTACAGTGTATTTACTATATATCTGTATTCTTACTTAACTTTTAATAGAATATATGCTCTATATAGAACTAAAATGAATACTAAAATTTATCTGTATACAACGGAAAATAACGCTTATTTTATAACAGTCGTTACTGCACCTCTATACCGAAATTCGATACCCACCTCTATTAAACATCTGTCATTCGGAATGTCATTAATGTTAATTTTGACAGTTTTTGTCTTAAAGTTTTTGATGATGCATGGGGGAATTAATGAATCCAATTTTGGGGAATTCCTGATGCGTGGAATTAGTGCAAAAATTCATAATACTTATACAAAATATAAAACTTTCCAAAACTAGAATTGCCGGAGACACCGTTTACTGCATAAATTCGTGATAATATTCTCTCCCCTTGGAAGCCACCCTTGCGTGGAGGTGTCGCGCAGGGACCAGTGACCTTTCGGAAACGAGCGCGCTAGATAATCAGCATTCGATATATAACAGTAAGAGGATGAGCCAGGATGTAGGTAATAGGATGTTAGGTCCACGTCCGTCGGGCTTCTCGTTATATAGCATTGCTTAACTTGGAGGGATTCCTCAAACTGAATCGCGAGAAATACTCGGTAAACCGATACCTATACGCGATGATCTACCTATATATATTCGCTCTTTCCTCGATTTTTATTTTTATTCGTATATTTTAATGCTGATGCTTTGCTAGGTGTATTTTTATCCAATAAATAAAAGGGTATAACGCGCGTTCGTCAATTGAGTAAGTTCAACAAAATTGCGTAGATAAGGAATTGCGTAATTTTATTAACGTATACGCTATATATAGCGTAGCGCTTACGTGGTAGGTTCGTTTCAGATCGGATTGGTCAATAGGTTTATTTGCTTTATCGGAATCCTTTTCGAATCATTGGCGGTGGGATGCTGAAAGTCTGGTCCATGCTCCGCCTCTTTCAAGAACCGCTATGGCGGATATAACGTGCACGTGTTAAAGAGAAACTCCACTGACGAGCTCTACATATGTATATTTACAAATACTTTATCTTTGTACATCTATATTTATTTGGATGATTGGTGTTGATTACATACTTTTTTTAGTTTAGTGTGTAGGTGAATTTGAAGAGTAAAATGATACAAATTGTGTAAGTAGTAAAAATGGTCTTATTTTCACGATGAAGGTTTGATGAGTTTTGGATCACTCAAATTTCCTGCAATGTTTATATAATTATAGCAAATTAAATCGTGAAATAAAACCTAATTCCCCATTTCACCAACTTCCTTAATCACCTCCATCAATGTACTAGTTTAAACTATTGATATTTTACAAAGTGATAAGATAAATATATTCTAACGAACTAACATAAACATTGCTGTGTAAAAATATTTGGAGGAGCAATCCTATACTCTTTATTATATCGGTTGCTTCAATTCAGACCGCAACATGGTCGTTTCAATGAGTGGAACAAAGAAAGATTATTAAAATGACAGCTGTCAAAGTGAAAAGTTGCAATGACACAAATGTCACTCTTTCCTTTTCCTTTGTAAGTGTCTAATGGAAGTTGTCTTTATCGCACCCATATAACCTATATTGCGATCAAAAATGGAGCAACCTGTATAGAAGCTTTTTATAAACCCTTACATATCAATTAGTCACCATTATTAAAAGAATTGAAACAATGTGTTAAATTTGAAAGTTTATTGGCCGTTCGTGGCTCGTCCGCGTCTCGGATTCTGTTCCAACCTTATTGTTGTGTTGTTTCGACTTGTCACTCAATGCTTGTCGATAAATTTGGAAAGACTAATTGGCTATGCAACGGACGCCTTCATCACAAAATAAAAGAGCAGAAAGAAGCGGTTTCGGAGGAATACTAATGCGAAAGAGTTTGAAGACCCAAGGCGGTGGCCTGGCGTTATTTCACTTATGTATACTGTTGAAAAACAGGACCGTCTTCGTTTTTATTAATAACAATTTTTTTTGTACAGGTTGCTTCATTTTTGATTGCAATAAATATGGGTGCGATAAAGACAACTTCCATTAGACAGACACTTATACAAAGGAAAAAAAAACAGTGGCATTTGTGTCACACCTGTCATTTTTATAACCTATCTTTGTTCCACTCATAGAATGACCATATTGCAGTATAGGAAATGAGAGGAAGGTGTATATGATGCATTATAACTATTTTCTTATAGGTACCAAAATCTTTTTTAGTATAACATAATTAATAATTTGTTTGTTTTACTCTCCTATAATATCTCATCATCAGCGCCCGGTAAAATCAAATTCACGGCAATCGCCCTAATTGAATACCAAACAAAGGAAAACAATCATCGAGGGTAGGTATATCAAAAAGCGAAAGCGAGATGCGTCATTTCATCTTTTGTTAGCCGAATTGAAATGTTTATCGGGGCGCGGTAGGCCGAGACCCTAAATGTCAACTCTCAAATGTCACAACCTCAGCCTCCCCAGACCGAATCATCTCCTATTACAATTAATTTGGGGGTTATTACATGGTACCGAAAATATTGCGACTCGAAGCGCTTCACGGATACTCGGCGAGAAAATTACTACATTCGGTGAATCATCATGCATGATGAAAATTGCTTATTTAATTAGAAAAATGTGGGGAAAAAAATATCAGCATTTCGGCTCGCCCTGTATTTTGTAACGCGGTATTTTGTAACTATTTAAAATTTCGGATATAGAGTAGAACGGCTCGCACCGAACGTGCATTATATATACATATATTTCGTATCCTTCATTAGCACCTTAATTTCTCCGAAAGAATTCATGCGAGAGTCGTGTGCAGACACGAAAGCGTCGATTCGATAATAATGTAAATAATAAGTTCGATACGTATTCGAAATAAGACGGAGGAATTGTGACGGATGCTCGACATGTACGGAATACCCGCCCGGGCTGATGTGCTTACAAATAATGAATAAGCGAATCGACCGGACAGGTCCGTCCCGATCCCATCGACACCCATTATTCAAATTGAAATATATCGTTGAAGGTAAATTCATGCATTATGCATTTCCATTTCGAGAACTCTATAGTAATTTCCCTAACATTTGACGAATCCCTTTTATAGAATAAAGTTGAATATTTCACAATTAGTGCATCTAAATTGGGCGAATAAACAAAACTTTCGAAATTGACATTAATGACATTTCGTATGACAGAAGTTTAATAGAGGTGGGAATAGAATTTTTGGTATAGAGGTGCAGTAACGACTGTTACAAAATAACCGTTATTTTTCAAATATCGTATAGGTACTCTATAATAATCCCTTCTCATCTACTCTATCGTACCATACTGTGCCAAAAACTTGGTGTGTTATAAAAGTCTATTATATAGATTTCCGAAAAATGACATCAGACGAATTCTATTCATCGGATCGAAGGATGTTTGGAAGAGATCCAAGATGTGTAAAGAGTACGTTGTACCGTTAGCGTCCTGTTCTCTCCGACTAACGTCGGCTCGCGCGATGACTACTAATAGCAGTTCACCAGGAAATGGGCAACGGCATCGGTGCCTTGTATATTCATCGCGCCCATTATCGTTATCTTTCTATTAAATCCTACAAGTACATTCGAAAACCAAGCGTTCCCGATCATCTCTGAACATTTCGTATCGTAATCGATTGTAGTAACAGACCGTTATTTAACGCATTAACGTATTCATACCAGCACCCTTATGTATGATATAAGTAAGACCACGCGATCGTTCGATATACCGTCGCGACTTCCTGCCCGGTCTCCCTCGAAGAATGTTCTTCATCTGCGCGAGATCGAGAAAAAGGTAGAAATTGCCGGATGAGTCGTAAAACGCTGCGGGCGACAGACGTCCCTCCGACCAGAAGGTCCGAGAAAGAAAACTACAATCGAACATCAGGGCTGCTTAAGGTGCTTATACACCGTGTAATAGTACCGAGCCTTGATCTATTTGTAACGAGTTTTATTGACAAAAATTTACTTTAAATTCTGATGCAGTAGTTTTCACTACTGTTGAAGTTAGTATAGTATTACTCTAGTCTGGAGACTTTTAGTTTAATTGGGAGTTAATAAATGGTTTCGAATTAAAATCGTTTTATAACAGAATTTATGCTAAATTTTAGTGAAAATTCATCTCCATTCAGAACGAATTGTTTGCGACTTTAACACAATTGGAAATCTGGAAGATCTGCGATTAGAGCTGACAAAAACTGACTCAAAATTCTGATGGAGTAGTTTTCACCACTGTTGAAGTTACAGTAGTATTACTCTAGGAGGAGACTTTTAGTTTAATTGTGTAGCACTGGGAGTTAATAAATGGTTTCGAATTAAAATCGTTTTATAACATAATTTGTGCTAAATTTTAGTGAAAATTCATCTCCATTCAGAACGAATTGTTTGCGACTTTAACACAATTGGAAATCTGGAAGATCTGCGATTAGAGCTGACAAAAACTGACTCAAAATTCTGATGGAGTAGTTTTCACCACTGTTGAAGTTACAGTAGTGTTACTCTAGGAGGAGACTTTTACTTTAATTGTGTGGGAGTTAATAAATATTTATGCTAAATTTTAGTTAAAATTCAGAACGAATTATTTGCGACTTTAACACAGTTGAATCTGAAAGATCTGCGATCAGAGCGTTATAGTTTTCTATATCCTTCAATAAAGTACCTAATACAATCGTTAAAAGTTTCTTGGCGGGATCGCGTGATCCCGACCTAACCGAGCTCAGTAACCGAATCCGATCGGAAGTCATGTGTGTAGGAAATGACTACCAACGAACATTTTCGGATCGGTTCAGGTGCGTTCGAGTTGCGCGCCAACAACCAGCACACCAAACATCATACCAAAAATTTCAATCACGAAATATTAGAATGACATAACTGTATAAAACAAACAATCAAGTATACAGCGTTTATTACGTGTGAGAAAGAACTGGCTCCTCGAAGAGACCATCTGCATCACAATGGACCATCGTCGAGGACAAACGGCTCTAATATAAAACAAACAAACCCGAAAACCAACGGAACCAAAGCGACAATACCCGGCCCGGAATTCCAATTTACCGAACTCATAATAGCTAATGATATAAATAACGCGCCGCTTGAATTAAAACCTGTTTTTCGCTCTCTGACCAGTCCCTTATTCCGAAAGTCATGCCTACGAAACGTTTATTTTCTTTATGCGGCCGATGAATTATTACACTTCCTGGTCCTATTCCGGGGGATACAGACTGTCCCAGGTCCACGCAGCATCTGCCCTTTAACCGTGCGACCGAAGGGCCCTCCGAAAAGGTCGAAGGGTTACTCGATACCTACCTGTGCGTTTAGCCGGAAGTATCGCAGTTCGAAAAGAAAAAAAGGGATAACCTAATGACCAATATTTATCTTAAACAAACAACGTTATACCTTCTACCTACCTAATATAAGACAAGTTTTTATGCACCGACCCTAAGATGAGTATAAGTTTTAAACTTCCTATTATAAAAATTGCGATTAATTCCTGTCTCACAACGAGATGTCGATCGCTTTTACGGTATCGTTCGTTCTGACTGAAAATGTGCCACATTACGCCGATTTTAATGATCTTAAAGAGAGCGGACGGAGCCAGTCGAGTAACAGATCTCGACACACTTCTTCGTAATTAGCTACATAATCAGTCGGAAGATAAATCGATCGCCGACGGTTTATCCTAGTTTTAGTAGTCTATAAAAAAAAAATCGTCGAGCTTTAATTAACACATCGATTAACGCTAATTTCGATGCTAATGGAATTAAGTGGTGCTCGCTCGGGAGTTCTTCGGAACGAACTCGACTGACTAACACTGATGACTAAATCGTCCACCATTAAGAAAGGATCTCCTTAAGTTCCTTCGATTCAGAGCTCGTTAATCGGGCTCGAGATGCATCACACTCCAGGTGAGTCAGAGTTTTCCACGGCCCGGAAAATTCCCTTCGCACGTGTGCATGTGTGTGTGCATGCGACAAAATACAAGGGCGTGCCCTGGAAATACAAAAGCTCTCGTCGCCGTTGACGGACACCTTCGCAGCCGGTCGATAGCGAGATTAGCGGAGAGCTTTCGGAAAGCATCGTTTCGGCGACCATGGAAACGGCTGGGCTTAGCCCCAGCTCGATGTGGCAGAGGATCCTCGACGAACAGGACCGTCTCCGCCAACATCCAAACCCCCAGAATAGATTTTCTTATCCAGTTTCATCCGATTAGTATTCCGACTCTGGATCATACACCTCTAGATGGTTAATAACCCGTCTAAAAGTTTTTACAGCGAAGATAAATACGTGAGATTTTGAACAAACATAACCGTAGGTCTTATCTTGTGGACCACCAAGTACAATCATCTCCACTCAAACCGAATAATTGCACCGACTCCTTTGAATGATACCAATGTTTAAGCGCACAATTCCCATGCAATCGAACGAATTGCAATATGCCAGGGGGGGTATACAGAAACCCTTTTTGGGGGCCGGAACCGACCCTGGACACCAGCATATTATCAGCGTATTATCAGCAGAGCGAGGATTGTCTGGGACCGGTCACTGGGACATCAATTATGCAGGAGGCCGAGCGGGCGAAAAAGCGCATTTCGTGATGTGCTCGGGAGAGAGGGAGAGAACGAGATTTCTCCCTTTCGTCTCCCGACGATTCGTGGGGGATGAAACGGGCGGAGAGAGAAGTGGGAGGAAACGCGTGCGCCCTTTAATTTTGATGCGGCAGAATTTAATCGGACAAATTCACGGAATTTTCGCCGTGAATTCAACGTTAAATGTATCGTTTTTGGACGAAGGATGCTGAGGAGAGGAGATCTCGATGACCTAAATGCACTCGGATTGCTGCAAATGTGCTAATCAAATTTCATCTGCTAATCTAGATAAAGCGGATTCGTTGAACTTTTGCGCGAGATCATCTCGCGATATATCCACCGGATATGAATTTTTTGAAACGATTATGAAATACAACGCTTCTACGAGCGATTGACCTTCGAGCGCTGCGTTTCGTTTCATCCTATTTTAGGATTTTAAAGCTAATTTAATTGCGATATTTAGCGACAATTAGGAATCGATTAATGAGTCGGAGAAAGCGCGAGGAATTCTATTAACCACTAAAACCGACTAATAAATGTGAGAGTGTACCAAAATGATATGTTAATATTTAAAGAGGGAGATTCCTGGACCTATTTTAGGGTAAAACCTACGCTTTAAACGCCCCAAGAATCACCCCCTAAATATTAGCATGTTATTATGAAACACCCTGTATATGTAGATAGCATTAGCTGGAAGCGAAATTGTGCGGTCAAAGCGTATGTTGTGAGTGAACAGGCGCCCAACAAAAGGGCCCATTCGAATGCAAAAACGCTCTCCCGGATTCTTTTCGAAAACATATATACAATGCGACAATTTTCGGTTTCACAAAAATTGCCGCAATTCTCCGCACAATGGAAATTAAGTAATGATTTTTGAGTTACACACGAACCGAAATACCCGAGAGATCCGTTGGACAAATTGTTGCATCAATGGATATGTGAAGAGTAAAAAAAAATCGAGCTTCGGGGTTTTCAAAATGACGCTGAATAGGTAGGTATGATAATTCTCGGAATGAATGAAATGATGAAGATATTAACACATAATGAACCTGCTAGAGAAATACCTGTTAGTAGTAATTATGATGGTTTTCGGGCGCCATCATAATCTCGAGAAAGTTATAATTTAATTTGTCTAATAGTTCTAATTGCTTCCTCTGGTTTTCAATTATAAAATTAGTCATCATCGCCCCAATCTCGAATTAATTAACGATCAAAAAATGATTAGAAATCTCTTCTCGTGGAAGTTATTTCATATCATCGAATCCGTTAACATCCATCCTATAACCGATCCTACTAAAAAAATAAATAAAAAAAAACAAATCCGGACCATGATTAATTGCCTTTTTAAGACCAGACAGTGGCCTTTTTGTTTCCAGCACGAGTCAAAAATTCCGAACGTAAGGAACCTGAATGCCCCCAGGTCAATTCTATTTGTGCAACGCGAGTTTCTAAAAGGGTTAGGAATCGTAAACGCGTATCGCTTACCTGCACACCTCGAACAAAAGCCTCGCAGTCGTTAAGGCTCTTTTTTCATTCTCTCGCCGGGGCGATCGACACCGGAAAGAAGATGCTACTTCCTCCGCGGATTACGGCCGGTTTTTGTTCTCGGGGTGTCTCATTCTCATTCCCAGTCGATTTATTCGATCGCCGGTACCAACGGTTTTTCGTGGAAAATTGCCAACTCAGTACAATTTTTTTTTGAACTGTTTCTGATGGGAAAAATCAAATGAGATTCATCCAACGATCGGATGAAAAAAAGCCGATGAACAGACGGCGATGGGCCCGGCAGATGGTCAGAAAAAAAGGTAAAAGTTTAATTGGACACGTGCGCTCTGTACCAAACACCATCATCATGTTATGTGTAGGTAAATTGGGCGCGAGAATATTTCAAAATTTTATGAAGAAATTAAAGTTGTTTTAAAAAGCTGTGCATTGAAAGAATTTACATATTGTAGGCTATGATATTAGAGTAGAAGAGAATAGACGAGAGTAGAAGATAATAGAAATGATTAGAAGAGAGTAAAAGAAAGTAGAAACAAGTAGAAGAGAGTAGAAGCGAGTCCAATAGATTAGAAGAAAATATTCTGCTGCAAATGAAATTTCCTTATAGAGATAATTGATGTGGAGATGATATTAGAGTAGAAGAGAATAGACGAGAGTAGAAGATAATAGTAGTGATTAGAAAAGAGTAAAAGAAAGTAGAAGCAAGTAGAAGCGAGTAGAAGCGAGTCCAAGAGAATAGAAGAAAATATTCTGCTGCAAATAAAAATTTCCTTATAGAGATAATGGATGTGGATGTCCAGATTTTCCTGTTAAGTGTGTTTCTTTTCAGCGTTTATTATAATCTACAATCCCATTGGCGCCCAATTTACAACCGTTCAATTCATCCCCACGCACACTTCATTTCTATTGCTACTCCATGATTAAGGTTTCGTTGAATCGCCCTGTATACAACACTCGAATCCCTCCAAAAACCTCATAAACGTATGCACGTTCGGTGACCACATTTCAGTTGATAAAAAGCACCTACGTGAAAGAGATGATTAACCCCCATCCATCGGGCTATCTCGAAAGGAAGGACATCCTGTGTGTCGCGAGCGAATTGTTTAAAAGATTAAAAGCGAACTGGGAAAAAAAACTAACGTAAAAAAAGAGGAATCGGTTTTATCAATCACCTACCCGCATTTCAATTATCTTTTCGAATGTCACCTGCGCCTAACCGGAGAGCGCGTTTCGTTTATTTGGCTTTATACAATAATTATCATCATAATAACTCGGTTATATATTTATACAATTGTTATAGTTTTATAAATTTTCTAGCTCCGTTCGCGCAATCGATAATTATTTAAGCAACGCGAATTTGTTTACCCGCTCTCTTGACGTTTTTTTTTTATTTATAAATATTTTCATTCGCGCAAATTTTCGAAACGCCCTGTACTTGCTGACCGGCCGAAATAACGCAATGCTATTGAACTTCCATAAAAATTCAGTATGATGCGGATGTATTCCTCGATTCCGCTGACCTCTGAAATATTAGAAATATTTAAAATATCGGAAAATAAAATCCGCTTCGCAAAATTAACGCCGATCAGCAATATACAGGGTGTAGAAATCGTACACATAAATTACCGATCGCTTTCCTCGCAACGGCGCCGATACAAACAAATCGAAAAGGCGTGTTGGAGAGAATTGAATGTGGATATGTCGAATCTGGAAAAATCGATTTCCTTCCTGTGTCCATCATCGAGCAATTTGGCCGTTGCCATGCCGACCAGGTGTCTCCGTCGAGACGCCATCTCATTAGATACACACGAACGTGTAATAATTGCGATCGTTATCGTTATAGTGGAAATGGAATAGTCGCCGTATTAACGGACGATTTTCGGAATTTTCGCCCGTTCGGAGTGAATTCTTTCTAACGTTCTCGAACGACGGTTACAGTTAATCTCGTCCTGCTGCATTTATAATCCTTGAGAATTTATTCGGAAAGCAGTATAGAGTAGGTAGACGAATCGTATCAAAACTAGCCGTCCTAATGGGTTTAAACTAATTTAAAATAGATCTGGCACAATGAATTCTGACCATTGGTCCTTTTTAACCGTGAAAAAAAAGGACCCAGTGGACAAGGGTCCTATACCTCTTTGCGTTTTTTTTCAACCAAATAATCCAGGCCGCATTTAAATCAGATCGAACGGCGAGAGGTCAAAGGGTGTCCAGCGTAGGCAGGTAGAAACCCTTTTTGCTCGCAATACAATTTTTATTCGTTATCCGCCGATGACCACTCATGAGAAAGTGGCCAAAGGATAGTTTCGCGTCCGGGCCAGGTAAGAAAACGGATGTGAAAAGGACTCTCTGTGAACTAATTTTTATTGCACTGATTGCGCCTTCGGACCGTTAAAACTGACCCCTTTGCTGCCTTATGTATCGCTTTTCTAGTTCCTGAAAGGGACTGGAACCGCGCATTGAGCGTTAAAATTTACGTAACGGTCGTGGAATGGTCTAAACTTACAAATAAACTACCTTATAGAACCTTCTGGTAATTTGAATTTCTTGCACCAACCCTTCTGGTTTGAATACTTCGCTGATTAAAAGTTTGGTCTGTTCAATTCTGATGGTGTGATTTTGAGTTACCAGAAATGAGGAAAGTTGTACACTACACTTTTTCTACGACTTCCTTGATTAACCAGCTTTTTTGTACATCTTCTAGTTAGTAACGATTTTTACCCAAACAACTTTCTTTGCTGATGAAAAATTAGGTCCATCCAGGTCTTCTTCGAAGCGATCATCATCAGAAAAGCGAATAGTGTACTTCTATACAACACTTTTTCCACGATTACCTTGGTTTTTTTTTTGGTAAATCTTTAACTCAGTAACGATTTTTACCATCGGACGAGTAAGAAAGAATGTTTTGCTTAAGAATACTTTGCTGATTAAAAGTTTGGTCTGTTCAATTCTGATGGTGTGATTTTGGGTTACCAGAAATGAGGAAAGTGCTTGTACTTCAAGCGTGTTGTACACTAAACCTTTTCTACTACTTCCTTGACTAACCAGCTTTTTTGTACATCTTCTAGTTAGTAACGATTTTTACCCCAATAAGTGAGTCTCTCCCCAACTTTCCCCAAATGTCTCTCCCAACTTTCTCTGCAGATGAAAAATAAGACCTATCCAGGTCTTCTTCGAAGCGATCATCATCACATACAACACTTTTTCCACGATTACCTTGGTTTTTTCTTTGGTAAATCTTTAAGTCAGTAACGATTTTTACCATCGGACGAGTGAGAAAAACAGTTGGCTGTAAAACGATTAAGGTGTGTCCGCCTGCGAGTGTTCATCTGAAGAGAGCCGGCGCGTGCCGTCTGCTTGTAAAAAACCTACCGAAAACATCTGCCCGTCGCGATCGCTCAGCTACCTTGATCGCCTCGTGGATTCATCTCGGATCAGCTGTTCTCGATGTATACTTATCAACATATGGTCCTTCGATTTTCGTTGTTCTCGATTCTTTCCATTGTCTCGGTAAGAAGATTCTCTCCTGCGAATATTCTAGCGTTATCGGGCGCTGAAAAGCGGGCAAATTAAATTTTATCGGACCTTCGGATATTTCCAGTTAAAACAGTAAATACATATCTAAACGTGAACCTTGAGCTGTTGTGTTTTTTTCGACATGAAAAACAGATAAAAACGGTTCGGAGTGATCGTCAATTATATACAGTAAAGAGCATGTACTTAAATTACCTCATGAGAACTATTAAAAGTATCCTAGATAAATGCGACATGGTTTCTCGGATAATTAACTGATAAAGAGCGCCTCGTTTTTCCCATAACTTCCTTTTATTATCAGAAAATATGCAAAAATATGAAAAGGGAACTCGCTGATAGTGCTCAACAGTCGGATAATAAAAACGACATGTTTTAAATTTAAAACGAATTTTTTTTTACACGTGAATTATTATACTATTACCTTTTTTTTACACTCGCTAGAATGGAGTTTTTTTATTACTTGTATAGACAATTTCATACCTCTAAGTGCTTACTTATTATGTTAATAAAATTCAGAAGAATCTTGCGAAGGTTTATGAATTTGTACATCATATAAAAATTGGAATCTATGGGGAAAGGAAATGCCAAAAAAATCGTCCGGCCACCCATGGTTTCCATCGCCTTAATCTCGCCGGTTTCTATAAATATGTATCGTGCTCTTTTTCATTTACAAAAAAAAAAATACCCGGATAATAAAGTTGATGACAAAGAGTGTCGCATTAGCAAGTCCATTGTTTTCTTTTTAAAACAGTCGCTTTAGTCGAAATTAACAATTATAATTAAAACCATATCTCATTGATTACAAACGCACTTCGGCTGCCTTGCTTGCTACCTGATCTTTAATCTTTTGACCCCGAGATTTCATCTTTGTAAATAATGGAGCCGGAGGAAGAATTTCGACGAAAATTATGCCTGGGAGTGTTGTTTTTATTGGCCAGTCGTTTCCTTTGTCTCTTTTGTATGTATTTTTTTCGTGAATATGTATGACTTTTCGGTTTTAATGTAATTCCCTTGTTGCGATGACAGAATTATAGATCGGACCGGAAAAATATAAATCGACTTCTTTTCGAATTAGTTAAGACCGGAATTTGCGCCGTAATTAATTTAGTCAGTCGAATTCGATTAGTTCATCCCGGTTTCTGGACTCGCTCGGAGCCCGGGAAAGCCCGAAATCGATCTGCATTCTCCGGAAAATTAGTCACCGCTTCTCGAAAACGAAACGAAAATGGAAAACGATTTTCGTGAACAGGAAATAGGGCGATGAAACCGATCGATAAAATTCTTTCCGAATATTCTGATGCATCTGCGATTTTTCTATTATCGTTTCATCGTTTATTTGAAATCCTAGTAATTTTTTTTATCAATTTCTACTACCTATAGTTTATTAATAAATATTCATCGTATGTTTATCACAAGGTAAAATATTGTAATACGTTTTAGTCTTATCTTCTAAGTATTCTTAGATTTGAGTAAACAATCCACGTGAATTTTCTCGCAAAATTTTCAACAAAAAATCGTTAAAACAGTGAGATAGATAGAGGTGTAAGGGCATTGTGCCCTGCACAGGATGTGAAGTGGGTGTCCGTTTCAATTCGAAGCGAGGAGGAAGGAAGTCGCAGAGTGCCCGATCATGTTCTTCAAAGAGCCAGAGATGTTCGTTCCATCGAAGGCATGACTGGACTAATTACCATTTTCTCTCCTACCCCGGTTCCTCCGCTCTTCGATTTCGTTATTTCATTCGACAGTTTCGACCCAGCGGTGCGTGGAAGGCGACAAAAAGATCGTTACTAGGTAACCACCTTGAACACTTTTTTCTTCGTTTTGGAGGGAAGAAGATGGTTCGATAATCGCTGTTTGATGTGCCGGAATGTTTATTAACAGGTGTAAGTTACTGGGAATAAATATCGATGGGATAAGACAGTTAGAAAGTCTCGTTAAAGTAGGACAAGAGGGGGTGAATTAGATTTTATTAGTAGATGTTCAATCGAGGGGTCGAGTATTTTTCTTAACGCGCTTTGTAATGAGTTTTGAATTTCCTCAAATCGGCGAAATCAACGAACGAGCACTTCCGATGGCGCTTTCAACTAGACTAAACAAACCTTTCTAATCTGATTAATAAATCGATTAACTACTGCACAAAAGATTTCACTACGATTTTTGTTATGAGCCGAAATAAAACATAATCTACTTTATCATTCATCCTACCTTTATAGCCCTTTTACAGAGTGTTTAGAAATGATGAAGAAATATTATTAAAAAAAATAATATTGTACGGCTCTGGAAAAATAAAAACAGACGCAGACCCGGCGGGACTTCGACTGTGGTGAATGCACTCGGATTTGGTCGCTAAGCAGAAATCGAAGACGCCTTCTCGAAAATGCGAATGTGTGCAATAGGAATAAAAAAAAAATTGCCACATCCAATCGCCCCGTTTATTAACCAATTCCTATTGCTGATTCCGACGTATCAATGTTCAATCGAATACATACCTACATGATTCTCGGGAAGCGCTGATGAAGCGCGATATGAAGACAAAAAAAGAAAAGGTAGCCGATTAGGAAATTTCTCAACAATCGATTGCGATTCTATAAATTATGCTGTCATCTAATTTAGATATGCTTGTTTATTGCGACACCGTTTATTTAAATAAGAAATTGGAACGCCGATTCATACAGGTAATTTCAAACAAATCGACAATGGCAAGGATAAAGTAGCTAATTTACCATTAAAAAATTGCGCAGAAAACGCGTTAAGGAGCGTTCTAAATCCGTTGGGTAAAGTGTCGGTTAAATTTATCCTTCCAATGAAGTAATAATATTCCCAACTCGACCATTAGGAAAGCTCGTATCCCTTCCAAAATCAACCCTTTCGTTTCGATTGCTCTCATTACACCCTTCCCTTTGAGATCCCTATTATCCCGAATCCCTTTTCAAAGGTTGATCGCAGGTAATCCTTGAGCATCTCCGGCAATCCGTTGGGCAGTTGGGCATCCTCAACTAACTCTATCAGTCCTCTCGAGGCCGCCAAAGTGATGAGATATATTCTAATATCGAAAAGCGTTTAATGTGATTTGTATCTTAATTTTAATTTTACTATATTTTATTTTTTTTGTAACGAATTGTGATAGCGTCGTGATATAGGTAGTTTTGTATCGTTCTTGTTTTTAAAATGTATTTTTAAGCTAGGTATAGGTGAATATCGAGATAAACTTCCTCGTTAGTTGAAATCCGAGACGAGAATATAGGTATTTATTATTTTGTTATTGTTTCTTCTTAGCGTTATCGTTGGCACGTGGTCGCGTCAAGAGCAATGGAATTCGGAAGATATCTAGAAGAGATTGTTCGTTTTAGAGGTAAGTTCTTTTTGCTTTTTATTTTATCTGTCTGCTACTTATTTTTCATTGATTAGAAACGAAATGTTTTGGTTGTATCAGGATGCTGATGACAGGTAGTTTTTTTTTTTCGTAAGGTATACTTGTAGTCGTCGTGTCTCGTTACTGATTATAATATACCTTGTAATAGGCGAGAGATGATGGTTGTATTATACAGGGTGTCTTTCAAATGTTGTTTTAAACACGTGTTGTTAATTAGTTTGGTGTGAAGTTCGTTCAGTTTTTTTGTATACTTGACTTCTAAACTGCTCCACAAAAGTTCGCAAATTTTGCGATTATTTTAAACTTTTTGATCACCAAATTTTCAAATGTGCGAAATTAAATGTTATCTCTCATATCTGAGTGGTTTTTTTGCCCTTTTCTCTACAACTCGTACTAAATTTGGCGATCAAAAAACCTGCAATTTTTGAATTAATCTCAATATTTGTGAACTTCCTTTTGTGGAGCAGTAAATTTCATTATAATTTGTACTTTTTAATGTTGATAAATATTTGTAAAATATAACTAACCCTTTCTGTGTGGAACTTAATTCATAAAAAAATTGATAGCACAAAAACATTTTTTATCGAGCATCTACATGTACCTACCTTTAATATTAATATATACATTCTAATTCAATTGGGTTATAAAACTATCCTCGGTATATTTACTTTAGTACACCTATACGAATTCGTTTCTGTTTATTATAAACTACCCCCATAAATTACACGTATAGGTAAGCACACTCCGAAAGACCTTTCAACCCTTCGGGGTTGCAAGTTCAACGTTGACAATAATTTAAATAGCGCCAGGTACGAATAAAGGTCCTTATTTAAAGTGGGCACGATCCTTTCGACCGCTGGTCACCGTACAGTGGACGAAGGACGAAGGACGAAGGACGCGCCCCTGCTGTTAGTCGTACATTAGGTGTTTATTGTTTGTATTGCCGGGCCTTTCTTTCGCTCTGTCTTCTCCTTAACAACTTTTTGAATGTTCCATCGGCGGGTTTACGCCGCGTGAAATTAACGAGGGACCCGATGTGGGCACCGTCGTCGAAGAAAACCGTTGAATTTGGCGCGCGTTCTCGCTTCCTTTATGAAATTTCTCTAATCCTTTAATAGTACAATTTATTATTTGTTAGATTTTTTTTTTCACGAATTTTCTTGAGGCGCAAACTGATAGATACTGGCTCATCCTTAAACGGATCCTGCATAATTGACAATGGCTCATCAACTGTCAATTTCATCAACTTTAAATTTGACAAATAAATGTCAGAGCAATTAATTGACACATTTTATAGTATGTTCAGAATTAATTTTTAAATTTATCAATATGCCCGGGGGTTAAAACTAAAGTCTTCACGTGAATACGCCTTATTAAAATATTTTCAAATTTAGGGGTTGACTTATGAATGAAATTACCTTCAAAACGAGGTGTCACTTAACCCCGCTTTCCATAAGAAAAAAAAAACATTCAAAATGGCGCCTAACTGTCAGTTTGAATTTTTACGTCAAAAAATAATATTTTTACTCCAATATAAACACCCCAAATTTCGCAACAAAAGCTCTTAGTTAAAGACTCAAAAGTTAAAGAGGGGCGACGGAATTTAGTCCTCACTGTATAACGAGATCAAGGCAACACCTCGAAGATGTTCTCGAAATCGCGCAATAAAAAATCTTGTTGTTGTACAAGCACACTTACATACGAAAAATAAAAAAAAATGTACCATGTTATACTGGCGAGAGAAATCTTCATAATTTACTAACACGTCCTAGTCTACTCGTTTTTCATCGTTAACGACATTATCCAACGGTTTCGGCTAGAAATGGACCTGTTTCAAGACGGTCGCCGGTGCTCCGGAATCTTCTATCCCACAGTTAGCGGGTTCAAAGGTCGGAAAATTCACCAACACCGTGATAATGTGAGAGATGAGATGGGTTAATTTATATACAAAACGGAACAAACGTTTCTACTATGGTCATTTCGAATCGACAGCTAAATTTCTCGACTGCATATACGCTCAATTATAAATAAGTGGATCGGCAATTATTTAATTAAAGCAGGATTTATTATATTGCGCGGTTTAATTATTTTTAACCGCCGTCCTCGATCCAATTGGAGTTTATCTCTGTATACTAACGCTCGCTAAAAGGGTACCACTTACCTGATGTAAGTAGATGCAATACTTTACGAAACCGAAGGAAAAATCGTCGCTGAAAATCTGGGTTAAGGCGGTATTTTGAATTTTCTAATTCATCAGTTTTCGGCGGTGCCGGGTTATTATTTTTCTGTACCGATAATGGATTGGGTTATCGGATACCCTGTAAGTATTTGGTTGAATTTTTCAAGGATGATATTCGCGTCGACATACTTAGGATTTTCCGGTGAAAAGCCTGTCATTCGGTGTTTTCCTGCTAAAGTTATTCGATAATAGCTCCGGCGATAAGCGAGCGTAATATGTATGCAGCGAACAAAACGATAAGGACTGTTTAAAAGCCTAGTGCATCAATTAGCATTTATTGTAAGAAACTCGAATTGCGACATATAAATACGTATATAAAGCTAATTTATGAAGATAAAAATGCATGAGGATATATCGAGTTGTTTTAAGGTAATTGTTCGAAATAAAAGGGAGTGCGGTGATAAAGGTTTAATTTTTTTAAATATTGGTTTAACTAATATACCTATAATTTTTGTCTTATCCTCTGATAGTACAGCAAATTGTCTCTTAAAAATAGTGACATATCGATATGCTAAAAACTCGCATGAGTCATATTTTTTCTCATTTCCTTTATTCTTAATTAGCATTAATTAGGTATTTACTCTCCAATTACCTCGAGTAATTTCGACTTTATCTGTAAGAGTTTTCGACCTTATCTCATCATTAATATTTAAACACGTACGTCAGAACATCCCGAAACTTTGTTTATGGCTAAGTAACGTTTCGAAAATAGCGATTTTTCTAAAAAAACACACCTCGATCCATATTCATTTATTTAAAATCATTCAGCGAAAACAAGCTAAATTTAAGAAACATATTCCATTCAATTCAATTTTCGACACTCGAATTAATTCGTCCGCACAATGCTAATAACGAGGGGGTAAGTGCACCCGAACACACCCCGATGGCGCTCCGGCAAGTGCTATGACGCTCTATTACCCTTGTGTTATATTAACAAAAGAGGATTTGTAAAGCTAGATGATACAATGAGGATTATCTCATAAAGTCATTCCGACCCCTGGTTATGTTAACCTGTCCTATTTTATACCACCGTAATTTATTAAATTTACACACTATAATGCGCTTACCTATTTTCCGAGTTAATAAATATTTATGCACAGCAAATTCGCCTTCGAAATCTACAACAATTTTTTTCTAATTCGGTAATTACAGAACTACAAAACGCACTAATTGTAAACAATATTTCAAACAACCTGTTTTCCTTCTCGCCGTTACAACAATTTAATTGTCCAATACATTCGGATGCTCTCTAAGTATCTCGTCTACCTAATTAAATATTCACCTCGAATCGAAACTCTGATAAAAATCGGGCAATTAAAACCGACTCGACTAATAGGAATCGTCCGTTTGCATTACACACAGACGGTGTCATTACGAAACGAAATTACCGGGCGACTTTTTCCATCTTCTCGAAAGTAAAATTCGTTTTCCAGAACTATTAGTTAGCAATTACCCAAATTGATATGCGTATTAGTCTCGCAACAGACTCTTTATCTCGTCGTTAAGTTAAATTCCAAATTAGGCTCTTTGTTTTCTCTTAGTTAGAGGCTAATCAGCGGCGTCCCTCGCCCATAATTTTCCTTTAATTATGCCCGAATTAATCCAGAAACTGTCAGTTTAACCAAGCTTTATGAAACTCCAAAATTCATGGATTGTAGAGAAAATTGTTACTTCAATTAAATTAATTAAAAACGCGTAGTAAGTTGGAAATAAAAGGGTGTATTCTCCGGAGATGCGGCATTAAAATTAACATTCCAGGCGTATCTCTAATAAAATTTCAAATCATAAATAAACATTGCATTAAAATTCACCTTGTTCGGTTGCTCTTCCTTTACGACCCAACGCAGCCCTGAGATGACTGAATACTCGCTTCGAAACCCGTTTTTTTTTATATATAAATTCCATCATTACCGGCGTACTTGATACATGTATAAAGTACGCCTATGAATTTCCCATGATTTGTTCAAATTAAGCGATCATAATTGTGCTATTATTACAATGAGAAAATGAGATAAAACATAAGTATACGGTGACACGGAAGGAAACAAAACGTCTTTTTATCCACAATAATTTGAACTGATTAATAAGCGTTTTTAAATGTTGTGTTATTTTAGAATTAGCGAGATAAACGATACTCGGGATCCTTATCAGTGTGTGTTAGGATGATGTGTTTGTTAGATGTAAGAATATAGCGAATAATTATTTTTGTAGGATGTTTTTGAGTATGTATTGTTTCTAAAAAATTAAAGTTTTGGAATGACAGCTTGAGCTTTTATGTAGCGATATCTTCAATTTAAAATCTTAGTTCAAGGGTATCAATTTGTATGTCTAAAGCTAAATTTTCAGGTTCTTTACTTGCTCCCAAAGTTTGACCACTTATTAGTGCATAATTGGTTGTAATTTTAAATGCTCTGAGAAAAATTACTTAAAATTTATTGTAATAGTTTGTGAGTTATGAGGAGAAAACAATTATACACTATTCAAATTTTAGGATTGATTACAGAGTACATGACGTACAAAAACAGCCAAACAAATACTTTTGAACAAACACCTTTTCGAAAAGTTAATAGTAAATTTTGGCTTTAAAAGGGAAACTAACAACTTTTCGAAAAATTGTTATATGACATTTTTGGTTCGAAATAACCTGCATAATCACCACCTAGCGTTTTTAATAGTAAACACCCTGTATAGTACCCTAAACCAGTGAAAATATTAAAGTGGTTAATTTGTCGTGTAATTATCATCAACCAATCAGTCCTAATTAACAGTTCAATAATATAATTCGAACTTTCCATTTCTATATATCGTTGTCGAACGAAGTCCTTTCGCCGTTAATCCGGCGCGAGTCCGATCGGCGGTTTTCTCATCAGAAAAAAAATCAACAAACGCCGCCGTCCGTCTCGCTCTGCGGCGTTGTCGCGCCCGCAGTCGCTCCTCGTCCATCACCTGTCTCTCACCTGTATCCCCTCTCCCGGAGAGCGACCAATGAGAGTCGCCCGGAGAGCATTCGGAGGAGACTTGATCTTTTAACTCATTCACATTACGCGTTCGCATCTTGAGTATATTGGCCGAGCCGATCCCGGAGCATTTTACCAATTTTTTTTTCTCATCTATGTTACTTTTTTCCGATCGTTCTAGTGATGTTCGATGCGGTCGATCGATCGGCGTGAACGTTTATTCGGTGCTTTTATATCCGATTTTTTTTGAATTTATTTTTATCCGTTTTGTGTGGACTGTTAACGCGAGTTGGTGATGGATATTTTCCCGGATTCGTCAAGGTACTGTGCTTTGTATTTTATTTATTTGTCTGGTTCGTTTCACGAAGAATTAATTGGATGAAAAAATTGACTCGTTCTTCGGGGACTTCTAGACGGTCGAGTTAAAAATCCGCATACTTTTTTCGGAATAATTCGAATTAGCGCATTTCGAATTCCAATCGATCATGTGCTTGGATTTTTTCGCATCGAACGAGCTCGAATGTGCCTCGCGCGAATTTTCATCTGCGGCGATTTTCGCGCGGATAAAGAACTTCTTTAATTGTTTCCCGATTCCGTTTAGGGTTTCCCGTGAATCGGTATCGTTCAGGATGCAGCATGAGTAGTGTCTCGCGGTTTCTTCAAACCTCAGTAAAATCTGCATACGTTTAGCACCTACTCATTCGAATTAAGGTGATGTCAGTACGACGTCGACGATTTTCTGTCGTCGTTGCGGTGAAAATTGACGAAATGTGATCTGTATTCGAATGAGTTAACCAGAAATTCCATTTATTTTTAACGTTATAAAGTATAATACCCATCTCGAAAAACCGAGATGATAATAGAATGATAATTTTTTTTCCAAAACCTCCCACATAAATTAAAAGCGAAATAAATATTAAACAATTTCTTGGTAATATACTGTAGTTTAAAAATTCATTATTGTGTACAATTTGTAGGTATACCTAATAAAAATAACTAACTATACATTATAGACATGTGGGGCTTAGATTTGTATTAAATTAAATTTGCAAATAATTTAACATCAATGTAAATAAAGTATAGATTGGACGGCGCAAATTTCGAAATAACTCGAGCATTACAGCTCGTACTAAAGGAAGATTAAAAATCGATCGTTTCGAAATCAATGAATCTCGGAAAAAGTAAAAATGCTTCTTCTAAACAGTCGCGTGTTTTCGGTATTTAAGCTCGGACTTGATGAGGAATTTCTCGAAATTACCAGCGAAAATTTCTCCTCGTCGAACATGCTCAAATGATTTTTTTCGCTTCGAATTCAACTCTTACTTAAGCTCGGTTTCGATCGGATTATTACCAGTCGAGAGATTTCACTAGGAATTAACCAACACACCACCCTGTATGTAGAAACTAATCGACTTCGAGGGCTTTTCGTCGGCTACTTATCATTATAGTTTGAGGTAATAACGAGCGTCATTAGCCAACCAAAAGGAGGGTGGCTTATATATACAGGGTGGCCCAGAACTCACGCCCCACCGGGAAATGCTTTTATGGAAACGACAATGGAGATGCCAAAACTGCAGTCGAAAACATAAAAAAGTTTTTCTTTTGGTAAATAAAGAGGTTCAAAATCGACGAATCCCGGTATTAGGAATTCAAATCCACGAAAATGAGGTGAATTAGCTATACAACAATTTGACATTATTGAAAGATTCTATGTCATTTTCACTTTGAAGGTTAACAAAAGGTGTCAAATCGATCATTTAGGAGCTTCATCTAGCTGATAACAAACCTACAGAATTCTTTATTACTTCAAAAGTGATTCGAATCGAATGATCTATTTTTTGATCGATTTTACAACAAATCTTTGATCAATAATTACAGCTGATTTTGGCAACTTTTGTTAACCTTCAAAGTGAAAATGACATAGAATCTTTCAATATTGTCAAATTGGTATATTCACGTCATTTTCGTGGATTCGAATTCCTACCAGGATTGATCGATTTTGAACCTCATTATTTACCAAAGGAACAACTTTTTCATGTTTTTGGCTTCAGTTTTGTCATCTCCATATTGTCCATTCCATAGAGATCTCCCGTTGGGGCGTGAGTTCTGGGGCCACCCTGTATATATAGGCTGATCCCACGATCCGATCGACTTGTCAGATGCTCTTTTTCGCACGAACCTCGCTTTTCATCCCCCAGGAAGCGAAGCCGGTGCATTATACTTATTGTAAACGGGGGTTTGGCTAACAAACTGTACCAACCGCTCTCATTGTACGGCTATCATCTCCGCGTAAAAGCTTTTTCGTACACACACCACCGCCCTATTCATCATCTAAATTGGGTTGTTTATTGTGTGCGGAGCTCCGCTTGTATATTAACTCATTCAAGGAAATTTTACCGCTGCGTAAAATTCTCCCGAGCGGCGGTGAAAGTGTTAAAACGATTGACCGCGCGCGCGGGTGCGAATTCCGCTAATCTATACAGTTAATTTATAATTTTATGGCCTCTTCGCTCGATTAATTATTGTTGTAATTCGATCGGCGCACATCCGTCGCGTCGCGACAATTATTATTAGAAAAAAACAGTGCATTTTAGAGAAATTCGACAAGACGCGTCTAATTTCGCGTCTAATTTCGATGAATATCGTCTGTCGATTTCGCTGATAGCAGTTTGTCTGCCACATGACCTTTCACAGTAACTCCGTTAGATGCGATTTTTTTGCGAATTTCAATGAATAGTAAAGTGAAATTTTAGAGGGAAACGATCCAAATCGCCGATTAACAATTAATATTCACATCGACGTGAAAAGTAACATATTTTTTTTTCATTAGGTAATCTGGCAGGTCGGTTCACCAATTTCGATTGAATTTAATGAAGATGATTATCCAGTTAATGCTGGAACGTTGCGTAATCGACAATTAGTAAAAGTAGACTTGGTAGTTTCTTAATCAAATTATACTGTTAGAATCTAATTGAATATGATTTATTTTTAAACGCGAATGTTCGAGCAGAGCGCGTAATTAAACACATATAGGGAAGTGATAAGAGCGAACGAGGAAGTTACCTATATTACCTAAATGTTATGTTTGTGTGGGAAATTCTATTTTTATTCGAACCTACACTCTAAAAGGGAGATTATTATTTATTCAATGCTTGCTTTTTTTGTATTTTTAGTATCTAATATCTAAGAAAATTTACCCTAACCCATTGGTTGGTGTGGAATATTTTTATTTTCAATTTCCTGTGCATGACCTACGATTATTATATAAAATACGAACCAAACAGAAATACAGATTGATCGTCGTTTTTACTCGATAGATTAGCGTTAGATCTCCGGCTAAAATAAATATTAATTTTTAGCACAATATTTAGAATGAGATAAGATACCGAGCATCATTTTTCTCGATATATAATATAGTAAATAGTATGCCGATTGCCGTTACATAATTGCGTAATGTTTGATTTGTGCTTCCCCGAATTGTTATCTACTTTTTCTCCTTTTCATAAAATATATTCTAGTGCTCGATTTCTAATTCAAATCAAAATATTAGGTTTATTTTTTACTCGAGTTAAAGTATATTCCAATTCGTCGTTGATGTAGTTATTAATCTATACGATGGTTTATCGCAACAGTTGGAATTATCTTCAACAGATAAATCTCGACGAATTTTCCCACATTGGTTCTCATTACAATCGGATAATATTAGAAGAATTGTATCGCTAAGACAAAATACACGATCGGTTTTCGGCGTCGAAATGTTATCTCCCAATTGACGCCTGCATATCACTTCATTACAAGGGGCCGATTTTATTATTGAATCTATTATACACAAAGAACAAGGAGTGTACGAAAGTATTCGCTCTATAAGCTTGCCTTATCTATTCAATAGGCACCTAGCCTAAAGTTTTTTTTTTTATAAAAAGTCCACGCACAAACACACACACACACACACAAGTATATTAAGCGGGGTGTCCATCAAACCGGAACGTAAATGGTTATTTTAATGAAATCTTCTCCCCTAAGAACAGCGTTTCCATCTTCAGCGACCGGAACTCAAATATCATGAAATGTGTCTCGCTGTACCTTCGACTCGACCGGGGCTCTTTGTGAGCTCGAGTTTTCGCTTTTTTTTTCTCTCGGTAGACTAATCCGTAATTTTAGTAATTAGGAAAGTGGATATACTCCTTAAACGAATCTCGTTCGATGGGCGATTTCTTGTTGAAGTTTTCTATGGTAAACACGTTGATGTATATTTGAGATTTATTTCAAGTTGAATAATGGTTTGACAAAGAAATCTTTATCTGGTATTATGACCTATTTTCTAATAAATGAGTCTTCTATGTTGCACCTATGCATATGAAATTTTAATGTTGAAATATTCAATCTGCTTTAAACTTATAATGGTGAAAATTAGCGAGGAATTAATGGAGATAAGTTCAAATTTCGTGTAATTATAGAGTGAAAAAAAAGCGAGTAAACCTTTTTCAATTTTAATAATCTATAACCAAGGTTAATTAATGCTTATGACAGCCAGTAAAAACTTTAAATGCAGGTAGTCGCAATCGAAAAAAAAAACCTATTATAGAATCGCATTCGAAAATAAAAAAACCCGGAGCAACTGTTTTGAAATAAACATTGCAAATCAGTTGATCTTGCAACTATTTTGCAACATGTACAGTAGTGTGGAATCGCACACAAGTCGATTCAAATGAAACTAGTTTGCAATTAGTCATAAACCAGTTGTATTCGACCATTTCCCGCGGTCGCAGTCGCTTTGCAGCTTCGAGTTGCTTTAAATTCTTGCCAATTTCTGTTGTGATTCATTCGATAAATTACTATGGCAACTGATTGATATTAGTTGTAAACTGGTTACAGACTAAACTATATTGCAATCTTTATTTCAAAACAGTTGCTCCGTGGGGTAAAATATTACATTTACCCCATTTTTACATTTGCCCCAGTCTATCTTATATCTTCCTGATTTTGCAGACCAGTTTATAAAAATGTATAAAAAAAACTAAAAATAAATAAATATAAAATAAACTGCTCCACAAAAGTTCGCAAATTTTGCGATTATTTTAAAAGTTACACACTTTCTGATCACCAAATTTTCAAATATGCGAAATTAAATGTTTTCTCTCATATCTGAGTGGATTTTTTGCCCTTTTCTCTACAACTCGTACTAAATTTGGCGATCAAAAAACCTGCAATTTTTGAATTAATCTCAATATTTGTGAACTTTTGTGGAGCAGTATATATAAAAATACTATAAGACTCGTTTGCAGTATTATACATACAAATACGAAATAGTTTGTTGAATAATAGAGTAAATTGGGTGGAGTGAGAGAGTATATAGGACGAACGGGGGGGCGGCAAAAAGGGACCGCAGGATCCCTCTGCAGCCCTGCGGCTGGCCGCCCCCGGGAGGCGGGCGTGACGCGAACGGAGCCGCACCAGGATCTCGCGAGAGCAGGCCGTGTTCGCCAAGATGGCGTCCGACCTGTATTGATCTGAGTCTGCATAGCGGCGTCGCCATGGCTACATATCGCACACAGATACCCGGCTGGGGCTGTGTCGAGCGTGACTCGGCGGCGGAGGCGCCTCCGCCGGGATGGAGGGTTCGGAGGCGGAGAGGATTGTTTCGTCTTCGGCCAGGCCGAAATGCTAAAACTGGGGAAAAAGGCGCGGCCGGGGTTTTCGTTATCGACTAGGCGAGTTTAGGCGATGGAGAAGCGCTCTGCAGAGCAACTGGTTTGAAATAAAAATATTTAAATTTGATATTTAATATTTAATTTGAATTTGAATATAAAAATATTGCAAACCAGTTGATCGTGCAACTGTTTGCGAAAAAATAAAGCCACATTTTAGGATTTAATTTGAACTATTCAAATTTTACAACCAGTCTACCTTAATGACTTTTTTTGGTTGTATATGGAAAATAACGGAAAAAACCATATACCTACAGTAATCATCAATTACTCACCGATCTAGTCACCCCCTTTGGAAAACAAATCTCGCTTCGATAAAGGCGTCTGTGTACGTGGACGTCGCCATGGCGACCGATAGGGCGAGTTTCACATCAAAGTCGCCCATATACCTATCTCACGGCGTTCCCTGATTGTTTTTTAAATTATTTATCGACGCACGTGAATTTACATGATTCGGAAAAAGGGATAAAAATAAAGGAGGTATGTGGATTGTTAGATGGCTCTCGCCGATTGGTCTGTACAGTTAGGGTAGCGTATTGATTTCTTTAAGCTTCCTATTGTTGAATAAATTCGAAAAAATGGGAAAACAAAAACAGGAAATGTTGCGGCAAAGGAAATACATTTAAAAAAAGTGTAAATATTTTGGTCAATAATTTCTACAATTCCAAAAAAAAAATTAGGTTTTATACAACTAATTTGTTAACAACATTGTTTCGCATCGTACATATCGGATTACAAAGAATTGTATGTATAAAGCAATTATGAAAACATTAAATTACCGGCCCCCGGTTAATGACATAATTCGTCGTTAAGACAAAATGTCGACCCAGATACGTCGTATCTTCGTGAGATTTAACGAAACAATAAGTACGGGTTTCGAGGAAACCGCCGAAAAATGTCGTCTTTTTCGGTATGCTTTCACTTCCTTTTTGTCGAAATTAAACTGACTTTTAATTAATACAATTATTCGCGGATAATGACAGGTCGGTAAACGAACTCCGAAAGATAATAAACCAGAGCCGAATTAGGTAATCGCCTCGACAATTGTACATGTACATAATGATATTAAACTCTAAACGTATCTAAATAGCTAAAGCAAGTTACTAAATCAAGTAACTAAAATTTGGTGTGGACAACTTGATTTAGCAGTTTAATAAATTAGGTACTTGCACAAGTTACTAAATCAAGTTATTCACACCATACAAGTAACTAAATTTAGTAACTTGCATTTCCTCGCGCCTTAATTTATTATTTAAGGCCCCGAAACTACTATTTATTAAAATTTAAAAATTGCTAATGAACATTTAACAAGAAATTTATCTAATAATGTGTTCATAACTAAATAAATTATTTTCTCCATACTTTTACTCGATTGAAAAAAAATCTACCTATAGTTAATTAATATAACTATTAATTTAATTAAATTTGTTTGCAGTTAAATCTCCAACCAATTTCGAACAAGATTTTAGTAAGTCAATCATTAATTTGACATCATATATTCTTCTATTATCCAATTATTCCTCTTGAAAATAACATTCCCTCTATTAAAGAACTTTAATCACTAATAAATAGATGCATCAGCGGTAAAGTAACCGTAGCATTAAATCTTTTATAAAGCAAAACAAATAATTACGAGTCGGTGCATTGGGAAAATTGCAGACGTATTTATACCCAGTTACTTGCTTAAGAGATGGCGAATACTCAAAGCCGCTAATTTCAATATTTTCTATTAAACAAAATTCTCGGTCTGCTAAACAAAATACCAGTGTTTCATCTCTGAATCAAGAAAGCGTGTATAACACGAAAACTCTCCTCTTTTTATTATAATAATCAGCAACACAAACAATTGCAAAGTTTATATAATTATTTCGTATGAAATAGGAAAACGATATGTAATTATGGATTTTGATGCGATATGTAATTCTTTGTTTCACGTTAGTTAGCGACGATTTAAAACAATTCGAATTTTAATTTTCGCTTGTATACAGGACGTCCTCTCGAAAACCACGATCGTGAAACCTTCAAAAAAAATCCAATAACAATCCTTCCGCATGAACCGGTTGTTTCGTGATATTTTTCCGAAAATAACCCGCTATCAAACATTTCGAAGCTCGCTCGGAAATCTTCAATATCGAACAATACGACCCGATTTTCGGCAGCGCCTCAGATAAAAACCACAGCTGGCCGAAAAACACGGAAAACTCGATAAGAAAAAGCCGGTTATCGTTTACCAATAATTCTCGCGATTTTCACCTAAATAGAAATCCTTCTCGAAAATACCGCGAATATTTCATCGAATAATATTACCCGTCAATTTATCTACTATTACATACACAGGGTGTTTGAATCGGATAGTTTTTATATCGATCCAATTACACGATTCTCTCCATTAATCAAAAATCGTTGCGATTGTACATAACGTGCGCTTTTTTCCCTCTCAAACCGAACGTTTCGTATCATTATTATAACGATATTGTGTAGGTATATAAATGGTAATTTGTATACGGGGGATATATAGTGGAAAAAAAGGGGTCCAGAGCACCGGTGTGTTATTGAGCACGAGTCAAACTCAAACCGACGACCGGCAGGTGCTATTCTGTCTGGAGAGAACTGCACGGGAGGCAGGTGAAAGGAACATATGCTCGTCCTATCCTATCTAACACATTTCATTCGGAACCACCAGTACCAGCGTATGCCTACACTTAATAATTTTTATCATTGTAAACGGTTATCTTTTGGTTCTTGCGCGCGTTTTTATGACGATGACTGGTTGTTTTATGACTTGAAAAAAACCAATTTATTATTGAGCGGTTTATGAGCGGGCTGTGGAAGCTCAAAAAAGACCAAGACTGCTCTTATATTACTTACAATCCATAAATGGCATCATCTTTTAGTACTCTAATTGAGTACTAAGCAGTAGAAAATAGAACTAAATTAAATTATTATAAAGATATTATATGGTGTTCTGATTGATGCTTATTTTGTTTTGGTCACATGTTTTTTTACTCACAAATTATAAAGTTGTGAAAAAGAATAAAACTAACAAACGTGTAATTTTAATTGCCCAAGCTGAAATAGCATCGAGGAAGAAATTCTGAAAGATTACATGCATTCGATAATTGTAATTTGCGGGTATATCGAAATTACTTTCGATTCGATACCATTCTGTTAATGTTATCGAATTAAGATATCGATTTCTAATTTTTTGTGAAATACTTGGGTAAAAAGTTTATCACTATTGTAGATATTCTCTAATTTTTTTTGCAACGAGCTTTAACAACCGATCGATTTGGAAATACAACAATTAACGTGAAAATAGTTTAAGTATAGTAAAAACCTCGTAAATAATTAATTATCAATTATTAGGCAATTAGAAATGTTTGTGAAAATTAACAGATTCCTTCTGAAATGAGCTCAAGCACCTTTTCGAATCGATGATAAAATAATCATTAGGGTTTCTTAGTATAATTAAAATGTCTCTACATCGTTGAATTTTCCAAAAAAAAAGTCCACACAAAGAAAATCAAATATAATTGACGCGTTTTCCGAATTCGAATATTCCTGCTATGTAATCAACGCGGACAATCGAAATTATTTTAAAGATGCAATTAAAATAGTAAAGTGGGAAAAATGGCGGCGGAATAAACTCATTAATTTCGGTATTTTCTTCACGATAAAAACTGTCAAATTAGATGTAAAATTCTTTCTATACAGAATGTCCCAAACATTAGTAAAACTGTCAAATTAGATGTAAAATTCTTTCTATACAGAATGTCCCAAACATTAGTATAGGTATTTTTTTAGAAAATATCCTTTGGGACAAAAGAAAAGGAAAAGATGCGAAAAATATTTGCGAACCGTACCGACCACCTGAGTGTCCAACTTGCATCAGTGATTCACATTCAATGGAAAATATTCAATAAAAAATGCGTTACGTCACTGTCTGTATCGCCATTGTTTTTAATGTTTAACATTTCAAACATAGATCGTCACTTAAGCTACATCTTTTAATTTATATTTGTCGGGTGATAACCGAGATTTATCTATAAATACACCTTGTGTATTAAATAACACCTAAGCACGTAGTCGACCATGAACGCCACCATTGTATCCATTCATATATCAATCCCAAAACAATAACATTCACGGTAGATAAATAAATAATATTTGCAACTTCATTTCACCAAAACTATTATAATGTTGTTGCATACACTATATTGGATTGTAAACGACATTCGATATACAATTTATATACAATTTCAAAGCGACTAAAAGGTTTTATATACAAAAGAGAGTTCGTGGTGTGTTCGGTATTTCATTAATGCGATATCTAAATAAAATTCTAAATCTTTACGAATCTTTAATGCAACAAATTCATTGTCTGGCAATTTTTGTTGGAAATAAACAATTTCCATTCTATTGGAGACTTCCCCTATCGCTTAAACAGCCGGTTAAATGTGCTAAAAAATCAACGATTTTTCGATGGAAAACCGCGAGTTTTAGGGAAAATTCGAGAAGGGGGAAAACCTTGGGACGGGAGAGGAAAGCTCGCCGGCTCCTTCGGCATGAAAATTCGAACGTGACCGGACTAGAATATTAGAATTCGAGGCGCACAAAGGTCGAACGAGGCGCAACGAAAACACCATCCGAAAAATCCGAGTCAAGGCGACGCGCCGTTTAATCCACGATATCGAATTTTGATGTTTATCTTTACCGAGAAGTACGAAAATTAAATAAAATTGTCCAACGTACAAACATACCTAGAATTTTGGTCACGGTCAATGCTGAATTAGAACAAACTTGTGCTGCAATTTTCTTGGATGTTTTAATGATTATTTTAAAGGCACTCTAGTATACCCAATTTTGTTCGTTTATTTTGCTTTTATAACCCATCATAAGATGAGGAAAAGTAGTGGAATTTGTATAAATTTTTTTTTGTTTTTTTTTTAGAACATCTTAGCTTCGAGATGCAGGGAACAGTGTTGATGCCACACAACCCACAGCAAGGATATCCACCTCCGTCAGGTCCAATTGGTAAGCGGAACATATTTACATACATTTAATATAAAATTTACGTAACGGCGTTACATAAAAAAAATTATTAGCCGAAATTGCGGCGCATAATTTAACATTAATTTTTTCGGTGGTATAGCTTTAAAGATTTCCGGAGAGTTTGCCAATACTCGATTCATCTAATAAGAGATTTCTAAAAGATTAACCTGAGGTTTTCTTCGGTAAAATCACTAAATGAAATACCCATTCGGCATCGACCCGAGTTTCAGTACACAAAAGTTAAGGAAGTTTGCAAATTTTGCGATTATTTTAAAAGTTACAAACCTTTTGATCACCAAATTTTCAAATATGGAAAATTAAATGTTTTTTCTCATACCTGAATGGATTTTTTGCCCCTACCTTTACAACTCGTACTAAATTTTGGCGATTAAAAAACCTGCAACTTTTAAATTAATCTCAATATTTGTGAACTTCCTTAACTTTTGTGGAGCAGTATATTTTATCGCCGTATTTGTGTCGGTTATCGTTATCATACCGCATTCGTCGTCTTCCACCGTGTGAATGAAAACAACACATCAGATTTGCTCTCAACAGGAGGTTATTATTAGACCGTTTTTTTTTTTTTTTAAAAAACCTAAAAGGAAATGAAACCTGTATACGTGCGGTTTTTACGTCAAAATATGTACCATTGTGGTCCATATAATCGTCTTTTCCGTTCACACCGGGCCCCAGAATCTCATCTTTTCCCCGTCTTTTTCTCGCCTTTTATCAGATCGCCTTTCGGACGCGTTCTGGTGAACTTCGACGAGGAGGAAAAAGATTTGGTTTGGTAAACACAATTAATTCGTTCGAGGAAATCGTACGAAAAAAAGAGATTGTCTGCGTCTGTTATTCGCGATAGTTTTATTACTTTTGTTACCTGCAAAGAACAAAGGCGGAATTATTGTTTGTCGATCTTCGCGTTTACAGGTAAAATTGATTCGAATTTTTTTGTTCGATTTACAACTACAACCAATTTGCGGTGATTAGAAACATGTGCTTTTATTACCTCGTCCTTATACACCTGTTATAATTGCGAAATAACGTAAAAACGATACGAATTCGAAATTAAAAACGCCGGAGCCTCCGTAATATTCGAGATTTGTTACACATGTACATAATAAAAAAACATTTCTAATCAATTTATTCGAATTATATGCACCGAAGAATCCCGTGAATCATCCGGCATTCGTTTTCATATAAAAGATATATCGGATTACGATCAAGACAGTCGAATTACTCTAGACGCGTTGCCTTCCTGTGACTAAGAAGCATACTTGGGATGCTAGCTCGTTTAAATCATTGAAAAATCTCTGGTAATTGTTTTGCACGAAAATATTTACCATTAGTTACGGCATATTTATATAATAAAACAACGCAGATTTTTCCACGCGCGCCGGCGATGAATCGAATTTTTTTCACAGCAAATGCACAGATTTTACATCGAAACGATTCATCTATAACACAGCCATCGGTTTAACGCCTGTACAGGGAATTAATAAATAAATAATTCGGCAAATTAAAAAAATCCCGTTGAGGATCGACCGCGCCCCGAAGATGATCGTCACCAGGAGGCGATGTCCGTCTACATTCGCGTCGTCATTGTCCATAGTTTTGCGTAAGACCTTTCCGAATAACAATAGTAATCGGGTCAAGTAAACGAGAATGCGTCGATGTGCCGCGTTTACCAATAATAAATAATACAGGGGAATTTAATAGCGCTCGGTGTAGACCGATCGACGAGGGAGTTCGAGCTGGGAATCGGAATTTGTCCTGTATATGTTATGTTCATCTAGAATTTTCTAAAGGTTAGATGCGCGAAAAATCGGTCGAGGCGCCTTGTATAGGAGATGGACTGTACAATTTTCGTACTGGTTGTAATTATGTAAATATTTATTGTTTTAGATTTGTATCATTTACCGAATGACATTTTTTGAAAATTCATTAAGGTTAACGAAATTGAATAAAAAGTAAGATAATATCGGAGATAATTTAATAAGATGCGGAAACAGACGAGAAAAACAATTACATGCGAAATTATTTTGTGACGTTCAAGTAAATTATATGCGAGATTTTTTCGAACTGTAATTAAAACGCGTTTTTTTGTAATCCATTAAAACGTGTATAGGTTATTTTTTGGTACAAGTATACCATCTTTATTAAATATTTGCGGTTACATTTTCCTGGCAGCGACTCTTTTATTTGTCGTTCTTGCATCGATAAGCGAATTTATCTTCATGTCAGGTACGTTTGCCTTTTAATCTTGCATCGAGAGAGGCGAGAAAGCTGCGAATGGCATTCTTATTCGAACCTCGATCATCTACTGTAAATGTCTGTGGCCTACATGGAAAAAAAAACTTCGAATTATAATGATATTCAAAACGCAGCGACATGTCGGTTAACCAAACATATTGCAACGATTCGATTCGGAATATGTACCTAATGAATTTCTTTGTTGTAAACTCGAACCAATCTCTTTAATCCGGTTTTAATATCTTACACAAATTGGATTAATCGAGTAATTGCGAGTAAATAAAAATTATCAGTAACAGTAGGATTTTTTTTGAATCATAGTAATTCAGTTTCAGATATGGAATCACCGCCATCTCCCAACGAAACCACCAAAGAAACGGCCAACAAAAGCGACTCCGGCATATTCTCCTGCACCACCAACTCCACCATCGACCACAACGACAGCTCGAAGACGCTCGACAGCGGCGACAACCGCAGCGACTGCTCCTCGCCCGAACGCAAATACTTCTGTCCCATCTGCGAGAAGATGCTCACCTCGCAGCACAAGTTCACCCTGCACATCCGCTCGCACAACAACGAGGACGAGGCCCAGGACGCCGAGAAGGGCTTCGTCTGCCGCATCTGCTCCAAGGTGCTGAGCTCGAACAGCAGCCTGGACAGGCACGTGCTGGTGCACAGCGGCGAGCGGCCGTTCCACTGCAAGTTCTGCGGCGACACCTTCACCACCAACGGCAACATGCACCGGCACATGCGGACCCACTCGCAGCGCGCCGAGAGCAGCTACGAGTCGGACAGCAGCGTCGGCAGCGCCAGCTCCAAGAGCACCGAATGCAACAACAATAGAATCGAGAAGGTGAAGCGGAAGAACGATAGTTCGGACGCCGGCGATAAGAAGCCGAAATTGGATGTGGAGTTCAAATGTCCGGTGTGCGAACGGACGGATTTCAATTCCAGCGGGAATTTGGAGACCCATTTGGAGGACAACCATCCGGATTATCCGATTAAATGTAACGTTTGTAAAGAAACGTTCGCTAACAGTAAGTTGTTGATGGCTCACAAATCGGCTGTGCACGAAAACGTTGTCAACAAACAGGCTGTTATCGGTTTCAAAGATTTGACTTTCGTGGACTTTTCGAGCGAGAAATTTCCTCACATAGCGCGAAGAGAGTGCGAGATAAATCTGCACAAAGCTTCCAGCGGATTGAAATTCCAATGCAAATACTGCTCCAGAGCTTTCCCTTGTTCCAATTCGCTAAACATACACGAGAACAACTGCAATTCACCGACATCTCTGAATCATTCCGACATGAACGTCTCTCCGCCTGACATCAAACGCATGGAGTTCTTCAACCACCTAAACCTAGTCGATAATTCGCCGGAAAAACACTGTTTCACGTCGAATAAACTACGAGAACATCTAGCAAGAGCCGTAGACAATACCAAAGATCTAGCCGACATCCAATCGATACTATCCAACATCAACCTGCAGAAACTCCAAACCGAACAACCAGCAAAACAAAGTCTAGATACTTCCATGGAATGCCAGAAAATCGAAGAGGACGAATCTCAAGATCTATTCGCCGTGGAATTTCGCAAAATGAAACTCCGAGGCGAGTTCCCCTGTCGACTCTGCACAGCCGTATTCCCCAACTTACGGGCATTGAAAGGTGAGGATACTTTCAACGTTCAAACTTCACATAAATAATTCACAATTTTCTCGTTGCAGGTCACAACAGGGTGCACTTAAACGGCAACAACAACGGCACGTACTACTGCAACATGTGCCCGCATTCTTCGATCGACAAAGCCGCGTTGATCCGGCACATGCGCACCCACAACGGCGACAGGCCCTACGAATGCGCCCTGTGCAATTACGCCTTCACCACCAAGGCGAATTGCGAGAGACATCTGAGGAACAGGCACGCGAAGACCACGCGGGAAGAGGTGAAGAAAGCCATCATCTACCACCCGTCGGAGGATCCCACCAACGAGGAACTGAACAAGCTGGTCGGCAAGGACGATGCGAAGAAGCCCGAGGAGAAGACGCCCTTCGTCGCGCCGAAATTCACCGAATTAATGCGAGGTAATAGAGACAAACCCAAATTGGAGACGTTCCCGGAACTGGCCAAACCGTGCGATGTGCCTTACATTCCGACGTACTTGTCGAATTTCCCCAACAAGATTCAAGTGAAAGATTTGAACGCGCTGAACAACGAATTCGAGGAAGACTACGCGGACGAAGAGGAAGACCAGCCGCTGGATTTGGTGTTGGATTTGAGCAAGAAAAAGCTACCCGAGGCGGTCGAAGAGGAGCCGCAGGATTTGACTAAGAAAACTTCGACGCCGATACAGCAGCAGTTGCCTCCTAGCGTGAGCCAGATGTTCGCGCAGCAGCTGCTGAAATCGCCGCCCAAGATCGATCCGGCTGCGCTGTACGCGACCCAACTGGCTTTGTACCGCAGCGGATTTCCTCTACCGAATTGGCCGGGATTTTCCATCAATCCATTACTGTTTACTGTACCGCCGCCTCTACCGCAAAATTCCTCGCAAGACATTAAAGAACGAATGCAGAGATTCCAGTTGTGCGGAGGTTCGATGATATCTGACGACATCAAAAACCGGCCCTTTCCGATTGCTCCACCGTACTCTAACGGTTTCAGATTGGAGCCGAAACCCGATAGCTTTTCCACGCCTAAAAAACCCGAAAACATGAAACCGCTAAACATTGACCCGAACGTAAACTATCAAGAAAACTTACACAGTCCCATACCATCGGCCAAACCCGATTTGATGCATTCCCCGAACGCCGTTAAAATGGTCATAAAAAACGGCGTGCTGATGCCCAAGCAGAAGCAACGGCGGTACAGAACAGAAAGACCCTTCACCTGCGAGCATTGCTCGGCTAGATTCACTCTGAGATCCAACATGGAGCGGCACATCAAGCAGCAGCATCCTCAATACTGGTCTCAAAGGCAGAGGAGTTCGATAACGGCGCCGGGCAAAAAACCATCCATGCCGGTCAAACCGAACTACTGCGATTTGAGCATCCCGAGTCCGGTGTACCAAAAGGAACCCGTCAAATATTCGCTGCTCTCGCAACAACTCACCAGGCCCGAGTACCACAAGAAAGAGGAGGACGAAGATTGCGCCCTCGTAATCGACGAGAACGACGAGAAACCCGTTGTGAAGACTGAAGAAATCGATTACGACGAGGAGGAAACCAAACCGGACGTGAAAACCATCAAAACTGAAGAAACTACCGATCTAGTTTCCGTGTCTAGGCTGCTAGATAACGCTTCACAGCAGCAATTCAAAGAGTTCTTTAAGCGCGGCGAAGAGCACGATGCTGGTTTGGCTAGCGAAGAAGACGAAGAAGGTTTAGTCGCCAGCGGTAGTACCAGCGAAGGTAACATCTCTGGTACCGACGAAAATAAGTAAGTATTGCACGCGTAAAAAGTGCTATAAAGTAGGTCTAAATACGAATGATTCGATTACAGATCGGAGTCTGAAGCAGTGCAACCGGTCAAGAAGCAATCCGCCTATTCCCTGGCCCCGAACCGCGTGAGTTGCCCCTACTGCAACAGGAAATTCCCGTGGACGTCGTCGTTACGCCGCCACATCCTCACCCACACCGGCCAAAAACCCTTCAAATGCAGCCACTGTCCGCTGTTGTTCACCACGAAATCCAACTGCGATCGCCACCTGTTGAGGAAGCACGGCAACTCCGCCACGACCATCCCCAACGACGTCCACAACAACTCGAATTTCCTCATGCGCAACGTGCCGGAGCGGCCGTTCAAGTGCTCCAGCTGCCCCAGCAGCACCTTCTCGACCTACTCCAATCTGAAGAAGCACATCGGCAGCAAGCACTCGACGAACGCGCAGGGCGACGACATCAAGGCCCAGGGATACGAAGCCGGCAGCTCGGAGGACGAGAAACAGCCCAAGGGCGACTGGGAGAAGTCCTACAAGCTGGCAGATTCGGTGCAAAACTCCGACCTGCCTTACAAGTGCCACCTCTGCGAAGGATCCTTCGCCGATCGACAGGACGCGGTGGATCACATCAGAGACAAGCATGCTTCAGAGTATGACCTGCTGATGTCGAAGAACGCCCTGGAGTGCAGCCCGCCGCCGGTCGACGAGCAGCCGCCGGGCGTCGATGAAGAAGACGCCGAAGGGCGCGGGAAATTCCCCGATTACTCCAACAGGAAGGTGATTTGCGCGTTTTGCATGAGGAGGTTTTGGTCTGCAGAGGACCTGCGCAGGCACATGCGCACGCACACCGGCGAGCGGCCGTTCAGCTGCGACATCTGCAAGCGCAGGTTCACGCTGAAGCACAGCATGCTGAGGCACAGGAAGAAGCACAATTTGAATTTCGGGCAGGATGGGAACGGGAGCGATGAGGAGGGGAATAACGGGTCGTCGCCGGGGTGTGGGAGATTGGAGGGTTTTAATCAAAAGACGGACGAGTCGGATGGGGCCGAGGGCGTGGATTTGATTAGTAATTTGTTGGGGTTGAGGGATCGGAGTATTATTGATAAGGTTTTGACAGCTTCGGCTGATGACGCTGCTAAATTGTTAGGCGTTAAAAACGGTGTTAAAGAATAGGTTTTTTTTTAGTAGTATATTTTATGGTGATTGAGTTGGGTTTCAGAAGGAAATTTTTATGTATGAAAAGAATTTATTTTTTTTTTAAGTTGAAGATTATTTTTTAGAAGTATATTTATATTTTGGTATGATTATCGAAAAATTGTGAATTTGGGGTGTCTTATATTTTGGTAGTTCATGGAGAGTGTTTCCTAGGGTATAGATTAGTAAATTTGTTAGAACATTTAGAAGGTTTTTCAACAAATTGCACTAAAAATTGTTTGAATTTTGCATTCAAATTTCCACACTGACTAGTTAAAAATTTAAGATACCCCTTATTAGGTTGTTTATTAAATTTTATGTATTGTAGTACAATTTTAATTTCGACTGAATTAGTTTAGATTAGCAACATTAAATGTTTCCTTCTTAGAATTTATTGATTTTTTTTTATATATGATAAAAGCTTATTTCTACATGTGTATATAAAGCATTTCTTTTTTCTTGGATATGTACTAAGATATATTTGTTTTTGTCTAGTCAGGTTCATTCCAACGAATTAGTAGCATCCAATGCTAAATATATATTTGTTAAATATAAGTATTATAGTTCACATTTTTAATATATTATTATATTAATCTTCATTCAACTATTTTTGTACATAAATAATAATATACGGTCTAGGTATACCAAATATAATTTATTTATAATTTGTCAGGGCGATTTTGTACATCGTCGATTGACAAATTAATGCACCGAGTCTATCGTACTGCTGCCTTATAAATACTTAAAAAAATGTGTCTTATCTATTGCCTTTAGATTTTAAAGAATGTACACTAAGCAATATATTCTACAATATAATTATATGCGAATTTTTAGAGTAAGGTCACGTTATCGATTTTAATTAGCTACATATCCAAAATTATTCCAGCAAGGATCGTTTTATCAAAGAAAAATGTTCATAGTTATTCGGAATTATCTAAAGAATACTCAAACGAAATAATTCTAAGCATATCTTTTTATTATTTATAGTTTTTTCTTACCGTGTTTATTTAAATCGGAGAAATTCTTACTGGAATGGTTTTGGGAGATTTTTTTGATAGCGGTAGTTGAAATACCAAAAATTTTGGGATTTAAGTAAGCTTAGCATATTTAGTGTGATGCTGTACTCCCGTTCGTTGCTGTGAAGTTTCCATTAAACTTAATTCCATGTTTAATATTGATTTTTAAAATATTGGAAAAAAATTAATTTCTATCAGATTCGAGTGTAATTAAAGATGGAATTAAGCAATATCAAAATGTTAGTTAGGTACGCAAAACACGAACATTTTATTTTCTTGTGCACATTTTTATCAAATAAGGTTTAATTCTTTACACATTCACGCTGTGTCTTAAAAAAAATGTAACTTTTGATACGATTCGTTTCGAAACATCCGTATCAAGCTTAAAATTAATCGTACATATATTGTATAATTTTGAAAAAAAAAACGTTTTAATTATTTTCAAGGGAACGTATGCCATATTTATTTTAAATTGTAATTCAATTTCAGATATAGCTATTATTTTGTATTTAACGAATTGTCAATTGTCAATTTAATGGTTTAATTTTAATAAAGAATGATGCTCATACTAGTTTGTTTCATACCACTCTAGATTCAAATTCGGGAGCAAAAAGGACAAAGAAAGCAATCGTTGCAGTTCTAATGGTAATTTTACTGCGAACTTATAGTATATAAACGAGAAAAAAATCACAAAATCACTTAAATAATACAAAACTGGCTAATTGGTACCGGTAGATCCGAAACCGCCCTCGCCCCGTTCCGTGTCGCTCAATTCCTTGGCCTCCACCAATTCAGGATAGTAAATTTTCTGGCAAATCAGCTGAGCAATTCGATCGCCCGATTTCACGTTGAAATCGCTATCGGAGTGATTGAACAGCACCACTTTCAAGACCCCCCTGTAATCTTCATCCACCACTCCTGCACCCACATCGATGAAGTTCTTCACGGCCAATCCGGATCTAAATATATAAAACAGTGCAACATTAGAATTATTACGATTATATAAGCAAACGTAGAGGTTGATCAATCTATCGTGTAGTCTTCTACTCAGACTACAATATGGTTAGAAGTAAGGGGAGTCATATAAAGACACACATATATAATACTAGAGTTTAAGAAACTTTTTATATCTACATTAAACGGTTACTTACCTAGGAGCTATTCTGCCATAGCATCCTTCGGGTAACTGTATCTTCAGTCCTGTATCGATCAAGGCCTTGCCTCTAGCCGGTACGACTACGTCGTAGGCGCTCTTTAGATCGTATCCGGCGGCTTTGACGGAGCCCTTGGTGGGTGGATAGGCCTCCTCTACCACTTTGGTGTACTTCAAAACGCTGCTGGTATCTTGAGCGATGGGCATTGTGATGATATTTCGTGAAACTACGAGAACAAAAAATTAACGTCGAGACGGTTCGAGTTGCTCGGGTTAATGCGAATTGGGCGCGAAAGTAACATTTTGTGCACAATTTGGCGCTAATCCATTCGTTTATAAATACATAAATAGCTGTAAGTAAAAAGAAGAATTGGGGTTAAGCAAATTACTTGCTGCACAATGTATAAGCAAGAGGCAATTTATTGACAGCAATTGACATTGACATTAATGACAATTGTGATTTGTTGTTTGGATGTGAAAGTTTAAATGTTAGTTTATTGGTAAAAATTTATAGTCTAAATATGTCGGGTCATAAAACATTAGTTGCACACAGACGTCTCAAGACCCCAACGAATCAACACGGAGACTTTTCAACGGAAGCTCAAAATGTCCAACTGGGCGAGAATAGTTTGTATTCAGACTTGAAATTAGGAAGAATCGATTCGTGGAGTTCGTTGAGCGACGAAAACGAATACGAAATCGAATTAACGAAGAAATTGCACGAGAAATTGAAACGAATAGATAGGGTATTGAAGAAGCAAGAAGATTTTCCTCATCATTACGATAGGGAGGAAATTGCACTGTGGATGAATACATTCCCGAATGTTCAGTATGTTTCGGTGTAAGTTGTGTTATAATTGGTTTAATTGAGTTTATTTTGCAGTATATTTGATTCGAAGCCGACCTGTGATAGTAAGAGAGATTTATCAAGTGTTGATAGAAGTTCCTCAAGAAAATGTGATCAAAAAGCACCTTATGTAGCAAATAACTCAGATTTTACATATAACAGATTATTATCGCAAAGGAGTACTAATAATTCTAAAAAACACACAGAAGACAATAATGGCAAACACAAAAATATCTTTTCAATATCGAGTAGGCACAAAAATATAGATGTTGATAAATCGTTAAAAATAACGCCTTTAAAAAGAGTATCGGATACTAAAATACCCACTAAATCATTCAAAAGGCTACAGAACGATTACACGGATTACCATTCTCAATTTGATTCTCTGCCTTTCATAAATTTAGAAGTTCTAAGAGAAAACCGTAAACCCTCGGACACTTACAGAAATGAAAAATTAACGAAATCATCGAGTTTAACAAAGAACGACTTACTGATTTTACCTCCTATAAACAGTGATAGATTGAGATCCATATCGGCCACACCTAGTCAGGACAAACCGAAACTATTTATAATTTGACACGAATTTAAAACAGAATTCTTTATTTTGCAATTATATTTTCTCGATATATCGAATTATAAGCACAAGCACAATTAATCGAATAAAATGTATAGTTATTTACCTCAATTTATTTGTATACGTTCTATGTTTTATAAGAATATTTATTAAATATAATTTTAACTTATCTCACATTTTATTTGAGCTTTTGATAACAGTTGAACAATTTATAACACTTTTGTTTTAGGCTAACGAAACGGAAACGTCCACAATAAAATAGATCATTCTTTAAAATCGACCACAAGTTGCTTATACTTGCTGCACAATGTATAAGCAAGAGGCAATTTATTGACAGCAATTGACAATAATGACAATTGTGATTTGTTGTTTGGATGTGAAAGTTTAACCACAAGTTTGATTTACTGGTAATAGTAATTAGACTTCCTGCCAAAGGATCATCCGACTTTAATATAATATAAATAGTCCTTAAGGCTTTCATCTTAAATATCACGTGTACGTTATTTATTGTCAACATGAACAATTTTGCGACGGGGGCGCCAGCATGTCCGAATCGTTGAGATCTTTGGGCCTTCCCCGGCGCCCCGGGAGCATCGCCCTGTCCACGGCCGTCTCGATTCGCAACATTACCCGCTCTAACAGAGTCTCTACGGCTCTATTCACGTTTTGCCCGGTCGCCGCGCTCGTTTCCAGATATGGCAGTCTAGAAAATCGCTCATTTTGTACTTTCAAATGAAATTAAATTAAAGATGGTGGACCGGTTTGCTGAATATAATACTTACTTGTAGGTTTCGGCGAATTCTCTAGCTCTCCATTCGCTTATTATCCTCCTTTCTTCTAAATCTGCTTTATTTCCACAGAGTACGATGTCCGGTACTTCGCAATAGGCGTGCAGCTAGAAAAATTATTAATTAGGTATTATAATAAACTGATTTTTGCTTACAATTTATAAAATGTGGATTTGTATGCGATAAATTAGTGCAGCAAGCAGTTAAAGTAATAAAAATATAAACAATATAGAAAAACGGGGATCCACAGACGATAAAATAAGTCCTGTTAAAAATAAAATTGTGCAAATCAACCTAAAAATTCGTGCAGGAATAGAATCAAGCGAGCTGTGCAAACCGTAGGTTCATATCATACCCTCAGTTGTTCGATCCAGTTACGGATTTCGAGAAAAGACTGCTCGTTGGTGAGATCGAATAGAAGTAAAAATCCCATCGCATCCCTATAAAATGCTGTTGTTAGGCTGCGAAATCTAACAACAAAATATTTTAGCTTCGACAATCTAGAGGAAATCGCGCCGTGATTAATCATCCGAACAGAAACATGCAAATGTTGTTAATTATTCAAATAAAATTAGCGCACTTATAAAAGGGCATTTGTTGTAATAGAGACTTTACCTTTCTTGTCCGGCAGTGTCCCACAGTTGCAGATGAATCCGATGGTTTCTACCTTTGGATTGGAATAACTGAAAAATTAATTATAATATCGAGTACAGGAAAATCGTTTACCATTTATCGACTTTACTTGAAGATTCGCTTACCATTCTTTTCTCTCGAAAATCGATTCCAACTGTTGATATAAACTTGGAATGAAAAACTCCATCTGTATATTGATACAAAAAACTAGTTTTACCCACTCCCGAATCGCCAAGAGTAAGAAATTTTATGAGATAATCATATTCCATTACTGAATGTAACTAAAAATAAAGAAACAAACACGGAGAACACATTTAAATATCGAAAATTATTAAAAATTCACATCCAAATCATACCTGACACCTGTTTGATTCTTCTTTGCGAAACTTTCCAAAAAGGGTGGACTGGACTTTTTCTATTAATCTTTTGTGCCAGCTGTCAAAAATATTTTTAATTTCATTGGATCAATATTTGACAAGCTTACGAATCAATTGTAATTTTTTTCTTCTTGTTGTGACCAACTTCATTCTATTCAAGTTTCCATACATGAACATAACCTCACTATAAGTACTATAAGCATGTGGTAAATGTATGTTAACAAATATACTTGATTTATTAGATAAAGATGGGTCAAAAGAAGAAAATTGGAAAACAGCGAAAGGATAAGTTCTACCAGTTAGCTAAAGAAACAGGTTGGTCATTGCTAAGATAAAATACGCCGTAATTTAACCGTTTGCATTAGGTTTTAGATCTCGAGCTGCTTTCAAATTAATCCAGTTGAACAGGAAATTCGGTTTTTTGCAAAAGTCCCAAGTATGCGTCGATTTATGCGCCGCACCGGGAGGTTGGATGCAAGTCGCCAAACAGAACATGCCCATTTCCAGCGTAGTAATAGGCATCGACTTGTTCCCCATCAAACCCATACCGGGCTGCATAAGCCTAGTCGAGGACATAACCACGGAAAAGTGCAAGTCGTCTCTGAAAAAGGAACTGCAAACGTGGAAGGCCGATGTGGTGCTCCACGATGGTGCCCCGAACGTGGGCAAAAACTGGCTGCACGACGCCTACCAACAGTCCTGTTTGACGCTGAGTTCGCTGAAATTGGCCACTCAATTCCTCAAACGGGGAGGTTGGTTCGTCACGAAGGTCTTCAGATCCAAAGACTATCACGCTTTGATTTGGGTGTTCAAGCATCTGTTTAAAAAAGTGCACGTTACGAAACCCCAAGCTTCTCGTAACGAATCCGCCGAAATATTCGTCGTGTGCCAAAACTACATAGCACCCGATGAAATAGATCACAAATTTCTGGATTCGAAATACGTATTCGAAGAATTAGATTTGGAATCTAAAAACAAATTAAACGTGTTGCATCCTGAGAAGCAAAAGAAAGCCAAAGCGGAGGGTTATCCCGAAAACAATTACACTCTATACACTAAATTGAATGTGTCCGACTTCGTAAAACACGAAAATGGCATCGAAGCCTTACAGAACGCTTCCGAAGTAAGCACTTTCCGAATAACAACCGATAAATCGCTAATTTTGTTTGCATTTTAGATCGTATTCGATGACAAGGAAATTCTAAACCACAGTCTCACTACAAAAGAAATCCAAGAATGCGTTAAAGACATCAAAGTGTTGGGCAGGAAAGACCTTCGCAAGCTCCTCACTTGGTGGAAAACCTTACACGAAGAATACAAAAAGAGCAATGCTATCGATGAAGAAACCGAAACCGAAGATGCATTAATCGAAGCTAAAACCTCGACAAACGAAGATGAATTCGAGGACATCGAGAACCAAATCGCCTCGCTACAAGAAGAAGAGCTGAGAGATCAGAAACGCAAGAAGAAGAAAGTCCAGAAAGAGAGGCAAAAATTAAACGATAAATTAAACTTGAAAATGCTCTTGAAAAACGACGACGGGCCCGTTATGGAAGGCGAAGAGATGTTTACTATAAAGCACATAACGAACGATAAGAAAATGAGTAAAATATTGGATCAGACTCCGGACGCTGTGGCGGAGTCCGATGATGAATACGGAGTGACGAAACACGCCCCGAAATACACCAAATACGAAAAGGGCCAAGGGAATTTAGACAGTTCCGCTACATACTATAAAGACTCAGATTCCGAGCTGGAGATGGAAAGTGATGATGACGAAGAAGAAGTTAAAGAAGGATTAGGTAAGCGTGTTAAATATTCCTCATCTTATCCAAATTCCTAATGGTATGTTTGTAGGATTCAATGATGACGAAGAAGAAGAGGCCGTTCCGAAAAAGCAACTATTAAAATCAACGAAAACTAAAGATCATCCTTTAATCACCGATTTGGATTATCGGGACAAAGAGAAGAAAAAGGCTCACAAAGCGGAAATTTGGTTCGAGCGAGACGGCTTTAAAAATCTCATCGATAAAAAAGACGAAGACGTGGACTTGGATAAAATGGTAACAAACATCAAGAAAAAAGGTGCCGAATTCGTTGAAAACAACAAAGAAAAGGCCACAAAAACCGACTACAATTCCGAAGGAGAGAGTAGCGATAGCGATACGGATACAGACACCGATTCAGATTACGATGTCGACAAAGAAGTACAGATTAATAATTCGAAAAAAGATGGATTCGAGATTGTCAAAGCTACAGGAGGAGGCGGAGGTGAATAAACGAAAAAAACCAATTTATTCGAATCGTCCAATTAATTTTATTATATTTGTAGATAAGAAAAAGAAGCACAAATTGTCGTCGAAAGATATGGCTATCGGCACGATAATGGTAAACAGTAAAAAGGCTAAAAGAGATCTCGTTGATGCGGCCTGGAATAGATATGTATTCAGCGATGTAGGATTGCCCGATTGGTTTGTACAGGACGAAGAGAAGCATATGACGAGAGAAGTACCGGTGCCTAAGGTGAGTTACACAGCCAACCTTCGATTAAATGCATATTGAGATGAACGATTGTAGGAACTGGTGGATGAATATAACAAAAAACTAGAAGAAATTAACGTTAGGCCCATTAAGAAAGTCATCGAAGCGAAGGCGAGAAAGAAGAAGAGGGCAATGAAGAAACTGGAAAAGGCGAAGAAGAAGGTCGAAACGCTGATGGATAATGTCGATATGTCTAATCAGGAAAAGGCCAAGCAGATCAAACAGTGAGTGGTACTTTTCGGAAGGTTGAAAATTTTCTAATTTTTGTTTTTTTTTATTCCAGATTATACAGGAAAGCTCGTCAAGAACCCAAGAAGGAAGTGACTTACGTTGTTGCGAAGAAACACTCGACTGGTAAAAGAATCGGTAGACCCAAGGGTGTTAAAGGACACTACAAAGTGGTGGATCCCCGAATGAAAAAGGACACGAGAGCGCAGAAGAATAAGCCGCAAAATCGAGGAAACAAGAGGAGGAACAAGAAATAATTGTTAACACAAAACTTGTTGATTTTTTATTACATAAATAAATAAAATTTTTACCAATTATAGCTCTTTAATGGCAAATTGCTCTAAATATTCCGTTTCTAACGGATGAACCTTAGGCCCGACAATAATAAGGGAATGCAACGGGGCTCCTAAATCATATTTGCGCATTTCACTCAAAGTACACATTACGATTTTTTGTGTTTCCGAACCAATCCTCGCCAATCCCACACACAAAACATCTTCGCTTATCGAAGGTTCTTCTCCTGCAGCCAATTTTTTATTCACTATTCGAAGCAGTTGGTCCGAAGCTTCACTAACCGTCATAAATCTAGGAGGCATGTAATCCTTTTTCTTCTTAGTGAGGCTTTCTAACGTGGGCTCCTTTACTTTGATGTCCAGCAGGCATAGTGTATGCAGCCCGCTTTTGAAGTTGCTTGTAATTTTATCGAAAAAGCTATCCGGCTGCCACGTTTCCGTCCAGTACGGTATCGAAACGGTCTCGCCGAACGAATACAACTGCAAACCGCAGCACCCTACAGCGTTTAGAATCGAAGCGTTGTGCACCACCTGGCATTTGGCCCCCTTTTTCTGCGCTCTAAGTACAAGATCGGTGTGTGTGGTTGCCCCGAAGGGATCTCCCACTACCAACAGCGCCACGTCGTTGTCTTCGCAGCCCGCCAATATATCGTCCGCACCTTGCTCCACTAGATCTCTATCGGCCACGATTAATTTCCTGCCGTAGAACTTCTCCAGTTCTTCAGTCCCGCAAGTTAGTATGGATGTGTACGCTTCTAAATAAACCCTGTCGCAGGATTTTATTATTTCTAGACCTTTCACTGTTATGTCTTTGGGATCGCCCAATCCTAAACCGATGATATAAAACATTGTTTAATAGTTAATATGCGAATAAAATTGTTTGCGTTTGTTAACATAACCTAAATTTAGCACATGTTGATTGGTTTGACGTTTATGCTGTCAATGTGAAGTTTGCACCTTTTTTGTTTGGTGACTAGTTCTATTAGTGTATTCAGCTAATAATCTAATTAATTAGTTCATTTAGATTTTTCTTTTTTATTGAAAGGTGTTAATGAAAATTTAGTGAGGTGGCTGTGGAGTGTCTAAAAGAAACTTATTGTGAAACAGTGAATTTTTTGGAAAAAAAAGCATACTATTATGTAAGTATTTAAAAAAATGTGCATTTTTAAACATGCAGGATCAAAATGAAATATCAGTTTTGCTCAATACTTGAGTAATAATCCCACTCAAAAGAGAAAAAATCTACAAAATGTTGACAGGATTTATACCTCTCGGTTCGAATTTTTCCATTTTTTTCCTTTTAAATATTTGCATACAATGTATACATACACCGGAAAATAAGGACCATTCCGGTATTTACCGAACCTGCAAATACAGGCGAATCAATAACTTTGAGCCGGCATCCGCGTTTCGATGGGGATTTTTTTATTTTTGGAGTGCTCTTGCCGAATTCCCTGCAATATTTCGTGTCTGAATGATCGTACAAGAAAAACGTTTTATGCCAATAGGCAAAATTTTTTCGCGGATATGAGTATATGTGGCCCTTTCTGCATTAGGTATCGCTAGTATCGTAACCATTTATGTATGAAAAGGAAATGGAAAACTCGGATTAGAGCCACTGCAAACCGAAATCCAATCGATAATAAAAAAAGTGTGCTCGAAAAACTTTTAATCGCCGGTTGTATTTTTATTCCACCCTCTAATGGACCTTTGCTTAGGATTCACGAGGCAAACATCTTTTGTGCTAGGCGACAACGGGGGATTTATAACGAATTTAATCTCTGTCCACACTAACTCTGACCCTTTGTTGACAAGGGCCAGTTAGTTGTAAAGATAAACATCTCTCCTAAATACAGTAAAATGACAATGAACTATTTACCCCTTACTTAACTTGGCACAGATCTTCCGCATTCCGGACAAAAACTTGCCACCCATTTCACTAAATAAACTTCATGTTCCTGGTAATTAAAAGTTAATTACATTTCATCTTTCCCTCCGCTCTAATGCTAGTAATTATACAGTTCATTTTACGACTACCAACAAAATAATCGAGGGATAGAATTGATTAAAAGAAACATTTTAATAGGGACTTTTCCGAATTTTTCCCGTCACCGCTAGTCGCTTCCATTTTCCTTTTTTTTTATTTACTTTTAACGGCCCCATTCGGGACCTGAACTCGCACGCGAAGATAATCTCGGGGAAACAGGGAAACGGGAACTCTCGGCGCTAATATTAAATAATCAGAGACACAATGCTTGATCAGACATATTGGGGTCTTTTCGCGGAACGATCTCATTAAAAATACGCCGTTGTCAGATTTCCTCGCGAGATTTCCCCAGAGTTTCCCGACCCACCGACACATCCGGTTAAGGGCCCTAAGTTATATTACTATCGTCAAATTTTGGTTGTGAAGATTTTGTTACCGGAGCCTAATTAAACTAGGCAGCACACTTTCATAACCTGTGTGATTTTTGTTAGCTTTTAAGGCACTTAAAAGACAGAAATAGCTGCACAACACTCGAGCACTGTTTAAAAGAAAGTAAGTAAGTGGATTTGAAATGAATATAAGTATTTCCCTTTTGACTGGATTCTCTTGTGTTTGCGATATCTGGCAACGCGAATCCGATTCATTGCTGGTAACGGCTGTCCTTTATTGCGAGATGTTCCAGCGCCCGAGTTTTTCTTGCATAAATTGGATGCAAAACCCGAATTAGCATAAAAAATGGTCGCCGTGTCATAGAATGTAATTTCGCCCGGCGAAATGGAAGTAATGTTTCAACTTGGATTCGGTTTTTTTTCTCTGCGAACGGCCGGTATAATTTGTCTATATTCCATTAAAAACAATTCGTTTCGTATGGGTAATAACTGTATTTTTTCCACTTCCAAATTGAACCGTTATTTTCCACCAGATTGACAGGGTTCGATCGTGTGTAAATATTAAATTTCTTTTCCTACGAAACAAAGCGATGCAGTGTGTTTACCAGGATTTATCTACGCGGAAAAAAGACGAATTTGTAATCCACTAATCCAGACATTCCCGCATCGGGGAGCATTAATCTAACCCACCTGAGATTGTTCCTTATTCCGGATGAAATTCGGCGGAGCCGTTATTTTTTCTCCGGGCCCCAACGTTAGTTTGTCGTGAGCCGGAGTCGCTTGAATATTCTCGCGTCCATTTTTCGGTGCAAATGGAATCCGCGGATTCCTGCAGGGAAAACGGGACTGGATTCGTAGATGAGTTGGCTCATGTTTATTTTATCCGGTACATCTGGTTACTGCGGTAGATATGCTTACAATATTCCAGCCCTACAAATAACTCGCAGATTTGATGCGAGAATGCAGGTGGAAAATTGATTATTGCGGGGCTCCGTTCCGGAAAATCGCCGCCGGTTTAATAAGTTAATCTCGAAACCTTTTCGCTTAAATTGAACTTTTATTTTCCTTATACAGGGTGTTTCATTGGGAAAGGGCAATATTTTAACCCTGTATAGAGGTCACCCAGGGGATTACAAAAAACCCATATACTATGGGTCTTGCGCCCTTTATAACCGAGTTACAGGGTGTTTTTTGAATTTGGCCCATTTCTTTCGACACCTATAACTTTTGAATCACTCAGTATATTTTTTTGATATTTGGCATAGATATTCAATACCTTTAGGACAATTTATTGCCACATTAAAAAATTACAAAATCCAGGTCCGGATTTAGAAAAATTAATAAAATTTGACCGACCCTAAAACAACACCCTATACATCATATTTTAAAAAATTGAATTTAAAATTCAGAAAGAGCATAAAAAACTGAATGTATTCATCAACTTTTTATTTTCCCGCATGCCGTTTTTCTACCAAAATTTAAACGTTAAAAGGTACATTATGAGATTTTTGGTCCATGTAAATTGTAATTGAAAGGATTTTAATTATTTTTTCTTTAATAAAACCAGATTTACTTAACACTTTCATGAAAATTCTTGAAATAGACCTATTGAACTTGAATTAACATTCACATAAACCAATAAAAATTACAAATACAGATCCGCACTTAATAAAATTAAAATGATTTCAATTCATTTAATAATTAATCATTGATTATTCAATGTTTACATTTCTACGTGAGAAAATTCAAAACTTAACTAAGTAATTTACTAGATTTTTCAAAAAAGATACTAGAATAAGTATTCTTTTCCACAACACCAAGAGGTAGAACACAAGGCACGTTTTTCTAATGAGGTATCCCCAATAGGGCTAATCCACACGAACTGGTAAAATGGAACAATGAATAAAAAATATGAAAAATAAACAAAAAAAATTAACAAAAAACAACTCTAAAGCCAAAAGAACAAGAAATTTGGTTTTTAACCAAATAATTAATATCTACTAATTTAATACTAATTAAAAATAACAAAATGATAATTAACAAACTAACAACAAAAAACACCAGAAAAAAGTCATTTTAACAATTGCTCAAAATGTTCTCCATTTTGTTTGATACATAATCTAGCTCTCCTAATCAAGTTGCAAATAATAAATCTTCTAAGAACATTGGGATTGTTTTTTAATTCTTTAAAATTGCTTACTAGGTAAATGTGTTCTATCTCTTGGTGGTGTGGAAAGGAGTACTTTTAGTATCTTTTGTAAAGAAGCTAATAAATTACATAGTTAAGTTTAGAATTTTCTCATGTAGAAATGTAAACATTGATTAATCAATGATTAATTATTAAATGAATTGAAATCATTTTAATTTTATTAAGTGCGGATCTGTATTTGTAATTTTTATTGGTTTATGTGAATGTTAATTCAAGTTCAATAGGTCTATTTCAAGAATTTTCATGAAAGTGTTAAGTAAATCTGGTTTTATTAAAGAAAAAATAATTAAAATCCCTTCAATTACAATTTACATGGACCAAAAATCTCATAATGTACCTTTTAACGTTTAAATTTTGGTAGAAAAACGGCATGCGGGAAAATAAAAAGTTGATGAATACATTCAGGTTTTTATGCTCTTTCTGAATTTTAAATTCAATTTTTTAAAATATGATGTATAGGGTGTTGTTTTAGGGTCGGTCAAATTTTATTAATTTTTCTAAATCCGGACCTGGATTTTGTAATTTTTTAATGTGGCAATAAATTGTCCTAAAGGTATTGAATATCTATGCCAAATATCAAAAAAATATACTGAGTGATTCAAAAGTTATAGGTGTCGAAAGAAATGGGCCAAATTCAAAAAACACCCTGTAACTCGGTTATAAAGGGCGCAAGACCCATAGTATATGGGTTTTTTGTAATCCCCTGGGTGACCTCTATACAGGGTTAAAATATTGCCCTTTCCCAATGAAACACCCTGTATATCGTTCCGTTGCGAAAGGAACGCGGAAAATCGCCGGGTTCCTTTGTCGGTCAGTTGCCTCCTCGATATTGAATACCTTACTTTGCAATTCTTTCAGAACTTCGTGTTTTCCGTCCGTGGGATCTTCTATTATTTGCATTCATTTCGCCGTTCCGTTTTTCTCGAGGTATACACACCGATACATACAAACCGTGTGAATTCAACCGGATAATTTATAGAAGGAAATTTTTTTTGAGTTGTTCCTCAAAAGGCCCAGTTGACTGTAAAACGGTCGACTTTTCCGATATGAATAGATAAAGTGCCTGTACACTTCCTCATTGTAAATACAACGTAAAATAATACATTTCCATTTCATTCTAACTAGCCAGAGTTATCGCCCATCATCCCTAACAATTCATTACTCCGTTGAGTGGGAATCAACTCCTTAATGTTTCTGGTTCCTTCCGAAGCAAAAGGGCCCAACTATTACCGAACAATATAATGCGGAAGGCGCAAACTTCCGATGCCGGAATAGTTCGGCAAGTATTTAAGTTCAGTTGACGCCGCACACATTTTAGAAGAGATCTCCCTGATAGGGACAGGGAGGGGTCGGGAGCTGTGACAAGAATCCCCGGCGTGTCAGGACGAAATTGTTCATTTCTATGTCCTTACATTACAATATCGTGCGTATATATGTATACGCACAGGTATACCCGATTTATTCGAATGAAAAGTTGAATTTGGAGTTTGGACAAAAGCTAGTAACTGTTAGAAACGGGGAGAATGTAGATGTATATAAATATTTAGGGGTTATTTGGTACAAGTAAATGCAAATTCTTTCTTATAAAAGTCTCGTGTAAAAGAAAAGAATGAGTGATATTGTTGGATTGCAACAAACCACTGGAATTGATTATATTGCAAACAAATTCGCAATTATTTTCTAAAAGAAATTACTGTTGAAACATTTTCATTACCTACTTATGGGATTAAAGTTAATAAAATGATTGAGATTCTTTTAAAATTAACATTCGAGTATTTACAGTTTCGTTTTAATGTGGTATATTCTCCGCATTGTTGAATGTATTTACTGAAATTCCTATCCTTGTGATGATAAATTAATTTCCCAATTTCCATCGTTTACAAATGACAAGGTTTAATTAATCGCCCTTACGTTTTTGTCTTTTCCAATTAATCCACCCTGCTTTTATGGCAGTTAAATTATAAATACTTCAATTTTCCTTTAATCGTATTCGACGCGAACAAAATAAATTCCTGTAGATGGTTGTTTACCTAATTCTTTCATTCGAATGTATATTATTTTGAAAAATATATATAACATTTCGACCCGTTTAATTATAATTAAAAATGTTTACTTTGAGGATTTTTTAGGGGTTTTCAATTACATTTTTTGGATTAAATTTTCGTGGAAAATAAAATTTACAGTTTACGTTTACAACGATTCCAATAGCTCTGTAGCTACTTACTGTAATAATATTCTCTGTAACAATTTACAAAAAAAAAATATTTTCACTTTGGAACAATGGACTCCGACAATAAAATCGCTACATTGTAAATAAGCGAACCGCATAAAATCCGAAACCGACAATTTTATTCCGAATCGCATCGAACTTTTACGGCGAATAAAATAAAACTCGTCTATAATTTCATATTTTATACATTCATCGTCCGTATTCGTTTATTTCTTATTTGGGAAATTTGCATTCGCGCAAAAGTTAAAACGCATGCATAGATCGCGAGCCACGAGTTTGACATCTAATCGGTAAACTGGGTCGTATCTGCATAATTTATTTTAAAGGAAAATGAGGTAACGCCGGCTGAAAAATGGAAGTCAACACTGATAGTGTTCTCATCAATAACTAAGGACATTAGTGATGTGAACGGAAGGAATATTCGGAAAACGTTCCCGACCGGGTAATCTGGTTTTGTACAGTGAATTCTAAATTACATTTTGCAATAATGCATGTGTTGTAAAATTGGTTATACCGGATTTTCCGTACGTACTTTTTATATAAAAAGTTACATTGGGCCAATTAATTTTGTTTGGCTTTGTTATTTAGTTTTGTAACATCAATTTTATTTTTATATTAATATCAAGCACATCACAAACAAGTTTGTAGGTAATTAAATACTACATAAAATTCAACAAAGCAAACTCAAAAATTGTTAGTTGCTCTAATGAACTAAATTTTATATAAAAGTAATTACGAAGCTTTTGAACTCCAACGTTTTTGTCATAGCTATTAATAAAACCAATTTAGCATAATTGATCTAATTGAACGCAGTAAATACAAACTAATAGGAAATTCAATCTAAGTACGAAGCAGGAATGAAATTCGAATACCCATTTCGAAAATTCTAATTCAACACGTCCTCACATCAATGGCTTCATTTAGAAAACTTCTTTTCGACTTCGCTGTACTTTCCACGGCGCGCGTCAATTGTCACTCGGAATTCGATTCCACGAAAAAGATTTTCAATAAGACATTTAGTCCAGTCATTCTATTTATTTTATGCAAAACCAACTATACACTAATAGGCTACACCTTGATGATATTTATGATAATTAATCGGCAAGATGTCATCGATAGATTAGAGTTATATGTGGGGATGACGTGGAAGGTAAAATTTATTGGTGATTTAAATCGAAATTTGACTGTACTAACAGGCTAATTTCGAGCTCGAAGTTAAAGTCGGGCGCGTTAAGATTTCGTCGAATTCAACGATGCTAATATGTAGGAAGAAAAATGGTAATTTCAACTCTTTTCGCTCTTCGAAATGATTCCTTATAAATCACGGGAACATGCCGTGAAGAGCGTGCAGGTGACGACTTGTCAGAAAGAAAAACCGATTTGTACTAATGACGAGCGATGCTCTTTCCGGGAGATGAAATCTCTCGAGAAAAAGTTTTTACTCCAAGAATGAAACGGGCGCATTATTCAGAGCACAAAGGAAATATGGTATCTACTTATTTTTAGTTTTGGACCCGCTTTTATTAACGAAACGATAGTTAGTTAGACGAATATACAAAAAAGTTTTAACGAGATGTACAAAATTGTTTATTTGTATACCATTTACCATTTTTTCCGCTCGCTAATTAATACACTATTAGTGTTTTCATTTCGCAACATAGGTATGTAGGGTAATTGTAGCTGTAGAATGAAATTTAATTGGCTTAATTAAATTTTACTCGCTTTGTAACAGTCTCAGGTGGCCTCGTGGAAACTAACTGAATTTAAAATCCAGCACTTCTACGGCTGAATATTCAAATACTTCGAAATATGAAGTTGTTTGTTTTGCATATTCTAATTCAATTTTAGCCATTTACTACACGATTTCCATCTCAAAATTTTTTCCTCGCCTCTTCGCTTAATTTTACAGCAACAAATGTAGAACGGGAATTAATCTATTCTCTCCCAAATTCGCACAATATAAAGACCTCGCATTGTCCCCGAGAAGAATCCAACCCTTTTTCGAACGCCCTCGAATCCTTTAAAATCGAAAAACGCCCCGATCCCGGAGCCTTTAATTCGCCCGAATTCGAGCTGAATGTCGAAATAAAACTTCCTCCTAAGGTAGTCATTAATTAACGTCGCCTTTTCGAACAATCCTCTCGGAACTTTCGGCGACGATTTCGCGGGGAATTTCCGCTCCGATCCGAATCGCGAGCTTTTTGATGTGGAGCCGGAAAACCGCCGGAAAATTCGAGAGAACGAGCCTGAGCGGAATGTACTCGGTCTGTTAATTCTACTTCTAATAGTTTCGGTATTTAGAATTTAGAACATACTGTGTATGTATGCTGGTAGTCGACTTAAATTTCCCTCAAAGTTTCCGCTTTGTGATTTCTCCCATTAAATGATACACACACAAGATGTATGTAAGGGTTGCTCTTTAATGGATGTTCGCTAATTTTTAGTGTTCTCCTCCAATTTGTAAGATATATCCTGCATTATTCATCAGTACATTAATAACGCAAACAGCAAGGTCGAAGTTCGGAATAGAATTATAACGTAAAATGGGTTTATCGTCGGAGAGTGCATTCAGCCGACCGTGATTATCTAAATGCACCCAATTGCCTTTACTTGTCTGTTGAAATCATTAACGAGCGCCGGGCCATCGGAGAGGACTCGGATAAATCTCCGAACAGTCTAACTCGGATTTGCAAACTTTTAACTCCTCTTCAAATCGAGCTAAATTCACACACGTATTCGCGTTAGAAACGCTCCATAAAACACGGAAAATGTATACCTATGGAGGACAATATGGCGTTTCAGCACGATTGAATATTTCGGCTTTTGTTCGGTTACAATTAATAATTATTAAGCAGTAATGTGGAATTAACAGGAATTGGTATTTAACCAATAATTTTTGCAGCAGTATCGTTGATAATTGAAACGTAACTAAAGCATTATTTAAACAACAATACGTCTCCATTAACAGGATAATTAAAAAGTAATTATATAGAAGCTATTAAATAGAGTCGGCGTTAATTTAATAGCTTATAATGCAAAGAAAGTAATTTATGGGTAATTATGAATAAGCACCGGGAAGCTTTTAAGTGCAACATAAACAACAACAAAAGTCACATGCAGGAGAAAAGCTGCGTTTAAATTCGCTTTGACTAATACTCTTCTATCAGTTAAACAATTCCTGCAGTCTTAATAAATCCGCCAGCCAGTCCAATCTGCGAATCTGTCACGTCACTTTTAGCTCGCTGTTAGTTACAAGAATAAAATATCAAAGTCGTCTCGACGGGCTTCGCTGAAGTTTCCCACCCTTCGCTCTATATAAGGTAATAGTTTTTTTATCAGTAACAACTGGAGCGAGGTAATTCCTTTGAGAACGAAGTTCGCACCTACTTGCGACACTTGCTTTTTGAATTAAAAATAAAATTGAAGATGAATTCACTGCGAAACGAGCGCTTTATGAAGCTGCGAAGTTACATCTTTTGTTAATTGTACGGTTAATTTTTGGCGTCTGTTCGAACGTTACAAGATAGCTTAATAATTTAGTTTAAAAAGATAAATATGATGTAGGTAGAATAAATAAGAGCAAACAAGAGGTTCGCGAATTGGGCGGTAATTTAGCCAACTTTCGGTTGAAATACAGTCGAGATCGAAATTAAAAGTTGACTGGGGAGAGCGTTTATTATCCTTTTGACTTGCCTAAGACAGGCTTAGAATATAAGTTAAATTAGAGATTATCTGCCGGCGTCGTTCGCTCTGTCATCAGCTTATCTGACTCCTCGGAACGATATTTCATTTTAGAGGAAAGTTTCGCTCGACGATAAGGTCGAAAAGTTTTTAGAACTCGCTAGTTTCATAGTAAGACGGAATTTTCTCTAAACCTACAATGTAGGTATCCTGGCGGTATTGAGCGAAATTGGAGTCATTTTGAAGTACCAAAAACATTATAGTATATAGAGATGTTTGTAGGAAAACGACAATGTATCACAATGTAGAAGTATTACAGTCATAGTGCATGTATTTTTTTTAGGATAGAATTATAAACTTGATTGTGAACGTTTTAGTATATTCATCGTTATTTCTTTTGCAGGAAAAATGCGTCAGTTGGGTTCCATTTAGAGGAAACTTTCTTCGCTGCGAGGCGTTTCGGAGTTGCCTGCTGGTGAGTGGTTTTTTCGATGTTTAAGTACGACAAAACGGAGGAAGTTTCGCTCCGGAGGAACGCTCGCTTTAATCGTTATACGCGAAACTAGTTGTAGTTTGGGTAGTTTGGTGAAATTTTATTTTCCGGGATACTTATAAAGCAGCGCCGTTACCGAGAATTGTCGCAAACAGTTAGGCGAGTGGAAAATTATACGAATTGGATTTGCAAAAGGCGATATCGAAGAGAGCTCTCACGTTTTCTCATTAGTCAGTCACACGCAGCCGGGTTAATACCCAGCTTTTTCTTTTTCCTTTGGATCTCGTTTTTGTGTCATTGGCTGTATTTAACCTTCATCGTGTTGTCCCTTCAATTTCAGCGACAGCTGTCTTTGGGCTCCGCCTGTTATCCTTAACGCTTAGACGTCGATAAACGAAAAGTGTCATCCTCATACTTTCAAAGGGTTGTTTGTATTCAAATTTGATTGATGGTTTTTCTGATCAATTTAATTACGATGTTATACGGTGTGGGTTATCGAACGCCTTCGAATTACAATAAATTATCGAACTTATTTTCGGTATCAGGCACATTTTCGTGCTTTTTTTTTTGGTGGAATAATGATTTCTTATTAAAGCCTAAATAAATCACATACTTACAGCCAGGGAGAAGCCTCTCACATTTGAGCTGAAACATCGAAAAGGTTTTAAATTCGTAGAACGGGAAAGGAAGTGGAAGTGCTCCGGCTTAAATTGCATATGACTCGAGTACGCCGGATCTTTATTTCGACGGATTTTTCCAGCCTTCGGGCTTTGTAGGTTTTAGTCCGGTCGTGTAAACTAGGCAGCGTGAAAATAATACCATTGTTGATAAAAAAGTTTTATTGAAATCACAGATAGTTAATTTATTGATTTGTACATATTTATATAACAACATTCAGCTCGTCCAAACACAGTGAAAATTTTTGTACAGAGTTATGTAATCATTTGGCTTCATAGGTTTTTTTTTTCGCTATAAACTTCGTTGGGGAATTCAGCCGTTATCACAAAATCCGGGATTAAATTATGCAAGCGCTCATTAAAAAACTGCCAACGTTAATTAGTTTGGATGAAGGAAAAAATTTCTGTGACGTAATTCTCCAATTATTTCGAGCAGTGTACGACCGTTTTTCCATCTTTTGTAACTGCGTTACCGATCTCTTTGTTTCCGGAAAAACACAGTAATAGAAATTGAATTTAAAGTTACCCGAAACCCTCATAATTCACGAAGGAAAAGGATACAAAAATGTCCAGGCGCAAACAAACAAAAAAAAACCCCTGAAAGACACAAGAAAGTTAACAACCGAGTTTCATTATGCCGCTTCGGTAGAAACAACACAGGTCCAAGACGCGAAAATACCAACTCGTTTAGTCGACTTGTTCGAATTTAAAGCTCTCGCGAAGAGGAAAATAAACTTTCTCGTTACACGCAAGCGCCGAATCACCAGCTGCATTTCCATCGAATTTATGCACTCAACATTTACTGCGAATCGACACGCTTTCCACGTCCTTACCCACGACGCGCTTCGACGCCCTCTTCAGCGTCGACACCTCCACCTCCTCGCTGTCGTTCAACAGATACTCCAGGTCCTGCGTGATGCTGTCCAGCACACCGTCCAACTTATCGCGAGCTTCGGAGCTTTCGGGCGAATCCGGCTCGGTCTCGCTCACCTCCTCGACGGTGCTCAGCGTCGTCTCGCCGGCGATCTTCTCGTCGCGCCCGTCGGGCTGGGTGCGCTCGCGGCATTGCTGCGAATCCACCTGGTGCTTGGGAATCTTGGGATAGTCCAGTATCCTGGCTATCGCCTCTTCCGGCGTCGGGGATCGTTGCAGGCTGGACGCCACCAGGTCGAGCTCCGCGCACACTTTGTTCGACAGAATGTCCGGCGAGCAGGCTGGAACAAAACCCGCCTGTATATCGCGATTCTACCGAAGCGGAATTCGAATACCTGCGGGAAATTTGCGGAAATTCATCGGACTGCAGCTGTAGAATTCCAAGGGTGGTTGTTTGAAGTGGGGCGTCGCGTCGGCGACGTCGACGCGGGCCGTGCAGGCGGGGATGTTGTGCAGGCAGCTTTCGAAGGTCGCCGCGATGCCCGGCGATTTGCCGGGCATCGAGGGTTTGGAGATTTCCCGGCTGGACATCGCGAATTGCCGCTGGGCGTCCGGTTTGATGTGAGGACTCGAGTCGTTCTCCACTTCGGGGTCTTGTTTCGTGATAACTGCGGTACGAAGGATTTGATTAATTCGATGGTAAAGTGTGGCTGTATTATTCGAAATTGCTTACAGTTTAAGGGGGATGAATGCGATGAATTGTAGCTGAAAAAGATGTTTTCGGTTTTCTTTTTTCCGACGAACAGTTGTCGGCATTTCGTTTCGGATTTCACGACGTAGAGCAGCAGGAGGACGATTCCCTGAAATGGTGGATCGAATATATCGGCTTTAATTACTGTGTTAAATCGGCTGTTTTAAATATAAATCGATGGAAAATGGCGTAGATATTTGTGTACTTGCAAAATTATTAAAATTATTCATTATAAGCGTTAAAAAATTGTTCGTTTCATTAAAACCGTTCAATCAATTTGATATTTGAATAAATATTTGCGATCATGCTATTTATTCGAAATCAAATATCGATATGATTGGAAACACGGAACGATTAATTATTGTATCGATTCGCGAGAGATAATTTACACCGGTGTTAAATTTCAGTTAGAGAATTATTCAATTGTAACTTTACAGTAATAGACTTGAGTGTACCAATTATAACTAAAATCTTACCGTTAAAGCATTAGAAGCGCTAAATTGACCGATACTCCACAACTTGTTGGGAAAATTAATATAAACTATGCTGCTCACAGAAAACAGAATCAGGAATACGAATATACAACAAGATCTTTTCAACAACCCCAACCTAAAATATCACAATTTTAACATACATTTCTAACTTACTCTTTGTTGTTACAATACCTCTTATTCAAAGGCTTGGCGTACTTTTCGTTAATCTTGATAAGATTGTTCAATTTCTTAATTACCGTGGTGTAAACGAAGCCGAACAAAATCGTCATTATCGAAGTGACACAGACGAATATATTAAAGGATAAAGTCCCGCTCAGGATCCACCAAGACTCCAATTTAACGTCCATCGTTTCGTAGGATAAATGACTAGCGAACACGGTAATCACCGGCACCCCTGCAAAACGGAAATTAGTTCCACTTTAAATAATCATCTATTTCCTGCAGTGAAACAGAAACTAGGAATAGAAAAGGAATGCCTATTATTTTTAATGAGACCGGTCGGGCCGAAAGAGGAGCCCGGTAAATTAACCTCGTTAGAAAGACAAATTCCATCTGGCGATCGGCGTGATAAATGCTATTAAATCTTCAACGTTAATTCGAAAAATTAACTTCCTAATCAACTGAATGATTGCAATCATTTATAAAACGTTTGATAATTGAATTCGCACCGAGAAAAAAGTCTCGCTCGAGCTAAAGTAGTAAGGTATTAAAAGTGAACAAACCTGAAATGATTCCCACGACTGTGAATTTCGAAGTCATAGTTTTCGGTAAATTGATCAATTCGGTAAATATCATCAACAATTTGCTCAAGTGACTGGCGAATCCGAGTAAAATGCTCGTCTCGATGGACGTGAGAAAAAATAAAAAATACGCCTGGAAAGCAGTAACAATTACTAGAGTTAAAAGAACGAATAATTGAAAACATAAACATCACCTGAGGCGGTCCTGTTATTGTCGCAATTACGAAAAATACTCCTGCGGCCAAAATCGACACCGAGCACTGCAATTTTAGAAACGTCACGCTCGATTTGGGCCTCAAATAACAGGAAACAGCCAAACAAATTGTCGTAATTAGAGTAAAAACGATACCTATCGAACAACCGATCAATAAAATATACAAATTCGATTCGCTTTCGTCGCTTTTAGACTGCAACAAAAAACGTTAATTAATTTATTACAATCTATCGGCATTCAATTCGGTGCTTACTTTGGGCGCTAAAGTTAATAGCAAAGCAAAAATCCCGTGTTTGGGGCAAATGCACCTGGTTTTATGATCGTTCAAACGCTCCGTGTAGCAACTGTAGATGTTCCATGAATAGGTGAACGTTGATAAATCCGCGTATCCGCATTTAACGCTCCACGTTTCGTCGTCGCTCCAATTCATTTTGTGGATCAATTGGTGTTTGAAGTCGATAGCGATCGGATACATATCGAATGCGTCGGGCAAAGGCAGCAGGGCCGCGATTTGCGAGTATATTTCGTATTCCAGCTCCGATCCGTCCCTGGAAATATTGATGAAACGCTCGGCAATCGACTGATGAAATGGTTTTAGTCTTACTTGATCCTTATGAATAGGCGAGGTGGCATGAAGCTGGATATGTTTCTGAATACGATTCCTGCTACGTAGCGCTGTTTTTTGTCTTTGGGTATTAGATTTGTTCCTGATATTTGAACGCCTAACCATTTTCTGGAATTATAATTGCTTGTAGAAATCCCCACGGCGAGTATAAAGTTAGCTATAAACTTACTTAGATGTATCCATTAATTTCGGTAGATGAAAATATTTATTAGTCTGATGAGTTGTGAGATTGAGTACGTTTAAATCGATTGAATTCATCGTTAGAATAAAATTATCATCTTTCGATTTCATTGTAGATCCCGAAGCTACCAAATATTCAGTAACTAGTTCAAATACAGCTCTAATTTCCTATGTAATGGAACAATATATTACTTTTTTGTATAAACAAAAGTAAACCACTTACAGTCTGTTGCGTTAATGCATTAGGAGTCATCAAAATATCATCTAAAATACTAAACAAAGTGTTTGTAACATTTCCACCATCTTGAAACGACAATTTCGTTCTAATCATATGTTGCACTATTTCGTGCAAAACACTTATCACTCTAGCTCCTTCGCCGGGCAATAATTTATAGGAGCTACTCTTTATGTACTTGAAAATTCTCCTCAAAAGATCATCGCAAGTCGAAGTCACATATCCCAACTTTGAGCGAACAAACTACAACAAAATTCAGCGGTGCGTATAGAACAGGGCACGGGGAAGTAATTTAAGTTGTCTCCCGGCTGACAACAAAAATAAAGCTAATTTTCGTTTCGAATTTGCGCCGCAACTAGTCGAAAAATGTACACCTAACGCTCCGGCTTCGGAAGCGCAATCGAATTAAGGTTTAAATGGATTTAATAAAGTTGGAATGAAATTATCGGCGAAAATTACGTTAAGCCTCAACAGTAATAAAATAAATGGACTGTTAATAAACTTGTTAAAAGAGTTATTACACAGTAAATCGATTCGGCTGAATAATCGCCGAGTTTTGCGAAGATATAAAACCGTTTATTAACGAGTCGTTTATTAATTGGGTAATGCTTCAATTTTATTAGTCAGTTGGTTTGCAATAATAATCGAGAAAAATCATTAGAAATATGATTTGAATTTTGTATTATCGCCTTTTATAGGAAACATAAACCACAAACTATCGAGCGCATCTAGAAAAATATTTAAATCATAACTTAATAACAGGCGTAAAAAGGGCATAAAATAAACTTTATCGCAACCATGAAATTTTATCGTGATATAACGTATGGATGGCGGTCACAGCGGGACAATAAATTTCCTATTTACAAAACAACGAGAATATTCCCCGTATAATCGGTCAACTTTCGCGTTAATCACTCTTTTTATTTTCGCGAATAACTCATTCCCGACTAAAAATTCAACCGTTTGCACTAAAAAAACTTAGAAAATTAATCGCTCACCGTATCGTAAACGAGTCCGAGGGGCTCGTAGGTGCATTGCGAGAAGGTGGGCCGGCCCCAAACGGGCCTGCGGCCGTCTTTCAGGGCACAATATCTGGTCGTTTGGCCCTCGTACCCCTTGGGGCAGCTCAGGACGCTGTTGGTGTCGGGAGCAGTCTCGGGCCAGGACATGTCCAAATAAACCTCCTTCGAGCACGTGTACACGCCCTTTCTGTCCACTACATAAACCGATACCATTTTTTCCGAGGACACTTTCTCGCCTTGCACCAGACAGGAATACTCCACGTTTTTCTGTGTATATAGAAAAGTGAATAATTCGGTGTAAGAAATGCGTTATTAATAACTTACTTCTGCTTTTTTGACTTGTAGAATGGTGCCGGAAGGATAGAGGACTTCATATTTTTCGAAATCCGTTCTTACTGGTAGCAATTCTTTATTTTTGGTCCAGCTGTAAATGTATTTAGCACCGTCCGATCTTTCTTCGTTTGTGACGCATTTTATCGTAAAATTCTCGCCCTGTAACGTGTTTTAAAAAAAGGTTTAAATGGGAATTAGGGAGCCGATCCAATTATTTCATTTGCGTTTTATTTATTTTTTTCGAGCCCCAGCCGTAATCTATCTCCATCCCGAAATCTAGACAAGCAGGAAATATAATTGTATACCGACCTTTTTCACTGTCAAACTCACTGGTTCGATCTTAATGGAGGGTTTTTTTTCGACGAGTACTTTCTTGGAAAGACACTCTTTCATATTGAAATCCTCGACTTGGCACGTGAAAAAACCCTCGTCGTAGGGATGCGTTCGCTCGACGCCCAAAAGGCCGGTGTACTGATCGGGTACGTGAGGATCCTTAATCAGTTTCGTCCATTTGCGGCTGGAAATCAAACGGTTTCTTTTTTTTACCATTAGAACACGCAACATCGACGAGATGTCTTCGTTAAATTCCGTGTAAACATTCCCTCCGAGCATCCGATGAAGCTCGTAAAAACGCGTATAGTGAAAACAAAGAGAACATCCATTAGTGCTAATTCCCTGCAATTCCACCAACTTCTCAGAATTCCCTGAATTTCAACGCGAATTATTTTATTGCGTTTCACCAGTCAGAACGAAGCGTCGTTTTTACACTCTATTTTACCTACATGTGGATTCCCTGTCAATGCTTAATTCGATTCCGAGTTAACGAATAAACGAGCAATTTTCGATCAACGTCGAAATACTTCACGTTCCCTAAGCCAGGCGTATTCCTTTGAAACTTCACGTTAGAGTTAAAGTTGAACTAAATTTGGTCGATTTCGTTGGAAAGTTGTAAAAGTTTGTTTGCTACTCGTCCATACATAATTCACCGGTACTATAAATTTTACTTACTTGGTAGCAGTAACGTTAATTTCCACGGCATCTTTAAACCAACGAAATATTATGGAAGGAGATCCTCGGGCTACGCAACTAAGTATAAATTGGTCGTTTTCTCTTATAACACCGGCTTGATTAATGTCAAGACTCTGCAAGAAATAAATAATGAAACTACTGGAAACGAACGGGATATAAAAAAAACACCTCTCACCTGTACAGAAAGCAAAGATGACCTCAAATAAGTATCCTTCTCCGAAATCGTTATATTGCCCACATGTCCTCTGTCGGACCATTTGTTCAAAATCGACCTCAACCTTTTTTCCTCTTTTTTGGCGCAGTAAACGTGGAACGTAACGTCTATTCCGCTCCTGAAGTGCCTGGAAACGTCAGGAAAACGATCACACAGCGCCGGCAATGAATAGTAAATAGAATTCAGAAATTGGGGAAATACGAAACTCAAAACTTCTGATACCGGTTTTCTTATTTTCTCTTCGCCCCGGTTTGTTTCAACGCGAAGCGATATATCACTCGAATAATTCATCCGGCGACACCGAATAAAAATGTAATGTTTATTTATCGTGCATTATGCGGTATTATAGCACACTACATAAATCACATTTACCCGCTGCATTAGCCCGCTAATTATTAGTTTCCTTTGGCGTTGGAGTTTCTAAAATACTCCTGAACGTCAAGAAAGCGATCTTAAAAGCCGTAATGAATAGTAAATAGAATTTTCCGCGTCATCTTTGAAAATTCGCAGGAGCGGAACGGGAATCAGACGCTGGAAAATTGTAAGTTATTGAAGTATGTACTTACCTGGAAATCTGGGAATTAGCTTCGAAATGAAATTGGGGACGAAGGAGCTAAATGTGGACAAGAAAAGAACAACTCCCTTCGCAAAGGAAAATGAAATATCTCGATGACACGCGTGGTGAAAAGGGATCGGCCATTTTGCCGGAAGGGAATTTATTTTTATATAGTTGGAGTTTTATTAAAAGTAATAAAAGGACACAATGCATGATAACGTAATTCAAAAAAAATTCATTACTCATTTAGCTTGTTTTTAAACAAAAAACATCACCATCTGGTAACGAGGAAACGGCTCAAACTTCTAAATTGTTCCTCGGTAATCCCCATAGATATCCGGATATACTTGCAGCGCAACGATGATGGCGAAAAATGTAAATTCCAAATGGTTTTTTTTCTTGCTTGTTTCGCGAAATACGTCAATTAAAGTCTCGTAAAGCAATTACGTTTATGCAAATAACGTCCCTAATACGAAAGGACGTTTAGTTTAAAAAGGGATTTAGTACAAGCTAAACCTAGGATAATAAATCGCGTGTGTCCACTAATATGAATTTGTGTCATATCTTTTTTCCAAAGTTATTACCATCACTTAAGGAATTAGGGTTAAAATTGTAAGTAAGTTTCTGTTAACAATAGTTTTTTTTTTATAGCAATGTTTAAGTAGGTCTGGGAAATTCCGTTGGTATAACCGGTTGTTGAATTTTAAATTCGAAAACGGCAGTAAAACGAATTTTTTCGTATTATATTGTCCCTTGGAGCGCCGTTGCATTATGAGCGCTCAAATATTTATACACGCCAAGACTGAAAATGAAAATAAATTCCGAATTAAATTGTACGTTTTTTTCCGTTTATTCTCCGTGCGAATATCGTAGTTCGTCGAAGGAAAATTCTTCAATTTCCACCTCGTCAGTTATTAACGTCGGGCGAATAGATGTTTTTTCCGTTCGAAGAATTTTTAATAAGCCTCTAAAAATACGATATAGACTCGACGATGAGTCCTTTTGTCGTCGAAACAAAATTTCCCGGTGTTTCCCGACTCGACGAACCTCACGAAATGCCAAGGAACAATGACAAGTCCCATTCAACCGCTCGAATAAGGTGCAAATTCACTAAACTTTTCCGCACTTCTGACAACACATCTTGACAAGGGTAACGTCAATTAACAACAATAGTGTTCGCGATAATGCGAAAGGGTTAAGGACGGAGCAGTCAAACGCGATAAAAATTAAATTATGACGCCGCTAAAAACTTTCTGACCTTCCTCGCTTTAAGTTTATTTCGCTGTTTTGTGCCCGACAGAAAAGCGTTTGTTAACTTTCGATGTTCCAAACACGCCTCTCTTTCTCCATGGTTTTATTTTTTATGTATTATGAATTTTGCGAGTTACTTACACGAAATTTTTGATTGCTATTTCTTCCACAGCAGACGAATTGGCTTGCAGATATTTTTGAATCTAGAAACAATGATTAATATTTAGATTAAGTTAGATAATAAATTTATAATACACTGCGATCGATCAGGGTATAGAAAATTGAGAGCGTGAGAATAAACTTTTCGCAATTTAGGACAACAAAGGAAATATATCATTAAATTTTTATTTGTGAGCTACACAACACAAAGCAGCACCAGATGCTGTGCGGGTGACAAATATACTCATATATTTGAGATACAACGCCAGAACTACTCCAATATACAATTTATTCAAAAGTGTATATGAAAATCTGGAAATTCGTAAAAGATTGCTCAGAATTGTTGTATTTAAATCAATATCTATACGCTTATTAAAAGCTCAAAAAATACCTGCGGTAAAAGAAAATTTGCTGCTCCGAAATAGATGGGAAAGTTGTTTATCTAATCTTAAGTATTCCATTAAAACCAGCCTTCGCGCAAACCGTTAATAATTCAATATAATACTCCGGTAAAGTTCCGTTCGAGAATAGGACATTAAATTACCGATATTGTTACGTGCAACATGCACCGTCCCAGATACCGGGCGATATAACTTTAAACAGTAATAATAGCAGAGAGTCGATTAAATTCCATTCAAACCGCGATTGCAGGACTCTATTAATACGACAATTGGCGGTTAATTAGCCATCAATGCGTGCAAACTGAATTTCCAGCTTGCATTAGAAACTCATCGTTATCCCTAAAGGTTATATAATCACAATTTTAATTTTATTTTTGTATATACAATCCGCTCAATTAACAATTTTTTCATGTACCTGTAACTTTCTACAGTGACTCAAATTTACTTTTTATTTAACATACAAAGTTCACACTGTACAGGGCGTATCAGTAGCCCATTAAAGCGCAAATATGTATTCAATTACGCTGTAAAAACAAATCCCCGTGCAGGTACCTCGATTAACCGAACGTTCAGCATAATTTGCAGGAGGTAAAGCGCCGCAGCGGAGCGGATATTCGATGACCCTTTGCGCCCTTTGCCCCCGACGAGGGATTAAACGTTCCGCGGGAGTCCCGGGCTCCGGATGAGGGCGGGAAATTCGGCGGGAAATTCGTCCAGACAATGCAGCAAGGAGAAGTTCGCGTTCGGTTCTGTTTCATTTCGGGGAATTAAGGTGGAAAACACACCCTAATGGTAGGATAACGATGCTTTTTGTGTATTGTTTGCAAGCGGTCGAGATATTTATAGACGAAGGAGGTTTTTTTTTGGTATATTTTCGCGGTAAAATGAATTCGAAATTTTGAAAGAGGGTTTCGCTGTAAGCGCGTAGAAGATGATGCGATAATTTGGAAGTCGATAGGGTTAGAAGGAAGTAGAGGTCGTAAATTCTATTCGGGAGATCAAAGACGAGAGAAAGAATTTCGAAAAGAAAACTAGTTGAAAGTTCGAACGGAGTAGGTGAGGGAATTTATTGCGTTGAACTAGTTATACGGAATTAGATTGAATTTTTTTTCAAGCACCGTTTGAATTGAAATCGAATCAATTACCACTAAAAATTTTCGCAAATAATAATAGCGAGTACTAACTGACTTATTGTGTATATTGAATTATTATATTGAATTGCTTGACTTCCGCGAATCCAATAAACGGGGTCTTATTGATATTTAAGGGTTCGTCGAAAGTTTAACGAATAAATTCATCGGAGTTGGGGAATTTTCCGTTTTTGTTCCAACGAAATTTCCATATTTCACCGTTTACACATAAATAACCGAGAAACTATTCCGAACTTTTTTTAATGCCAAGTTGCGCTTAAGTTCCCATCCCCGATCAACCAGCTCACTATGCGGAGATATTTCCGAGGACCCCAGTCTCAGGGGCGGCTCAATTTAAACCCTTAAAATCCTCTCAAAAAAAAACTACTGAAAGTGCAAAGTTACTAATTAAATAACTGAAAATATGTGATTTTTATGAATGAGCTGTAATATAGGTCGATTATTTTATCTATTAACTACCCCGCCGGACCGTTTCATTAGTTACCCGACTGCCGTCGAGGGTGACTTTGGCGTTAGTGTCGCCCAGCCCGCCATTATAGTCTCCTGAAATAACAGCCTGATTTATGGTCCGCAGAAGGTCGTTTAACGTTGGCCTAAAGGGAGAAAGTGCACCGGCATAAACCGGGTTAAAAGGGGGACGTAGGGAAAGGTAAAGGCCGTATAGGAGTTGTATAAAACGGTAGCAATTAAGGGCACGTGAAAAACTGCCTGTTGATGTTAGGTATTTACCTATATACCTGCTGGAAAAATTAAACTCGTTGTTAAATATGTTGTAGGAGTTCTAAACGCAAATTGGATTATAAATGAGTTATTTTGGAATCCTTTTAATGGGGTTCTTAGTCATTTTAGAATGATTATAATTAGCTTCGTATAGATTAACTAATTTAAAATACTCCTTGTTATATTATACATACTAATTCCTACAGTAATACAAATTTATCTAACCAATTACGCATATTTTTAATGGATCTAATAACTTATTTTTTGCTTGGTATAACCATTTAGTTCCGATAAATTGGTATAAAGGAATGCGTTGAGTGATCCGAGGAAAACACAGACGCACAGGATAAACGGATGATGTGAATATTCCAGCTGGGAATTTCGTAAAACGGTAGCAATTAAACCGGCTAAAAAATTACCCGTTGATGCACTCGACAATTAAAAGCACAATGCTGTTTTTTCCTCGCCTATTTAACGGTGCGCCGTTTACCGGCGAGAATTTACGCTTGTAATTGAATGGAAACATTAACTATTCTAACAAGATGCGATGGATTAAAAGTAAATTTAGGTGAAAAGTCTTACCAACGTTCGGAGATAATCCTTGAGTTTCTCGTCGTCTAAATTGGGCAAATTCGCCAAATGCAGGGTAGTCGAGAATCCGTTTCGATCTGCAACACAATCAGAATCGACAGGTACTTTATGCAAACCATGCGAAAAATTACTTATCGACGAAGGTATTGAAAAAACCAAATTTGATGTCGAATATCCGACAATCGAATATATTTTTTTTATATCGTTTTATAGCCGGAATGCTCGGAAAATTGAGTAATTTATGAACCCTCGGTCCCCTGAAAACCCGTAAATATGTTAAGAGCCGTATATCATTCTCGCAAAAAAAGGTAAGATACACCATTACGAGGAAAATTGTATATGGAACGAAAATAGAATAAAAATATCCCATTTTATACGGAACGCCGGGTTTCGTACGACAAAATGCATTTTAATAAAGCCGACAAATCAACAGAAATGTTATAAAAAATATATTTTTCTCGGTAAGCGGGCGAAAAGTTGTATCTTTTCACACTTATTATTCATATTTGCTCATAAATATTATATTTGAGATTTTAATTATATTTTGAGTAAAGCATTCTTTCACACTCTATGAAAAATGATTGTACATAACTCTTGTGGATAGCTGAGAAAACAGCTGAGTTAGGTACAATGTTTTTCCTTGGAACGTGAGATTTGCAGTTTCAACTGCAATTTTATTCGGAAAAATATCACTTTCTACACTTAACCTCCACTCCAGAAATCTATTTTCTACCATAACATTCCATTTAAGCACCCAAGTATCGAATTTATAAAATTCTTATCGAATTTCCGGAATGAATACCACCATTGAATTCAAAGTAAATGAAGGAAAAACTCAGGAATCAGATTTCTAAAATACACACATAATATCATTCGCATAAAACGGATATTTGCTTTAAATTTGGAGTGTTATTAATCGTTTCATTTCCTTTGGCGTTTTGTATTTTGAAAATTTGAGAATGCTTTTGACAGGCCCCATTCAGAGCGGAAACCATCGACAAAAAAGAATCGAAACGGGCCAAAAAAACTCCATTACTCGTAAGTCAATTTGAATATAATTACGCATGTGTTTTTTCAATAGATTGAATTTTATAGAAAGTCAATTTTTCCGTTTAAAAGCACGTTTTGAATAAACCAAAAAATAATTTCCTTTAAATCTACGTTACTATACAAGAAATTTTGCATAAATAACCGTTCCGAAAATTACGAATTTGCTCAATCTCATTTATAATTCTATTCCATATAGCTCTAAATTAATTCTTTATATGAGCGGCGCGAAAACTTCGTATATATACGATTAAATGTTAAACAAGAAAAGGCAAAGTTTCACTGTCAAAGCTCAAAAGGATAATAGAGAACTTACCCCCGAGCAATGTGCCGGACGTATTAACTTTGAGTTTGTCAAAACATTTGCATGAAGTTCCGGGATGGCCCTCTGGCGGACAATATTTGCACGAAATGCACTCTGAAAATAAAAATTCCCAAACTATAAACTGTTTTGTTCTAGTATGAAATGTTATCTTCCAACAAACACGAGCACATCACCTATACAGATACTTCTATAAGCTTCATGAGTAATAAATAAAATTTGATATACACAGATTTACAGATTTGTACGAAACTGCTCTAAATTTATGCGAATGAGTAGTGCTCTAGAGCCAGAGCTTTATTTAGGAACGATTGGAATGCATGTAACGCAAGAAAGATAAGAAATAAGTCAGCATGATATTGCCTTTAACTTTATATGTTTCCAGAAACTTTATGATATGAAATGCAGTTTAATATCCAGCAGACGAGTCAATAAAATCTGGATTTCAGTTATACAGCCCTTTTTAATATAGAGAAATATTGTAGAAGCTTACGTATTATTTTATTCGCCTCATAACTTTAATTTATTGGTAACTTAATAACTTAATATCTATAATTTACTGGTATATAACATTGCTTTTATAAAATATAATTGATTGAACTGGTTCACTTAGGTTATAAAATGAATCGAATTTATTTGAAAACTCTACGTAATATCCAATATTGCATCCGATTCATACGGTAGAATCCTCTATTATTTTTTCTTTCGATCATTAGACTGTGATATATTTGAAATCAATGTGTTTATTTGAATTAAACGTTAAATTTATATTGAAAGGGGCGCATTCACATGCGATTAATTACTTTTTCCAAATCGTCGAAATGAATACTTCCCGAACGCTTTTCGACTATTTTATGCAGCTTAACCGTTTCCGCCGATATTAGCAACACTAACTTCTGAAAGTTCAATTTTAAATTATTTCCTCGCAGCAATTGCTTTTAGTAAAAGCAACTTTTATTTCACTCGGAATTACTTTTTAATAAAACGCTTAAATTTGAATGGAGCTCCGCTCTAACTGGCGCAAGGAGAGAGAACTTTACGAAGTCATCACTCGGTCAATAAAAAAAGGCCTTTTTAATCGTTCTCTAATCGCTTATTTATTTATACAGTAAATAAAAATACGTTGAGTAGATATTCTGTAGAAGTAAACTATTAAATTAAAAAAAGAATGGACTAATTTAACAGCCGACCCAATTTTCTGAATATTCATTTAGAACGCTTTGATTGCCAGAACAAATAACTAGCTCGGACTCGCAGTCGAATTACATTTTAATCAAACTTCTTCAACTTCCATCATTTCGCGTCGCGAACTTTCCGTAAACGCGGAGAAAATACAATTTTCCCGCCGGTTTAGCCGATTACGTTTCCTTTTATTTAAGTTCACAAGGGCATTATTGCCGAAGGAGATTCCAAACACAAATAAGAACTAACTAATAATCGCGTCCCTGAGCAGCAGTTTCTTCTTAATGCGGACCTTTCAAAGGGAAGATTTTAATTGAGCCAGTTTTCTGTATAACTTTAATTCATTATTTAATTGGTTCTATCTAACGGGTATAATTCAAACATTTCTTATATAGAGTAGAGTATACACGATGCATTTTAATTGCAACTTTTCTATTAGGAGAAGACCTGTTAGGTGATCGATTTTCGTCAGAAGATTCTTGCTATCATCTTACCTTTCGATACGGCAGATTCAACAGGTGTCTCGCAGGTAGGACCGGTGAAATTCTTCGTACAAGCGCATCGAACGGCCGCCACACCGACGTGTCTGAAATTTAATTTGCAAAAAAATGCTATATTACACCACTAGAATTTTTGGTAGCTAAGAATAGATAGGTTATAAATTCCTGCCAGAACGACCATCCACCAATTCCATCCACGAAATTTTGGTGCATCGAATCCACCAAAAATTGTAGCTAGTACAATTTCTGTATAAATCTGGAAAGTGAGTTATTTTCCGGGCGTATAGAAGGCAACAAAAACTCGCTGTATCTCCCGCGAAACTTCGTTAAACGCTAAAAGAATGCTTCCTTAGAAATCCGCTAAGCCAACTGTTACTTTTTTTTGTCCTGGGCTTATCTGCGATTAAACGTTTGGACGGTAGCCAGAACTGGTGAAACTCCGTACTCATCTATTTTAGGCTTCTTTACTTCGATGTAATTGAACGTCGCGACTCAGAAAAATAGTGATGACATCGACGCGAAAATATAACGGTCTTGTTACTGTAATGTTGTCAGAAACTAAAAGAACTCGAAAGTTTTTGATTTATTGACCTCACGTATGCTATCTTTAGGTTCTTTATCGCTACGAGAATGCACCTTGTTGTAATAAATTACTTTTAAGAGTAGTATGATGTTTCTTCTGTTTTATACAGGATGATTAATTATTAATCGTGCATCATGTATATATTTACCGGTATATCCTGTTTCGGGATGTTACGAATAATTACAGATATATGATAAAATGTGTTATGTATTCGGAAGGAAATTAGAAATACAGAATTTCCATTTGGAAATACATATACACGTAGTTTAACTGCAATCGCATCGTATTTTACAGTTTCCAATAAATTTAATAAACGATCGCGACCATTAAATTAAACGGACGCCATGTAAATAACTAAACACCTATTCGATATTTAACATAAAACACTTATTTATTCGTTCGTTGCCAGCATAATAATTTTAATTACGAAATATTGTGATTTGCTGATAGTTTCGAGTAAATAAACATAAATTCATCAATGAAATATTTACTTTAAGGGCTTAAATACCCAAGTTTATTGCGGATTGTAAAAAGTTTGTTTATGAATTTTCATGTTTATCCTAAGGAAGACTTTTGAGAAAAAGTTAAAACCATCAATGTATATTAATCTGGATATAGCATGAAAAGTTTCTGCCGAAAGTACTAAAACCGGGTATAATAAAATCGCCATGAAACCAAAACTTAAACACTACTTACATGCAAGTCCCTCCATTTTTACAAGTCGGCGTTTTCTTCGGATTACAATAAGACTTTGGTCCACTCGAGCAACTTGGTCCTGTGTAACCATCTAAGCAATAACAGCTAAATTTCCTGAAAATAAGAACAGGCGAATGCCATTTCCTAATTAAATCCAAGATTAATCGCCTCACGTATAATGGTCGTAGCAATTTCCCGTGAACCCGCAATCCATCATAGTGCAGGAATTACTCCTGACGGCTCCGCTGGTGATTTCGTAAGTTATGTTAAAGCCGTAGACGTCCAAAAATTTGTCCAACACTCTAAGGTGAACGCTATCAGCTGCGTTTAATTTCAGATCGATGACCAGGAAGCTTTGATAGGTCTTCAGCCATCTGGTTCTGCTGATGTTGGTCTCGTTCACTTTGTGTATTATCTTCGGATTGATTTTGTAATCGTCCCCGTATATTTGGTACTCGGTGAACGTGAGGCCTTCGTAGACGAACAGCTGCGTGAGATACACTATGATGGAGGTGTTGGGGGAAGAGCTCAGTTGAGCGTCGATTACCCATCGACAGTTTATGGGTACTTTAAAGGGGCCTGTAATATTGATTAGGGAGTGGATTGTTCGAATTTGTGTTTGTTGGTGATTTACCTGGGAAATTTGGGGTACTTATGATTCCTCTGGCCGCTGTGTAAGTACCGCCGCATCCTTTTTTGCTACCGTATATCACCGGAGAGAATAGGCTGGAGGTAACAAAAATCCATATTATCATCGCCTCGACTCGAATCTGTAACAAAAAACGCTTAATTAAACGCCCGTTTTTTTTCTTACTCCTATATGAATTATCAAATAACACGAAAGAAATATACGAGAATAACGAATGTTCTTCATTAATCATTTTGATTGATTATAACCATATTCGCTTGAGAAGTTTTTCAATATGTTTTCCTATATCTCCTTGCGGCGAGAAATATCCTGAATATCTTAAGGCATTTTATACAGAATATTATTGAAACGAAAATTAGGAATCATCCAAAATTTTAATTAAAACAAAGGTGTATAAAATATATCAAGGAAAGTACGCCGCTTATACTCGAAATATAAATTCCCAAACGCCTTTATTAAAGTGCAGTTTCGTATACAAACATCAAAAGGATTATGAATAATTCCAATCCCTGCCATACACTGTTTTTGAATTCACTCGTCTGTAATTAAGCCCAACATTTTCCAAGAAGATGCCTCTATATTGCACAGCATAATATATTACTTTGACGAAAATAAGTACTAGTTTGTCATACACAGTTCACGATATACATTTCAAAGGTTAATGAAGATGTTTGAACATTACAGATAAAGATTATGTGCTTATGCTGGATTTTGCTCATAAATTATTTAGGAGATGCTAAACGCACCACCAACTTTTTAATATAACACATCAACTAATTAAAATTATGGCGAAGAGTTAGACGTTCACTAAGTCCTCAACCCGTCTAATAATTAATCAAGGATTAAGAGTCTCACCTGGCTAAAGGCCTTAATTGTTTAGTGATACACCTAATAGCTACCTATCAAATTCCGTACACCGAAACCTGTGATATCGTGTTACAGTTCATTTCATCTCCAATGACAGTAGGTTAATTAACTTGTCCCGCCTGTTGTAGCTGGTAACAGGTGGATAGAAAGAGCGGACAGGAATATCAATTTTCCAACAACGCGCAATGATACTTCCTATATACATTAATCATTTCGTTTTTAATATCGCACAGGAATTATACCGTAAAGGAAATAATATTGCGCCTAAATGCTCTATCCGCGTATTATGCATTTCGACTTGCATCAATACACTAAAGTCTACGTATAGGATATAATATAATGGCGCAGTCTTGGTTTGGGTTATAATATATCGTGTTTACTAAAACGATTATCCCTCGGCGAATGCATAGTTTATACACTAACTAAATAAGCGTTATATTCCCATTAATCAACGCGCAAATTTCGCATGCAATAATGCATTCATCAAAGATGCCATAATCGTATATAAAATTGGGCAATTCGCGATTAAATTGCATATTAGAATTGTTATTTGGAATCGGGTAACTCTAACCACATATGCATTCAAGATAAATTTATGTGGAGTTTCTGTCACTTTGTGTATCTTCAGGTTAGTTAATCAGAACATTGTTAATAATGGGATAAACAATAGAGACCTAAATTGGCTTGATTGTGAAATTGGAAAAATGGACTAACCACGTAAACCAATAATATTGCATTAGGTGTATGCAGATATTACTGTCAAATGCAGATATTGTCGAATGATTTTGAACGTTCATTGTGCATAATATCCTACGAATTTATGTATTTGTCAAACACAATGAAAACGAAGCCATCCTCTCTCACTAAAATTCTCTGTCAGTTAATTAGCAGTATTGATGAATACACAGAGTGCATCGGTGCAATTGTAATTTACTAATATAACTATTGGTTGAATGTAATTTAATGTACTTTCCAGTAAAGGCAAAATCCGATATTTTATTCTAAACGTTCGTACATCTGTTGGAATCGAACGAGACGTCTCCCGGTGGAACTTTAATCGAAAATAAATACGAATAGATTGCAAGTAAGCCTCTCGAAATAAAGAGAAGCCGTCGGAATACGCTGTGTTGCAGTGTTAACTTCTCAAAATAGTCGCCGGGAAGATTTATCGAGAATTCGAAATTCATGAAATTGAATAATGCAAGTTTACTCAAAAAGTTCGATGTTAATGTTGGAAATGTTCGAATATAACATCGAACAAATTCGCTACTTTTTTATATATCGACGTTCGATATAATTGTTATATATTTACGCAGGGAAAGCCAATTGAAACAATAAAGGAATCGTTAATGTGCTGAATAATTGCTGTCATGACATATGCCTTCTGGTCGTTCGTTTTGTTGTTTTGCATGTAAATTTTGAATTATTTCTGGAATGAATTACAAACGCCCTGGGCGGCTTTAATTTAATATTATATAGTAAAAACAATAATAAAAAAATAAGTTTTTTGTATGAGATAAAAAAAGTATTCAACAAAGCATTATTAATTAAATATTCGATTATAAAAGATCCATTTTGTGGCACAAAATGTGTTTCTTTTACCAATAATTCATAGTGTTAGGCACGACAAATTCCGCAGGTTTACAGTTATTATCCTAGTTTTTGGTAGCGATTTCTAAATTAGGCATTCGCAGTTATAACATAAAGGATAGGTAATAAAACGTGTAAAGCGGGTAGTGAAACGATTACAACTCATTCGGAACGGCTTCCTCTGCAAGCAGTTGAAAACTTGGAAGTTCATAAATTCCGGCCTCATTTCGTAATAAGATACGATTAAAAAACGGTGAAGACGAAAACGGAATTTCCAGGGACATCTTAATGCGAGCGCATCCCGGTGGTAACACTATTTCATAAACGCGAAAACGCCCTATCAGCAGTTGCGAAATGTAAAAATTCCCGTTTTCATCGTTATTGTTCTAAGTCTCCGCAAACAAAGAAAGCAAAACAATGAGAACGATAATGAATGTTTCGGAGCTTCGAGTGCCATAAATAAAAATAATCGTCCCGGATAAAATCGCCCCTAAAACGGTAATGATACTAAATTCAATTTTTCATCCGTGTTACTAGCCTTTCCGTATAGTGATGAAATAAAATAACGGAGAATGTGGTGTTTTTTTTCGCGGTTTACGACTACGATAAAAGCTGCATGGGGTGCAAAAATTAAGTTGAAAAATACCCTGCTTGTACAAACTGTTGCTCCGCATATACCGGGCGTCTACTAACATCCAACGATCAACAATTTCATTCCAAATTCCTCGACATTTTCGATCGAATAAGGACGTTTCCTTCGATCTTGTGTCAACACATCCGATTTCCCTACGTATACACAAACGTCTGCTTGTTATATTCGCTTCGATTTGTCGGAAATCAGAACCCGAGCGGTTTACCCGAATGTAAGTACATACAAAAGGAGGAATCGCCGACGAACGATTCGAATTTGCGGCGTGTCGCTTTTAGTTTAACGAAAACCCATCCGATACCGAACGATTTATCTTCCGAGAATAAGCCTTCTTATAATCGAATTTCGCTTGTAAACAAATCTGCTTTAAAAGTGTTTGTATTAGATACGATTAACGTCACATCCTTTGGAGTCCTAGAGGTTCAAATTCAACAAGTTCATCAAACGAATATGCACGAAAATCGATTCGATTCGATTCGATTAGCGGATTTTAGCATCTACTATTCGCTGCAACTATAATTTAAACTTACATCTCGCCGACGCGGCGCGAATTAACGCGTAGCATTCCAGTCAGCAGTAATTATACTTGTCGTGTAGTTGTAAATATCTCGTTCAACTTCTGAGCGTCGCTTTTAATCACTCCCTGTGCGAATTTCCTCTCCTGTATCGCATCAATAGAGGTGAAAAAAAACCTGTCGTTAGATATGAGACACCGATCGATGGAAACGTCGGGTGTAAATGCCAGGAATAACACGGTTTGGGATTGCGTTCAATTATACAGAGGGTTTCCTGGTCGCTCGCAATCCATGCAACGACAGCTCGGAAATGTCTACCAGACATTTGCGGTGTAGTAGGAGGAGAAGCAATCGTAATTGAAACACTGCAATCCTAATGTTCTGCTGGATTAATTAGTAATGTATGTGCAGTGTGTACGCATAAGGTAAATTAACTATTGTATACAGCGTATTTAGCTTACACCAGAAATTTTGTTGTGGATTAAAAAAGAAAACTCTCAATCATTTATATATAGAGACTCGGTTGTAAGCGCGAGACTTAATGGATGTTGCGTATGTTTTGTAGAAGAAACAGCTTTTAACAAAAGCGGGATTTATGTGACACGTGAAGTACATAATCGGTAATTGTAATCCCCGGGTGTCGAAAATAATCCCCGTTCATCTCCGGTTCGCGAACACCCCCTAATTTCCACCTCATAAACGGGGCGCGACCGTTAACCGCGCGTTACATTTTATCGGACTTATCTGGGTTTACCAACCGAAATATACATTTTATTTGACCCAGGAATACTCATAAAGCGAATTTATTCGCGATAAATGCCAGCGCGTATGAGCCGCGCTCTAGTTTATGGCCGGCGAGTGTTTGAGTGGATACATTTCGACCGGAGCTTCTTCGAAATCCACCCACAGGCGGATGGATATTATCGTCAAAATTGCTATTTTTTTTATTAATCGTCGTAAATGTAGGGTGTTGGTTAATTGTATATAAAATTGTCTGGAGTAGTAAGAAAATTGTGATAGAAAAGGTATTTTTAAAACCCAGTAGTTCGAAAACTGAGAGGTTTAGTTAGGACATGATGATACTTAAATGATCCCACAGACCAAAGCGAAACTTTTCCGCCGCGGAACTTTGTCTTATGAACTTTGGCTTATGAACATGTTCATAAGCCGCCGTGTCTAAGGTTTCGCTGCGAAATCGCTGCGAAATCGCAGCGGCAGCGAAAGTTTCGCGTTGGTCTGTGGGATCCTTAAAATCATCCTAATATATACATCCTGAAATATCAGCATTCAAATAATTAACACACTGTATTAAGAGAGTATTTCGGTTTTAAAAAAGTTGAAATATTATTAAGAAACGTGGATTTAAGGACATTTCGATTTCGATTTTTTTAAAAAGTGTTACCAAAGTCGCGTGGAAAACTCCTCCAAACCGGTTTCCCTAATTAAGTACGTGCCGAATTGTTTTCCGCCGTAACGTCGGGCCCCGTTCGCCCGGTAAATCACGGAGATGAGCACGTTAATTCAGGGAGTTTCGCCTACATCTGTAGAAACGAGAAACGGGGGAGAGTATACACGCGGTTCGCCGCACTAGCTCGATCTAAGCGAAAATAAATTCCTTTTATGACTATTCTTCGGTCGAATAAATTTGCGTGTCCGCTGCCCGTCGCCCTCCCGGATTCCGCGGGGATGCTTTCACTGCGAAAGAGTACGAATTTTTCTCACAAACCCCAAATAAATCTCGTCTTTATGTACTACACCATTCCTACCTCATCCAAGATTTGTAACAAACGCTCTAACATTATACTTGCGGAATGTTAATTAACTAACAGCTTTCTATACAAACATAAATAGCATGAAAAATGAAAAATACAGTGTGGTATTACGCGAGGTTAAATCCCCAGTAATCCGTTTGAAATTTGATTGCTCTAAATATACCGGACCATGCCATCAGGAATGCCGGGCATATCGGTCGGGTAATCCCGCGAATTTACAATTTACAATCCGAATAACGGCGGGCACTTAATAATTCGCAGAGTGCGAATAGTTCGAGAATTTGTTTGCGACCTGCTTAAACCGTTAATTAATGGCGCAAAAACGGGAATTTTCCGGCGGTATACTTTTCTGTCGTTGTGGCGAAAGTTAATTCGAAGCGCGGTGCATATTTGGGAATCCGATTGAAGTCCGGACGAAAGTTTGGCGGTAGTTTATTCTACAGGGCGTTGCGAAATTCATGCGAAATATGCGCATTAAAGATCGTGTAATTTTACCCCAAATCGATACTTTACTCTGTCCAAAAAACAACTAAAACAACGTTCGGGTTGCCCTATAATATATCACAAATTTTCAGCCAGATTTACTGCCCATACCTGCTCATGAATCCCGAAAGTTTTACGTAATTTTGATACACTTTGCTCAGCGTCTCGTCGCGCCGCTTAATTTACTACTCTCCATTTTCTCATCGGAATCGGAATTTTGATTAGTTCCGGCGTGCGATTCGTCCGGGTAAGAAGGGCCGGGTTTATAGATTATATGATTTACAATTTTAATGAACGAACTAGAAAATTCCATTTTCGCGATATTATGCCCGGCCGCTCTGGAACTATTCACAACGAATCCTTCAACCGCTCGCGCGTTTAATGGAAAACCACTTAAACCGAAATTATGTCGGGGATATTCCCTTAACGGATAAAACGTTGTATAACCGAATAAAATCAACTAAAAACACCTTGCAAAAATTCAATACTCTAAATACATAAATCCACAATAACTGGTGTGTAATTAAATTTCTTAATCAAATCTTAGTTATTCACTTTGAGGCGTTTCGCAAAATACACGGGGTAATCTGAAGCCTTCGATGTTTCATATATCATAAAGAAAGGCTCCCGTCACGTATACACCTAGACGCCTCGAACCCTATGGATCTTCAGAAACATCAATTTCGGCTCGCAGTCTTTCAATTAGAATGTCTGCAAACAATTTGTTCTCTAACCGGAGCGAAGCGCTTCGGATATTCGTCTAACGCCGATACGCCCGGAATTTCGGATGTTGTTCGGCAGATATACGGGATGTCATCGGATGATATAAGTAGATTTATCGGTACAGTGTGTACCTACATACCTGCGTTATTGATTTCTTCCAAAGAAACATTTATCTTCTTGGTATTCCACTCAATTTCGCCCTTTATATAACAAGATGAGTAATCCCGCGCGATGACATCTTCTTCACTTGTAATATCGTAATAAATTCGAAAAACTTATGTTAACGAAGGAAATTACAATATTTCAACTGGTGACATCATCATCTCCAGTTTATCTGGAAAGTGCTATAGTAGATAAAAATTATTCGTTATGTCATTTTCCATGAATAATTCTCGGGAGTAGATGTTCCTTTATCTTTATTTGGGACGCCTCGTATTCGAGCGTTACCGGCATTCATATGTATCCGGAATAAATTTAACCCTATGAAGTGATATATCGAACAAATTTATATGGGGAATTGCTCTAGATATATATTTATGAGATGAGGCGGGTAATTCGAAGGGGGGCTTGAGATAAGTGCTATATGGAGCTATAAATTTCACGCAGCATTCACTACCTGATTTTATTGTGGGCAGGTGTACTAAGGAAACTAACATAAAATAACACTTCATCACTTATTCATGTATATATTGTTTAAATTACCCGAAAAATTGTTAATAATACAAGTCTATTGTGTGTAAATTAATTAAATTTTAGCATGAGTGCATCGCATAATTTTGAATTAAACTCGTCTAGTAGTACATTCGAAGAAAGGTTTTGTCAATTTCGATGAATGCCGTGTTTAATACAGCGCGATTTCTGGTTTCTGGACATTCGATTATACGAAGACAAAAGTTGGAATGTTTCGTATATATGAAAAAATCAACAATACGCCGCTCGGTTTGGAAGTTTCTTTTTGAGGATCGATCAAAGACCACTTTCGGCGGAACCGAGCGTTTAAGAGTTCGGAAAAGACATTTAGAAAGTATATTCGGAAGAAGTGGAGCGATGTCGGGAAAATTAATTTCGCCGAGCGTGTCCAGCGAAACTTCCAGATTTAGGAGACGGAGGAGTTTCGACCGGAAAGTTTTTCTGTTTCGTGGGAAATGCATTTGGATATTCGTAGTTTTAGGTAAACTTTCGTATATTGAATTTAGGTGGTTGTTTGCGTACAACCCTTCGCAAGCGTGTTAATTATTTACTTAGGTTAATGGAACTTAGGAAGGTTAATTACGTTAATAACACAGTTTCCCTGTAGATAGTTAATTAATCGATTTAATTATGTACGGGAGATGGAATTATTATCATTTTGATGGCGTAAATTAATTACGACTATAATCTTACTGGGTTTATCAAATAAAATGTTTCCGGAGCTTTGATTAAAGGAAATAATTAAACCGTGTTCTAAACGAAAATAATCCAAAAAAAAAAAACGAAACGTTCACCGTAAATTCAGTCTACTCGAAAATTGTGTATCACAAGAAAAATATACAGTCCGCTAGGCTTTCAAAGCAGTTCCACCACTAAATAGAGTGGTAAACAAATAGAAATGCAATTACTACCCTAGCGGTGGTCTGGCGTAGTGCTAAAATTTAAAAGCTCGCTCAAACTTAAATTAGAACAGTCATAATTGCACTTTATACGGCTTTTAACTCCTCTAACCGCTTTATGTGTCATTAACTTTTTTAATGAAAACACGAAAAACTATATGCACAATGGAAATTCTTAGCCGAATTATGCACGACAGCGTCTGTTTAATTGTTAAAATATTCCACGGAATAATAAAACTCCCATATACAACTCATTTTCTTTAAACTGCATAGTTTTATTTGTAACACAGTACAGGATTTTTAGTTCGTGGGGAAAGGTTTTTTGGGGGAAAGTGGGGCAACAATAAATGTATTTTTGCTTCGTCAACGACGCTTTGTATTTGACAACGGATTCGGACATTCATAAATGATTTTCAATTTGTAGATACAACGGAATCGGTTACAGCGCCGAAATCCGAATTCGCGGATGTTATCGCGAACAAATAAAATAATCCGCGAAGGGGGCGCGCGGGGTTTTACCCGGTTTGACGAGGGTGCTGCGTACACAACGCGATGCTGAAAAACAAAGGGCGGAAAAACCGATGAAAAAAGCGGTTCTCGTGCCGGGTCGTCGTGTTTGCGAAGTGAATTATTTCGCAATTAATTAGCACGCATATCGGTAGATAGCGCTGTTATGTTTGCCTTCTCTTGCTATGATGATTAACGGGCCAAAGGACTGGAAGTTTTTATATGCGGGTGCATATTTTACTTAATTAAATAAATACCTACAGCCGGGCCGGTCCTTAATGTGCAATAAACTTCGAATTTATAATGCCCCTAAATTTTTTGTATACCAGCAATTTGTTTATGCGAATAATAAAATTTTTATCAACAAGTAATTTCAATGTAACGAACTGTTAAATTCTCTTTAAAACCCATAAAAGAGTTAACAACGTTATTCTCTTATCTGAGATTACATTTCCTTAAAATAAATACGTAATTTATACGTTATACAATGTTAGATAAACCCCTTTTCCTAGCGCCGCAAAGCTATATAAGCAAAACCCATATATCGAACTCGGTCGACCCCCAAAGCTCATAAAACTGTTCGGTTTTGCCCTTCTTGTTTTTCGAACATAATCAGCGCTTTCTATTGCTTCTTATTTTGGCCCCGATTCCCCGCTATCTATTTATTACTGTTCGCTAGTTTTATTCGAGGACGTAAAACCGTTTATGAAGCAGGAATTCGATATAAGCGATGTAAAATTAGTTGGTCTACATTTCGCATTACAACATAACGATTTTATGATTATTCGATAAATTTTGCAACTTAATTCAAACATCATAAACCAACGGTTGAATAGACATTATTATAATTTACGTCGGTTGAATAGACATATCCAAATAATTGTCTTTGACATTACAATGTAGAGGTGAACAAAACTACTAAATTAACCGTTAATTTTGTAACAAATTAAATGGTTTAATTCTAAACACTCGAAATCGAGTTGGAGCCTCTTCTGATGGTGCATTAAAACTTTCGTGCAGGAAATGGGATATTTACCGGCTGAATTTGATTTATGCGTTCTTTTCAAGACCTCCCATTCAGTCCGCCAAATCTAAAATCGGATCGTAATTTAGAGGTTTTTAAATTCCGTTATTCCATTCAGGATATCGCGCTCCGACAGCTATGGATAATGATTCTTTTGTACTACAAAAGAACGAGGAAAACTTTTGGCGTAAGGCGAATTATTTTATTTATCTTTTCCATTCGAACCGTCGACTCAAAAATGACGCTTACTTACCGTCGAATTGGATCGCTAAATGCAACGAGAAATCCATTTTAGATTACTATAGCGCGAAAGTTTTACGGGATAATAATGTTTCGTTCGAATCACAAAGAAAACAACGAATTAACCGAACCGAAACGAATAAATATATAGGTATTGAATAAATAAATCGGAAAAGCGGTAATTAATTCGACGATTTCCTGCAATCGATGGTAATTAGAAATGAGTAATTGCCGAGTATCCGCGCGGGTGGAAGGGGTTCAAAGTCGAGCAACAAAGGCAATTAAAATTAATTGAAATTTGTGTTCGTTTCGCCTCCGAGTTTTCTCCCGGCGATAACTTCGACTGCTCGAAGGGAAAATCGCCGTTTCCCCAATCAACGATTCGGTTTTTATAATTCCATCGAATAAATGAGACTTTGGATTTTTTGCGTTAGTAAAAGTCGATTTAAAGTAACACTATTGCGTTATGCAATTAAGAGTGTATACATCAGAGGTTCCATCTTGATGTTAAATAATTTTTTGGTTACTAAGTAGGTAAATATTAGCATAGCAAATTAGTTTCGTGCTGTTTCCGTACATATTCCTTATTAAAAGGATTATGTTTTGCGAAATAGACGCCTTTGCGCTTTCACCTGCTTTATATAACTCCACAGTCATTGGCTTAGCGTATAAATTAATAACCTCGTTCGACTAAACCACTTTTGATGCGAAATTTAGACGAGCCTATCGAGCTGAAATTCTAATCGAACCTTCTTTATTCAACTGGTTAAATTTCTTTAAGCTGATTAGACCGAATCGATAACTCTTTTGTATAGACGTACCAAATTAGGAATAATTAGTTTACACATAAACTTTATTTCATCAATGAAAATGAGTTAAAACAGGAGTCAAAGAATGAGCCGGTATATAGCTAAAAAATAATTAGATTAACTAAAATTTAACTGTTTAAGTGCCAAGTTGAATCGTTCAAATTGAATTTCATCAAACTTCGGGATGATGCGCCTTACTCAGCCCACGTTTCGGAACTTATTTCGCCCAAAAGTTCTCCATGTACCCTTAAAATCGTCGAGGTGATTAAGTCGTCGCGAGTTAAGCCAGAGAATGTACCGGTAGATAAATTGTCGATGCCATTATATTGAAATTTTCGGTAGCAAGTTCGTTCGTTAAACTAAAATTACGCGGCGAGATAAAGTTTGGACTTCCCTACTCTATGCCAAACTGAATTACTTTACCTACTGTAATCCTAACTTGCTCTGTGCTATTTGAACTGCAAGACAATACCCTATATTATTGAGCTTTGTTATATAATTTTATAATCGTATTATTATAATGCATCAAAAGTTAGCAATTTTATACCAGGTTTCTGTCGGTTAAAAATATTAAAACCTGCGCTGCTATATGCAATCGTATCGTTCTTAAATTACCTAGCATTATGTTATGTTCGTAGGTAGAAATTTTTGATGCGAAACTCGTTATAATATGTAAAATTTTCCAACTAAATTTTCCTACCGCAGTCGAACACGTTCGTTTTGAAACTGCATTCAGAAGTTTCCCGTTAATATTGGCATTCAAAATTCGCGTTTCCACGAGAAAATCTCTTTTGCATTATTAATTTGAATTAAAACGGTGCATCTTATACGACGAAAATTGCTGGTGTATGTATTCCCGAAATTGCGAGGCACTGAAGTAACTGAATAGGTAATTAGTTTGTTGATTGCCCAGGTTAATTTTCATATTTCAGCGTTTCACTCCAGATTGTTCGATTAATTAGCTGTCGTTTGTCAATTAATGTCATTTGTCACAATAAAAAAAATCGGTGTTGTCATGCGAAAATGAAACGTGGAAAATAAGATGGGGAAAATGACGCAAACAAACCCATTCGTTTCTATTGTGGCGACGAATTTCTTGTACTGATAATGTAGAATTATGTGGTGGTCATAAATTATACCACGGCATCCGAAGGGAATCCTTTTTTGACCAACTTCTTCCGGCGCGTTAAATTTACAAGAGAATATTTATTAGAAAAACGGGATTTTCGTCACTCCTATATGGAATTATGATCGCATAAAACTTTTTTATTAGCTCCGAATTGACTCGCGATATTTTTTTATCAATTACAATAAATTTGTAGCTAAGCTTAAATCTTCACTTACCGCCTTTCTTGAATGATTACAATGCATATTGAACCAGCTTGAATTCAGTTTCGGTAATGAGCAGAGCCTCTAGCGCTCATAATTGCGGAGACTCGATAAATTACAGCTCTGCAGTTCCGTACATCACCTAAAACAACCAGTCGAAATATTATAATTCAGTAGACTTTAGCGAATTTCCCGCCGAAAATCGTCGACGCAGTTCCAATTACGGAATTCTTTTATTTATAGAGCAAAGGATTCGATAGAAGAATCCCCGATAAGGGGGATAGGCCGGTCTCTAATTCCGAAACCGTAACGTATCTACCGAAGAGGAATTCCGCCAGGACAATGAAGACCTTTTCCGCTCTCCAACCGTGAGGCATTACAATCTCGAGATCAGAATTTACTCGGGAGTTTCCTTTCGGGGAAACCGAGATTTGTACCGCTCTTGTTCCTGCTCGGAACTGGCGATTGACCAACATCAAACTACTTATAATTGATGCAAACATCCATTCGACTACAAACTTGAGCTGTTATAAATAAAAACGTCGCTGATTTTGGAGCGGTTGAAACTGTATAGTAGAGTTTCGAGTTTTGAATTATTGTTGCGTTTAACTAAGTTTGAAAGTGGTGAACTATTCGGTTCGAAAAATAGAGGAATTTTTGTTTGTGTTGAAGCAGGAAGTACGCATAATTGTAGCCGTTGTTGAGATGAAACTTTACCGCGTTTCCGTAATTATGGTTGCTATAACGAGACTATTTATCATTAACGAGCGCGCATGAATAGTTGAATTGAAGAAAAACAATGTGGTTGGAGCGAACGTGGGGGCTTGTTTAATTGACGCGGGCTGTGCATTTTTTACCCTATTTACTATTGATTTATGCACATTGTAGCGACGTGAATAATTCGAGTATATACTTAAAAATTTCATTATCGTTTAGAAGCGCTGTTAATTCCGAAATGCGGTACAAGCAGAAGAAGGAATTCCTAACAAACAGCGAGCAATAAAGCAGAAAAAGCCGTCATTCTTTCCCACGTCAAATATAAGGGATGAGAAAACGTCCTGAGAGACTGATCTCGACGCGTCTTCTCTTTTTTTTTCTGTATAAAGTATTACGAGGAGTTAGAAGGAGGTTTACAAACAAGAGGTCGCCCTAAGTGAATGCTTTCAGAAGCGTAGACGTTCCCGAGTTTTTCGCTAAAAAGTTTTTATAATCGTATAATTAAACGGACAACCTCTGACTGACGAGCTCCTGCGAAAGTCGCTTTGTCTTAAGGAATTTCTAAATAAATACCTTAGAGATTAGACGATTGCGAGTCGGCTCTAAAGCATCTTAAAGTCTAATGAAGTCGCTTAATTTAGGCATATTGAAGATACAATTAGGAACCTTTCCAAGCTCTAACGAGTACTAGTTATAAAAACATTATTTGAATGTCTCAGATTTAGGTATAACATCAACTTTTATCATCCTATTAAAGACTGTAGCACATCGTTGAAAGTTTAGCGGGATATCGATTACCTTTGCTCGATAATCGAGGTGTATACGAATGATGTATTCGATGTTAAAAGGCATCTACGCGATTCTGCTTTCAGTTCAAAGTGCATAATCTATCACAAGCATCGAATTTTTATTGTATCCAAACTAGCGAGTTGAATTTAATAGCTGCTGTTATTCCACTTATTACAATTCGAAAATTCTTAATTATTGGTATTGTTTGGCGGTGGAAATCGTATCGATGGAGAACTTTTCAGACGACGAACCCTTTCGGCGCCACCCTGCATATATACACATCCAAAATCGATGGGGAAGTTCGCCTTATAGAACGGGGGTTGAAATCCATTTTAAAGGTACCGCGTTTTTTCCCCGTAAAGTAGATTGTAAAATTATGATTTTATTGACTTCTGTTATTGATGCTTGTATTCGCAGGTTCGTAAAATTTTTATCGCCCATAAATTCAGATCGTCGGGCGAGTATAAAAAAAGTCATAAGTCCGTAATTACTTAGGGATTTTTCACTACTCATAAAAGGGTATATTTTTCGAAAATTCGTTTTAATTAACGCTTGAACTCGCGCCGTCTTCATCGGACGGGAAAACGACGAGTTTTTTCCGCGTTTGTTCGATTGTGGAGTCCAGTAATGAAAACGAACTTAGCTTTGGGCTAATTAAAAGGGCGTTTCGCTCCGGAACTGGAAAATACAATCTCGGACGATATTATAAAAATAAATAGAGAGCATTCGCGAGGACGGTAATAATTCAAAAAAGAAAAGCGCGACGCGGAAAAGCGCGACACGGCATGAAATTGGTATAAAGACCCTGTCTTGATGTCTCGCGAGATCCGCAAAAAATAGCGCCCTATTCGAAATTAACTCGTGTTTTATTTTCGTCTTCCGGTGTTTTGATAACAACTATTTTTCTTTCCTATCCACGCGTTACAACAATACTCTCTCCTGCTCATTAAAAATAAAAAAACAACACTTGTATATAGATAATTCAGAATACTAATTAAATTAATGATCAGTTCATTAATGAGCCAGTTTTACGGCAATCTAACACCTCAAACTCGGGACGGCTTCATCAGAATAATTTAATAAGAATTTACTGTCGTTCTTAATGACTAACTCGGAATTTCGAATGATAATGAGGCCAGGATTGGGAGCTTGTGTGCGCTAAGGGGCCTCCACATCCTTCAGATTTAATGTATGAAAGGGTGACAGACATCGGATTTCGGCTTCAGCTTCATTAAGTACAGTTCATTAGAAATTTCTCTTTCGGTTCTATATACTTTTGGTCTGAGTTACGCCAGAATATAGTCGCTGAGGGATTTTTATTATTATTATTATTACGTTCATTTCCTTTGGAATTCTTTTAAAGCTGGGGTCTCATTAGACAGTGGGTTTGTGAGAGGAAATAATGAAATCGAATGATATGCGAGAGAAATTTCGAAATAATCTATTGTGTACAAAGTATGAGCCGCTTCATGGGTATTTTTAATTTTGCTCGTTTAGATGAAGTAAATTTTCAATTTGCAGTTAATTTGAAAGGACAAAAACGACGCTTGAACCGGGATGTAGAAGTATCTAATTAGATAAAATAACCTATAAAATTCAAAATTGCTTTCGTCTCAACCCTTATGATCGTAAATTTTTTACAACTCTCTGCGATATGGATTGTTGCTTAGGGGAAATCGAATTATCCAGACAATGAAGTAAAACTAAAATATCGTGAAGATTTTTCACATCGGTTATCCCGACGTGCGTGATGCATTGTTGTCGAGGGAAGTGTTGCCAACTTAACAATGTGATTTACTGGTGCTTTTCTGCTTTGCCGAACTAACAGCCTTCTCGAAACTCGAATTTTGCTTTATTGGAGATCCAAATATCGATTAGTCGGTTTCATTTTTCACCTCGAGTCTTCCGTCATTATATTCCTATAGCGTTTAAGGGTTGTTTTTCTATTTTATCTTCCATCTACCAACGTCGCATTGTTCTCATGTTGCGACCGCCGTAAAGGAAGAATAATTACGCCCGCTTTTAAAAGCGTCAGCCGTTTTAACGAAATTACGAACAAGAAGCAAAAAACTACCGTCTATTTATCTCGAAAAAATTCCTTTCTGAAATTTCAAGGAGTGTATTCCGCACTCTCCGGCGTCCTTAATAAGTGTTCTAGATTGCTGTTGTATACGTAGTATCGACCCGAGTACTTAAGCACGTTTTCGTTTAACTAGGAGACAAGTTGCAGAATACATTGCGGAAATTTTAACATAAACGTCGAAAAGATATGCTCGTTGCATTATGGAAAATACGGAACATCATCAGTGTCGCCGGGACCAGAATTTTTTCTCTATTTATGCACCTTATTTCTCACAACGGCAACACCGCGGAATTTTAACGCCTCAACTATCCCTGCGAGTAGGCAACACTTATCACACTTACTAATTTGTGAAAATAGGCGTTTTATACGGAAAATTTTCAAACGACTCTTCGGTCAACTACTCATACACCTTTTTATTAATAATTCGACTCGGTTGAAAGGCCGAAGACGAACTCCCTGGCGTTCATCTCGGCGCTTTTGAAAAGCTCTTCGTGCATTTCGAGAGCCAGCCGAACGAAAATAATGTTATATACACAGCTAGATTTCAAAAGAACCTCCGCCTTATTTCCGATTCGGCCGGGGAATACCTGCACCGATTCTATTACAAACTTGCCGAGCCGATGCCGTTTTCTTTCTAGGTATATCAATCGAAATGCACTTAACCCTTTGATATTTTCTAGGGCGCGCTGTTTTTCAACTAAAAGTTGAATTTACTGGAATGTTTGTATCGGCGAAACTGCCCTCGCATCTCTAGCTATTTCTGTCGCACTGTAGTTGTTATTTTAAACGATTGCATCTTCTGTTTTATCAGTTTCATCTGTTTTATCTTCTGTTTTTAAAGTGAATAATTACATTTCGAGAATTTTCCGTGCGCAAAACGCAACAGGTCCGATTTCAACGTGTCGAACAAAATACATTATTTCTAAATTACTTTATAACATACGAGGGTGTTGCAGAAATTAAACTTTGAAGCGAGTAGATGTATAATGTGTTCGATACAGCAGCTTTATTGTTCGATTCCTTCTGGTTTATCAGCTGTATTGTTATTGTTGCATTCTTGGAATCCTCGTAAACCGGCAATTCGAGCATCGCATGAACGTTTAGAGAACCATCGCTGATGGCGACAAGTAAATAAAAGTTGTTTCTTGAAAGATTTAAAAGCTAAACGCGGTCGCCGTTTTTATCGTCGAACGGGAAACGTTCGAAACGTGAGAGTGAGTCGCAAACTGCGAATACATATTCATCGAGGAAAATGGAGAAATGGCCGCCATATATTCCGGACCGGCTCGGAATTTGTGGTAATATTGTTGCGAAGGAACGAATAAAATGGTGCGGGTGAAAAATGCAGTGGAAAGTGCAAACTTCGAGCGAGGAATTCGTGAGAAATTGCCTCTTCGAGCTCCGCTCCGGCGGATGTCCCTCCGCTCCGGGCATCATCTATTTAATTTCTTTTTGTTAGACTTGCCATCGATTTAACGGGAACTTCGTAAATAATACCGAAGATACTTTGGTATTTATTGTTCTTTTTATTTATATAAAATACGATTCATTCATAATCGCTATATTGCACATTTACGAAATTTCCTGCATTACTCGGTCATGTTGAAAATGCTGCTTCAACGCAAACAATCCTTTGACGGGTTTTGCGGGAAATATCTTTTCTGCAAATATTTGTTTACGGTACTGTATTTTTTTGACGCATACCTCAAAAGTGGCTGGCGAAACTATGATGAAAAATACGGGTTAGTTTGTTTTTGCTAAAAAAATCCATTGCATTTTCATTCGGCGCTTCAAAAGCTGCTCGTTTCGGACGGTGAATAATGGGCGGCATTTTGCTGTGCAAAAATGCAAAAGTTGTTTCTAGAACAACGATAATTTTTTATTTAGGTGCGCGGGATATGATTTATTTTACCTGCCATCGACGCCACTGAAGGAATTGTCATTATAGAAAGTACTATTTTTAGAGCATCCTGTATATTAACAGCCCTTTTTTATATCTTTTAACTAAAAATACTATTTCCCTTGTATAAGAGTAATTATTTCAAAAAATAATTAGTCCTTCTGTATTAAATTAGCGATAAAATGAATAACTTTTAATCATTATGTCTGCAGCATATTGAATTGACTTTGGAAACTTCATATTCTAAAAAAAAATTCTTAGAAAAGTGAAAGATTATTATGATCCTTTCTTTTCAAAGTCTTCTCATTGTTTTTCCCGTTTCCTCGCTGAAATATACTTTAGAGTAACTGGATCCGAGTTAATTAAGTTCTACATTTCACAATCGCCGAGAATCGTAAATTATCTAATTTCGGTAATATTAGTTTTCTGAAGTTAAAGGGTTTTCGTTTGTATAGAACTTGTTCTACTGGGCGGACTTGTTTCTATTATTAAATAATGTTAATTGAAGGCAGTCGGTAACCAAATACCTAACGTTAATTAAAATATAGGCAGATAATAAATTTTGTTTGATAGGTACAAAAAATAGCTCGTTAAAATAGAATAGTTAAATAAATAATGTAATAGACTGTTCGAAAACATCAGGTGCAATAATTTTTCAATGACTAAAACTGCAATCGAATAATTTCACTGTTAATTTCCATTAGAAATGAAATGAAAAATTGCACTTTTTAACCGATCGACAACCGCGTGAATTATTTAAACGAATCCCGATGGTCTTTCGCAGCGGAATTTTAAAATTTAATTTATACAACAACGAATTATTAAAATAATATTCGAAACACATGCTCAGTATATGAATTGCTGTTTCCAATGGAGCAATGTGGGAAAGTCGATTGTTTATTAAAGGTTCTTGCGTCGGTTTCTGCTTAACAATTTTATAATACCAGATTTACCTATTAACGTGAATCTATTTGGAATTACAAATTTAATGGAAGTTTGAAGTTTGTTCGAAGACAAAGTTTTTCCAGCAATGCTAAAGTCCCAACTAAGCGCAACTAAAATTCAAAATTGCGCATTCATTTTCGAAATTACCATTATAAAAGTTGAAATGTTAGCGGTATAACTTTTCGAACGTGTTTTTCCGGTATTAGTAACTAGCATTATCGTAGGAAAACCGCGTTTTGTAAACTCCAGAAATCCGTAATATTTCTTACATTCAGATCTGGTAATCTCTTTATTTTCAACTTGCCTGCCTGCTTTCGGGATTTTGCGGTTCGCTTGTAATGAGGTTGGTTTTATTTTCTGACAGCTTTACTATCGAATATTACCCACAAATATTCCATGAAAGGTCAGCTCCTGAAAATTATGGTTATTTGTCTGCTCTTCTTTTCCTCTCTCCCAGGAAACGCTGTTATTTCCCTTTTGTTAAGAGCCTGGATATTATCCGGATAGCGGGTTAGTGTTCCAGAAATAATCCTTTAAATTTATTTAGCCGGCAAGAATTTCGAACGTATAAAATTTTTAAAAGGTATTTAAGCTTTACGAGCTCGGATTGTATCGACAGCCAGTCGTTAAATCTTCTGCTTCTGACTCAAATAGACATCGTTATTTATTAATTGAGCCGATCCTAAAGGAATATTAGGGTTAATTTAATGCACTCTCTCACGTACATCGACTAATCTTTTTTTATTGCCCGCGTTTTAGCAAATTATCAAAAAAAAATAACTCCACCTTTTAATTTTTTATTCGACCCGAAGGCACTCGAATGCCGCTCGACCTTCACTAACAGAATGAAAAATCTCTTTTGTACGTGACAGCTATTCTTATTTTTTTTGTGTTCTGTGCGTTCGTCAAATTGGGGTGAACTCTTCGGATGCTTCAACAACAACAACGAACTCTCTTTCCCTTTTATACAAAAATTTGCCTTAAATCTCTACACACAATTCAATATTATTAAAAATATTAGCACAACCTAGTGAAGACAGTAGAAGCTACAAGACTGCAGTGTTGCCACGCTGTAGATTTTATTCCCTATCCTCAAGATTCTCGCGAAAGGGGGTGTGGGTGTAATTCGAGAAAAAATAGAGAGAAAAATGAAATTTATACATCATCGGCGAGCGAAGGGTTTGTCGTCCAGGATGGGCGAGAGAGGAGCATTAGCAATGCAAAGTCCGTCGGGGAGATTTATCAACGCGCAAATAAAATTGCGAAACTTTACGGCGTTTGTCTAACGCAAATTCGGTTGTAAACATTCCCAATGCAGTCTTCGGGAACGGATAAGGCGATACAAAACGACTTATTATTCTTCTTCTTTCGCAAGTCTTTACAACTCTGTACTAGGAATAATTTAAAAGCGACGCTTGTGCCCGATACGCGCTCCATTTCAACTCCTCAACTTCGCTGTCTTCTGTTAAAAACTCCGTTGTAAAAACTTGCTCAAAAAAAATCCTTTGCTAAAAGCATGAAATGCGAAATTCGCAAGCCCAACATAGAGAACAAAGTGGTAAAATTACATCTATAAGAGCCTATCGTAAAAATAATTGCTCTATACTTTTTCATTTCTTCTTCTTCTTAATTTTCTACTTCTTAATACCTACTACAAGTTCCCTAGATTTATAGGACAAAGTATAGTATTATAAAAGATCTCTTTTTTTCTGTATCTATAATAGTATATGAACACCATTTTATTTGTTTGCACGGATGTTTCTAAATCGAACTATTTGTATAACTGCCTGGGAAATCTGCTCTGACATAAAACGCTTTATTTTCAGTTTTATTCCGATCGAATTGAAAAGAATGCTGAAGCGAAGTCACTTTCAGAACAATAAGCGTGATAAATGGAATCGTGCGGCGTTAAACAGCGAAAAAACGTTGACAAAACTAAAAAAAGGCTCAATTTGGCATCGATAGTTTTTTTTCGTAAAGTACCCACTTCTTCGTTTTCCTTATTCATGCCGACTCCTACGGCCTCCTGCCAAATAAATTATCCAGCCATTAATTCTTGTCGCCGGTGATTTTACTTTTCTTGCTAGATTTATCGCATTCCACCAGCAAGTCAATCGATGTATTTCGAAGATTTAATTCCTGTAATTGGCTAATTAAAATGCGAGCGGCGCATTGCGGAGAATATCGCTCGAATAAAAAGCGCTTTTTTTTTCGTTATATGCAAATTTCGAAGTGCATTCGAAATTGCAGCCGCTTTTGATGGATTCCACATCGGTAAAGTTACACGTTCATGTACCGAATTTGTTCGGTTATGCAATCGCATTATTATGTAGAGTTATTTTGATTAACGAAATGATTGAACTTTAAAGGGTTTAATGATGTTTGGTTTTTTTTTTGAAATGATGGTATAGAGGGAAATTTGTTTTGAGGGCGCAAAGTAGATTTTTTGTTGTGATTTTTTTTCGCGATCAAAATATTTTTTCGAAAAGCACAAATATAATTTTATTTTATTTGGGGTAACCGTTTTTTGTGAAACATTACTCGAATCTTCTGAAAAAAAGTTTCTCAAACGTTACATCCAGTTAATTCAAAGAAATCCCTTAGGGTATAGTTCTTTCAAAGTCGAAGAGAGTTAAAAGAGAATATCAAAGAAATATTTGTTGTATTGTGATTGTTTTGATCTTATAAAATCTAAAAAACAACTCGAGGCATTTTATACGTTTTATCTAGTATAAATTCCAAAAATTAAATCTCCCGTTTACCTATATAGAATGTTCATGGAAATAAACAGCAATTAACGGTTCGTTATTTCCATCAGTTCACTAGCCGGTTCCGAACAATCAATTATTGTAATACCGCGTCCCGGAAAACTTAATCCCGGAAAAGCCTCCGAAAAAAAAAAGAAGGATCATTAACTTTTTGCAAGAGATTTGCTACATATCGACCTTCGTTTGTTCAACCGTCCATTCGTTTAGTTCATTTCCTGGAAAGTTGTTGACTGAAAAAACACTCCTAGCTTCTAAATAAATACTTTCTCTATTTATCCTTGCAACGGTATCCTCGTTGATATAATACCAATTGGATTGGATGGCGGGATAATTAACAGAAGAAAAATTAATTATGATTCAACAAATTTGCGGAAAGAAAATCGAGAAAATGTTTATTTTTAAGGGGTAAATAATGTTGTTCTCTTTTGTAAATACTGGCTTGTGTGTACTATCGAATTTATCTGGTGAAAACTACAATAAATATTCCTTCTTGGAATGTTTGCGTCCTGTTGAATAAATAATATTACAGCGTATTTACGATAAATATTATGCCGAGTTCGCAAAATTCTCCACTCTGTGTTTGACCACAGTACTAAAATTACGGATTTGTTTTCCTCTCGAAAAATTACACCATTTGTTCGAAAATCCGGACATCAGAAATATTATAGCAAAGGCGATATTATTGGAAATGAAAAATAACATTTCCATTTTTCAATCGACAGACAGTGACACGACTGGAAACGGAAATCGGTAGAAACATTTCGCAATATATTGAGATTGATCATCCATTGAATCGGCTAACAGGAAATCGAAACGAGGTAGCAGGATCCAAAAAGGATTATTTTATCGAAAAATTAAACACCATCATCGTGGAATTTATAATGCTCATAAAACCACAAAAGTTAGCAAACAATAAGATACAGCTAATCTTCTAGCATCTCTAGTGAATACAACGATTGTGTATATTCAGAAGTATCTTATGTGATTAAATTCGCTGGGTGTTCTGTGAGCGATCTCTCGCCGAGATTTTAATAACGTGAAGAGCGCCCATCGTTCAATTTGGAAAATAAGTCCCTCATTAGGTTATCACTGGCGACGCCCGAAGCTTTGAAAGTTTCGCGTCTGTTGCTTTTGTGAGCGTCGCCCGTTCTTTGTGATCCGTTTTCTCAGTTTTCTTTTGTGCGTTACTCCGAAGGTACGAGAGAAAGGAAACGGGTTGGTGATGGTTTACATCGATAGCATTCGCAAATTCTTACATTATGCTAAAATATTCCCGTCGAATTCGTAGAGAGTAATATTGTTTATGATGAGGCATTCCTCCGATAATAAATTACACTGCTTAAGGAGGCTGGCTTTAGAGGAGCTTTCGGAACAACCGAAGGGAAATTAAGCAAGTGCATTTCTATGATTTCCCAGTCGGCGTGGATCATTGCTGTTCTAGTTTTCTTAGTGCGGATAATATACGGAAATGAGCGGGAACAAAAGGCGACGTTATTTCCAGCCTGCCTTAAAACCGATTTTATTTATTCATAAAGCTCCGTTTCATAAAATATGAAGCCGCCTATCCGGTGGAAATTTCGCCAAGGTTTTAAATATATCCCCGTAAAACGCCGTTAAATTTCGCGTATAGTCAAAGAAGAAATGAAACGAGTTGTTCCTTTTTAATATTAAAGTTCTGCTTACTTTTTCGAAAGGTTTCGGCGTATGGACGTGTATAAAGTGCTTCGCGATGTGAATAATTAATTAATTTTCTTTTCTTATAAATGAAATATGTCCTAAATAAACACATGCGTTGCCTAAAGAAAAAGCAAAAGTTTGAAAGAAAACAAATATTTTCGGAATTCTTACTTTTCCTTTCAAATATTTTGTTTAAAATACTTCAACGAGAAAATTTAATTACACTGTTAAAGAATTTGTTCAGAATGTTTGCAGAATCATTCGAAATATAAATTTATGCCATAATCTCTTTGGTATTATTGTAATTTGTACAGGCTCTTCAAATTGTATATTAGGCTCTTCACCTCTACAAATCCGCTCTATTCTCATTGTATATTTCAAAAAATAACAAAATTGCACATGCTTTAAGTACCTCTAATCGATTAATTTGGTCCATATTTGCATGAATTTGAATGAGGCTTTGATTGAATTGTTTAGAACTAAATTCAAATAATTTTGAAATCGGATTTGAGTGAAATATTTTTCCATTTTCCTTTTACGCGACCCTTCTTGAAGCCTCCCAATCCTTTTACAATACCTGCTCCCAACATTAACCTACAAAAATTTTATGTAAAATATTCCTTATCTCCTTCTCCCGGTAATAATTTATTAATTATCTTTACAGCAAATGAATCGAGGCAAAAAATACTTTAAGCCTTTTTTTTTAATCGCCATACCAGATAAGACTAACGCCGGAAATCTCCCGACAACGCCGGGGTATCTAATCAGCCCGCTGATCTTTTTCGTACTTTGCTTTCAAGTTTCAACGAGCACTTAATTTTTCATTTTTTTCCAACTCTCTCCTCGGGCGCCTCCATCAATTTGCAACATAATTAAGTTGCTTCCAGTTCGAGAGTTCCAACACGAATGAAGGATTAGGATATTTCGTTTTCGCTCGATGCAATGCGATTGAAAAATGCACCAAACAATAATTGTAAATAGATACTGTGTGGAAGAATTTAGATTGAATATGAGTTGAAAAAAAAGGGAAGGTATGTGGATGGAATTTATATTTGCAGTTTGGATTATTCTTTTGATGTTTAAAATTTATTTTAATTAAGGAATGATTGTAAAAATATTTGAAATATTTTCGTTCGGTTTTTGATATATGAATCTATTTTTCAAAGAATATGGGGATTTTGCATGAAAACGCCTTAAAAAACTATAATAAATTTTCCCTATGTCAATATGGAGTTGGGCACAATGGAAATATAATTCGGGAACTGGAGAAGGATCGAGCCCTTTTACTCGGCTCCAAAACCGAATGAGTAAATGAATATGTAACAAGCCTAATGATTGTTACAATTTCGCCGGTTCATTCATATTCCAACGTTATTAAATTGTTCAATACAGTATTATTAACTATTCCACCTACCATATTAATAAAAAAATCTCTAGATGTAACTAAACCACGTAAAACTCACTACAAAAAAAATATATACAATCCAACCGGCACAATAAATTCGCTTCGAATGAACCGGGAACACTCGAATATCGCGTCCTCGATCCGGTGAATCCCCGCGTTGGCTCCGCGCGCGTTTCCACCACCGCGATCGACGAAACACTGCAGAGAACAGGGAGAAAAAGCTTTCGAAAGCTTCCGAAAGCTGCGAGTCGTCCTGCGAGTCCGGCGTCGCGACGCCGCGGATCGCACCGGTGCGGAATTTCGGCGTTATGCACGGGATTCCCGGAACTATTTTAATTTAGTTTGCCCCTTTGGTATCGAGGCTTTATTTATTATTTAAGTTTTGAAAGTGTGAAGCTATTTTCGGGCTGGTCATCTCGTTGCAAATGCATGAAATTGTAGAGATTTACACACATAAATAACGCATAATTCCACGATTTTATTATCAACTAAATACCAAGAAAAGTTTAACTAAAACTCGAGTCGAATAAACTTCTCTACTAAACATATCTTTTATTAGCCGGTCGAATTAAACAAATAAACTTCAATAGGTACGTTTTGTTCAACTCGGTTTTTATTTTCATACGGTAGAAATTCGGAGTTTCCGGCGCTTTTCCGTTTTTTTTTTTTTGAACCTTTTGAATCCGACGGCGGCAAGCGTGGAAAAATTAATTTGCGATTATTAGAGTGCGGCAACAAAGTTTTTAAACTTAAATTAAAAATATTTGTTGTGCAAGCTGCGTGCTGGAAGCGCAAAGGGAAATTTTAGTTTGATTACACGTTTTGTGTAAAAGGAGGAAAATGCCGAAACGGTTTTTGGATCCGGAAACCTGCTAATTTCTTTTGAATGCAACAAACAATAGTATTGCATTGCTGTTTAATTCTGTAATTTGCATTTCCTATTAGTCAAATTTACATTTATGTATTTTATAATTAACACCAGCGTAATATTTAATTAAATTAATACGTGAAATATGTTTATTAAATTTTATACCACAGAAAGCGCGTGTATTTATAACAATCTATATGAACATGAAATAACAATTAGTTCTGTTCAAATGTATTTTCTCTGTACATCAATGACTCGATGTTAATTAAGCACTCCTGCATATAGTTAGACAAAAACGCGAAACTTCGCGGATATGACTTAATTGAAACATTAAAACTACATCCGGACGAAAGGAGTTTCCGGAGATAAGACTCCCGAGCTAGTTAGCAAATATTTGACGAATTATTTGGTAGGTTTCAGATACTGCTAATTAACAGATTGCCGAGGGAGTTGTAAAATTGTTGCGAGAATGAATGCAGATTCGATTATACCTGCCGGTGCAATACACAATTTTATTATCCCTCGGAAGTTATGAAAGATCTCATGATAGTTTTGAAGCCGCTATGATTATCCAGCCCAACAGAGTAGAAAAGTGAAATATCTCCTCCACAAAAACTTATCGATACAAGCCGATTTGAAATCCTGTTTGATTTTTGATCGACGTCGGCTTTTCAATACTTAGTAAAATTCGTATTTCCTTACCTGCTCGGCGTAAAACTTCCCCCATCGCTTCGGCATTCTTCGAGCTCATTACACCGTCGATTTGGCCGCTGCAAAGTTCATGATATCGAAAGCCGCGAGCCGGGGCAATTCTCGACGAATTGGCGCCGGCGAAATTCCCTTCTAACTATTTCGCATTAGAGTTAGGCGCGTCGCGGCGCCCGTTTAGCGCCGAACGAATTGAGCGTCCGAGGCGGGACGCCGATCGACGCCGATGTTCGACTGATTAGAGCCCTAATCGCCCTCGAGATGAGGCATTCCGGTGAACGATCGTTGGTTTTAAGCCGGAATTTATTTACGTTTATTAGGGATTAGGTTTGGTGAACGAAATGTGCGAATTATTTAAGAGAGTTTTATGTGGTTTTTGGTTTAAAAGTGTTTCTTTAAGGAGCTAGAGCGATTTAAAGATATATCTTCCAACTCAATTTTGATGAATTTTATGCTAATGAAATGTTTTAAATGATAAATTTTAGCTGCTACAGAAAATCCAATAACAGATAGTTCAATATTTGCCACGTAAATATACCGGATTCTTTATGTTCGTTTATTTTTTTGTTGAAAAATGCAATGTAAATTTGCGCTCGTCGTTTGGTGAGGCCGTTTTCCGAACAGAATGCCGCCCATAGTTTTATCTAAAATTGAATTTTAAATTCGGAAATATTCAGTAAGCAGCGCATAATATTCGTTTTAGCGCTAACAATATGCACGCTCAATCGGCGTTTCTGCTTGCTCCGTCGATATTCAATTTTCGGATTCGAATTTCTATAACCGTTCCCCGTACGTTTAGCGTCCAACTGGAAGCTTTTAAGCTGTGCAATGATAGCGAACGGAAAGTCGGGACAAATTGGAAGATTTCTCGTAAAGGAAAGAATTACCTAATACGTTCTACTTTTTTTTGTTCACCTACTATATAACAAAATAACGAACAAAAAATGTAGATTTTTTTTATATTAAAGTAATATCCATTACTTTCCTTCCTCCGCTCGAGCATCGAATAGTAAAAGTAAAATATGGACATAAAGCAATTCAATTAACATTTAAACTTGGAAAGTTTAAACCGGGCGTTGACGTTCCGGTCTGTCCTTTGGGTCGCCGTTCCGGAAAAATAAGAAAATTCGTCTCAGCGGAGGCTAAACAGCCGCATTTTAAAACCGTGCTCGGTAAAAACCCGGAAAATTTGATGAGATGTCGCCATTGGGAATTCGTCATTCACCTGTACCTGTGTAATTGCAGTTTATATTTTATCGCCCATGCACCTCGCCCGGATAAATCGCCGACTAAAAAGTTACCAGATACTAAAACGAGTTGTATAAAAGCATTAAAAAGTTTAAGTTGTAGCATAATATTTTGACAACTTTGTTTGTGAGAAAACCCAATAAAATTCGATTTTATTATAGGTAACTTTTATAGTCGATTTTCTACTAAAATCTCAACAATACATAAGTAAAAATATCCCATTTTATACTAGATAAATTTCGCTTGTAAATTACCGACGCTCTTAAACTTTAACGATTTCATCAAGCAAAATATAACTTCTTTAAAACTTCCAGACGAACGCCACACTTAATCTTTACTATTATTATTGCAGTACGGTTTGTGTAAACGACGAGTACATTTTCAGCAAGTTTCCCTGTTTATGCTTATGCGGTAACTCGGTAATTTGAATGCAAGAAGTTACAGCCTTCGTATTTTCACTCCCACTTTTCCCACCGCTCGAATATCTGTTACACATTCGGATGCAAATGCACTGGCGTTATCTATAATTTAATTTACGGCTCGCCTCTTTTCACTAATTACAACCAAACATATACATGAAAATGAGTACTTAATTAGTGTTTACTTAGAAGTAACAAGAGGGTAGTAAAAAATTTACACCGTGGCAACATTGTAAGACTTCTCTTCGTGAACAAACGAATCTATTTGACTGATTGTACAACTTTGCACCTACATGAGAGTTGTTTAACGCAATTTCGACATCTTTTGCTCGGCGAAAACTCCGCGAGGCTGTCGTGAATTTTTTACCGAAATTCCCAATCGGTCTCGTCCGATGAGGAGTTTAGCTGGCGTGCGAAACAGCGCCTACGTAAACCTACAGACGTGCGGAAAACTTTCGTGATTTCGTTTCGGTTGGAAAAAAAGTCGAACGGGAATATTCCGGAGCTATGAATACTTCAGTAACTACCGGCAAAAGAGGTGTAAATTTTTATTTAGAAATACGCTCGGAGAGTTTATACAATGAAAGCGAAAATCGTCGCGGAAATTAACTCTGAAGTTGCGTAAGTTTGGATGTCATTAAAACTGATGTGCTCTGAAGTTGCATCACGATATTAAATTTGTCTGATTTTATATGCCACGTTTTTGGAGTAAATTATTGGTGTTGAATAAAACTAAATCTGGTGGAAATTAAGGTCTGATAATTAAGCGAAAACAGCAACTGGCGCGTTTTCAAAAATGAGTAATTTAGTCCTGTTCAGAGATTTAATGGTTTGTAGCAATACACCATCAATCATAGATTGGTACACAAGACTTTTGTCTAATACCAGGGAAAAGAAAAAACTACGGCAAAATACTTGATTAATGGATTTTATCAGCGGGCAAGTTTGCCAACAGTGTTCCAGGATATTACTCGCCTGTTTCGGGTTATTGATAGATAGAAACTCTATATAGAAATTATTGGTATGTCACACAATCGCTATAATTGTAGTACAAAGAGTTATTGCTTTAAAGTAAATCTGGTGAATCAATTTTGTCTGTAATTGATGCTTCATCAGCATCGAGTATCGGTTTCGATTGACGAAACTCTTCAAACGTTAATTATTGCCCTCTTAATTAACCGACATTCAACGTATTCGATATAACAAAACCGTTAGTGGCACTTTATCCGCGAAAAAAGGAAAAACTTTATCCCGGATTTGTATTGGTTCGACACCTAAGAGGATCAAAACAAATCCTTCCGCAGGTTCGGCGTAGAAATTAACTAGTTTAGTTGCGTTTTCCTGTTAGTTTTTGTTTTTGTTTTCTTATCCCGACCTTCCGCGTGCCGAAATTAAACTCGACCCGTCTTTTTTTTGTATACCAACGTATGAGGAAGTTTGCTTTGTTAGGTCAAACTCCCGTTGAAAATTGATAGAAAACGTCGCAATTGCTGGCGAAACAAAATTCGATCTCTTAGCAGGACGCATAAAAAAGCGCTCTAAAGATCTCCGTTTTCATTAACTCTAAAAGCTTTGCATGTTCCGTGAAAATTTAACGTCCTCCGATGGCTTTTCCGCGGCGGAAAAAACGCGCTCGATCCAGACGTTTCGGATTATTTTATTTTAATAGTCAGTCCAACCCTGCCAGGATTCTGTTAGACCCAAATAACGACCGCATAGATCCGATAGAGGCGACGTGTATAATGTTGCAAAACGGGGAAAAGCCAATGAAAACCCGGTTGTTTATTGAAGAGGGCTCCACTACGAACGATGAATATTTTATTGGTTATACACACGAGAAAATCAAACGCCAGTAGGTGCTTCAAAATACTCCTTCCTATATTTATGTTCACAAATAACCCGCAATCAAATTTGTTACTTTCGACAGTTGGAGATTGCACTCCCGGATTAATTCGGGGAATTCTATAAAATTCGAAAACTGGTTTGGGATTCCGGGGTCGGGTGTATGCTGCGAAATCTGAAGCACATTAAATGTGTAATGGGGCCACTAGAAGGCGAAAGCTGCGCCCCGAACCCGCGATGTTATCATCGCAGATGATGATGGTGAAAGTTTTCCGGCCCGGGGAATGTTAGGTTAGGACGAGGCCTGTTTCGAAATAATACCGAGCGGATTCGCTATCGCGTAGATATAGAAAAAATTCGAAAATGTTTGCTTTTCGCCATCGAGTAATCCAATATTTATTTCAGTTTTTAAACCGTTAATTTTACTTATCAAACGAATCGTTTGAAGCGGTAATTTCGAAGGAACCCCGATTTTAATTCGCGCGAATTTTTCGCAATTAAGGATCTCTTTGTGCAATAAACCTCGACGTTGCGCTCCAGAAATAAAAAGGAGCGGTATCGGATTGTGGATTCGAATTCTGCGATGTCTCTTATTGTGTCTATTGTGCATACTGAATCAGCAATGCGAGAGAACAATTCGTTCCGGAATGAGATGAACGAAATCGAATGAGTCCTGACGGAATTTTGAAATGTCGAATAATAAAAATTCCGAATTGCCGTCATCGCTCGACGTCGAACGGATTTCGTCATATTGGAAATTCTTATTTCTCATAATTGTATATTACCGATAATAAAAAATTACTACTCATGTAACATTGGTTAAAAGTATTAGGTACGCGTTCCTGCATAAATGGCTTTTACTATTGAATATTTTTGGCTGGTATTTTCAAATTTTTTATTTGTTTCTTTCCATATAATCTGATTTATTTGCTTAATGCAAGGGGGAAAACTACATGCGACCGAAATTCGATATACATTGTCGCTGGAATACAAATTCTGTAAATGTAAGAGTCCCTGGAATAAGTGGATTGGGTTTACTTTTTGCTGTATCTACTTGTATATATTTCTAAAAGATTCTATTTTGAAATATAAGTTTCAAAAAAATATTGCAAATTGTTTCGAATAATCTTCCACTACCATACATTTTCAAGTAGCAGAACTTTTATTTTAATTGTATACTGAACTTTAAAAAAATAATTTTAATATGTTGGGAATATTCATACGAATTTGCCTAATTGTTTAAAGTAATATCTCAAGAAAAATTAACGAACCGCCTGCTTGTAATCAACTTCATTAAACGGCATTCCTCGCGAAAATAATTAAAATTTCCAGCGAAGGTAATTGTCACAAAGGCCCGAAAAAGGTTAGAAAAAGCACTCATTTCAAATAATCTACCCTCCAAACGTAATTTCTTAATAGCAATAAAGATTATCACTTAAATTATTCATTATCTACTTCAAATAAACTATAAATTTACGCTCCTATTAACCCACTTTTTTAAAATCTACTACAACAAATTTAATTGTATTTTTTTCGAGTAGATATCCGTGATTTTATCATCCTATCACCCACACTAAAACCGTTCTTGTCCTATTTCCGTAGTTACGTCAAGTGAGAGAAAACGGTAGATTACCCCATCAAGCCAAAAATGGGGCTTAATGTCGAGATTTAAAGACGCAAAGAGACATGCAAATTGGCTCGGAATTTGCGAGACAACCTTGCAATAAATTAATTTTCGGAAACAAGGCATGTTTACGGATTAGTCGAGGTAAACGTAACGAAATAACCGGGGCGAGGATAACAAAAGGCAAGAGTTAATGGCGTTCTTTATATGAAAGAACTTCTTTTGCGATTAATTTGTATATCAAGTGTTCCTATTGACTTCGTTGTTGTAATTAATGCTCAAATTCTTCTTTATATTTCGCTCATTTTGAACGCTAAATTAAAAGTATTATCTTACCCAATAAAAATTCCCCGATTGTTTTGGTTGAAATTTTGGGTATGTTTTTTCGAATTCAATCAAAATATCCGATTATGGGAAACCGTATTTGTTAAATCTCCGGCGTCTTCTCGTTAAATATCATATTTCCTAACGGCTAACCCAAATTATCGAAATAAAAAACTTGGGAAATGTATTTTTACAGAAATAAGAAGCGCGAGATGGGAAGCTTTCCAATTTTAGCCAGTTGGTTGAAGCCGTATAATTTTCCGTTGGATAGAAAATCGTTTGTTCGCCTCTTAACTTTGCCTTTAATCAATTGAAGTTTCCTCAAGAATAGTCGGAAAATTTAAAAAAAAGAGTTGACAATGAGTTGATGTGATTCGTATTGTGCCAGATTATGAAGCTGTGATAAAAAGTACATTTTATTGTGGTATTTAAAATTTATTGAATTCTAGCGTTCTATGATGGTATTATTGGATAAAAACCCGAAAACATTCATTTCACGCTGGGCAATTCACAAAAGCCCTAAAAACATACCGGTCCAAAATTCATGCCTGACGGTTTGTTTGATTCAATTCAAAAGCATCGAAAGCCGCATAATTTTCCGAGCAAAAAGGGACTTTTTCCTTGTTTAAATTATTTCCATATAAATCCGGAGTCGTTTTTCGTAAATAAATTCCATTGAAGTGAAACCGTCTCTGGATAGAAATTCGGCAAAACGCCGAGATTATGAGCGGGAATTTCGCGTACAATTTGCATACAGATATGCCTAGTTCTGGAAAATTATGCACCCCCGGCGAAAAAAAACGTTCTGGTTGTTCTCCATTATTTTTTCGGCAACGTTTATAATGTTTATTGGAAGATTTAAATTCGAGCTCGTCAACTCCTCTATCTGTATTTACCTTCTACTATATACCATTTTCATGGGAGATACTCCTGCGAAAATCGTTAAACAAATGACCGAAAATACTCTTTCTGTAAGTTTTCAGCGGTTGTGAAAATTTCATTTCGAAAGATTGGTAGTAAACAGCAGAGGGCCGGTGTGTGGCCATTAGTTTTGTCAACTTGTTCCCGGCTTTTTCGTATTATTTTCCTGATGACCACCGGAGTTCTCGGACTGTAAATAATAACGCTGTCGATGGCGCTGCTGCAAATTGCTCTCGGTTGTTTACTACACCGAAAGAAAAATAGAATTAAAAGGAAGTTATACGATTTAAATAGAAGGCGGAATTGCGCCAAAATAATTTTCCGCCGATACGAAATTTTCCACTCCAATTTATTCGATTAACTGCAATAAGCTTTCGGTCAAACTTTGGTCAGCCAATCAATCACTCCCGTTGCTTTATAGTTCGAATTAATTAATTTCCAAAAAGAGGCCCCGTTACTCGACCGCAGTAACAACAGTCCCAAATCGAATGTAGTCCTGCAGTAAATGCTACAGGTCCGTTGGAATTTGGAAAGCACCGCCGGAGGCTTCTCGAAAGCGTTTACAAGAGCTGGGAAATGTCCTCGCTGTCTTGCCCGGATAATTTCCAATTTTCTTGCCGCGCGGGCTACCGCTCGGGAAATATGACTCGGGGGCGCGGGGAATTGCGATTTTCAGCAAAAATTATAACGAGAACGTGGAGAGTAACAGTCGAGAAAATTAATAGCGATATTTCAAAACGACAATCGCAGCGGCTGAAGGCGTCCCGTCGTTTTCGCTATTTTCCAGCGCAATTTTCCCCGCCGGAATATGTCTCCGATAAACCCATGGAGTAATTACGTTTTAATATAGGTTGCATAATTAAAAACGTGCACTATAAAAATGCTTGTAGGTACCTAGAAGATTATTTTTACAACGGAAATTACATTTTTCGCTTTGCAAAATATACAATATTTTCGCGCAGGTAATTGAGTATAGTCACTTCAACTTTGTTAATAGTTAAAGTTGTTTCGCGTCGATTCCACCTCGGTAGTTATATAGAGCTGTAGAAGGCAATATCGAATTCTCTTGAAAACTATACAGACTGTTCTTGGATAAGATTTGCACGATATTAAACAGGTCGTAATTTTAATCTTTTCTCGGGCGAGTAGCTCGGCACAGTAAGTTATAATTAATAAAGCCGGAACGGGTCTTCCTTTACTATTCCGGTTAATATCCGGTGCAGCCGACCAGAAGTGATTGCTAAACTGAAAATCATCGCCGCTGGAGGTAATGTTTCAATTCCTCGTGGACCCCACTGTGGAAATCGTATCGCTGCTTCGAAAATTTCATTATATTGGATATAAATACGTCGAAGTCCATATAATAGACCGGGTTGAATGCATTTTCGACTCGCGTGTACCTTGTTTGATTATTGTACAGAGTAGATCAAATTTTCTAGATGGAATAATAGGGTAATAAAGTTATTCAGGCGACGTTGTAGTTGTTTATTTTATAAGAATGCAACAGGAAGGAGTATATAGTAAGGAAATTCCAGCAGTGTGCAGTAATGGCATTCGCGGATTAGAGCTTACTTTGAGAGCATCTGTATAGAAAATCCGAAACTTATAATGGAAAAGTAACGAATGGAAAACAAAAGTTGTTTCGGATAACGAAGTCGGAAATATCGACTTATTAGAGGAGACTTTCGCCAATTTTCGACGCAAACTTGCCCAAGTATTTGCATTCGCTCCGATTCGCCGGAAAATTTATTAAAAACGTATCGGCTGTTTTTTTTTCTGCGAATTTTTAAGGAGGTTTTCCGAACTTTGGAAGTTTTTGTTTTTCTAACATTCATTATCTCATTTTCTTGTTTGTTACTTTTAACTAAATATAATATCTTTTAAACATTCTTAGAAAAGTAGATGTAACAATAAAACGCGGGGTTTATACAAGGCATTTTCCGTAGCCGATTTTTTTGGCTTGTATTTTATTACACCGCAGGATTAAAGTAAAACCAATACCCGTGGAGAAATAAACGTAAATACATGCGTTCGGCTACGTCGATTTCACTCCAATTTATGGCTTAATTTCACGGAAAAATAGGAAGCAACGTCATTTAGTACTTTTATTTTCGCGTTTCCAACCAACCTCAACGTTTCTTTATTGATTCCAATCGGCCGAGCGGCCCGATAAATATATATATTGCGCGAAAAAACGCTTATCAAATCATTTCGAATTCAGCTGTTGAAAGGGTATTTGTTAAGATCGGTGCGAAAACCTGGATTGATACAAATCCCGGGATTTATCCATACGAAAAAACTTAATGTAATCTTCAGATGTGCCGCCCAGATCACGGATGGAATTTCCCTTCGATTGTCGATAACCTTCTTGGCAAGAATAAGGTCAAACTGCCAGCAATCGGAAAATTGACTTTAGCTACGATTTCCAAGAAATTTAATAACAGTTGTCAAGTTGGTAAGAAATTAAATTTTGTTGTTTTAACCTTCAAGTAAAATTTTATGGCTGTAATAAAATAACAAATGAAGCAGTTAAACTAGTTGTTTTAATAGTCCTCCTCTAAGACTTGATTTAATAAAGTTTTTTCGTATTGGAAAACCTGTTAAACATTTCAGCGAATTATCATTTGGCCGGTGATTCGGAAAATCGCGCGTGTCAGACCGAAAATGCCCCGCTTTCAACCGTCGAATCCTTCTCCTTCGAGCGCGGGATAATTCCCACTTTTCCTGTTAAAGCTAAAGTATCAAATTGGCCGAATTTACTGAATGCCGACTCGCGTTTATCAAAGAGTTTATACCACTAAATCTCGACTTTCCAACGTAGAATTCAGAGCCTCGCTATTTTCGATTCGATTACCCGGGAATCGAATTTTACTTTTTACCTTTTGCACCATTTCCATAGTTACTCAGGTAGTGGTAATTAACAATTTTAATAGTCGTTAAAATATACTATCGAGTTGATGTTGAATACAATGCAGAAAATATCGTTTACTAGCCGTCAAGGCTCGTTGGATGTTGATCAATTATTTCGAAAAAAATCATGAATGCGTTCAGTTTTGCAATTAATTTCTGCTGACGACGAGAAGCTTTTATTAGCGTTTCGCTTTTGACGAAAGCTCTGGTATAGTGCATGTGAAAACGGGTTTGTTTTGTATTGGTAAAGGGTTCTTTGTTTGTTCTGACATCGCGTGCATCGGTGTTTGAGTTGAATCGTGGAAATTCGTCGGCGGTTTTTTTTGAAATTTCGCTTGAAACGGCGAATTTTTCGGGGATTAATCGTCGATGTGCTAGGAGTGAAAATCGCGGTGAATTATGCTAATTTAAGGGAATTCCGAGCGAAATCCTCCATTTCCGCCGTTCACTATTCGTAGTTTTCAATTTTCCGGAATCGATTTCGTCTCCTTTTATACTAAATGGATAATTTTTTTGGGCGTCTAAAAATTATGGTCAGCGGGAAAATATATCCAATTCCATTCCATATTATTGGCAGTTTCTATTTCGACCACACAGTGAATGGAAAAAGGGCTCAGTAGTTTATATGAAATATTACATTCGTTTGAAAAAAAAAATCTTTTTTTAACAATAAAAGGCTCGAATTATTATTATTATTATTATTGTTCACACAAAATTTTCCATCAACGAATACAAATTAACTCCTATTTTATTAAAATATTCATAAACTAAACTGCAAAAGGTGCAACTAATTACAAAACCACTACATTAAAAACCCCGCTAAAAAAATACCCCCAATGTTCGAAAGAACTTATGCAATAAGTACCTACTTGTTCTCGGAGGAATTATTAAGTCTAAAGTATACGGGCGAAACTTTTTAAAAGAAGTAATAAATATTTATGAACTTTCGCCCTCGACGACTTTTCGGAATAAATAAATCGGGCGAGTCATATAAATTCGTTCGGTGGAGTTGCATTACTTAGAGCTCCAGCCGTCAAAATAAACAGACAACACCGTATCTGGTTAAAAGAGGCGTTGGGGGAGGCCCTGAGCTTGGAAGTTTCCAAAACTTCGCCTCTTTTGACAAAGCGATTTTAATCTGATTTAAGTTTTTTGGTAAACAAGTTAGGGAATATTGGCTTTTTTTTTATTTATTGGAGGTTTTGCTTTTGGGTTTTTTCAGTCAAATTTATCATCAATTTCGTAATAGAAAAGTGCATGCAATATTTGTAGATATTTTCATTTTCTTGGTAATATCGTTTTATATTAACATCGAAACACGAATACGTAGTATATTTACATAAATAGGTACTATTTATTTTGTACATAATTCATGATCCTTCAAAGCTTTATGCATGTGCCGAATATTCCGAATGTGCTGAATTTACATTTGCAATTCCGTTTCTGTTGAATTTAGCGTAGAGGAGAGGCTTTTCTACCTCTTTAATGCCGATTCAATATTTATGGAGTTGTCTAGTTAGCGAAGGAAGGCTCGACCTATTCAAAGGGTCAACTTCGCAGGCTGTATATCTTTGAATAAAAGGAACTAAACAACCGTATATGCAATATTAACGTGTGCAATTTCAAGAATAGGAATTTTCCCAATTTAGCTATAACTTGCTGCCGCTAGAATCGTGGAAGGAATAGTCACTCCGGGTCACTGAGCATCAGAAACTTTAGATAACAGCAACATTTCACTTGTAGAGAATCCCACTCGACCTTTGAATACAAATTCACCAAAACTAAATTCCCGCCGATATCGAAATGTCGGACGTTGTTAACGAGATTTTGGATTGTTCCAGCGGTCGAGTCGAACAGTTAATTAGAAATAATGGAATATCCTAAATTCTACTTAAATTAGATACCTATTTGCACGAGCTCAAGTCAGTTTTTCTCTTTACAATATAATATTCGCGTTCCCTCCATGAAATATCTCAAATTTACAACCTCCATGAGCCCGGAAAGGTTTATACGGATGATTTTCCGTACCTCCAGTAACCCATCCATCCTTATTATACTCCGGCATTATTATGAATTTATAAATGTTTTCCGAATCGAGCCGCGCAATTTCCGGCGAATATCTCAATTTTACGAATGCGAGTCATCTGTTGAATCAATTTGAATATTTGCTCGGCTAATGATGCCTCCATTTCGGGCAATTTAGACCCCGAAGAGCCGCGTCGTCAAGGGCAAAACGGTTGATTAACTTGTCAAGTATGTCCCATCATTAATTCCATCCCCATGGGCGTCTCCCAATCACGACAAAACTCTTTATATTCTATTCCAATAATTCCGATAATTCATAAATCTTACGTTGGGAGAGAATTAATTTTTAATGGCCAGAAAATAGACAAGTGTATTGATAAAGAGTAGTAGAAGATGCAGAAAATACATTTCTTCCTTGGTATCTTTAAAGCTTTCCAATTCAAGAATCTGCATCACTACAATCTTCGTCAGTTTTTTAACTATTAATCGCGATTTTCGAGTTCCATTATCGCCCAAATTTTGCTACAATTTTACAGCGTTCATTTATCAATTCGATGCACTACAAGGTAATGCAAAAATGTCAAGAAAGACCCGTCTATGTACCTTGTATATCGGGGGCAATCCGAATTGCTATGTTATAGTAACCGCTGAATAATTAAGGGAAAGGTGATTAATAATGCGAGTGAAACAGAATTGAGATACATTAGTTGGAGGTTTATTCGACCGGGCGAGTTCTATTAGATAAATCAACGCGGGCGCGTTCTATTAATCACGAAATTCATCTATTATTTTAAGGACGAAGGGGGATGGGTTATCTCGCGTTAAGAAAAACTCGAAGATCGGAATTCGCCGGTATAATTTTCCGCCGAAGATCGGGGTGTGTTATTAAAGAAAACTATGAGGTTTTCGAGGGTTGTTGGAAGTAAAATTACCTGGCCTTTAGCAAATGAAAAAGCCACTCGAGACCCCGGCGTCCCGGCGAATTAGTATTCAAGTGAAGAATGAACGGAATAGGCGGACAGGACGAAAAGTTTTTCCGACCTTCGTTTTCGCCGTCGGTTTTCTGCGTTGTATCGAATTAACGGAATTAACCTAATTGATCGATTATACCGAATGTCGATGTTAACGTTACGCCTAAAATCATTTCCACACAATTAATTGCATTTCGGGGGCCTACTAACGCGAGAAATAAATTTTCGGACGTGTTCCCGAATTTTCCTGCTTAATATCCTACTAAATGAATTATGCAATAATGGTGTTTTATTAATACGAAATTTATTGTTTGTAGTTTGTATACCTAGTGATTTTTCTCTTCCAAACTAACGCAATTAATTAGTAGATATTAATTAATCGGTCGTCGCGATTCTCTGCGAATTTCAAAACTCAGGAGACACCTATTCCCATCGCTGAACTTCTTTTTTTTTCTCCCCTTTTATTTTAATTAATTCGACTTGCGATTCGTTCGCGAGAGGCGAAAAAAACGAAATGGAGTTTCGAGGTTTGCTTAGAAAACTAAAATCGAATTTGTTTTATTTTCTTCGGTAACTTTTCTAATTGCATTTGCCGGAAACACCGGGCGTTAGGACGACTTTACCGGCCTCGCACCATCCACTTCGCCTTTCCATTAATTTGCAATTGAATTAGTGGGATCAGATTTTACAACAGCGGTGCGCCCAAACCGCCTGAATGGGTTCTTTAACACTTACATGAGTACACATCAATATGCATTAGGTGCATTTCCTTAGTTGGGTGCAATTCGATTTATTTTTATTTGGTTTAATTGTATTTAAATTCGATTAATATAAAGGGAATATGTGTTAGATACGTCACTGGAACTATATCGTTTTGTCCTTTTAAGATAAAAGCATAGTTTTAAAATGAAGTTTTGCCTCATTTCGAATTGAATAAAACGCGAGTGCTGTGTTTCCGCCGTGTCGCAACATTAACGTGATTACGGTGAAAATGTAATGGAAAATTTGACGAACGGAAATTAACTGTAGGTATTAAAAATCTTGTATACATCCGTTTAACTATAACAACTTTCACTTGCTTATTAAACTTTACCTAAGTTTCCCATGAATATATAATTTAGGTAACCAGCATTTCGGGATATTTCTCGGAAACTCAAAAGTGGAACTTTTTTTACACGATGTAAGATTTAATTAAAAATTGATTCAATTAATAATTTGGAAGCATTGAAATTCCGTTTGTTCACCTAATCGCGAAGTTTGTTAGGAAGTTTCATAATTATCCGAGGAACTTTAATTCGATATTCTGAGGAGGCAATTATCGTTTTCTTCGACTCGATTTTTTTGAAATAATCTTCATTTATATTAAGTTTACGCTAATCTGGTGAAGACGTCACGAATTCGAAATATTTATAGCATTGTAGATTAGAATTTTTTTTACATAAATATCGTTTTCGCTCTTATTTATTAAATTTATTCTCTATACACCAAATTTTTTGCATCAACTCCAACCAAGCAAACGCAACAATTTGCAACAGATCCTCCCCATATTTTCTGTGAATTATATTTCACCATATTTAATTGGATCTGGCCGTTAGAGCGTTCTCAACAATTAATTTTTGGCTCTGACGCAAAGTCTATTCCGGGAAAATTATACATTAATGCACATTTTGGCCATTATCCAGCTCTTTGAAGGTCTGGGTCCGGGAGCGTTTTCGCCCATGGAAACAAACACACATCTTTTATTAGGCATTATCTACTGTTTCGCAAACTTTTTATTAGCTACTTCGGCGTGTGTTAATAAAGTTTTTTCATTGCGCCGACGAAAACTTAATTGGAAAAGTCGAATATCCTGTTTAATTGTCGCGTTTTCTTCGACACACACACACCACACACCAACAGGGTAATTAGATTATAGCGATTAGATCGTAAAAGCGTTTATACATTTTCCAGCGAATGGGCTTAATCTTCTTTGAGAGGATTTCGAATAAGAAAAATACGGTGTTGCGGAAGTGCTATTAAGTTCCGGAAACGTTTGGGAAACTAAGACAAAGGGATGCTGGTTGGTGGAGCAAACAACGTAATTGAGAGAATCGTTGCGATTCACCGAGGATTAGTATTTAATTGGCCTATACATCTACTTTCGATACATATCGGAAATAAAGCGATTTAAATCTAACAACTGTTTTAATAGGATCCGGATTTTATTGCTCGTAAATCAGATTTTTCCATTTCGCTAATGGAAAAATTCTAAAAATCACCGTGACTTTTACCGCTTTTCTAACGAACGATTTACTTCTTACTTTTCGGTACTTTCATATTTTTGATGTAAATTTCATTTCTCTCCATCATTTTTGATATCGTAATCTTTTAAATTCAAGTAGCTTCCCTCAAATAATTCCTTAACAAACAGCTTTTATATTTTCGTTTTTCAAAGTGTAATATTTTGTGCAGCACGCGGAGACACAGTGTAGTAATTGATTAATGGTTACTACAAATTTCCTGAGATAAATTCATGGTGAGTTGCAGTTTTATTATGACTCTACGTCATGTTTTAACGCAGGCTCGTTTCCGAAATTTTCTCGCGACAAGAACCAAAATAATAATGTCACAAGTGAAGGTATTTACGCAATTTACACTAGATTAAATTTAGGTATCTGCATAGAGCACCGGAAAACGAGAATTATGCGGTATATATCAGTTTCTAGTGAATTTCAAACAGGCTGTAGAGACTCGTTAAATCCGATCCTGCAACTGCAATCCGATAGCATGCAGCCCTTCTAACGAACGGTTTGCCTCGCGCATTCTTCTCATGTCCAGGTCATATTCCTCGATATAAGTGAAGCGAACATCTTTATTATACCCCATTTTGGAGAGCTCGCCCTTAAATTATTATCCCTCTTTCGTTCGCTTTGAAATTCCTGCTGGTAAGTCTCGTTTTTCGGCGCAAAAACAAGGGTCAGGAGTGCGCGTGATTGATGCCTGCAACAAGATCGCTTTATTCAGCGGATGAAAAGGTGGAAAGTTCGCGTTTGTTCGTTGGATGAAAGTGCATTTTGTATAGATATATGCTTTTATATCGCTCGAAACGAGTGGATGTTTTTTTTAATTAAACCATATCGCATTGTAACCAAGTGGTTAGAGATGGGTTTATTAAGTTTGTTTTTGTTAATGGTAGGTAGGTAGTTAATAAATTATAAAATTAGTGTTGCTCATTGGTATTCCGGGTTAATCTTCGGCTCATAAATTCCCAGCTTTAGCTGAACCTGAAAGGAAAGTCCGAGAGAAAAAAAAAAGTAAAGAGGAAATTCGGCTGATGCCTCGAACGACAATGGAATAATAAACGTCCTTAAACGCTAAGCTCCCCTTTGATATTTCCGTTCGACTACCTTTACCTGAACATCTGTATATAAAAACGAAACGTCAAATTTCATTTGGGTCGTAATAAAAAAGACGAACAAATTTTTAATATTTCCAGTCAGATTTTCGTTGCTTCTGTAGCGGAAAAAAAAGGGGCTTTTGTACGAGGAATGCCTTTTCCCGGCTTAAACGTTTGTAATGTTGTACGAACTCGTTAAGCGGCTTTTTAGCATAAAAAGGAAGCCCTAAATTCGTTTTCTTACTTTATAAATAAGAATATTAAAGGCATTTAGGTATAAGAAATGTGATTTTAATTCCTTAATTCACCTTATACATTCAGTATTCTGCTCTCTTTATAATAATATTTTTTCCAAAAGATATTCCGCGTGCATTTCCCTAATAATTAAGTTATACATTATCCAAATTTTACGTTATAATTTTATGTTAGTTTTCGATGTAGCTTTGCATCAACTTCGTTCATTCTCGAAGTTTCAACTTCGAAATTTAACCCGACAAAGTTTCTCTAGTCAATCAGTAAATAAACTTATCCCAACGAAACCTAATCTAATAATATCTTCGAAACCGCCGCGACTAAGCAGGGGTTATTTTTATTTCCGCGGACGTTTCTTAGGTAGGCTTCATTCCGAATCAACTCACGTTCTTTTATGGAAATTACCCTGTCACTTCTGACGCGCAAGTGGAAAACTATTCGCGCTTACCGCGAATCTAATGGAATGCTCCAGAGAAATATGAAAATGTAGGATGTAGGTATAATAACCAGACCTCGCCTAAAAACAGCAATAACAATTTGTCATCCTTTTTTTTCTCCCCTGCAGGTAGGATTTTCTATCCTGTCGAATAAACACGCTTCATTTAGTTTAACCTTGAAGTGTGAACTTCGAAAAAAATTCGAAATTACTCTTCATTTAAGTTAAAAATATAGTGTATTTGTAATGGGCCTATCGTGCGGTTTATTTTAACCCTAAACTTTAATTAAACCTCGTTATATCCGGGTTATTGGAATATTTCCATTCATACTGGTCAATTTAAAATCATGTCTTGTTCTCCAGAAACTTCATTATCGTCCAGCCTTCCCGAAGAGGTCAAACCGACCATCCAAATAGTTTCATTAACAAAACTCCTCCGCCGCTTTTTGCCGCCTCCCATCGACTTCCTGCCGTCCGGCTGAAGGTTGATTATTAACAATTAGATTACCCGGAATAAACGGATTAACTCCCAACCTGCGAGGCGAGTCCGGGATACCGGGATAAAGGCCAGATATGCACTATCGCTTATCTGGACAGTTCGGTATATGCAAATGCGATGGGTTTCGAATTCTCCTCCAGATGAGTGTCGTTTGTGAATAGTGTTTGGTTTTAAGATTGGCGCTCTCTTTGCATATTATTAATATTTTTTAACTCTACAACATTCCCATCCTTGATTTGTTAACTTAACTACAACTGCTCATGAAGCAGGCGATAAACATCTTCGCTGCTACTTGCATTAGCATGCTTAACACATAATAAGTAGCCTGTAAATTTCCGGGGGAAGTTTTCGGGGAAAATTTACGATCGGCTGTTTTGAAGAAATCGTCTGGTATTCCAGCTTTTACCGGCGTTTAAATAAATTAGTTCGGGTTTGTCTTTGCCGTAACAAAGCGCCGTTGCTCCGACTGATGTTATTAAAACTCCTGCGGAATTTACTTTAATAATGTAAGTACATACGCGAGTGCGCTGGCAAAGTTAAATGTAAGTCTTATTTATTGTTATATAGTCGAGTTGAATGTTCGGCTTGTATCAACAATATTTTTTTAACGGGCTTTTAAATGCGTTTGCGAGAATTCAATTTGAATGTAAAAACGGCTTTTAGTGTTTTGATTTCGTTTCTTTGCGTGGAAATGGTCGGCTCGTTTGCGTTTTAATTGCACTTGAATTATGAAATAGAGTATTTTAATTAAATGTAACATAATAATATTACTCTCTGTCGCTCCGGGTGGAGGCTTGTTTAACTTTTGCTGTCGCGTTGAAGGGAAAATTTCGAGTTTTTTTTGTGAATTTATGGTCCAGATTTCATGCAAATGGGTGGTATGCAAATCGAGCGAAGTGGTGAACATGCGTTTTAATTTTGCCAGTTGAATGGATTTCATCGAGATTCCTCCTACAATGTGAATAAATTTAATCCAAAGAACGAACAGGAGGAAAGTTTTATTAACTAAATAAATTATAGAGTTGAGTTTTAAGATGTAGCTAAAAACAGGGGTTATTATCAAATATGTTTACTGTTCGGAAAAACTCGCCATCTCTTCCATTAACTACTTAGTGTAAGTAACAAGCCTTTTCTTCGGGAATAAACATCGCCGGTATCAAAGAAAACATCAAAAAGTGAAACTTTTTTGCTCGGCCGGGCGTGCACCGTGCGTCTCTAAATGACAAGTTTTCTATATAAGAGCCATCGCTCTAATGGTCCTGTTTTGTTCCTCGTATACGACGAAAAAACCGGGATTTTTTTTCGTCGCATTTCTTTTTAACATTTCCCGCTGTTTCGCAGTTTATTCTCCCGCTTTCAGATAAGAAACCGAATAAAGAACCCGGCCTTTTCGAGCCCAACGACGCCGAATCCTCGCTAATTAATTTAGATTTCTTTGATTCCCGTATTTATACTATTAACACGAAATGTACAATTCGCGATTTAAAAACAACCCGCTCATCCAGAACAACAATCTAATTCATCGCGAATCTCCGCTCGCGCGATTACCATAAAGAAATGAATTTTTTAATGAAATCTCCCCTTCGTTATATACATTTTTTTCCATCCGAGCGAATTGTCAAATCCGGGTGTTCCATCCAGATGTTTCCTAACGTTCCGGGCAGTTAATAATATCGGATCGTTTTCCCGGATTCGAGACGTTCCCAACCCTTTCGCGTGGGGCCCGGAGGGCCCCTTCGATCAAACTCCGGCGTATGTGCGAAAACTCCGGTTCGATTTGAGTCATGTGTTTGGCCGATTGAACTCGATATAAAGCCGAATTTACGTTTCGGGTTAATTCGAGTTAGAGCGCTGTTACAAATGATGCGGATTTGGCTGATTTTTGAGCGCTTATCGTTTCGTTTGCGCGTTGAATGGTATGCTAATTTTGCTAATGCCCAATAGAAGTTTGATAAAACAAAGTGCGGTGAATTCGGAGTTATTTTGTAATGATACTACAATTAATGAAATTGTAGTGAATTATGTTAACGAATTTGGGGTTTTATTTTTAATACGATAAATCCGATTGGAGTCAAGACAATGGATATTTTTATGCATCGAAAATGTTTCTGTGTCGTAATCGACCGGAATTTGGGCTTTGAGCTGTATTAGTTCCATCTGAAATAACAAGGAATTAATGGAAAACAAACAATAAATAATCATGAAGCATTCCAGGGATTCTTTATTGTTTTAGCCGGTTTTTCACAAAAAAAATACGGGATTTTCCATTTAATAATAAAAAAACAATTTTAAGAAATCTTCATTTACACTTACGTTAAAAACTTGCACACATAACATTACATATAAGTACTTAGTTAATTCGTAAAAAAAAAAACATTAAATTTTGGGATCGGTGTTTTTGAGATTAACGAATTTCTCGGACAATTCCCATAACTTTTTAGCCTTCGAGACGTCCGTGGCTCCACTCGACAACCCCTTTTCCTTGCAATCCATAAAATACTTCCCAGTAACGTTCTTCACTTCCTCAGAACACGCCAGAAACACCGACGTTTGGCAACCCTGCAGCGGAGTCTTGAAGAAACCTATACAAAAAAAATAACACCATACTATTTGTCCATCAAATTTCTCACTACAATCACCTTTCACAATCAATTGCAATCCCCAGCTGAGCGGAACCGGCACATTCCTCCAGATACCCGAGTCGATCATGCCTGGATGGAGGCAATTCGCTGTCACTCCTGAACCTTCCAATCGCCTGGCCAGTTCCAAAGTGAAGCAAATGTTCGCGTACTTGGACACGTAGTACCAGTAAGGCGGGCACCAGGAACTCGCAGGGTTCAGGTTGTTCAAATTCAACGACGCCAATCGGTACAGTTCCGACGCCACGACCACTATCCTCGAGGATTCCGTCCGCTTGAGAAGATCTGACCGGTACAGGAAGGATGAATAAACTTGGTTAAATATGAACAATTGGGGAAAAATTGTTATTATTGTAGATAATAACTATACCTAGGAAAAATTATACAGTTTGGAAAAGAACTCACGCCCCACCAGGAAATGCCTTATGGAAACGACAATAGAGATGTCAAAACTGCAGTCGAAAACATGAAAAAGTTTTTCTTTTGGTAAATAAATAGGTTCAAAATCGACGAATCTCGGTAGGAATTTAAATCTACGAAAATGACGTGAGTATACCAATTTGACATTATTGAAAGATTCTATGTCATTTTCACTTTGAAGGTTAACAAAAGCTGTCAAATCGGTCATGTAGGAGCTTCATCTAGCTGATGAACAAACCTACAGAATTCTTTATTACTTCAAAAGTGATTCGAATCGAATGATCTATTTTTTGATCGATTTTACAGCAAATCTTTGATCAATAATTACAGCTGATTTTGGCAACTTTTGTTAACCTTCAAAGTGAAAATGACATAGAATCTTTCAATAATGTCAAATTGGTATATTCACGTCATTTTCGTGAATTTGAAATCCTACCAGGATTGATCAATTTTAAACCTCTTTATTTACCAAAGGAATAACTTTTTTATGTTTTCGACTGCAATTTTGGCAACTCCATTGTCGCTTCAATAATGCATTTCTCGGTGGGGCGTGAGTTCTGGGCCACCCTGTATTTTATTGCTTGCAGATGGTAGATACTTTATTTTGGAAGAAAACATGAATTTTGGTATATAATAAACGAGTTGCCGCATTGCAAATTAATTCGAAAGATGATGTTAACCTTGGAAGCTAAATGTTGAATATAAACTGCTCCACAAAAGTTTTGCGCAAATTTTGCGATTATTTTAAAAGTTACAGACTTTCTGACCACCAAATTTCCAAATATGCGAAATTAAATGTTTTCTCTCATATCTGAGTGAATTTTTTGCTCCTACCTCTACAATTCATACTAAATTTAGCGATTAAAAAACCTGCAACTTTTAAATTAACCTCAACATTCGTGAACCTCCTCAACTTTCGTGGAGCAGTATATTTTTGTGGTTCGCTCGCTTACCGATTAAAAGATGGGTAAGCAGGAACGGTCCGAAGTGATTGGTAGCCATCGTTACTTCAATACCGTCTTCAGTCTTTTTGAATTTATTTTCGGCGGTACCGGCGTTGTGTATCAGCACGTCTAACCTCTGCTCGGTCCTGTTGATATCTTCCGCGAATTCCCTCACCGATTTCAACGACGACAAATCCAATTTCTTCACGACGATTTGCTCGTTTTTCGTCGATCGCACGATCTCCTCTGGAAATGCATATTCAATGTTAAAATCAATGTTAAATTCTTAGCCTGCTGAAATCCAGTCTACCAGTGTACATTTAAATAGAACGTCGCGATCAATTCTAATAAATTTAATTGTTCTACTGGACTTCACACCGCGCTTTTGGTTCGGTTAGATTAAAAATCAAATAATTTCGACGGTTTCGATACTTCGACAGTATCAAAACGGGTTCAAATGGGTGAACATCGAGTCGATTAAAAAGAAATGAGAATTTTTAAACGATAATTTATTGAAAAAATATCACTAATATTAAAATAGAATTATGTAGATATGTCTTTTTGCCACAATGGCTTGAAAAAGAAAGTAAATTCTAAGAAAATAATAAAAAGGAAACTCCAAAAATAAACTTAAAGATTATTTTAAAACAGAAAATAAAAGAACTCAAAAAAATAGTCCACCGCTTTCTGCTAAACTATAGCCAAACCTGTCATACAGATGTCATCCCATATTACTGAGCTGAGGTATAATTCTAGCTGAAAATTGAATTATTTTTTCCCTTATTTCAACAAAATTTGTTGCTGTTTCAAAACTGTACCTACCGATACACACATTTTTTGAAATATCCCCAAAAAACCTATTAAATGTAGTTTCTAAATAATTTTGTACCTCATACCTAACACAAATAACTTTGTACCTCTACAAATCGCGGTGTGAAGTCCAGTAGAACAATTAAATTTATTAGAATTCATCGCGACGTTCTATTGAAAAGTACACTGGTAGACTGTATTTCAGCCGGCTAAGAATTTAACATTGATTTCCCTATTATGCGAAATTAAATTTCCAACGGTGTATAGGCGCTTATTGACCGAGGAGGTTGCTTTACTAACCTTTGACTTTTTCGCCCGATTCGGCGTTCCTGCAGGCGATGAGGACTCGCGCCCCCCTTTTCGCCAGCTCCCTGGCCGTTTCTTTGCCGATGCCGCCTGTTGCTCCCGTCACTATCACCGTTTTGCCCTTCATTTCGGCCTTTTCGTGGAAGTATCCGCACGTTACGTAAGCGTAGAACTTGAGCAGAGATACAGCGGTCAAGAAACCGACCACCAGCAGGGCCGTTAGAGCATGGAATGCCGGGTGTTTCAATACGGTGAAAAGCAAATCCGCGCCGATCATACTAAAAACGGTAATTTCGTTCGATTATTGTTATCTACAATGCTGATGGAAACCTGTATACGAAATTTTTTCGAAAGCCTTAAAGGAGACAACGCGAAACTTTTCCGCCGCGATTCCGCAGCGATTCCGCAGCGAAACTTTCGCGTTCGTCTGTGGGATTTTTTTAACAAAGTCCTGCGAACCAATGAAGGGATCTTTTGTAGTTTATACAGATTAGTATTAACACAATGATAATATTAGTTATAGCTTCTGGTAACATTATAATCTAGTGAGTTATTTAATTTATCTTCGATGTAATTCTGAATCATTTTGCTGAATTTAATTAATTCTGGATTGAGTTTTATTCAAATTAAATAATTACGTATTTTACGCGCTTTGTAGAACTAGTATGCGTGTAATTAATTACGATTATTACGTTATTATAGAGAGCAAATGTGAGTTTACCGATGTTTTATAGTTCATACTCGTTGTAATTAACTTTAGCGTAATATTGTATATATTTTTTTCTGTAGAATACTTGCTGTTTAAACAAATTAGTGTTGATAGAGAAAGTCGTTAAGTATTTCGTAAACTTGAGGTACAGTTAGATATTTAAATTGTTTTGTAATGGACTTGACCTAAAAGTATTGAAAATTAAATATTTTACTAAAAGAGTAAAACTAAAACAAATTTATACGGATTATTATACAGACTTTTCAAGCTTATTAGGATATTATGTACCTACTTAGGTGAAAATATCTAATTTGCTAATGTTTTTTTGAGAGTAATTTCCATAATCCTCGTTGGATTTATTATTTTATCCACTGAGGTAATGAAAAATGTAACTTCTACCATTTTCTAATAATTTTTGTACACCATTATAAAAATTTTAATTATACGAGTATTATAGCACTGTAATTTTAGAGATGATGTTTGAAAATTTCATCAAAATCTACTAACTAAAAATATATAAACCATAATTATATTAAATTATTTAATAATATGTTAAATGTACAAAACAAGGTTGCAATTTGCAAAAATAAGAGGAATTACCAAACACGAAATTCGTTGTAGCCGAACAAAAATCTGCTTAATGTATTCGCTGTAAAACCCAAAACCGTGCTAAATTTATTAATCATCTACCAATGACCAAAAGTTAATATTTCGACAACAAATAATGATCACCTTGCTTTAATTCCACACAAAACCAACAAAATTATTAGTTATAAATAACACTAAAATAAATTCTTCTTCAAAAATCAAACTAACCAAACGTTATCCACACCACGTTATACCTACACATTGACTGACCGGTCGAATGCCAACGCGAATTCAAGAACACCGAATAACACAATACACCTACCGTAAAATACTCGAAGAGGACTTTCACCTGAAATAACCGGCACACCGACGAAAGAAATATAACCTGCTAGGTTATATATCGGAGAATACCATCAAGATGGACACGTAAGCACAACGTCCATTATTTACGCTTAATGTGAATCGCAATTAACGCGTTTCGAATTTGATTGATTTCGCAGAAATTACCGATGCATTGATTTTTCGCTGTTATGCATAACAAAATTGCTCAGTATAATAGAAACAGTACTGTTTGGTTCTTGTTTTATTTGTTTAAAGCATACAAATACATTTGTAGAAGGTTAGAGAAACAGTAGAAACAGTAGTTTGGTTCTTGTTTTATTTGTTTAAAGCATACAAATACATTTGTAGAAGGGTAGAAACAGTAGAAACAGTACTGTTTGGTTCTTGTTTTATTTGTTTAAAGCATACAAATACATTTGTAGAAGGGTTTTAGAATAGTGTAGTATTTTTTTCGCGCCGTCCAACTTCATAAATCGCAGCGGAAAGATGTAAAAAAAGCGGGAAAGCCGGATTTTATTTTTCGGCGCTGTTGTTTAAAGCGAAATTAACCACTCGACGGCGGTTCGGTCGCAATCCGGTAGGCATAAACGGGCGGAAATTTACCGGCCATAATTTTTTCCGCTTTATTTTTTAGTATCTCATTGAATAAAATACCTTCGCATTTTCGCGACGCGTCGAAAAACCGGCGCCATCCCAACAAGCAGCCGTTTAAAAGGATAATTAATGTTCCTTTTTTTTTCAATTTAAACAGTGCAACATTACTCATTTGCGATGGAACTTACAACGGTTATTTATTTTACCAGAAATTTCCTGTACTTTTTTCGGAGGTGTTAGATTTATGTTGCATTCAACACAACTCATTCGAATACATCAAAGCATTATTAAATGTGATACAGTGCAGTAGTAATCCATATAATTTAAGATTTAATAAACAGGAACCTTCTAGCCGGTCTAACTATCCTCTTAGTGCAAGTCCATATTAAAGAGACTTCTCGAAACAAGAGATGTATATATGTGTACTCCGGAGCGAAGCACTTAGCACTCGTGCGGATACCGATGCAGGGTTAAATTCCTCCGCTTATAAATAATGCATGGAGTTTACCGTTTCACGTAACGAGTGCTGCTAATTTATTGTCAGACTGCTTAGTTATTAGCGCGAGACTCTCTCCATAAAGGCGAGGAAGCGGTTTTTAGTTTTTCCGGAGCGCATTCCAGATATGGTTGGGTATTATTACAGCTGAAATGTTTAGGTACTTACGCTAATTAATAAGGTATTATCCTATTTACGCTTCTATTTTAAGAAAAATGATAACCATTACGGAGAACTGAAATTTAGCAGTATACTTAGACAGGAATGTATAATTAATTGTATCAAAACAGAAAAGAAGAATCATTCTGACAGGAGTGTATTGACATTTTGTTTTGTTTGCATTCGATCAACTCAAGAAATTTCCAGTTAAAATTTATGAACCGCGCGATTTTGTGACATAATGCATCCGGACAAATTAACTGTTGATTGGTAATTATGTCATAAGAAGCGAGGAAGATCTTTTTTTCATTTTCATCAGCACAAATATTCGCCTAATAATCCCCGAAACGAATACTGCAGATGAAACGCAGTTAGTAATTATTTAAATACTTTTCCAACTAGAAATTGATTATTCTAATTTTTAATTAACAGAAAGTGCAACTCCTTCTACTAATACTCGAGGTTCTGTAGCTACTAACGCTACTGCTGCTACTGCTGCTACTGCTGCTACTGCTGCTACTGCTGCTACTGTGGTAATCGACACCAGCGGGGAATCAGGTTATGAAGTAGAAGATGTCAACATCAATATCAATGAACAAAGAGGTAATTGTACATCTTTGAACAATTATACAACTAACTTTATTTATATATAGCGAGATCACGAGCCTCATCTCAACTAACTAGGAAAATACTATTAGACGACGATCAAATTACCGATAAAGATGACATCCAATCTACTACCCACGAGGATAGGAACCAACCGGTAAATTTGTGGAAGAAACCCGCCTTCACTCCACTACTACCTCCCATCGAAGAATGCCCGCCCGAATGCCCCAACAAAAGCCTCATACCGAAATGTTCCAAATGCTTCCAACCCCTGCGAAGACCCATCGGTCGCTGTAACTGCAAACAGTTACCCACCTGCGAGAGTTCCTGCCAGCACTACCCCGTTTGCCCGGCGATGATCTCCAGATCGGTGTTCCCATGCAACGAATTTTCCATGCAAACTTGCAGCTCCCCCGTTTGCAGGCCCGTACCGTTCGATTCCCACGGTTGCCGAACCACCCAGACCTTCCCCCAGACCGATTTTCCCGGTTGCTTCGACAATTATTGCTTACAGAGCGCTCCGGTGATGAGACACAAGGCCGTGCAAACGCGAGGACAGGACGATTTTTCGGTCAACTTCGTTTCCTGCGATCCTGGAATTGGAATGAAACGGGATTGTTGCGTGATGACTTTCGATGATCTACCACAAACGTGTACAATCGGTACATACTACAATGAAGAATTCGATTGTAGTATTAAGCCTGTGGTGGAGAATGCTTGTTGTAAGTGCACGAATTTTCCGGAACCAATCGACCAGATTTCGCTAGCTCCCGGTAGGGAAAGTCGCCGGATGACTTTCAAAGAAGACGATAAAAGCCGTCGATCTACCTTCGTCGAGGATCTCAGCCAGCGAAGCGTGATTCTACAGAACGACGAGAAGGAAAGGGAGTGCTCGATGAACTGCAGGTTTCTCGTACCGACCAAATACACCTGCAGGGATTGCGGTAGAGAACACGAACCGGCCAAAAGCGCCTTCGACGGGTCCTCCTGCAATTGCGCCGTCGGACCGGACCCTCCAATTCTATCCTCGAAGTGCAATTTTTGCGATGCACCGCCCAAATGCAATTGCGGAATGCCCAACGCCAATAATCTCCAATCGCAACACTGCTCGTGCGGTCTGGAATCGCCGCAATTGCAACCGCAACAGCCGCTTCTTTATCCTGTTCAGTCGAATTTTACGCAGCAACCGCCGACGATGGGCTTTCCGGGGACTTTTAAAAGCTTCGCCGGCCAGAATTCGAATTTACAGAACAAATATACGGCGTACGAGCCGCCGAAATACTTCATCGTCAACCAATTTACTTGTACTTACAATAACGAAGATGATAAAATAACTGAAATGGAATCGTCTGGATGCTCTTGCGTCAAATGCAACAAGGATTGCTGCGAATGCACCTCCCCTTACCTCACCGACGATCCGATTGCAGTTGATCAAAGCACTTCTATCGGTATATTAAACAACACCCAAGACGAGCAAAGTTTCAGATTCTTCCACTTCGAATACAACGTCAACAAATGCGAGAATTCTTGTTATTGCAGCGACGATATCAAATGCAGCTCGAATTGCATACGGAACAGGACCAACAAAAGCACGCAGTTCGGGAAACTCCTTCGACTAAACATCGACAAATGCTCCTGCGACGAATCCGTGAAATGTTCGGCCGAATGCATCAAATACCAAGATAGAAACCCCGTCACCTATCAGCACAAATCCAACCAATACTCCCTCGACAACGACAACTTCGAACAGTCCAAATTGAACGCTCTTTTGAACAACATCGTTTCGAACCTGAAGGATAACACCTTCAAAACCTCGAATAGCATCTTGAAGTGCACCAAACACAAGTACAACCGCGAATTCGACATGCGCGGCTCGAATTTGGAGTCCATCGAAGAGGAATCGATGTCTTACGAGCTCGCGCCCGAGCACACTTCGTCTCATTGCGCCGAAAAATCCACTCCTGCAAGCGATTTTAACAGTACAAAATCAACCAAGCAACCGAAAGAATTCGACATCGATAAATGCTATTGCAAAGACACTTCCAAGTGCGCTTCTAAATGCGTTAGACACAAAATCTCGAATAGAAGTAAACCCGATTCGTTCGATAATTCATCCATGTACGATAAAAAAGTACCTAACAAACAACAAGAAGGTCCGATTGCGAACCGATTATTCGAGCGCAAGCAATTCGATCCGGCGAAATTCATTCCCAAATGCGACGCGATCGTTTACAGAACGAACTTGCCCGCCAGTTATCATCAAACTGAAACTTGCTTCTGTTTCGAGGACATTCCGGAAGGTTCCTGCTACGACAACGAAGCCGATTTAAGTTGCCAAACGGACTGCGACGTCCGAAGATGTTGCTCGTTTTGCTGCAACTTCTCTCACAGCTCCAACCAATACTGCATCGAAGACAATCCATGCGAATCGGACGAAAACGCCAATTATTATCAAACATCCTGCTGTAAATGCGATGGCGTTTCCGAGCAATTCTGCCGGTTCGTTTGCAGCCCCGATTGCGACATCTACAAACAACACCAGGAATCTTCTAACACCAACGAGTGCGACACTCCTCGATACACCTGCGAGGAATGTTGCAAGTTCTCGAACGAGGATACAGCAAACAGCAAATACAGGACTCCCCAATGCTCCCCAATACCCAATACTACGCAGACGAATTCCGAGAACGAGATGATTCGAATATGCAGGGAGTGCTGCGAGAGGAACCAGAACGTGATCGATTCGGCTCTGAAGACAGGTACTTCGTTGGAATGGGAATCCTGCTGCGTGGAGGCGAAAGAGCCGCCTTGTCCCAGGCGAACGGAGGGTTGTCCCGACGTGAATTTCTGCGATAAAAACCCTTTGGATATATCGGAGAGCGAGGCGGAGATCCTCATCAGTTCGTACGTGCCCCAATCCAAGCGGACTTCGAGGACTTCGAGGACTTCGAGGACTTGGAGAGAGTCGTCTAAAGAGGCGAATGGGGGTTTCGGTGAACGAAAGTACCATTATCTTATGACTGATTCGTCTACGGAGAAGGCTTTGTCTTTCGACAAACCCGCGTCTGGTTTATCTGTAAGGGTTTACCGTGTAAGTATCTATTAATAGTTGGTGTTGAGGAATTTGCGAGGTTAAAAGGTTTTGGTTTTCTAGAAGGGATCATCGAGAGCATCGAAAGGATCCAAAATGGCTAGGTCATCGAAAGCGAATGCCACGAAAGTAGCCTTAGAGGTATATGTGAATATATTTCTGATTTAGTACGATTTGTTAGTACCTTTTCCGGTATATTTTAGGCGAACAAAAGATTGGTTTTGGACGAACAGCAGAAAAATTCCCCCGTTATTAATCGAAAACTTAGTCCTCAATACGAAGGTCAGTTCATGGTCACTACTCTTTTCCTATATTTTTTCTAATAAATTGCAGGATATTGAAACATCTCTCTATTATTTCTAATTTTTATTTTCCATTAATTATAATGATAATTTACTTATTATTTTTTTTACGAAGATGATAATCATAGTGGTATTACTGGACCCTTTCACGATGACGGAATAGACGATGATGGATCTATTCTAACGCAGGGCGATACTTCAACTAGTAAGTAAGTAAAAATCAATAAATAGTTACCATGTATTAATTGTTCGTTGTAGAAAAGGGGAAATCAATCGGCAAAACATACCCTCGCTCTTTGAAGACACATTAGTGAAGCAAGATAAGCATAGAACGGTTGCACTTCAATCGAAAGAAGCCGGCGAGAGCAGGCCTAAGAAAGACGAAAAAAAGTCTCATAAATGGTTTAAATTTTTCAAGAAAGATAAGAAAAATAAGAAAACTGTATCAATAGAGCAGTTGTCTCAATACTCTGAAGTGGGGAATTTTCAGGAACGAGGGAAAACGGAGAGGTAGGTAGGTATAATTGTTATTTTGATACACTGGGATAGAATAGATATATTTTTTAGTGATCAATTTGTAGAAGATTACGATGATAAAAATACCGATAATTTAAATTATCGTCGAAGACCGTCTCCAATTAGTAAGCAATACACAAATCTTATTTCTTATTTGATTAGTAATACGAAAAACTCAATTATACAATAACTTCTATTGACTGTAATTAATTTTATTTTGTTTTTTAGAAAAACCATTTTCCGAAAAAGATACGGTGCTTAACAAATATTTGGATAATTTATCGGCGGCGCATTATGAAGTTCACAAGAAAAAATAAAGATCAATAACAACACTAAGAATTTTACCAAACATAACAAAATATATTTATGTATTGTTTTTTTTTAAATAAATAAATAAAACGTTTGAAGGATTTTACATAAAAAGGCATTTTGTTTTGAGATTTCTGAAAAATTGACAACGATTATGCATTTATAAGTTTTTAATCACCGAAATACTGGTTGCCTACCTAATAGGCAACCAGTAAATCGATTTTCCATCGATAAATGTAATTCTGGTTGTCTAACTATTGTATTAGTAAAGCGCGAGTAATAATTATCAGGAGTAAACCTCTTCATACATTCTGTTCTCCTAATACGAAATTTCAAATTCGCAAATTTTTAACGAGAAATTTTCGAACGATGTACAAAACTATTCTTCCGATTTTTACAAATTGCCTTGAAAAAGTTTTGCGTTTTTTTTTCAATAAATTCGAGAAAAGTTTTGCGTTTTTTTTTTAATAAACTCGAGAAAAGTTTTGCGTTTTTTTCAATAAATTCGAGAAAAGTTTTGCGTTTTTTTTTCAATAAATTCGACAAAAGTTTTGCGTTTTTTTTTTAATAAATTCGAGAAAAGTTTTGCGTTTTTTTTTTCAATAAATTCGACAAAAGTTTTGCGTTTTTTTTTCAATAAACTCGACAAAAGTTTTGCGTTTTTTTTTTTAATAAATTCGAGAAAAGTTTTGCGTTTTTTTTTCAATAAACTCGAGAAAAGTTTTGCGTTTTTTTTTCAATAAACTCGACAAAAGTTTTGCGTTTTTTTTCAATAAATTCGACAAAAGGTTTACTCCTGATACTTATTACTCGCGCTTTACTAATACAATAGATAGGCAACCCGAATTACCGAAATTCGATTAAATGGTTGCCTTTGTATGTATTGCTTCGAGCAGCAGCGCGATTAATAAGCGATTAATAAACTTCTGAATTGGTATGTCACGTTACTTGTCTACAAATGTTATAAATGGATATAAATTTGAAAGCATAGATCGTTCGTACGACAAAAGAAACCAAACATTTAACTGAAACCCATTTATTTCATGTTTGGAATACTGTCAGTTGTCAATGATGCCAAATGAAAACTTCTGTTTTTGTAATGTGGCCTAGGCTATTACGGCTATTCACTTATTTAAATAGAATCACAGGCAAATTATAGATTACCACTTTACAATTATCGGTAACGTTATATTGTTTTAATTCAAAGTTTTTGCCGGTACCTATAAGCTTTCATAATATAAATATTCTAAAAACATCAATAGATTTGACGTATGTCATATGTCATACAAAAGTCAACTTCAACAGCTCCACCTAGCATCCTTTTTGGATAAAACGATTCCTTCGACCACGTTTTTCCGAGCCGTATTCACCTCAAACGTAAGTTTTCCTCTATTTTCGCCGCATTTTCTCGCCAATTTCGACTTCGCAACAGTCCGAAACCTAAGCTCATCAATAAAATCGTTTCAGAAAACATGGGTCGCGTTCGTACCAAGACGGTAAAGAAAGCCTCCAAGGTAATCATCGAGAAATACTACACACGCCTAACGTTGGATTTCCACACGAACAAGCGGATATGCGAGGAAATCGCCATCATCCCTACGAAACCTCTTCGTAACAAAATCGCCGGATTCGTCACGCATCTGATGAAACGTCTCCGACACTCGCAGGTAGGTTATCTCATAAATCACATCAAATTAACTCGATAATAAAATATATAATTACGTAGGTACGCGGTATATCGATCAAGTTGCAAGAAGAAGAGCGCGAAAGACGCGACAACTACGTACCCGAAGTATCCGCTCTGGAACACGATATCATCGAAGTCGATCCGGAGACCAAGGAAATGTTGAAAATGCTGGACTTCAACAACATCAGCGGGCTCCAATTGACCCAGCCCACCACCAACACGTTCAACAGACGTCAATAGATGTTTAATTTTTTTTTCTTAATTAAAGATTTAAAAGTATCGTAACGCGTTTTTTCGAGTGGAATAGATACTTGTACTAATTTATTTATTTGTATAATAGTTTAAATGTATTGATCGGGTGGAAATTTAGTTCTCGATGGTTCGTTTACACTCGCAGCCTGGAAATATTACGGATGCTTATATCGAACCTATTAGGCATTCGTTAGTGCTTACTGGTAGTGATAAAATCCTTCCTACGGTACTAAAAAACGAAGTTATAGCGTATAAAATAGGTTTTAGATAATCCATCGGGCCTCGCTCGGGGATCTTCTTCGGTTCGAAGAACATTTGCACCAAATTGTTGCCGAATATCAGATATATCAACACGGAGGCGAGGAAAATGCCGCAGGCCGCTCCCAAAGCGAACAAAACCGCTATCAGTTGGTTCGGAACTTCTACAAAAACATTCCGATCGATTTCTACGTGTTACAATTTGGCTCTTCGTTGGAAATTTACTGTTTTTCGCGAAACTCCCCTGCCTCGTTTCCACGTAGGAAGAGTCCATTTCGCTGTTATCGTCGTACAGATACGTTTGTCTATCGGAGGGTAGTTCCTTATCGTTGGTTAAATTGTATTTCGAAGCGAACACCGGAATCGTCCACGATCGTTTCCACGTCGGAGTTTTCCTCAAAATTGTATACTTGTCTTTCAAACGGGCATCGGTATTCCTGCAAGACATTTTGTAGGTATTCGAATTTAACTGTTTTCTAGCTTACTCTGCCGTTCTGTAGGTATTAATTCCGTCTATAGTACCAACTTCGGTGCTGTAAATTAAATCGGGCAGGTAATGGGAGTGTTAAAGGATGTTATTTGTAGTGTACATTACTCAATATTGTCGTCTTTCGATTTCGAATAGGAACGTTTTTGGGACGTTTTGTGTGTGTAATCTAATTCGCAATCTTTCTTGTTCTTTCTGCAAACACAAATGTGTTTTAACTGTAAGGTATATAGAGGGTGTCCCGCGTAATTTGAGGTCCTCAACTCGGGACACCCTGTAAAAGGTAATTAAAAAAAAACAGCATACTTTGCGAAAGTGCTGGAATTATTCGAGGAAACCGCGCTATTATTATGCACAGATAACTCCGATTGGGCTTTCATGTAATCCTTTTGTTCGTAACTATAAAAATCCATTGCAATTCTAATCGTATAAACAAAATAATTGTATTTTACCCTATATTGGTATGATTAGCGTAGTTTTTTCTCTTTGTAGCGTAGCTTTTCTTATTGTTGTTGTAAGAGGTAACTAACTTCCTTAAACCGTAATCGATCAGCCTGGAATGTTAAAGTTAAAATTATTTACGCGCTATATATACTGTTAAATGTACTCTTTTTCGTGTTGCAGGCCTTCGTTGGGCAAATTCGGGGCTACGCCGGTCGATTTTTTCCTCTTCCAAGCAGCACCGGACCTAAAACAACATTTTATTAGATAGTAATAGAAATACTGGGAAGCCATTACGCACCTTAAAGGGTTTTTGAAGCTCTCGCTCTGCTCCCGCAAATCCAAGTAATCCTCATTTACTGAAACATCAAAATTGTTCCAATATGAAAAACCAGTTCGTGTACTTACTGGTAATTTTCGGCGACTGATTTACCGGCATTATTAGATCTCATTGCATGTTCGTTGTTACTTTAAAAAACCGCACAAAAAAGAACTCGAAAATCGTATAAAGTGTCAAAATTGACACTTCAAATTGACAACGCTCGCCTACTTTGTGATTATGAAAAAATTTTTAAAGTGAAACGCATTCCGAGCTCCTATTGGTCAGTCTGGAAAAAATGTTCGAGCACAGGACGATATTATCTAATTAAACAGCATTTCGTATTCGAAAAAAAGTTTATCACATACAATTCAAGTCTATCAAACTTTTTCTTTGTTGAAAAATAAATATACTCCTTATTAATCTACCAATTCTACTTGAACAAGAATGCCCAAACTATTGGATAATACTCTTACAGTGTTTGCAAGTCGTAGCGAGATTTCACTAAATCTAACGATTTTCATTTTGGCAACATCGTAAGTGGCATCTACTCTATCTAGAACTTAAACAGATCTCGGTATAAAGTTGATGTGAGATCCGCTTAATCGTCGTTGATGGATGATCGGAGACACGTCTTTGTAAAATTGCAACAAAAATATCGCGATGACCATCACGGAAAATCCGCAAAAAGCTCCCAAGATGTCCGTCGTACTCATTCGCATCCACTCTTCAAACAGAATCGAAGAGGCTATTATAACTAAACTAGTGAATAGAACGTAGTAGATCGGAGTGACTACTGTGGTGTTGAACAAATCCAACGCTTTGTTCAAGTAGTTCATTTGAACGCAGATACAGAAGACTACTATAACGAAGAGAACTGTCGGTAATATCAGATATTGTTCGGCTTTCGGTAGAGCTGAAATATACACGAATTAACTCAATTATTTTCTGATATAATCTGATACAAACCTGAATTTTCTTTCAGAGACAATCCCAACGCTTTACAAGCCATAACGGTTATGCTACCGATCGAAGAGCACAACAACAAGTATATTACCACGTACTGGGTGCCATATCGAGGACCCACGAAAATCAAAATTAAAACAACCAAAATCAGCACGGAAATTAAGTAGTTAACGAACGCCACGTTTTGTACTTGCTTCAGAAGCTCCGAAACGGTCAACACTTGCTCTTCTTTTGGGGAATGTATCACCATCACGATCGATCCGATCAAACATAAAATGCATCCTAACTGAAAGCAAAAATAAATAGTCTGAACAAATAGGATACGATGCAACGTCTGGCAACACTGGCGCCCTTTTGACGTTAACAATTTGTGACATTTGTCTAGATTTACTTTTACATGGCCAACTGATACTAATACTAACCTTCCCGAGTAGGTTTAATTTTTCGTTTAAAAAATTAGTAGCTAATACAGCCGAAACGAGCACGCTTAGGGCGCCCAAAGGTGTTACTAGCGAAGCCGGTGCGAAAGCGTAGGCTGCAAAATTGGCCAGTTCTCCTATTCCCACTGAAAACGATCATAATATTAGATAATTCGCTTGGTAAATAATGTAATAAAGCTTGCTTGTTATGAGTCCTAACCACCACATCCAATCGAAGAGGTAACCGAAGCCTCCGGCGCCGGCTCGTACTCCGCCTCTTTTGCTCAATCGAATCAAGGAAATCTTCTTTATTATGAAACTGGAGCCGATGAAAAGGGACGAGCTCAACGCTAACGCCAAGCCGGCGTAAAATCCGGATTTACTGTGCATTTTCGAGTTGATTGGTTCCGTGTTTACTTCCATAGATGCATTGATAACAATACTGTAGGAGCGTCAGTGTACATACGAGGTTACTTGTAAGCTTCCTAATCACTCATTGTACTGATAAGATAAAGATTTTGTGTATTTTATCGTTGCGAACTTATTATTGGAGTGGTTAATCATTGTGGGATGTTTGAAAATATTAGGATTATGAAATTGGCGGTTTACATAACCTCATTTTTTCTTCTTTTTTTTAAGAATTTAATAATTTTTATCTTTTCTTCTTTTTTTTAATATTTAAAACTAAAATATTGACATTTGACATTTTTAAACTAATGTCTTACTAGGTAAAGGCCGCTAATTGTGAAACAGACACAAATCAAATTGCGAGTAAAACAAAGAGAGGCAGCGGTAGACAAAGAAAACGTAGCGAACTTGTCGGGTCTTGTCCGATCGTGATTCCCGATGATTAGTTGTCAAATTTGTAGGTTATGAGATAAGGTGGTGTCTAATTTTTTTTCGTACCATTATTTCACCTGAAAAATAGATGAATAAATAATACGGGAGATCAATCGGAACTTTAGAAACTTGTGTTTAGCAACAACTCGAAATTAATCGGGGCATCAGCGGTACAATTAGTGAATGTGTTCACCTACAAATGTATAATGTCAATTTTTATTTTAAGAGCAAGGATATCAAATACTTGAAAAGTAATCTTATAAGTTCGCCGAAGTGACGTTTTATTATTACCGAAACGAAATCCATCCACGAAAGATTACATTTTCGATTTCTATTAACACCAATAGCGAGGATAAAAAGGGTGAGCAAATAAATTCTAATTATGCAACGAATTCAATTTCGCTTATCTTATTATTTTCTCTGATAATCCCGCGTTAGTTGAAGTTTCTCTAAAATTTCGAATAATCGTTTTATCTACCGTTCAATTATTTACTTAATTAAATAAATATTACTGTTTTTATTCAAAAGTTATCTCCAACAACAACTCGATGAGAATTTTACGAGATTTTATCTTATCGAACGTTCAAATATTGTAAGTATTTTTGTGTATTGTATTTATAAGAAAATCCAAATTTCCAGACCAACTGGATCGACAACCCTCATGCACCGTTGCCTCTTACTCTACCTGACGTGAGTCCAAAACAACCCACCGATCTGGCACAGCCAACGATGTGATTGAACCCGACCGATCGGTGATTGTCGATCGGTGATCGGTGATCGGTACCTATCCCGACGCCATGGACAAGCCGGACCAGAAGCAAAAGTTGGCCAAACGCCAGGCGGCCTCCGACGCGTACGGCCTCCGGTTCAACGGCCACGCCGCCGCCTCCGTCGTCATGATGGTGGGCCCCAACTACAGGGTGGGCAAGAAAATCGGCAGCGGCAACTTCGGCGAGCTGCGCTTGGGCAAGAACCTCTACAACAACGAGCACGTCGCCATCAAAATGGAGCCGATGAAATCCAAGGCGCCTCAGCTGCACCTCGAGTACCGCTTCTACAAGTTGTTGGGCAGCCGCGAGGGCGTACCGGACGTGTACTACTTCGGCCCCTGCGGCAAATACAACGCCTTGGTGATGGAATTGTTGGGGCCCAGTTTGGAGGATTTGTTCGATATGTGCGATCGAAAGTTTTCGTTGAAGACCGTTCTAATGATAGCTATACAGCTGTTGCATCGTATCGAGTTCGTGCATTCGCGACATTTAATCTACAGGGATATCAAACCGGAGAACTTCCTCATCGGTCGATCGGGCTTGAAGAAGGACAAAATTATACATATAATAGATTTCGGTTTGGCTAAAGAATACATCGAATTGGAAACCAACAAGCACATACCGTACAGAGAACACAAATCTCTAACAGGCACCGCCAGGTACATGTCGATTAACACCCATTTGGGCAAAGAGCAATCCCGTAGGGACGATTTAGAGGCGCTCGGCCACATGCTCATGTACTTCCTACGAGGCTCCCTACCCTGGCAAGGCCTCAAAGCCGACACTTTGAAAGAAAGATACCAGAAGATAGCCGACACGAAACGCTCCACTCCGATCTACCTGCTCTGCGAAGGCCACCCCGAAGAACTGGTCTCTTACCTCGTCTACGTGCGACAGCTCGACTTCTTCGAAACGCCCGACTACGAGTACCTGCGCGAGCTGTTCGTCTCGCTGTTCAAGAAAAAAGGCTATTCGGACGACGGCGAGTTCGATTGGTCGGGGAAGATGGGTTCCGCTGCAGCGGCTCCGGCGAGTTCGAGCGGACTGGATCGGGTGTTGGGCAAGCAGGCGGGCGGCGCCTCGAACGGGGAGCTGGTGCAACGGGAGGATCCGACGGCGGGGCGCAGCGAAGCGCCCATCGCGCAGCAATTAGACGGAGACGGGGTGGACGAGACGAAGTGCTGCGGGTTCTTCAAGCGGAAGAAGAAGAAGGGCAGGACGTCGAAATGACTGCAGTTTAGCGAGACTGATCAGCGGTTGGTGTTGTTGTCGTCGCGCCGGAGCGTTACTTTGAATTGATTTCGTTGTGCGAGGTGAGTTCGATCGGCTGGATATTTGTATCGGGATATTAGGTGGTCGAGTTTTATGGCGATTGTGGTTGCGTTTCCTTAGGTATTTCTATTAGGTTAGTACCGCGGTGTTATATTTCTAAGGTCTGGAAATGTGGGTCGAAAAAGTGTTCCGTTATTCGAGGATAAAACGGGGTTCCTAAAACGGAAGAAACGGAAATAGAATTAACATTAGGAAAAGTTATATTCGAACTAAAAATAGATAAAAAATTTAAAAATATACTTAAATAAGCGATGATTTTGTTAACATCTTTCCTCAAGTATCTTCGGTTAATATATTCCTCCATTTTCTCTTCGAAATGTCAAAAAATAATTTTTCAAGTTTTGACAGCTCGAACTGTCATTTCACAACAACCGCGATTTTTATGTATCGAGACTCTGATTGGCCGAGATAAGTTAATCCTCCGATCGTTCGTCACCTTGCGGGGCAAAAGTGAAGCTCAAAAAGTCCTCAAATAACTGGACACATTCTCTAATGCAAAGTTTCCAGACCTAAGAAATATAGGGCAGTGGATAGTACTGATTACGTTTAAAGATTAGTAGTGTCGAAATTTTTATTTTGTAAGGGCTTTACGTGCATTACAAAGGCCGACTCAAATATCTTTTGTACGATTTCTCCACGTTTGTTGTTTATTTTCGTTAATGATCACTTTTTGAGTTAATTTAAGTCGGTCGACATTAATACTCAATGCACGGTTATTCAAAAAAATGACCCTGTATGATTGATTGATTGATTGATTGTCCTGTTGTTGTTTTTTTTCTTTGTGTTGGAACTGAAATTTTATATTTTACTCGACTATAATGTGCTCATTCTGTTTGTGATTAAAGGTAATTTGTGAGAAGTGAAAGTGGCGGAAAAATTGACTGTTGATATTTTTCGAAAAGCATGTTTTTTATTGTACGTCAATTGACTGGTCCATTTGCAAATTGCTTCGATGCGAAACGAATTTTTTATAAAAAAATTCCAATGCAATGTACTTTGTGATTGTTTTTTTAGCAAATTTGACTAATTTTAATGTACACAAGCCGCTTTTTTTTATCGACTTCGAGATCTCAATTTCGTTGTAAAATACTTGCATTTATTGTTCAAAAATAGCGTTCTGCTCGTTTTTGTAGCATCCAATAAACATTATATGCCGTCAATTTAAAAATGTGAAATATTAGGAGATAACTCGTTCGACAAAACGTAATTTTTTATATAATTAACTAGTGTAAATAGTGGTTACGAACAAGCATTATTCGACTAAATCAATTTACCAATAGACTTAAATATCTTCTGTGAATCTTCTGTAGATGAGTGATGAAGAAACTTACGATATGCACAAGTGTTCTCAGATTATTATTATTATTATTATATCGAACAATTCATGCTCATTGTTACTTTGCTAGCGAACAGTTTTTTAGGTTTATTTATACTGAACTGTCTATTACATATCAAAACTACGTTAAATCAAAAAAAAACTGAGCGGACTAATTAATTGTTATTGTGAAATAAAAAACAATGTTTTTTATTTCGCAACGAATACATATTGGGTTCTTTTTATTGTTATTTAAAATGGGCTTTATTATTTAGCAGCTGTGTGTTGTACGTTTAGTTAATTCGCTTTTTTTTATGTGATACCTATTTTTTTAAGTAATATTATCTGAAATTAATTATAAACGAAATCGCTTTACATTATATCGATATTTAGTTTTAAATTATTGTACAGAATTTTCGTTTTACGTTTACAGCTATACACGTACCCGTATCTTTCATTTTTAGCTAACAATAAAATACATTTTATTATAACTTCACTTTCTTTTTTTTTACATGAAGTTATATGCAGGAAGGAACGATTTTTCGTACTAACTTGAAGTTATTAATCAATAAATACTTTTTTTATCTTAAAAAACTATATCACAATGTATAATGCATAAATTGTAATAGATTTGTTCCAACCAAAACCCATCCTCGGAACAAACTTTTATCTTAAATACCTGTAAATATACGCTAGCTATTTTCGATTTTAATCCTGTACGTTAAAATCTGGTCTAATCCGATGTAACAATCGCTCATAAACATCAATTTGCTGGTATACACACCTAAAAAATACACAAAATATACTCACTTATAACAATTAAAAAAAATAAATAAACTAATCACCTCGTCTTGCAGGAGTTTTAAACGGTATCAAAAACTTCTTGGCGCTCTTCGCGAACGAAAACTTCCTAAACGTCATCTCGTCTTCCTGCAGGAACAGCAGGAACCAAAACTCCTCCTTCTGCTTGTTGAACTTCTTGCTGTGAACGTTCATTTTCCGGCTCCCTGTCCTGTGAACGTTCACTTCGAACACATACTGAGCCTCCGAATCTGCACTAAACTGGTAATAACTCCCAATCAAATCGCACGGTAACTTCTTATCGCTACCGTTCATCGTCACGTTAACTTTAACGTTCAAAATCGGCAAATCGTTCAGAGTTTTCACGATTTCCGCGGCCATTTCCTTGCTGAAGATGTCGTTTAAAATGCCCGTGAGTCTATTGTAGGATTCTCTGTGACCCAGCATCGATCTTAATTGGGGTATCGACGTCGATTTGGGGAATATCTCTTTTATGTAAGTAAGGTTCTCTCGATTAACGTAGGGTAGCATCAAAACGTTTGACATATCGATGGTGTATCCTTGTATCAACATTTGGCAGAAGTATATTAATTTTACCGTGCAGTTTAGCCAGTTTCGATGCGCCGCTAGGTTCATCATAGCCTGGAACAAACCCGAAATTGGGTATATACTGGGACATACTGTATACAGATTGCTCCATTTTTCATTGCAACAAAGACCACTTCAATTAGACACTTATAAAGGAAAAGGAAAGAACGACGTTTGTGTCATTGAAACTTTTCAATCTGTCAACTGTCATTTTAATACTCTCTCTTTGTTAGACTCACAGAAATGTCCATATTGCAATGAAAAATGGAGCAGTTTGTAAATACTTACGTGGACGATTCTGATGATTTGGTCCAAAACGTTTTTCAAATCGAGCACGTACTCTTGGTTGGGTAGATTCAAATCCAAGAGATAGAATTTGATCATCAGTAATACTTTCAGGCAAGGGGAATCGTACGGGAAGGATGTTTTCATGTCGATGTGTCTCACCATATCCCTGCAATTTAATCGATTAGCAATTTCCCATGTATGTATAATGACAGAATCGACTTCTTTTCGCTAGCTAAATACGTTTTTTTTCCCGTAAAACTAGATTAAAAGTTAAATTTTTTTGACAGTTGCCGGTTCGTTTGGGTTTTGACCGATTTTTAAATAAAATGGCCGTTGTTCGTTCGTTTGGCTTAAACGGAACTACACCGACTTTTTCGTTATTTAGACAATAAAAGAAATTGCAATAATTCACAAAAATATATATTTCTCGGTCATTTGTATTTACCGAAAACCGAGAAACGATCAAATTATTTAAAAAAAAACGTACACTAATGACAGCGGCGATGAACAAACTTCGAACTGTCAAAGTTGTCATTTCCGTTGACATTTAATTTGATGTACATGGTGAACATGGTGTTTTTCATTAAGGAAATCAGAAAAAATTAATATACGGGCGTTTTTTTTTCTATCTTTTTAACGTACTTATTTATATTATCCTCGTTATGCCTAACCGGCATCAATTTATATTCTTCCACTTGGCAAATTAGCTCCAACAACTCCTCGATCGTGCTGTTTTCTTGCATGTTTTCGCTGAGAAACAGCACCGTTTTATGAGACAGATAAAATTGCGCGCCCAGCATTCCCAAAATCGTCGATCCGTATATTTCCTAAACAAAAAAAAAACCCACAATAATCACAACCTTTAGATCATATATCGTTTGCTCCATTTCCGATCGCAACATGGTCATTTCCATGAGTGAAACAAAGAAACATTATTAAATTGACAGCTGTCAGAGTGCAAAAATTGCAATCACACAAATCAGTCACTCTTTCCTTTTCCTTCATAAGTGTCTAATGGAAGTTGTCTTTATCGCACCCATATAACCTATATACGATCTAAAATCACAACAAATTCCAATTATTTAAACCACTCACATCTTCCACCACGATACAATCGTGCGCCTGTAAAGTCCCCGCCACCGAATCGGCCAATTCGTCGACGTAAATCTCCGGATTCGAACCCGAATCCATCTGATAGTACGATGGATTCGACAACAACCGTCTGAAGAAGAACGTCGATTCGACGAATTCGACCAGTTGCGATTTGTTCGTCACGTTCCCGTTGAATATCTCGGCGTTGACGTGATCGGGCAGGTACTCCAATAGATTCGATTCGACCGGAAACGGTTCGAACAGGAACTTCCTGTAGAAGTTCTTCTTGTTCTCCTGCACCATCACGCAGGCTATGCCGGACGTGTCGAATTGCGGACGACCTGTATAATATATACACATGAAGAAATAAAGAAACTAGATAGAAATAAATTTGGTGGACTTAGTGTAAGTTCTAGATAGTTCTAATTGGTTCTAGAGCGTTCTAAATACAATAGATGTTCTGGTTTTGGGCGGTTTTAAATGGTTCTGGAGCGTTCTAAGTGACTCTAGATAGTTCTAAATGATTCTGTACAGTTCTAAAAGATTCCGAAGGATTCTGAATGGTCCTGGAGCGTTCTAAGACAGTTTTAAATGACTTTGGAGCTTTGTAAATGGTTCTATACAGTTCTAATTGATTCTGGAGCGTTCTAAATGCTTGTAGACAATTCTTGATGGTTTTGGGCAGTTTTAAATGGTTCTGGAGCGTTCTAAGTGACTCTAGATAGTTCTAAATGATTCTGTACAGTTCTAAAAGATTCCGAAGGATTCTAAATGGTCCTGGAGCGTTCTAAATGCTTCTAGACATTTCAAAATGATTCTGAAACATTCGAAATGGTTATAGACAATTCTTAATGGTTTTGGGCAGTTATAAATGGTTCCGGAGCGTTCTAAGTGACTCTAGATAGTTCCAAACGATTCCGTACAGCTCCAAAACATTCCGGAGGATCCCAAACGGTCCCGGAGGCGTTCTAACCTGTTCCAAGACAGTCCTAAACGCTATTCGAAGCTTTCTACGTCCAATAGTAACCAACCTGCTCTTCCGACCATTTGAATAACGTCCGTGATGGGCATGTCGACGTATCGCTTGGTAGCCCCGTCGAAATACTCCGTCCCTTTGACGATGACCAGCCGGGCGGGCAGATTGACGCCCCACGCCAGCGTCGCCGTCGCGACGAGCACTTGGATCTTTCGATTGACGAACAACTCCTCGACGATTCGCCTGTCGTTGTCGGCGAGAGCGGCGTGATGGATCCCGATACCGAAGGTTATCAACTGGCCCAAGTCCTGGTCGATTATCCTGCCGATTTATAGGCGATTGTTAGAATGTTATATGTAGTGATCGGTAATAATCGTACCGACGTTTGGCCGATTCGATTTCCCCGGCGTCGCAATGCACCCACATCTGCGGATGGTTGTCGGCCAACAGCAATTTCATCAGCTCGTAACCGGTGATCCTGGTTTGTTTGCGCGAAGCGACGAATATCAGCGTGGAACTGTCGCCGGCGTATTGGCATATCGCCTGGTAACAGGGCTTGTTCATCGCCGCCATTCGCGGACAAAAGTGCTTGTTGTTGAAGCCCTGCAGGTGGATCTCCAACGGCACCGGCCGCACCGCCGAGCTGAAGTTGAATATTCCCCGCTGAAATCGATGAAAAAAAAAAACGATTAGTAACGATGGGTAAATTTAAGATGCGTTCGATGGTACGTAGTCAAAATTGACACTAATGACAGAAGTTTAATAGAGATGGGAAACAATTATTTGGTATAGAGGTGTAGTAACGACTGTTACAAAATAACCGTTATTTTTTCACACCTTATCGGCGTTCAACCAATAGGCCAAATCGCCGGGATTCGCCATCGCCGTCGACAATCCGACGATCCGGATCGATCGCTTGGTCTTCGCATTGATGTAGTTCATCCGCGAAACGATCACCTCCAACACCGGCCCGCGTTCTTCGCCCAACAGATGGACCTCGTCGATGACGATCAAACCCACGTCCTTGACGAAATCCTTCGCCGTCCAATTCCTGCTCATCGCGTCCCACTTTTCGGGCGTCGTGACGATCACGTGCGACGATCGGATGAATTCGGAGCGGGGCGTCGCGTCGCCCGTCACCTCCACCACTCGCTTGGATATCTTCGAGAATTTTTGGGACCAATCCGACACCCGTTCGCGCACCAAAGCCTTCATCGGCGCTATGTAAACCACCTAAAACACACCATAAAATCAATCTACTAGTTACTAACTCTTTTCGAAGAGTGTCTACCTTCAAATTAGGTTGGTTAGTGAACAATCGCAGGATGCACAATTCGGCTACGATGGTTTTACCGGAACCGGTCGGTGCTCCGAGTATCACCGGTGTATCGGTGTGGTAACAAGTGTGGAAGACTTGGCTTTGTACGGCGTTGAAATGGCTGAACGGATAGAGATCTTCGAACGGTTTGTTCTGCAAGACGGTCTTCGGTAACGGTTGCAAATCGAGGATCTTCGTTTGGTACGAATCGGCCGTGAACAACTTCAAATCCTGCAGATCGATCACCGCTATTTGTTCGGAATCTACAAGCACAACAATATGTACAAAATCGATTGGATTAATCGCGTTTCTTACGTAAGAATTGACTGTTTACGACGCGTATGAAGTACTCCAACGACAGCGGTTTGGTTAGAGGTACCGTCAAAGACAACTCGATGGGTTCCTCCTGCGAACACATCCTCTTGGTAACCACGAACGATTCCATCTGATAGATACTGTCGTGTTGGGGATCTTCGATCCAAGCGTAGAAATGCTGGACGGTACCGTGCACCGAATGGTCCCATTTGAACTTCGGCGTTATCAGCAATTTCACTCGAATGACACCCTCCGTTATGGGTTTAACGATGAAATCCACTTCCACCTAAAAACCAACACACACTACAATTTATTATGCACAATTAAAGCAACCAACCTGCGGAAATATCCTGCAATAATGCTTCACCCTGCCACCGACGTGTTTGCTGCGAAACATCGATTCGAGCTCGCGTTCGGTGAGCTCGTTTAGCTCCCACACGGGCATGCTGAGTACTTTAGCGGATCGGTACGAGGATAGATGGGGTATGAGTTCCTTGAATTGCATGAGCGGATGGGCGTGGTCCCACATTTGCTGGTCGAGCATCCGGGCGAAGGTCAACGTGCGAGACACCTGCATGGCGAAGTCCTTGTCTTTGGCGATTTCGAACAGCGCCCTGGCCAATCTGATGACAGTCTGGAATTGATTTAAGTTGAGTAATCGCAAGGAGTTTAGTTGGTAGTTTTGGATATCACCTGCATTATGAATTGCGAATCGGAGACGAGAGACGATACTTTGACGTGTTCCCTGCTTATGTTCGCTTGGATCAGCATGATGACTTTGTCGACGGAATTGGAAAAGTCCAAATTGATGTCGTATTCGTTGCATTCGCGCAACCGATCGAGCTCCTGGATTTCGTCCATTCTCACCTTTGAAAAGCACGAATGTAATTAACAGTTTTTCTTCCTTATAGGACAATTTTTTACTTAAGATAAAAAAAACGCGCCCCGTATATCAATTTTTCCGATTTCATTAACGAAAAAACACCCTGTACATCAAATTAAATGTCAACGTTTCCATAGAAACGCAAAAGTCATCCATTTTGTCTTTCATTCGGGAATGATCGTACGTCATCGTAGATTTGAAAGTTTTTCACTTCCGGTTCGACGGCTGCCGTAAAATATGCACCGATTTCGAAAAATCTTTATAATTCGATAAATAATAATTAAGAAAATGGGAAAAAACATTTGGTAGATAGAAAAATGTCGTATCTATAAATTTTCGCTTTCAAAATTTTCTAAAATATGATAGTTTCCGAGTTTTCGCGTTACAAACTTGAAGACAATTTAAAAACGGTTTTTTCGAAAAAACTCGAAAAGTACAGATCGGAAAAACACCCGGTCTCTTTTGTCGAATGGAAAAAAGAATTTTCAATTATTTAGCAAGTATGAAAAATGTTCGTAAATCTTACCGTTTGCGAGTTATTTCGATTTTTAGAAAACCCTCGAAAACTATTTTCCACGATATTTTCCCAAAACGAATTTTTCTAAGAAAACGGCTTATACGAAAGTCGAGAGAACCGATGGAGAATCTTTTGGGAGATTTTAAAGCGAATCGAGAAAACTCGATTCGAGAAAAGTGCGAAAAACCGAAAAAAAGCGTCAATTTCGCTCATTTGACGCTGAAGATGAAATTTCATCGAATCGAAACGTCGATATTTCGATCGGGCGTGTGCGTTTCCATAGCATTCGATACTTTTCCCAATCGAAAAAGACAAACGGCGACCGTAAAAACAAAAATCTCGAGAATAACCCTACGAATTTGGGCTTTACCAGCTTTATAGCAATAGCGATGTGTTTACTTGTATTTGGGAAAATTCCGAGGCCTCGGCGATGAGCTTCAACAGCGCCGGTTCGGAGGTGTGCCTGTCGAATTTCTCGTAGAACATCTCCATGGTTTTGTACGATATGTAATAGAAACTGGCGATGCGACCGAAGGTGGTCGGTCGCAATTCGCCCGAATTGCCATCGAATCGGATCATTTGCGATCTTTCCAACGTTTTGGCCGCAGAGTCGAGTTGATGTTGCAGGAATTGGTTGAATTGATTGACGTCCTGCGAATCGTTCGATATCAGATTAATAAGGAATTATCTACATGTGTATAAATACTCACCCAAATTTCGTTGAATGTCAAACCGTACTCGAGCGGGTTCTTTTTAATTCGCACATACAGGAAAGTATTGGCCAGCCATTCCATCGCTTCTTTAATATTCGAAACGGTACCGAGAACAATCTAAAATAAAATACAACACATCAACTACACTAGTAAGCTAAGGTACTAAATAAACCCACCTCGGCGTTCAAATTGTCCGGTATACATTTCAAAAATTGACTTTCGATGGGTACCTGGGACAACATCAAACCCATGTATTTTGACATGTTAGCCATCGATGTGATGATTATACCGTGTCCTGATGTATCATATTGAGGCCTGCCGGCCCGTCCGAATATTTGCTGCACATCCAACATGTCCATGTCCACGAATTTGGACTTTTCCGCGTCGTAATGCAGGGTACCCTGAAATTTAACTAGGCATCTTAGATCATATATCGGTTGCTTCAATTCACACCGCGACATGGTCGTTTCTATGAGTTGAACAAAGAAAGATTAATAAAATGACAGTTGTCATTGACATAAATGTCACTCTTTCCTTTTCCTTTGTAAGTATCTAATGGAAGTTGTCTTTATCGCACTCATATAACCTATGTTGCGATCAAAAATGGAGCAACCTGTATATGATCTAAGCTAGGCATGTATAATCTCTAATCTAATTGATATTAAATAGATTATTAATTACCCGTATGATGACGGCGTGAGCGGGTAAATTGACGCCCCAAGCGAGCGTCGTGGTGCAAACGATGACTTTCAATTCGCCGTTTCGAAACAATTTTTCTACTTCTAACCGGTCCGATCTCACCATACCTGCGATTTAATAATTTAATAGCAAATCGAATATAAAAGTATATCCATTTTTCGTTAGACTATTTGGTAACTTTTAGTAATTTCCGATTTAGATATCAATTACAACCCGGCAACGTTGCAACAGGCTGACCCCGAGATCCACTACTCTAACGAAAATTGGACAACCTTTTATATCGTATGATGTGTAATGAGTACCTGCATGGTGTATACCGAAACCTAACGGTATCAGATAACCCAAATCGCCGCTTTTGTAACCGCTCCGGTTCATTCGAATCGACTTATCCGGTTCGAACAACGACAATGTACCTTTCTCTTGAGCTATTTCGATCAATTTTTTAGCCACAGCCGCCGTGGCGTTCCTCGATGTAACAAACACCATAGCCTACGAAATACCCAAACACATTACTCGAATACCATCGCGCTTTAATCACACCCACCTGATGCCCATCTCTGATAAAATTCACCACCTTCTTGTAACACAACGCGTCCATGATCTCCGTCTCGTTCTTCTTCTTGCAACCGACGAACGTCGTGGTCAGAGGCACCGAACGGTACCGATTGTCGAAGAAGAACAAACCCGACCGGGTGTTGACCTTCAGGAACGTCGCGACGTCCAGGTAGCCGGGCAGCGTCGCCGACAACGCCACTATTCGTATCATGCTCTGGCTGCTGACGACCTGGCGCAGCGTCCGGGCGACCAGCGCTTCGATGACGGGCCCCCGGCCGCTGTTCAACAGGTGCACCTCGTCGATGATCAACAGCTTCACCAGCCCGACCACTTCGGTGTCCACTTAAAAAATAACGTTGTTGTATTGTTAGTGTGAGACTCGCGATGTTAGCGAATCGGACAGTTACACGTACGATTCGAGCTCGCGCAGCGAGCTCGAGTTTATTGGTAATTGTAATAATGCAGCAGATCGGAGGCATAATGTTTCCTTTAGGTTTCCTTAAAAACGAATCGCCCTGTACTATATTTCAATTTAATTAAAAATAATTTTTCATTTAAGATAAAAAAACGCGCCCCGTATATCAATTTTTCCGATTTCCTTAATGAAAAAAACACCCTGTACATCAAATTAAATGTCATCGTTTCCATAGAAACGCAAAAGTCATCCATTTTGTATTTCGTTCGGGAATGATCGTACGTCATCGTAGATTTGAAAGTTTTTCACTTCCGGTTCGACGGCTGTCGTAAAATATGCATCGATTTCGAAAAATCTTTATAATTCGATAAATAATAATTAAGAAAATGGGAAAAATATTTGGTAGATAGAAAAATGTCGTATCTATAAATTTTCGCTTTCAAAATTTTCTAAAAGATGATAGTTTCCGAGTTTTCGCGTTACAAACTTGAAGACGATTTAAAAACGGTTTTTTCGAAAAAACTCAAAAAGTACAGATCGGAAAAACACCCGGTCTCTTTTGTCGAATGGAAAAAAGAATTTTCAATTATTTTGCAAGTATGAAAAATGTTCGTAAATCTCGTTTACGAGTTATTTCGATTTTTAGAAAACCCTCGAAAACTATTTTCCACGATATTTTCCCAAAACGATATTTTCCTGGAAAACGGCTGTATACGAAAGTCGAGAGAACCGATGGAGAATCTTTTGGGAGATTTTGAAGCGAATCGAACGAACCCGATTCGAGAAAAGTGCGAAAAACCGAAAAAAAAGGGTCAATTTCGCTCATTTGACACTGAAGATGAAACTTCATCGAATCGAAACGTCGATATTTCGATCGGGCGTGTGCGTTTTAATAGGATTCGATACTTTTCCCAATCGAAAAAGACGAACGGCGACCGTAAAAAAAAATCTCGAGAATGACCCTACGAATTTGGCCCTTACAGCTTTATAGTATTAGTGTTAGTGATGTAGAGATGTAAAGTACCTGCTCCTTTTCGCGTGATAACGTCCCATTTTTCGGGCGTCGTCACCAACATTTGTGTCTCGGCTATTTCTTTTTTCGTCAATTGCATATCCCCGGTGCATTCTTTCACCGATATACCGATCGGTGCTAGTTTCTTGGAGAAATTCACCACCATTTCCGTGGCGAGCGCTTTCATCGGACACACGTAAATTATCTGAAACACACCACTACTTGCATCGCTTAATTAACACAACGATAAACGCACCTTAAAATCGTTCTTTCTGATCAAATTCCCTTCGGTGTAGCATTTGATTTGATGCACGATGGCCAGCAGAGCGATGTTGGTCTTTCCGGCCCCCGTCGGGGCGCAAATCAGCATGTTTTCGTTGGAATGATAAGCGACCGGGAACACTTCGGATTGTATAACGTTGAATTCTTTTATATCGCGAAACACCAGCTGACCGGTGGGATCCAACGAAGAGACTTTGACGAGCTGGGGGAGCTCCATGTCGCTTTTCTTGCCGCCCGGTATGGTGAATTCCGCGTGTTCCGAGGTTATGGTTTTGATGGCGTTGTCCGGTTGAGTGATGGACACCCCATCGTACTTGGCTGATAAATGGGAGTGCGATTAGAGTTGGTTTACGAAGAGTATTTCGGTGGATTTTTACTTGTTATCATGTGATTTCGGAGTTGATCGTGCACGTGCGGGTATTCTTCCGGATCTAAAGCTTTGTTGGCTGCTCTTTTGAATATCGGAGTGGATTTGGCTACTTCGTATTCGATTTCTGTTCTGTTAGAAACGAACGTAGTAGTAGTTTCACTATTTGTACAGGTAACTTACTGTCTTATTTCGGCTCCGGAATGTTTCGCTCGGTCTTTCTTCTCCATTTTCCTCAACTTTTTCGATAAGATACTCTCCTTTTCGGATTGGACTGTCACTTGACCGGCCACTAAATCGGCTGGGTTTCGTTTATTCGATCGACCATCTCGATCGACTACAAATTAAATTCATTAAACAACTACTTAGTATCTAAAGAGTATCCACTCACTGTATGTTTGTGAGCCGTAATCGATCTTCTTGCCGCGATTTTCGATCAAAGCGGTGAGGAATTCGATGGCATCGTAGCCGAACGTTTCCAGAAAGTAATTCATGATTTCGTCGTTGGTTTTGGTGGATTCGAGTTCGTTGCGTACGATGGTTTTGAAATCATTAAATTCGTATCCGGGGATCGATTGGCCGTAGCATTCGAACATCGTTTCTAAAGGATAGGCGCCGTTTTCGACTTTGGAAGGCGGTTTTTCCGTTGGTTTTACGTATAATAAGGAAAATTCGTCTTTGGATTTGTTGTCGGCGAGTCCGTTGAGCTCGGGGAAATCTTCGTTGAACGGCAGGTAGAAAATTGTATCGGTCGTTTGGTTTGTTGGGTTGAGGTTGGCTGGTAAACTGCTCTTTAATATTCTCGTTTTCGTTTTGTAAAAATCGCTGGGTAATCTTTCGACTAGCATTTCGAGGGCCTGAAATAACAAATTATTAGCTGGATATCTTACTAGATAAGAGGATATGTTGAGTGGGTAAGATTGTGCAATATTAGATTAAAAAATTAAACAAAAACCTTTTCGATTTTCTCTAAATGATTTTGCGACAGTCTTGTAAATTCCTGGTAGTTAAGAACTCGGTTTTCATGATAATCCCGAACGAGTTTAAGTAACCTATTATACACCTCGATGGAATTTAACGGGTCCTCTTGGTTCTTCATGAAAACTTGCTTTCTAACTACATCCTTCAAACAATCTAAATACACCAAACCTTCGGCTATTGAATTGTCGTCGGCATATTTAAATACATTTTCCAGCCGGTTATATTCACATCTAAAACAGCATATTGTACGGATTTCGATCGACACAACTTCGAGGAATTTTCAACTTACTCAGCTACCGATATTTCATTATAAGACTCCTTCAGCTGTTGGACCCCATGATAATCGGAAAAAAACGCAGACAAGGCCATAGGTAAGACCCCAATGAGCCCGAAATTATAACCAAAAAATTGTTATCGACGGGATAGTGGTATTTTTTTATTGTATTTACAAATTTTTGACATTAATGACATGATGACATCTTCTTTTTTACATTGTGAGTAAGGCCTCTTGTTCTGAGACATACAGCCAGGTTCGGTGTTTGACTTGCTAATAAATCTACTATTGAGAAAGATTTAAAGGGATTCTCGTAAAAAATAATTAATAAGAATCATGCATCTATTATTTTTTTATGTTATAAAAACTTTTCTTCTCTTTTTTTAAATGTCAAAATTAGTGTATAAAGAATTGCCTAACTAGTAGGTGCTATGGTCTCTTACTTGTATGTTTGTACAACCTTCATTTCTACCAGAGTCGATTAAGGAAGCATTTATTTGCATATCAGACAACATTTTGGTATGATTTCCTTAAGCTTTACAAATTACAGTTTATTACTCCGATATAATTCAAATCTGACACCCAAAAATTGCACCTCTAACAAATCTCACAGTTCTTCACCAAATTTATGGTACCCAGAACCACGCAATACATCTAAACCGATTAATTAAAGACAATAATTCGAAGCGGCGATTAAAAATTATCCTAAACACCTCTACAACGCGCTGTATATAAACAATTAAAACCGTTTAAGAGAACCTCCAATCAACTCGACAATATCTAAATCAATTTAGAAATCTAGTCGAATGGGTAAGTACCGATTGAATACCTGCCGATGCGCCGAGTTTATTTTTCAGCGTGAATAGACCTCATCATGCCCGAGTCGCTGTTTGAATTTTGATAATAACACAACGAAATTCCCTTTCGCGTAAAGCAGATGCTAGAATTTTCCTCCTGCTGGACAATAACGATGTTTTCCGTGTAGGCGAATTTTCCGGCGATATGGAACTTTGGAAAAGCTTTATGGTGGTTTTATTGGCCGTGTATACGGGTAAGTACATGTTATTTTTCTTTAAGATTACTTAGGAAACGTTACACAATTATCAATTTGATCGAATTCGAAACTGATGAGTGTTTGAATTCGTGTTATGTAGGTTTTATTTTGTTAAATAGGCGTGTTATTCGAATCGTTTGAACCACGCACGAAATAATTACCGAACAAAGTCATTAGGAACGTTCTTAGAAACCGAAACTTTTACTTTAATAGACCCATTTTCGTTGCGTTAAACCATTAAGATAAAGGCGAGAATTTTCGAAGAAATTAGATAAAATTCCTTTCGTTTTTTTATACAAATTTCCCTCAATTGTCTACTACTCTCGTTTATATTGCAGTATCATGTGAAACCCCTAATTCAACGCAAGAAAACTTCAATTTCACAACGATAGAACTCGCCGAGAATTCCACGGAAAAATCGGCGGATAATCTGCATTACACTGTAGTAGACAATTGGAATAGAACACAAAAAGATGGTAAAACGGTGGAGAACATCTTCCTCAACGACGAAGTGTACCTAAATGTAACAGGAAAAGTTAAGGACCCTCAATTGGAATCCTCCGATTTGCTACCAGGAAAAATAGCAGCGATTTTAGCAGGAGTTTTCGTCCTGGTTTCCATCATCGGTTACATCGTTATGCTGTCGTGGAGGAGGTATTTAGAGTAAGTAAATTTCAATACTATTCTACTGCTAATTTAAATCGTATCTCCATTACAATTGATTTATTTGTCTTTGCAGCTATTTACATTGTTTGTTACAAAATTGACCTTAACCTGTAGCTGATTGGTTATTATTAATGTTCGCAAGTTTAATGAGTTGTTTTTTAAGCGAATATTTCTGATGCTACGATTTAAATTCAGCAACAAAAATAACCTAGTGATAAAAATTGTACGATTTAAACTGTTTAATTTTTTCAGGAATCGATATGGTAATCGAGAGATGCTCGTAGAAGATGATTATTGCAATAAAAGAAATAGTTTTGAACAATTTTCGGTAAGTTTTGATATCGCTCGTTGTACCAAAAATATTAAATCGTTACCTAGTTTTGATTCGATATCAGGAAATCGGCTTCATTACAAATTAAATATCTATTCAAGGCGTAAGTGATTTAAATGGAAACTTGTCATTTATTAACCGCCTGTTATAGTTAAACACATGGCTGGACTGAATTGAGAAAACCGGTTCGAATAAAGCGATATTTTCGTTCTGAAAAGGCCTTAAAAATCAATCGCTTTTTTTTAATAGCAAAAGTATTACTCTCATAAACGATTTTCCGTAGCGCAAATAAATTTAAAATGCCCTGTAAATGCAATTTTCAGATGTCGAAACCCGCCGATTCTCATCCAAAAATGCAACAAATGACCCTATTAAAAATTAGAACGTCCTTAGAGGATTAAAAATTAAAACTAAACCCCGTAAGTGCCTGCATGAAATGCCTGATGCATGAAAACCAAACCGAATTGTCTCGATATTTCTATTTAACCAAATGAAATCGTCCTATAATTCATTTAATTTTCGTTCGTTTCAGATATAAAATGGTTCTTCAATTACGATTAAGATAAGCAACACCTCACATTTTCTAGATCAACGTTGATATTACTGTTTGTGCTGGATTTAGTCAAACAAAGTGTAGGCAAACACAAGTAATTTTTGTATAAATACCGATTTTATCGTTTGTGATAAGCAATTGTATTATATTAAGCGAATAAAAGATATTAGAAGCACAAACTAATTAGGATAAATTCGCCATGTTAATTCCACCCCGTTGAGATATGATATAATAAAATAAAAACTTTATTTAAATGTTCTTTCTATATAGGGAGCGTTGATTAGAACGTTCCATCACAGCTAAAGCACATGTGTTTTATAGATAATAAATTATTTATACAAAAAAAGCCACTCACATAAAGCTCATACTCGCTAGTTATAAAAAGCTCTTTGGAATATTCTTGTATTACTTATTGCGCAGATCTAATACTTCGAGAGGCGCGTTGTTTTCGATTCTTACATGATCAGCTTCCTAAAATTATTATAAACAATTATATATTCTCGAGTTAATTCAAAAAAACAACTTACAATAAATAACGGTGGATCAGTCGGATGAGGATGGAATCCAGTTTGTCGACAATTAGCAATAAATTGCAGCCCGGTTGTAGTCAATATAAAAATACCAGTTCTAAAAGATACAACAAGAGGGTGTTACTAATATTAAGGGCGCCATTTGAGGGTGTTTTTAAATGGGAAAATATAGGTTTAATAATTCGAGTAAGATTCTAATTTGGGTTCATCGATTGATTTGAATCTTTCTTGTATATAATATAGAGACTCGATGCAATGAAATCTCCTGTTTTTAATCTCTATTACTTCGTTATATATTTAAGAAAATTGCTATTAAAAATTGCCATTTATTTGCAATGCTATTTAAATGGCAAAACGTAATTCTAGTAAGACTCGAGTTTTAACGAACGGATTTGTGAATAATTTTAGTAGGATGAAGAATACTTATTATAGAACGATATCTTCTAGTTTATATTGATCCACAAGCTGTATTAAATTGAAAAAAAAACTAATTAAAGTATTTTAGCAAATGATTATGATAGATTTCTGTAAATTATGGTGTCGCATGACATAAATGTCAAATCACAGAACAATTTTTTAAATTTGACAAGCGACAGCGGTGCCAAAAATGTCCGTTTTTCAGAGATTTTTTGATAATTTGCACTTTTTTAAGAGCAGGTAATATAAAATAAGACATTTCCAGTGCACCCGAATACTTTTAGAACACTTTAATGACTATTTTTAAAACCCTACTTTTATCTTTTCAAATTGCAGGGAAGAGAATTGAATTTAAAAAATTCCGAAACAGATTTCTTATTTTACTTTCTTGTACTTTTGCTTTTATGTCAAGTGTAATCAAACACGGAACATCTACTAGCGATTTAAACAAATCTCATCCCATCTATTGTTGAAAAATTTAACCAAAAATAGTTCTATATTACCCCACGAATTATGAATTTGAGGGCTTGCTTTTGGCCGTCTTAACGAGTGATTCTCGGGCCAATTTTGAGTCGAAAACTTTATATAAAGGTCCTCCGAAGCTTCATCTACTACATTAATTAAATGTACAAATACTTACTCGTTATATTTAGGAGAACAAACGATCGCAATAGCTTCGGGCATCAACAACTGATAAGGACAATGCGTGTGCAAATCCACGCTAGACAAAAACGCAGTCTGAGTGGGATGAGTCTAAAGAAACCAACAAACCAATCGATTATACAAATAAAACCAAAACCATCACAACAAACCTACATGTATCCAACCCAACGTGATCAAACCGTGTTGATCCTGATAATCGAATATCTCCTCCTCGTTGGTAGTCACACAGGAATCCGACGTGCCCTTCTGCTTGGGCAATATCATATGGGTGATAATCAACTCGTTTTTCTCCTGTAAAATTCACCGATACACATTTCTAAACCAACGAGCGATTCGCTATCGATTTAATTTACCAGCATACCGGCCAATATACCGCAAGTTTCGACGTTATTGAATGTATTCGATTGGGCCATGGCTAGGAAAAGGGTCATTACTTGGACGGGCACTACAACGGATCTTAATGTACTCACATCGTACCTGGCTTGTATCGATACATCCAGTGGTTTGGATGATCGATCTACCGTTGGAGTGAGCGTTCCGCTCACGCTGGAAAATAGTAAGAATTAGTTTGTATAACGAGGGAAAATCGGTGGGGTTTACTCGAGGTGAGTGGTCGTGGGCGGCGGGGCGCTGGGAATTTCCATTCCGAGGTTATCGGGATAGATAACATTATCTAATCCTGGTGGTTTGATGACTCCGAGAGACACCTGTTGACTAGGATGTGGTGATGGTGTCGGTAGAGAATCGTGTTTGGTTTTTTCTTCTGATTTCTTCTTCTTTTCGAGCTCGAGTTGCTTCTAAAACGGTACGTGTGGAATTGGAAGTACTACTGTTTGAGTACTTACTCTTTCGGCTACGCATTTTTTGTAATCGATGGTGTATTGTTCGAGTAATTGTTGTTTTATTTTCTCCGCTCGGGGGAGGATTTCCCGTAAGGTGGCCTGGTTTTTGGACTTGGCCTCGACGGAGACGGTGCGAAACTCCGGGTGTTTGCGGATCTTCTCCAGGAATAGAGTCATGAATTTTAAATATAACACGTAGGCGTTCTCTAAGCTTCCTTCTTTGTAATAAACGTTCGCCATTCGAATCATTTCCTGACCGGATCGGTAATACCTATAAATATCAAACAATTACACGTTGGAAGGGAGGAAGAATCGAAATAATTACCTTATAGGAGGTACATGGGGACCCACATCGACTTGATTGCTGTAATCAATCAATTGTTTTAATCTCACCGCAGGTTCCAAAGTGTTTAACACGGTGTCTGTTGTTTGTACGTTGCCGGAATTCATGTTACTGGTTTTCGTCTTGGAATTTATCGCTAAAACTTGTACTGTAGCTTTTAAAATTGATAATTTACCGACAAACTTTTAACTCATGACTCACATTTGTTATGACGTTTGTTTTGAGGTTACTGGAATTTGACGTTTGTGACTTTTGACAGTTTGCGATTAGGAAATGGAGGATCGATTAAAGTGACGTTACCGGCACTCAAAGTTTATTACTTTTTTTAAAATTTCATTTTATAACGATTAATACAAGAAAATAATTTTTAACATAGGTTTTATTTGATATAATTTTTTGACAAATGTTTAGAAATTGTTAATTTCGTTCTCCTATTTCGTATGTTCACGGCAACGTATTCTTACCCATAACGTTATTATTTGGTTACCTAATCGTGTAGTCTAACGTTGTTAATCGAAGGGTAGCGCGTTTATTGACACATGTTACGAAAGTGTATCTAAAAGTTAATTCTAATAAATATTGAAAATACTAGTTATTTTAAAATTTATTAAACAATAAAAATATATTAAGAAAAATAACTAGGCAAAAGGTGCTTCTGAAGCTAGGAGATTTGTTTTCCGGAATATACTGAGTTTTATCCATCATGTAATAGAATCCATCCATTCGTTTCTGCCTTTTTAATTCCTCACCAACTAAATGACGCACTTGTTCGTTATACTCATTCAACCACTTTCTCTGAAAAACAACAATTAAAAGCGTTACCTTCATACAAATTAATAAATACCTGCTCCACCGACAATAAACTCAATTTTATCAAATTAGGCTCGAACGGAACGAACGTAATCGTCTTAAATCCGAGATACGTATTCCCAGCATAATTCAACCAAGGTTTCTCCACAACCTCCATAACATTCTCCAATCTAACCCCGAACATCCCTTCCCTATAATACCCAGGTCCTACAAATTCACAGTTAAACAACAAAATCGTTTAGCCACAAAAAGGTAACGCACCGTTCGACAGAAAATACCCCGGCTTGAACGCCTGCTGTCCGCTAACCTCCGAATCGAAATGCACCTTCACCGGAGCTAAAACCATTTTAATTGACAATAAATCGACTGATTAGCGAACAAACTTACACTCGTTAACGCCCAAAAACGAGCCGATACCGTGCCCTGTCTCGTGCGGATAATCCAAACCCACTTCCCAAAGCGACGCCCTCGCCACGGCGTCGGAAACCGCCATTTTCATATTACTAGGAAACGTCAACGTTGACAGCGATATTAGACCAATCAGTACTCGCGTGTAGGCCTCCTTCATCTCCTCCGTAGGCTCTCCGAAATGCAAAGTACGCGTCACTTCGGTAGTACCACCTTAAACAAACCAAATTATCCAGAATTCGTGGTGAAAGCGAGCGAATTTACCATGATATTGCCCGCCGGAATCCAACACGAGAGTACTATTTTTGAAAATCTGCACGTTTGACGATAAAGTGGATTCGTAATTGGGAAAAGCCCCGTTCGCTCCGAAGCCCACTCTAGTCCTAAAGCTATTGCCCAAGCTGTGGTTCTGTTCGTACCGGTACTCGTTCAAATACTCCACCAAATCCACCTCCGTGATTCTCTCGTTGCTGTTCATCTAAAAATCCATCGAATAAACGAGAGTATTAACAGAAATGTACCGGATTAAAGTACCTTTTTTTGCACGAAAGCGAAGCAATCACAAACGGCGGCGGCGTCTTTGATGTTGGTGGATTTCATCCATTCGATTTCCGTGGGGTTCTTGACGGCTTTCAGGTAGATGATGGGAGATTGCACCAGGAGGCGTCGATCGTGGAAAACGTGCTCGTAGATGGCGTGGCTGGCGCCCTCGCTGTAAACGCAATGCGAAGGTATCAGGATTTTTTTGTACAGTTGCGATTTCGTTCCCAAATCCGGCCAGATTTGTTCGTAGGGTTTCAGTCTGGAAGATATAAAGGCAATGAGTTATCTTCTAACTAACAAGAGATTGTTGTAGGGTTTTAGTCTGGAAGATATAAATGCAATGAGTAATCTTCTAACTAACAAGAGATTGTTGTAGGGTTTTAGTCTGGAAGATATAAATGCAATGAGTAATCTTCTAACTAACAAGAGATTGTTGTAGGGTTTTAGTCTGGAAGATATAAAGGTAATGAGTTATCTTCTAACTAACAAGAGATTGTTGTAGGGTTTTAGTCTGGAAGATATAAAGGTAATGAGTAATCTTCTAACTAACAAGAGATTGTTGTAGGGTTTTAGTCTGGAAGATATAAAGGCAATGAGTTATCTTCTAACCAACAAGAGATTGTTGTAGGGTTTTAGTCTGGAAGATATAAAGGCAATGAGTTATCTTCTAACTAACAAGAGATTGTTGTAGGGTTTTAGTCTGGAAGATATAAATGCAATGAGTAATCTTCTAACTAACAAGAGCTGTTCGTTGACTTACGTTACAGTATCGCTTTCGACTAATCTGGAGTGAGAATGGAGTTGTTTCCTCACGTTTTCTGGAATTTGGCTACCATTGACATACCAAAATATGTTATTCATATCCAAAATCACGTAGCTTCTTACATAAGGCGAGTTGGGAACATCTCTACCTCTGACGTTCAATAACCAAGCTATTTCATCCAAAGCTGTTATCACCATCGCATCTGCTCCGTGTTTCTGCAATCTCCTTCTAGTCTCGTTGATTTTCGTCGTGTAATTCTTACCTGCAACAGCTCGGAGTATAACACAACGATATTTTGCTGGTAGTTCGTTTACCGGTATAAATCTCATCCAAGTAAAACGCCTCTTTGCTCCGTCTGCTCTTCCTTAATTCATCCGGCCATATTTCATCGATCAAACTCACGTTCAAACCCACCATTTCGATGCCGGTACCTTCCAGTTCTCGAAACAGCTTGTTCCACATGTATTGGGACACCAGTTTGGGGTACAATCCCAATCTACCTCCGCGCGGTAACGCCTGTTTCAACCATTCGGATATAGTCTTCGTTTTTCTCTCGCCTTCTTTGAACAACAACCAATTGCAGTCGATTTCTTCATCGGCTTGGAGGTAAAACCTCCCGTCTGTCCACAGGGCTGCCTTATTTCCTGTTACTACAATGTTGCCGTAACTTCCACTGAAGCCTGATATGAACTCCCAGCGTTTATCGAACTCATCCACGTCGGTGCTCTGTAATACAATCACAATTATCGTGAATTATTAACAGTTTCTAATGTAATGAAATGGGTGGTTAATAAATTGCGACGCAGCAATCGGTGGAGTATTTGGTAGAAGTAGTTACAATGTTGCCTGAGCTACACTTGTTGTCGAATGTGTTGTTTGTATTTCCGAAAAACGTGGGGAATGGAAGGAAAACGAAGATGATTTGGTTGAAGCTTGTACTGGTGGTGATGGTGTTGGTGATGATATATGGTGGTAATGTTGCTGTTAAATTAAATAGCAGCAAATCCGAGCATATGTCGTCTAATTATGAGTATTTTTTGAGGATGTTTATTAATCTAGCGCAATCGTTGGCTCAAATAATTTGGATCCAGTTGCATCCGAACGAATGGAGGAGTGTACTGGATGTAATAGATGATATAAAGTCGAAGAATACGAGGAAAAATCGTGTTATATTCTATACTATTTACATAGCATTAGCTACGAAGTTCGTGTTATCTACTTATTTGTATAACGCGGCGTACCGTTCGAATTTTTATTTCATTCTAACTTATCGAATCGGGCATATTGCTAACCTGTTTTTAACCATAACATCTTCGTTGGTATTCAACTCGTTGGTTAACAAACTGCTCGTTAAATCGCTGAAATTGAAACGCAAGGTATTCTACTGGACCAAACGAACGGATAATTCCAAAATAATCGACGAAAGTATTCTAGTTATTGTGGAAGTATTGGAATGTTCGAAATTGTTGAGTACAATTTACGGTGTTCAAATTTTGGTGTTAGCCGGACAAACTACTTTTTATTTCGTGATTTGTTATTTTTATTACGATCCGAACAATTGGAATGCCGAGGGGTATTTGTATTTAGTCGTTTTTGGAGGCTCAGCTACTATTCTTCTAGTAAGTATTTTTAAAAGTGGATTAATTAGATTAACAGAGTGTTGTCGATTCCAGATTTCTCTATCGCTGATAATAACGCCTTGCGTGAGAATAAGAAAATCGATCGAAGAGATAATCCACAAGCTCTCATCGGAATCCCATCGTATCAAAAATGATGTCGAAGGAGCATCGCTAAAAACCAAAATCGCTCTATTATCAATCGAATCCAACCACCAACGACCCTACTTCAGCGCCTCTGGATTCTTCGAAATCAACTTCGATTTATTCCTCTACATCTTCAGCGGCGCCACCTCTCTCATAGTGGCCACCTACCAGATACAAACCAGGAAAACTTCATAGAAAATCGAATCACCTGGTGCTCGTCGTTGGAGGCACCTCCCTCATAGTGGCCTCTTACTAAATACAAACCAGAAGAACTTAGTAGAAATTCAACATCACCTGGTGCTCGTCATTGGAGGTACCTCCCTCATAGTGGCCTCTTACTAAATACAAACCAGAAGAATTTAGTAGAAATTCAACATCACCTGGTGCTCGTCATTGGAGGTACCTCCCTCATAGTGGCCTCTTACTAAATACAAACCAGAAGAATTTAGTAGAAATTCAACATCACCTGGTGCTTGTCGTTGGAGGTACCTCCCTCATAGTGGCCTCTTACTAAATACAAACCAGAAGAACTTAGTAGAAATTCAACATCACCTGGTGCTCGTCATTGGAGGTACCTCCTTCATAGTGGCCTCTTACTAAATACAAACCAGAAGAACTTAGTAGAAATTCAACATCACCTGGTGCTCGTCGTTGGAGGTACCTCCCTCATAGTGGCCTCCTACTAAATACAAACCAGAAGAACTTAGTAGAAATTCAACATCACCTGGTGCTCGTCGTTGGAGGTACCTCCCTCATACTGGCCTCCTACTAAATACAAACCAGAAGAACTTAGTAGAAATTCAACATCACCTGGTGCTCGTTGTTGGAGGTACCTCCCTCATAGTGGCCTCCTACTAAATACAAACCAGGAAAACTCTGTAGAAAATCGAATTACCTGGTGCTCGTCGCTGGAGGTGATCAAATAGGCGTGGACGGCGGCCGTGCCGAGCGCCACCTCCGACGCCATCGCGGTCCGCAGCCGTCCCAGCCTCGTCGTGGAGTTGAGGCGTCGGGGCGGCTGCACCGGGTGCCCGTGCCGGGCGCACGCCTTCCTCAGCTCGCCGTTTTGGCGGGCCTGCTCCAGCTCCGAGTAGCCGCCGAACGCCAGGCAGCCAGTGGTGGTGGCTGCAACAAAACATGGAATTTTTAGTTCCTTTTATATACCACGGTTATATGTTTGTAAGGTGTGGAAATGTGGGTCGAAAAAGTGTTCGGTTATTTGAGGATAAAACGGGGTTCCTAAAACGGCCGCTAGGAGGCGATGTTGTAAAGTAACACGGTTTTTTGCGTACGAATTATATAGAATTAGCATTAAGAAAGGTTATAATCAAACTAAAAATAGATAGAAAATATAAAAATATACTTAAATCAGCGATGATTCTGTTGTTAACATCATTCCTCACGTATCTTCGGTTAATATTCTTCTCTATTTTCTCCTCGAAACGTCAAAAAATAATTTTTGAAGTTTTGACAGCTCGAACTGTCATTTCACAACAACCGCGATTTATACGTTTTATTCAAACTAAAAATAGTTAGAAAATATAAAAATATACCTAAATCAGCGATGATTTTGTTGTTAACATCATTCCTCACGTATCTTCGGTTAATGTACTTCTCCATTTTCTCCTCGAAACGTCAAAAAATAATTTTTGAAGTTTTGACAGCTCGAACTGTCATTTCACAACAACCGCGATTTATACATAACACTGATGGCGTTTTCCATTGGTAAAAAAGTGCCCACTGAAAGTGCACTCAAAGCAAAATTTTTGTTTCATTTGATGCACTGTGCGAGTGTTTTAATTTTCATTGGCAATCTGGCCACCAAAAAACACTGTTGGAAATCAAAACACTCGCACACTCCACCAAATAAAACAAAAATTTCGCTTTGAGTGCACTGTCAATGCACCTATATACGTCAAAATTGTCAAAGGCTCCAAGACAAAGACGCACCGTTAGAAACTAACGAGTGTCAAACAAGGACGGGGTCATAAAAGTGCGTTAGTATATGATCTAATGAGATGAAATCGGTTAAATTTGCGGTGAAAACGAAAACGTTGACGGAACGGTTCGGATGGTGTATGTGGGGGAGTCGGTCCGTCGGAATGTTGAACTAGTTTTAACAGGAGCGCAGAACCGGCTGGCGGGTAAAGAGCGATTTTTAGGGCCCCCTTTCGACGGATCCGCTCGAAATGAAGATGCATTTTCTACCTGCACGCTCCGGTACTCGCTTTTAACAATAAAATCACCAATACAAAACACTCGATTCTACTGTTATTTACATACAAAAACGAATTTTCTGTGTATATACAGGTTGCTCCAATTTTGATCGCAAAAGTGCGATAAAGACAACTTCCATTAGACACTTACAAACGAAAAGGAAAGAGTGACTGATTTGTGTGATTGCAACTTTTCACTTTGACAGCTGTCATTTTAATAATCTTTCTTTGTTCCACTCATAGAAATGGAGGAAACGATATACATATTTTATTTATTCTACAACTACAACCCCTAATTCGCCTTGGCCAAAATTAGAACGCCAGGCCGATATCGAACAGGCCAGCATAAGTCGAAGGGCGGTGGGGCGTCCTTCGGGGGTTGCTTTTGTACTTTATCGGCTCCGTCCGAAGGGCCGGTGGATATTACAAGGGTTGAAATAATGGCCATGAGCGGTGGCAAGGGTGCTAGGAGAACAGGACCCTCGGGTGGTTTACAGCCCTTCGAAATGTAGGCCTAAGGATTTTTATTTATCGATCCGGCGTGAAGGGTGAACGCCCTCGGGCGCGCTCGAATTCTACTCTATATATACAGATTACTCCATTTGCGATTGCGATATGGTTGTTTCTATGAGTGGAACAAAGAAAGGTTATTAAAATGACAGTTGTCAAAGTGAAAAGTTGTAATGACATAAATGTCACTCTTTTATTTTCGTCTAATTGATGCCAATTTCAATTAGACGCTTATAAAGGAAAAAGAAAGAGTGACATTTGTGTCATTATTGTCATTGCAACTTTTCACTCTGACAACTGTCATTTTAATAATCTTTCTTTGTTCAACTCATAGAAATACCCATGTTGCAATCGCGAATAAAGCACAGTGTAGGTTTCAAACGCGCTAAATTATAACTTTTAATTCACCAAGCTTCTTCTTTAACCAAATCGTTAATACTATCAGTTAGTAGTTTATTATTAGCGGCGGAAAAAGAAGAAAACAAAATTGCATAAATAAAAATAGCCAACTTACAAATTTTTCGACTACAATTATGTCATTTTTACCCACTTTTGTCAGAAGTTAATTTTTTTGTATGCTAATCGAAATTATAATCCAATTCGAAATTAAACCCTATACAAACCCCAAATGGCGGAAGAAGAAGGCCACGTCTACCCCCCGCTCATCATTAGTTTAATAACGGAATTCTTCGGCACGGCGGAATTGATGTTCATAGGCGAGAAATTTACTAACTTCTACTAACATTCAATACAACATTATAAACGATTGCAGGTTGCATGACCTTCTACTAACATTCAATACAACATTATAAACGATTGCAGGTTGCATGACCTTCTACTAACATTATGAACGATTGCAGGTTGCACATGACCTTCTACTAACATTCAATACAACATTATAAACGATTGCAGGTTGCATGACCTTCTACTAACAGTCAATACAACATTATAAACGATTGCAGGTTGCATGGGATGCATAGTTGGCTACGATAATGGGCCCCTAATGGCCGCCACAACGTTCGCAATGGCGGTTTTGATCGCCATAGAAATGTTCGGCCATTACGGTCCTGTACACCTCAATCCGGGCGTCACCGTGGGATTTATAATCATGGGACACATGCCTTGGAAAACGATGATCATGTACTTCATTGGACAATTTTTCGGCGCCTTCGCCGGCTACGGCCTTTTATATGTAAGCACCACAGTTCTACACTTCTGTTCTCTAGCAGCAAGATTAATTTGGGGGAGAGTGGGATTTTCGAAACTTTTTTTTTAGCTTAAACGAGGCGAAATGAAACGAAAATGAAGAATGGAATTTTTCGATATCTCGCCTCGTTTTCGAGATATCGATGCTTGAAGTGCTTTTACCAAAAGTTTGTTCAAGATTCGCTTGGTGTAGTGTCTTGTAATAAGATAGGGTGTAGTGTAGGGTGGGGTAAGGTAGGGTAGGTTTTTTTTATGTGTCAATAGAGTACATTTATAATGTACTATTGTAATTTACCATTAATTATAAGATTTATTGAAGATTTATCAATACAAAGCAAAAAAAACCAATGCCCAACTTCGAGTACCGATATCTCGAAAACCAAGCGAGATATCGAAAAAACCTATTCTTCATTTTCGCTTTATTTCGACCTAATTAACCCAAAAAAATCAACCTAACTCTTGCCTCAATTCGTAATAAAGCGATAATCGTTTCCATTTAGCTGGTGACGCCTTACAAGCAAGACTTGTGCCTGCTAACGATCAGATTCGATTTGGGCACGGTGGAATGTTTCTTCAACGAGTTCGTGTGCAGCGCCCTGTTGATGTTGGTCGTTTTGGGCGCCACCGATCCCATCAACAAAGACATCACCGATTCGATCCCATTGAAAATCGCCTTCGCCCTGCTGGGCCTCATCTTCGCCTTGGAGCCCTTCACAGGCGCAGGTGAGTCAATACTTTAAACTCTTAAATAAGTCTATGAGGCGTGTAGAGGAGGTTTTTAACATTCAATGCAACATTATAAACGATTGCAGGTTGCACATGACCTTCTACTAACGTTCAATACAACATTATAAACGATTGCAGGTTGCAGAACCTTCTACTAACATTCAATACAACATTATAAATGATTGCAGGTTGCATGACCCTCTACTAACATTGAATACAACATTATAAACGGGTTGCAGGTTGCATGACCTTCTACTAACGTCTTAACATACTAACATCTCTACATACATAACTCTTAAATAAGTTTTTGATTGTATATGAGGCGTGTAGAGGAGGTTTTTAACATTCAATACAACATTATAAATGATTGTAGGTTGCATGACCTTCTACTAACATTGAATACAACATTATAAACGGGTTGCAGGTTGCATGACCTTCTACTAACGTCTTAACATACTAACATCTCTACATACATAACTCTGAAATAAGTTTTTGATTGTATATGAGGCGTGTAGAGGAGGTTTTTAACATTCAATACAACATTATAAATGATTGCAGGTTGCATGACCTTCTACTAACATTGAATACGACATTATAAACGGGTTGCAGGTTGCATGACCTTCTACTAACGTCTTAACATACTAACATCTCTACATACATAACTCTGAAATAAGTTTTTGATTGTATTTGAGGTGTTTAGAGGAGGTTTTTTTTAGTGCTAATTAATGTTTCTGTTGGTTGATAGGGCTTAACGCTGCGAGAGCTGTACCGCCCTGCGTATTTTTCAATGATTACAGGCAATTGTGGTTGTACATGGTGGGACCAACGCTTGGAATGGCTTTGGCAGCGACATTGTATAGATTCGTGTTTGATTCTAACGAGAAATATTCCCTACATACCTTCCTGATAAATTTCAAAAATAGGGGGGATTAGAAGGGGGTTCGATATGTTTTTTTTTTTTAATGCGGCTGGATTGGATGCGGCTAAAGTTTATTTTTATTCGTATAAGTAGAGTTCAAATTTGGTGTTTGTAGTATACGCTGTGTTGTTTGTAAGATGTGATATAGGGATTCCTGTGCAAGTGTGTTAAAAGCGAGATATTTTTTTTATGAAATAACGTTTGTAAAAAGTAATGGGAGATTTGAAAAGATCGTCGAAAAATAAGTCGAAATGGACGTTAAATTTTATTAAATTCGTTCTGGTTTAATTAAAAAATGTATAATTAAGTTGATAAAAGTCATATGTCATATGTCACTATCTAATAATTGTAAAATTGGCGGAGATATCTGGATTGGTTTACGCTATGAAGTTTGACAATTTTAGCGGGAAGTAATGTGGTTCAATCCCCGTGCAGTAAAGACATTTTTTTCTTTTTTTTTTCTAATATTTTTGTCTAAAAAATATTAAATAGAAATATTTAAAATAAGACGAGCTTATTTGAGATATAATTTTATTTTTATTTAAATAAAAGCTCCGACAATTAAATGTCAATTTTAATAACGCAAAATCTCGTTAGTAGGTAGAGCCTTTTAAATAATGCCATATTTTTATTCTTGACAAAAAAACATTAAAAAAACAAAAAATGCCAAAGAAAAAAAGAAAAAAAAATTCAGCATTGCGTGGGATTGAACCCGATTCTTTACCGCTGAATTTTTCAAACTTCAGAGCGTAAACCAATCCAGATATCTCCGACAATTTTAACAATTATTAGATAGTGACATATGACGTTTGACTTTTTTCAAATTAATTACACATTTTTTTATTAAACCAGAACGAATTTAAGCAAATTTAATATCCATTTCGACTTATTTTTTGACGATCTTTTCAAATCTGTCATTATTTTTTACGAACGTTATTTGGTAAAAAAATTATCTCGCTTTTAACACATTTGTACAGGAATCCCTATGTCGCATCTTATAAATAACACAGTGTATACAATTTTTTTTCTATATAGCCAGTTCGATTAGAAGCAGATGAAGTAAATATTATTTTAATTTTAGATAGATGCATAAATTGGTTAGTGTTTTTTTAGTAAACTCAACAAACATACATTATGTATGTTTGTCGTTATTTGTATAAAGTTTATATTATTCATATAAGGTGTATATACTCAAAATTTGATCCAGCATCAATTGTGGATTCGATTGCTCATATCATGTAGATAATTTAATTATACGGTGTGGAATTAAAAAGTGTTTTATTTTGATTTTTGTTTCTCTTTATTGAAGGGCTTAACGCGGCGAGAGCTTTACCGCCGGCGGTGTTTAATTGGAATTTCAAGCATTTATGGATTTATTTAATAGCGCCCACGGCGGGGATGATCGCCGGAGCGGGGATGTATAGATTTTTGCTCGACAAAACCTACGATTATTCGTTTCACACGGCTTTACTTAGGCAAAAAACGCTGTTGTAATAAACACGAGCGAATTCGAATTGTCAAAATTGCGAAAATTTTATTAGTGTGTCAATAAAATCGAAGTAAAGATTAAGCGAGTTTTGTTTGAATATTAGAAGTTGAGGGCGCCACTGCAGGGTGTTTTTAAAATGGGAAAATATAGGTTTAATAATTCGAGTAAGATTCTAATTTGGGTTCATCGATTGATTTGAATCTTTCTTGTATATAATATAGAGACTCGATGCAATGAAATCTCCTGTTTTTAATCTCTACTACTTCGTTATATATTTAAGAAAATTGCAATTAAATATTGCCATTTATTTGCAATGCTATTTAAATGGCAAAACGTAATTCTAGTAAGATTCGAGTTTTAACGAACGGATTTGTGAATAATTTTAGTAGGATGAAGAATATTTATTATAGAACGATGTCTTCTAGTTTATATTAATCCACAAGCTGTATTAAATTGAAAAAAAAAACTAATTAAAGTATTTTAGCAAATGATTATGACAGATTCCTGTAAATTATGGTGTCGCTTGACATAAATGTCAAATCACAGAACAATTTTTTTAAATTTGACAAGCGACAGCTGTGCTAAAAGTTTCCGTTTTTCAGAGATTTTTGGATAAATTGCACTTTTTTAAGGGCAGGTAATATAAAATAAGACATTTCCAGTACACCGGAATACTTTTAGAACACTTTAATAAGTATTTTTAAAACCCTACTTTTATCTTTTCAAATTGCAGGGAAAAGAATTCAATTTAAAAAATTCCGAAACGGATTTCTTCTATTACTTTCTTGTACGTTTTCATTTTATGTCAAATATAATCAAACACGGAACATCTACTAGCAATTTAAACAAATCTCATCCCATCTATTGTTGAAAAACTTTTACCAAAAATAGTTCTATATTACCCCACGAATTATAAATTCGAGGGCATACTTTTGGCGCCCCTAAATTCAAACCCCGCGCATGCGCACCGCCGAATTCCCGACTAAAACCGATTCTAATCGACAAACCGGAGGAACCCCCGACGGGGTTTCATCCCTAAGAAAGCGCGATCGCGTTTAAAAAACCTTAAAAAATCTTGGGCTAACAGGCTAGCATAAATCGCTAAGCGATTTAGGGCGAATGCCGCCCCTCAGAGGCGGTCGAACGGCGGTTTAACGACCCCCATTTCGCCGGAGAATCCGCGCGAATATCGAACAATAGATGGAACTTCGCTGGGCTAACAGGAATGCATATTATACAGAGGGATCGGGAGTTGTTGTAATATTAGTTAATATTGGATATTCAACTTCAACTAATACATTTATTTGTTTACCGGTCAGTAAAAGACCACTTTGTGTATGACAGTTGACAGATGATGTGTCTGGCAACTTCTTGTTTTTTGTTTTGTTGATGTTATATTTTTTCTGCCGTTGCAGTTTAACGAGTTGTAATTTGGAAGTTCTGAATAAAGATATTTATATATCAAATAAAGTCTAACAGTTAAGGTATAGAAACTCTAAAGAAGTAGGTATATTGTAATTTTTTAATTGTTATTGTAATATGTAAAATAAGCCCACAATAAATCAATCAATCACTTATAAACTCTATAAAGAAATTCATTCAATACAACTCGCATTATTCTGGTACAAGTAACCACCTACAGTTAATACATACATAAATGAACGTTTGATAAAAAATGTTTCAACGCTTTCGTTTTGAAAATAAATCGCATGTTTTTGTGTAATATTTATCAACGAGAGCTGCTCGTTCGGTTGATTTTGTCGCCGGAATCGAGCGAGGTGCAACGAGAGAGAGGCCCCTTCGGGATGAACCGCGAGGATTCTCCAGAGACAGGGTAACAGAAAAATGAAACTACCAACGAAACCCGAATGGGCCTTAATTTTTGACAAATCTACAGAAACGATTTTCACACAATTCTGGTTTAGAAAAATCAAAATGAGTCGAATCACGCCCACGCTATCCTTCCTTGTATCGATGAGAATGTTTTTTTTTTGTTTTGATTATCAGAGTTCTTCTTCTTCGTTTCTATTTTGGGTTTTATCTTTTGTGATAATTCACCCAGGTGTATCGATAGGAAGTGTTTTCGTCTTGTTCTATAAGCAATTAAACACTTCCAATAGTTTTTCTTGATTATTTAACTTGTACTATATTCATAACTCACAAGATATAACATTTAAATATCATAAAAACGACTGTTAGTAGACTCTATTTGAAGAATCTATTTATACTTATACTTATTTATATTTACAGTAGAATCTATTTGAACAAATATTCATTACAAGATATTTTTTTTAATACAACAAACTCTCTTTATAAAACCTTCTGATTAATTCTTAATATACATTTTCGTGTATAAACATTTCTAAATAAAAAAAAGCTGGGTGTTGTGTAATGTTGGGAAAGTCCCTTTTACAAGCCAGTTACATCATTTACAACCCGGTTCTTGTAAATGACGTCAAAATTGTAATAGGGTAGCATGAGTTAGAGGGTTAAATCGAAAGCAACCCTTACACTGTATTCACTACGGTTATTCGCTGTTTGTTTTTTGGAATTTAGAGGATTTATTTCTTGTGTATTGAATTCGAAATGGAGAATATTTTGTGTAGCTATTTTTAGTAGTTTTATAACCGCGTTATCGATTTTTAAAATGTTTTATAAATCGTGCATCACTACATTTTTATTGTACTTATACATCTAAACTCAAAAGCTAAAAAGCTACTCAAATCGTTGTGATTGTAATTAACGAGTGTTTAACGATTGTAGTTAATCGATTTGTTGCATTCTAACAACTAATTTGTGGTGGTTAAACTGGTTGTAATTTAATTGATCACCTACAGATATTCAGTAGATCACTATTTGAGTAGTATTTGAGTGTCCCAAACAACATTTTTTCCCCAAATAAACTCCATCAGTTTAGTTTCAACGCCCTGTAGCTGGTGAGAGATTAGTCGATTTGTCTTGAAGTCTAAAGCGATATTTCGTTAGATGTAATCAATAACAGTCAGTCAGTTAACTGCGCATTCAAATGGAATTATTGCGAGAAAGTGACAGGAATAAATCCATTCGAAATATCTCGGGATATCAAAACTCTAAATATTTTAAACTAAACTACAATGATTGAGGTGATACCCAGAAGATTACACTCGAAATATACTGCTTCACGAAAGTTTACAAATATTGAGATTAATTTAAAAGTTGCAGGTTTTTTCATCGCCAAATTTAGTATGAGTTGTAGAGGTGGGAGCAAAAATTCTTTTTAGATATGAGAGAAAACATTTAATTTCGTATATTTGAAAATTTGGTGATCAAAAAGTCTGTAACTTTTAAAATAATCGCTAAATTTGCGAACTTCCTTAACTTTTGTGAAGCAATTTATCTTCTCACATCCTTTTCGATCCCATTTATTCAAATCCCAGTTACCCAAATGCAAAAAAAATCACCCAAAATTCCAACACCACAACAACATTCTTCGAATCGCACAAAATAATCGCAAATTTTGCAAACTTCCTCCACTTTTATCGACCAATTTATCATCTCACATCCTCTCCGATCCCATTTACTCAAATCCCATTTACCCAAACACAAAAAAAAATCACCCAACACCACAACAACCATTCTCCTCGCCAATCGCATTTCATTCACCAATGCATCAACCAATCCTCTTATCCCCCACGTTCAAATTTAACACCCAACCCGCCTCGAATTGCTTCGTTCTCTCTACTCGTTCTCTCTACCGTTACTCCGAAAACAAAACGATCTACCCATTTCAACGCATTTTAACCCCCTTCTACTTTTGTTTACCCAACGCCTCTTCCACCTCATGCAATCCTGGTCTGTTGTTGACGTCTCTCCGACTCCAAAGCCGTCCTTCGCACCGAAGAATGACCCTAAACAACGACCGGAGAGGTCAACAAACCCACCGATATACCTCACACAAAAACTAACTCTAAACACCCACAGATAAATATACTACTAACCGATCCAATCAACCCCTTTTTAGCATTGTACTCGACAGAAATGGATTAACTAAACATCAGTATGGTATTAGGGAAATATTACTAACCAATTCTATCACCCCTAAAGCATCCCTCTACAGTAGATAAAGTATTATTCTGTAGTAAATGCAGCTGTATTAGGGAGATTCTATACAATCGAAAATCATTGACCTTAAGGTTGGTAGCGACCTCTTTGAAGGTCGCGAGAGACGAGTGAAGATGCGTGGGAGGACCCAAGAGAAAATGACGTCAACAAGGGAGCAGGAGAGCATCGGATCGAGGAGATTTTGGGCCCTTTAATCGAAATTTCGAGCGGGAATTCTCGCTCGTTTTGTGGGATTTTTCGATGCTAAAATTAGAGTTAGACGACCGGTAAATAGGTGAATAAACTCGGTTCGAATGGTGGGTTTTAAAACGGGGTTTTATCGAGAGGTTTCGGCGGTTTTGATAAACTTTTCGTTTTGTGTTTGTTGTTTAATTGCGCGAGGCGGGTAACCGCTGTAGTCGATGTATTTTCTTGTTTGTATTTTTACACCTTGTTTTATTCCGTGTCAACCACCTCTGGTTGCTAAATAATCACAAACGAGGCGCCAAAATTGGAGAAAAAATCACAAAATTTGCATCAAACATTCGTAGACAAAAGTAGCGAATTGTCCACCTGCACTTACTTTTGTCTGCGACTGTATCTACATATCGAAATTCAATCCTGCGAGGATTAATACATCATAAAATATCGCAGGAAATATTCCACTAGTCATTACTACATTCGTTTTTTATTAACTAAATTTTACAAGCACAAAAGTAGCAAATTGTTCACCTGCACTTACTTTCGTCTGCGACTGTATCTACATATCGAAATTTAATCCTGCTAGGATTAATACATCATAAAATATCCCAGGAAATATTCTACTAGTAACTAAATATTTTAATCGAATTTTTCAAATTTACAAGCTGTTCGAATAAAAGTTTATTTGCCCTATTCGGCGTTATCCTTTTATCGCAGGATCAACCCCTCCTCGACTTTATGCTATCCTGCAACCACAATCCAGGGTTGAGCTTCAACGCCGTTGCTTGAGCCTCAACCGAAGCTCTAAGTTAATCTATATTATATCCAGCATGAGCTTTATTCCGATCCGTTTCCTCGATTCGCTTTCCACAGCTTTCCCCCCAAATCTCCACCTCTCATAATTCACAATTTTCACAATTAAAATTATTACTAACTAAATTAATTGCCATATTAACTCAAAGCTCATCCATTACCCACTTTTAAAGCTCTTAATAGTGTAGTATAGATGAAACGAAAAGTATCATTTTGTATAATTCGACGCTACTGTTAATGACCGGCGTCGCTTTTGCATAGCCATCTGGATCGATGCGGAGCGGATTTCCACGACGCCTGAAAAGCGTCGCGACACCTCCCGACGCTCATGGACGCCTGGTAAAGCGGGCGCCAGCCGCGTGAAAGCTGAAAGCTTCCGATGAGATGAGAAACTGAGAGAAATGATGAGAGAATCGAAAATAAATACTACAAAAAAAGAGCTTGTGGAAAAGTTTGTAGCTTGTAGAATTCGAAATTTCGATAAAACTGGGCTTATAAAGGTCGATTCACAATCGAATTTTCCAATAACATCGAATCGAAGAAAGTAAAATGTCCATGAAAAGCTTCCGATGAGATGACAAACTGATAGAAACGATGAGAAAAGAAATACTACAAGAAAAAATTGTAGATAATTATTTGCATATGTAATTTTCCTACCGAATGTTTTGGTATAAAAATTTGTTGTTAACCACAGGAGGTTCAGTGACTTCCAAATTTCGATAAAACTAGACTTATAAAGGTCGATTCACAATCGAATTATCCAATAGTATCGAATCGACGAAAGTAATACAACTAGCAAAATGTCCAACCCCAATCGAGACACATCAGCAGAACAACTCTCCGATTACGGAAGAGACCACGAAGTAAGCACCATAAATCTTCATCACCTCTTCATCCATCAATTTTCATCTCCACCAGAACAACAACGAGAAAATCACCACCTCCTGGGGCGCCCCGATACCCGACAAAGACGCCAGTCTCACAGTAGGTCATCACGGACCAATTTTACTCCAAGACTACAATCTCATAGACGAACTGGCCCATTTTACACGAGAAAGAATACCAGAGAGGGTGGTACACGCCAAAGGAGCAGGAGCCTTCGGTTACTTCGAGGTCACCCACGATATCACCAAATACACAGCTGCAAAAGTCTTCTCCGATGTCGGTAAGAAGACTCCAATAGCAGTGAGGTGAGTAAATCGATTCTATACAAGATGCAAATGATTATTAAGCATCTGGAAGGTTTTCCCAAGTCGCTGGTGAACTGGGCTATCCTGATACAATCAGAGACATCAGAGGATTCGCTATCAAATTCTACACCGAAGACGGAATATGGGATTTAACAGGAAACAATACTCCGGTTTTCTTCGTGAAAGATTGCGCTCTATTCCCCAGTTTCATACACACCATGAAGCGGAATCCCAAGACCCACATGCGACCCGATTACGACATGTTCTGGGACATGGTCACCCTACGACCAGAAACCACCCACACATGCCTCATGTTCTTCTCCGATCGAGGACTCCCCGCCAATTTCCGGCGAATGCACGGCTTCGGAGTCAACACCTACGCCTTCGTCAACTCCAAAGGGGAGTTCTACTACTGCAAATTCCACTACAGATCCGAGCAAGGTATGTACATGCACCGAATCCCAGCACTTTTACCACAAATCTGTAAAGGTATAGAGAACATGGATCCGGCTACAGCTCGAAAACTCGCCGGCGAAGACCCCGACTATCACCTGCGCGACCTCTACAACGCCATCGAAGAGGGAAGGCACCCTTCGTGGAGGTTCTACGTGCAAATCATGACGCCTAAACAGGCTGAGAAGAGCCCTTACGATCCCTTCGACGACACCAAAGTGTGGCTACACGCCGACTATCCGCTGATTCCTGTTGGTAGATTCGTTTTGAACAAGAACCCCGGCAACTACTTCGCCGAAGTGGAGCAAATCGGCTTCGATCCCGCCCATCTTGTACCTGGTAATATCATTTTAACACCTAAACCTCGAATTCACCAACATATTGCTCTAATCGTTTTTACACCATCCAAATCCTGCATTTACCAACATATTGCTCTGCAGGTATCGAACCTTCGCCTGATAGGATGCTGCAGGGTAGACTCTTCGCTTACGGGGACACTCACCGCTACCGTTTGGGCGTCAATCATCTGCAAATTCCCGTTAACAGTCCACTGAAAGCCGCCAATTTCGCCAGAGATGGTCGATCCACTCTTCACAGCCAAGGCGAAGCCCCCAATTACCATCCAAACAGCTTCAACGGGCCTGGGATCGATAAAAGAGCCAAAGCGTTGAGTCCGGTGATTCCTCTGCATGGTCTGTCGCAATTGCAACAAGTAAATCTTCTTCCAGTTGAATCGAACGGTGGATTGTTTTAGGTGAAGCGGCGCGAACTGATAACGGAAACGATGATAATTTCACGCAAGCCCGGTTGTTGTACAACGACGTGATGAAATCCGACGAAAGAGCTCGCTTGATTGACAACATGTTGGATTGGTTGAAGCCCACCAAGCAAGAGTTCCGAAACAGGGCCATCGAGATGTTCGCCCAAGTGGATGCCGAGTTGGGCAAGAAGCTGAAATTGGGATTGAACTCGTCGCGTCACATCGATTTGTAATTAAAATAACCAGTTAAAAATCCTGTGGAATCGGCTACAATAAACTTGTTTTTGTGGTGAACAGTTGCTTGCTTATAAAAAAAAATCCTTTGCACATCCTCTTGATTTAGATAACACATATTTATCGCTGATATAAATACGGGTCGAGTTCATCAGATAGCATTTATGCAAGTTAGTTCTATCCAGTAACAATGCCTTTACGCGACGCCAGTTCGAACCAGCTACTGGATTACTCCAGGAAACAAGGCGTATGTTTAGTACAATCAATCATCTAGAATCTGGATGAGTATGTTCGTTTTGTATATACTCCACAGGACCAGAGAGAGTCCATCACAACGTCCGGAGGAAACCCCGTACCGGAGAAAGACGCCAGCCTCACAGTGGGCTACCACGGCCCCATTTTGCTCCAAGACTGGGTCCTCATCGACGAGCTGGCCCATTTCAGTAGAGAAAGAATACCAGAACGCGTGGTACACGCCAAAGGAGCAGGAGCTTTTGGTTACTTCGAGGTCACCCACGATATCACCAAGTACACAGCTGCAAAAGTCTTCTCCGAGATCGGCAAGAAGACTCCCATTGTGGTCAGGTATGTAGTAAGAAAATCTGTTGTTGGTGAGAGTTTGGGCGGTAGATTTTCGCAGGTGGCTGGGGAAATGGGCTCGGCTGACACGCTTCGGGATTTCCGCGGGTTCGCTTTGAAGTTCTACACGGAGGACGGTATTTGGGATTTGGTGGGCAACAATTTCCCGGTGTTCTTCATCAGAGACTGCGCTTTGTTTCCCAATTTCATCCACGTGTTGAAGAGGTAGGCGGAATGAACACCTATCCAGTGAGAAGATGTTAAATTTATCGTGTTCAAGGAACCCCAGCACTCACATCCGACCGGACTACGACATGTTCTGGGACTTCATTTCGTTGAGAGAGGAATCCATGCATGCTGTTTTGATGATGTTCGCTGATAGAGGAATACCGGCTAGTTACAGGCAAATGCACGGATATGGCGTCAACACTTTCGCCTTCGTTAACAACCAAGGAAAATTCTTCTACTGCAAATTCCACTACCTCACCGACCAAGGTGAGGTACCACTCTCGTTTGAAGATTCTAAGACAATCTAATACTGTTGTGTATTGCATAGGAATCGCTAATTTAACGTCGGATTTGGGCAACAAAATCAACGGAACCGATCCGGATTACCTCATCAGGGACTTGTACAACGCGATAGAAACCGGTAACTACCCTTCGTGGACTATGTATGTTCAAATCATGACCCCCGAGCAGGTCTCGAAGCTCTCCTACGATCCCTTCGATGATTCAAAAGTCTGGCTTCACGCCGAGTTCCCTCTCATACCAATCGGCCGGTTCGTTTTGAACAAAAACCCCAAGAGCTACTTCGCAGAAGTCGAACAACTCGCCTTCGACGTCGCCCATCTCATACCAGGTAATGTTACAATCACTAAAATTCTCTAATTTCTAATTTTAGTTGTACAGGCATCGAACCGTCTCCGGATAGGATGCTGCAAGGTCGATTGTTCAATTACGGGGATACCCACAGGTACCGGTTGGGCATCAACAACACCCAATTGCCGGTGAACAGCCCGTTTAGAGTCAACAATTACCAAAGAGATGGGCAGGGGGCGTTGCAGAGCCAGAATGGAGCGCCTGTTTACCATCCGAACAGCTTCAAAGGTCCGGAGGAAGAGTCTAGAGCTAAGGCTCTATCGCCAATTTGGCCTCTTGTGGGGGATGCCCAGAGGATAGATAGCGGACATGATGATAACTACACACAAGCCAGGTTGGTTGTTATACTTTTAGAGGTGTTTTAGTTGTTTATTGATGGTTCATTTACTTGTTTTATTGGCTTTTGTGTTGCAGATTGTTGTTTTAGTTGTTGATAGATGTTTCATTTACTTGTTTTATTGGCTTTTGTGTTGCAGATTGCTGTTTTAGTTGTTTATAGATGTTTCATTTACTTGTTTTATTGGCTTTTGTGTTGCAGATTGCTGTTTTAGTTGTTTATAGATGTTTCATTTACTTGTTTTATTGGCTTTTGTGTTGCAGATTGCTGTTTTAGTTGTTTATAGATGTTTCATTTACTTGTTTTATTGGCTTTTGTGTTGCAGATTGCTGTTTTAGTTGTTTATAGATGTTTCATTTACTTGTTTTATTGGCTTTTGTGTTGCAGATTGCTGTTTTAGTTGTTTATAGATGTTTCATTTACTTGTTTTATTGGCTTTTGTGTTGCAGATTGTTGTACAAGAGGGTGCTGAAACCGGCCGAACGCGGTAGATTGGTGGATAATATAGTGAGCTGGTTGAAGAATGCTAATGGTGTGATTCAAGAGAGGCAAATCGCGAATTTCGCTAAAGTCGATGAGGATTTCGCCAAGAGAATCAAGGAGGAGATAAATGCTGGTAGTCACCCTCAAGTAAATCTGTAGGGAAATGATATTTGCACGAGAAGCTTGGTTATTTGGAATGATGAGAAGGTTTAATTAAATGAGTATATAATTGAGGAAGAGTTTTATTTGTGTACTAATTGCTTATGCATTAGAAGATTAAATGTAATAGCTTGTTGATGAATGAAATATATGAATGTATTATTGTCGAGATAAACACACTGTTTTGAGACCTTTTTTATCTTAAACTTTTATTTCAAGTACAAAAGAGTACAATTCCAGTAACGACTTAAAAACGCACGAACATAGAACAACTTATCATTTACAGAACTAAAGAAAACGTCAACTGTCAAATATGTCAACTATTGACTGTATTCAACACTGAATGCAGGCCCAGAATTACAATACAATAAAAGATATAGGATAAAGAGACTGTTTCGAATGGTTTCGATAGCAAGACTATAAACGAAACGGAATGGAGATGGAGAGTTCCTTAGAAAACCGACCTCCGTTCGGTTTCTGTTCTCCCGTTCGTTAGAATTCGCCGTCGTCTTACCCCTTTACTCTAAAGAAAATACCTGACATTCCGCAGGCGCGCTTTTGCAGGCTCCTTTCGCCTTGTCCCACCGGCGATTTCTTCTGCTCTTTTGGTAGGTTCGCCTTTTAATTTCCGATAATGCATGCATAAATTAACACCTTCTCTCGGCTCGCGGGAGGCGCTGACGCCGCCTCCGCGCTTTCATGGCCTCCTGCTCCGGAATCGAACGGATTTTTGTGGGTTCTGTCAGTCAAATCGCTCGACGAATGGATAGGTTTTCAATCAATCGGAAGGCGTCGATTCGAATCGGATGCTCTCTATGGTTTTAATCGATTGGTGTTTAATCGATTAAATTTCTTCGATTGGTTGTTTTTGTATCGTTTTTATATGCTTTGCGGTTTTAATGAGGTAGGGATATTGTGTAGATATTTGATTAATTCAGTAATGTTGTGATTATTCGAAATTAGTTTAAACAATTTCTACAAATACTCTATACACCTTGCTCCATTTCCGATGGTCATTTCTATGAGTGGAACAAAGAAAGATTATTAAAATGACAGCTGTCAGAGTGAAAAGTTGCAATCACACAAATCAGTCACTCTTTCCTTTTCCTTTGTAAGTGTCTAATGGAAGTTGTCTTTATCGCGCCCATGGTTTATATAACCTGTATATTTTTTCTCTCTTCATTTTGGTAATATAAATAAACAAATTTTTGTGTAGCTACAAGATGTATACAGGGTGTTCCGAATTGACGTGCTAATATTTAAGAGGGTGATTCTTGGGTTCGTTTTATGAAAGAAATTTCGTATTAACCTATGTCCTAAAAGTCTTTTGAAATACAGGGTGTTAAAAGTATTATATTATTGTCGAGATAAACACACTGTTGAGACCTTTTTATCTTAAACTTTTATTTTAAGTATACAAAAAAAGTACATTTCCAGTAACGACTTAAAAACATAGAACAACTTATCATTTACAGAACTAAAGAAAACGTCAACTGTCAAATTTGATATCTTCACTTTTTTTCGTACGACTCATAGTTTCGCTTTAAAAAAAAATAAATGCATTCATTTGTACCCTGCTGAGAAGTTTTTTTCTTAAAATGGATCTTAAAATGGGTTATCAATATGAAACACTCTGTATACAGGATGTCTCAACAAAATTTGCAACACCATAAACGTTTATACCACAGAAATATAAACACCACAATAATCTATTCCCAACATTTCCAATCGAAACAAATTCGCAACAGAACAGAGAGAGAGAGTTGGGAGAGTTCTTCGAGCGCTAACAGAAAGCCCTCCAGTCCTTCTACTACCCTGTTAGTTGACTAGCATTAGAAGGAACGCACTCCCACGCTGCATTTTTCCCTAATTCACCATCTCAAACGAAACCTCAATTAAAAAAACACCCGAGAACAACCCGGCTATTTCTTACAAAAAAAAACCCCAAGAGGCGCCTCGTGAGAGAGTTTTTATATCCCATTTCCCGCGTTGAAACGAACTTAAAAAATCGATTTTCAATTTAAAACCTACATCCAACGATTCAATATTAACTTAGTACTCGTTGATTAGTTAATATAGTTAAACAAACCAGCCTCATTACAGCGTAGTGAAACCGATCGTTTCTCGATTAATCGATTGACATTTGAATATTTTTTTAGTTCTCTTTACAGCCCACAATCGATTCTATGAAGGTTTTATCGCACACACACATGAGTTTAACACACATGTGTGAGCCGAAGCTTCCCTTCGACTTCTGCTATCCTGCTACTCATATGGATTCCATTTCCAATAAATTCACGCATGAGTTGCTGCAGGACAAAGAAAGGAAGCGAGAATCGGGACGCTGCTGTCGCTCCGGTTTATTTCTATTTCTACAGCCGGTGTAATAATCGAATCGGAGGAATTAGGAAGAAAATAATCGTTTAAATAATCGATTAAAATCGTTCGTTAATTTGTTGCAAATGTTTGATTAAACGAGTGTTTGTAATTTGAAATGAAACTTTGTTGAGTGTAAGCTGTGTTACATATTAACGAAATAATAAACTTTCGATTAGGTTGTCATAAACGCGCTGCAGGTTTAACAACAAATTCGATAGTTAACAACAAATTGAATCGTTTGGTAGTTTGGTCATCGTACAAATCGAAATATTAGGGATTCATAATTAATTAATCAATCGCAAAATTCGTGTAGGTAGGTAAATTTGTACCAATTTTTTACTACTACTATTAATCTTAATCTAAAAAAATAACCTACTGAATAGCGCATAAACCTGAGAAACCTGCGGGTTTCATTTCCCTCGACCTATTCGAATTTCCTGAAGTAACCTCGAGTGCTTCAGGCCAATCAAAACCTACGTATTACAAAACAATTTCCACCTTCTTGCACCAGGAGAACATGAAACCTGCGAGGTTGCCGAGGCGATCACGTTATAACCACGACATGTTGCCAGATTTCAAAAGAAATATCGCCAAACAAAATACTTTCACCGGCGAAATTCGTAAATAATGAATTTATAAGTGCTCTAAAAATTAATTTACCGCATCGAAAATAGTTATATTAAATACTCGAATCGATAATTTGTACCACTAACTAACGCTTTTATTATTAATATCTACAAGTAAGCATTTGTAATTGTTTATAGTCTTTAATTTAGAAACAGAATGTAAAGTAAAGGAAAAACGATCTGTCAAATAAGATCATATTTTTAATATTGACAGTGATGACAGTTGACGTCCCACTACTGTCAATTGAAATACCGAACTCCGGCTGGGCCTTTTATGATTCAGGTAAACACTGACAGTAATAAGTAATAATAAACTTTTTTCTCGGATAATTCTCTTTATGGAAGGAGTGATAAAGTAATGTGGATAGGAGAATAAAATCGGAGCGGCAACAGCGCATCGAGTGCTCGATTTATATTCCGAATTCAAATTGTGTGTGTTATGTAAATGAAATTGGTGGATGTTTTGAGCTGTCAGTTACTAATTTCAACATGCATAATTACCAGTGTGGCTTATTAGAGGAGCAGAAAACGGGCGTAGTATTATATTCACTCGGCTGTATATGTTGTGTAAAAGCTCCAGAAATCGCTCGATTTAATTACAAATTCGATCCACTCGAGTTATCAACTGGCATTTAAAAAAATACAGCTAAATTATATAAAATAATTATGCTAAAAATAATTCGTGTTATACGAGCGTAATAAAGTGTATATGCAACTCGAATAAAACTGTTTTATGTTGATAAATATAAATTTTTGTTTAGTATCGAATCGCGTAATAAAACCTATTTATTTCGGAAATTTACCAAAAATAACAAATCGGATTATTTCGTAATACACCCAACTAGACATTGAGGGCGCCACTTGGGGGTATTTTTAAATGGGAAAACATAGGTTTAATAATTCGAGTAAGATTCTAATTTGGCTTTATCAATTGATTTGAATCTTTCTTATATATAATATAGAGACTCCATGCAATGAAATCTCCTATTTTTAATCTCTACTACTTCGTTATATATTTAAGAAAATTGCAATTAAAAATTGCCGTTTATTTGCAATGCTATTTAAATGGCAAAACGTAATTCTAGTAAGATTCGAGTTTTATCGAATGGATTTGTGAATAATTTTAGTAGGATGAAGAATACTTATTACAGAACGATATCTTCTAGTTTATATTGATCCACAAGCTGTATTAAATTGAAAAAAAACTAATTAAAGTATTTTAGAAAATGATTATGACAGATTCCTGTAAATTATGGTGTCGCCTGACATAAATGTCAAATCACAGAACAATTTTGTAAATTTGACAAGCGACAGCGGTGCCAAAAGTTTCCGTTTTTCGTTCAAAAATAGTTCTATATTACCCCACGAATTATGAATTTGAGGGCTTGCTTAAGACTACACAATACACCATGAAACAAAGTGTATTTCTATTTCTATTCCCTAATGAAACCTCCGGACAAACCCATAAAGGCTCGTTAAAGAGGACACACAACCTAATTTAATTGAATCACGCTATCGCGAAAGATTTTCGCCCTATTTTCGCTCCATTTTCGCTCTATTTTCCACCTTATGTGCAAACCCTACACAGGGCCGGATGAAAGTGATTTCATTTCCTCGAAGCGAATGGCGTAATAAAGGGAGTGGTTTTTATATGGGCGCAGTTTCTGAGCTGCACTCTGTTGTATTTAACCTACTTCTACTTTTATTGCCGGATATATTTGGGTCAGACTTTGATCGAAACAATAGGTCAATTATTTTGTTTTGGATTTGTTATCGCTTGTTTTGTTATATAGCGAACGAGGAAGGCGCTAAATTAGCCGGAACGGAGGAAAATTAAGCGGAAAAACAAGTGTGGAGTTTTCGAGATGAATTTGCTGTTAAAATGCAAATTAAAATCCAACACATCTAGTAATTTCTCTATTAATTCAGCTCTATTTCAAAGGGGAGCCCAAAATATGGTGATGTTATAAACCCATCAACTTAAATTAATACAAAATTAGATTCCTGAGAAGTTATAATCTCAGTAATAAGTAATCAAACTTAAAACAACTACATTTGATACCCATTATGATGATATAAAAAATTATTTAGTTCATTTCATTCTAAAACTTTTTTATTCTTTGTCAGTTTTAAGGCGACATCTACAAGCTTTGGTGTCGGTTCTTATGCAGGACACCCTGTATATAAAAAATCAACAAGTGGTCGAGAAAATTCCCGCTAATCACCGTTTTCTTAACATGAACTCTCGAAATATTCGGTATATTATGAGCTTAAAAATATCCGGAATTATTCTGTAAATAAATCGGGCCACTTTCTCGCTAAAAATATGAATCGCCGAATTAATTTTAGTCATTCTGATGAATGAGGTCGTGCAGTGGGATTCGGAAAAAAATGAAATGACCTAACTCAAAAGTGTTCTATGCCAGTTCGAATATTTCAAAATAACTTTCTGAGGCTGCTTCGAAAAACACATCTAAACACCATCCAAACTGGGCTTAATTTTTTGTATTAGAATTAACAATTTCTTCGACTAGATTATACTGTATTGGACTATTCATAATCCAGTTTTGTACCAGTCTGGATTTTTGTAGTATAGCTGATGATAAATGCATAAAATTAAATTCGCCTATCTCATTAAGATCGATCCAACTATTTCAAGGTTTAAAAACATTTTTTTCGACGCTTTACTAATTAGCCAATTATTACACTAATTCGGATACTTTTTTTCTAATTTAACAAAAATTTGCCGGTTAATTTAATCACCGGTTTATTTGATAAATACAAAAATTAATTGGGTAAAGTGGAGTTTACGACACCAAACGCGCCAATTAAATAACTTATAGAAACTTAAAATAAATTGAAATATAATTGCCTTATTTCAAAAATTAATTACGAAACTATCGCAATTTAAAACTTGAAGTAACAATAAAAATTGTATCTACTAAATATCAACAATTACACATCGAGTTAATTAGACAATTAAGTGGAAATAATCTAAACTAATGGATAATACAACACTTACCGATCGAAATTAAAGCAATTATCCTAATTTCCATGGTGGAGAGTGTTGGGAAAAACTAAAAGTAAAAGTGCACTGTTCAAAAACCCATGGGTTTTCTTTCGTTCGAGCGATCTATTTCGATTTTCCGGTCCGCACAAATTCGAATCGAGTTGTAGACTAAAATATTGTTATAAATACGCCGGTTAATGTTTTGAGATTATCCCGTTTAAACGAGGAGAACGCGCGCGCTGCCTGTGAAAATTTTCTTGCACTCTATTATCGAATAATGATGATAGAATAACGATGAATAACCGAATAGATGGTTTATTAATTATAGCAATTTTTACTAGTTTTTTGTGAATGCTATTTTCATTTCTATTATACCGGAAAAAACATGAAAATTTTCTACCAGGAAGCTACTCTATTATCGATTAATGATGATAGAATAACGATGAATAACCGAATAGATGGTTTATTAATTATAGCAATTTCTACTGGTTTTTTGTGAATACTATTTTCATTTCGATTATGCCGGGGAAAAACATGAAAATTTTCTACCAGGAAGCCACTCTATTATCGATTAATGATGATAGAATAACGATGAATAACCGAATAGATGTTGGTTTATTAATTGGCAATTTCTACTGGTTTTTTTGTGAATCTAATGCCATTTTCATTTCGATTATCCCGGGGAAAAATAGAAGATGTGGGTTGAAAAATATTCGAAATTATTATTTCAAACGAATTTATTTAACAAATATAAACCTACGAAGGTACATAGGAAGTATACAAATTAGAAAATCGCAGGTATACGCAGAAAACATTCTCTTATTATGTATAATAGTATTAACATTTACCTTGATCAATGGAGAATTAGTCTTATAAAAAGCAATAAAATGGATATTAACAAGAAATAAAATTCGTATGTAATTTCTACAGTGAAAAAAATAAAAAAAATATACACGAAAATGTCTAACTTGATTTATATAAATGTTGAATTGGATTTCTTTTTTGTAGAATAATTGCACCGAAGATATTTCTATTTATAAAACAGCGATTTATAATAATAATAGTACATGCATAAGTTGTAGTATTTTTACAAAACCTTGCATATTAAATATTTACTTTTCATCAATAATAAAAGCAAATTCGCACAAAATTTACAAAGATTTTTAACCCCCCTGCTAGAGAAAAATCTTTGCTCGCAAATAAAATATTTAGCAAATTTAAATTTCAGTCGATATTAATTAAAATTCAAAAATCTACATATCTCTAAATATTTCGATTTCCATATTAACTTACAGTTGAGAAATTGAAGATTTATGTAATTTAATGAAATAACACTCAAAAATACTACAACTTTTCGAAATCGAAAAAAAAATAAATAAAGATTTAACTAACTTATACAATATTGAAACGAGTACGATTACAATTTTAACAAAATTTTAATACCTATAGGCCTATATGTAAATTAAAATCAATTTAAAGATCAATAATAAAATAATAACAAATTGTAATCATGCACGTTACAAAATTATATACAGGATGTTTAAAAAACTCAGCACAATAAAAAAACAGATCGATTACAACACCTCGCAATTAAATCTTTATAACATATAATTTTTCTCCATCTACTCTAATGAATTATTTAACAATCAAATATAAATAAACATTTCCTTGTATATTAATATAGGTAATTATTTCTTATAAAACACTATTAAAAATTAATATTCAACAATGGCATTTAAAGAATTTACAGAAAAATTAAAAATCGTTCGATATACAATCGTTTTTAACGCAGGACTAATTTCGAAAAACAATAATTTATTAAATGTACAAAACAAAATTCATAATTGCTTCGAGATTTTTTTTTCCAAATTATTTCCCCCTAGCAATTACAACTACAAAATTAGTCAATCATTGGATTGTTCTTATAGATCTGTCGCTTTAACAATAAATTCGACTATAAAAGAACAAAAATATCGAACAATTAATAATTTTTTGAGTACAAAAATCATTCCAAACAACGATATAGATATACATACAACTAACATACTTGTATACACTTAACAAAAAAATCATTTCCAAACTATAATTAGGTACTAAAAAATAATATGACATTTACACTTATCAATTATAATATCAGTCTTTTGAGTAGGTACTAATTTACAACAACAACAACAAAAAAACCATGACATAAAGCATGCTCCACTCCATGGCGAAAAATATCCAACTTACTCAGTACATTTTTCAAAATAAATTAGGGTCACATCTTTTAATATTATCACAGATTTCAGTCCAGGACCTCAATTCCCCTTCGGCCCTTTTATTATTTTTATTTATTCACTTAAAAACTCCATCATTTCTTCACAATCTACCGGCAATTGGACAGCTTCTTCAACAACACCAGCATCCCTTGAAGTTGATTATCATTTGGCAACATTGAATTCACGGTATGTTTAACATGCTGCAACAAAACGATAGATTTAAAGCAAATTTGCATCAGGTGAATGAAGGAGGTCAAAGCGTGGAGTTTTTGAGTCGAATAGAAACACGTTTGTAATGTTTTTTAATAGATAATTATGTATACAGGTTGCTCCATTTTTGATCGCAACATAGGTTATATGAGAGCGATAAAGACAACTTCCATTAGACACTTACAAAGGAAAAGGAAGGAGTGACTGATTTGTGTGATTGCAACTTTTCACTCTGACAGCTGTCATTTTAATAATCTTTCTTTGTTCCACTCATAGAAATGGAGGAAACGATATACATATTTTATTTATTCTACAACTACAACCCCTAATTCGCCCCTAATTTTCTGTGTATATACAGGTTGCTCCAATTTTGATCGCAAAGTGCGATAAAGACAACTTCCATTAGACACTTACAAAGGAAAAGGAAAGAGTGAATGATTTGTGTGATTGCAACTTTTCACTCTGACAGCTGTCATTTTAATAATCTTTTCTTGTTCCACTCATAGAAATGACCATGTTGCAATCGGAAATAGAGCAAGATGTATAGAACGTGTTTAAATTCGGTAATATCTAACCCTTAACAATTCTATGATCTCAACTTTTATCGGTATAATTCTTGTTAAGTGTTAGATATGTGAAGAGGAATCTTAGTTAATTGCTAGCTGATATGCCTGATAATTCGACATTAAAAGGTAAATCAGATGGATTTGTATGCATAAAAATAGAAATTCCTTCGAAATGATAAATAGCATGCACTTGATGTTACTTGCGATAGTTCAAAGACAGTACAATTGAAACATTCAAAAGATATCTAGTGTTGTTTTTGTTCAAAAAAAAAACCATTCGAAATACTCGTTAATTGTACTGGATATCCCATGAATAATATACCAATGATAATCGAGAAAAAAAAAGCAATGTAAACTGGCCAATTTAAAGCGCTACAAAAAAATAAAATAAATCGATAAAATACTAACTATTCTACAATCCTCGCAACTGCTGCCATCGTTTATTATTATTATTATTATTATTATTTTGTACGAACAATTCGATTAAACGTAGCGTCAGTTACCAATAGGGACTGTTATTTTCTAAGTGCGTCCAACTAGCAAACTCCGACCAAGATTCCATCTTTGCTTGCACAATGTCATTGCATTTAATTACTGCCTACAAAAGAAACATTTCCTGGATAAGCGTGCAAAAAAATGTAGTAATTACAAAACTCTAGGTACTAATGCGTAAATCAGAAGTGGGACGTTTCGTTTCAGAAGTGGGATAAAAATTAATTCATACAAAAGAAATTGACATGTAGAAACCGGTTAATTAGAGATGAGATGAGGAATTGGATAGTAAATTTAGAAATGTTGGTTTAATTGCAAAAAATTTAGTAATTACAAAACTGTGGGCGCTAATGCGTAAATCAGAAGTGGGACGTTTCGTTTCAGAAGTGGGATAAAAGTTAATTCATACAAAAGAAATTGATATGTAAACACCGTTAATTAGAGATGAGATGAGGAATTGGATAGTAAATTTAGAAATGTTGGTTTAATTGCAAAAAATTTAGTCATTACAAATCTGTGGGCGCTAACGAGGAATCAGAAGTGGGACGTTTTGTTCCAGAAGTGGGATAAAAGTTAATTCATACAAAAGAAATTGATATGTAAACACCGTTAATTAGAGATGAGATGAGGAATTGGATAATAAATTTAGAAATGTTGGTTTAATTGCAAAAAATTAGTAATTACAAAACTGTGGGCGCTAATGCGTAAATCAGAAGTGGGACGTTTCGTTCCAGAAGTGGGATAAAAATTAATTCATACAAAAGAAATTGACATGTAGAAACCGGTTAATTAGAGATGAGATGAGGAATTGGATAATAAATTTAGAAATGTTGGTTTAATTGCAAAAAATTTAGTCATTACAAATCTGTGGGCGCTAACGAGGAATCAGAAGTGGGACGTTTCGTTCCAGAAGTGGGATAAAAATTAATTTATACAAAAGTAATTGAAATGTAGGAACCGGTTAATTAGAGATGAGATGAGGAATTGGATAGTAAATTTAGAAATGTTGGTTTAATTGCAAAAAAATGTAGTAATTACAAAACTGTAGGTACTAATGCGGAATCAGAAGTGGGACGTTTCGTTCCAGAAGTGGGATAAAAGTTAATTCATACAAAAGAAATTGAAATATAAAAACCGTTAATTAGAGATGAGATGAGAAATTGGAAAACACAAATGTTGGTTTAATTGCGAATGAAAAGAGGTTAATAAATGCCTCGTTCAGTGAAAGAAACTGACCCAAAAACTTTAAGAATCATCGGAACAAAGCGACGAGATAAATTTCTGTTGACACAAACTCGATATAATTATTTATTCACTCGACTTTTCAACATCAAACAAACCATCATACATACCTGACGTTCGTTAATATTCTTCTTAAACACATCATCGTTGTTAAGCGACGACTTCTTAACCAAATTATAATTCTTGCCCAGATTATTATCCCAATACTCCTTTCCCTCGCATCTAAAGCACACACAAAACTCCAATTTCTTCACTCTGGTGGGAGGCAGCGAAAATTTAAAAGAAAATGTATCGTACAGCACGTTTATGTTCGTATTCATATTATTCGGCACGTAAGTACAAAAACAGTCTTCGTAGCTCTTCCATTCGTTCGTCGAATACCTAAAAAAACACCAATTTTTGTTAGTAAAATTACAAGTACAAGAATATACCGACTGTCCAAATTCGAGCGCTGCAAACAGCAGAAAGAGAGAGTCAATCGAACTGTGTAGAATGAATGTAGCGCTCGATTTTGGTCACATGGTATAGCATAAAGGATTTCCATTTTCGTTAGACTATTTGGTAATTTTTGGTAATTTCCGCGCAGTTCAAAATGTCCCTAGTGTCAATGTTAATTCTCCCATTTGATTTGGGGAATTTTTTGGTCGTCCTTTTCTAGCACTGGCATTGACACTACGACATTTGACATCTGCTTCATAACTGTCATGGCGTCGTATTATTATTTATATTTGGATTTTTGTAAACAACAAGCATCTTAAAATACTTTTGAAACATGAATATTTAAATTTAGCGCCAACTACATACGTCAAAATTGTCAAAGACACCAAGACAAAGACACACCGTTAGAAACCAGCGAGTGTCAAACAAGGACGGGTCATAAAAGTATATCGTCAACAGAATTTACCGCTATCTAAGCACCAGTCCAACCGAAAATTGGACAACCTTCATTTACCGCTATCTAAGCACCAGTCCAACCGAAAATTGGACAACCTTCATTTACCGCTATCTAAGCACCAGTCCAACCGAAAATTGGACAACCTTCATTTACCGCTATCTAAGCACCAGTCCAACCGAAAAATTGGACAACCTTCATTTACCTGACGAGCACCTCCTTGCGAAACGCCAAATTCCTCACTTTCACGGTACCCACGACGCTCTCCTCGCTCGCCTTGATGATGACGTTCTCGAGCGAAACGTTGCCGTCGTCCAACCGCCTTCTGAACGCCACGTAATCGGAGGCGGGCTGCGGAAAGGCCGCCTCCCAGGCATTCGCCTCGCCCACCGGATCGGCCGTCAGGCCCTGCGTCACCTCCGCCAGGAAGCGGGAGCTCCACAACGGCGGAACGTTCGAGGGCTCCGTCATCACGCGCACTTGTGTCAAAGACATGCCCTTGTCGTCGGCGAACACCACCTGGAACACCACCAAATCGTGTTTATCCAGGTGCAAATTTGAGCCAGATGTGCTGGTTCAATCGATGGGGTTGCTGGGTAGAGAATTGGCTGGAGGTTTAGCTTGGTGGGGTCTTGGTTTTGGTGGTTTGAGATGGTGGAATGTTTCAGTTGTGCAGGTTCAATCGATGGGGTTGCTGGTTAGAGAATTGGCTTGGTCTGGTGTTAGTTTTGGTGGTTTGAGATGGTGGGATGCTCCAGATGTGTTGGTTCAATCTATGGGGTTGCTGGTTAGAGAATTGGCTCGAGGTTTGGCTTGGTGTGGTGTTAGTTTGCACGTGGAATAAGGTAGAGGACTTAGACTTTTGGTGGTTTGAGATGGTGGGATGTTTCAGATGTGCAGGTTCAATCGATGGGGTTGCTGGTTAGGGAATTGGCTTGGTGTGGTGTTGGTTTGCACGTGGAGGACTTGGACTGTTGGTGGTAGATTGGACTTGGTGCAAGACAGGAGTTGGATTTGGTGGAAGGTGGACTTGGAGGTGATTGGGTGATGATTGGTTACCTTCTTCTTGAGTCTCGTGGGGCTGGTGGGGTCCTCGTCGCTGGAGCTGGTCTCGTCGGTGGGGCGGATGACGAGGCAGGGCCTCTTGGGGTAGGCGGGCATCCTGAAGGGGGGCTTGGGCAAGGAGCCGAAGGAGTGGGAGTGCTGCAGGGACCTGCTGCAGGTGGTGAAGGCCGCTCGGGGGAATTCTGTGCTCAAGCGGAGGGCTGCGTAGTCGGTGAGGAAGCCGCCCGTTGGGGGACTATGGCTGAAAACCGGGGGACTGTGGGACACTAGCATCTCGTAGTCCATGGAACACATTTGGACCTGCGGGTGGAAGGAATTTGTTTTGTGAATAAATTTGTTTTGTGAATAAATTTGTTTTGTGAATAAATTTGTTTTGTGAATAAATTTGTTTTGTGAATAAATTTGTTTTGTGAATAAATTTGTTTTGTGAATAAATGGCCCAGAGAAGTTAAGGAAGTTCGGAAAATTTGCGATTATTTTGAAAGTTGCAGAGTTTTTGATCACTGGATTTTCAAATAAGGTAGACTGGGGCAAATCGGTTGTAAAATTTGAATAGTTTAATCTCAATATTTGTGAACTTCCTTAACTTTTGTGATAAAATTATGATCAGGTTTTTCTTTTAAAAATAGACTAATTATTCAGCAATTTCTTATACAAATTTATCATTAAATCGAAATAATATAAATATTTTCCTCTCGTTGTATCGAGGATCAAGGATCATACTTTTAACGAATTATTGTATAATTAAATACACAATTACGCGAAAATATAAATATGTTTTTACCACAATAATTTTGGCAAAATTTTCATCAACTTATCTAAGGCGAAGAATGAGGTGCAAAGTATTACGCCATATCTTATTGCAATTGAAGTACTAAATAAACAAACCATCATCTTAAATAATCCACTTGTTTAATCTATCACCGCATATAAACATATTTTGCACTTGGATTTCACGCAATAAATTTCACCCAAAATATTTCCATAACCTTGCACAACATGCAAGTATATCAAACAAAAATAGCCACTTCTTAAATATTCGACTTCTAACGTCTGGAATCTCCCTATATGCTTATGCATTAGAGAATATGTCCCGTTATTTGAGAACTTTTTGAGCTTCGCTTTTGCACCGCAAGGTGGCGAACGATCGGAGCATCAACTGATCTCAACCAATCAGCGTCGAGCTACATAAAAATCGCGATTGTTGTAAAATGACAGTTCGAGCTGTCAAAACTTGAAAAATTATTAATTTGACGTTTCGAGGAGAAAATGGAGAAGTACATTAACCGAAGATACGTGAGGAATGATGGTTACAACAAAATCATCGCTGATTTAGGTATATTTTTATATTTTCTAACTATTTTTAGTTTGAATAAAACGTATAAATCGCGGTTGTAATGAAATGACAGTTCGAGCTGTCAAAACTTCAAAAATTATTTTTTGACGTTTCGAGGAGAAAATGGAGAAGTACATTAACCGAAGATTCGCGAGGAATGATGTTAACAACAAAATCATCGCTGATTTAAGTATGTTTTTATATTTTCTATCTATTTTTAGTTTTAATATAACCTTTTTTAATGCTAATTTTATATAAATCTTAGGTAAAAAACCGTGGTCGTTTACAACATCGCCTCCTAGCGACCGTTTTAGAAATCCTGTTTTATCCTTAAATAACAGAACACTTTTTAAGAGGACCCTGGACTAAAATTACCGCTTTATCACCAATCGATAATCCCGAATCCTATTTTAGTTATCCGATAAGAAAACCTTTAATTGCGCGAAATTTTCCAACGCTATCGAATCTATCAGTCTGCGTTACTTTATTGGCACAACCATTTTATCGAATTATTATGTAAACTGTTTAATAAACAACTCCAAACTCGATTACAACGATCGATGTTTTGTTTGTTCCTATAAATTCGCTATTCATGGTTCAGTCGGATGCAATAAATAACCCATTTTTCGAGCCGGTTCGCAAATAAACAAAGCAGTTATGATGCTATTACACAAATTACACCTAGTTACTATGTTTACATGCATCAGGATGCACCTGATTATATGCAATGCAAAGTTTTTTTTCCAACAAAATTTACTTCGCACTTTACTGGAACCAAATCGATCAATTGATAACCCACTCGGTAATATTTAATGGATCATTGTGGGCTGGAAACTTACAATGTACAGGCCATAATGGCCTTATGAATAGGATTTTAATGTTGCCTATAGTGGTGTTTATCAATAGCGCTTGTCAATGGTGATTTAGCGTAGAAAAATGATATGCATCGATTCCCTCTGTTAGCCTGAGAGCTACTTAACCAAATAAGGCGAAGACCGTGGATGTGAATACTTTGAAAACTCGTTCCATCGGTTTTTTAATCAACTCGATTTTACAGGGAAATGTATATTGAATACGTAGGTGTCCTGATGTCGATTTATAACTGATATGATTGAGCTAGGCAATCCATTAATCTTTATTTCCATCTCCCACGAATCCATGTATATTATACAGAGAGATAAATAGGGATAATGTAAGAGGCAAGATACATTCTATCTACTCATGAGAAGTTATAGACTAAGCAAAATGTTTTTCTTATAAACTATACTTGAATAAACATGCGAATAATCCCATTAGTTTTAAAAATACATCGCGGATTTGGCAACCCTTTTGTGCGCGTTTTATTTTAAACAGTTTTTTTTTATTATAAGAGGAAAAAATAGAATTTTTTGTGGATTCGAAACATGCATTAAAATGTAATTTCGTGCAAAAAATATTGATAGGAAACGAACCAACCTGGTTTCCTTAACGCTTTTGCGGCCATGAAGCTTAGCGGTCGAATCTTGAACAAGAAGAAATTCAGTTTTTTAAACTGTTTATTACACTAATTAACCTCGGAATGTTTTAATGTCTAATTAAATTACGTAGAACGATGTTTTATCATGATTTATTGTTTATTTATTTTGCAAACGCTCTCTATAGGCACATATTTTTATCGTTATTGTATTGTAAGAAATGATTTGGCTATTTCGAAATGTTTTCAAACGCCCATGCAATCGCACTATTCAAAAAAAACCTTGGTTAAATTTAGTAGAAATCCGAAATTATCACCAAAAAAAAACCTATATTTAGAAACCACCTGACTGGCTCGTGTTCAATAGAATTAGAATATTCTAATCGAACCAGCAGGAAAATGTGAAATTGAATAATTATTAACTATCTCTATAAATATTCTTATTAACTCCACTATTTTGTGTATAAATGTAAGGAATCGATTGTGCTAAAAACTGATTAAACCGGGTAAAAACCGTTGAATTAATCTTCCTATTTTCTTCGAAACACATAATCAATCATAAATTTTATTTATTTTTTCATCGTTTATCGCCGAATAGCAATTTTATAATATGCCTCATTACATTCTGCTTCTTATGGAATTCATAGACGATTACTTACAATATCGTTAATAGTTTAATTTAATTCGTTTATACCGGGTGACCAAATAATATATTGTGAATTAAATATGTTTATGGAATATAGAACAAAATTATAACCTACTTGTAACTACTTGCAAATATTAAATCAGATTATAAAAAACAAATAAATTTTAACAAGAACACCTTGATAAATTACGCGCGTTATCGCTATTGTTAAATAATTTTTTTTAAACAATTTTATCATCGAAATTAAAATGTAGCCGTAATAATTTCATACATTCGCTATATACATAACAAACAATTTAGAAAAAGAGTTCAACGATCGGAGAATCGCAATTTACGATAATTTATTTATTTTTTTCGATTAATTAACACATAAATAATTCGCACATTTCGATTATTAACTCGAATTTATGCGATTGTTATTAAAGTTTACAAGTAATTACAAATGTCTATTATAATAGAGAAACCCGAAGTACTTAACGTGAAATTAGAATATACAGTTAAATTGTGCATAAAATATAAAGTGCATATTATTGGCAATTGCTCAGAAAAACCATAAAGAAAAACCAACCGCAAACGAATTTTCATAGAACATAATCTCTGCTCGTAAAAAAATATCGATTCATATTGTTGTAACAGCCACAACATAATTACTAAACATATTTTATTGCCTGCAGATTATTCTAACAGGAAAAATTAAATAAGCTAGACTGGGGCAAATCGGTTGTAAAATTTGAATAGTTCAAATTAAATCCTAAAATGTGGCTTTATTTTTTCTCTTATTAGAAATGCTGATAACACATTAAATTCACAACTTAATAAACTAAAGAATTGAGGTGTTAAAAAGATTTTTTTGAAAAAAGGAAGAAAACGATTTTACATATTTTTTAAAATGTTGACAATATGTTACCCCATTACATTTACCCCCGTTCTAAAGTGCAATACAATTATATAGAAAAAAATATATGGGGCAATTGTAAATACATATTTGGTTACTTTAAAATTTGATATGCTGTTTAATTATTTATTTCAAAAAATAACAGAGCTACAAAATAATAAAGAAAAAATAAGAAACAAACCCTGTATAATGCACAAAAGAACTATAAAAATAATAAAAAAACATTAACATAATAGGTACAAATATTACATTTACCCCATTTTTACATTTTCTATAAGAAAGTTTGGGTATATAAGAAAGTTCTATAAGAAATCATTCTAAACATCACATCTTAAGGGTTGAATCGAGTTAATTAATAACCTATCTATGTATTTAATTCGAGAATAATTATCTTTTAGCGAGTCGTTGACCTGTTAATATTCGCAATATCAATTTTTCTTAGATAGAATAAAAGACAAGTACCTGATTAGGCAATTTAAATATTTCAATTTGCGCATTTAATATCGATGAATGAATTAAAATAAATACATTATACAAGTGGAGCCAGACATCGAACGTAAATCGAACGATTCCGATAAGTCTTATCGGGATTAAACAGCCTGATGTATATTTATAGAAATTTATTATTTTTCACTGCGAAATGGATTTTGTAAAAACCAAGTTTAAAGTTTTCCATTAACTTAGAAACATCGTGGCGACCCCCCTGGTGGTTTTCATCCTATTAAAGTTTATTAGTTAATTTGGAAAACATAATAAAATTGTTTTAATTGTTTTCAATATTTTTTGTATGCATTATAACACTTGCTATTAATCAACTCGATTCAACCCTTAAGAATGATTTCTTATAGAACTTTTTCGATTAAATCTTCAGCAATTCAAATTTCTTCGAATTATCTACACTTATATTACAGATAAATCCGTCTGTTATTGATTTACAATCGCTAATCACCAATCAAATAAGTGTTTTGGGGGCGACCTCAAGCGTTATACAATCGATTCAATGTCAAGGAAGTCCGATTAATATTCGATCGTAACAACAAAAAAAAAAAAAAACCTTATCAGAAAATTCGCAATTCGAAATTCAAATTTAAAGCGAATCGTCCTTGTAGGTGCTCGACTCGTCCACAACGTTATCATTCCCCGTCTGCGTGAAATCGACTTCAAACTTGTTTTCTCGTTTCGATAGTTCAAAAATAAACCGAGCTAAATGTCGCGTAAATGCGCCTGAATCTCCATTATACAGCTACATTTGCTCTGATGGGGAAATGTTCAGATGGAAATTTATTCTGCATACGCTAAATAGATCATCTAGAATTTTTGTATGTAGCTCGGGAAAATGAATTAAATAAATTAACTACATAAATTAATAATTCCCGTGAATCTCCATTCTCCGATCCCGAAACAGCTACATTTGCTCTAGGGAAATGTTTAGATGGAATAACTACATACATAAATAATCCCCAGAATTCCCCCGATTAGTTAAAGTTACTAATTAATTACCTTATCATTCGAATTTGGTTAATTTTGCTTGGAGTTCCCATGCATTCGATAATTACATTAGCAATTTCAACGAGTAATTAATCACGAACGATCATTCGAATGTAAATTTTTCTCCAGCACTAACAATGGTACTTTCGTCGAGCAAAATAACGACTTATTCAAAACGAATCTTAAATTTTATAATATTTATATTCGACTTTCTAAATGCCTAACATAGGCTAATAGAAATGACCTTTTCGTCAATTACAACGAATTTTTCGGTGAGTATTTTTCGATAATTTCCGAACGATTAATTTACTAGATTGTATAACGAGCTTCTTCGAGTAAAGCCTATCAATTTTCTGTAGTTTGAATTGGAGAGGTAACGCGAAACCTGCTGGGATATCAATTACTCTTTAGCACTCGAAAGAGTGGAGAAATTCAATCGACTAGTTTATAAAAATGCCCTCGCTTATGCCTCGTGTTGTACACTCGCTTCTCCTGCACGATAATCGTGGAAGATGTTGATGGAAATAGCACATTATCGAGTGTAAATAGAAAGGTTCAATTAAAACAATTTCGATAAATACAGTTGAGTTATGATAGCGAGTTGCATTGATAATTGATTCTTTTATATTGCGTTTTGATTGGATCTTTTTTTTTTTAATTGATAATTATTCCGGTGTGGATGTGAATTTATTATTTCAAATTCCCTGCAAAAATCTATAATAAATTTCTATTTAGCGGTTGATTTTTTTTTAAATGATATTTACCAAACACCATTCAATTGTAGTTTGTAGTGCAAGTATAATAAAACCAAAAATGGATTTACTAATAAAAGAAATTTACTAATAATTATGCAAATATTGACTACTGATAAATATCTGATTTATGTAAATATTTTATCAACCATTATGTTTGCTATTGATTGGGTTTCGTAAATTGCGACATTAAAAATCAAAATAAAAAAAACAGAAGTAATAAAAAGTATTTTATGAAATATTCCTCGTTATTTAACGAATTAATATTTGAATGAAGTCAACAAAGTTAAATTATATAACCCGATTTGAATTTGTTAAATAATTTAAGTAACTTGTTATTCGCCGAGTCTATTTTAATTTTTTATAACCGGATTTTTTAGTAATAACCTTGCCAGTTATTTTCCAGACTTCACAACGCGACACTGACCTAAATTAATCATTAATCTATTTAGGAGATCGATGAGATATTGCACTTTATATGCTATTAAATTATCATAGAGTAATTTTAATAACATCAAGTTTAAAGATTTATTATTCCTAAAATTCGTTTCCTAGTTCGTTTATTATACCTAATCTGGAATAAAATTACTTTTTTAATATTAATAAGGTATATACTGAATGTTTTTTAATCGAATTATGGAAATTAGCGGAATTTCTAAACCAGTTTATTCACGTTTTAACCGAATGATTATAAAATCTACAACTTCTACATGCATTTCGAATCGTTTTAATTACCTTTAATAGCGACATTTTCCAATTCCACGGCGATTTCAATTCATTCAATGGATTTTAAAACGCTTAAGATAGGGTTAATTAAACCGGTTACTGAATTAACTGTCCCTCGTAAATTTCGCTTCAAACATAAAACTACTAAAAATAATGTTTGATTGATCATAATTCAAAATATCGAAATTTTTCGCTTCTATTTCTGTGCAAAAACGTTTCTGTTTTCTGTTCTGCGTCAAGAAGATTAGGATGAACATTTTTATTGAATAGTTTTATTGGTCTACTTTCATATTCCACGTAGAAGGAAGTTTATGTTGTAAATTATAAAATTAATTTCGCTTCATAGAAGTCCGATCGAAAGCAAATTAATCCGATAATTTATGGCGATTAATTTGGATTTTTTTGATTTCGAAAAATCACTCGGACAACAATTTACAGTCGCTCGATAAACTCTTATTTTACATAAATATTGTGTTATCAGCGTGATGTGTGCATGCGATTTAATTGCTTCAATTAGAAATGTCAAACAATCGATCTCTTTTAGTTACAAATTAAGGTAGATTGGGGTAAATCGGTTGTAAAATTTGTATAGTTCAAATTAAATCCTAAAATGTGGCTTTATTTTTTCTCTTATTAGAAATGCTGATAACACATTAAATTCACAACTTAATAAACTAAAGAATCGAGGTGTTAAAAAGATTTTTTGAAAAAAGAAGAAAAGGATTTTACATATTTTTTTAAAATGTTGACAATATGTTACATTTACCCCATTACATTTACCCCCGTTCTAAAGTGCAATACAATTATATAGAAAAACATATATGGGGCAATTGTAAATACTTATTTGGTTCCTCTAAAATTTGATATGCTGTTTAATTATTTATTTCAATAAATAACAGAGCTACAAAATAATAAAGAAAAAATAAGAAATAAACCCTCTCTAATGCACTATAAAAATAATAAAAACATTAACATAATAGGTAAAAATATTACATTTACCCCAGTCTACATTATGTAAAAATGCAGGTGTATTACACTCGATAAAAATTATTTCGTAGTTCAAAATGGTTCATTAAATTGTCGAAACGAGTTTGATTCGATACCGATAAAAACTCTTGTATTTTTGTACGAAATTAGTGGGATATTTGGGTAAAATTGTCTTCGATTCATGCGAATAGTTTCTCAGGTTAAACCAGACATGACCTGCACAACAACCTTGCCAGGAATGCTTGAGGTAGGTCAACCTTTTACACTCCAAAAAAAATAAATTACAATACAAAATTTGACCTACCTTGTAATTTACCAGGAATCTGTAAAAATCCGTTCGGTTTTCTCCTCAAAAAATCGCCGGCACTACACGAATAGAAAATCCAGTAAACCTCATCGAAACCCTAAACGTTTTTCATAATAATTTTAAAGTTGATAAAAAAACAGAAACAAAAAAGAATTGGAAATCAAGATGCCTCGTTCATAATTTTTTCGAAAAAAAAAAACCCACTACTACCACCCAATTAACTTAAAGACAGACTGAGAAATCGACTGGCGTCCGATCGCGCTCCGCCAGCGATAAAAGCCCCACTCTAGCCAGCACGTGGTACTTCTATTCTCGTTTTTATCGCCGTTAAGGATCCCACACACCAACGCGAAACTTTCGCTGCCGCTGCGATTTCGCAGCGATTTCGCAGCGATTTCGCAGCGGAACCTTAGACACGGCGACTTATGAACATTATTCAACTTCTTCTCTAGACGAACTCATTGAATAAATAATTGTATGAATTGCAAATGTATAATTAATTACACACATGCTCCAATTTGTCACTAAAAATCGCTAACTAACAATCGGAGAATTTCGCAGCAGTGGCGGTTTCGCAACGCCGGCGGAATTTTCGCCGCGAAAGTTTCGCTTTAGTGTGTGGGATCCTTTAAGCTGTACCCGGTCTACTCGATTGTGCTCCGAACGGATCGAAATTCGAAATTATCACGAAGTCTGCACGATGACATCGTTATTTACCTTTTATTCTATCGATTTGGTGCTATCGGAAGGTCCAAAAAGATGTGAAAATGGGCACCTTGTGCTCCAGATTCACTATAGGACAACTACTTTTAAAAAAATGTATTTAAATGCGGCTTAAATAAAATTTATTCTAGTAGTTAACTAAGTATTTAACTAGGTAAGGTAGACTGGGGCAAATGTAAAAATGGGGTAAATGTAATATTTTTACTAATTATGTTAATGTTTTTATTATTTTTATAGTTTTTTTTGTGCATTAGACAGGGTTTATTTCTTATTTTTTCTTATAAAGGCTTATAGAAGTAGAGCTTATAAAAGTAGTTAGTTGGTTATTTAAATACATTAAAAGTAGTTGAACTACATTTTTAACTACTTAACAACACTGTAATAGAGCTTCGTCTAATTTATTATGAGCGAGCTCTAATTATTACATCATATTCTTTTGTATGGGTTGATTATATTTGTATAAAATTCTGTATAAATTAAAATAATCTGTTGTTATTAAAAATAAATGAATATTACTTACCTACCTGAACAGCCTGCTTTAGTAATTAACACATTTTTGAAAAAAATACACCGGTAATTTGGTTTCATTTCTCATTTAATTTTGAGCACTATAAAGAACAACTTTTACTCATTATTCAAAAAATAGGCGTAATTGTATAAACAAAATAAAGTGCTTATTATGACTAAATGAACTTAATCAAATATGATTTAACGTTATTTAAAAAGATTTTTATAAAACAAACATTGTGTCAAATCAAAATATTTAAATTGCATTATTTAAATAGTACCATAATAAATATCCTTTTATCCACCCGATTTTTTTTTTGTTAACCTCGCCGAAGGAGCAAACATTAATGTCCGAAATTATTACTAAATGTTGTAAATACAAATTAATCTGTATCAGTCGAAAGTACCATGTATTTACTCAATTTTCATAATTAGTTGCTTCATTGCGATTAAAACCGAATTTATTTAAAATATAAAATATCGCCAACAAATATTTGGGTATAGATTTCGAAGCGCCACGTGTTTGAAAAAAAACTAACTAGAAGTTTAGGTGATGATAAAATAACCTAAGGATCATTAGAAGTGATTTTAATGAACCCTAATAATTAGTCGAATGCGCTTCGTTAATTAATTTGATTCGTTTTAATCTAATTAGGAAGATACTGAAGCGTAATAAACAGATAATATTTTGTAGAAATTAGTATATTTTTGTGCAAGAGTTTTTTATAATATTTAATTGAATTCCACCCCATTTGTTATCGATAAAAGCCGGGTTTATCGAAATTTTACAGGTCTATTTATAAAATTCCTCCGAAATCGGTGTTTTTGTTTTGAATAATTCCCCGCTTAATTGTGAATTTTTAATCGAAACATTCTAAAGGTTATCCATTCGCGACACCTAAATTTGATTGTTTTCCAATGTTCAATGTTTACCCATTAATTAGGTAACGGGCTTTTTGTTAATCCATTTCGGGTTAACTTTCGGGTTCACTTCGATTGTTTGTAGAGAAAATTTTACAACAGTCATTTTCGTTTGGGAATCTTTTTTGCTCTCGTTTATCCGAGATTACTTCTCTCCGATTTAATACACAAAATACAAACATGGAGCAAAAAAAAGTAGTCAATTCTCATTGACATAAATTAACATTAAAGCTAATCTCCACGAAGAGATAATTTAAATGTCTCAAACATCCCAACCGGTTTTTTTTTAAACGCAGAATACATTAATATTTTAATGCCATCGACAGGAGTTTCAGCTCGTAAACTCGATTTTTTTTTGGTAGAGAAATTGTTGCTCTCTCGAAACGAAAACACCATTCAACAGAAGAAAGATTTTTACCAACGACAAGTATTTATTATTTCAATTCGAGTACTCTCGAGGCTTCTCAAATCTTCTATTAATAAATTTACTGTCGATTTTTTTTGAGTTTGCACAAGGCGAATGTACCGGTGTCAACACAATTATAATCATTTTTGCATTTCGTGTAAATAATTATCACTTTATCGCTACATTCACTTGGTTTAAAATCCATTGCAGATGCTAAAATGTTTATTTAAGCTACACAGCAACTAAATGGTGGTACTGGTACTCGATTATATCCTATAGGATGGGCTTTTTATTTAATGTTTGCTCAACAAGAAGAGATTCTATATTGCAAATATTATTTTACTCAATTAGTCATTCACTAGAACCGTTTCGAGTAACTGTTGTTTTTAATTTTCCCCTGCTATTTTAATTAAGTATCTACACACTCGATTTGTTAGTTAAATGTTGTTAGAAAACTTTTTAGTGTCCTGTGTAGTTTTTTAATTTGTTTCGCGATTTCTACTCCTAATTTACCGATTAAACTGCTTCATAAAAGTTAGGAAAGTTTGCAAAATTTGCGATTATTTTGTGAGATTCGAAGAATGTTGTTGTGGAGTTGGAATTTTGGATGATTTTTTTTGCATTTAGATAACTAGGATTTAAATAAATAGGATCGAAAAGGATGTAAGAAGATAAATTGCTCCACAAAAGTTAAGGAAGTTTGCAAATTTAGCGATTATTTTAAAAGTTACAGAATTTTTGATCGCCAAATTTTCAAATATGCGAAATTAAATGTTTTCTCTCATATCTAAGAAGAATTTTTGCTCCTACCTCTACAACTCATACTAAATTTGGCGATGAAAAAACCTGCAACTTTTAAATTAATCTCAATAATTGTAAACTTTCGTGAAGCAGTATATTTCGAGTGTAATCTTCAGGGTATCACCTCAATCATTGTAGTTTAGTTTAAAATATTTAGAGTTTTGATATCCCGAGATATTTCGAATGGATTTATTCCTGTCACTTTCTCGCAATAATCCCATTTGAATGCACAGTTAACTGACTGACTGTTATTGATTACATCTAGCGAAATATCGCTTTAGACTTCAAGACAAATCGACTAATCTCTCACCAGCTACAGGGCGTTGAAGCTAAACTGATGGAGTTTATCTGGGGAAAAAATGTTGTTTGGGACACTCAAATACTACTCAAATAGTGATCTACTAAATACCTGTAGGTGATCAATTAAATTACAACCAGTTTAACCAACACAAATGAGTTGTTAGAATGCAACAAATCGATTAACAAACTCCAATTAAATTTAGATAATAGTTTAAAGCGGGGTTTAGATGAATAAAAAAGAACCATTTCCACCAGGTAGTACTGGTAATAGCTTTATTAAACGAGTTGTTAGAATGCAACAAACTAAAATCAATCGATTATATAGTTTAAAGCGGGATTTAGATGAATAAAAAAGAACCATCATATTTCCATCAGGTAGTACCGGTAAATAGCTTTATTGACAGTTAAATAATTCAGTTCTGTAATCTCGAAATATATATTGCGGGGAATTGCCAGTAGGTTAGGTACACACCTTTCGTTCGGTGTATCGTTAACGCCCACGTATCTAGAGACACAACGAGATTTTTATTAAGTTTACGGGGGTACCGAGGAACTGATTTACGAGATCAAGTACCTATCTCGATATGAATGCGGTCTGCGGATTGCAACTGCACACCTACTTGTGCATGCACATGCATACATTCAAACCGACGGTTGGGTATTTGTACTTGTACAATGTGATTTTCGAATCGGTTCATTCCACGGTACTGGAATCTCCCTATATGTTTATGCATTAGAGAGTGGGTCCCGAAATGACAGTTCGAGCTGTCAAAACTTCAAAAATTATTCATTTGACGTTTCGAGGAGAAAATTGAGGAGAATATTAACCGAAGATGCGTGAGGAATGATGTTAACAACAAAATCATCGCTGATTTAGGTATATTTTTATATTTTCTAACTATTTTTAGTTTGAATAAAACGTATAAATCGCGGTTGTTGTGAAATGACAGTTCGAGCTGTCAAAACTTCAAAAATTATTAATTTGACGTTTCGAGGAGAAAATTGAGGAGAATATTAACCGAAGATGCGTGAGGAATGATGTTAACAACCAAATCATCGCTGATTTAGGTATATTTTTATATTTTCTAACTATTTTTAGTTTGAATAAAACGTATAAATCGCGGTTGTTGTGAAATGACAGTTCGAGCTGTCAAAACTTCAAAAATTATTAATTTGACGTTTCGAGGAGAAAATTGAGGAGAATATTAACCGAAGATGCGTGAGGAATGATGTTAACAACAAAATCATCGCTCATTTAGGTATATTTTTATATTTTCTAACTATTTTTAGTTTGAATAAAACGTATAAATCGCGGTTGTTGTGAAATGACAGTTCGAGCTGTCAAAACTTCAAAAATTATTTTTTGACGTTTCGAGGAGAAAATAGAGAAGAATATTAACCGAAGATACGGGAGGAATGATGTTAACAACAAAATCATCGCTGATTTAGGTATATTTTTATATTTTCTATCTATTTTTAGTTTGAATAAAACGTATAAATCGCGGTTGTTGTGAAATGACAGTTTGAGCTGTCAAAACTTGAACAATTATTTTTTGACGTTTCGAAGAGAAAATTGAGAAGAATATTAACCGAAGATACTTGAGGAATGATGTTAACAACAAAATCATCGCTGATTTAGGTATATTTTTATATTTTCTATCTATTTTTAGTTTGAATAAAACGTATAAATCGCGGTTGTTGTGAAATGACAGTTTGAGCTGTCAAAACTTGAACAATTATTTTTTGACGTTTCGAAGAGAAAATTGAGAAGAATATTAACCGAAGATACTTGAGGAATGATGTTAACAACAAAATCATCGCTGATTTAAGTATATTTTTACATTTTCTATCTATTTTTAGTTTGAATATAACCTTTCTTAATGCTAATTCTATATAATTCGTAGGTAAAAAAACCGTGGTCCTTTACAACATCGCCTCCTAGCGACCATTTTAGAAATCCTATTTTATCCTCAATGATGGTCATAACAGAGCTTTCTTATGCACAATTAAAAACCACATCGACAGTATTCGTGCTTGAAACGGATAGTTAACGAGTTGCGCGATATAATTCAGCGCTTTCAGGTTCAAATTGATCGTTAATCAGGATTATCTCGGAGGTATAATAGATTATCGCGAGCTACGCACACACTCGCATATATTACATCGGTTTTATCGCTGCGAGGGATTCGCCATTTCAGCTCGAAAATCGCATAATAAACAGGTGGTTTCGATTCGGAAGAATCCCGCGAAAAATTGGTAGAATAGAAACCGTTGCTCAGAGTGATAAATGGACTTATCGGCGTAGAACGTTACATTGATATATGCCTTTTGAATGTATTGAATGTAGGATGTATTGGAATTTCGAATCGGCGAATTAAATGTAATTTTTTTGGTCTCTAAATAAGGAGTAGAGAATTTTAAAATGTTGAGAGTTTATGCACACAAAAGGCGCGATTTTATTCAAATATAAATTGCTCTATAAAAGTTGAGGAAGTTTGCAAAATTTGCGATTATTTTGTGCGATTCGAAGAATGTTGTTGTGGAGTTGGATTTTTTGATGATTTTTTTTGCATTTAGATAACTAGGATTTGAATAAATAGGATCGAAAAGGATAAAAGAAGATAAATTGCTCTACAAAAGTTAAGGAAGTTTGCAAATTTAGCGATTATTTTAAAAGTTACACACTTTTTGATCACCAAATTTTCAAATATTCGAAATTAAATATTTTCTCTCATATCTAAGAAGAATTTTTGCTCTTACCTCTACAATTCATACTAAATTTGGCGATCAAAACACCTGCAACATTTAAATTAATCTCAATATTTGTGAACTTCCAACTTTTATGCAGCAGTATATTTTATTAAATACTGATTCATTATTACAGGATTTTGGATTTTGGCTAGGATCCAAAATATTTCGATGAAATGTACATTCCCCAAAAAAAACCATATGGATCCTGCGTCAATTACCAGTGACTGTTCTTCCGAAAATAGATCATCAGGATACAAATTCATTGCGAATTTTAATTTCGGTATTTAAATTTTCGCCAGGCAATAAAATAGAAATGCGCCAGTTAAATCGAACATTTAGTTGACCTATAGCGCAAACGGCATTTTAATTTCGAAAAAAATGGCATTCCTGAGGCTTCATTTACATCTAAATCGCTGTTACATAGTATATTTAAATAATAGGTTATTAAAATTATGCGAACATGGGTGGTCGATCTGGCATTCCTTTGGGCGAGCCGACATTTAATTCGCCAAAAAAAAATAACTTCCAAAGCGTTTTTATAAAACTTAGGAAATTTGCGAGTACCCGCGTTGTTGCCAGATCTCCATTTCGCAACGAAACCTTGCTATATTTTGATATGTGAATGGGTTATTATAGTTACAAGATTAAAACATATCGCTACCATATTTCCGGTAATAGTTACTATAAATCGTATAAAATCGCTTGCACTTTATTATTGTATGATCGGTGATATTCCACGAATAATTCTTCAATATAATTTAGTACATTCTCTTGTGTAATCGGTTTATCGCTCAATAAAATTATCGAAAGCGTAGACCAAAGTAACATTTCCCGCGAAGATCCAAACAAATTAATCCCCGTGTAATTCGTCATTGCAAGCTGCATAAGTGCATAATTTCTCATGCAGTAATAATAATAATAAAAAAAACACCAGATTGTTTGGTTTAAAAACACGAATATTTAATAATTCACGCTTGATTAGTGAGCATTGTGTGAACTGTCGAGAGTTGTTTTCGCACATTTTATTAATTTATTTTCCTTTCGAGTGCTAGTGTTGTGTTTTCCTTCGATTTCCAATGGCCCAAGAGCTCGAGTAAATTCATTTAAAAACGTGAATTGCTGTATTTACTGTATTGCAAAAAATACTCCTGTATAGTATATACAAGGCGTTGAATTCCTTATACGCTCGTTTTTATGCTAAATCCTTCGCAAAAAAACTAATTAATTATTTATAGGAACTTACCTATAAATCGGTTCTTTAATTAGTTATGCAATTAAAGCGGTTTTTGTAGACTTTGTAGACCCTAAATAAACGAGTGCATCCGCTTCGGATCTGAAAATACCTGATCTATTTCAGTTAAATGTCTGGCGCAATTTAATAATAGAGTCGCTGTTGCGATTATCGCGGCGCAAAAGCGAAGCTCAAAAAGTCCTCAAATAACGGGACACGTTTAATAAATTTAATAATTTTATAAATCAGCTACACGGCTTGTTTTAGAGCATTTTATTTATTAGCTCTGACTGGTTCGTAGGAACAAGGGGCCTTATATAGATGGTAAAAAATTAAAGCGAGTTCAACCGGAATCCAATTCATAAATTCGCCCACAAAATCCTGTTAGTTCTCTACTTATAATGTATTTTAAAACATAGCCTTAACTTGGTTTAATGTAAGAACAAAACTAATCTAATTCAAGTCAAAAATTGTAGCAGGAATTGTTACAAACTGTTGTTAACTTGGGAAGATTAAAGGTAGTGAGTTTTTTTTTCAAAAACAGCAACCTCATCTTTTTGTTAAATTAAAATAATCTGCTAATAAAATTAAGCGTGGAAAAACTGGTAGATAATCCGAGCTTTCGTAATAATGCAAAAAAACTCATCTTTTTTTAACGATACCATGACCTGAGTTAAAAAAAAACAAATTTAACTGCTTGCATATCCGTCGATTAAAATTTTGACATTGAACTTTGTTTAGTTTAATGTGCTGGTAAACAATAACGACACTTTTATTTTTAAAGAGATTGTTGTGATTTATTTCGAACGAAGATTAGATAAAGTTGTTTCTGTCAAGAGTTTTTCTATCTGATGATTTCTAACAGTGGGTTTTCTTTGTTTGTTTTCGACCTACCTGTGCTCACTTATACATTAGATTATCTTCTCGTTATCTCCCAGGCATAAAAAAAAGGTTAATTATAGCCGTTAATGATAGGAAAAATTTCTATATACTAGGTGGATATTTAACTAGTTTGTAAAGAAAGCAATTAACGATTTAAACAACGTAAAAAATAGCGTTGTCTCTTGTATTTGATAAAAAAATGTACGTAATTAAGAGATAATTTTCAAATAAAAAAATATTCAATATCAATACATATTTATTTATTGAAATATTATCGACCACGAGGCGATCACGAGCATCGAAAGATCTCGTTCTATTAATTCATTTTGAATTGTTACTAGTTATTTTTAATTTATTAATCGTGCGTAAGAGCTCTAGGTGGCATTTTCCAATATGTAAAGTTACTGATAATAATTTCTCCTATAAATTATACATTGTTCTTCGATTAGGTGGATTTCTACTAAACAGTTTACCTAGAAAAAATGTTCATCTTATTCCCTATTTTCTCATTAATAGAGAGGAAAATTGTATAGAGTGAGCCTCTGTTTCGAAATAATAAAATTTCCAGCAGGAAGATGGAATGATCGTAATGTAAGACATATACAATGTACATTTATTTCTGTACCCACTGTGAATCAACCGTCTAGAAAACCGAACAACTTATAAGTTTATTAAAAATTCTGTTCATTGGGAATTGAAATGTTTATTCTGCATTCATGCACTATTGAACTCCGAAGAGGTAACTAAACTAACTATTAAACCTGTTTGTTGTGCAAATATCGATTTATTTTGCACGCACAATGGGATATCCTAAGAGATATCTTCGTGTTTGCCGGGTATTAAATAATTTAAGAGAGATAATTTAATATAAATGTTTGAAACTCACTAAAATTTATGCACCTAAAAGATTCCAAATCAAATTAGAAACCAGTACAGAATTCCAGTACAGAAACCAGGCAAAAATTCAATAAAGCATCCCCAAGATAGGTTCTATTTTTTCACTCCCTATTGATAATACATTTATAAAAAATGTTTAGTGAATGAAAGAACCCATTAAATGATTTATTTTTTCAATACAATAATGTGTTCCTATATAGATTTCATTGCCATTACATTACTTACGAAAATAATGCACTTTCCAATTAAAATTTTCCAAATTTCGCCTACTAGTGACATCTACATTCTCTTAGAAGCTACAACTACAGGACTCTACGATATTGTTGACAAATGACTTCTTCTTCTTTTTCTTCATATATTTTCGGCCTCCGCTACCACGGCTATTCGGCCACACATAACTGACAGTAGTGACAGGTGACACTAGTGACAGTGACAGCTCACCATACAAAAATTTCATCAAATATTCCATTTTAGCTCGTAATTCAGGGCGTAATTAGAAATGTCTTACATTACCGGCCCCGACGTCGTCAAATACGCCTGCACTTGCGGCCTCCTGAAACCGATATCCTATTTGTATTTCTGCCGATACTGCACCCAACTCCGGTGCAGCTTCTGCGTCTGCCATGAAGTAAGCACCGCTCTACTAATTCCATCATTTCACTGCCACAAGTATCATTTAGGTCGATTCGAATTTCTGCGGAAAATGTTCGGAGAACATCCCCTCATCGGAGGCCCGATCGAAGAAGAACCGATGCGGAAACTGCTACATATGCCCCAGTTGCGAGCAGGAACTGTCCCCCCGAGTGGCCTCCAGCAAAGCTTCGGCCGAAGGAGACGAGAAGGTCGCCGCTAGGAAAATGTACTATCTCTTCTGCCAGTTCTGCAGGTGGAGCTCGAGGGATGTCGGTATTCCGGACCAATCGAGCGGTAATACATATCACTTTACGAATGTTAATATTTCAAATATAAATTCGATTTATAGTAACGGGAGGATGGCCTGAGAGGGAAAACGTCCACGCGAATAGCTTGCACGAGTTACTAGATTTAGATAAAGCGATCGTATTGGCCCAGAAGCAGCAGCAAGAGAAAGACAAGAAGAAACAACGAGGAAAGTTCATAAGTTACACTGTAAGTATTTACTCGAGGTTAGAACGAGCTGTATAACAATTATTCTAGGATCGAACCGGTGTAACGGCAGCTGCTCTTCGTAAACGAATCGGTTTACCGGCCGATTTGACTCATCCATTGTTGAAATCCAAACCGAAGGAACCCGAACCGATGGTGGCACGAACCGAGGTTGAGAAATTACCCGACGATATTTTCACAAAACCCATAAATTTAATGGAGAGTAAGTAAGAGAATGCCTAACGATCTAAATGATAATTCATAACACTTTTTAGTTACTACAATCAACCAGCGTTTGCTTCAACCCGAAGCCCAGCCTACTACGGTTGATAAATTGTTCCCCGTTCACAAACAATTGTCTATAAAACGTACGTTGAGATGTAGAACGTGCGAACATAACGTTAGCAAACCGGAGTACAATCCTAGCTCGGTCAAGTTTAAAATCCAGCTGTTTGCTTAGTAAGTTTAAACCTAGTTGTAGTTTAATTGGAAATTATAAATGTATGGTTTCGTAGTTATCATGTACCGGAGGTACGTATCGTAACGGTGGAACCATTACGAGCGGGGAAACCTTGCGAATTGATCCTAAAATTCACGAATCCCACCCAACATCAAACGACAATCAGCTTCGAGGAATTGAATTTGGTCGAATGCTCGGAGATAGAGGAGAACAAATTCTCAGAGCTCGTCCAGAATTTGAGCATTCAAGATGTAAGAGTTTCGTCGATTCGTTCATCTATATTAATAATTCATATTTTTAGAAGCAACCATTATCGCTCTCGAACCAATCCAGCGGTTCGTTGAGTCTATCATCGAGGTCCCCTTCGATCGTGGTGAAACCGAGAACAATCACGAAGAGTACTAATTGTACCGTTGAGATACCTACTAGTTCGTTTATTTTATTACCCAGAGACGATGCTGCTGAGTATGATGATTCCGGAGACACTCACAGCATCCAAGATGATCCCAAGTAGATTACTTATAACAATCTCGATTCGTCGATATTTTAAATGTAATTTTTCAGGTTGGTGAAATGGAGGAAATCCAATAAAGCTTTCGTTAGGCTCACCGTAACTCCCGATGAAGGATTACCGTTGAACACTGAGGTGAATTGTGGCTTCGTTATGCAGCATTTATACACAAACACGATCAGCGGGCAATTGGAAAAGAAGGAGCCCCAAAAATACGATCACAAAGTTAAAGTTTTCCTAACACTCGGTGTTACCGTTGGATCTGAATAATAGTATTACATTGCATCGAATTTCGCTTTTTATGTATTAGTATATGCAGTTAATTTATATCCTTATTTTAAATAAATTATGCTACTACAATCGCGCGTTATTTCAAACGGGTAGTTCATAAAAAAAAACCAATCGGTCTGTTCAATCAACATGTATTGCCGGAATGAACGAGTTATATACTTAAATATATAAACAAAAAATACCGGAGTAGATGGATCTACAACCTGCGACCGCGACGACCTCCCTTCCTACGGCAACAATCCGAGGGAATCGGAGTAACATCTTCGATTCTGCCTATTTTCATGTTGGATCGAGCCAGGGCTCTCAAAGCGCTCTGGGCCCCCGGTCCAGGGGTCTTCGTTTTGTTGCCGCCGGTGGCGCGCAATTTGATGTGCAGGGCCGTGATTCCTAGCGTTTTGCACTTCTCTGCTACATCCTAGAATATAACGAACCCATCGAATGGACTGTCTCTAGGGAATTTGTGGTTAATTTTACCTGTGCAGCTAACATAGCGGCGTAGGGAGAGGCCTCGTCCCTGTCGGCTTTGACTTTCATGCCTCCGGTGACTCTCGAGATGGTTTCTCTGCCCGATAAATCGGTGACATGTACGAATGTGTCGTTGAAACTGGCGAAAATGTGGGCAACGCCGAAGACTATCTCGCCTTCGCGTACTTGCGGTCCAAGGGACAGTTGGACCTCCTCTTTGGGCGTTTTTCCTTTCCTCGGGGCCATGTCTCACCTAAAATAGAAATTTCCTTAGATCCGCAATTTTGTCAACATAACCATCAACCGCGTTCGTTTATCCGAAACCATCGGTCACGTATTGGAAATAAACCGGAATATTTCTTAACGACAGCGAAGGCGAGTCGTACCTCGACGAAAATACGCCGATATTTGTTAATTTTATTAAGAAATATTCGAGAAAAACGAAATTAAAAATTACAAATTTTACATACTTTGCTTCTATAAGAAGGTGTTTACTGAAAAGGCATAATATAGGTGGCGCTTTAACTTCTGACTTTTGACATTCTCTGTCAATGTGTCAATGTCAAATGTAATTTTTATTTTATCGAAAATACTTGTAGTTATTGCTGTAATCGTATATTTTATAATAATGCGTTAATAACAATTAGTTTTTATTTAAAATTCTTTATTGTAAGACGTTTCTATTTAAAAAAATTGGATAAAAATTGCAGTGTTGCCAGAGTTCCAATGACGTCTAGCAAGTAACAGTGTTTCTCGATTAATACATCGACGAAAATACGCCGTTATTTGTTAATTTTATCAATAAATATTCGAGAAAAACGAAATTAAAAATTATAAATTTTACGTACTTTGCTTCTATAAGAAGGTTTCACTGAAAAGGATAATACAGGTCGCGCTTTATCTTTTGACTTTTGACATTCCCTGTCAATGTCAAATATAATTTCTATTTTATCGAAAATACTTGTAGTTACTGCTGTAATCGTGTATTTTTTTTAATAATGCGGTAACAACAATTAGTTTTTATTTCAAATTCTTTATTGTAAGACGTTTGTATTAAAAAAAAATGGATAAAAATTACAGTGTTGCCAGAGTTCCAATGACATCTAGCGAGTAAAATAAGAATTACAGTGTTGCCAGCGTTCCAATGACGTCTAGCGAGTAAACCACGAAACAGCGTTTCGCTGTAAAGCCGACAAGATGTCGCCACCGTCGCCAATTCTGCCCAATTGTCAAACGACGAGCAGCGCAGAGGAGGAAAGACGTAAAGAAAAGAAAGCGACAGTCAGAGTTAGACAGCGGTTGAGCAATGAGGGCTAGCGCGGTCGCCAACGCCAGTGGTCGGACGGGCAGCGAATCGCTCTGAACCGAACAGACAGTCGCCATATTTGTTGTTATCGCTCAATGGGGAACTCGCCAGTCTCGAATCGACCCCATCGACGATAGACTCGCCGCAACGAAGCGCATGAAACCGGAGCTCGCCCCAGCGAAGGGCACGTCCCAGTGAGCCTTTTCGCGCACGACGGCCCCGCGAGAGGGGCCCTTTGTTCGGTAAAACTGGCGGCCGCCGGGGGTGGTCTGGCCGGCGGCGGCGTCGACGACGGCCCGCCGGCGATGTTCGAATGGGGCGACCGCGAAGGCGATCGCTTCAGCTTCGAGGACTCGGACCGGTTCGAGGAGGACTCTTTGTGCAGCTGGAGCTCCGAGCCGGAGAGCGTCTACAACAATTGGAGAGGTTGGAAGAAACCAACGGCTGGGTCTGGTGCTTATTTCGGCGGCGGAAGAAAATCCAACGACGGTGAGTGATGTTCTCTTTGTCTTGATTCATTCGTAGTTTCATCTTTTGTCTCTTTTAAAAAACAAAAAGAATAAGAAATCGAGCAACTAGTTTTTTATTCTTTTTTGTTTGTTTGGTTCTTTCTTTCCACGATATAAACGACTCGATGGGTACTGTTGGAAAAACTTTCATTTTACTAAATCTATCACACTATCTAATAGAATTATGATTAAAAAATAATCAAACCGAATAAAATGGGGTCTTTCGTATATAAAGTAAAAGTTTGGATATTTAACGCTTTATAACTGGCTCGGGTTAAGTAATTGGAAAGTTTTTGTCGATTATTAACGTTAATTTTCGAGTTTTTATTTTCTTCTATACTCGAATGCATCTCGTGTATTATCATTCGCTTGAAACATAACCGATGGTGGCGTACTAAATGGGGTCAATGACACCCATTGTTTGTTTATTATTTTTATCGTGCGAGATGCATTCGAAACGTCGAGGTGTTTTTTATTTTTTTCTCGTTTCGAAAATGCGATGATTTCTATCGAAAATTTGCAAAATAAATTGCGATAATTTCGGATCGTACACATGAGTTGGACAAAGAAAGATTGTTAAAATGACAGCTGTCAGAGTGAAAAGTTTCAATGACACAAATGTCACTTTTTCGTTTTTTCTTTACAAGTGTCTAATTGAAGTTGTTTTTGTTGCACACATAGTCTATGTTGCAATGAAAAATACAGCAATTTGTATACAAATTGCTCCATTTTTGATTTAGGTTATATAAGTGCGATAAGACACTTACAAAGGAAAAGGAAAGAGTGACTGATTTGTGTGATTGCAACTTTTCACTTTGACAGCTGTCATTTTAATAATCTTTCTTTGTTCCACTCATAGAAATGACCGTGTTGCAAACGGAAATGGAGCACAGTGTATAATGTAGGTGTATTCCTATTAGAATCAACATACAGGTGTTATACTTGTTTTTTATAGCGATTCCTTGGAATCGGACAGGATGCATTTTACCTGTAAAGATCAATATATACAATTCATCAAGTTTTCTTTGCATTATTTACCATTCATATACGTGTAAGTTCAAAATTGTTTACAATGAGTTGAACAAAGATAGAGCCAAATAACAGCGGGTTAGAGTGAGAAAATTACAATCCCACATCTTTTATATGGAGACCAAAGTCTTCTTTGTTACTCTCATATTGGGTATAAATTTGCTTTCATTCTCGATTTACAAATTATGATAAATTCACACCCTTTTTACCTCAAAAATTTCTGTAAACTCGAATCAAAAAATCTACTTTTGTTTTCGAAAATTCAGCAATTGAAAGAGAATTTGATTATTCATTATTCCAATAATTTCTTTTTTCTTCTCCAAACAAACGTTAATAATTTAACAAACAACACCTTGTAAAATCGGCTTTTCCTTTGAAAATATCTTCGACTATTTGATTTAAACGTTTTCAACAAAAAAAAAAATCACCACCTGACTTTTACCCGAAAGCGATTCTCAAAAGAAGGATTATTTCAGAAAACAATTACACCCCGATATCGACAGTTATTTAATCACATTCGCCATATCAAAGCGATAATTTCGCGCAATTAACGCCCTATCTATTTTAGCTCGAAAGGGATCGAACGGAACCGGGCGATTGTTCGATGATTAATTTTACGCAACATCCGCTCGAGACACAAATCGTGTCATCGTCGCTTTTAAAATTCGTTATGATGAATTGTAATTGTATACGCAATTAAAATTCGACACTTTCCATGTTAATGATTCATTAAAACATATCGGATGGATTCAGATGAACATATACACCTTGTAACATTGGGCATTTCTATGAGTGGAACAAAGAAAGACTATTAAAATGACAGGTGTCAGAGTGAAAAGTTGCAATGACACAAATGTCACTCTTTCTTTTTCGTTTGTTGTCTTTATCGCACCCATATAACCAATATTGCAATCAAAAATGGAGCAACCTGTATATAAACGATATAATCTCGGATTATATTGTAATGCATCGCGTAACGCGAATCATCCACTAATTAGCAGATGCTCGGTTAATGTTCTTGTAAAGAGAGTTTTTAGCTCCGTTTCATTACGGACGTTTTTTTTTTCTTCTTTTTCTTCTTTGTTAATTGTATTTAGTGACCACCCTACGTATACAACTTACAGACGTAATTAAATAAAATTATTTATCGTTTCTTAACACGTTAATCCAGCGCTATTTGGTTACAGTCGATAAATTCGCAGCATTTCTCCTTTTTCTTTTTTTCTCTCTCTTTTTGTATCGTTACGTTGGTACGAAAAAAAAAATTACATCATATAGGATGTGCGTGATGCCGGGCCCTTATTGCACCACAAGAAAACCAGTTGCTAAATTATATTTGAAAGCCCACCGCTCACCGAGCAACTGTTTTGAAACAAAAAATTGCAAACCAGTTGATCACGCAACTGATTTGCAACTCAAATGCAACTGATTTGCAACTCAAATGCAACTGATTTGCAACTAAAATGCAACTGATTTGCAACTCAAATGCAACTGATTTGCAACCCAAATGCAACTATTTTGCAACTCAAATGCAACTGTTTTTTTATTAAAATTTAATAATTTTTTATTAAAATTGGTAGTATAATAAACTACCATTGAATTAACATTTTATGGAAAACTTGATGTTTTTATATTTTGGTTTATTTTAAGTATACGAATCGAAATTATATATCGAAAATTTTACAAAACAAATTTAAAAATCGTTTCTTTCGAATTGTGATGTAAAGAATAGTGTTGTAAATATTTTATAAAATCAACAAAAATATTATTACATGAAGCTGTTTGTTAAAGTTACGTAGGTATTAATAACAAATAATATATTAAAACAAAACACATTATATTGACCCAATTCAATTCTATACATATTTAAATAAAAAAATAATCGATAAATCTAAAGGATTTATTAATATGCATTCGCTAAATAATATAGAATGCGCTTAGCACTTTCGACCATTCGAATTTCCAGGTAAAAAAACCATATTAAAATTCGATACAAATCCATTTGCAATTACCATTCGTCCTTATGAAACAGTATACGTGTAGAAAACAAGTATAGATACGAATTAAAAATTCAACTACCGCTGAATAATTCACCCTTCGTGAAATTACAAGCTAATAAACTACAATTTTTTTACTTTAGTATAACGTCAATAGTAAGGAAACATCTAAATACAATAATTACCGACTAATGAGAAAAAAAATTCGACTGAAATAGTAAAATTTGCTCTATACTTTATGAACCTACTATTTAATCTCATATAGAATCATTGGATTCGATGATCATTGGTTTACTCTTGTATTTAAAGCTTGTTTCAATAAGACCGGCAAGATTTGTATTACCTGTCATGTTTGACAGTCCTAATAACACGCGATTATAACATGACAGATCGAAAGTTGACAGTTGGGAGTTAGTAAACAATGGAGCATTGGATCTGGATATGGAACAAAATCGACCAATCCCAGTAAGAATTCAAATCCACGAGAATATACCAATTTGATATTACTTGAAAGATTCTATGTCATTTTTACTTTCAAGGTTAACAAAAGTTGATAAGCTGTAACTGTTGATCAAAGATTTGATCAATATTGCCGATTTAAAGCTATAAAAGAACGATGAACTTGGTTAATCGATTGTAAGAATTGCGCAAATTATGCATTCCACAACACCAGTCCATTGCACCCTCACCAACAAACCCATTACAATTACAAGATAACCATATTTAAAACCATCAACTATTGGGGTAAAATCGGCTAATATCCTTCTTGAAATATAATAAAGACACTTAAATAACTTTGAACCTTTTACTCATAACGGAAAAATATAAAATTCTACCTAACTGCTCTTAACCCTACTTGAACGCAAGTCGCCGGTATTCTTCTCTCCGTTACCAACTTCACATTGGTTCACTAATGTCATAAATTATCGCGGCAAATTTAAGACTAAATAAGAATTTACAACACTATTTACATTTCGCAGACGCCCAAACCGTCCCGTCGCTCACCGAACTCTCAGCGAAATGCGTCGCCTCCCACATCCCCTTCGAACTGGTCGAACACTTCTACCCGCCGGTGCCCGAACAACTCCAACTGCGCATCGCCTTTTGGAGCTTCCCCGACAACGAAGAGGACATCCGCTTGTACTCGTGCCTCGCCAACGGTTCGGCCGAGGAGTTCTCCAAAGGCGAGAACCTCCATCGCACCCGAATGGTCAAAGACCCGCTCCAAATCGGCTTCCATCTCTCAGCCAGCGTGCAACAGACACCTAGAGGCACCCACAACGTTGCTGTAACCTTCGATCGCAGGAAGATCTCCTCCTGCAACTGCACTTGTAATTCTACAGCGTATTGGTGCTCCCATATCGTGGCTGTATGTCTCACGCGCATCCACTGGCCTCATTTGGTCACCCTCAGAGCGCCTGTATCGGAATCTCTATCGCGTTTGCAACGCGACCAGCTGCAGAAATTCGCTCAATATCTCATCAGCGAGCTGCCGCAGCAGATTCTACCCACCGCTCAAAGGTTGCTCGATGAATTGCTGGGTTCCCAGCCGTCGGCCATCAATTCGGTGTGCGGCGCGCCGGATCCGACGGCCGGCGCGTCGGCCAACGATCAAACCTCGTGGTATTTGGACGAGAAGACGTTGCACGACAACATCAAGAAGATCCTGATCAAGTTTTGCGTGCCGGCGCCGATGGTGTTTAGCGACGTGAATTATTTGAGTACGGTGGCGCCGCCGGCGGCGGCCGAATGGACGTCGTTGTTGCGACCGTTGAGAGGTAGAGAACCGGAGGGTATGTGGAATTTGTTGAGTATCGTGAGGGAGATGTTTAAGCGGAACGATCGCAACGCCATACCGTTGTTGGAGATCATCACCGAGGAGTGCCTGGCCTGCGAGCAGATATTGATTTGGTGGTTTAATACTAAGGTGAGTGTGGGGGTTTGGGGTTTTTTTGTATCTTGTTGTTTGCTGTTTGGAAGAACTGTTTCCGTGTTCGGGTTTCTCTGATTAATCAGGGTGATTCTTCTTTACTCCTGGATCTAAAGAGGTCTTTTGTACTACTCCATATTGTCCTGTCTTGGGCCTTTTTGAAACTAAATATTCCTTGCTCGTTTTTCTCTTCTTAATCAGGGCAATTCTTCTTTATTCCTGGACTTAAAGACCTTTTTTGTACTACTCCATAGTGTCCTGTCTTGGGCCTTTTTGAAACTAAATATTCCCTGCTCATTTTTCTCTTCTTAATCAGGGCGATTCTACTTTATTCCTGGACACAAAGACCTCTTTTGTACTACTCCATATTGTCCTGTCTTGGGCCTTTTTGAAACTAAATATTCCCTGCTCGTTTTTCTCTTCTTAATCAGGGCGATTCTTCTTTATTCCTGGACACAAAGACCTCTTTTGTACTACTCCATATTGTCCTGTCTTGGGCCTTTTTGAAACTAAATATTCCCTGCTCATTTTTCTCTTCTTAATCAGGGCGATTCTACTTTATTCCTGGACTTAAAGACCTTTTTTGTACTACTCAATATTGTCCTGTCTTGGGCCTTTTTGAAACTAAATATTCCCTGCTCATTTTTCTCTTCTTAATCAGGGCGATTCTACTTTATTCCTGGACTCAAAGACCTCTTTTGTACTACTCAATATTGTCCTGTCTTGGGCCTTTTTGAAACTATCTGTTCCCTGCTCGTTTTTCTCTTCTTAATCAGCGCGTTTCTACTTTATTCCTGGACACAAAGACCTTTTTTGTACTACTCCATATTGTCCTGTCTTGGGCCTTTTTGAAACTAAATATTCCCTGCTCGTTTTTCTCTTCTTAATCAGGGCGATTCTTCTTTATTCCTGGACACAAAGACCTCTTTTGTACTACTCCATATTGTCCTGTCTTGGGCCTTTTTGAAACTAAATATTCCCTTCTCATTTTTCTCTTCCTAATCAGGGCGATTCTTCTTTATTCCTGGACTCAAAGAACTCCTTTGTACTTCTCCATATTGTCCTGTAGTGCGCTTTTTGAAACTAAATATTCCCTGCTCGTTTTTCTCTTCTTCCTCGTCCATTTTATTCTCCATTCCTGCACCAAATCACCTCTTTCGTACTTCTTCGAACTCTCTCATCCTTTGCCTTCCGAAACTATCTGTTCCATGCTCGCCGTTTTATCAGATTCTGACGTTACAATCGTGCTTTATTTCTTCTGTTTTTTTTTACGTGTTTTAGGTGGCTCTTCTTAGCGGAAATTCCGGTTACGGCGGCAGCGGCGGTGGAAAACACAACAACGTAAATAGTAATACACACGCCTCGCAACACGCCTGCTCATCATTGTGCGACGAAGTTGTCGTTTTGTGGCGTTTGGCGGCGCTGAATCCCGGTCTGGCTCCGACCGAACGAGACATGCTCCACAATCAGGTACCATTTCCATCCATTTCCATCCATTTCCACCTTGTAATATCGCTAGAATAGCCCGTAGAATAATCGATTTGTTTTCCTCTTCCTCCCGCAGTTCACCACGTGGCACATGAAGATATTGGAGAAGGTGAGCAAGTGCCGTAACACCACCACCGGCGCTCAATCGCACTACGCCAAAAATCTCAGCTCGCTGAAGATGGATCTGGAAGTGTTTACTGGTTTCAAGCCGGCCATCGAAGCGTGCTATTTGGATTGGGACGATTATCCGATGCCGGGGATTACCTATACGCAAGACATCAATCCGATGTACCATTGTCCTTTTACTTGTTTCCGACATGGTGCTGACAGTTCTAGAGGGGAAAGTCAAGTTACTCAGGTATTATACAGATTGCTCTAGTTTTCATTGCGATATAGGTTGTATGGGTGCAACAAAGACAACTTTAAATAGACAATTATAAAGGAAAAAGAAAGAGTGACATTTGTGTCATTGTAAGTTTTCACTCTGACAGCTGTCATTTTAGTAATGTTTCTTTGTTCGACTCATAGAAATGCCTAATGTTGCAATCGCAGTGTATACAACCAAAATAACAACAACCTCTTTACTAATATTATAAAGCTGTAAGGTCCAAATTCGTAGGGTCATTTTCGATTGGGAAAAGTATCGAATCCTATGGAAACGCAGACGCCCGATCGAAATATCGACGTTTCGATTCGATGAGATTTCATCTTCAGCGTCAAATGAGCGAAATTGACGCTTTTTTTCGGTTTTTTCGCACTTTTCTCGAATCGAGTTTTCTCGATTCGCTTTAAAATCTCCCAAAAGATTCTCCATCGGTTCTCTCGACTTTCGTATACAGCCGTTTTCCAGGAAAAGAACGTTTTGGGAAAATATCGCGGAAAATAGTTTTCGAGGGTTTTCTAAAAATCGAAATAACTCGTAAACGGTAAGATTTACGAATATTTTTCATACTTGTAAAATAATTGAAAATTCTTTTTTCCATTCCACAAAAGAGACCGGGTGTTTTTCCGATCTGTACTTTTTGAGTTTTTTCGAAAAAACCGTTTTTAAATTGTCTTCAAGTTTGTAACGCCAAAACTCGGAAACTATCATCTTTTAGAAAATTTTGAAAGCGAAAATTTATAGATACAACATTTTTCTATCTACCAAATTTTTTTTCCCATTTTCTTAATTATTATTTATCGAATTACAAAGATTTTTCGAAATCGATGCATATTTTACGACAGCCGTCGAACCGGAAGTGAAAAACTTTCAAATCTACGATGACGTACGATCATTCCCGAACGAAATACAAAATGGATGACTTTTGCGTTTCTATGGAAACGATGACATTTAATTTGATGTACAGGGTGTTTTTTTCATTAAGAAAATCGGAAAAATTGATATACGGGGCGCGTTTTTTATCTTAAATGAAAAATTATTTTAAATTAAATTGAAATATAGTACAGGGCGATTCGTTTTTAACGAAACGTTAATTACATAAACATTATACAGATTGTTAGTTTTAGCGCGGAGCAAAAAATCGAGAGAGACGGTGTAATAGAGCATATACGTATGTCTAAGAAAGAGAGAATATTAGAAGAAGCCACAATTTCGTATTGGCTATCCCGTAGTGAGATTGCTCCGCGTTCGATCTAACACTCTGTATAACCGTCTCGCTGCGCGAGCTCGAATCGAATATGTAACTGTCGAATCTTCTACTAAACTCGAATCATCCACACCCGCAGGTCAACTCGAGCAAAGCCGTACTGAATCCCCTGCACCACCACCACCACCACCACCATCACCACCACCACGCGCACGCGCGCCCTCCCCGCTACGGCTACGTCAACGTCATGAGCATGAACCCCATCGAGTACGCCCCGACGCCCCGTCGCCCCGTCGACGTCGACCGTCCCGACGGCAACCGGTCGAGCGTCAGCAGCGAAGGCTTCTGCGAGGTCGACGACGACGCCAACTCGATGCAGGAGGCGCGCTACAACGATTCCGATTCCCAAGAGGGCGCCGGCAGCGATTCGTCGAGCGACAGCGGCGGACGACGCGACGCCGACGCCAAACCGACCCCCACGCCGCCCGACGGTACTACCTTAAACTACCACCACCCCCCAATTAACTTACTATACTTCATCCATCCGAGCAATGGAGTAACTGAAACGAGTTTAAACGCTGGATCAACGATTGATAATCAGTGGTTGGTGTCATGTGCTTGATGATCCAGCGTCTAACCTTGTTTCGGTTACTCTGTTGGTTCGATGGATGAAGTATAATCTAATCGTTTGATTGGTTTTTTTTCTTCTAGAATGCCCCGCTTCGAGGCGAGCTTCGAAAGACGAATCGCTGACGTCTTCTAACTCGGAATCGCAGCAATCCGGCGACGAATACAACTTGTATTTCTACAATAGCAAAGAAATTTGCGCTCTATCGCACTCCGTACATAATAATAAACCGGACGACGGCGACGACAAATCGGCGATGCTGTCGACTTTGAAGAAATGCGACGATCCGTGGGACGTGCTATTCTCTCGAGCCGAAGGCCTCCACGCCCACGGGCACGGTCGCGAAGCGTGCATACTAGGCGTGAAGCTCTCCGAGGAGCTGCTGATGCATCCGCCCGATTTGATGGTCGAAATACCGCCGGCGCCGAAGAAGAAAGGCAAGAAACACCAGGTCAATCCGGCCTCGCACCAATTGAGCTGTCTGGCGTCGGGCACTCTATCGAAATGCGCTTTTTTGTGTTCCGTGCTAGCCGAAAACACCGATCACCATCACCTGGCGTTCCGCGTCGGTATGTTCGGCCTCGAAATGGCCCGTCCGCCGGCCAGCACGAAACCGCTCGAAGTGAAACTCGCCAATCAAGAAGCTGATTTAGTCAACCTCCTAAAACGCATACCGTTGAGCCACAGAGAGTTGCAGGTGTTGCGCGAGAGAGCCGAACGATTGAAGGAGGGCGCGTTGAAGTCGCGAGGCGAGGCGATGTTGCCGATCACTCTGGCCAGTTTCGTGTTCGACGCGCTCGTCGCGCCCCACGTGACGGGCAAGGATCGCGTCAAATTGACCAATGTGCGCCTGCGCGCCGACGAACCGTTGGGTTTCGAGGCGGCCGTGGCGGCGCTCGGGCTCAAAGCGAACGTCTCCGAAGCGGAGCATCCGTTGTTGTGCGAGGGGACGCGACGGCAACGCGGCGAATTGGCCATAGCGCTGTTGATGTTCTACAAGGACGATTGCTGGAAGGTGGCGAAGATTATGGATAAGTTGTTGGATAGGGAGGTGCACCAGTTGTTGAAGACGCCGTTGACGAGTTCGTACTATTCGAGCAATCCGCCGACGAAGAGCCAATATTCGAATTTGAAGCGAGACGATTGCGATAAGGTCGTTGCCGCTTCGATTAGTCCTCTAGTAGCGCCCGCTGAGATGATACCGAACGATGTGGGTAAGGATATTGAATCGTTCAATAAACATTATACTGTTTATACACTGTTAGAAAATTATTCGCGCGTAATAGGGAAATCAATGTTAAATTCTTAGCCGGCTGAAATACAGTCTACCAGTGTACATTTTAATAGAACGTCGCGATGAATTCTAATAAATTTAATTGTTTTACTGGACTTCACACCGCTCTTTGGCTTGGTTAGATTAAAAATCAAATAATTTCGACGGTTTCGACACTTCGACAGTATCAAAACGGGTTCGGATGGGTGAACGTCGAGTCGATTAAAAAGAAATGAGAATTTTTAAACGATAATTTATTGAAAAAATATCACTAATATTAAAATAGAATTATGTAGACATGTCTTTTTGCCACAATGGCTTGAAAAAGAAAGTAAATTCAAAGAAAATAATAAAAAGGAAACTCCAAAAATAAACTTAAAGATTATTTTAAAACAGAAAATAAAAGAACTCTAAAAAATAGTCCACCGCTTTCTGCTAAACAATAGCCAAACCTGCCATACAGATATCATCTCATATTACTGAGCTGAGGTATAATTCTAGCAGAAAATTGAATTATTTTTCCCTTATTTCAACAAAATTTGTTGCTGTTTCAAAACTGCACCTACCGATACACACATTTTTTTGAAATATCCCCAAAAAAACCTATTAAATGTAGTTTCTAAATAATTTTGTACCTCATACCTAACACAAATAACTTTGTACCTCTACAAATCGCGGCGTGCGATCCAATAGAACAATTAAATTTATTAGAATTCATCGCGACGTTCTATTGAAATCTACACCGGTAGACTGTATTTCAGCCTGCTAAGAATTTAACATCGATTTCCCTATTATACGAAATTAAATTTCCAACAATGTATAACATGTTATCCTATGATATACAGCGTGCTGTAGCCGACCTCATAGCTCGACGAGCGCCGAATTGGACCAAAGTATGACCAACTTACTCGCCTCCCAACCGCAACAAACTTCAATCCAAACGGGTACTCGAGCCAAAGACGGCCGGTACAAAGGCAAGCGAGCCTATCCATCCATACCGAATCAACCGTCGGAGGCGGGCGCTCATTTCATGATCGAACTGGCCAAGACGGTGTTGAACAAAGCCGGAGGCACCAGCAGCACGTCGTTGTTCACCCAACCGTCGACCAGCCAGAATTGCCATTCCCCACACAGGGCCCTGCACATGTGCGCCTTCCAATTGGGCCTCTACGCCCTCGGTTTGCACAATTGCGTCAGCGCCAATTGGCTCAGCAGGACCTACTCGTCGCACGTCTCCTGGATCACCGGTAATTTATCATTTCAATACGATCTGAGATCGGATTTAAAGCACCGGATCGAGCGATGTTCCTCGTTGAGTGTGCATTGTAAGGCTGGCAACGTCGCTTTCGAATTTGATTGTGCATAAAGTACTCTCTCGAGATCACTACAGGAGGAATATCTCTTTCTGTACCGCTCGATTCGATTGGATTGATCTCTAGAGTGCATTGTAAAGGTGGCAACGTTGCTTTCGAATTTGATTAAACCATACAAAGCGATGTTGCAAGCTTTGAAGTACTCTCTCGAGATCACTACAGGAGGAATATCTCTCTCTGTACCACTCGATTCGATTGGATTGATGTTTAAAAGTGCATTGCAAAGATGGCAACGTTGCTTTCGAATTCAATTAAACCATACAAAGCAAAGTTGCCAGCTTTGAAGTACTCTCTCGAGATCACTACACGAGGAACATCTCTCTATCACTCGATTTGATTGGATTGATCTCGATAGTGCATTGTAAAGGTAGCAACGTTACTTTCGAATTTGATTGAACCATAGTAAGCGACGTTGCCAGCTTTAAAGTACTCTCTCGAGATCACTACACGAGGAACATCTCTCGGTACCGCTCGATTCGATTGGCTCGATCTCGAGAGTGTATTGTAAAGCTAGCAAGCAACGTTGCCAGCTTGTAGGAACATCTCTCGAGCCGGTGTGTGTCTCTGATGATAGTACTGATACATAGAATAGCTGAATTGATGATGGTGGTGTTTGTTTGTTTAGGTCAAGCGATGGAGATCGGAGCGGCGGCGATATCGTTTCTGATCGACACGTGGGAGGGTCATTTGACGCCGCCGGAGGCGGCGAGCATAGCGGACAGGGCGTCGCGCGGTTGCGACGGTAACATGGTTCGGGCGGCGGCCGAATTGGCGCTGTCGTGTTTGCCGCACGCGCAGGCGCTCAATCCGAACGAGATCCAGAGGGCGATATTGCAATGTAAAGAACAGAGCGAAGAGATGCTCGAGCACGCCTGCCATACGGTCGAGATGGCCGCCAAAGGGGGCGGCGTCTATCCCGAAGTACTCTTCCAGGTGGGGATGTTTGGTGGAATGGTTTGGCGGCGTTCCGGCGGCGTGTTTGGATTGTTGTTTCGATTTGTTTTGTTGTATACATGTTCGTTTTTGTAAGATTGGAACATTTCGAGCTGTTGTTGGGTAATACTGTAATACGAAAGTGTTGTTTGATAATTCATCGTAATTAATCGTACCTACTTTCGCCTATAAACCTCCAAATAAGTCGATAATTTTAATACTAAATTGTAATTAAACAAATATTTATGACCAACAACGAATTAATATAACCATACTATTTCCGAATTGTTCTAAACGTTCTCGCTTCAAACGACAACAGTTTGACAGATCTCGAACATGACACATGTCACATTTACACAGAACACCAAACAACACGCCGCTGGAACAAATCTGTTATTATGTAAGTTTCGGTTTGTTAATTGTCTTGTTGTTTAGGTCGCGAAACATTGGTACGAATTGTACGTGAGAAACACGCCCGGAGGCGATCAGATATTAGACAACGAAATGCCCCACGATCCTCTGATCGATTCCCACGGTGCTCTGGTGGCCTTGATCGAACAGCTGGTTCCGCAAGAAGTACCAACTGCTGCTCAACCGGTAGTGGTCACTACAGCACCACCCTATACCGTGAGTTTTACCAATACTAATTGGGAATATTCTGGAATATAAGAGAGTATTTTTTTTTCTATTTTTTAATTATTAAAAAAGTTAGGTAATATGGCTGTATTCGTTAAAAGTTAAAGGATCTGCTCGAAATTGTCGCCATTTTGATTGATTGTCGTTAATTATTTTTTTTTGACATCTGTGTGGTAATGGCAGGTACTTATTGGGAAATAATCGAAATTTGAAGAAATTTGAAGAATTTCCATCTCTTTTATTTTCCAGAATATTAAAAAAAAAACCTGAAAGGGTTGCTTAGAATTAAAAAAATCTACAAGCAGACAAAAAGTATCAACTTATGAAACACCATGTATATAATAATTTCTGGTTATAAATAACAACTAAATCAATAAAAAAAATTACCATTCAAATGTAACGTGTAAATCCACTAAAGAATCTAGAAGAAAAAAAAAGCAGTATTAGAAACAAAATAGGCACATTCCCTATTTATATTTTGATGTTTCAGCACGGAGCGCCACCTGTCGGCATGTACGTCAGCCACTACAACTTCGTGCCGCACCCGCACCATCCCCCATTGGCGTACGGGGGCCCTCTACACCCCCTGCAGGCGGCCCAACCGGTGTGTCCCATGTACCAGTTCCCCTATCCGCCGCCCCCGCAACAACCGGCGCCCTCTGCGGCCGCCGCCGCCGCCGCCTTTACGCCCATACCGACGTCGTACGCGACGTTGCCGCCCCCGCAACAGGTACTCCACTCTCTCTCTCTCTATCCTAAATTAAATCGTTGTAAAGGACATTCGCGTTCCCTAGGCAATGACGTCATTTTTTAGACGACGTCATTAATTTCCACGCTGTTTGACATTTACCTAGTGTCAATGTTAATTCTCCCATTTGACTAGTTGACAGTCGAAGGCGATGTTGTCATGCGTTTAGTCTCAACATTCGCATTATTTAGCGGTTTGTAGTTGACATTTTGACAGATTATGACTACAATTTGTTGTTTTTGCGCGATTTTTCTGTGTTTTTTTCAAGTTTACGAGTAGGTTTTGAGTTTTTAACGTGTTTAGTTAACATAACCTCAAATTAAACATATCTGTCACATCAAGATTCTCATTTCAACCCGGCAACGTTGCAACATGTCGGCTTGTGACGTCATTGTCATAGCCAACGCGAATGTCCTTTATAATAAAAGGGATCGTTTAATCTATGATATTGTTGTTTAATAATAACAAAAAAAATGGTCGTTTGTAGGCGGCGTTTACGAGCGCCCCGTCGCAGTACGCCCAACCGCCGCCGTCGACGCCGCCGTCGGCGTCGGTTTTCGCCGCCCCGCCGCCGCCGACGCCCCAACAACAACAACAACAACCGGTGCCCCAACCGGTGCAGTACTACGGACCGGCCGTGACGATCGCCCAACCCGTCCAAGGACTGAGGCCTGGTACTCACATGTACGCAGCCCCACCGCCAGGTAAAATTAGATACTCAATGAAAGAGCGCGCCTCTGTTTAACTTTAGAGCGACTGCTAAAAAGTCGCCTCTTTCACTTTTGACAGTTTTACATTGGTTGTTACGGTGTAACTAAGGAGATTCTTTCACTTTTGACAGTTTTACATTGGTTGTTACGGTGTAACTAAGGAGATTCTTTCAAATTGACAGTTTTACATTGGTTGTTATGGAGTAACTAAGGAGATTCTTTCAAATTGACAGTTTTACATTGGTTGTTATGGTGTAACTAAGGAGATTCTTTCACTTTTGACATTTTTGCATTGGTTGTTATGGAGTAACTAAGGAGATTCTTTCAAATTGACATTTTTACATTGTTGTTATGGAGTAACTAAGGAGATTCTTTCACTTTTGACTGTTTTACATTGGTTGTTATGGAGTAACTAAGGAGATTCTTTCAAATTGACAGTTTTACATTGGTTGTTATGGAGTAACTAAGGAGATTCTTTCAAATTGACAGTTTTACATTGGTTGTTATAGAGTAACTAAGGAGATTCTTTCACTTTTGACATTTTTACATTGGTTGTTATGGAGTAACTAAGGAGATTCTTTCACTTTTGACTGTTTTACATTGGTTGTTATGGAGTAACTAAAGAGATTCTTTCAAATTGACAAATTTACATTGTTGTTATGGAGTAACTAAGGAGACTCTTTCACTTTTGACAGATTCACATTGGTTGTTATGGAGTAACCAAGGACGCATTGTTTCAAATTGACATTTCTACATTGTTGTTATGGAGTAACTAAGGGACTCGAGACGCGACTTTAGAGCCGCTCTAAAACTCAAACAGAAGCGCCGAACAAACGCTCCAAACATATCTAATCGCATCGTAAACGTATCGCTTTTCTTTTCCCACATCAAGGTCACGCGTTACTGATAGAAGACTCGTACATTTTAACAGGCATCGCGGCGCACGCGCAACAACCTCGACCGCCACATCGACCGCACCAATTCAACCAAACCCAACTCAGGTATCTGTTGACGTCGTACAGAGTGGGCATGTTGGCGTTGGAAACGCTAGCGAGGCGGGTGCACGACGACCGCCCCCAAGCCAAATACGCCCGCAATCCGCCATACGGCGAGGACGTGAAATGGCTGTTGAGGATCTCGAAGCATTTGGGTAAAACCATATACCTGTTACTACTATACTGCTGACTCCCTATCTATTCCACGAGAGAAAATCGTAGCGATTAAAGAGAGATATCCGAGTCTTTGTGGTGTGCTTAGTCGTTTATACGCAAGCGCGTTGATTTTAAAAGAACCAATAGCGAGTAGGTGAGGCCTAAAACGAAAAGTAATACTTGAAATCGTGGTTAAATTCGGTAACCTGACATATTTACACAGGCAAGTCAAAGTCGATTTTAAAAATATATCAAAAAATATACCAAAATAAAAGCTAGCACGTTACTGACGTTTCATTTGCTCTGTCAAAAGTAGCCAATCAAAACGCATCTTTCACTTGAGCATTCACTTTTGACAGTTTTACATTGGTTGTTACGGTGTAACTAAGGAGATTCTTTCAAATTGACAGTTTTACATTGGTTGTTATGGAGTAACTAAGGAGATTCTTTCACTTTTGACTGTTTTACATTGGTTGTTATGGAGTAACTAAAGAGATTCTTTCAAATTGACAGGCATAAATAAGCAGGCACACCACAGTATAATGTTTCCTACGGGTTTTTAGACCATTATAAGCGGTATAGTAGTAATAGATATATGGATAAAACTCCATCGAATCGTTTCGACAGGCCGTATACATGAAACGTAGATTTTCTAGGCACCCAGTACCTGCACCATTTCTGCGTGTGCGCCGTCAATTCGATCGTCAGTCCGTTTGTGCTGTACGACGTGGCGATCGAGGCCGCTCAGTATCTGTCGAGGAACAATCCGAGTTTGGTGATGCAACATCTGCGCACCGCTTTGACGCCTTTGGTGCAAAAATGCCAGCAGATGTACATACAGTGCATGCACCAGAAGCTCTACCATTTGACGTCGGCTGATTACGAGGAATTTGTGAGTATCGTTTGTGCCGCTAGGGCGGCGTTCCAGATCACGCCGGACGGTTCGGCGCATTTCAAGGAATGGTTGCAATCGATTCGAAGGTGAGCGATTAATCGATTGTACATAGGGATTGCTCGATTGCTGTGCAAATGTATCGAAAGCGAGATCATTTTTTTATCAAATAACGTTGGTAAAAAGTAATGGTAGATTTGAAAAGATCGTCGAAAAGTAAGTCGAAATGGATGTTATTAAATTCGTTCTGGTTTAATTAGAAAATGTATAATTGAGTTGAAAAAAGTCAAATGTCATATGTCACTATCTAGTAATTGTTAAAATGGGAGGAGATATCTGGATTGGTTTACGCTCTGAAGTTTGAAAAATTCAGCGGTAAGGTATCGGGTTCAATCCCACGCAGTGCTGAAATTTTTTTCTTTTTTTCTTTGGCGTTTTTTGGTTTTTTTAATGTTTTTTTTTGTCAAGAATAAAAATATGGCATCATTTTAAATGCTCTACCTACTAACGAGATTTTGCGTTATTAAAATTGACACTTAATTGTCGGAGCTTTTATTTAATTAAAAATAAAATTATATCTCAAATAAGCTCGTCTTATTTTAAATATATCTATTTAACATTTTTTAGACAAAAACATTCGAAAAAAAGAAAAAAAAAGAAAAAAATTTCTGCACTGCGCGGGGATTGAACCACCTTACCTCCCGCTAAAAATTTTAAATTTCAGAGCGTAAACCAATCCAGTTATCTCCCCCAATTTTTCAATTATTAGATAGTGACATATGACGTTTGACTTTTTTCAACCTAATTATACATTTTCTAATTAAACCAGAACGAATTTAATAAAATTTAACATCCATTTCGACTCACTTTTCGACGTTTTTTTCTAATTATCTCGCTTTTGACACATTTATACAGCAATCCCTACATCGCATCTTACAAACAACACAGCGCATAGAAGAATTCCTATTGATTTTGTTGGTATTTGAACAGATCGAAATCGTGCAAGAAAGACCTGTGGGCCCAAATCAACGCCGCCCTGCAGGCGAACAACAAATGACAAAGGCCCGAATTGGGCGCGCAGGCTTCCTATTCGACCTATCACCGATCGACCGGCGAAGCCGATGAAGCCGAAGCGCCTTCGACAGCTCGCTTACATCTGTGCAATCTGCAGCAAACCGAGTTGGCTATTGTTCATCCGCATTCGATCTTCATAGCGCAGGTTCTGTCGCAGGATAACGGCGAGGAGCAGCAACAGCAACAGCAGCAACAGCAGCTGCAGCTGCAACAGCAATGGTCGCCTGGAAGTTGATTGGATAGCGGCGAGGCGAATGAGAGAGTCGTTCGGAAAATTTGAGATGTTTGTTCTCCGTTTAGTTGTTGATTTGTTTGTAGTAGAAGCTGCGGAGATGTTGGGTTGGTTAGAGTTTCTGTAAAATTTTAATGTATTTTTGAATTTGCTGTTTAATAATTCGTTTTTTCTGGAGCTAACTGTTGATTTCACATCGTCGTTGGGGAATGAATTAACAAATTTTTCGAACGGATTGTTCGTTTTTTTTATAAAAAAAAACAAAAGCGCTCAGGTCATTTTACCATTTCTGCCTTTTCTTAGGTAAACAATTTACTTAAGTAAGTAGTCAATTTTTTCTTCGTTTACTTGTTCGAATCGTATCGCGTTTTTCGGTCTTGTCGATTTGTAGAAAATAACGAAATGTATCGAAAAATTAAGTAGTGGATTTTTTGAAATTTTTTTCAACTGAATTTCGAAGGCGTCGTATTGGGCGAAATTGGAATCGAATGTTGTCATTTGATGTTCTAAAAAAAATGATCGATTCTGATTTTCGCTGGTTTATAATGATTGTGTATAAAGTTATTGCATTGGATAGAGTTAACAGGCCTTTTTAGGTTGTTGAGAATTATTATTAGAGAGATTCTGTTCACACTACTTTCAAACTGTTAGCTTATAAAATTCTTAACTCTATCCGATGATTTTTTTTTTGTTTTTTTTTAATGTAAAATTAAACTCTATTAATCAGTAATTCATTTTATTTTGTAGTATGTAAGTAAACTTAGGTAGTAAGTGTTTGTTTTTATAAATGCGTTGATGGAATGAAAGAATGTTTCGTTTTATTTTTGCAGTTTTTACTTCACGCAATCTACCAGATATTTATTCATATTCATAGTGCTGTTGTTCAAAAATCGATGCGAATTGTTTCAATTAAAAAATAACCGAATTTGTTCCAGTCGAAGTGATCTCTTTATTTTTTTTAATAGGTTATTGGAAAATTGCTAGGTGAAATTGCAATCACTGGTTTATTGAAATTCCCGTCGGATTTTCGAAAAAATACCGCTCTCAAATCGAGTAGGTTGTTTTCGAAAATTCGACCGATGACAAAATATTTGCTCAAAGCAACTTTTGCGAAACTATCATCCTAATAAAGCACACATATCATACTAACTAAAGTTACTACATGGGATTCTTTTTTACTTGAAACAGTTCAAAATATGAAAAGTTTGTTATTAAGGACCACACACTGGCATGATGATCTCATTTTTTCAAATGTATTTTTCCAATGGACGATTTTTCCTTTTGCGCGATTCGTTTTGGCATGAGTATCAGGAAATTATTGTGCCTTGAAGTGAAATTTATCATTATAATTCGAACGAAATTCTGATCGACATTCATTTTATAACACAGTGTAATTCGTTGGAATAATGGAAGTGCTCGGAGTGTTTTGTAACTTCATTTTCCAATTGGAGCACTTTCATCGTTTCATGGAATTTTATACAACCCAAATCAGTCGCGCAAATTTACGTGCTGAATTTATTTTTTATTTTAATATTAAATCTATAATTTAGATTAATTTTTAAATTTGAATTTTCACATACGTAGCGTATAAGTAGTTAATTTTTTTTATATAACAGTTAGGTACGTAAAACGTAATCGATCGTAATTAAGCGTTAATTACCGGAATATGATTTACATTTTACACTGTTTGATGTTCCGATTATCGTGTATAAATAAATAGAAAAAAAAATCTAGTATCGTAAATGTTCTTCGGATTAACCAATTGTAACCAAAACCAATTTATTCGTTTGCTGTTATAAGGTGTACATCATATTTCTTTTTTTTAATTTCAACATGAGAGAAATAAGGGCTGATTATAAAAAAAGTGTATAATAGAAAATGCCGTATAAAGACTTGAATGTTTAAAACATATTATTTTAACAGTATATCCATTTACTAATAATTTTACCCCTTTTGCATCAGACAAACCCCTTGAAATACAATTGCAGTATTTATATATACTAACAGGTAGCTAATTTGATTTGTTCCTCTTAATATTTTTAAGTAGGTATGTAATTTATTGTAGGAATTATTTTATCAGTTAATGGTCGGGTTTATCTCATACAAAAATTTTAATTAGGAACTATCGAGACTATATATAGACATTCTCGCTTGGTTAATTTATAAAATCCCTGTAGTTAAAAGTACTTAAAGACATGTTTTTTTTAGACAAGTGCTTCTCGAAGGATTCAGGATTTTATGAGTTATCAGCATTTTCTATAATAATTCTCCCAAATTTTTCTTTATCCTGTATCCTTTTCGACTGTATATAAGCTTCGTCTTGTATAAATCTAATTACCGCATAATGTTTTAATTTCAACAGCACTACATTATCAATGTATAAAGAGCATTCAATGTAGCAATTCGAATACTTATGTCCAGGAAATGAAAAAAATATATATATTTTCGGTGTGATTGAGAATATCCTATAGTAGGTGTTGTTTAAATTAATCGTAACATATTTTTACACAACTGTTTCTGTATAAAAAAAAACATTACAGCAATTGCTATATTGTAGGGTTTTACGTTTGTGTGTGTAGTCGCCTGTATATTTCATTTTCGATGTTTCTCTTTTGGTTTTTGTACAGTCTTATACACTAATAATATACTTCACATTTCGCCGTTACATTTGTCTTTATACTTACGTGCAAGTGAGTTGAAATAAAAATTTAACGATTCATTACCCGTTTATTTGCTTATCGGTATCGAACGAGTTTTATTTCCTTATACGATTTCCGAAATCGCCCAATATTGTGACTGCAATTCTACTTTATTTGTGTAAATTTTGAACTAATTGGCTGAAAAACAATAAACGCGAGTCACTTTTTGCTCTACAAGTCATCGTTCCGTGTCAAAAAGTCGTTTGATACGTCAACGTCAAAACAATTACAAAAAAAGAAGAAATTAAAAATTGGCTGAAAAATAATAAACACGAGTCACTTTCTGTTCTACAAGTCATCGTTCCATGTCAAAAGTCGTTTGATACGTCAACGTCAAAACAATTACAAAAAAGAAGAAATTAAAAATTGGCTGAAAAATAATAAACACGAGTCACTTTCTGTTCTATTAGTCATCGTTCCATGTCAAAAAGTCGTTTGATACGTCAACGTCAAATCAACTACAAAAAAGAAGAATTAGGTTAAGAAATTTTAATTTTGTTATTCAAAATGCTATTATTCTAACAATTAAAAATATAATTGCGTATGTTTTAAATTACATTACATTGATATATTATCTAACATATTTCATTTTGTAGGAGATGGCTTCCTTAAAACCGAGGCATTGTAATGGTAAAATTTTATTGAACCAACTGACGAAGGAATTGTTTTTGAATAACATTGTCGAATCCAGAGAAGCCCAAGGAGAACCGATCGATTTTGATTTCATAAAAGCGAGGTGTAAAATCCTTTCGAAAAATGACCGTATCAAGGAAAACTCCAAAGGAATTTTGTACTGGATGTACAGGGATTGCCGAGTACAGGACAACTGGGCTATGATATTCGCCCATCGAATGGCTACTAAACAAAAACTACCATTATTTGTTTGTTACAGTATTAAAAACGCCCAAAATCAATATCCCACCGAGAGACATTTCACATTTTTAATCGAAGGTACTACTTTATGTAAGTATAATGTAAAATTACTTAATAAATAAATTCAATTAACAGGCCTCAAAATCGTCCAGAAAGAATGCAAAAAACTAAATATAGCCTTTCATCTGCTAAACTCATCTCCTAAGGACCTAGCTACATTAATAGCAACCAATAACATCGGTGGAGTAGTCTGCGATTTCAGTCCTCTAAAACACCCCAGGAAACTCCAGGAAACACTCTTGGAAAATCTACCCGACGATGTACCTCTCGTTCAAGTAACATCACCATTTCCACATACAATTCCTCCACTACCAGTTGTTAATCTTTACAGGTGGATGCCCACAACATCGTACCCGTCTGGGTAGCTTCCGACAAACAGGAAGGCATGGCGAAATTTCTAAGACCGAAAATAAACAAACACCTGGACGAATTCCTGACCGGCTTTCCCGTAATACCCCCACATCGGTACACCGGTAAACTGGACACTACCAATGAAATCGATCTCAGCGATGCTTTGAAATACTTCAAACCAAAATACGAGGTTCCTTATGTACAATGGGGCGAGGGTCCGGGTTTCGAAGGAGCCCTCAGTATGCTACACCATTTTATCATCAACAATCTAGAGTACTACGGAATCAGTAGCAACGATCCAGCTAAAGACAACACTTCGAAATTATCCCCATGGTTAAATTTCGGTACTTTTTACCATCCATTTGAATTGAAATTAACGTAATTTCGGTACGATTTTAAGGCCACATCAGCGCCCAACGATGCGCCTTAGAAGTCAAAAGCCTCGGCTCGTTACACAAACAACAGTGCGACAAATACTTGGAGGAGCTCATCGTACGAAGGGAATTATCCGACAATTACTGCTATTACAACAGCGATTACGATAACATCAATGGAGCCGCGAAATGGGCCAAGGAGACGTTGGAATTGCACTCGTAAGTGTTTAAATACGCTTTATAATACATCAATACGAACGTAATAAATTTGTAGAAAGGACAAACGAACGTGGGTGTACAGTAAGGAACAGCTCGAACGAGCCAACACTCACGACGAAATGTGGAATTGCGCCCAATTACAAGCCCAACGAATCGGTAAAATCCACGGTTATATGCGGATGTATTGGTGCAAGAAGGTCCTCGAGTGGACGAAATCGCCCGATGAGGCCATCGAGTACGCCTTGTGGCTGAACGATACGTTTTGCTTAGACGGAACAGACCCCAACGGATACGTCGGTAATTGCTATTTTTTTTACCTAATTTGTCGAGTGTAATTATCGGTAATTTCCAGGCGTGATGTGGTCGATATGCGGCGTTCACGATCAGGGATGGAAAGAACGCGAAATATTCGGGAAAATCCGCTACATGGTCGATTATAGTTTGAGAAGGAAATTCGATATGGACGATTATTGCGCTAGTTTTAACCGAAAAATCGCCGTATCGGGGAAACCCAAAGCTCGAGGTGTCAAAAGGAAAGCTTCGTAGTACTTAAATTTTAACACGAATTATATTTTTTTATACAACAACGTAAGGGGGTAGAGCTTCTTTAGCGAAGAGATCCATCCATTTCCTGTACCGTCCATGCTTGATGTCCGTTTGTACGGTTAATTCCTCGTCTATATTCAAATATTGAAAATCGTTAGGGGTCAATTTCGGCCATATAATGTCCTCTAAAACAGCATCTTCCACTGGCGTTGGATTCCTGCAAGTTATAACGCATAAGAACATATCTTTTAATACAGTAAACTCGAATTAACTCACAAGTTTTTAGCGAAATTGGTCCAAAGTTTCACCATCCTCTTATGAGTGAGCACGTCCTTTGGGGGAAACTGCGACAAATCGCTGTTGTCGTAATCCGGTAGAATTCTTTTAAACGTGTAGAACAATTCCTCGCTGTGCGTGCATTTCTCGACGCCTTGCAATTCAAATTGCGATGAATTCGAACGCGAAATTAACCGAATAATTACCTGGTAAGGTGACGTTGAGATTCTTCCCCATCACTCCGCCGTACGAGAATTTATACAAATAAACATCGGTGAATTTGGATTGCATTTCGGCGTGCTTTATGATGGGGTTTATGAAGTGACTTTCGCTGTTGTACTGAAATATTAAACGTTTTGAATAAATTCCGATTGGGAAATCGGTAATTTTTACCGCTATGGCGTATCCCGGATTATCGGCGAACGATTTACCATCATCCAGATAGAATTCCTTGATTTTCCGGCCGATTTCCACCCGTTTGTTCTCATCGATGATGTTCATGCTTTTCGGTACTAATTTCCTCAAGTCCTTATCGTACGAGGCCGCTCTGCTCCTCAACGAATCCATATCTGGATTCGAATTTGCATTTTACACGCTCCCCATGCATTTTTTAACAACACCAAATCCAACTTACTCTTACTCAACGCGAGGTACTCCTCCGAATTGCACCCAATCATCAAAGGCACCCTGTTGATATCGCCCCTATCGAGAATCTCGTAGAATTTCTCCGTCAGAAACGCCCCGTCGTGTTCCACCTCGATCACCGGAAGGGGATGATTCTGGAAAATCGTTAGTTTTAAGCTTAATTAATTGCAATTGTACGAGTTCAATCAGTCAATCATTCGGGTACTCGTACGGCTTTATACTTTATTTGATTGTACTCACAACTGTGTGAGTTTTGGTGGAAGCCACGTCGATTTCTTTGGCCGGTACGGTTTGCAAATAATCCAGAATCGCCTGGCTCGTGTTCAATTCAATCGATTTGTTAATCAGCGAGATGAGCTCGTAGGGATAGCGTATGGGATCGGGCAAATAGGCCCAATTGCTGATGCCCGATCCGCTTTCGCCGATCGCCCCTCGAAATAAACCTGTCGATGGAAAAACCGCCTTCGTTAAACGATTTTCTCGAACGATTCCAGTGCGGATTAAAGCCTTAGATCATATACACTGTGATCCATTTCCGATTGCAATGCAATATGGTCGTTTCTATGAGTGGAACAAAGAAAGATGATTAAAATGACAGTTGTCTGAGTGAAAAGTTACAATGACATAAATCAGTCAATCTTTCTTTTTCCTTTGTAAGTGTCTAATGGAAGTTGTCTTTATCGCTCCCATGGCCTATATAACTTATGTTGCGATCAAAAATGGAGCAACCTGTGTATGATCTATGCACGGTCCTATATTTCTAAGGTCTGGAATCTCCCTATTCTTATGCATTAGATAATGTGTCCCGTTATTTGAGGACTTTTTTGAACTTCGCTTTTGCGCCGCAAGGTGGCGAACGATCGGAGCATAAACTTATCTCAACCAATCAGCGTCGCGCTACATAAAAAAATCGCGGTTGTTGTGAAACGACAGTTCGAGCTGTCAAAACTTCAAAAATTATTAATTTGACGTTTCGAGGAGAAAATTGAGAAGAATATTAACCGAAGATACGTGAGGAATGATGTTAACAACAAAATCATCGCTGATTTAGGTATATTTTTATATTTTCTAACTATTTTTAGTTTGAATAAAACGTATAAATTCCGGTTGTTGTGAAATGACAGTTCGAGCTGTCAAAACTTCAAAAATTATTAATTTGACGTTTCGAGGAGAAAATTGAGAAGAATATTAACCGAAGATACGTGAGGAATGATGTTAACAACAAAATCATCGCTGATTTAGGTACGTTTTTATATTTTCTATCTATTTTTTACGAAAGCGTAGAAGCGCCACGAAAACCAATCGACAGATATATCTGGAAATTAGTCGTAATCGACAGATACTAAGTGTCATTTAGACTAATTTCCAGATATAAGTGTCAATTATACTAATCGACAGATATCTGAAATCCGTTTTATTCTCAAATAACGGGACACTTTTTCGACCCATATTTCCACACCTCAGAAATATAGTACTGTGGATATAAGATTAGAGCTTAATAGAAAAGTCGATTACCGGCGGAGCCTTTGCTCAAGATATGCAACCCAACGGAGGCGGCGCCTGCGCTCTGTCCGAACACGATCACCCTACTCGGATCGCCGCCGAACCGCCGGATATTCCGTTGGACCCATTCGAGCCCCAAACGTTGGTCCTTCAGGCCGGCGTTTCCAGGGACGGTTCCGTCGCCGGTGGAGAGGAAACCGAAGGGGCCCACTCGGTAATTCAGCGACACCATAACGACCTGTTGTTCGATGAGATAATCGGGCCCGTAGAAGTCGTATTGGGACGCGCCGTCCCTGAAACCGCCCCCGTAGATGTACACCATGACAGGGAGGGTGGCATTTTCGATCTGGAAATGTTAGTTTTTTGACGAAATTTCATCCGAAATGAATGAGGATTTTAAAAATAATTATGATTTTTAGAAAAACCAGTGGCGTATCATTTTTTCTTCAAACAAAAAATGCCTCAAAAAATGCTCCTTAAAGTGTGTAGAAAAGTCCACAAAAATATCTGGAGTATCGGCAATCAATGAACACCCTGTATATACCAATAACATTATCGGTAACGATAAACTCGTAATTACACATTAATACATTAATATCGCGTGTATTTTTATTTATTTGGTGTTGTGCAACAACACGAAATCACAATGTTGTGTTATTTAATGAAGCAAATCGAGAAAAAAATTTATTTTTGAAACGCTAATGAGATTTTTTTTGTTGAAGACATAATATAAATTATGAAATATGAAGCAAACTAATCAAATGACGTACGGTACAATAATGTAAAAATAAAAGGCTTACGGGATTTAAGTTTAAGACCGGCGTGTAGACATTTATAAATAAACAATCTTCGCTTTCATCATCAGTATCTTTGGCTACTGAAAAGCATCGGTTTCCGTCTTTCTTCGTTTCCAACACTCCCGGCCAATTATCGTGAGGAACAGGCGCCTGAAGATTACCAAATTTTTTTTATATTTTTTTTATTATTTCCGATGGAACTTACGAGGAATCTCAGCTTCCCTGTGGGAGGTTTTGCGTAGGGGATGCCTTGAAAAGCGTTAAACTTGACGTTATTCGGACTGACTCGCGTGTAACCCTCGATTTTCCCGTTGGTTATTTCAACGATTACACCTTCTGTTAACTGGAAAATTTATTCTGGATAATTCGCTCGAAAAAACTTTGGTATACTTACCGCTACACCAACGAAACCTAGGATTAAATGTAGGGATAACATTTTGTTGTTTCGCAACGATCTTTGCTCGTCGTTCTTTAATAGCGTTATTTAAGTATCGAATTATGTATCTGATTTTTTAATCTGAATCGCCCCATCGAGATAAAATTCCATCGTTTTTGTAGGCGATTTAATCGGTTGGAAATTAGAAATATTTGTACAGCAAATAACCTGATGATTTAAAGGCATCGCGTTTATTCATTTTAACTACCTAATATTATCGTTAATTTGTTATTTTGGAACAAATACTGTTCCAAACATTCAATTTTAATGTCAAATAGCTGGTTAAATAATATGCATGTTGCTTTTATCTTTAAAAAAAATACTTAAAAACGCCGCTAATGAGTCCAATTTCGCTCTATTATTGCATTTAATATATTTGTTTGTTTGCCAACTTTCTCTATAATCTTTTAGTGTGATGTCCATAAGCATAACAAGGCGCAATTGCATGCACTAAAGTGGAGTTTGGAGATTTTCCGATGCACATTGTGCAATCCGGACATTCTAAAAATAACTAGGAGACGACAATTAACTAGCAAGTGACTATCCTCAGCAATTTATTATCGCTTATCGATTAATATTCTGTTTATAATGCATCATCTAAAAAGTTTCCAGACTAATTAGAGGTGACACCTTTATGCTGAGAAGATTTTTTGAAAATATTTCGCACAAATACAGGAATTAAAAAGCAAATATTTGGAATATAGTTTGTGGCACAACTATTTTTATTTCTTATCTAATTGGTTCATAAATATAAAAAAACCGGAAAAGATTTGTTTTATAAACCACTTAGTTTACATGTTATAATTAATAGTAATTTTCCATTGCGGCCTTATTCAAATTTCATTCCAAACACTGTAGCTATTTTTATGGAGAATACAAATAAATCTAATCTAAAACACAGATGAAACTGATTAAACATCAGTACGTGTAATTATTTAATTTCGCACAAAGCAAAAAATTGTTTTTAATTACGCGATCGAGTATGAAAGCAATCTTAATTATATTCGCAATTCAAAGTCTGCACTTTACTCTTATTAAATATTAACAAAAATATCTCAAAAGTAAAGCAATTAAAGTATTTCAACAGCGCAAAGCCTATTATCCTTTACATGTTAAGTAATTATTGACAATTTTATTTTAATTTATCGTTGGTGAAAAAATTTCAATACAAATATTTGAAAAAGTGTGTCTATTATTCCGTTGAAAATTCCTAGATACAGAAATCAAATTCGGTAAAATTAATTGCGTTACAAACGCACGTGGTATTTACACTGTGTAATTAGAATTTTTAATCACAAGTACATGTACTTTATTAAATTTGTTGCGTACGATTAATTTAAACAATAGAATTTAATATTTGCTACTTGGTGCGATATTTATTAATAAAAAATATGGTGTAGCTTGAAATATTATTAGTCAATATTTAAATAGACTTTTTAAATAAATAGGAAACCCGGGGATTCTCTTAATGAACGGGCATTTCGAGCGATTAGAAAACGAAAAAATTATTATTTAACGACACAATTTTTCCAATTTAAACCAAGTAAAAAACCTTTATCTAAGCAAATTAGTCCGGTATAAAAAATAAGGTGTAACTTGAAATATTAACTCAATATTTAGACTTTTTAAGTAAATAGGAAACCCGGGGATTCTCTTAGGGCATTTCAAGCGATTAGAAAACGAAAAAATTGTTACTTAACGACACAATTTTTCCAATTTAAACCAAGTAAAAAACATTTATCTAAACAAATTAGTCCATGGTTGGCTTTAGCAGCTTTTGTGGCACTTTTAACTCCGTTAATTAGCCGATTACATCGCGATAAACGGCGTCACAGAGAGTTAGTGGAGAGCGCGCGCGCAACCGACGATTTCCTATAAATATCTACTAATAACAACAAACCACCAGAAGTCCACCTTCTTGCGCTAGAACCAGAAGAAACCCCCCGACCATTTCCCGGCGCTTTCCCAACGCTAAAACGAGATGTTCTCCAAAGAGGAATCGATCGACCTCCGAGAAAAACTAATCGGGTAAGAAGACAACAATTAAATTATTTCCATTTACATGCAGTTTGATTGAATGTACAATTTTCTTGCAGAGAGTCCTGCCAGTTGTTCTTCAGGAAAAACCCTTTGAAAATCGTAAGGGCCCAAGGGCAGTACATGTACGATGAGAAAAACGATGCCTATTTGGATTGCATCAATAACGTAGCGCACGGTAAGTGGACCTATTTTAGCTTATTTTAGTTTAGTTTAGTTTATTTATTCGACCTTATCACGAGCCGGTTGGGTATAAAAAATTGATTTATTTACATCTACACATGCTCTATTTTGACATTGAAAATTGTTCGACAAAAGCGCGATAATAGAATTAAATTGGGCGTAAGAATGAAGAAGAATGAGTAAGAATTTTTATTTATAACAAACATTTATTTCTCTTTCGATAAGCGCCCTACTCTATTCTACTGTATTCTGAATCTACTCTGATTTACTCTACTATGAATCTATTCTACTTTGGTCTACTCTGCTCTATTTAACTGTATTTTGAATCTACTTTGATTTACTCTTCTTTGAATCTACTCTACTCTGAATCTACTCTGATTTACTCTACTTTGCGTCTACTGTGCTCTACTCTATTCAACTCTATTCTACACTAGTCTGGTCTAATCTCCTTTGAATCTAGTTAATTCTGCTTTATTCTGTTCAACTCTATTTTACACTACTCTACTCTGTTCAATCTTATTCAAATCTACTCTGAATATACTCTACTTTAAATCCACTGTGCTCTACTCTATTCAACTGTACTCTACACTACTCTACTCTGTTCAATTCTATTCTAATCTACTCTGAATCTACTCTACTTTGAATCTACTGTGCTCTACTCTATTCAACTGTACTCTACACTACTCTACTCTGTTAAATTCTATTCTAATCTACTCTGAATCTACTCTACTTTGAATCTACTGTGCTCTACTCTATTCAACTGTATTCTACACTACTCTACTCTGTTCAATTCTATTCTAATCCACTCTGAATCTACTCTACTTTGAATCTACTGTGCTCTACTCTATTCAACTTTATTTTACACTACTCTACTCTGTTCAATTCTATTCTAATCTACTCTGAATCTACTCTACTTTGAATCTACTGTGCTCTACTCTATTCAACTGTATTCTACACTACTCTACTCTGTTCAATTCTATTCTAATCTACTCTGAATCTACTCTACTTTGAATCTACTGTGTTCTACTCTATTCAACTGTACTCTACACTACTCTGTTCAATTCTATTCTAATCTACTCTGAATCAACTCTATATAGATGTAATTTTTTCTATTGCATCGCAGTGGGCCATTGCCATCCTGCTGTCGTGAAGGCGGGTTGCGATCAAATGAGCCTCCTGAACACGAACAATCGCTTCCTGCACGACAACATCCTGCTGTGCGCCCGGAAGATCCTGAACACGTTGCCGGAGAACCTGTCGGTGTGTTATTTCGTCAATTCCGGTTCGGAGGCCAACGATTTGGCCCTCAGGCTGGCCCAAATCCACACGGGGAACAAAGATGTTATCGCCCTCGAACAGTAAGTTGGTTAGAAAATGATGGAAGGTTTTTTTTTGAAGTGGTGGGAATTGGAAGAAATTTAGTGTCGATTTTTAGGTAGTTTTTTTTTCTGGACGATACATCTACCTGAGCTGGCTTTTTTTTTATTAGTTTTTAACGCCTCGTTTTTCTAGAAATGATTGTATAAAATCAATCGTTTCTAATAAACTGCAAGTTGAAGCATTGTTGTTTTAACAGAGAGACTCTTTTAACATAACAAATGCTTTTACATCGATGTTTGGAAGCTTTTCTAATCGCTTTGTTTTTATTTTTTCTTACAGCCGCATTAAAATCGAACGAAGAATTAAAACGGGACGACTGGGCAATCGGAAATCGTCGAAGAGAAAATTTTGTTGTTGTGTAGTGGCATAAAAAACAACGGTTTTTTCGTACAAATCACCGCGATTGTTGATTATATTTTTTTGTTGTTGGCAAACTCGATCGAAAGATGTATGAAAAGACCGGAAAATTTAGGTACAAGTTCTCTCGTAAAAAGTGCTTTCGTTGTTGCGAAGAAATCGAAAAAAAAAAAGGGGAAACTCTCACGGCCTGTTGTTGTATGTTTTTTTTTTTGGGGGCTTGGGCTTGAGATGAAAATTCGGGCAGATACGATTATAGTTATGTTTTAGCGCTTACCACGGCCATTTGACATCTTTGATTGATATTTCTCACTACAAATTCGATCTACCCGGTGGCGTCGGGCAAAAGGAACACGTTCACGTGGTGAGTACAAATTTTCCATTAATACCAAATCAATAAATCACGTGTCAAACAATTTATGTAAATAATCTAAAAACGTGACTCCCTAAATGCATGTTATTTATACCATTCCAACGATTTTCTCTATGTTCGAATCCATCGAGATATTTTCGAATAGCAATTAACCTTAGAGATAAGAATTTTTGCGATTAACCGGCGTTGCCAAACAACTAAACTATCGTTTTTTTTTCTCAATGTTGCACCACATTTTCGAATAATATCGCTATATAATCGACTAAAAAAATGAGGCCAAGATGCCTGTAACGAGCCACGAGACTGTCGCGTGTCAATAATAAGCGAGATAAAAAAAAAATTAAAGTTCAAACAATAGAATAGACTATCAAAGTTCAACGTTGATAAAAAGAAAAGAGCCATTAAAAAAAAACGATTATCTGATGCCGCGGTTTTCCAGCTCGACCTTCATCATTTCCCCATCTCCAATAACCTCATCTAACTTGAAACCTCTCACCTTTTGGTCTCGTTCCGTTCCTTCTCCATCTCCCAATAACTTCATCTAACTTGAAATCTCTAACCTTTTGGGCTACCTCTGTTCCAGGCTCCCATTCCGGACACTTACAGAGGCAAACACCGCGACAGCGACCATCCCTCCGACCGGCTGGGCCATCTCTACGCCGAAGAAGTGAAATATTTATGCGATAAAATCCGGGAAACAGGCAAAGGAGTTTGCGCCTTCATCGCCGAGAGCCTCGTCAGCTGCGGGGGGCAGGTAATACCGCCTCGAGGCTACTTCAACGAGGTCTACGACACCGTCAGGTCCAGCGGGGGAGTCTGCATAGCCGATGAGGTAACCTTAATTGACCCTGGAGAAGGCGTTGTTTTTAAGAGAGATGTGTTTTTTTCGAAAGGTCCAAGTGGGTTTCGGACGGATCGGGAAACACTGGTGGGCTTTCCAGCAGTACGACGTCTATCCAGACATCGTCACCATGGGGAAACCCATGGGTAACGGGCATCCAGTCGCTTGCGTGGTCACCACTAAAGAGATATCGGACAGTTTCAGTAAAACCGGCGTGGAGTATTTCAACACCGTGAGTACTTACCACACAAACTGCAGGAAACTTGACACTTCAAGTAAATAAATTTCAGTACGGAGGAAATCCGGTGTCCTGCGCCATAGCCAACGCCGTGTTCGACACCATCGAAGCCGAAAACCTGCGGGAAAACGCCGTGGTGGTGGGCGAATACCTCCTGGACAACTGCCAGATGTTGGCGAAGAAGCACAAAGCGATCGGGGACGTTCGAGGCGTGGGGCTCTTCGTCGGGATCGATTTGGTGGCGGATAGAGAGTCGAGGGAGCCCGACGGGAGATGCGCGGAGTTCGTGCACAGGAGGATGCGCGAGGAGCACGTGCTCATCACCATCGACGGGCCCCATTGTAATATCATCAAGTTCAAGCCGCCGATGGTGTTTACGAAGGAGAACGTGGACGCGGTGGTGAGCACGTTGGATAGGGTGTTGAAGGAGTACAGGGAGACGTCGGAGTTGTTCGCTGTGAATACGGCGAAAGCGCCGCCTAGCGGTAAGGCGACGAAGGAGCCGCAACATAGGCCTATCAAATCGATGTTGGAGAAGCAGAAAATCAAGTCGATTTGAGGTTGTTGTTGAGGATATATGCATAAGTACCTGTTTTAAGTAGTATTTATTGATAATTTAGGATGTTTCTAACGTTTTTTTTTTCTATTTATGTATGCATGAAAGGATTTAGTCGAGTAGATTTGTTTCCATTTTATGTTCTGTCGGGAATGTTTTGGTAATTTTAGTAATCACTCTGTAAGTGTTTGCGTACATTTCGTACTACGTCAATGTTGTAATTGATAAAAATATATTTTTATAATTTCACTCGAGTGTTTTTACTGCCATAACAAAATAGTATTATTTATTTACAAAATGTATGTATTTATTACAAATTCTAGTTGTCATATCCGGAATGTTCTTATTAAAATTAAAATCTAGTTTTAATTATACAAAATTAAGTTTGAAATTAGATAGAGAAAGTTATTCAAACGGTAAAAATAAACTTTGGTCTTAGGAATTAGGAATACCATGTAAAAAATACCCGATAAAGTAATTTTAAATAACGGGAAATACTGTGCAAACAAAATATTTCTCCACAACTGCTATTTCAATGTTCAGCAAGAAAGGAAACTTTCTATTAATCTTAATATTAATAACACAATAAATTAAAGCAAAATAAATTGAGCTATAACAGGTGTAGAAAAACAAAAACTACAATATATAAAATGTATGAAACGACCGCATTCGTGATTAAAATCTCACAATAATCGTAAGAATAATCATAAGTATAGTAGAAGGCACCAGATGATGACCCACGTTAGGACCAACTTCACACTTTTCTGTATTTTCTAGCAAACTTTTGAAATTCTCCACCGGTTTACCCAACGCATCTCCATCAAAGTCCAATCCAGGCGTAGAATCCTGCAAACATTAACATCAAATTATACAAAAATAGACCATACAATTTATAACTTACAGGAAACAGCAGATCGGGAACGTTATCGAATGTCTCGAACACTTTGAAAGTCTTCCTGAGACTTTGCCCGAACTCCAAATCGATTCCTTTCAGAAGCTGAATAACATTCGATCGTTTCACCGTGTTATTTTTCACCACTACATCCCCTGTGGTGATTATAGTTAGAGCGCAATCGGAATCCACCGATAAACCCTCATTTTTAGCCAAAGATCCGTTACGACAGACCACTCGAAAACCGTCCGTTTTATCCTTAAACTGCTCGATATCTGAAAAAAAATTCCACGCGAATTAATCGGTTAATTATAACGCAATCGCGGGTTTACCTGATATCGTAACCACCGCAAAATCCCCAGCTTTATCTTCGACGCACTTCAACGCCCCGTCCGTTGAGTAATACTTGTTTTGATGGTCGTTATTGCACATTTTCGCGGCTAAAAATCATACAAATTCAGCTAAAGAAACTGCAGCTTCTCCGCGTAAAATACTCACGTCCGAAAACGCTATTCGTCAGGCATTGAGCGCACAGTTTCTCGGCGTTCTTAACGTCGAAATATTTATTTTTAGCGCCCGGTAAGCAGCTATCACCTACGAACTCCTCGAAAGCTTCGTTTAAATCGCAGGACTTCATCGACATCTGCTTGTTGGATTTCATCGCGTCGATGAACGCCAGCCATTCTAAAAACATCATCATCGATTTATACGAAAATCGGGTTTATTAATCGTTAAATTTACCTTTTCCACCGTATCGCGGGAAACAGGACTTCTTTCCCTTCAAACTGCCGATGTTCGTGGAGTCGTTTCGAACTACTATAATTATAGTAGATAGATCTTTATTGGCGGTTTCGGGATAGGCGGCGTACGTTAAACCAGACCTTAAAATACATCGGTATAGAGGCGACATTCGTGTAACTATACAAATAATTCCAGGTGGTGAAAAGTCGCTATTAATGTAACAAGTTCGCAACCCCACCTGGACTTATTCTAAGAGCTCTTTCATCGACAGTGGAGTATCCGAACGAGCTCTAAAGGTTTATTTCGTTTACCTCGAAGCGCTGTAGCCGTAGTCAACATCGACGAAGGCCACATCGGACTTTCCTTGATCAATATCATTGATGCAGGAGATGGTTTCGTTGTATTGGCTCTGAGCGCATTGAATGACTGGCTGTAGGCCCGCGTTGAGAGCGGCCTGTTGCAACCAAAGGCACTTTTCCTGTTCCTTCGCATCGACTGTGCACCAGTTCACTGTCTCCTCGCAGTAGATGCTGCTCGATGGGTTCGGAATGTTCCTGCGAGCTGGGCGTTTGTGACATTAATAGATTGAATATGGGATTTGTTCGAGGACTTACCGAATACGTATGCTTTTAACGGTACCGGTTGTACAAACGTAATGTTATCGGTTTTGCTCAATTCCAGCAGGACTTGCAGAGATTCTTCTAATAGCGGCACAGAAGCGAGCGATTGCGTGGAGAAACCGTTAAGCGATTTGTGGTTGGGTAAATTTTTATCCAAGTAGTTTCGAGTCGCTTCCATTATAGACCTAAAAGTAGCGATGATAAATAAAGATAACACAGCATCTTCTAACACCCACCGTTCGGTTATAACGATCCTGTTCAATTGATCGGTGAAGGTGCAATTCCCATCTCGGGGATTCATCGCCCGTCCGTCGGGACAAACGTAAACGAAGCCATCGATGTTGTTCGAATCTTCGAAGAATTTCGAGGCGTGCAATAGACTGGTAACAGCCACATCACCGCCGTTTCTAAGACAACTCAAGGCGTCTTGGAAGGGCTCTTGGTAGTTCACGTTGCACTTCTCCGGGCCGCACTGTTCGCAGAGATTCGAATATTTCGTTTCTAAAACAAAGGTGATCATCGGGACTGTTCGAAAGTCTTCGTATACTCACTTAAAGAGGCGTCGAGAGAGGGATCGTCGATGGCCCATTCTCCGGGGCGACAGGAGGGCCCGAAGAAGCCGGATAGAGCGCCCAATCGCTTCTCTAAGAGCGTTTGAGCGGCGCTCTGGCAGTAGCTGTTGTTCAGTTCGATTATCTTCGCTTCGAACTCCTGCAGGACATACCCGGTGACCAATTCGTCGTGCTTGAAGCCCGGATGGCAGAAGCGCTTGTTCCTCAAGTCTTCGAAGGAGTTGTTGTAGAACTTTCGCGCCAAGACCACCGTTTGGTAAGGGGGTTTTTCTGGAATATACAAGTGATTAATAGGAATGCAAATGTTGAGATGTAATGGGAGTGCATAAGTTGTATGTATGTATAAAAGTGCTTGATTGTTTGTTTTTAATCTTATCTCGCTTGCCGTTCCGAATATTTTATAATTCTTCTAGGAAATGATAATGGAAAATCGTGGGCAATTCGGAGCGATTATTTTTCGAGGTATTTATTAAATATCTTACCAGTGGTTATTTCTGCAATAACAGTGACGTTATCGGAGACGAAATTCGCCGCTAAGAGAGCTTGTTCGGGTTGTAGAATGGCAAATTCTCGCTTGCCATTGTTGATGTTTAATGCACAATCGGTCCTAAAAATGCAATAAGATTTCGTGAATTCGCAGTAGAAAAATTATTAACCAGTCAATTGCACGATAATACGTTGCATTTCCGTTATCTCAAGGTTAATTAAACGCGATACGTGCACAAGTTATTTTTTAATTACTCGGTATAAATGTGGTGGTTTTTATTTTCCTGGAATCGCTACGGCTTCAATTACATAAATATTTTCGAAATGGATTTTTTATAAATTTAAGCACTTGTGAAAAGTGTGAACATATTTAAATATAAATAGGCTTACATTGAATTAATATTTTCGGCGCATTCGAAGGTCTGTTCTCTTTCTATGTTGTTGCAGGCATCTTTGTTGGATATGTCTGTACATAGCTTATCTAAGAAAATAAAAAAAAAATACACTATTTACTGTGCAATTGATAGGAAATGTAGCAATATTGAAGCACCTAAATTGTATTTGCACGGTTAGTCATCGCGCTTAATGAACTGTTAAAAAGGTCGTGTAAGTGTTAAAAAATTCTTACACATTTTTCTTGACTTGGCCTAATTATTGATGTAAATAGATGTAATGTACCTATTTTTTGGTAGATAATTGGAGCAATTTTTTTATTCGAAATTAATGGTTTTAACCTCATCCTCATATTAATTGCAATAAAAATGTCTAGGTGTGAAGATTATGAATAATCTTGTACATATTTATAGAAAAAATCTCAAATGAAAAGGATTTTTATGGGAATTAAAAATAAATCAAAAGATTACTAGTTAATTTTCATTACAATATGCTTACATAGGCGCATATTTTTCATGTTTAAACAAGACCCAACATGGTATGATAAAATAATATAGTGATAGTGATAATAATAATGACATAGTGAATGATTAATTTTCGTATAGGAAATATCCAATACAAAATATGTCGATAGATTTAGATAAGTAAAAAACACGCAAATGCTTAAATAAAATAATATATAGAACTTAAATGCACCCAAAATGGAGGTGTTAAATATGAAGTTGGCAAACCTGTAAAAAATTCCAAAATGGGGGTTTTTCTACAATCTTCTTTTTTAAGCAACGATAACACAAATTTGGAAGCAAAAATGATGTTAAATTAAAACAGGTTCCGTTTATAAATAATAACTAAAAATAGACCACCGATAAAATTTAACTCTCGAACGTGTACAAATTTAAAATACCTATAAAACCAATTCGATAATTTCTAAATAAACCAAATCAAGTAGTTTTCGATAGCACCGATCTGTAAATAAACTAATAAAAAAATTAACTCACCTAAATGACCATAAGAATGCACACTAATTACAACTAGAGTTAACAATAATAACAATAACAAAGGATGTATCATTTTAAAAATTCCTCAATATTCGCTTTAACATTAACGCATTCATAAAAATAACAAACTCTATTAGACTCTAGCATCACCTGTTGAAACTTGAAATAAATTGAATCATATGCGTTTGCGTTACTTTTGCTTATGGTCAATCTTCCACTTCTCTCTTTAGTCTCTTTCTTTTTCTTGCACACGTTCTATCCCTACCTAAGATTTGAATGTCCTTCACAGTGTCTAAAGTACCGTTCCCTTTACTATAACTTTTGATATGATTAAATATTCAAAAATATCTTATATGAGTCATCTATAAGATAAGAATATTGGTTTAACTATGTTCAAAATGTGAAAGGTCAATACGTAAAAGTATATTTTTACGAATTTTGTAAAATAGAACTACAATTAGATTAGGTACTTACTTATATTGTAGCCCTGCGAATACACACTATGCACAAGAAATATTAACAAATACAAGTAATTCATATTAAGATGAGTTAATCCGACACACCTATTCTAAAATATTGAATCGAAATAAATCACAAAAATTGATTAGTTCCTTTATCTTATCTTTTCGATAAAAAAAAATGACACTGCTGTACAACGCATACAGGAATGCCACACTTATACGATTTTATTATTTACCTAACAACATTCGAATCAAAAATGAAATCCAATCTTTCATTTTTCACATTTTCGAATTTTCCTTCTGAAAATACCCGTGACACGTAAAAGTAACCACAATCTCGTTTTCATCAAAAAATTTTAAGTTGGCAACACAATGACAAATGACAGTTAGTTTGTAAATGTCAAAATAATTAAAACGTCGAATCTAGTTCACATACGATTTTTATTTTAATTCCTCGAAAATAGCCAATTCCAATGGGAACGTCTGAGAAAATCGACCCGGCGCCTTCGGAAGCACCCCAAACGGACAAATTCCAACCGTTCACAGTAGAAAGTACGTAGAAATTCTCATAAACACAATCCAAATTTTCGCTCACATCTGGAACCCATTCCAGTCCTTAGATTGATCAAAGACTACCAACAACAGCACGGTCTGCGGCACGGCGACTACCAGAGGTACAGGGGCTACTGTACGCGCCGAATCGGCCGCCTGCGGAAGGTCTTGAAGCTCCCCCAGGGGGACCGCAGGCACTTCAAGAAACGCGACGTCACCGAAGCCCACGTGACGAGCCCCAAATCCGACGAGCGATTCCTCCACATTCCTTTAATGCTCTCCGAACGGTGCTGGTCGTACGCCATGCAACTCCGACAGGAATCCAACACGGAGCCCAGGAAGAAGTTCCATTTAGTGCAGAAGCTCCGGAAGGCCTGCGTGTACGCTCTACAGCTCGACGAATTGTGCAAAGTGAGCCTTTCGAATGCACCATATTCACAAATAATTCGCATTTAACTTTCAGCAAGAGCGATGCGATGTACGCACGAAACTCGAATCGCAAGCCTACCTGGCCTGGATCCAGGGCTCGTTGCAATTCGAGCTGCAATTGTGGCCACAAGCGGCCGAGAACCTCAAGAAAGCGCAGCTCATCTACGAGAAGATCTCGAGCACGTTGCCCGACGAGCTGCAGCTGCCCTACAAGCAACGATCGGAGGAGATCGGCCCCAGTTTGCGCTACTGCGCCTACAACATCGGCGACGAGAAGGCGGTGGATTTGTTGGAGTTGCGCAGCCAAGGCGTGCTGGAGAACTTCGAGGCTTTGGTCAGTCAAACGCAGGAGAAAACTGAAGATGTTTTGTACGAGGTGAAATGGTTCGATGCGATCGTACCGGTGAGGATCGAGCGAATTAGATTGTTCCTGGTGAGCATCGAGGGGTTGAAGGAGTCGCTCGAGCACGCCGAAGACAGCCAGGCGAGGATCAAGATGTTGGAGAATCTGTTTATCGATCTCAGGGATATCGTGACGTTGGCCAGAGAGAGCGTTCGTAACGATAAATTGACCGTTAAACAGACGAAGGAATGTCAGTTGTTGTTGGCCTATTTGCTGTCGATTCGAGTCGAAAGGACTTCGCAGAGGAATTTGATTTTGGTATTGCAAACGAGGTGACAATGATATTGTAACATAAGGTGAATCGTACGTTAAAATCGGTATATGTATTGCAGGAAACCGCAGGATTGCGTTCGTCTGCTCGACATTAACATACAACAAACCAACGAGATATCTCAAAACGAGGCAATCAAAGACAACGAGCGTGTTCGAAAATACTACGAATCCCAAATGAGAGCTTACAAAACGATCAGATCGTTTTATTTGGGTAAAGTGCACGCGGCACAGAAACGTTGGAAAGAAGCCGCCATTTTGTTCGATTCTTCTAATAAATCCGCTCGAGATACAAAACAAGGTAAATAAATTATAACTATAAATTTACTTTTATAATCGAAAGTTTGTGTGCTCAGTAGGAAACTTCGTATCGGAGCTCGACGAGTTGCTGAAAACCGTCAAGGAAAAGGCCGAATTAGAGCTGGCAGCCAGCAAAGCCAACTTGATATTGGACCAGCAACAGGAGGACGTTCCGTTGCAATTCCCCCAAAAGACCTACAAGAGCAAAAAACCGCTGTACGAGCGTTTGGACGAATTCAGGGAGGATCCGCAATTGCTATCGAAAAATCCCAATTTGGTAACGTTACCGCCCCAAATGGAGCCGGTCCCTGCGAAACCGCTCTTCTTCGATTTGGCCTTGAACTTTGCGGAATTCCCCGATCTTACGGAGAAATTGGAGGGGTCCCAGCCGAAGCAGAAACAAGGAGTTGGTATATCCGGGTTCGTTAAGGGCCTGTGGGGTTGGGGAAAATGAATATTTAGGATTGGTTTATTGTTTAATTTTCATAGGTTATATGAATAAAATGGATTTATATTAGCAATAAGTACCATACAGGGCGTACCAAAAAGTTTGCATACATAACGTTCCTTATTCGGACTTTCTCTTATAATTTTTCTACTATTTTGAAATTGGTTGTTTGAGCGCCGAAGCGTTTACGTCTAAACTCCCGCCCGGATGGATTTTCAAAAATAGACGTCGCGACGCGCCGGTTCATCGTCGAGTTTAGACGTTCGTTTCAGTTGGAACAATAACCGATAAATCGATTTGTAACTTGTAATAATTTAAGCCGGTTTCGTGGGTGTTTCGCAATAATGGCTTACAGTTGGGACAACAGGGTGAATTTCGTCGTGCGTTATTTATACGGTAAGTGCTATTTGAATGGATGATTTCGAACGGCTATTTTTAAGTGGGTTGCGAAATGGTGTTTATTTCCAGTCGCTTTTACACGAACAATTATCACTTAAAATGTGGTCTAATTTGAATAAAGGATTGCTAAATAAGGGGTTGGTTTCGTTAGTTGTGATAAAAACGGTGTAATTTGTATTAAATTTCAATTGTAAGTATAATCAACCTGCCACATTTGACCAAATTTACCGAGTAATTACGATCAATTTCAATAAAAATAACTCATTTTTTTTATAGTTTATATTATTTATTTATTTCGAGTGTTTGCGATTAAAATTGCTGGCGTTTTACGTTTTTCTTTCAACATTTTCGTAGATCTTTTTTGCCAAACATTCCCGTTAGAAAACGCGACAGCATTATAAAAAAAATCTATTCTATTTCCATTCTGAAATTTAACTATTTCGAGCAATTGCTAATTCCCGCAAATTTGATTTATGGCTCCATTCACAGCCAAGAAAATCTAAAAAAGTAAACACATTTAATTAACAATAAAAGCTTTTTTTTAAACGCGCGAACCGAAATCCCCGCAAACTTGGAACGTTTGTGTAGTTTTTTAAAGAAAAATCGTTTCAAATTAAAACTACAATCAACTTTTTCGACCGTTTCTTCTTCCCTTAACCCGCTAAATACCACCAGAAATTTAAGAATAAAGGTATTTAACAAACACTTTCCGTTTCAATTTAGATATTTGGCAATCGTCCAACATGCATTTCGATATATTCCATACTAATAATTCAATTATACATGCAACTTTAAACCTTCAAGCGCCTGAATATTTCGAGTTTATTCCTTCAGATCTAGACGGAAACGGCTACCTCGACGAGAAGGACTTCGCCTGCTTAGCCTTGCGGGCCACCATAATAGAAGGAAAAGGCGAATTCAGCTACAGCAAGCTGCAGGAGAACCAGCACATCATGCTCAGCCTGTGGGAGGAAATGGCCGAACTGGCCGATTTCGATAAGGTTTCGTACATCACATTAGTTCTTGAAATAATAATCTCTAGCCGGTCCGAACTATCCAGGACCTGTTGCAGGAGGGCAGGATAACGGTCGAGGAGTTCAAGCAAGCGGTGCAACAGTGTTGCATGGGCAAACGGTACGGGGACTTCCCGCAGGCGATGAAGATGTTCATCGATTCGAATTTCAAAATGGTAGATTTGAACGATGACGGTGTCATCGATGCCGATGAATACAGGTTTAGTTGCATCACGAAATTCCCATTGGACGATGTCGAAGTCGTCGATGAAGCCTTTAATAACATGCTTAATGTAAGTAAGCTCTTTTTTGACTGTTGTGATGGACATTGTTTAGGTTAAAAGAGATCCTAAATGGTTGATTAAGCATCGAATAGGATCTCTGAACACAGGCCGTATTGGAAACGAATAAAAAAGCAATTACAATTGCCAAGAATTCGTGCCAACTACACGTTTTTTTCTTCTCTCTTATAGACATAGAAATTTATTTATATTCAACTCAAACACAGCCAAATTTTATTTTCTACAAGTTCATTAACATAAGTATAACAAATGTTGCATAATAATCGAGTACTCTTGAATATTTCAATCGTTATAATAAATGCTATTTTCCAGGACGATGATAGACGCAGGGGCGGACTGACATTATCCAGATACCAGGAATTATACGCGGAATTCCTGGGGAACCCCGACGAGACTTCTGCTGCTTATTTATTCGGCCCGCTGGCGGAGTTTTTCTATTATCCGGACGATTTAGGTAGTATTTAGCGTATGTTATTTTGTATTATTTTTTTTTTTGGGGAAAATCGAGAGGTTTCCTACGTTGTTTTTCATAATTTTTATACACAAAAGGTAGTTAATTATTGAATAAATACACGAGAATTCAACCATAACAAATTTATTTATTAAAAGCGAAACAAGGAAAATTAAATACTTAAACGTTTTTACTCTATAATAATTACTATTATTTACACTTCCATTACAGTCGAAACGAAAAAAATGTAATATTTACAATGCGTTTAAAAAAATAAAAATATTAACAATTATTTATACATATATATACCGAATTTTTCTATGTAATATGTAATAAATACGTCCGTCAAACGAGGAACATTTTATAAATTATTTGTTGTAAATTTAAAGAAAATATACAATTTATTATAATTAAAGCTCGGATTATATACTCCGAACTTTAATTATAATATTCCCAAGTTACCGAATATTTTGGAAAAACTACAAAATAAAAGAACGCCTCAATTATCGATCAATAATATATAAAATGTCATTTGTCAAACTTATTTATATTAAAAAAAAAAACAATTTTAAGCTCCCTAAACACCTCAAGCTCTCCGGCAGTGTTCTCATAAGATTCAGTAAAAAGCTCGCATAAACAGTTAATGTGCTTTGAAGCTTTACAAATGAAATCCATATACAGGACGTCCCGTTTTCATAAATCTCCAATTTATTTTCAAAGATAATCAAATATGAAAAATGTTTAGATGCCAAATAAACACCGATTTATAAAAACCTCTATGTAAATCTAAATTCATCCGCTTCAGCGAGTTGCACCAAGTCTACAACGAAGTAACAACGAGACATCCTGTATATTTATACAACCCGAAACCTCCCGTCCAGCCTCAGAAGCCTCCCAACTAGATAACCAACAGCCTTTCGAACCAAAACCCACAGCGATTCCAGGCGATTTCCAGAAGCTTCAACACCCTTTTCGAAGCAGTTCCCCGCCGGTCCGTCTTCGATTATCGCCTAATAGTAGCCCAACAGGCCCCACAACGAAGCCTAGGGCTGCGAATCCCGTCACCTCTTCGCCTCCAAGCAATAGACGCTGACGCAGCAATCGGACGTCCCGGCGGCGAGCGCCACTTTGTGCGGATGATAATTCAGACAGGTCACCGGTCCGATTTTGTGGCTCATGAAACCCTCGTAGGCCCTGATCGTGTTCAAAGCGGAGCCTTTCAGCGTGAACACGCTGATGAACTGGTTCACGGAACCGCTGGATAAAACCAATTCCATAGAGGTTAGTTACATGGAGATTATTTCGGAGTGGATTTAAACTTACCAAGCGTAGGTGTTTGCTGTTCGATGGATCGACATGCAGGACATGCCGCAATTGAGGATGGCTTGAGTCGTATGAATCGAATCGTTTTTTCTAATATCGTATATTCTAACGTCTCCGGATGAACTAAAAAAACGATAAAAATATGAAGAAGATATGAACTCGAAAGGCTCTCGATACACACCATTCCTATTCTATTTTGAATCTACTTTACTCGATTAAGCTCTCTCTATCGAACTACCCCGATCCTTCTTTAAATTTCTCTATACCACGCGCACAAATTCGAGCGCTGCAAACAGTAGAAAGAGAGAATCGAATCAATCGAACTGTATCGATGAATGTAGCGCTCGACCTTGGACACACGGTAGACCAAAATAGAGGTAAAATTAGCATCAGAAAAATCCCTCTTACCTTCCGCTAATCACGATGTTATCTCTGAGCTGCACCGTCAACACCCTACCCGGATGTTCCAGCCAAACTTTCACTCTGGCATCGTTCTGGCTACACCGTCGATCGAACAATCTCACCGAACCGTCGACGCAACCGACGGCGCACAAACCCGATCTGGGTCCGTTAGACGAATAATCGACGCCCTTCAAGGCGTCGGCGTCGCCGTCGACGCGGTACTTTTTTCGATTCTCGTGCGACACGCTCGAAAAGGTGGAGTCTATGCACGTCACCGAACTATCGGTACCTGTGGAATGAATTTAGTGAATGAGTTTCGACGTTTCGTCGATTGAACGATTCATCTTCATATCGTTCCGTACAATTTCGTTTTCTATAGGAAATCGGCGACTCACCCAAAGGCAAATCGAAGGCCCTCATCTCCTTTTCGGCGTCCCAAAATCTGATCGCTCTCGAATCGCCGGCGGTGATCAACGTTTGAGTCCATTGTTCCCACGTCATTTCGATACCTGCAAGAATCCTCGAGTAAAAAAAAAAAACGAATACACACACGAATTCCACACAAATCACCTGAATATTTCGGTTTCAATTCGCTGAAAGCCTGCCAGGCGGTGACGAGTGAAGGCTCCCGACTTTGGCCTGTATTGGGTCGCCACAATTTGACTGCCCCATCGTCGGAGGCCACCATCAACATTCCCAAATCGTGGCTGTTGATCCATTGCAACGAGGTGATTTTGCTGTTCGACGTCGATTTGGTGGATTTTATTTGGCCCGATGTGGTCTTCGCTCCAGTGCCCCAATCGAATATCCTGAAGGGAGAATACGATTAAAATTGGTTCTTTTGGATTGAAAAGATTCGTTTATTCGAACGAAACTCACGCGAAATTGTCGTTTCCAGCAATGGCTATTTGCTGATCGAACGGATGCAATTCCAATATGGAAGGAGGCACGGCCGTTCTAATGTGAAACACTTGCGTTTCAATTCTAGACGATGACGTTCTTCTATGTTCCTCCGACGCTTCCATTCGTATGTTATCGTTCCTGAAAACCGATTAAAAAACAAACAATAAATACACAAAGGCATCGAACACAAACGTTCCGAAGCTCACCTGGCCCTTCTCCAATCTCTCTCGTAGTAACAACTCGACTCCCTGTCGCCGGCGATTTTCTCCCGCAAATTCGATTGGGCGAAATACTTGGACGACCATTCGACGAACCGCGTCCGCACCAACGGCTTCCTGCAAAACGGCACCTTCGGCTCCCCCTCGTCGACGGTACGGCGCAGACGCCGCGTCCTGTGCTGCGATCGCGCCAATCTCGGCGCCGCCGCCCCATCGCCGCCCGTCGGCGGGCTCTCGCCCCCGAAATAGCCGCCCTTGTTCGGGCTCGGCGGCAGGCTGAGGCTCGAATTGCTCAGGCCGTGCGCGCTCACCGTCTCCCATTGTTCCTGAGCATTTCAAACATCCGATTAACAAGGTTATTTTTCTCGTTATTTTCGAATTACCTTGACGATGTTCCTGACGTGCGAGGTGACGGTGCAACACATTTGCGCCACCTCCGGATGCGGATCGCCCTCCAAAGTGCTCAGGGCCGACCAGATTTTCATGTACACCGAACCGTAGCTCAGGCTCGACAACGTGCTGAGGCTGCCCGAATAATGTACGCCCGTCGATTGGTGATTCAAACAGATGCTGTTGATGGCCGAACTCGACGACACCCGTTTCATTCTCTCCATCGAATCGTAGTCGCCCATCTTTAATTTATCTCTACAAACAAACAAAAATAAGAATTGTAAGCGGGGTTTTACGATGCGTTCGATGGTACACACACACCAACGAAATTCGTCGGAATTGACACTAATGACAGATGTTTAATAGAGGTGGGATTCGATGCATCGGTATAGAGATGCAGTAACGACCGTTACAAAATAACCGTTACAAATTTACCTGCTGCCCATTCGTCTCATACCGCCGGGACTGGCGCAATCCTGTCCGGGCGATACGTTCGTCTGTTCTTTCACCGCCAAATTGACGAACAGCTGTTCGAACGTCAACACCACCCATTGCAAAGCGTTGACCAGCTCCTTTCTCACCATGCAACTCATATCGCCCATCACGGTATTCACCAACGTCATCACGACGGCGTTGTCGACGTTGTTGGCGTGATCCGAACGTTCCATCACCGAATTCACGAACGTTCCCAAAGCGTAAACGGCAGCCGCTCTCACCTAAACAAACGAATTAACAATTCGATAACTACTCTGTAAAGTTTCTCGATTAAATCGCACCTCCGGCACGGGATCTTTCAATAGATTGTACAACTTCTCGTGGGCGATGTCCCTGACGCCCGTCCATCTGGCCTTTTCGTAGTGGTCCCACAGCCGGCCGAGGCAAATGGCCACCCATTGGCGCAGCCGCGGCGACGGATCGTTCAATTGTTCGAGGCAAACGCTGACGAGGGAGCCCTGCAGGGCGGCCTCCTGGCCGTCGTGGAAATTGCTGACGATGCAGGCCAGCACGAAGGTGGCTTGCGTTCGGTATTCGGCCTGGAAATGGGTATCGATCGATCGATAGAATCCGGTTAATCCGGTCGAATTTTGAGTACTTACGGGTAAACTCGTATCTTGCAGAATGGATAGGAAGTATTTGTGGCCGTTATCTCGTACGAGATCCGATTGACAAGTCTGTAATTCGAATTAACGATGAATAAACTGGGAACGGTATGCTTTTGAATTACACTCACGTTATCTACGGCTAGAATTTTGGCCCAAATAAACACCAAAAGCGGCCTCAATTCTTTGGCGCAGCTCTGGAGTAGTTTCAACACGTAGGGAAATATACCAACCGACAGAGCCAAATTCACGGCCCAAGGACCCAAATCGAGGAATTTCCCGAGCAATTCCAACGCTCTCATTCTGTGCACTTGGCTCAGAAGTACTTGCAACACGATCGGTAACTGTTCGGGTGGATTTCTCTCCTCCGAACCTACAAAACCAACAAAAAAAAAGCGATTCCATTTAAAAACCTTTCGTCGAATTAAAAACGAAACCCTACCCAATTCCAACCACACTTGAAAGGCGGTCAGCTGTTCCTCGAAGAAGGGCAAATGCCTGAACGGTTCGTTATTGCGAATTATCCCAGGCAACTGTCCCAAGCTGAGGTCCAAGGCCAAGTCCCAAGCGTTCCACATAGGGTGCTGATAGGTCAGAGGCAACGCCGGACTGCTCACGGGCGTGCAATCGCACGATCTCATTATCCTTTCGGCCAACAGGAAATTTCTAAACAAACTGGCCACCAGCAAATCCTGCCTGAACAATTTTTGAAACAATTCTACAAAAAAAAAAACGAAATTTATTTAATCCGCGCTAGTAAATCCTCGTTAGATATCCCACCTCTCGGTAAAGTATTCCAAGCTATGGTGTCCGTTATAGCGGTGAAAATCCAATTCAACTCGCCCAACATGGTCCTTCGATCCGTTATCTGTCCGGGTATTCTACAAACAACACCACATCAAACCGAGTACAAACAAAAAAACCATTTAGGAAATTCCTCTTACTTATCGACCAGATCCAAATTCACTCGAGGCATCAATTTCGACGTGGGCTGTAACACGTACCATCTCAAAGCCACCTTGATCGGCGTGGTCAAACAGGAGGTGAACAAATCGGCGGGCAGATCGGGATTCATCGGCAACACCTCGTTGGCCCCGCAGGCGGCCAATTGGATGCAATTCTTGAAACAAGGCGTTTGATTGGCGGTTTTCGATTGTTGAGTCAACGATTGCTGGAATATTTAATCGATAACCATCGAGGAACGATGTGTTTCGGGCCATTTACCTGGTACTCGGACTCGTGCTGGGCGGCGAACTGTTTGAACGAGTCCACTATGATGCCGGCATTCGAGCAATCGTAGACGTAGATCGACGGAGCTCCCATCCACGTTTGTAGATCGTAGACGGATAGAGGAATGTATTGCGTGTAAGTCTACAATAAAATTCGTTTGAATATCAATTGGATATTTAATTGGTAATTGGGGTTACCCTATTGAACACCCATATTTCTCCGTTCGAAGTCGGTTTGGGCACGCCGTGTCCGTTGTAATGGAATAATACTCTCTCTTCTTTGGCGTTCCTTCGCAGAGAAGTGCACAGCTTTTTTACTTCCTCCGATGTGGGATCCAGTGATTGTTTGTACCTGGCTCGGGGCTGCCATCTTTCGTACTGCGTTTGAAGGTTTTGTCCGATCTTTTCCAGAGCCTTCGAAGCCGTCATTTTGGTCGGATCTACCACACGAAATAGACAGTTTTTAAAGCAAGTAAGGTGAAATTTCTAATCGAAGCATCGACAACAATTAACCCACCTATCCAGCATTCTTCTCTGGCGCACGGTTGAGTCTTAACCACATCAGGAGGGTCGACTCCGACGTTCAAACACAACACCAAGGCTACGCTGACCGTTTTCATCTAAAACAACGCGATTTATTCGATTCTTTAGTAAATGGCGTTGTTTATACTAACCCTTTCTTTCATCCTCCACATGTGGGTGATACAATCGGTGCCGATAATAGGCCCTAAATGCCTGTTATCGACGAAACTCAGGGGCAAGTCCTTGTCTGTGATGGTCTCGTTTCTGGTCTTCTCGGAGTTCTCGCCGTTCACGCTCAATTCGCCCATTTTTATCTAACGATGAAACGTCGTCAACTGAAGAAACTGAACTCGTTCGAAAGATATTTAAGGGATTTTGGGTCTCATACGCAATAAAATGTTATTTAACCCTTCGAAAAGCATGGCAACTATAGGATTATCGCACTGACATGTTTGTTTATTTTGACATATGACATTGACAATTTTGACTTTATGCCCTTATGGCGTTTTCCATTGGTAAAATAGTGCGCACTGAAAGTGCACCCAAAGCGAAATTTTTGTTTTATTTGGTGGACTGTGTGAGTGTTTTGATTTCCAAAAGTGTTTTTTGGTGGCCAGATTACCAATGCAAATCAAAACACTCGCAAAGTGCACCAAATGAAACAAAAATTTCGCTTTGAGTGCGCACTATTTTACCAATGGAAAACGCTATTAGTTTTTGACGTATCAATAGAAAAAAGAAGAATAAGTACAAACGAACAGAGCTATGTTTATGTCATATGTCAAAAAACTGTCAATTTCATAACCTACAAAAACCACAAATAAACTCGATTTGCATTTGATCGTTAAATTCGAGCGAAATGGATTCAGATAGCGTAAATTTAGATTTATTGGATCAATATATGGCCATATCAAACAAACTGAAAAAGTAAGTAAACAAATCAACAGCTGTCACGCGCAAAATAATACTTAATCCTCGAATACAGGAGGTTTTTGAAGAGACCCAACTTAGCGGAGGCCTGCGAATCCTTCATCGAATTAGCCAAGCATTGCGAATCGTTAGATTTGCCCGTTTACGCCGGCTTGTGTTGGAGGGCAGCAGCGAGTTGCGAAGACTCCTCGTCGAACAACATCGGAGAGACTTCGTGTTTAGTGCAATCAGCTAGGCAGCTGCTCAAAGCTGAGGAAACGGACGCAAGAGTTAATTGTAAATCAGTTTACGGGGAATATCTTCAAGTAAGTCTAATCGTAAGTAATTTTCGGGTTGCTTGATGAGTTGCTCGTTCCAGGCCGGACTCAGTTGCTGCGCGTATGCAGCCAGTAAGAATAAATTCGGGGACGGGTGTTCGATGCAGATCTGCTTAGATCTGGAGATAATCGATTTCCTGAGAAGGATTAATAAAGTGGAGTATGTCGAAAGTTATCTGGAAGATGCCGTGGAGTTGTGTAAAGACAGATGCGATTCGAGGATTTACTGCTTAGAGCTGTTTGCTTCACTATTCATAAAATCTGGTGAGTTTCTTTTTAGATTTACGAACTGTTGGTACGATTTGCGTTGCTATTTTAGGGGACTTTTTGGCAGCTTTGGAAACTTATTACGAAATAACGAAAATTATAGAAAATTCCACGTTAAACGGTGCTAGGTGTGAAATACTTTTAAAATGCGAAGTGAATAGCGTTTTGTTGTTGTTAATATTGAGGCCTAATCCTCAAAAGTTGCCAGCCCGTTTAGCGAAAATTTTGGAAAAATATACCTGGGGAGACGTGAATGATGTCAGTTTACAAAGTAAGAAATTGTTTTAATAACGTTTCGCGAAATTAACTTTATCTTTGCAGTATGCAAAATGACTGAAAACGTATTTAATCTACTAAATTCGCTAGTTATGACTTGCCAGTCATTGGATACGAGTAGTTTAGTGGAATTAGAGACGGAATTGTGGAGCATTCTATCGAAAGAACAAAAGGAATTACTGAGGATATTGTTGAAAACCTACGAGGTATGATCATAAATTCTTCTTACTATTTATTACATAATGTTGATTATGGGAATTTTATATATTTTATGGGATAAGTGTAAAATACATATTTATTTTTATTTAAATGTTTATTATAAAAACAACATACAAAAATTAGTTATCGAATAACAAAAATATAACTACTTTGTACCGCTCAATTTATTTTGTAGCTTGTCCCTGGTGTTGATGAAAATTAAAAAAAAAAACACCAAAAAATTAAATCAGTGCATTTCAAATACGAAAAATTATAACAAATTTCATTCCATGAGCTACCCAAGAAACATAAAATAATAATTACACCCAAAAAAAAATCTGTAATGCCATAAATAGAAAATTTTTAAAAATATTTTTTGTATACTTGCTCTGGGGTATTCTACTTAAGTAGAACCTAAAAAGTAAAAAAAAATGTATTTTACAAAATATATCATACTTTTTATATACAACAGGCGAGAAATGTCAATTCAAATTGATTAAAAAAAAGAGCTTTTTAAAAACTACCCGAAATTTAAACAATTATACCTTATCTGCATTAAACATAACATATACAATCCAATTTCTTAACATAAAAAAAATAAATACTAAACATTAAAATGGCTTTGGTAGATGGGAACATCATTGAGGTATTAGTAAACTAAATAAATGAGATTTTAAATCTACAATGTTAAACTTATCAAGTGCAAACATCACGCGAAAACGTACAAATAAATTATTATAGGAATTTATTTAGTATTTACAGATTCCCAATGAAACAACGAGTTGACAAAAATCATGCAAATTGAAACTGAAGCGGGAAGTATATAAAAACAAGTAATATTGGCTATTTATACTAATACGAGGGTAAAATGAAAACTCCTCGTCCAAGAATTGTTCACCTTTACCCTCGTATACGTGCAAATCTTTTCATACCTTTAGTCTGAAAATCGTGCGTATGGATAAAAATAATCCTACAACCGAGGAATAAGTTTAAGGCCACGGCGTGATACAAAACATTGCGCGATGAAATCGGCTTATTTCGAAGTACTATCACAGATATAAACCCTTCAAATTCACAACAAAAACCCCAAATTCCCCACTAAAAAAATCTAAACGCTCTTCCCGTGCACCCTAAACCTATACAAACACGTATAATTCGGATTCCCGTGATTCGAAACGATCCTCAACTCGACGATCTCGTACACCTTATGAGGCTCATCGGCATCGAAGAACTGCACCGGCTCCCCTTCAGCATCGTACTCGTACCTGCCCAACAACTCGGGCTCACCGTCGTACTCGTCCCGCAGCCCGAACACCTCGAACTCCTTGGGCGCCGAATCGACGTTCCCGTCGGGCACCAGCAATCGGCTGATGTGCTCCACGGAGAAGGCCTCCACTCGGATGCGCTTCGACAGCCTGATCATGGCGAAGCCGGGGAAGTTCTGGAAGGCCCAGCACTGGCCGGGCCCCACGCCGGGCGTGATGAGCGTCCTGGGGGAGTTGACGGGGTACCAGAGGGGTATGCCCAGCACGGACACCACCGCCTTGCCGTAGTTGAAGTGTTCGGTGCACCGGGTGCTCAGGATTTCGCCCCCCATCGATTCGACTGCGTAGTCGACTAGGCCGGTTTTGTCGGCGTCGTAGAGGCTCAAAGCTCGCTTTACTATGGATTTAATACGGTCGTCGGGCACCTCCGAGTAGTCGATTTGATGGGGTTTCATTCGGTTCGTTATCTCTTCCATTAAATTGGCGGTGTTGTGGTGCAGTAGATCGGTGTATTTCGTGGTGATGTTGCTCAATCTCGCTTCTAGTTCGTCTCGGGCGACGAAGATGGCGCGTAAGTAGCTGGTGAGGCCTGGCTGGTTGTGCAGAAAGGCGGGGTCGTTGAGGAGTTTGGATGTTAGTTTGTTCACGTAGTGTTCGGTGTCGATTAAAGGGTTTTTGCAGCAACGGTTTACGCGGTAGATAAAAGGTGAGTTTATGGTCGATTGGATTCGGTTGAAATCGCCTTGCCATTGTTGCTGGGCTTTGGTTATTTCGTCGCGCAAATTCGTTATTTCGTCCTTTAAATATTCGATGGTTTTCTGTTGGTTCGTTATGATGTCGTTTCCGGCTTGATATGCAAAAGGTTCCTTCGGGATTTGTTTATCTACAGGAATCGATTGGTTTTCGGAGGAATCGAGTAAACTGCACAAGAGGCAAGCACCTGCAAAGAAGTAAAATTCAATGTGGGATCGGAAACCCAACCAACTAGCCAGTCGTTGAAGAAAGGAGCACAGAAACACAGGAGGATTTTTATGAGAAAAAACTTTATTGCGAGTATACGAATACAAACACCACTACTTAATAGAATTATAATTGTAGAGAACGTACATGTTTAAATTAAATCTCTAGCATCGGATAAGACTTTTTTAACTTTAACAAATTTTTAGTACTGCGCATTTCAATAACCAGTATATTAATAGAGCTAAATGTAAAAAAAAACTTCTAATAAGTACACGAATTTAACGAATATTTTGTATTAAATATGTAATAAAGCTAGCAAAAATATTTTTTTAGTTATAATTAACTTGACTAGAAAGAAAAAATTAAAGACTTTGATTTTATCAGTTGCACCGGTTACTGAAATTAGGCAAACATTAACAGGAAAAATATATTAATAAAAAAAAGCATGCCTAACATTAATTCACTCTTCAAATTAATAAGAGATCATATTTTTCATAAACGTTTAACATTAAACCAACACATTATTACTTTTTATAAATATATATACGAATAAAAACTAAAGTGCATAAAATATATGTTTTTTTTTTGTATAAATAAAAGAATCCCTCTATTATGTTAATTTATCAGCAAATAAATCGGCAGGAAGGGACATTGAAACTCCGTTAATCGACAACAAGTGCACACCTGAAATACACGTTAAGCGATTAAATTCCAACTATCTTCGTGAAATTACTAAAAAATCAATACGAAACATATCATTTGCTCCTTTCTTCAACGAATTACTACAACAAAACCGAAACAAACTTACCTCCCACAGCCAACAGCGAAACCACCGAAAACCCCACCAACATCGGTACTTTATTCACCGGCCTGTTCCTCGCCAACAGCCACGTATCGAACAACATCACGTTACCAGCAAACTTGTACAACATCCCCATCACCGCGTTGTACGGTCGCACAACAAACCACCACACAGCCGACACCAACACCACGATCCTCGTAAACGTAGCCACCACCGTGCTCCGGACGCTCCTCCACCCGCTCGTAGACACGCCCGAGGCCTCGTTCCTGTAGCCGAACAGCTGCCTGGGCCTGTACGAATCCGTGTTGGTCTCCTTGTGCAGGAACTCGATGGGCGTGGAGGTGCCCGACGGGCGGTGCACGCTGTGGATGGTCCTTCGGGACATGTTCGGCATGGCCACCACGCCGGGCGCCAGTTCCACTCGATCCTTCGATATCGGGGAGTACGTGTAGTCGGTTTTCGGGTACACCCTGTAGATAAAACGAATAATTATGTAGGCGATTGTTGGAATTGAACGGTCGCAGGATGGGTTTTAAAATGATGTAGCGTTGCCGATTACTTGTTCGAATAAACTGGTTTTCGGGCTATAAGAAACTCGTAAATATCGAGCTATCAAAAACATTTTTTGTTATTCTTTCAACTGATAAACGTTTCACGTTTTCAAACAATTCGCATTTGCGATAATACAACTAAATTATGCAGTATACTGCATAATAATATACTTATATCAATATTCTACTTACTCCCAATATCTCCCGGCTTTCTTGTAGAGCTCGAAGGCGGAGACTTTGCCGCCCCCGTTGGCAGCCGCCCGGGCGTCTTCGATCATTTGGTTCCTCTCGTTGTTGGATAGGGCCCTGGTGGAGGAGACCTCGTTTTCGCCATCCTCCGAGGAATAGTCGGAGGTTTTGTGGATGTTTCCTTGGTACTCGTAGGAGCCCGACGATGCGGCGGTTTTGATGGTAGACGTGACTTCGTCAACGGCGCGAGACTGGGATTCTTTTATCCTGTAAAAAGATCGGGGAATTTAGGGGGCTTGAAGAGGTTTAGGGGGGATTTTCTTACGTGTGTTTGAGTAACATGGTTGGTTTAAAATGTAATTGTATTAATGCAAGTTGTTGACTGGTTTTGGTAATGTTATTTGGCGTGCAATAAAAAGGAAATTAACTAATAGGGTTTTAATTTGCAACTTGTTGTTTGTGATTACTGTTTGCTTGTTTTTGGCCTCAATTTATTAAGTAATTAAACAGGAAATATACGAAAATTTGCATGGCTGGTAGATAAAATTATTACAAATATTCCAACATATTTCTAATTATATAACGGACTATTAGAGATAAGAGATTAGAACAAATCGTTATCTTTTCCGTTATATTTGCATTGTAAAAAATATTAATCTTTTTAATGTAAACAAGTCCATAGTTACTCCATAACAACAATGTAAAACTGTCAAATTCAACTCGTGTCAATAATTAAAAAAATCGGATTAATAACGATAATTTTGTGAATATTTTTGAATCTGTTAAAAAAAACTCACTTATAACTAGTAGTGCTTCGAGTTATTCGAACGGTATTTTCGGCTAGGGTCTCCTTGTCGAGGAACTCCTGGCTGAACTGCTCGACGGAAAAAGGCGTCGTCGACCTAGACTTGGACTTTCTCGATCTAGTCTCCATTATCTTTAGCTTTCAGTAAGCTGAGGGAAAAAAAGGCGCACAATTAAATTCGAGCGAACTGCATCGCTCGCATCTGTTCTAAAGATGTTGCTAGTTAAAAGGGACGAGATCTCCTTCGGAGCGGCTAAAAATAACTGATTTCTATTTCTGTTTGTTATTGATTTGTACGTTTTTTTCGGTGCACGGTTACTAGATTTAGCTTTAGCGGAGATGTGTGTTAAAAAATCTAGTAGGTATGCATGGAATGGCCTTTCTAAATAAACAATCGTTTGTTTATGTTTACGTAAATTAAATCGATAAAATAAGGCCAACAGGATGATGCGCTACGAATTGCACAAAAATTCTAACGTAAGTTAGGTAAACATTATGAAATGTATTACGAAGGTTACAACGAAATAAAATGGATGTTTTTTTATTGCATTTTTCTAACATTTTGTAGCGCACTTATTTTACCGTGAAAACGTTATGGATGAATTAAAACGTACCTCAATTAGGATATTTCGGATTTTCATCCGATGACCTTAACTTTTCTCGCGATTATACAAAAAATTCACACCTAAAAAACGAATTACACCGTAAAACTTTCTTTAAATGCTTTGGTGACGTCATACATACGAAAATAAATATTGAATCGACGTTGCCGGATTTATTTTCAATGTGTCAAAATTTGGCCTTTTCTGTTTACCGCATTCAGCCATTCCCATAGAACCTATTTTGTGACTACGAAATATTTCCGTTTGAATTAAAATACAATTTTCCTTGCTGTGCTTTTTTAATCCAACAATTTAATTAGTGTCCGCTAATACAACACATCACAGTTATTTAAAAGTAACATATACATTTTTGCATTAGTTTTAAAATCTTCGCAAAAGCGAGCAGTAACGATAAAATATATTCTTTTTAATGTTTCGCATGAAATAATTACATTTTCTCTCTACTTCATGCGTATTTTGAGTAAATTGTAAACATGCGAGTTCGCAATTACTATTAACAATCAAATCTAATTAAAATTTTGAAATACTATTTTGGTTTTCTTCTTCAATTAATACTCGTTGAGTTGAGCAATAAATTGAAAGGAAGTTATGTGAAATAGTAGACAAAAACTCGAAAAAAAAGTGCTCTAACATTAACACGACAGAGTGATTGTTCCTTGAATGCAATCTAAGCATTGATATCCAGTTGTTTTTTTGTATATAATTTAAAATATTGCCTTATTATGATTAGCGCATACTGTATTTAATTTTTCAAACAAAAAACCCAGTATTATTATATTAAGTTAAAACTCATCAAAAATACAAAACGTCCGTACTTATACGAACGCGACCAGCGGTAATACTGAATTCATTCGTTTTATTATACATAATACAGTGTGTAGCACATTAACATGGAAAAGTTCAATATTAAACATTGTATTGTATATATCAAGCTTTTCCACACAAACGCGCCACCCTGTATAAGCGAGCGAACAATTTCGACGTTTACAAAGTGCACTTTAACATCATTGCGCGTATACCGAACAATTATCACAATAATCAACCGTACAATTTCTCCAAAATCATAGTCGGCGCGTCGGCCTGATACCTCGATATTTGCCTTAACAAAGCGAATTTCTTCATTCTCCCCTTCGACGATTCCATATCGTACAACGTGCACAAATTCAACAGCAACGACTCGTTCAAAGCGTGTACGGGATTCGAACTTATAGCCGACTCCAGTACTTGTATGGCCTCTTTCAAATGCCCACCGTACAACAAACAGACACCCATGTTGTTCAGAATCTACAAAACAACACCGTAATCGATTGACAGCAATGGCCTTTAACTGTTTAACCTAGCCGTTACGAATTAAACTTACCATGACGTTGGTCGGCTCCAAATGGCTGGCTCGTTGGAAATACACGTAACCGTCATCGAAAGCACTTTGAGCAATCGAAAGTAGACCTCTATCGACTAGCTCTCTTACACCGGTCGAGCTCGTTTTCGCCTCTTCGGCTTCCTTAAAACAAACCTCGGCGCCGGAAATGTTGCCCATTTGCAAATGCAAACGACCCAAAGCGGATAGCAAAGCCTGCTTCGGCGCCCCTTCTCTACAACCAACCGTTTTCTTACATTACCTAATCTTAATAGAAACTTATACGGTACCTATCGCACAATTGCCCCAACAAATCCATGGCCAATTCGTAGTCTTTGACCACCAACGAGCAATTGATGATGGAATGCATCACGCGCACCTCGCGCCCCGTCCACAGTCTCATCGAATCGCTTCGATCGCCATCGGCGAGCTCCATGGGATTTCCATTTTCGCATTGGCCCCGTTTCAAGTTGTCGATGATCTGTCTTACAGTAGCTAGAACGTTGAATAGTCTCGTTATCGATTCTTTGGCTTTGCCGCAATGCATCGGCAACTCTCCGATTAACAAACGAAACGAAAAGGAAGCCATCGAACCCAGCCTGCCTCCGTACATGTCCGGATAAAACTACAACGAATAACGAAGAATTATAAGAATGTGCGTTAGAGTAGTGAATGTATGCGATTTACTTGGAAGTACATATCGGGTTTGTCGAGGTTAGCGAACGGTTCGGCTTCGGCGCTGGCGATATTAAAAAATTTAGTTTTCACCAGCAAAGCGATACGGGTGAACCACAGTTGAAGCGAATGGGGCGAATGCTTGCTGGGATGGCCCGCTCTGCCCCTGCCTTGACCGTATATCGTCAACAGCCGCGCCGTTAGATTGATAGCGGCCCTGTAGGCGCCCGCCTGCACCAACTCCCGCAGGCCCCGTTCGTCCTGCGTAACGTCCCCGGCGTGGAGCGCCCGCCTCTGGGCCGCCTCCGCTTCGCCCAAACACAGGGCGACCGCCTCGCCGACGGCGTCGCCCAGTTCCTCTTCGAGAAGCACGCCGGGCATCGTGAGCAGCTCCCTTTGGGGGAAGTAGGTGCCCGGCGTGGCGGTGGCGGCGGCGATGAGGCATTGGCGGGTTTTCTCGCAGGGTATCCAAGCGTCTCGGCGTCGGTCCGCCTCCGTGCCCACGATCAATCTCGAGCTGCTGTAGCTTTCTTCGGGCGAGACGGGTAGACCGATGGTCGAGATGATGTCGTTGGGTTCGACGGTGCTGCGGGCGTTGGTGCCGATTAAATCGAAAAAGGCTTCGGTGGTGTATTTGGATTGGACCCCCGGGGGGGTCTCCGAGAATATCCTGCACACCTCCGGTTCGATTTTGTTCGATGCCGTTTGATTGTCGTCGACTGTTAGATTGTTTAGTTGCTGCGTCAAGTCGAATTGGTCCTCTTTGGGCGCGTTCGAACCGAAATATTGGCTTAGGGAGGGCGTCGCTTCTTCGGACATCTCTTAATTAATTATTATCATGAAATATTTATACAAGATATAATAAACATCTCGAAATTTTAACCATCACAACCAAAACATAAAATATTGACATTTGACATTTTTGACAGTAGTTCATTTGTCGCTTTCTGTACTTGGTAAACTAATGTCTTAATAGGTAAAGGCCGCTAATTGTCAAAATTCTTCTTTTTAATACGAAATTGACATATGACTTTTACCATTGTTGTTTTTTGACAAGCATGTGGCCGAATAGCCCTGGGGGCTGAGGCCAAGAATGAAAAGGAAGAATTGACAAGAATGACAAGTGAAGTTTTTCATTCTTCTTTTCACATTGTCCTTGACAGTGACGCGGCAACCAGCCACCACAATTGTAAGGACTGAATAATCGTATTGACTGAAGACCGTTGGTAAAAAAGTTTTACGAAATAAACAACAAAAAATTGCGCACATTATTTTTCTATCTGTATCAATTTCGAAAGAGATATCAATACCATCTAACAATTTCGTAAGCTCGTTTTTAATTCAATACAGCAATTCAACGCACGTATTTATATATTTTGAATCGACTGCACTTCCTTATTATAACGTTTATTGTGGTTTTTTTACATAACTTAATAGTTTCGGAAAAACCGTGTACGGTAATTCGTCGAGTTAAATAATTTAAGCAACCAGTTTCGAGACGCGTTTAAAATGAAGATACCGAATTTACATATAAAACGAGTTCAACATTTCGTGTAACAGGTTCAAGTTCACAAAAACACTGATTTTAAAATGATTTAACGTTAATAAAGCTCTAGTTAAAACCCATCTATCGTAAACCGAACGTAAAAAAAATGGTAAGTGTGACTACGTAACCGTAAATTAATATAATTATAAGATATTTATTTCAGTAATTATATACAATTTTGTAAAAAAAATTGTTTCATAAGAGAATGTTTTTACTTACATTATGTTGTTTGTTTTTATTTTAAATAATCAAAGTTTCTTTTATAGTAATATGCTAAGTAAATTGATAATTATTTGTAAAATTCTGGCCATTTTTTTACAGACTTATTGGACAATTATGAACAATTTATCATCTCTTATTGTGCTAATTGCAATCACATCAGCAAACGGTCAAATTCTATTCCCCGAACTACCCTCGCAGCGATTAGACAGCGAAAACACCCAGGTATATATAAAATCACCTTAAATAGAAGTGCATTCAACGTATGAATTTCCCCCGATATTCCAGGACAGAGTACCCCTGTACGCCCCCAACAAGTGCCCCGAAAACCAGCTGCTCTACCCCGGCTATCAACAGCACGATTGGATCTGCGACTGCGGCCCCAGTAAGTCAATCGAACCACAAACATTTCTCACCATTTTCCTGCGAATTTTCCCGTCTTTTCAGCGTACATTTACTACCCCGCAAAGGACTTTTGCTACCCAGCGTACCGGCGAGGACCCTGCGAAGAAGGCCACCACTTGGTCATTCTGCCGGGCCGCGTCTCCCCGGCCTGCGTTCGGAATCCCTGCAGAGACGGCTTCGCCAGGTGATTTAATCGATCAGCTTGTATTAAATAAATTATTCGCATGTTTATAATCGCAGGTTCAAAGGAAAGTGTTACGAAATGGGTAAACCCGACGGGCCTTGTAGACCCATCCAAGAAAGCGGAGGTATATTCGATGTAAATGCGACCAATCTTGTCGTGCATTGTCTCAAAGGCACCGATACCATTTCATTACAAGAAGCCCCCATGCCTTGTTCGAGAGGCAGCAAGAGAAGCACCGCGGGAAATTGCGCTAATTTACCATAATTATTGTAATCTCAGCATCGACTGTACACTACAAGAAACTAGTTGTATTTAGATTGTAAGATTTTCTCATGAAAATTGGAGAAATAACGCTTATTTTGTAACTTCAGTTCCGACACCTCTATACTAGAAAAACAATTTCCAACTCTATTAACGAAATGTCAATAGTCTGATTTAACAGTTTGTGTTCTTTGTTTACAAATAAAATACGCAACTGAAGTCCTAGTATCACAATAAATAGTCCAAGGAACTGTAAAAGAAACCTCTTTTCAATGGTTCAACATATTCTTATTATCTTTATCCACATAATTGTCGCTACAAACACTATGCAGTTTCTTTACACGCCGCTTACTCTCCAACCGACGAGCGAAAAATCGTAAAAAAAATATCTCTAAAGTATCCGTCGCGCGAGCGAAACAAGTCCGGAACGAGCCGGAACTTTTTGGAAAAAGGGAACAGTAAAAAAAAGTATTATAACCGGCTAAAACCTAATTTGGAAACCCTGATAGTCCGGCCTGGCGAGATTCTGCCAATTGCTGAGGTCGCACCTTTCGATCGTACTACCTGGAGACCCGGTGTTCGACAGCCACATAATCCTGCAACGAGAAATGACAGACGAATCAATCGAAATCGGCTATTAATACTAATCGTTTATAAATAAACGCTAATTAAATATATCTGGCCGGGCGCCCGGAAATTTGCCTCTTGTACAGGCCGTTAATTTATATACTTTCATTTGCTCCACTCGCACATTTGACATTGACATTTTTGACAGTAGTTCATTTGTCGCTTTCGTTACTTGGTAAACTAATGTCTTAATAGGTAAAGGCCGCTAATTGTCAAAATTCTTCTTTTTAATACGAAATTGACATATGACTTTTACCATTGTTGTTTTTGACAATAACGTGGCTGAATAGCCCTGGTAGCTGAGGCCAAGAACTTAAAAGGAAGAATTGACAAGAATGACAAGTGAAGTTTTTCATTCTTCTTTTCACATTGTCCGTGACAGTAACGGGGCAACCAAACACCACAATTGTAAGGACTGAATAATCGTATTGACTGAAGACCATTGGTCAAAAAGTTTTATGAAATAAACAAGTGTTCGACAACCACATAATACTGCAACGAGAAATGACAGACGAATCAATCGAAATCGGCTATTAATACTAATCGTTTATAAATAAACGCTAATTAAATATATCTGGCCGGGCGCCCGGAAATGCGCCTTCCGTACAAGCCGTTAATTTATATACTTACATTTGCTCCACTCGCGATTTTTGCCCTTGGAATTTCCCTTGTACGGTCCCTTTCTTGGTGTTCTTCACCCAACCGCTGACGCCTCGTTCCTCGCACAAATCCTTGCAGTACTTCGGCAGGTTCACGCCTGCAATTCGCAACCACACCAGAGCTATTTCGAACGATTTACCACAAGATTAAATTTACCTTGGACCTTTCCGAACACCTCGAACTCCACGGAGACAATTGGATCGTTCATGTTAATCGAGCGAATAGCAAATGAAACGAATCGAATACGAAATATTTATTATCAATTTAACCAAGCACAATACGCCAACTACGACTACTTCACCTCCGATTGGTGCGCGATTTTATTTTTGGCCGGCTCCAGAAACTCCTCGCAAATGCCCTTTACCATTTCGTCGAGCGTCGACTTTATCGCGCCGGCGTCCCTGCGAATATTCGAGCGAAATAAAAAAGAAAAACCAATCCGATGTGCCTCCACCACAATCGTTCCTGCGCATATACCGAGCGTCCAAATTCGAGCGCTGCAATCAGTAGAAAGAGAGAATGGGTAGAACTGTGTAGAGGCGCGATGAATCGTCGGACGAATGTAGCGCTCGACATTGGACACATGGTATATAGCTATAAAATTGATATAATATATATACTTGTTATCGGGGGAGGCGCACAATTCCACGTAGTACTTGATTTTGGGCTCGGTACCGCTGGTACGCAGCGTACAAACCGTGCCGTTTTCGAAGTAAAACGTGATCATTTGACTGCTGGGCGATACCGGCAGGATAGCCTTTTTGTCCTGCTGATTATCATCGTAACCGGTCGTTAAATCTCTTATGTTCTTTATCTTGTATTTGCCGTTCAAAACCGATTCGGGGTACTGAAACGGATCGGTAAATTTAAGCAGGGATTAGCGCACTACGATATATTCTATTTATACAGGACCGGATTTTCCTCTATGGTAACTATAGGAGTTCAAATTGTTACAGCCCTCGTCATTTCATCAAAATCCGATCCTGTATTTACACAGGTTGCTCCATTTTTGATTGCGATAAATGTTATATGGGCGCGATAAGGACAACTTCCATTCCAGACACTTTTAAATGTAAAATAGTGACATTGTGTCATTAATTGCAACTTTTCACTATCACAGATGTCATTTTAATAATCTTTCTTTGTTTAACTCATAGAAATGACCACATATTGCAATAGGAAATGGAGCTAGGTGTATGTAAAACCATAAAAAAGCCCGTAATTATCGTCAATGACGTCGCTACCATATCGAGCCAATCGCAGAATTCGATTCTATCAACGACCAATAAGATCTCTCGCTTAGTAGCGACGTCGTTGTCAAGAACGACGGCCATTTTGTCGTTAAGGAATAATTTAGAGTAAAACGTCAATTACAGTGTTTTGACCGCGGAAATTCCTTAACCTTTCGAATATCCTTTCGATCACGTCGGCGTCCTTGCAAATGTAGTAGGAATTGTTGGTGATGTGCAAGCCGTATTTGTCGAAGATCTCGGCCAGCATTTGGTCCATCGTCTTGCCCTGGCTGTATACATAAGAAGCACAAGTGACCATTTGGGCGCAAGCCGATACGCCGTCCTTGTCGAGAATTTCGGTGGTCACCAGATAACCGATGGCCTCTTCGAAGGCGAATATCACCTTGTTGCCTTTCTCCTCCAATTCCAACGCCTTACTGCCTGCAAAAAATCGAAAAAACAAATCAACGAGGCGTAGACTGTCACTAAAAAAGAAAAAACATTGACAGGTCTAAATGTCACACGTCCGAACCTATCCATTTGTATCCTGTCAACACGTCGACCGTGTTGAATCCCTCCACCTTGGCCATGGATTTGCATATCATCGAACTGACGGTGCTGTAGACCATGTAGACTTTATCCATCGGGATTGTACTGGCGTTTTTCGATTGCTTGAACGAATGGAACATCCACCAGGCGAATAACGCGCCCAAATGGTTGCCGGTGAATATCTTCCAACAACTACTAGATTTATCGAACGAAAAAAAAAGTCTTAGAAATCTGACATACACAATGCGCTTCATTCGCGATTTCTATGAGTTGAACAAAGAAAGATTATTAAAATGACAGTTGGTCAGAGTGAAAAGTTGCAATGACACAAACGTGAATCTTTCCTTTTCCTTTGTAAGTGTTCAATTGGAGTTGTCTTTGTTGCACCCATAGCCTTTTGCAATGAAAAATGGAGTATATACGATTGATTTTTTTTAAAAAGAAATTATACCAGGGTTGTTTTTCGGCCATAGCGAATCTATCGGCGTCCGGATCAGTCGCCATGATTAATTTACTGTCGTGTGCATCGGCGGTTTTCATAGCCAACTCGAACACCGGTTTTCCTTCTTCAGGATTGGGATATCTTGGGATAACACCACGAATTAGTTACAGGTAACAATAAATAGATATGTAGCTGTACAACAACTCACTTAACAGTGGGAAAATCCGGATGAGGATCGCGTTGTTCTTCGACGATTTGCAATCGAATATTGATCTTATCGCAGATATCCTTGACGTATCGATATCCGACGCCGTGCACCGGCGTGTAAGTAAACAACAAATTCACTTTCTTATTGAGCACCTTGCTCTCCTCCGAAATGGCGTTATCGATATAATTTAAATAACGACATTGGATGTCGCACAGAGGTCGCTTCAGCAACGGGCTCTTCTCCAACACGTCGGTGTCCCACGAACCGTCCCAGGGCTCCAAATTCTCCAAGATGGCGTTCTGGATGTGCCCGTCCTCCGGCTCGTTGATTTGCACCGCTCTGTCGCTATAAACCTACAACGGAACGAATACTAGATTCGAGCTGGTGGGTTATTCGAAGCTGTACTCGCTTTGTAACCGTTATCTTCTTTGGGGTTATGCGAGGCGGTTACCATAACCCCGCAAGCGCATTTGTACTGCTTCACGGCGAACGAAACGAACGGTGTGGGCATCACGTCTTCGAATAAATACACTTTATAACCCGCTTGGACGAAGATCGAAGCTGTTAATTCCGCCCACCTGCAACACAACTACATATTATACACCCACAAACGGTGGTAAACTAATACATAAATCACCTTTTGCTGTTGTGACGACCATCGTAACCCACCACCAGCCCGCCGCGCTTGAGCAGCTCCTCGCGGTTCTTCACCAGGTGCTTCAACAGACCTTGGGAGGTCTGGATGATGACCAAGTCGTTGAGTTGGGCGTTGCCGGTGCCCATTTTACCTCGGAGACCGGCCGTGCCGAAGGCGAGCCGTTTGCCCAGCAACACGGAGATGTCGTCGTACTTGCGCTGCTCGAGCAGCGTCTTCAGCTCCTTGATGGTCTTGGGGTTCTTGTCCATGCGCAGCCATTCGGCGATGAGGCGGTCGCGGTAGGCGCAGCCCGTGTTTATTTCGACGCTCATCGTGGATGCGGAGGAGGCTTCAACGGGATGAGGAGGCTTCAACGGTGAATGAGAAGGTTTCAACGGGATCAGAAGGACGCTTCGGGAACGGGGATTTGACAGTTTTAAAACAACTGTCTTGTGACAGTACTCTTCTTTTTTGTTTTCTGTTGATGAAGGAGAAGAAATACACTTGTATTTTTACTTAGACCTGGTGTATATTTAATCGGTTTTGTTGGTATACATTTTAAGACGATTTATTCTTACAAACATTTAGGCTGCTTGGGATTTGAGGTTGTTTTTGTGAGGCTCTAATAATTCGTGGCAAATGCCCCGTACCATTTCTTCGACGATCGATGATAGTTCGTCTACGTTTCTGAATAAAACGGGAATTAATAGCGTAATAGAAATAGATTTAGATGCACTTACTTCATTTCCGGCGAAGCGCACATTTCCGTGTAATATTTAATCTTGGGCTCCGTTCCGCTGGTTCTCAACGTACAAACGAAACCGTTATCGAAATTAAAAGTGATCATTTGACTGCTCGAAGAGACTGGTAACACGGCCTTCTTGTCCGGTCTATTATCATCATAACCTGTAGTTAAATCTCTTACGTTTCTTATCGTGTATTTCCCATTCAAAATCGATTCGGGATACTGCAAAACGAACCAGTTTAGAATCCTCCACGCTATCGCCGATGAATCGTTTACCGTTTTATCGCCTTTGTAATTCCGAATCCTCTCGAAAATCCTCCTGATAACAGCCGGTTCGTGGCAAATGTAGTACGAATTCAACGTCACGTGGTACCCGTATTTCGAGTAAATATCCTCCAATTGCTGGCCCATCGTTTTGCCCTCCTCGTAAACGAAGGACACCATCGTGGCCATTTGCGCAAGCGCCGATATCCCGTCCTTGTCCAGCACGCGCGTCGAACACATGAACCCGATGGCTTCTTCGAACGCGAATATCACCTTATTGCCGTCCTTTTCCAGATCCAGCGCTTTGTTAGCTGGAACAGATGGATGTAGAAGTACATTTGTACTCGTAGGATTCCTTACCGATCCATTTGAAACCGGTGAGAGTATCGATGTAATTGAACCCTTCGATTTGGCTCATGGTTTTGCATATCATCGAGCTCACCGTACTGGAAATCATGTAGACTTTACTAAGCGGGATGTGCTGGTGTCTTTGTTTGAAGCAGCGCAACGTCCACCATGCGAATAAAGCGGCCAGTTCGTTTCCAGTGAAGATCTTCCAGGTTCCGGTGCTGGAAGAATACACTCGAAATAGAAGAGGGAAGGTGTTGTGGTGGAGTGGTAGAATTCGAAGTACCTGGGGTGTTTCTCCGCCATTGCGAATCTATCGGCGTCTGGATCGTTCGCCAGGATTATTCGACTGTTGGTTTCATCGGCGTGCTTGAAGGATAATTCCAAGCTGCTTTTACCTTCTTCTGGGTTAGGGAATCTACGTGGATTGCAATTAGATTCGAAGTAATTCGATGGAACATCGCTTACGTGACTGTAGGAAAATCCGGATGGGGATCTCTCTGTTGCGGTACGGCCGATATCCTGACGTTTATACGATCGCACGCTTTCCGCACGTATTTGTAACCAACTCCGTGCATTGCTGTATAAGTGAAGGCCACGTCGGCTCGTTTGTTCGTTTCTTTACACGACTCCGGTACTTCGTTGTCGATGTAGTCCAGGTAACAGGACGTTATTTCCTCGATGGGATTCGACACCAGCGGATTGTTCACCAGCACTGTAACATCCCAAGAGCTGTCCAACGGTTTCAGATTCTCCAAAATGGACTTTTGCACGTGTTTGTCCACCGGCGAGCAAATCTGCGCCCCGTTCGGTCCGTACACCTGCAAAACGCGCCTTTAATACTGCCCAAGAATGCCACCCTTACCCTCTAGAGGGTCCAAAGGAACTCCATCAAGGGAGCGGAGCACTACTAGGTATAGTTATTGCCCTTGTTGGAAGGTAAACGCAGTAGGGAAAGGAGCCCCTCGGACCCCCGAACGATGGGATGTTTCATTTCGGTAGAAAATAGTTTTACTTTGTAGCCGTTATCGTCTTTGGGATTGTGCGAAGCTGTGACTACGATGCCGCTGGCGCAACCGTATCGCAGGATGCTGAAGGGTACGAAGGGCGTCGGGACGACGTCGTCGAATAGTTTGACTGGATAGCCGGCGTTGACGAAGACCGTGGCTGTCAGTTCGGCCCATCTGAGGACATGGCAAATTTCAATCGTTAATTATGTAGTGTATTTAGTGTGAGTGTATGTAAATGAACCATCCGGTACTAGTTTTACTCTTAAGGTGACTGCTTAGGGTAAATCGGCCGATTTACCAAATGACATTTGATCGGTAGTTCAAATTTTGACACGAAATTGATGCGTTTACACGAGACGTAAAAGGCCGACTTGGTTTAGTTTTGACTTTTGACGTTTAAGTAAGGTTGGAATCGCGGTCGTACGTACCGGTCTGGAAACTAACTTAAAATCGTCGTAAATTAAATTTTAGAAGGCGAATAAATGGCGAAATGAAAGAAAAGTGGCATTATTACGATTAAACAACGCTATCTGATACTAGCACTCTGTCAAGAGTCACAATATTCCTTCGACAGGATGAGTTTCCTGACCTGCTTTTATACGACCGTAGTTGGAATCTTCTTAGTTTTGAGTAAAACTTCCGGGCATAGAACGAATGGTAAATAAAGCATAAAAATGTACCTTTTGCTGTTATGTCTACCATCGTATCCTACGACGATGCCGTTTCTTTTCAAAAGATCCTCGTCGGTGTGGACGAGATATTTGAGAAAACCCTGGGCGGTTTGGATGATGACCAGATCGTTCATGTTGGAGTATCCGACGGCCATTTTGCCCCTCAAACCGGCCGTGCCGAAGGATATCCTGTTGCAAAGTATCCTTTCGACTTCGTCGAATTTCTGTTCGGCCAGGAGGGCCTGCAGGGCCGCCGAGGTGGCCTCGTTTTTGTCCCATTTCAGCCATTCGGCCACTTTCGCATCCAAATCGGCCATTTTGTTTTAACTCCTGCAATAAAAAATAATAAAATATTCGCCAATTTTACGGGAGTCCGCTCACTTTTATCGAATAGAAGTGCGAACGTGTAATTTATTACAGCGATTCTTTACTGTAACTAATAATATCGTTCGAAATGTAGATAATAAATATTATTATTCTAAACTACTCAGCTGACGATATAGGAGTTTCGTCAACTGTTATTACGTTAATATTCACGAACGGTAACATTATCGCAACAAGATAAAATTATTTAAAAATAAATTCATTAGATAAGTTACAATAAAGAAAAAGGTTCCTTCGATTATCGATATTTTTATGCAGGTAAAGAAGGCTTTGATGTATGTGCTAAAAACCTGTCAAAGTCAAGGTAAGCCAACGGTCAAAGGTTGACTAATCGATGACGTCACGAGATTCTATCTAAACAGATTGATAATACGAGGGGTGGTCGCAAAGTTACCGACTGATTTTCGAATGAATATTTTATCAACTATTACAGCTCGAAACACGCATTCTAGTAATAAATTATTAATGGTATCGAACGCAACTACTCGTCCTCGTTGAGCCTTTGTATCAGATCGAAATTCGATCCCGTTCGGTACAAAAAAAGTCGAATTTAAAACGCTCGTAGGTGAGCCCAGATAACTGATATAATAAAATCCAATTAACATTTGATCTGTCAACGAATCCACTGATTGACAATGTCACCGGTCTCTAATTTACGGGAAAAATAACGCGAAAATCGCATTCGAAAAAGTGTAAGTGAAACTAGCGAGAACGCTTTTCGACCGAAATCCTTATCATCTACTGATAAGGGAATCATACGGGTAGCGAATAGTCGATTGAAATTTTCGTATTGTTCGCTTTATACGAAAAGGTGTCACTGTAGATTATTTCGCAATCGGACAAACATTTAGATATATAATTAAACGAACAAATGCTCGAGTAATTACTCCATACGCTGGTGCAAATATAAGGTACGTTTTTACACACGTTATTCGTTAACGTTTCGTGGAAATATTCACTTTCGAGTTTTCGTTTTGTACTTTTATACTCTGTTGTACATATGTTATTTTATACCTATCAATTAGATTGCGACAACAAAAGGTTTAATAATTGTTCCACGCGCTAAAAGCTTTTACATTAATCGCAAATAAATTTTGCACCAGGTCAAATTAATATAATCTGTTATTTGAATACAAAATTCACACTAAAAAAAAATACAATATTATTTCCTCTCCCAAAACACCTCTCTTCCGGCATTAATCATAAGTTAATTAAATATATTTATACATATTTACCAGTCGTAAACACAACTTAATCTACGACAAACATCTCAAAATTTCTAGCTATACTTTGATCTATTTTTATTTATTTTCGAGTATCGAATAGTATTAAAGTAATCCCGGTGATACTGTTTAATCGTATCATGGCAGGTAATTTTAAATATTTTCGAAGCGTTGTAAATAAAATCGAAACATCGAAAACGTTTTTATTCGCTCGCACGAACTCGCATAATATTAACGAAATAAAAATAACGAAATTGGAATTGCTCGGGAATTAATCGTCGATAGTGCATCGAAAATCAACTGGTAAGTTTCAGCGTAAAATTAATTTATTTTTTTTATATTTACAAGAGATTGCGTAGGTACACATCACCTTTTCGGAGAAGTAATTTCTATTTTTTAGTAGTAGTAGTTTTTCAGTCATTAGATTTCATTTTGAGATATTTCGTATTTACGAGGCGCGTTGTAAATATTTATGAACCAATCTACAAGGACAGTTCGATAATTTTCGGTTCCCTATATGGGTAAGGTAATATCCAAACAACAGTGGTTAGAATGAGACAATTGCAATCAACCCACAATATCGCTCCTTCTTTTTCCTTCATACGACACTAATAGAAGTTGTCTTTGTCCTACCATATTTGTACAATATATATCTTGCATAAATTACAAAAAAAATACCATAAATCTACGATACTTGCCTTATCACTATACGCTGGAAACAACAAATCGAACCGCCCTCGTACACCGACCGCGCCGCCCACGACCCAAACGAACAAAAAAAATATCTAAATTTCCAACAATGACGCAGTACAATTTCCTCGACGATGGAAACACGAAATATATAAATACTCGACGGAGGAGTTCCCGCGGCGTTTTCCTCTCGCGCTCTCTCACAGTCTAGCCTGGGGGCCGGTCCGAAGGCTACAACGCTATGGCGAATATCTATCGATTCCTTTGCAGTTTAGTTGTATTCACGATGGAATCGACCGTTGGTTGCAGGTAAATGGAGCCCGGTATCGTCAAGATCGCCGACGACGGGGACTTCGAGATGTTGAAGGATCTGATCGACGATCACGCCGAATGGAAGCTCGAGTACGACAGGCCCGACGAGACTAAGGTAAAAAAAAACGATTTTACTAAATATTATGTTGCCGTTTTTTTATGGAATTCGCGCCGGGCGATTTTTCGTGAATGAGCGTTTACTCAATGGAATCGATGCGCGTGTTAATAATAGACAGTCGCGTTTTATCGATTCGTTATGTTTATTTTCTCCTGTAATAATCGAAGCGAAAATGGTGGCTCGTTTCTTCTATACGAGGGGCGATTTGTATGTAGATACGGGGGCGAGGCGTGTCGGGATAATCGTTTGTTAGGACTTTTAGGAGTCGGGTATAGTTAATATTTTTCGAAAATATTTCAACTATTTGTTGACCTCCATGTCTATAAATATTTAGAACATCCCAGAATCATTTGGAACCGACTAGGACCATCTAGAACGCTCCAGAATCATTTAGAACGTTCGAAAAAGCGCTATATTTAAGTTATCAGGTACTAGATTCGTTCAGAACACTTCAAGAACTCTCCATATATGGATATTTTCTAAAAAAATCACCGTATTATAGAAGCAAACCAGTGCACTCGAATTAAATCAATTCATCTTTCACAGGTATGGACCAAATCGACGCAAAACACAAATTTCAAAATGGTAAAAGTACAAACGATCTTCCCCAATTTGAACGCCTCCACTCTGTTCGATGTACTGCACGATCCCGATTACAGAAAGGAATGGGACGAACACATGCAGGCCTCCGTTGAAATAGGCTATTTGAATCCGAACAACGACGTTGGATATTACGCCTGTAAGTATCCCAATAAATTCAATCTTTTATAACGTTTTTAAATATTCACGGTCGTTATTGATTGATTTATTTACATGTACAATTAACGAACAAATCGAAATATCATTGAATCATAGCACTTTTTCTATAAATAGATATACTCGTGTCTAAATTAAAGCGTTTTGAATGAGGTTTCCGTTTGATTTGATCCAATTGTAGTCGATTTATTTCGTATTTTTACGAATTAATACTAAATCTAATTCCAGTATCATGTCCTACGCCTGTAAAAAACAGGGACTTCGTGTTGCAGCGCTCTTGGTTGGACATGGGCAACGAAAAATTGATTCTAAACCACTCGGTGAACCACAAAGATTACGCCACGAGAAAGGGCTACATAAGGTATAACTAATCGATTCTAACAAAAACGGAAAAAAAATACACCGTACATCGACCTCTTGCGTTTCGGACATACAGCGACTGAACTTTATAGGGCTATTTCTCACCTGACAGGGTTTGTGATCAGAGAAGAGCCGCGGGGCGGCTGTTTCTTGGGCTACGTGTCCCAGACGGACCCCAAAGGGAAGCTGCCCTCGTGGCTGGTGAATAAGATAACGCAGAAATTCGCGCCGAAGGTGGTGAAGCAGCTGAGGAGGGCGGCCGAAGGGTACGAAACGTGGAAGGCGGCCCAAAGGGATCCGTTTCTCAAGCCATGGATGTATCCCGAACAGACGTTGGACTCGCCCAGAATAAGCTTATCGGATGTAAGTTGGCTGTACGGTCCGTTATTTAAGGTCCTAATTCCGCTTATTGTTTCAATGTACCTAAAACGTTATGGGATAAATACCCTTAAATTAACATCATCTAGTTAGCGTAATTTAAATTTGTACCAATTTTAGGTAACTGTTCTTGTATATCAAATGTAAAATTGAGGAGCGGTATAACTATCTAGTGGAAGTCATGTTAATATACCAAGTAATAGGAAAGTATTTCTTTCGAAAAAAATTGCACTGTTCTTGTTCACCACTTACCTTTTTTCGATAATTTCGTGCTATTTAATTTTGCGTATGTTTTTTTTATTTCTAGTGCGTGCTGATTGGAGAACAAATCAACAATTCGGAGGAATTCGAAGACAACGAATGAGACGCGCAAACAGTATTCATACAAAAGGCCCTTCGATGATAATAATTCTACTATAATTATGTGATAAGTAATTTAAGGTTATAATTATTACAAAGCGATCGTAATTAAAAAAAACCGTTGATCACCGTTAAATTGTTTGTGACTGTATCCTATTTACATAAGAGGCTACACGAAAAGGCCCGAATGAATCCGAATCCGAATGACAGTTTTGACACTTTTGACAGTATGCATATGTCAAACATTTGCCGAATTTTTTAATCAGTCGCCTAAATTTCATAGAAAATATGAAATATATCCATTTAATAATGCTCGATTACATCAAGCCGTTGTTGAAGAAGCACAAAGAATCGAAGGAAAACCTCAAATACAAAGGTGACATGGAGGAAACGAACAAGACTCACGTGGAAATTGAACGCAAGATTGATGTGTAAGTCAACGTAAAACTGTTATATTTACATTCTCACTGTTCTCACAATGAAACTTGTCACTTAAAATGCGAATCAAACGCTGAACACAAACACAAAATAACGGACACAATCACAGTAATGAGAAAATTTGAATTTCTTCTTCTTCTTCTTAAGTTTTTGGCCTCAGCTGCCAAGGCTATTCGGCCAAAAATTTGAATTTAAGTCTGGATGACAATTGACGTTTTTCATTCTGTTCTGTGCCTAACTTAGCGTTCTATGCTTATACACGGCAACACTGTATTAAATCGCAAAATAAGAAAAATGGGTAATTTAAAATTTGAATTAACAACAAATAACGAATTTTTCATCGAGTTTAGTTCCGGAATGGGCGACTACGATTACGCGAAAATACCCGCGGTAGCCACCTGCGACGACGAGAGAGAACGAGTCGGATTTTCCGAGGAAACTCTACGCCTGCTGGCGGAAATGGACGAACAATTAGCCGCGGATTTCCTCGAATTAGAGCCGTTGAAGAAAAGTCTGGACCGCTCGGAGAAGGAGGCGGAAAAGCGACGCCAGGCGTGGAAAAACTGGACCGAATTTCGCGAGGAAATCGCCCGTGCGCTGGAAAACCGTTCGGAAAACGACGCCCTAATCGACGAGTTTCTGTCGCACTACGAGGACATCGCGAATTCCTGGCAATGTCTCATCGACGATTTCAGGAAAATACCCGAGAAAAATTAGTTGTTTTTTATTCGATTAAATATAGGTACATGTTACAGATGAGTTTTCCAAACATCCAGCAACTCCTCGCTCGGTGTTTTCCACAGTTTTTCCAACAATGTCCAACCGTACGCGGCCGTGGTCAATACGTAGGTGTTTTCCGGGTCTTTGAGGGCCTTATACGCTCCCAAAACCAACGATTGACAGAGTCTGGCACAAACACAAACCTGTGAATCACAAAACAAACTCCAAACTCCGATCCGGAAATCGCCGTTTCGATTTTGCAAACTTAAACTAAGTTATTTTTTTACCTTCAGTAAGGAATATTCCACCTTGTTCAATTTCCTGACTGACGAATATCCAGCTAAAACGTGACTTCCCGCTTCGATGTTCTTATCCAGTACCATCATATAAGTCATTGTAATGGCCAATTCGTACAAATAGCAACCAACATGGCAATCCCCGTAATCGAGGATGGCTTTTAAATCGCCATTTTCCACCAACAGGTTTTGCTCGTTTACATCACCGTGTATCAAACCTAAAATTTATTTATTATCTATAAATACATCGGTAGTAACAATTACATTACCTCTCGGTAACATTTCAGACAGCGGTAAGACGTTTGCGATGAAAATATCTACGATCGTTTTTACCAAATTTCTCCGGTTTTCGGCTTTTACCGCGTGGAAAAATCGGTGTAATTGTGGCAAGGATTCGAGCATCCAGATGGTTTTGTGATTGCTGTACGCTTCGTGTTTGAAGTCCTGGAATAAAGGATCTTTTAATGCAGAACTAAATACAGAAAGATGTCCAATTTAAAGACCTATGAAGTTATTACCGTTATTTTGATGTCCCGAATTATTGACATATATTTTTAGGACACCTTGTACATGTTAACTTATTCGTACAATATTTTAATTTATAAATATTTGCTCAAGTGCTTATCGCACTCCGTGTCGTCTAAAGATTCTAAAGCCTATTTTTACTCTTATCGTTTTATTGTAATGAAATTATTCCATCGCTAAAGCTTTTAATTAAATGAGATATTATTTACCTTCATTACTTCGTTCATTTCGGCCACGGCTCGTCCTATTTGATAGAACAAATCCCCCGAATAGGACGTTTTGTGTAAAACCGCCCCATCGATATAATCGAACAATCTCACGATGTGCTCCCCGGATTCCAGTTTGTGTTTAACGAACAACTCTCCGCTTTGCGTTAGAACGGGTTTAGGACAATTAACGCCATGTTTCCCTTTAAACAAACCCCCCTAATAAACAACAACCCTTTAGAAAACCAACAATTAGAACTCACCTAAATGCAGCAGGAGCAGCGTTTGGGCCTCGAACAGTTCGGGTTTTCGGCTATCGATGGAATTGATGATCTTCAAGACGAGTTTCCTGCCCGATCGCTTGTTGTCGACGATGCGGAAATTTTTGTCGTCGTAACCGTTCAATTCTTCGATATCGATCGCTTCCACATCGAACGAATTTCGAGCGATGTCCGCTATTTTTTCCAAACTCAAGACGATCCTATCCGGTACGGCTGGGACGCTCATTGTTTGCGGGTTAATAAAACGCTCTTTCAATTGAAGCTGGTTTATCTATTGAAAGTGATTTAATTTTTTTTTTTTGAGATAATATACAGTCGCGTTGAATTGTTTTGTTTGCTTTTGACGCCGCGTTATATTGTAATTGAGCGAGTAAATCGGTGTAGAATACGAGTGGAAGTTGTCCGATTATTTTACTTGTTGTAAAAGAGTTCGAGATTGAATCACCCTGTATATCAGTTTAATTTTTGAAGGATTCATGATAGAATCGCCTTGTATTTTTCATTAGTAGACTAGATCAGAGTAGAGGATTGATTTATAGGTAAATATTTTGGTAATGCAGAAATAAATTCGTGAATTATTTAGGAATATTTTAATTTACTAGTTACTCTTGCAATGTTTATATTATCGGAAAAATATATCTTCAGGACTTAGCAAATGAGGCAAATAATAAAAATTCTACCTCGGTACCAAATTTTCGTAAACTTTTATGATAAATTATTAATATTTTTTGGTAATTATATGTGCATTTTGCGGTACTAATTTAATAAAATTCAAACGAACGCCAAGGTTGGAACGTTTTGTAAATTAACAAACTCGTGTTACGCAATATCAAGGATTACACCATTGATCGTGATTAGTAACATCAAATTAACTCCGAATAAAACACCAACAACGACATTTAAATTCTACATTTATTAAATAAAAAAAAATTACAAATCGCTTATCAAAGAGAATCGGTTCATCATCTTATTGACCGGCCTCTTCTTAATATACTCCCTCAGATTTTCGTTCTCGAGCAATTTGTTTTTCAGCTGCCTCAAATTCGCGAAGCCCTCGAACGGGTCCTTTTCCGGCACCAAATTCATCATGTCTTCGTAGGAGCACAAGAACACGATATCAGCCCATGTTATCTACATTACAAATCGCCTAAATATACCTTCGAATCGCCACGATTATTTACCTATAAACTTACCCTGTTTAAAGCGATAAACCCGCCGTTTCTCTTGACGTCCTCTTCGAGTTTACCCAACAACAACGGCGATAGTGTGTGTAATTTCGCGTCCAGTTGCTTCTTTTTCTCATCCGAAGTCTCCCAATTACGTTCGTACGCCACTAAAAAACCGAATTAACTCGAATTCTACGACTTAACGTTAGCTCGTTATACCTTTTAGTACGTCCCAAAGTATCTCTACGGCCGAATCTATAGCTAAATTCTCCATATCGTCCTTCCCGTCCAGCTTCAACATCCTCCCCAGGTACCTGCAGAGCGGGATGGTTTGCGTGTACCGTTTACCATCGATCTCCAACACCGGTACCTGTCCCAAAGGCATAGCTAGAAAATTATTAACATGTACTTTCGATAGGAAACGCTGGAGATGGATATAGAGAACTTACTGGGTTTGATTTTGGGCCAATCGTCCCATTCGAAGCGGCTGTCTTCGAACGGTACGCCCCCGTAGGTGAGGAGCATCCGGATGGGCTCCCCGCGACCCGTCAGATTGTAGTAGATTAACTTGAAATTGGACGGCATTTCGGACGGTTCGAGCGACTTCTTGCGACTGATCGAGCGATCGGAGTCGCTCGAAATCCGCTCGAAAAACCGGCAGAGATAAAATTTCGATATTGTGAAATTATGGACCTGTTTGTTTTGCGGTGATTACGGTTAAATTAACGCGTGAATAGTACATACGCCGGAGATAATTAGATAAGTTTGTTAATTAATAGCTCGATTGTTGGAATGTTTGGACGTAATTAGATGGCGTTTCGGTTATAAAAAGTCGATTGTCCGGTATATTAATATAAGGCGAGGTATTTAGAATTTTTATTGCCGAGCGTGCTGGGAGCTCTGTGACTATATTTTTGAACAAATTATTACACCAAGGTCGGACGGTTTCGTTTTCGGTTCCAGCGTGTTATTAATTAAAACGTTATTGCGCAATTTCAAAGGTCACAAAATTGATTGTGATTACTGTTTTTATTTTTCGGATATTTGTCGTTATTATTAGCTCAAGTGCATCGGGAGGTACTTTGAACTTGCCGGATTCAAACGAATATTTTTAGTAAATAGTGTTTATTTTGGAATTAACGTTTCTCAACAGATTGTCCAAGAGAGTCCTATCGAAATTATACAATTCATTATTCGAGTTTAACAACGTTAAGTACAACACAAATTTAGTTAGTACTTGCACACATAATAATGAAAAATACAGGGTGTCCCGCATGAGAATCGATATACTCCATCTTTGAAGGCTCCCCTATAGGTTTTTATGCGAGACACCCTGTAGGTTTATAATGGCACAATAAAAGCATCGACACTAGCCAATTGTTGATATTGTCGGGAAACTTATTTACTTTTTTTTTTAAATTTAATTACGATTAATCACAAATACAATTACTACGTTTTAGAATTCATTAGTTGCGTAACATTCATAACGAAAATATCAATCAACTTTTAGTGGGACGCTTTTATTTCACGTTCAAAATGAGTATTAATAAAATTTAAAAAAAAATAATTGAAAAATAAATAGATAAAATCAAAAATTAATCACATATAATAATAAGCACGTTTATGGAAATGTAAACGTTTGAATTCAACATCAAAATGTTATCTATAAAGCACATTTATCGTCTCTCGAGTATAATGTAAATGGAAAATAAACTCTAAAATAGCCGTCGATAAAAAAAAGTTTATCTTAAAATTATCGAGTAAAAAATAAATATACCGGTAAGGAATCGTTTACTTATGAACTGTTTACTTATCAAACGACTAAAACGTTTTTGGGATAGATACCATTTCGATGTTTCGACCATAGAATACCCTAAAATATGTATAGAGTGGCAAAAGCATAAGGATGCGCTTGGAAAATAATTACAGATTTTGACAATTTTGACAGCAGTGGAATTCCGCTACTTCTGGCAACAATGTGTTTGAATCACGCTACTTCTGGCAACACTGATATCTACCTTTGTGCCATCTACGAATACACGCTTTTTCCACTCTATATTCTCTATGATTTCGACCCGATTTTTTCGGAGAAAATTCGAAACAGAAACCCGCCTAGGTTTGCGCGGAACCGTAAGTACCAGGCGGTGGTCGATAGTACTTCGGAAACGCCAAAAGCTGCATGGCATTGAACGCGTACTTCTTTATGCCGATGTTCTTGAAGCAATTCTCTCTTCGACAACCCTCGCTGGAATCCACACAAAAAATCAATTACTCGTTATTAACAATCGCATTGATAATTAAAGTTCGAATTACACGGATATTTCGAGTTGTTAATAGTATAAATAGTACCTCCTTAAGCAGTCTAAGGCTCGTTGAAATTCGTGCTCGGCTAAATGATACACATCGGAAAGGATAAGCGTTTCTTCCAATGTCACCGACATTCCCGTCCTATCTTTGGCACTTTTACAACTCGTAAATCTTAATCCTAAAAAAAGAAAATAACAAAACCGTTAATTATAGAGATATATAGAGCACAGATACCCGGAACTTTGGAAACATCCAAACGTACCGTTAAGCTGTCGACAAATCTGCGCCGCCAAATGCAACGTTTCGACGTTCTTCGCTTTATTACAATGCACCGACGCCCTCAATTCGTCCATAATCGCCCCCACCGGTTTAACTTGACCGGCAGCGGCGCCCGACAATTTCCTCGCGTTATCGACGATCTTCAGCTTCTTGTAGCGCAAATAGTACTCGTTCAACCGATCGAAATTGTCGACGTTCGACCGTTCCTGCGGTTTGGTCGAGCCCAAACTCTCCGCCACCGTCGCCATTTCGTTGATACCGATGTTAAAGAACACCGGAGTGACGTGAAAGGAGATCGATTGACGGGATCCGATCAAACTGTAGAGAGCGTCCGGTACGGGCAGCGCCACCACCAGGGAGTTTCGCGTACCGCTCACCTTCGGATTCGGACAGGGCTCCGTCGACGGACTGGGACTCCTCACTGTAACGATTCAATTCAAATTCCCTTATTTTAGATCTAACAGATCTCCGTTACGTTGATGATTTAAGGATAGACAAAGGCCAGTTGTTTACGTTAAAGAGACCTTTTGAAGATGCGTTTAAGGGCTCGTTACGAAATCGCGAGGTGTAGTATTTACCTAAAATGAATAAAACCGTTCGTAGGTCTTCGATGGCGACTGACATGTCGCCCCACATATCGATCTCGTTGCCGTAGTAGCTGAGCAATCCTTCGAAGTGGGCGAGAGGACCCAAGCCGCTCAATAACGTGATGAAATTCAAATCGGGTTTATGACACCAGAGTCTCACCAGCAGGCCCGTCACCAAAGACGTCAACTACAAAAATTACCAATAATAATTATTAGCGTTAATTAAATATATTTCGCTGGATTGTTCATGTACTTACGGCTTGCGAAAAACAAACGTCCCGTCTATACCGAACGTTACAAAACCTTTGGGCCACCTTCGGGCTCTCTTGTACTCGAAACACGGAATGAGTCAATCTGGCCGTTTTTAACAAACCGTCCATCGCCAGGCGCAATTTTCGCATGCTGGGTCTCAGCTCCGAAGCCCAATCGTTGATTTTGTTGATGTCCAAACCGTCGGTGAATTTGTTGCCGTTCTTCACGATTTTATCGATCGCTTTCGACACCGCCTCGACCTCTTTATCCGTTATCGCTCCTTTACCGCCTCCCGATTGTTCTACGATGACAGGTTTCTTCGTATTCCTGAAATACAAGTCATAAACAAGCTAAATTTCCTGCTAATCAATAGTCTATACATAGGGACTCTTTAAACGATTGATTAGTGCCTACTTATGAAATCTAATTCTTTATATAACTATATTTATGTACCTGGGTTTTAATCTGACGGCGGGACTGCCGCACCGGCCGCACAAAAACTTCACCTTGCTGACCAAACACATGACGCTGGCCTCGATGTTGAGCTGCGTAATGTCCCAGGGCTCCGGCTCGTCGGTGGGCTTGTAGTAATTTGCCGACGGCGAATTGCACATTATATTGGTATCTAAAAACGTTCGACCGGCGTCCTGGTCGGTTTTTCGAGCTTCGGGGGGCGCGGGCGAGGAGCCCCGTCGTTCGGTACTGTCCACTGTAGCGTTCTACAACGAATTTGCGGTATTTTACGTGTAATTAACGAAGCGCTTAGTAATAATTTTACCTCGTTGTGGGCCTCTTCGCAATCGGGAAACAACACGAAGTTACTGTCATCGGGCGTTTTCATGTTCGAACACAAACTCTTTACCACTTCGCTGGTGGTTAGTACGTTCAAATTCGATTCGTTGCTTCGCACCTGCGCGATAAAAATGTTGCAATTGTGGTTGGTACGAATATATAAATTTGTTATTCGTTACCTTCCAAATGTCCTCGTCGTTGACGGGCGTACAGGGCGTAGCGAAGTCTTCCAAATCGGGGCTCCTCAAATCCAAAGATGTCAGTTGTTGCGTAATTCTTTTGAATGGCGAAAGCACGTTCGGTCTTCCGAGACTGTCCATGCTCGAATCGTCGCCAACGCCCGAATCTTCGTTAGCCACTAATTTGTATTCTTCGATGAAATTCAACGCTTCCTCTACTAAACCTAATTAAACGACGTTAAATTAGGTACGGATCGTATGGCGAATACATAAATACGAATACCTGAATCCCATAAGCTTAGTAGTATTCTAGTTTTGTTGATCATATCCTCGCATATCGGCAGCATACCGACGGTTTGTTTTTCTTTGGCTAATCGCATTAAATTCCTCATGGCTTCCACTACTTCTTTTCTTAATTGTTTAATGGCCTGTATGGCGTCATTGGCCATAGCGATTTTCGTCGATATCTGGCAATTCGTACCGGTTTTGATCGGAGACTCTTTCAATTGCTGAACCAATCTAAAAATACCAATACGAATAAATAAAACAAACAATTCTCTTTACGCACTTTATCAATCCTCCGTTTTTGGATTTGTGCGAATGCGCCGTGAAGGCCCCCACGGTCACCCAATCGTAGAAACCGGACTTGTTCAGCGTATCGTTGTGCACCCAAAGCCTTTGCACGTGCAAATTGACGGGGGCGAATTCCAAACTGCGGTCCCCTTTCCTCGACGAAGCCTTAAAGAGGCTGCCCTTGTGGGCCTGCAGGTTTTCCCTGGCCTGCGAGTACAATCGCAACAGGTGCAAATGTCGATCGAGCAACTCCACTTGTCTGGAATGCCACGGTTCGCGGAGCTCTCCCATGCCGGCCACCTCTTGGAGGAGTTCCTTCTCCTGTTGGATCCAAATGTCCAAAATTTGCCGGGGAAAGGTGAAGCACACCCGACTCTCCGCCATGTATTCGTGCACGCTTATGTCGCCGCCTAAGCCCGAATGGAATCGATACGTTTGCAAGTAAGGCGAGGCCACGATTAATTTCAATTCGGTTTGATTGGGTAATTTCGTTTTTACGCCTAATCTCGGCGGTAGCGATTGAGATCTCCGATGGGAAAACGCCTAAAAACAAACACAATTTTTTCACTCGCAAACTCATCGAGCACGATACTAACTTGCGCAGGAGGATGAACCAGTTTTTTACAAGGCGTATGCTCCGTACTGCTACCTTTATCTTCCCTTTCCAAAAACCAGGCGCTTATAGTCAAAAAACCGACGGTGCTTTGCGACCTGGAAGTCATCGGAATCCTCAACCTCGTCGAGTCCTGTACAACGCTTAATAGTACACAAGTAGAACCTAAAGGTATGGCGGTATCGGACACTCTTTCTTTCACATCGAACACCGTAAATCTAACTTTGGTGTCCCTGGAGAGACCGTCGGATGGCCGGAAACTGACGGTGCTCAAGAATATCGGATTGCTGCATCTCTGTAAAACGAATAATGCGAGTAATTCGTTACACTTTTCTATATTATATTTTTTTACTCACTTCGATAACTTCCGTTCGACCGTACTGTATCCAGCATTTGGAAGACTGCACGAATACATCGACAACTAAAGAGGGATTCGGAGGGCGACCGTGCCCGTCGCAGAGTAGATTATCACAAGCAAAAGAGGCTTCGCAAAGGGGGATTTCGTTGACGTCCAATGGGCAGGTGTGTTGGAGGCGCCACGTTTGAAGGTCCACTACCGGTTTGTGGTTTTTTTTGCGTTCGATGCATTGCCTGAGAGCGCTCAATTCGGCTCGTATACCTTCGTAACTGGCCTGTCTTATGGCGTCCATCCAACTGGATCTTTCTACGTCCGAAGGCGTCGCTAAACCGTGGCACAATCCTCCGTCGAATACCAAATAGAACGGAAAGTGGCCTTCTATGGTGAAGCCCGTAGAAGACATCGGAGGGTCTATTCTCACTTGGCATTGTTCCAGTACGATTACGCCCAAAGGTTCGGACCAAGGGTCTCGGCTTTTGAAATAAAACAATAAATTTCCTCTTAGTCGACACCATCTTTCGTAGGCAACTGAAAAATTACATTTGTTGCGTAAATTTAGTTGTGAATTATTTGGTTAAAAGTACTTTCGGTTTTTCTGAAGAATCCTTCTTGTTTTTCCCGTAGAAACAAAATGCCCTCTTTTTCGAATTTCGTGGAAGGTTGACTAGCTAAGGTTATCAATTCTTGCTTGTTAAAGCGCATTTTGATATTATTTCTAAAAAAAACGTTAAAATTGTTAAATTAGTAAGTGTTTAAATGTACACATTCCGTTAGTTTGTAGTTCATTTTAGCTAAATTATATATCAATTTTAAATCAATATTTGCACAAACTGTTATCTATAAAAATTACAGGATAATAGTGATATCTACGGATAGTGATTTCTACGGAATTTAATAACGATGATATAGTGAAAATGGTTAATAAAATATAACGAGAAATAATATAGTCTTAAGGCACATACAAAAAACAAGGAGTGTGTACATGCACTAAATATTTATTTGCTAAAATATTATAATTTAATAAAAATAACTCACACCTTGTTTGTTCACATAGTCGTATTTACATTACACAAAAAAATTTCAAACAATTTCACCTAAAATTACTTTTTTTAAACATATTTACAAAATTCACTCCGTTGGCATATTTGACATATTTCCATCGACACCGATGACAGCTCTTTGACACTAAACCACTTGTGTCATGTCATTTGTCAAAACAAATTCAACGTTCTGTGCACCGAACCAATCAAGATCTACCGGTGATTGATGTTTGTTCCGGTAAAATTTTAGGTTATGTATCCATCGATTTTAAACTTCAAAGTCCAAGCAAAATCGTTTATAAGATGAATTATTAACTAGCTACTACATGTTATGTAAACAAACCATTGACAAGAAGATTAGCTCAAGTAGTTATGATAATCAAACATAATGGAAAATAAGTGTATTGTAGAAGTTCACCCTCTAACAAACGACCCCACAGCCGCTTGGAAAGTAATTTCCAAACAGCAAAAGTTGTTGAAACTGAACGTTAAAATGCCAACGAAGCCGGTGGAGCCCGACAAAGTGCGATTCGTCTGCATGAGCGACACCCACTCTCTAATTCGAAACATCACGTACGGTATACCGGACGGAGATGTTTTCATTCATGCCGGAGACTTTACGAAATGCGGACAAAAAGATGAGGTTACGCAGTTCAACGATTGGTTGGGCACGTTACCGCACAAACATAAAATAGCGATAGCCGGCAATCACGAATTGAGTTTCGATAAAAAATTCCAGCAGGCTTTTAAATGCACGACAAGCAGACGAGGCAGAAGAGAAAGCCCCACTGAAATAGACGAAGTCCAAAATTACGGAAACTCTAAAGATGATATAATAGAAGCTGTTAATACTGATAGCATTGGAAATTACCTCACAAATTGCACATATTTAGAAGACTGTGGAATTGAATTGTACGGAATTAAGTTATACGGATCTCCTTGGTAGTGTTAATGCGATATTTTAATCGGTTTATAAAGTAAATAGCTATTTTCAGGCAACCTGAATTTGGTAATTGGGCGTTTAATTTGAAGAGAGGTGAAGAATGTCTTTCGAAATGGAATAATATACCTAACGATACTGAAATTTTAATAACGCATACTCCCCCGTTAGGTCACGGTGATTTAGTATGTTCTGGTATTAGAGCCGGCTGCGTTGAGCTCTTAAACACAGTACAGCAACGTGTACAGCCTAAATATCACATTTTTGGGCACATACATGAAGGTAACAACTTATTCTTTCACTTCATATTCCTCTAAAGATTACATTACAATTTCAGGATATGGAGTAACTTCAGATGGTAAAATTATATTCGTAAACGCTTCTACTTGCGATATTAACTATATTCCTAATAATTTACCTATAGTTTTCGATGTACCCCTTAAAAAAGGTTACACAAAGAATTAAATGGTTTTTATAATACAATCGTAAATTTTATTGAGGTGCTTAAAAATATTAAACACATCTAACTCTGTTCCTACTAAATCCGTTACGGCAGATCTCCGATCTTGCTAATTGCTCATTGTTTCGTGTAGGTTGTTTTGCACATAGTGAACTTTGTAGAGCAACGGTTCAATGTTGCGGTGGTGCTGTTTCTTCGAAACGTGAGCTTTTTTTATTGTTGAAAAACTTGTTAATGTTTGACGTTCGATAGTGAGATTAGGAATTTTCCACTTTCTTTTCGTGCTTTCCTCCCAGAATGTCCTTGCTGACTTCTTGCAGGTCGATTTTTTGCTCCTTCATGGCTTTCTGCAACACGTTATTCGATTAATTCGATTCTAATTGTACTCATCATAACGTTTAATTTGTCTTACTTTTACGCATTGTTGGTAGACTTTAAATAACGGTGCGCACATGGACTCGTCGGTGTTTCCTTTCAAAAAGTGGTCTGAAAACCACATATTAAAGCAAGCATCGTATTCTTTCTTTAGATCATTACAAGCTTCTCCGATGCTATTCATGTTTTAATTTATCGACTATCGACTTTTTTTATCCACGTGAACACAAGTAATTCCTACTAATTGCAATGATAATCAAAGAATATTCCATAGTTGAGGTTATGTACTATTTAGTACGTAGTTGTCATTGTTGTCAATGTCATATTCTTCTTTTTACGATTTGGTCTCGTATTTTAAGTAAATAGAAAACTCAAATAAATAAGAAGTACTGGCTGCGGCGGTACATATACAGGGAAGATTGGAGTAACCATAGAGAAAGAAAGATGAGAGAGTTCGATCTCTTACTAAAAATTGGAAACGCGTCGATGGTGCTGCTGCTAGTATGGTGTCCCACGAACTAATGAAATATCGAGTAGATTTCTTCTATATTTCAAAATTAAAAATGGGTGGTATACTCAAATTGTATTTTTATAATTTAATATTACATACTGCAAATTATAAAATAAGAACAACTTTTAATTATTAGAAATGTATTTATTGAAAGATATAAAAAATTAGTATACATACATATAACCTAAATAAATGAATTACAATACAACATTTGAACATAATTCGACAAAATTAATAACATAGACGATAACAAAAATATAATACAATAACTAGAAACGTAAAACAAATACAACCTTGTTACTTGTTACTTGTTCGAAGTAAGATGAGTCAGATCCCTCAGCTCCCAGGTCCTACAGCTTACAATTCTTGTAGAGCTAACTAAAACATAAAAAATATGAGCAGCATCTAATTCAGGAAAATAACAAAAACAGTTAAATGTATCAGAAAAATGACCTTCTCTTCACAGAGTCTCATTTGTTTGGCTGAATGGGACAAACCTATAATATAACCTATAATATCCTATAAATCTTATATCAAACCATTTGTTATTTTTTGTTTCGCTCAAAGAATTTAAAAAAATGCTTTTGAAGAATATTCCTACGAACCTTCCTTCGAATTGGCGTCGACATTTTAAATTTGTAAACATATAAATATATAAAAAGTAAAAATACTCACCATTTAGGTTAAGCACTATAATGGCGTCGGCATCACTCACGAAACTCTCTTTAAACGAAAAACGACCGACTGAAGCGGCTGGACGGGCTGGACCAGCTGGACCCGCTATCGCGATCATTTCCACGCGGGTCTCGTGTAAAATTAATTAACGAATCAAAACAATGGAAATGCATTTAATTTTTCGATAGTAGCGCCTCTGGTACCGTGTCTCAGAACTAATCGTGTTATTGGCTGTGTCCTATGCTTTAAACAGTCTCTTTTATTTTGTCTATGGGAGTAACTTCTGCGCTAGGATGACACGAATAACCGTAAATCGTGCCACCTTTTTTTGTGGCCATATATTATCAGAGAAAGAGGCCAAAACAGAAAGAAGCTTGTTGACAGTGACAAGTAACTTGTCAATGTCATATTCTTCTTTTTACGATTTGGTCTCGTATTTTAAGTAAATAGAAAACTCAAATAAATAAGAAGTACTAGCTGCGGCGGTACATATACAGGGAAGATTGGAGTAACTTCTGCGCTAGGATGACACGAATAACCGTAAATCGTGCCACCTTTTTTTGTGGCTATATATTATGAGAGAAAGAGGCCAAAACAGAAAGAAGCTTGTTGACAGTGACAAGTGACAGTGACATTCAAAAAATAATTCTACGTGTACACAGTTTCATAAATTTTATTCTAAATAACGAATAAAACACAATAATTAACTAATGGAAGGCTCACTATTGGTATGTAGAGTATCAGTGAGTAATTTTATATATTTATCGTACCGTTTACTTTGTAGGAACCCACTTTAAACGCCATTAAAGGCATAGCTATATTGGACAACGATGGAAACCGAATATTAGCAAAATACTACGACAAAAACGTATTTCCTACGGCGAAGGAGCAAAAGACTTTCGAGAAAAACCTGTTTAACAAAACCCACAGGGCGAACGCCGAAATTATAATGCTAGATGGGCTTACTTGCGTGTACAAGAGTAACGTAGACCTATTTTTCTATGTTATGGGTAGTTCTCATGAAAATGAGGTAAAACTCGCGTTGCCTTTGACATTAACTCTATACTAAATACACGTTTCTTTGTAGTTAATTTTAATGAGCGTTTTAAATTGTTTATACGACTCTGTGAGCCAAATTTTAAGGAAGAATATGGAAAAACGGGTGGTTTTAGATTCATTAGATATAGTCATGTTAGCCATGGATGAAATTTGCGATGGAGGGTAAGTCAAAATAATAATGTCTATTATATTTAAATCTTTATTAAATGTAATTTAAAGGATTATCATCGATGCCGATTCGAACTCTGTGGTATCGAGAGTAGCTCTAAGAAACGACGACAATCCTATTGGAGAGCATACAGTCGCCCAGGTAACTAATGCCATACATTCTTTGTTTTGGTAGCAAAAGCCAATACTAATTTTAATTTCCTCGACAGCGATGTAAGATTTTAATTAGAACGAGTATTGTAAATTATATTTTTCGATAAATTTAATGAAGAACGCATTTATTTATAGGTGTTTCAATCAGCCAAAGAACAGCTGAAATGGTCGTTATTAAAGTAAGGCTACAATTAAATATAACAATAAACTGTACATTAAGTTAAGAAAAAAATTTATTTTACCTTTTTTGTTGTTGTCGTTGACGTTGTACTCGAACGTTTTATAATAATCCGATGTCTTGGACGTTTCGATTGAGGATGCTTTCGTGGATCGAATCGAAAACTTTTTTGATATTATTTGTATCCGTTGCCACTGTGAAATGGACATAAACGTCCCTCGGTGCTAGTTGTTCTGTAATGTTTTGTCCCGGTTTCAATCCCATATGTTCCACATATACCGAAGTATTCGCTATATCCTTCAATAAATTATTAAATTGGCATTCATTCGAGCAACATTGTTTGGTTGTCTCTTACCAAAATTTTTTGTTTCATGAACAGTTTAGCTCGATCATATTCGGTGTCGCATTGCTCCTTACCGGTCGGAATGTAGTTCTTAAATTCGGGAAAATAATCATCGAGCTTTCTTCCTTGTTCGATTTTCCTTCGAAGGATGTCTTGTTTGTTCAGAAACACGATCTGCGCGGCTTCTTTAAGATACCTACGAAGCATACATTACCGTTTTTTTTAATTTATAGATACTCTAAGAACCGAATAACGTAGACTTACACGTTGGTGTAGACCTCTTGGAAGAGTTCGAACGACTCCCGGAGCCTGTTGTAGGTCGGGTCTTCTCTCAACTTCAAATCGAAATCGCTCGAAGCTATGAGAAAGAGCACCGATTGGATACCAGCGAATACTTTGAACCATTTTTTCCTTTCGCCCCGCTGCCCACCCACGTCGTACATCCAAAATTCGGCGCTCCCTCCGCCGTACTTCTTCGGCACCGGCATCTTGAAATCGATTTTACTGATCGCTACGGTCTTGATCCTGCAGAAGAGGATGTCCTGGTTCGTCGGGATATATTCAATTGTATTAACCTCGTCGATTTTATTCAGAAAGCTGAAACATTCGCGCTTAATAACTAATGTTCCTCGAATAAGTGGGTGGACTCTTACTGTTCAGCGCTGTCGATTAGCTGGTATTCGTTTGATCGGTCGAAGGCTCTTCGAACACCCTCGTCTTTCCAGGCCGTTTTAACGTGATCGAAGTACTCCTAACAACGAATCGATTTGGTATAAACTGAGTTGTAATTGAGAGGATTATTTTACCGGTGTATATTCGACGGGGCCTTGCCTTCCGAACGATATAATGAATTCGATGGAAGCTTTCGTTTGGTCCCTTTCCGGTGCAACAGGAGGATCTATTTTGTGCATGTTGGTGACTATCTCGTAAATAGATTCGTGGATGTTTTGCTTTATAAACGGTATCTTCTCTATTCTTTCGCTGAAGAAAATGTTAGTAAACTATCGATGTACGATCGAATTGTACTTACGTATCGGTGTATCCGTTTATGTGTAATATTTTCATTTGCTTAATGATGGTGGTTTTACCGGATTCTCCGGTGCCGAGCAACAGCAATTTTTGCACATCGAGAAACTTTTTAGTATGCAATACATCGACGGGGGGTTGAGATGCCCCGCAGCCCATTATTTCGACTCTGAACAGGACGAGATCTTCAATACAATATTATCTGTATACCAGATATTTGGTATCTATGCAAATATGAGATAAATTTTCTTATAAATCTTATCAGATTCACAAGATCTGATTTGTACTTTGAATAGTCGGTATTTAATAATATTTATCATTTGATATTACAACAAAGTGAAGTAAAATCAATTACATTATTAATAGGTACTAAAAGGTTTATTTATCTATACTATTTCGATTATAAATTAAAAACAATCTATTCCTTTTCTTGTTCGTTGGTCCCCGTAGTTTCAATTTTGCTAGTTTCTTCAGCTAACTTCCTATTCCTCCAAGCCGTCATATAACTTCTGGGGTGTATGGGAAAGAACCCAGCTAGTCCTTAAAATAAATAAACATCCATCTAATTTACATTACTATTAATATTACAACGTGTACGTTACCTAGTAATTCTTGGACCGGCCTCGAAGTCGTAGCTCCTTGTGACAGCCAGTATCGGATCCTTTCGTAATTTAGTGATGTTAATTTCTCGTTGTTTTCGTTTGCAATGGGATCGTGGGTTCCTAGTTGTTCTATAGGCGGAAAATGAATGTCGCTTTTTACCTGCGAATAATTATAAATTGTTCCTATACAATATGCATGTATTGACAAAAACTTACATCAGCTACTATTATGTGGTAAAATGGCCTGTTAGTGCAACCTTGCCTTTGGAATCTGATTATTTTTGTGGGTGGTGGAAAAGGTAGTCCACACCTGGCCACCCCACGTAGTTTATTCATTTTATATAGATAGATTTATAAGCTAAATTTTAAAAAATAGCTTAGTTATTTTTTAAATAACCTTATTTATTCTTCTTCCCCGTTGCTAACTTCATGTAATCAAATCAAGATATGTCAAGTCCATTTTTTTTGGCCGAATAGCCCTGGCAGCTGAGGCCAAAAATTTAAGAAGAAGAAGAAAAAATTTTTTACTACCTGCCATACTAGTAAGAGACCATACACATAAAAAACAAACGTCTTATTTTAAGGTTATGTTGAAGCGATGTTAAGCCCCAAAAATGAATATATTTAAAGTTTTCAAAGCAATTCGTTTTATCGAGAAATCGACAACTATTTCAAATTGTTCCCAACTACGTTTCGCATCGGTAAAAACAAAAATCAATAATATAGACAAATCAACGAAACCCGATTCGGAATGTACCGAAGAAGAGGTGCTGGTGAAATTGAAAACGGATCCGGACACGTTCGGCAGTCCTTCCGTAGACGAAACACTAATGGACGATGATCTAAAAGAAGAAATGCATTTCATCCAACAATCATTACCCACGCAAAAACTGAGAATAAAAGCCTACGCTGACATGATCACAGGCTTGATACGCAAGAGGAAAATCAAAGAAGCGATAGACGTATTGGAAGTCAGAATGCTGAAGGAGGATAAAGTAAAGCCGGAAGGTTACATTTACAATCTACTATTGGGGGCTTGCGGTAGGCTCGGTTACACGAAGAAAGCCTTTATGCTTTACAACGATATGAAACGAAGAGGTATGAATGTAATGGGCGGCACGTACACTGCCTTATTCAATGCTTGTGCTAACAGTCCTTGGCCTCTTACTGACGGTTTATCCAGAGCAAATCATTTAAGAAATCTATTAATCGAGAAAGGATACGAGCCCAACGATACTAATTACAATGCCATGATCAAAGCGTTCGGTAGATGCGGTGATCATCTTACAGCGTTTTCCATCGTAGACGAAATGTTATCGAAGGGTAAGGAGTGTATATTATTTGTAACGTTTTTTTTATCTTTTTTAATTTATTTTTCAGGTATGACTATCAAGGATGATACGTTTAATTTTCTATTACAAGCTTGCATTACGGATAAAGAAGCTGGTTTCAGACACGCTCTGCTCGTTTGGAGAAAACTCCTCGAGAAAAACGTTAATCCGACCATATACACATTCAATTTGTTGCTGAGAACCGTTAGGGATTGTGGAATTGGAGATGTAGAAGTAACTAAAGATGTTATCGAATCTATTTGCAACAAACACAATCTCTTAACTAACGGTAATAGTGATAAACTAATTGAAAACCAACGAACCGAAAGCGTAGCTGTTTGTGCCGCAAACATCAGGCCGAATCTGCTAGCCCACGCTCCACATATGGGAAACGTCGTTAGTTTAACGGAGATTAAAGAACCGGAACATAGACTTTTACTTTTGGGAGGATGCAATGGGTTTTTAGATATCATGAAGCATTACGATTGTAAACCGGACGTTAAAACGTTCTCGCAGCTGTTAAACTGCCTTCCCGGTACTATTACAGCTGAAAAAGAGTTATTGAACCACATGAAAAAGGCCAACGTCAAACCCGACTTGGATTTCTTCAACATGCTGTTAAAAAAACGAAGTTTGAGACACGACTATAACAGTGCAAAGGTTTTTTTTCTATTCTGAAATGCATACGATTAAATGTAATTTTTAATTACGTGTTTTAGGAAGTGCTAGAGTTGATGAGCAAGCACCGATACAAACCGAATTTATTCACGTACGGAATCCTAGCCCTTGGCTGCACCACCAAAAACGAGGCAATCGAGTTACTGGACGAAATGAAAGCGAAAAGTTACACGTAATACCATTATTCAATAAATATCGATTATTATAGTTAAAATGTTTGTAAATTTGCAGCTTAAATACCGCGATATTGGGCGCGATGCTGCACCAGGCGTGCTACCATTTCAATTATGTATACGTTTTGTTCGTAATGGAGGAATGTATAAAGTCAAACGTTCAACCTAATCCGAAATTCATGAAGACCCTCGAAGAATTCAAAGCCACGTCGCAAGCTCTATATAAAGAAGACGTAAGTGTTTGTTGGTGAATCGGAATGGTTAATTTACTAATTTGTTTTATCGTAGAAACTGAATAAGAATCTCCACAAACACTTTGGGATATTCAAACGCAGGTATAAAACGTGGTTGCAGGAAGTAGAAGTGGACGAATCGGAGAACGAGCATCCTTGGAAACAATTCAGGGAGCCCCAACAGCAGGAGTACAAATACAAATCGAGCGATTCGGATACGGCTCGTTTTAAAGCTCGCCATACGTCCTTATTCAAAGTTAAAACTGTTAATACTAACGTAAAGCCAAGTAAATAATAGTAATGAGAATAGCATTTGAAATTTAATCAAAATATGTACGTTATAAAAAATATACAAAAAAAAAAACTGATACAATTACGATACTACAGGTATCATTGCGACAAGTCCAAAGTTAAACATTTATAACTTAACAACAAAAAAAAACAAATTGAGTAATAAATGTCGAGTTGGTATCCATCCGATCCAACTAAACGAATCAATATCCTCCATTATACTACCTAAATCGAACCATTTTCTAGTCCGAAATCAATCACAATAAACCCTCTCGAATTTCGTCGAATTCACTACTAAAAAATCCTATCGTGATAACCGGAATCCTGCACAGTCGAAGACGCCGGCCTCGGCATGTGTCGCATTTGCGGCGCCCGTCGAGGCGGAGCCAATAACTCGAACATGCTCTGCGTGTGATTAGACAACATCTTGCCCAAATCGCACGGCATCGGATCCGTCCAGAAGAAATCGTGATTGAGAGCCGTATCGGCATCGGCGCGTTTCGACGGATCCAACACCAGCAATCTGTCGAGTAGATCGCAGGCGTACGGGTCTCTCAAATAGGGCGTCAGGCGCTCTTTCACCTTAAACACAAATCCAACGTTAGCGATTGGTAAACAGGTATATTTGACGCGTACTTTTCGTTTTTGCTTTTGGGGCAAGTCCATTTTCTTGAAGAGCTCCAGATTCTCGACGCCGGGCCACACTTGGGGCGTGATGGAACCGCACAACTGAGAGATGAGAGTGAGTTGTTGCTGTTCGCTGCTGCCTTGCATGATAGGCGAACGCGTCCACATTTCGGCCATGATGCAACCGGCGCCCCACAAATCAACCGGTGGACCGTAGTTTCTTTCGCCTAATAGGAGCTCCGGTGGTCGGTACCATAACGTTACTACTCGATTGGTGAATCTACAATCGAATATATCTACATATATCTCTTCATTTGGGATTGATCGTACGATTGATTTTTTTACCTATTTGGCATGCCGTTTTTATTGGAACTAAAAGCTCGAGCCAGACCGAAATCGGCTAATTTGAGTACACCGGTTTTGGTGATTAAAACGTTGGCAGCCTTCATGTCTCTGTGGAGTATTTTATTGCTGTGTATGTAATAAAGTCCGTTTAATAATTGTTGTACTACTTTCTTGATTTCGCCCAAATTGAATGTAACGTTTACATTTGATAATAAACCGGCTAAATCGTGTTCGCAGAAATCGAACACTAGGTAGAAGGTGGATCGATATTTGTTGTCTTGACTCGCTTTCGTCCTGCATATTTCTATTAGATTTACGACGTTTTCGTGTTTTAGCAATTGTAATATCCTGATTTCTCGCAAGGCTGTAATGGGGAACTGAAATCAAAGTAGAATTAATCCAATGCACAAGGGTTATCGTGTTAAATAAATGTACCCCTTCTTTTTCATTGTCCATAAGAACCTTCTTCATGGCTACGAATTTTTTTGGATTCATCTTATCTCTAGCCTTGAAAACCTCTCTAAAAATATCAAACTTACAAACTACAACAAAGTAAAAAGTAAATCTATTTTAATACCTTTTTTTTTGTGTGAGAATGTTACGAGACGAATATAAAAATAATAAATTCGAAAAGCATTTACTCACCCGAACGTTCCCTGGCCTATTTTAGCTACTTTTTCGTATTTCTTAGTTAAATCGCAAAAAGGGAAATTGAAAGCTTCTATGTATTTTTCCTTATCTCGCATACTCATAGCGCTGGGATGGGAGCGATTGCTTTCGCGGTCTCGCGTGTTATTCTGCATTTTCAACGACTAAAATAATGCTATACACAATATTTATTATAATTATAGCACTTTTAATCAAATTACTGTACTTTGTAATACTTTTTCACAACAATATGGACGATAAACTCAAAATGTCAAACGTCAATCATTTGTCATTTATTTTTGTCAAATTAAAAGAAGAATGAGTCCTGGCCGAATAGCCCTGGCAGCTGAGGCCAAGAAAATATGAAGAATATGGGCCTTTTACTATTCGGGCTATTCGGCTACTTGAAATATTATAGGTGGAAATATTTTATTAATATAACAAAAGTATAAATCAAAAATGTAAGTACAACATAGGCAACAAGATAAAATTTACCAAAATTTGCTACAACAAAAATCATCTAAATCACAACAACCTAGGACGAATTAAATAAACTTGAACTAATCGGCTTCTCTTAAATTTACGACATCCATTAAAAATACATCGTCGATATACTACTTAAATCCTGTTCAAAAGGTGTGCTAATTCAATCATAACTTGCCCGTTTTCGTGCATATAAACTTTCGTCTCCCACAGCATTTTGCACAGCTTTTCATCGGATTTCTCGTCCATAGCAATATCTTCGGACATTTGAGGACAAAACCTGAAGTACGGGATTCCCACGGTCGAGCACCAAGCACGAGCACGATCCACCACTCTCCCATCGCTCGATGTCGCCTTTGAATCAACACAATTTTATATATAATTGAATTACTAATAACATTTTTGGAGCTTTCGAACCGATATTATTATTACTATTACCTACCTGATCGACTAGCAACGTTCCCAGAAACCCAATGCCCATCACTAACGACAGTAATTTAGCGCTGTCCCATATAGTTTCCGGTCTGAACACGTCTATACCTTTCACTTCTGTAACTGGTACCAAACCGGTGCCTAAACTTACGACAACCGTAACGGGACAGGCCTCACTTTCTCTATCTTTGGCTTTGAGAGCCAACGTGTGCTCGTGAATTTCCGTTAGAGCGTCTAGTGTCGGATTATTCGCTATGAGACCGCCGTCTAAGAATCTACCAAAAGCTCTACAAATACAATAAAAACAAAAAAAAATTAGAAACAATACTCTATCGTTAGTGGTAAATAGTACCGAAAGTAAGTGGGGGCAGCTCCGGTCGCCCTGCCTACTTGCCACACGAATTGTTCCTCAGGAGGCGGCGGTAATTCGTAAGGAGAATCGTGTTGAACTTGTAATATATCGTTTGGACTTGTATACGTTCTGAATAAATGTAACTCTACAGGTTTCCTATCAGCCAAAACGCCTACAATCACAATAATTCATTAAAAATTGGTTATATAACAAGCTAGTAAGGTTAACCTGTCACCATAACCCTGGGTTTCTTGATGTCGGACATGACGGTATCAGTTCCAAATGTATCTTTTAAAATAGTCTCCAAATTATCGCTGGAATATGGTCGATTGCCGGTAAAAGCGGTTTCTTTCAAACGGAAATACAAGCACAAGCATTCTTTTAAAGTTTTACCCGAAGCAATAGCTAAAAAAATATTATTACAACAAATCTTAAGGCACGTCATATACCTAATTAGTACCTAAAGCTAAAATACCGCCGGTACTCGTTCCGGCTAACCAATCGAAGCACTCTTTTATAGGCTTCCCAACGACCTTTTCGAGTTCCAAGAGCATTTGGATGAGTACGAGCCCTCTGATGCCTCCTCCATCCAAGCACAACAGCCGCCCGCTCTTCGGCATGTCGCCGTTTTCGAATTTGTTCGAGGCCACTTCCATAGTAGCCACAGAGAGCATCGAATTCAAAATATCCCGATTAGTCGGACCTATAACCTATTTATCTAATAAGTACTAATAGAATTTTTCATCGGAGTAGTGCATACTTTGGGAGGTGGGATACCGTCGTATGTACCATCTGTCGAACAACCATCGGTACAACCTTCCGTGCCGGGCAGGCATCTTTTCGCACCGACAGCGGCCAAGTAGTAGAGCAATTTCGGTTCTTGGTCTAGAAGAATATTCATTAGAATCACTAAAAGTCATTAAACGAACATTCGACGCTCACCGGCCGTTATCAAATGCCTGGCCGTTTCTCCCTTATTGTTGAGAACGTCCAAATCCACATCGAATATAATCAAAGCTTGCAGTATGGCGGGATTGTTGGTTTTCACAGCCAAATGTATCGGTCTATTGCCATCGAAATCGCCTAAATCGGCGTTCGCTTGGCGACTCAACAGAGCGCATACGCAATCCAATCTGCAATAATCGAACAATATATAAATTACAATTCTTCCAACTGTTTACAATCGTTTTACCGGTTCCTTTCGACCATCACGTGTAGCGCTGTTTTTTGTTCGAAATTCAACGCGTTTATGTGGCAATTCACGTCTATCAGCGCTTCGATGACTTGCCTCGAACTGGCCCAATGCAACGGCGTGCCCCCGTTCTTAATATCCTTCAAATAGAAGGTGTTCGGATTGTTCTGGAGGTAATTCCCCACGTAACTGGGTTCGACGGTGCCCGGTGAATCGGGATGTTCGCTTTTGGTGGCCGTGATGTTTACGTCAGCTCCTGCGAGCAATAAGGCCTTAACACAATCAGGTTTGTCAGCCAGGCAGGCCATGTGAAGTGGCGTGTGGCCGTTTTTGTTGCGGGCGTTCAGGCATCTCAACGGTGTGCTTTGGGCCAACGCCTAATTAATGATTAGTTCGATTAGTTCGATATATATATATATACGCAGAGAACACTTGTAAGAACTTACACCGATGATGTCTTTGGTCGTGCTGGCCGCATAATGGAACACCGAATTGGCATTGTGATCTAAATGTTCCAATGAAGAATTAGCCGATATTAATATTTGTACGGTTTTAACGTTTTGGGTCGTTATGGCGACTTGCAAAGGGGACATTCCCGTTTCGATATCAGTGCTGTTGAGGAAACAATTTATTTTCGGATCGTTGAATAGATCGTAGAGAGCGAAATGAGCAGCCACATGAGCAAGAGTCCACGTGGGATGGTCCACTAGAACGTCACAAAGTTTTTGCAAACCGTTTAAATTAAACATCTAGAAAAAAAAAATAATTCGTTACGAAATAATTACGGGATTTCTAACGAACCCACCTCTTTGGCTACTTCTACGAAAGGTGGGATTTTATCCTTAAAGGTTAAAAATCTTATTTCGGCTTCCTCTAAACTCGGAGTTCTGAATAAACTAAAAATTACGATAAACGTAAATATCTCAATTACAAATTATAAATAAACATACCTAAATAATTGATGTAATGTTTCGGTGGCAGGTCGATGGAGAACTATTTCATAATTAGATGTTGTTTTGGTCTTTTGAGACATCGGCGGGGGCAAATACAAAACTAATCCGTCCTCCCTCGAATGAATGTCTCTCGATGAAAACAAATCAGATCTGGTTTCCATTACTTTATTCGGTGGAGGTTCTGCGCTCAGCAGACTCCGCAATACTGACAAAAAAACAAATAAGACATTATTAATAAGTATTAATAGAAGTTAAAGGATTTCTTGACAATTACCATTAATTCCTTGGGCTAGCATTTTGATCTAAAGCAAGGGATGACTATTATAAACTAAATACAACTATCACTTAATATGTTAAACTCTTCCATCGTTTTTTTATTATGTTTTTTACGTATTTTCTACCTTTAAATATTATCCTACTTGATAATCAAACAATATCATCGAAATTAGGTTATGTTACGTATAAATTGACATTGACAACGACAACTCAAATGACACTTGACGTTGACAGATACATTTATAACGGAAGCGTTAGCTTTATCAAATCGTCCTATTCATAACAGAACTGTTAGCTTTATGTATGACATCAGTAATGACAGTTTTTGACAGATTTGCTTGACATTTAATTAACCTCAACTTTTTTCGCGTTGACGACGCGACTGCATATTTGAAGACGAATAATTAAGCATAGGCGATAGTCTTTGCTAAAAAAAAATCATGTCGAAGGGGTACAGCGATGATTATGATCAGGTAAACGATACATAAATAAGCGTTAGGCGTTTTTATTAGATTTAAATTTGATGCAAGGATGCCGCTCTTACCTACATGCTTTGCAGGCACTAATCCCATAACGACAGCTTTTGAATTTGTACAATAATTTATATCCAAATTTCAGCGTATTCCGCAATTTCATCATATCGATTGTTCGATTTCACGGAAATACAAAAAAAAATGTGCCATATTTACAATGACATTGATGGGTCATGAGTTGTTGTCAATTTTAAATCTATTTCATATCTTTTTATTCACAAACTCATATATTTAATTATGTAATTTTTAGGGTTACGATTATACCTACGATGACTACGGATCCCACACGGGTGATCCCAGCTTGGACGAATACAATCGACAGCATTTTAAGATGCCCGAGAGCGTGAAAAACTTTCTGGTATACTTCAGAAATAACGTTAACGAAGGGTTGATATTCGAATTGCAAGCTTTATACGAACACACCTGGCCGAAATTGACCGAGGACTATTTCGAGAAAAGGCCATGGCCTGAAGAGAACGAAGTAGCTACTATAGTCGATAACGATCCCGTAAGTACTCTATTATATTTATAATAAAGAGAAAATGAATTATTTTACCTTCGTTTCCCATTTCCGATACATCTTTGATTTTTTCCATCATGAAATTTTGCTTATTGGAAAGCTCGTCTTTTAATTTTTGGGCCATTTCTTCGGTTTTGTTCCAAAGCTGATTTTTATATTCTTCCATCTTGTCTAGTCGAATAGAATACTAACTTGCCCTATCAAACTTTATGAATATTTAAAGAGGCTTAAAATATCAATAAAAGCGCTTAACCTATTTTTTATGTAAAAAAATCAATTATTAAATGGATAATGCGTCGTTTCTAAACAGTTAATGATCAGTGAGTCAATTATTAAAATGTTCATCATTAAATATGGTGATGGACTAAACTTCAAGGTTAACTATTGAATGGTCTTCCTTCAAGGTTAACTATTAGTTGTAAATTAAACAAATAAATAAAAAGGAAATCTAATGGTTTCCGAAACATGCAAGCTATCCAGCCACGAACTTACGAAACAATCGCTGTTACAGGTGTTTATGATTCTCTACAAAGAATTATACTTCAGACACATCTACGCGAGGATCCAAGGAGGCCCGTCGCTCGAGCAACGTTTCAATTCGTTCTACAACTATTGCGATCTCTTCAACTACATCCTGAGCGCTGAAGAGCCCGTACCGTTGGAATTGCCCGATTTGTGGCTGTGGGAACTGATCGACGAATTCGTCTATCAATTCCAGTCGTTCGCCCAATATAGGGCGAGATTGCAGAGTAAAAAAGAGCAGGAATTGGAAACGTTGCATTCCAACAATAAAGTGTGGAATGTCTTGTGCGTGTTGAACGTGCTGCATTCGCTGGTCGATAAAAGCAATATTAAACAACAATTGGAGGTTTATGCAAGCGGAGGAGATCCGGATTCCGTGTCTGGAGAGTTCGGCAGCCACTCGTTGTATAAGATGTTGGGGTATTTCTCGTTGGTTGGTTTATTGAGATTGCATTCATTGCTCGGCGATTATTATCAAGCCATTAAAGTATTGGAGAACATCGAAGTTCATAAGAAATCCCAATATGCTCATATCCCGGCTTGCCAAATATCCACATCGTATTACGTCGGATTCGCCTACATGATGATGAGACGTTATTCAGACGCTATTCGAACGTTCTCTTCGATTCTGTTGTACATACAACGTACGAAACAGCTATTTGCTTCGAAAACTTACCAACACGATCAGATCAACAAGCAAACGGATCAGATGTATCATTTGCTGGCCATTTGCTTGGTGTTACATCCGCAATGCATTGACGAATCCATTCAGCAGACGTTGCGTGAGAAGTCCTACCACGAAAAAATGTACAAAATGCAGTACGGGGATTTGCAGGAGTTTGAGAGCAGTTTCACGTACGCTTGTCCGAAGTTTCTCTCGCCTTATCCGCCTCCGATCGATTCACTTCCAGGTGATTATTCGAAGGACGCCATCCAACATCAAACGCAGGTATTTATGGAGGAAGTGGCCCAACAGAAGATGCTGCCGACTATCCGGAGCTACCTTAAGCTATACACCACGTTGCCTTTGAGCAAATTGGCCACGTTCATGGCGCAGAATAGCCGAACGAACGAGGCCAGCAGGGATTTGGCTAAGGAAATTCAGAGCTTGGTGATACATTTGTTGTGTTTCAAGCATAAGATGAAGAACGTGGTGTGGTCGAGGGGGGCGTCGGGATTGGAAGGGAAATTCCAAAGCGGATCGGAGGTATGTTGTATTGCGATTTGTACAGGATTTGATAAATAATTTGTGGGTTTTCAGCTCGATTTTTATATCGATAACGATATGATCCACATCGCTGATACGAAGGTGGCCCATCGATACGGGGATTTCTTCATTAGAAAGATTGTCAAATTCGAGGATCTTAACAGGAAACTTCATCAACTTAAACTGTAATTTACTCGTAACGTTTGTATTGTACTTTTTAAGGGTTGAATAAACGAGTTCTCTCACATTTCATACTTCCTAAACTATTGAATTGAAACCCTAATTCTCCACTTTTCGTTATAACGCCTATCCATTTGGCTGAATAGTCAGAGGCCAGAAATCTTTGACAAGTAACATTCAAAAATGTCACCGCATCTGTCAAAAACATAACCTCAAAAAATATTCCCATACAACAAAAAAAAAAAAACTAATAATGAGATTTTCTACCGCCCTCTTTGCCCGTATAGGAAAATGGTCGAAACAATTTTCCAATCTACCCGATCGCTACATCGAACGGGCCATGGAACAAGTCTATTGGAGGAACCCCAAAGGGATCCAATACAAACCCCGGGCGGCTCACGAACGTAAGAAATTCCATTTCTCCGTTCATCGACCGTGGACGATGAAATTTAAAGAAGAAAACCATCCGGGCTCGCAGAATCCCAAAGTTTGGTTGGAACCCATCAAAGAATGGAGCCATTTTCGGGGCGATAGAGTGGAAATACTCGTAGGTGAGGCTCTCTCATTTTACTCTGATATTCTCATTTACTCTTTTATTGATGTTTATAACTACATATTAAGTAAGACGGTAAGGTCAAAAGTTCTTCCCTCGATTCTTCATAGAATAGAGTAAGTTCGGGGGTTTCGAGAACTTTTCACTATACCCTCGTATTAATATATATTCTTGTTTATGTTTTTTTAGGTAAAGATAAAGGGAAGCAAGGATTCATAAAAGAGATAATCGAAGAGAGAAATTGGGTAATCGTGGAAGGTTTGAATTGCAAATTGGAAAAGATCGGAGAAGGCGTGAAAGGTTTTACCGGTGTTTGGATACAAACCGAGAAACCTTTGTTAGTTACCACGGAAATATCTTTAGTAGATCCTTCCGATTTAAAACCCACTACATTTGAATGGAGGTGAATATTTCTTACTCGTATAAACTCCTAACTAACCTCAAATTGTTATATGTAGGTATACCGAAGAAGGTGATCGGGTTAGAGTGTCTACGAGAACCGGAAGGATTATTCCCTTTCCCGCTTCGATGGAAGAAACGATCGATTATAAATCAAAGGCTTCCTATAAGGAACAACCGAAAGATACGATGGCTTCGATCGTAAGTGAGATAACTTTCAAACCGGAATTGAAAACCTTCGAGATGGACATCATGGAAAAAATGGGCATCGAAGAAGATAGAATACCAGCTAAAACTTATTGGTATTGATTGTAATTTGTACAGAAATAGATGTTGTTAATAAACTTTAATTAAATTCTACATATAATTATTACGAGTTAATGTTCGATTACGAGCTTCTCCGAAATGTATAATTCACCAATTATAGCCTGAAAAATAATAAAATTATAGTCAAAGTATGTCACAGAGGAATTGTCGTAATTCTCTTACTTGTCTTTTGATAATTTCCAAGTTTCTTTGGGCTTCTTTTAAATGGCTTTCGATCTCTTGGGATCCCGAAATAAATTTGTTCTGCTTAAAAGCGTCTCGGGTTCTTCTAATGGCATATTCCCTGTTGATAAAATGTAAGTGAAATAAAGAAGATTTTGAGTGATTTTTAATAGGAAAAAATAAAATTAGTTTACCTAAAATTGTACGATGGAATTTTACCGGATTCTCTCAACATTGTTTTGTACAATTGTAGAATTTTAGTTTTTGTTGCCATTATTTAATATTCAATATTGAAATACTAATTCAACTTGAAAATGTATAGCATTTTTTTGAGGTTATAATCCTGATATATACAGCCAATGAAGTTTACTTGTCACTTTTTAATAGTTGTCTGAATAACCGAAGCATTCTAGGTCTGGTATGAAAAAGAATAAAGAAACAGAATAGATATCAGAATCTAGTAATATAACACCAGAATTTAGTAATATATCACCAGAATCTAGTAATATATCACCAGAATCTAGTAATATATCACCAGAATTTAGTAATATATCACCAGAATTTAGTAAAAAATCACCAGAATCTAGTGATAAATCACCAGAATTTAGTAAAAAATCACCAGAATCTAGTGATAAATCACCAGAATCTAGTAATATATCACCAGAATCTAGTAATATATCACCAGAATTTAGTAATATATCACCAGAATTTAGTAAAAAATCACCAGAATCTAGTGATAAATCACCAGAATCTAGTAATATATCACCAGAATCTAGTGATAAATCACCAGAATTTAGTAAAAAATCACCAGAATCTAGTAATATATCACCAGAATCTAGTGATAAATCACCAGAATTTAGTAAAAAATCACCAGAATCTAGTGATAAATCACCAGAATCTAGTAATATATCACCAGAATCTAGTGATAAATCACCAGAATTTAGTAAAAAATCACCAGAATCTAGTAATATATCACCAGAATCTAGTGATAAATCACCAGAATTTAGTAAAAAATCACCAGAATCTAGTGATAAATCACCAGAATCTAGTAATATATCACCAGAATCTAGTGATAAATCACCAGAATCTAGTAATATATCACCAGAATCTAGTGATAAATCACCAGAATTTAGTAAAAAATCACCAGAATCTAGTGATAAATCACCAGAATCTAGTAATATATCACCAGAATCTAGTAATATATCACCAGAATTTAGTAATATATCACCAGAATTTAGTAAAAAATCACCAGAATCTAGTGATAAATCACCAGAATTTAGTAAAAAATCACCAGAATCTAGTGATAAATCACCAGAATCTAGTAATATATCACCAGAATCTAGTAATATATCACCAGAATTTAGTAATATATCACCAGAATTTAGTAATATATCACCAGAATTTAGTAAAAAATCACCAGAATCTAGTGATAAATCACCAGAATCTAGTAATATATCACCAGAATCTAGTAATATATCACCAGAATTTAGTAATATATCACCAGAATTTAGTAAAAAATCACCAGAATCTAGTGATAAATCACCAGAATTTAGTAAAAAAATCACCAGAATCTAGTGATAAATCACCAGAATCTAGTAATAAATCACCAGAATCTAGTGATATATCACCAGAATTTAGTAATATATCACCAGAATTTAGTAAAAAATCACCAGAATCTAGTGATAAATCACCAGAATCTAGTAATATATCACCAGAATCTAGTAATATATCACCAGAATTTAGTAATATATCACCAGAATTTAGTAAAAAATCACCAGAATCTAGTGATAAATCACCAGAATCTAGTAATATATCACCAGAATCTAGTAATATATCACCAGAATTTAGTAATATATCACCAGAATTTAGTAAAAAATCACCAGAATCTAGTGATAAATCACCAGAATCTAGTAATATATCACCAGAATCTAGTAATATATCACCAGAATTTAGTAATATATCACCAGAATTTAGTAAAAAATCACCAGAATCTAGTGATAAATCACCAGAATTTAGTAAAAAAATCACCAGAATCTAGTGATAAATCACCAGAATCTAGTAATATATCACCAGAATCTAGTAATATATCACCAGAATTTAGTAATATATCACCAGAATTTAGTAATATATCACCAGAATTTAGTAAAAAATCACCAGAATCTAGTGATAAATCACCAGAATCTAGTAATATATCACCAGAATCTAGTAATATATCACCAGAATTTAGTAATATATCACCAGAATTTAGTAAAAAATCACCAGAATCTAGTAATATATCACCAGAATCTAGTGATAAATCACCAGAATTTAGTAAAAAATCACCAGAATCTAGTGATATATCACCAGAATTTAGTAGTATATCACCAGAATATAGTGATATATCACCAGAATTTAGTGATATCTCACCAGAATTTAGTGATATATCACCAGAATCTAGTGATCACCAGAATCTAGTGATATATCACCAGAATCTAGTGATATATCTCCAGAATCTAGTGATATCTCACCAGAATCTAGTGATATATCACCAGAATCTAGTGATATATCACCAGAATTTAGTGATATATCACCAGAATTTAGTAGTATATCACCAGAATATAGTGATATATCACCAGAATTTAGTGATCACCAGAATCTAGTGATATATCACCAGAATCTAGTGATATCTCACCAGAATTTAGTAGTATATCACCAGAATATAGTGATATATCACCAGAATTTAGTGATATATCACCAGAATTTAGTAGTATATCACCAGAATATAGTGATATATCACCAGAATTTAGTGATCACCAGAATCTAGTGATATCTCACCAGAATCTAGTGATATCTCACCAGAATTTAGTGATATATCACCAGAATCTAGTGATATCTCACCAGAATCTAGTGATATCTCACCAGAATTTAGTGATATATCACCAGAATCTAGTGATCACCAGAATCTAGTGATATATCACCAGAATCTAGTGATATATCTCCAGAATCTAGTGATATCTCACCAGAATCTAGTGATATATCACCAGAATCTAGTGATATATCACCAGAATTTAGTAGTATATCACCAGAATCTAGTGATATATCACCAGAATCTAGTGATCACCAGAATCTAGTGATCACCAGAATCTAGTGATCACCAGAATCTAGTAATATCACCAGAATCTAGTAATATATCACCAGAATCTAATATTATATATAACCAGAATTCAGTAATAGTAGTAGTAGTTTAGTAATAGAGCGATGTGACGTCACACGCGCTGGCACGGCGGCCGGCCGGGAATTCTTTTTTTTGCTATAACTTTTGAACGGGTTAAGATATCGTTATCGGGTTTGTTTTGTTAGTTAAATGAAACTTGAATTAATAATTTTGAAAGAATAAATTTTTTTCGAAAACCCTATAGTTTCCGAGTAAACGGAGTGTATTTATTTAAAATTTTAATTCCGGTAAAATTTCATTTCCCTATAACTTGACTTGGTGAAATGACTTTTTGAAGAAATGCGATTTGCGTGCAAAAATGGCAAAAAAATTAAAGAATTTGTGGTAAAAGTTTGAAAAAAATCGTTGGCGTAGTTTCGGAGATATCGACCGAAAATTCCAAAAAAGGCGTAATTTTCACAAAAATCCGGCTCGATATTTCGATAGATCTCGTCGAGTTACGTAGGATAGAATTTTTTTCCGATTTTTTCGTACGCTAATAAAGCCGTAAAAAAACACGCCAATGAGTCAGTGAATGTCGGTTTGAGTTGAATGCACTTGAGTTGGATGCATCTTTGGAAATCCCTTCGAACGCCTAATGACTCATTGAATGTCGAAGATTGTAAACAACGATTTGCCGGTAAAGCCCATTAGGGATGGGAAAAACCCATTATGAGTGGATGCATCTACCTGGATTCCCTGGGAATAAACGACAAATAGTCATTAAATAGTCATTAGGCATCCAATCAATCACCAAATCGTAAACAATCTATTGTTTGCAACAATATAAAAACCGACACTCGAGCCACTGAGAATTCATTCTTCTCTGAGCCTCCGACTCGACCACATCTAATTTACTTGTTGTTATTTATTTATTTATTTATTTTTTTTTTCAGTGTTCCATCGACGATACCATCGGCAGTGTTCCGCCCACCGAGGAGTCAACCCCAAGGAAACATGGCACCCAACTTGTCTTGGAAGACATCAAGGAAAGCCCGAAGTCCTCACTCACAACTGTTCCTGAACGTACGAACTCCACAACATCAAACCGGACGAGCCCAATACTGATTAATTCGTCGGCAACGTCAACCATCCCGGAAACTAACATCCGCTCCATGTAGACGATGCCATTGATTTTACTACGACTGGAAAATGCCATCCCTTCGAAGAATAATCCAACACTTCGTCCGCCGACATTTTCGGGAACGGATACCTAATTCTATACCTAAGAATACTGACTTCTTAGGTACCTTCTTAGGTATTGTATACACCAATATGTTTACCGGTAGGGTAGGGTGTTCTCCCGAGTGACGTCGAGCGTCGGCATACGGTTTTCTACGGCATATGACAAAACTAAAGATGCATTTTGGGGACCCGTTGAATATCGAAGATTGTAAACAACGATTTTCCCCCGTTAAAGCCCATTAGGGATGGGAAAAATCCACTATGAGTGGATGCATCTACCTGGATTTCCAGGAAACGAACGACAAACAGTCATTAAATAGTCATTAGGCATCCAATCAATCACCAAATCGTAAACAATCTATTGTTTGCAACAATATAAAAACCGACGCTCGAGCCACTGGGAATTCATTCTTCTCTGAGCTTCCGACTCGACCACATCTAATTTACTTGTTATTTATTTATATATTTTTTTTTTCAGTGTTCCATCGACGATAGCATCGGCACTGTTCCACCCACCGCGTAGTCAACCCCAAGGAAACATGGCACCCAACTTGTCTTGGAAGACATCAAGGAGAGCCCGAAGTCCTCACTCACAACTGTTCCTGAGCGTACGAACTCCACAACATCAAACCGGACGAGCCCAATACCGATTAATTCGTCGGCAACGTCAACCATCCCGGAAACTATCGCCCGCTCCATGTAGACGATGCCATTGATTTTACTACGACTGGAAAATGCCATCCCATCGAAGAATAATCCAGCCAGATTCGCCAGAAATTTTCGTAAATGATTTGCGGAAATATTTGAGGAATCAACAAATTCCGGGAGACGAATGGATCGTTACCTTGTCGTATAGCCTTCACGGAGAAGCGAAGAAGGCAGGTAAAATAATTTTTTGAAGAAACGCGATCTGCGTGGAAAAATGGCAAATAAATCAAAGAATATGTGGTAGGCGTAGTTTCGGAGATATCGGCCAAAAATTCCAAAAAAGGCGTAATTGTAAACAACGATTTTCCCGGTAAAGCCCATTAGAGATGGGAAAAACCCATTATGAGTGGATTAATCTACCTGGATTAACTAAGAACGAACGACAAACAGTCATTAAATAGTCATTAGGCATCCAATCAATCACCAAATCGTAAACAATCTATTGTTGCAACAATATAAAAACCGACGCTCAAGCCACTGGGAATTCATTCTTCTCTGAGCTTCCGACTCGACCACATCTAATTTACTTGTTATTTATTTATTTATTTATTTATTTTTTTTTCAGTGTTCCATCGGAGATACCATCGGCAGTGTTCCGCCCACCGAGGAGTCAACCCCTAGGAAGCATGGCACCCAACATATCTTGGAAGACATCAAGGAGAGCCCGAAGTCCTTACCCACAACTGTTCCTGAGGGTACGAACTCCACGACATACCGACACCACAAACGAGATCCATCAACAACAACACAAACCAACGAAGGCAACAAGGAAGCGAGGTAGGGTGGGGCGACAACGGTCGACAACGATAAGGGCAAACATCGACATGGACGGCCGATACATCCATGTGAGAAGTAACTAGAGGTATACCATCTACCCCTTTACACATCTACTCCTATGTTCCTCTACTCCTCTATTCCACTGCTCCTCTATTCCACTGCTCCTCTACTCCTCTATTCCACTGCTCCTCTATTCCTCTGCTCCTCTATTCCTCTGCTCCTCTATTCCTCTGCTCCTCTATTCCTCTGCTCCTCTATTCCTCTGCTCCTCTATTCCTCTGCTCCTCTATTCCTCTGCTCCTCTATTCCTCTGCTCCTCTATTCCAGTTGAGTAGGGTAGGGTACGGGTAGGGTACGGGTAGAGTTGAGTAGAGTTGAGTAGAGTTGAGTTGAGTAGAGTTGAGTAGAGTTGAGTAGAGTTGAGTAGAGTTGAGTAGAGTTGAGTAGAGTTGAGTAGAGTTGAGTAGAGTTGAGTAGAGTTGAGTAGAGTTGAGTAGAGTTGAGTAGAGTTGAGTAGAGTTGAGTAGAGTTGAGTCCCCTCTACTCCCCTACTACTCTACTCCCCTACAACTATACGCCCCTACCCTCTCTACTCCCATACCCTCTCTACTCCCCTACCCTCTCTACTCCCCTACCCTCTCTACTCCCCTACCCTCTCTACTCCCCTACCCTCTATACTCCCCTACCCTCTATACTCCCCTACCCTCTCTACTCCCCTACCCTCTCTACTCCCCTACCCTCTCTACTCCCCTACCCTCTCTACTCCCCTACCCTCTCTACTCCCCTACCCTCTCTACTCCCCTACCCTCTCTACTCCCCTACCCTCTCTACTCCCCTACCCTCTCTACTCCCCTACCGTAGGGTAGGGTAGGGTAGGGTAGGGTAGGGTAGGGTAGGGTAGGGTAGGGTAGGGTAGGGTAGGGTAGGGTAGGGTAGGGTAGGGTAGGGTAGGGTAGGGTAGGGTAGGGTAGGGTAGGGTAGGGTAGGGTAGGGTAGGGTAGGGTAGGGTAGGGTAGGGTATGGGTAGGGTAGGGTAGGGTAGGGTAGGGTAGGGTAGGGTAGGGTAGGGTAGGGTAGGGTAGGGTAGGGTAGGGTAGGGTAGGGTAGGGTAGGGTAGGGTAGGGTAGGGTAGGGTAGGGTAGGGTAGGGTAGGGTAGGGTAGGGTAGGGTAGGGTAGGGTAGGGTAGGGTAGGGTAGGGTAGGGTAGGGTAGGGTAGGGTAGGGTAGGGTAGGGTAGGGTAGGGTAGGGTAGGGTAGGGTAGGGTAGGGTAGGGTAGGGTAGGGTAGGGTAGGGTAGGGTAGGGTAGGGTAGGGTAGGGTAGGGTAGGGTAGGGTAGGGTAGGGTAGGGTAGGGTAGGGTAGGGTGGGGTCCGAATGGCTGGTACCTGGGTCTCAGAGGTGTTCCGGATTGCCGATGTCCGGGATGCATTAAAACTTTGAGTAACGCCCAAAGGCGCCCATATGCGGCCCATAGTCTTGAAAAGGCTGTTGAGATAGTCCTTAAAAGGACTGTTGAGATAGTCCTGAAAAGGACTGTCGAAATAGTCCTGAAAAGGACTGTTGAGATAGCCTCGAAAAGACTTACCGGCAAATCCTATCTCCACCTCCTCGTGGTGGACCCTGGTAATGCGTGTTCCGCATCTTATGATGCGCGTCACGTAGCCAACGGAGAAGGGTGAAAGGCGAGTTTCCGGCGCCATAACGGGAACCTATTGGCTAAGGGAAGGAAAACCCTGAAAAAAAACCCTCCGGGATACCGGCCGAAATCCCGGAGTACATAGGCCTAGGGGAAGGAAAACCCTGAAAGAAAAATAACCCGCAACCCAAGGTGTCACGCGACCCGTGCCGAAGGGTGAATGGCCATGCGTATAGTTGGTCTCAAACGGAGCCTCCGGGATACCGGGCGACCTCCCGGAGTAAGTAGCCTTACCGGGGTAAGGGCGCACTGCCCCGGCGGACGGAATACAGCGGCCCATCTCGTGGGAACAAAAATGAGTTCAAAAAATTTAAATAAACCGGAAGAAGAGGAGGTAGTGTCGTTGCAGGAAGAAAGAGAGGAAGCGGAAGTGTTCAAGAGGCGGCCAAGGATGGAAAGATCACCTATTCCGAGGCAAGAAAGTAGGCCAGAAAAGGGAAACGAAGCGCCAGGAGGAACCGGTGTGAGATCGGAAGGAATCGGAACAGAAAATACAGCAGGTAATTCGGAAACTAAAGAAAATACTATATTCAGCCACCTGAGAAGATATCACTCAACAGGAGAACTGAACACAAAGAAAAGGAAGGCAGAAGAACTGACAACAGCGGAAGAAAACGCAAGTAAGAGAGCAACGAATGCAGAGGCGGTAGCCCTTATAGAAAACATAAACAACACGACAAAACAAATGACAAAACTAAAGAAACTAATGGAAAACCACCCCAATACGCTAAGAGAAATGAAGGAGCAGATTCTCGCGCTATCCAAGAGAATGGATATATTCCAAAGACCGTCAATAAAAGAGTGGCTAGAGAAAAACAAATACGAGTTAGTGAACGAACAAAAAACAACAAACGAACAAGAAACACAAACAGATATAATCAAAAAGGAAGTCAAAGACGCAGAGACACAAACACCAAATTGGACACCGCCTACAAAAATACGAACACTGCAAGGCATAAAAAACATGGAAGACTTTAGGAATGCTATCAATGAAACTTGGGACGAATGTGTATTTACTAATACAAAAATAATAGTGGGAAACCCATTGGCCGTTAATGGACAAACAACAAAGGTAGTACTGGTGGAGCCAGACGACGAGAACATGGAGAAAAGTATCCAAAAAATATTCAAAGAAAGAATCCCAGAGATAACGGAAATGGAAGGTGATTTTGATGTAATGGAACTAAGCAGCAGAATAAGGTCTAAGCAAACGAATGAGGGCATAAACAAAAAGATAGTAAGGATTCAACTAAGAGGAACACTGGAAGACGTGGAGGACAAATTAAGAAAATTACAGGAAGAATGCGAGGACGAGAAGACGATAGCAATTCATAAAGTACGACTAGTAAGACTAGACATTCTAAGGAAACTAACAGAGTGGATTTTCCACGACACACAAACACAAGTACAAATCTACACCAACAAGACAGAAGGGGAGGAAAACACACAAAGAACTGTAACCGGACAGAGAAACACGTACGCACTTATAGTAAATGGAACCGATAAAGAATACAAAGATACGCTAGACAAAGTGAAGAATCTGATCAAAGAAGATCCAGCCAGTAAGGCGGTAAGGAGTTTGAGATGTACTAAGGAAGGTAAGCTAGTATTAACGACAGACAAAGACCAAAAAGCGCTTAGCCAGCTACAGAAACTAATAAAAGAGAACACGGAATTAAAAGTCAGGAGAAGTGCGGAAAGGTTGGAAACAATACATATTAGAGGGATAGACGCCAATACTAGCCAAGAGGAAGTTCTAGACGAAATACATAATATGGTGGGATGGAACGAAGAGGTAGACAGAGCGAGTGCTCTCAGACCAAACGCAGGGAAAACACAGGCCATAACGGTAACCTTAGGAAGGGAACGAGCGGAAAGGCTCTTACACGAAGAATACATAAAAATAGGAGTAGTAAGGTGCAGAATGGAGAAGAGAGTCAGTGTCCAAAGGTGCGGAAAGTGCTGGTCGTATGACCACAAAGCCAGCGAATGTAAGGAGATGGATCGGAGTAAGAAATGTTTCAGGTGTGGAAGCGAGGAGCATTCGGCCAGAGATTGTAACAGAACGGGATGCGCCCAGTGCGAGACGGAGGATCACTGCTTCGGTACAGTACAGTGTAAGAAATTTAGAGATGCACTAAGAAAGGCTAAAAGACAATATGGACGGACGGTATCCTACGTCTCACAAAACAGTGTTACTGGAAGCACAACGAACACAGAACACATAAAAAAAGTACAAAATAGAAAACAAGAGGAAACCATTAGCACCAATCAGATAGAAACAAGCAATAGATATGCAGTCCTCAGCGATGAAGAAGGGGAGACAGAGGGGGAGGAAATGGAGACTAAACTAATATAAACCAAATATGAAGATACTACAAGCAAATTTGGGTAGGGCGAGGGTAGCACATAATATTATGGCAGAAATAATAGCAAGGGAAAATATAGATATGGCAATAGTATCGGAACCGAATATAGCGGTGACAAAAAAAGTGGGGTGGGTAATAGACAAGAAAAAGACAATAGCACTATACATAAAAAATAAAGACTGCGGAATCGAAAAAGTACAAATAGAAGAAGGTTTCATAGTAATAGAATTTAAAAAAATCAAGTTTATAGGCTGCTACATAAGTCCGAATATAACTATGGAGGAATACGAGAAGCAAGTAGAAGAGATTATGTCAATTTGTCAAAAAAATAAAAAATGGTCAGTTGTAGCCGGGGATATTAACAGCAAATCCACAACGTGGGGAGCACCAAGAACCGATAAAAGGGGAGAAATCTGGACGGAGTGGATGTCATCACTAAATATGGAAACAATAAATACCGGGGTTGCTACATTCGAACGAGGGAATACAAGGAGCCACATAGATGTGACATGCGCAGGAGAAACAGCACTAAAATACCTAAAAAACTGGCAGACGTTGGACAAGGAAATATACACGGATCACAAGTACATATATTTTGAAATAGAGGACAGAGTAACGGGTACCTCACGCAAGACCTATATAAGAAAAATATATAACCTAGCTAAATTCAGTGATGAACTCGATACTCTGGAAGAGACGGATTCCCCGGAAAAACTAACATCTGAAATTAAGAAGAGACTGGAGAATACGGCACAAACGAACAGAAACTCAAAAAGAGAACTCCCTTACTGGTGGAATGATGAAATAAACGAACAAAAGGATAAATGTGTTAGAGCTAGAAGACGAATTACAAGGAAGAAAAAAGGGACAACAGAGTGGAACTTACAACAAATGGTTGCCAAACTAAAAGAACTTAAAAGAGAGCTGAAGAAAATGATATGGACAAGTCAAAAGAAATGCTGGCGAGCACTCTTGGAGGAGCTAAACAACGATATTTGGGGTCAGGGGTATGCCATCGCTGCCAAATTTCTAAAACCGGAAATAGCGTATACAATACCAACATTCAAGAAAGTGGAAATAGCAAAGGGGCTGTTTCCCCAAGTAAACGACCGATTAGAAGCAATAACAATAGAGCAAAATAATACACCAGAATTTACCGTAGAAGAACTGATAGATGTAGCTATGAAAATTAAAACAAAAAAGGCACCAGGGCCAGATGGCATTACCCCTGAAATAGTTAAACTGATTATCGAACGGAAACCGACCACTGTTCTTAAAGTAATGAATAGACTTCTGTTAAGACACGAATTCCCAGACATTTGGAAGACAGCGAAACTAATATTAATTCCCAAGATAAATAGAGACATGGAACTTCCGAACTCATACAGACCAATATGCCTAATAAATGTTCTCGGAAAAGTGTACGAAGGTCTAATTAAAAAAAGGCTAGAAGCATCTCTGGGGGAGAACGCTTTGTCGGACAGACAATATGGATTTCGCAAAGGGAGGTCCACAATACAAGCTGCAGAGTGGGTCATGAAACTAGTAGAGTCGTCAAATGCAAAATGGATAGCTTTTATAACTATAGATATAGAGAACGCATTTAACTGCGCAAGATGGAGCCTTATACTAAAAGCCCTCCAGGATAAAAACGCGGACAAATATCTAATAGCCGTAATTAAGGACTATTTCACAAATAGAACCATAAAAATCGATGGAAAAGAGACGACACACGTGTATGCAGGAGTCCCACAAGGCTCTGTGCTAGGACCCACGCTGTGGAATCTAATGTACGACAAGATATTGGATGTACCTCTGCCGGAAGAATGCAATAGCATAGCGTTTGCGGACGATTTAGCGATCATTGTACAGGCCAGGGATGCAAAGGATCTAGTGCATAGGGGAAACGAATCGCTAACCAGAATAGAATACTGGACACAAAAAAACGACCTGAAATTGGCCCCACATAAAACGGAGGTAGTAATACTAAAAGGGACAAAAATGAAAAGCATAAGGGATGAGATCAAATTTAAAATAGGGGGAAGAACAATAGTACCGACAAAAAGCACAAAATACCTAGGTATTAACATCGACGACACGGGCTATTTCGGCGAACATGTAAAGAAAGTATGCGCAAAAGCGGAGGAAAAGACGACGAAACTTTCAAGGATACTTCCAAATGTAGGAGGACCAGCGAGCGACAAAAGACAGGTTCTGACAGAGGTAGTCCATTCAGTTCTCCTCTACGGGGTGCCGGTGTGGATCAAGGCCCTACAGTTTAAAAGATATAGAGACCTGCTTATTCGATCGCAGAGGAAAATACTGCTAAGAACGGCTAGCGCATACCGGACGGTATCTGCGGAGGCTCTATGGGTAATCACAGGCACCGTACCGATAGACATACTGTGCCAGGAACGAGCCGACATACATACAAAAAAAATAGACAAACAAGAAGCCAGAATAGAAAGTCTGCAGAAATGGCAAGAAAGATGGAATGCTCTAACGGAAAAGGCGCAATGGACAAAACAACTGATTCCGGAGATAAGCGCATGGTACACCAGTAAAACAAGACGAGTAAGCTTTTACCTTACGCAATTTATGACAGGTCATGGACCCGTTAAGGTTTTCACAAAAAGGATTGGTAAAACGAGGGACGAATTTTGTAATTTCTGCAGGCAGGTGGATAACATGGAACACGCAATCTTCGAATGCGAAAGGTTCAGGGCAGAGTTCGAATCGGTACAGGAGGCAATAGGGGAAGAAATAAATGTGGGAAACATCATAAAGATAATGCTGAAAAATAAAGAAAACTATGAATGCATAAGCAAGTATATAGAGGAAGTACTGAAGGAAAAGGAAAAAGAGGAAAGAAGAAGGGAAATGGAAACTTAAAGAAGAATAAAAAAAGAAAGAAAACCCGTAGAATGCCCGACGCAAGTCAAAAATTGACGGTACCGGGTATTCTGACGATGAAAGGAGGTGGTTTTAGTGGGTATACAAGGCTTGCACACCCCGCCTTGGAGTCCTCACACTACCGGGGAAAGGAAGAACCTGTACCCGGTGTGCATAAAGCATTTCCACCCGGCAAAAAAAAAAAAAAAAAAAAAAGGGTAGGGTAGGGTAGGGTAGGGTAGGGTAGGGTAGGGTAGGGTAGGGTAGGGTAGGGTAGGGTAGGGTAGGGTAGGGTAGGGTAGGGTAGGGTAGGGTAGGGTAGGGTAGGGTAGGGTAGGGTAGGGTAGGGTAGGGTAGGGTAGGGTAGGGTAGGGTAGGGTAGGGTAGGGTAGGGTAGGGTAGGGTGGGGACCAAAATGGCCGGGTTTTGGGACGCAGTAGTCCCAGTGGGTCTCAGTAGGTGCGGTGAGGTGCCCATACTTACCGTACAATAAAACGCTGAGCCCGCAGTCCTGTGTGGACGAACCGGCAAATCCTATCTCCACCTCCTCGCGGTGGTCCCTGGTAATGCGCGGCGTGCTGTGGAAGTACGTCTCGTAGCCAACGGAGAAGGGTTATGGCGAGTTTCCGGCGCCTGAAACAAATAACTGGAATTAGTGGGCTAAGGGAAGGAAAACCCTGACAGAAAACCTAGGATTGGAATCTTCTATGACGAACACGGCGCGGACACGGACTAAAAAACAATGAAACTAATATGGATAGTAAAAATATTGGATCGAAACTTACCGAACAGGGGCTCGGATCCCCAGTTCCGGTCGGTGCGGGTGGTGAGAGAGTGGGCCTCCCCCGACCGTCAACCAGCGACCGCTCGGAGTCTGCAATGGAAAAGCAGGTTGTTGACTCAAGCTCTGCTACTGCTAAAAAAGATGGGGATGATCAGCCTGTATCTGGTCAAACAATAGATTTAACAAAGAAAGAAAAAATAACGGAAACGCCAGTTAGAAAAATCGATCTACTAGAAGGTCAGTTAAGACGATGCAACTCACTACCAATGCCTAGGGATAAGAAGAAAAGAAAAATTATGGATACCTCGTTGACGGAAGAAAAAAATGCAAGCCCCTATAAAAAAACCGAAAATCCAACAGCTACGTGCCTAATAGAGGCTATAGATACCATACAGAGGCAAGTCAATGAAATAACGAACCGAATCAAGGAAATGCCAAATACGCAAAAGGCGATTAAGGAGGTAGCATCTAAAATGATGTTTACAATTGCAACGTTTAAGAGAGAGTCCATAAAGACACTGTTGGATGAAATAAAGTACAACAAAACTGAAACGATGATGCTCGATGCGGATGTTCAAACTGAAAATGTAAAACTTACCTGTGACGCAGCTACGCAGACCACTCCAGACGACGAGGTTACTTCAATTGAGGACATCGATACTCTTGAAAGCCTGAAAGATAAAATAGATAGAAACTGGTCCGAAGATGTTTTTAAAAAAACAGAGATCGTTGTTGGAAATCCAATACTGGCAAATGAGGATGTTGTAAAGGTCATACTGGTGGAACCGAAAGATAAAAAAATGGAAAATAGCATCCAGAGACTGTACAGGGAGAAATTTCCTGACATTTGCCAATTAGAGGGGAACTTCGAAATTATAGAGCAAAATACCGTGTTTAGAACGTCTCTTAAAAAAAAGGGAATTAAAAAAATGATAGTAAAAATCGAACATGACGGAACAGTGGAAGACCTGTGGACTCACCTGTGCAGGTTGAGGGAGGAAACGAAGGACATGGACCGAGTAGCACTCCATCACGTAGAGGACATACCAATTTTGACGCTTAGAAAAATGTGCGAAGCTATATTCCAGAAGACCATCACCAAGGTTGGCATCTTCACAACTAAAAGAAGACAAAACGAGGAGACACAGGGAAGACAGAAGGAGAGAACATCTTATGGAATTATAGTGAACCAGGGAAGCGAACAGTACAACGAAATACTTACCAAGGTCAAGCAGGTAGTAGGAGCGGATGCAAACATGAAAAAGGCGGTGAGAGGAATCAGAAGTACTAAGGAAGGAAAAATGATTATAACTTTGGACAAAGACAAGGAAATGTTGAAGAACATAAGTGAAGCGATAAATAGACAGACGGGTGTAAAAACAAGACAGCTAGGAGGGGATAGGAACCAAGAGGTATTTCATATGAGGGGGATGGACATAAATACGGTGAAGGAGGAAGTGGTGAAGGCCCTGTTGGAAAATGGTGTGTGGGCGGAGGATAGCTGCAGGATCAGCGACCTTAGGCAGCAAAATAATAAGACACAAGCTGCCACACTTGTGGTAGATAAAGAAGTAGCACAGAAACTACAGGACAAGAAATTCGTAAAGGTTGGCTGCAGCAGGTGCTATCTGGAAAAAAGACAAAGAATTAAAAAATGTCTAAACTGCTGGTCGTATGATCATTTTACGAGAGAATGTACCATAGTAGAAAAACGAACTAGGTGCTTCAAATGCGGAGAGGTCGGGCACGTCGTCAAAGAATGCCAGAATGAGGAAGCCTGTCCAACATGTGAAGAGAAGGGCCACGTGGCGGGAACCTTCAAATGTCCAGCTTTTAAAAAAGCAATGAAAGCGGCAAAAGAGCGAGCGACAAGCCTAAGTAGACAATCATCTAGAATATCTACTATTTCAAATGACGGAGAAGAGGTGATGACGAAGTGGTGTCAAACGACATAAAATAACAGCTAAGTAAGTAAAAACCAACAAAACCACTAAATACGTGTCCATCTGTTTTAAAGCGTTTATTTTATTATATATATATATACATTATTCTATTTACATTTATACTATTTACACTATCTATTTTAACCTAAAGCTTATACTAATTTTAACACTAATACTTACCGTAACTATTTTTACCACAAACAACTACTTCAACACTGATACTTACCCTAACTGTAAACACAAATCTTACCAACAATACTTACCGTAAATACTCATCACATATACTTACCACGTATACTTATTACTTAACTTATTTATACTATTTATACTATCTATTTTAACCTAAAACTTACACTAATTTTAACACAAATACTTACCGTAAATACTTATCACATATACTTACCACGCATACTTACCAATAACACCATATGAAGGTACTTCAAGTGAACCTAGGCAGAACCAAAGTAGCACACGATCACATAATGGAAACCGCAACAAAATACCAGATTGACTTCATAATCGTTTCGGAACCTAATATACTGTATGCAAAAAGAGCGGGCTGGCAAATAGACAAGAACGAAGGGGTGGCGATCTACATTAGAAACAGGAACTGTGGAATCAGCAAAGTATACTTAGAAAATGGATATATTGTTATTCGATTCAAGAGAATGGACATGATCTGCTGCTACATTAGCCCAAACATAGACCTGACGACGTACGAACAGAGAGTTGAAAGGATCATGAGGAGAGCCAGTCAGCTAAACAGAAACAGTATAATCATTGCCGGAGACATCAATGCTAAATCTATAAGATGGGGTTCTCCCCACACGGACAATAAAGGAGAAATATGGACAGACTGGATGTCGATGCTGAGTCTACAAGCGATGAATACGGGAGAACCTACATTCGTAAGAGGGAAGACCAGGAGTCACATTGATGTCACCTGCGTGTCAGATAAGCTAGCGAAACATATAAAAAACTGGAGGCTGCTTAATGAAGAAGTGTTTACGGACCACAAGTTTATATACTATGAAATTATGGATAAGAAAACAGGCACAACGTATATGTCGTCAATCAAGGTAATGCATGATATTAGCAAATTCACAAGGGCTCTAACAGAAAATAGAAACTGCTCTACCCCAGAGCAGCTAAACCAGATGGTCAATAAAGGGATGAGAAAATCATTGATCAAAAATAGAAATCCGGCTAGAGAAATTCCATATTGGTGGACAGATGAAATCGCAAAACAAAAAGAAAAATGTGTGAAGGCGAGAAGGGAAATAACTAGAATAAAACCACACATACAGCCAGCAAGAATCCAACAGATGAGCAATGAACTAAAACTTAACAAGAAAGAACTGAAAAGAATGATAAATAAAAGTCAACGAGAATGCTGGGTTGGGCTGTTAGAGGAACTGAACCAAGATGTGTGGGGACAAGGATATGCAATAACGATAAAACATCTAAAGCCGTCAATACCATATAATCTGCCTACAGAACAAAAAACAGATATAGTCAAACACCTATTTCCTCAAATTAAAGACACGCTAGCTAAAGTACATGTAGAAGGCAATATACCACCGTTTACACTGGAAGAGCTCGAAGAGGTAAACAAAAAAATAAAAACAAAAAAATCCCCTGGACCGGACGGAATAACACCAGAAATCGTCAAAAGAACAGTGGAAGTTAAACCTGAGATAGTCCTTAATGTCTTAAATAACCTCCTACTGAAAACACATTTTCCCGAAATGTGGAAAACAGCTAAAGTAACCCTCATAAGAAAACAGCACAAGCCACTTGAGCTACCGACATCGTATAGGCCCATATGTCTAATAAACGTATTTGGTAAGGTAATGGAGGGCTTAATAAAGGGCAGATTGGAAAAGACGTTAGGAGAAGCAGGGCTATCGGAACGACAATTCGGCTTCCGACAAGGAAGGTCGACACTACAAGCGGTCAAGTGGGTAATGGATGAAACGGAAAACTCTCGATCACGATGGGTAATGCTAGTCACGCTGGATATTGAAAATGCCTTCAACACAGCTAAATGGAGTCTGATTATAAAAGCCCTTGAGGAAAAAAGAATAGACAGCTACTTAATTGCATTAATAGCTTCATACTTCGAAAATAGGAAGATACAAATCGATAAGAAGACTACACTAGAAGTATATACCGGAGTCCCACAAGGATCTGTTTTGGGTCCCACACTTTGGAACATTCTGTACGACCAGATCCTAGAAATTGAGCTACCAGAGGAATGTAGCAGCATTGCTTTCGCGGATGATCTAGCGCTACTCATAAAAGGGAATAATAAGGAAGAGATAATGATGAAAACAAACGAGTGCATAATAAGGGTGACAGAGTGGATGAGAAGAAAGAACCTAAAGCTAGCCTTCCATAAAACTGAAGCGGTTATCTTGAAGGGAACTAACCAAACCAGAATCAGACAACAAATAAAGATCCAACTCGGAGAGCACACTATTATCCCACAAAAAGCCCTTAAGTACCTGGGATTGACACTGGATCACAACCGAACGTTTGGAGAGCATGTCAAAAATATTTGCAACAAAGCAGAGGAAAAAATATCTAACCTTTCAAAATTAATGCCCAATATCGGAGGTCCCAGCAGCCTAAAACGAAGGTTACTAGCAGAAGTAGTACACTCAATCTTATTGTACGGGGCCCCAGTATGGCAGAAAGTCTTGCAATTTCAAAGATACAAAAATATGCTAATTAAAACGCAGAGGAGAGCTCTACTAAGAGTGTCGTCAGCATACCGAACGGTATCGGCAGAGGCGTTAAATGTCATTACTGGTACCCCACCAATAGATTTGCTAGTCCTAGAGAGGAAAAGAACCCAAGACAACCTACAGAGTACTGACAACGCCCAAAAGAAAAAGGAGAGAGAAGAGACCACAAAACTATGGCAAATGCAATGGGATCAATTAAACGATAAGGCGCAATGGACGAAGAGGCTCATTCCAGAT